>CM062352.1:42576302-43856802 GCA_031216105.1 Dalbergia cultrata
CAAACATCTACTATGCAAGGCCAATGGGTATGTTTCCATCCCATTGACTAATCCTCACACCTAAGCCAATTAAGTGTAAAAGAACAAGCATTACCCATACCAAGGTCCAATATCTCTATTCCTATGTCTAGTTCAAGAGAATCCTCCAAATCAACTTAGATGGTGGCCAAACATATAAGAGCATTAAGAATAGAAATGGGTAACCAAAACCAATATCATCAACATTCAAATAAGCAACATTACAAACATCCAAGATCCATAGAGGGATTCAAAGGATCCCCTAGCTACAAGTTTAGCAATCTATAACAATGAACCAAACACAAACTAGTTCAAGAGACATAATGAATATTAAAGACATAAAGAGAGAGGAAGAGATGAACAAATAGGGCTTCAATCCTTCTCCTAGCCCTTGGTCTTCAATCTTCAAGATGAATCCTTCTCCAGTGTTGGCTTCCTCCAAAACCTAGGGCTGCTCTCGCAAAAACTGCTAAAAGAGGCATCAAAACCGAACTGCCCACTCTGTTGCTGTCTATTGGGTAAATATTTGCTAAAAATGGGCCTGGGCCGCGTCGGGTTGCGACCCGGAAAAAATTGTCAGGTCGCGACCTGCCTCACAAAACTGATCCAATATTTAGGCGCCTAGTAGGTTGCAACCCAGAAAAATTCAGGTCGCGACCTAACAGCAAAAACTTCAATTTAATGGCTTTTTCTTCATGCTTTGCTTCCCTCCTCTTGGCTTCAACTTGAATTCTCTTCAAGCTCCAAAATTCTACAATTTTCTCTGTCAAAAATCATTCAATGAAAATTTAATTTGAATTATGCAATTCATCCCAATAATCTTGATTTATGACATTGAATTTTTAACAAAGGTTCTAAAACAAATATGAGCCAATTCTTCTTATTTTTAGGTGTTTCACTTGGAAAATCAAAGACAAGGCATGCAATTACAATCCCAATTAGAAGCTAAATAACTCCATAAACTGGAGTTATCACATACTAAATAGTTTGTATTATGTTGCAAGCCTTAAAAATTCGTTATTACCCCATACCAATATTTACACTTTAAGCAATGATATCTTAGTGGACAATTATTTGTAAATACTTAAAAAAAGAGGTAATTCACTTGATAGGAGATTTATTTTATTGTAATTAGATTTTTTTTTTGTCTTTTTCAACCTTGAAAGCAAGATTAATTCGAATGGGGGAATAATATACCATCCATTTGTCAGCTCGGTTGACTAGTGAATTACTTTGGATCATGGTTATGAAAATCGAACTAGACTGGGTGGTTCAACCGATTGAACCATGAATTAGCTTGATGTCCGATCTGATATGCTCACAAAACCAAAATTTAAAAAACGTATGAATTGGTCAAAAATCATATAAACCGGTGAACCGAACCAATTTTGACAATCCAACAGTTCTAAAAATCAGCCTTTAAAAAAAAGAAAGAGACAAAATAGGGTTTTTCAGAGAAAAGAAGATCGAAGAACCACCACTGAGTTGCTGTCAGGTTGTCGAGCCACCGCTACTGTTGAGGAAGAACAGCCACCACAAGAGAGGTGCATGCTTGCGTTAATGAAGCTCCTACACCTAATCACCATTGCACTGGCTCACGGTGTTTTCTTTAACCACCATTATTGCAAGTGGAGCTTCCCAGTTCTTGCATGTAGATGCTATTTTGCTGCACAAAATCGTGATTTCTTGAGTGGTGTTAACGTGGAGGGTAACAGCTTTCTATGATGTAGGAAAAGAAACAACAGAAGTTAGAATAAAGGGAAATAATAAATGGCTCGAAATTGCTTTTGTTAAATGACGTACGAAAGAAACTTACAAACTAAATGCATCGCGTTTTGAAAATAAACTATTTCTTCTCTCTCCTATTTTATTAGGTGACTACTCCCATGGAGGTGCTGGTCAATACCTTTAATGGAGTTGCTATGTAGAAGGTGGTGAGAAAGACACATAGCTGTTTAAAGAATGAGATTGGTGAGTATGTAATTGTGTGTATGGTGATTAGTTTAAGAACAATGGATGGTAAATTAGTCATTATATTAGTCCTTATTATTTTTTTTTTATCTTTTTTACTCTGCCATCCTCCCTACAACCCCCTTTCTACTGACGTCAATAGCTCTATCTCCTTCTTCGACGCCGATGACTTCGTCCACCTCAAGACCCTCCCCTCCATCCACCGCCACGCCGTCCACGACCTCGCCCTACCACCTTCGGCAAGCTCATGCTCTTTATCGGCAACGAAGAGTTCTTCGCCATGGTCAACCTCGTCTACCGTTGGAAGAGCTTATAGGTCGATTGTAAAGTTAAGTAAACAACAACAACAAAAAAAAAGACTATCGATCTCTCTAACATTACTTAGTTCTTGTTTGTGGCGAAATGGTCAAAGCGTGCGAGTTCCGTAACTACTGGGTCCGAGATCTCGCCCAACATGGCGCTCAAAGATGGCGGGAGAGGTCGAGATAGTGGCGACAACGCACAGAGGCAGTGGCGACTTCACGCCTAGGTGGCATCGTTGCGCAAAGGCCGCGGAGCGAATAGAAGAGGAGGAGCTATCGAGATTGGCTGGGTGGCGATGTACGGTGCGATGATGGCACGACAGTCGCAGGTAGAGGCTGTTATTGTGGCTGCTATGCATGGGTTCATGGGTAAGTATTGGGGCCTTTGTTTGTGTTTTAATGGCTTGATGGGAGATGACAAAGGTTGATTGCTATCTTGATTGATGACGAGTTAATGGTGGTGTGGTGTTCTGCTGTGATGATGATGAGTTGATGGTGGTGTGGTGTTGGTGGCTTGATTTTTGATATGGTAATGGTGATGTAATTCAATGAGAGTTGTGGTTCGAGATTTTTTATTTTTTTTGCTGACTTGTGGGTCTGGTCCTTCTTTTTTTTTTCTTTTGAGCTTTGGTTGTGGAATGGGGAATGGGGTAGTGGTTGTTGTTAATGGATCAAAGCTGAAAGGTTATTCTTGGAAAGGGATAACCACAACGTTCTTTGATTAAAACAAAAAAGTACCCAGCTACACCAAAAGTTGCAACAGACCCTAAATCAAGAGTGAGCAACTGGATTATTGATTAAAATTGTAATGAATTATTCACTAGCACTTTGTCATTGGAAACAAGGTGCATGTTATCAATGAAAACAATATTGGACAATGACTGTTTGGCAAGGAGGGAGTGGCAGTTGTAAGTTGACGATCCCAACTAGGTTAGCAATCACAGATTAGCTGATGGTGGGTAGTTGGGGTTGTGCAATAGTGGTTACCACATATAAAATTATGGCTTTGGTCCATTTTGCCCTTATACTGAAACTTTTATGGCTGTTTCATTAACAAACCAATCAGTGCCCCCACAACGCTAGGTGTCCATTTTCTATTGGCCAGCTTTGACAACTGCAGCGTAGGCATGGACCAACAACTGCATATAAGAATCCACCATTTTATTATCATAATGGAAGGTGATTAGTTAATTTACTTTTCATTACAATTTGACGAAATAAATTTCAATCCAAGAAGCACTGCCCTAGAATAAATTGGGGTTCTTTTAGTTGTTGGATTGGGTTGAAGTTTTAGGCAAATTAAATAAGTAAGTTTAGTAAACCAAAATAATAATAATAAAAAAAGTTTAATTGTCTTGGTTTGTCTTCTTGTGTTGTGTTTCACGTTTCCAAGTCCAGCACGTTTTGATTTTTTACTGCTTTTCTTGTTGGCATATTAGTGTTTTACCCTCTTTTTTTTTTGGCTCTTTATGAATATCAAAAATGTGAAAAATACTAATAGATTGCTTTGGAAAAAGTATCAATAGTATTTAAAACATTTGCATTATTCAATCCAAGCAATTGATTCTATTAGCCATCATGAGTCAGTCAAAACGTAATTGAAAATTTATAAATATTTATATATCTTTTTAACATATTTTTATAAACATATATTTTATTATATATCAATTATATTCCGGTTAAATTCCTAGTTGAATTGGTTGAACCAGTGTCTTGTCTGATTCGATACTTGATTGAGCTTTCATAAGCTTGCTTTGGATTATAAATAAAGGGATTACCATCATTGTAAATTCATTCATAGAGTTTTAACTAACATGATGATACTAGAATAGTCATTCCAAGAGAAGAGGCTTGTGAGTTCTACTCAAAAGAACTTACCAGTTGCTACACTCGTCAACACAACCACAGAAATTATGAGTTTTCTTCATTCAATACTTCTGCTTTTATTGCCTTATGCTTTTTGTTGATTTTCTTTTAAGTTGTTTCATAGTTGTTTCTGTTAGCCTTAAAAGTCCGTAGTTTTTGGGAAATCCAAGTCTACTGGCCAAGCCTATTAGTTAATATTAGGATAATTTACTGGCAAGCCCTCCATTTATGTTTTAACTAATCACCAACTAGCCAAATCTACATTTGCGTATATCAAAGCAAGACGAAGCAATATCTAGGTATCCATGTGCTCTCATGATCAAGGTGCTCTGTGGTTTCACTTCTCGCATAAGCATCTTTATAGTAATGTCTCTCTTTCTTGTACGAAGAAGCTTTAGTATAATGGAAATACAAGAGAGAGTGTTATTGCAAGGACATATACCACCTGTATCCTATCCTATATAAATACATTGGTGGTGGATGGGGTGAGGCAAGTTCATCTCAACCCAAAAACCCCTTTCTCTACCTCTAACTAAGATAGAAACAGATTTATAATAGTATCATGTTTTCATTAACACTGGAAAGATTAGAAATTGTTGAGGACTCATAGCAATAGTTTTAAGATACCGCAGAGGTACAAAAATAACGAGTAACAAGTTTTTATTTACACAATACTCCTTATTCACTGAATTTCTTTTTAAATCTGTTGCAACAGTCAATTGGGAATTCTTATTCCTTGGTAAATCATGTCTACATGAAAGCAATGGACAGAAATTAAGTACATGAAAAATGATATCCATAGAGGACAAGGAGGGAAGGTGGAGAAGTGAAAACATAGGCAAAAGCCAAAATGCCATTGTTAAACTTCAAATCTTATTTCAAAGGAAATTTTATACAAAAGCATTGAAATCTCAACTTTTAATAGTGCATGATGGAGCTCAAAGCCTCATCAGTTTCCAAGGCACGTGTGTTCCACCATGAATTGAAACACATCTCCCCAGTCCAATTGAGGTGACATACATTGGCTATTTAAGCGGTCTTGGCATCAGAAGATGGTTTAGCTCTGAAATTGAGATTTTGGTCTGTAACATAAAAAACCATGTCAAATCAAGAATCACATGATCTAGAACTCCTAGTTAAAATGTTATGTTAATTCTTATATATAAAAAAAATGTTATAATTGCAGAAGCTGAGTCCTTTTTTTTGTTACAAAACTACAACAGCATATTCGATTAATTTTGTACTTCAACTTAGAAATTGAAGGCTAAGATGAACAAATTAAAATCGCCATATAACATGCAACTGTTGAGAGTATACCTACCCATTGGTGGAGTTTTGAGAACAAAAAAGCATGCAGCAATGACAATGTAACAAAGAGAAAGAACCACTCCTTTCATGTAGTGGGAAGTTCCATCCTAAATGATACACAACGAAATCATATTAGAAATAAATAAATAAAAAGAAAAGAAAAGAGGGAGTGTCCGAATATAACAGGCATTGTGCATAGTTTTACCTGTAAAGTGAATGCTGTAACAATAATTGTAAATGCAAGACACCCAGTTTCAAGAAGATTGAAGTCTAAGTCCATTCGTATGCCCATTATCCATGCAACAACTACACTTAATGGAACCTGAGATTGATTATTAGATAATCAAAATTTGTTGGTGTCGGCAAACAAAGAAAAACACTTTCTATAATTAGGATCACAATTTTTCTTTTCTAGAAGTTACTAGTACATTCTAGTAGTAATTCGGTTTTACCACAAACATGGAAATTTGAGTTGCTGATCCCATAGCAACGCCCAAAGATATGTCCTGCAAGATAGTGAACCACAAAGCCATTCATTAATTTCAAAGCAATTAATAAATTTAACCTTAAAAAAACCAAGAAAATTTTGTTAAACCCAATAATTGACAAACCATACCAACTTGTTCTTAAAAGCAAATATGATTGAACCAGCATGTTCTGCAGCGTTCCCAACAATTGGTAGCAAAATTATGCTAATGAAGCTAACAGAAATGCCCCAAGAATCAGAAGCAGCCTAGTTAAGCAAAAAATGGATCAATAACCCATTTGTCTAAGTTAATTATGCTTAATCCATGACATTGAAAATTCATATAACTAAAATCATAAAGTTACAATTTATAAATATATACCTCAATGGTTCCTACAACATATTCAGAAAGGACAGATATGACCAGCGTCATAGCCACCAACCACGTAAATGAACTCCAAAATCCTATAACGGCCTTTTCTTCATCTTCATCTTCCTATAAAACTCAAAATCCCATGCCCAATTAAAGTGGTCACATAGTCCAAGTTCTCAGAAATAATTGAGAAAATTCTATATTCCCATATGATTAATTAAGGCCACTTACAAATCATGAGTTGTTTACATAAGGAGTTATGAACTAGCATTAAGAGAACACTAAACATTCAAACTCATATATGGTGGATCATATGTTAGTTTAAGGGTAATTTAAGGGTTTTTCTAATTCTAGGGGTGCATTATTTGGCATGGATATAAAAATGGGATGAAAATAACACATGGAGCTCATTCATGAAAATTTTCATCCCATTTTTAGCCTTACATTGAAGGTGAGTTTCGACAAAATAATGAGGCCACACATGTAAATCCTATAAACAATGTTTCTACTTACGAGTTGCTAAAGGGACAGGGTGGGTAAGACTGCCTACTTCTACCATTTCAATATATACCCCACCAGATAGAAGTCTCATACACTAGACCGAATGTCAAGGGTCCCAAAGAATTAATATCTTTTTTTCTATATGGACTGGTCGGTACAAACCTGACCACTTTAACCTAACTTCCATTGATTGTTCTCTTCGGCCTTTCAAACCTTAGGACTAAAGTGCTTGTGGATTGGTTAGTACAAACCCAACCCACCTTCTTAGCCTAACTTTCACTTGGATGTCCTTAGCCTATATCGCTCGGCCCAAGGAGCATTGGATCAACTTAGCCACCAACACAGTTGTAAAGCCTTGATATTCCACCCCTAATCCAACTGAACTTTTAATGCACAAATAGTCTGCCCATTTATGACCTATAATGGTCTCTCCCTCAAGGCCTGGGCTGGTGTATATCCAATGATGATGAAGGAGAAGGCAGATCATTCCAAACTCATACACTGACCTACTCTCTACCCTAAACAGGATAACAACACTATACTTTTTGCCTCTTGCTTCAGCATAGTAGTATCAAGAGTTTGATTCTAAAGAATAGTGTTAAGTGAAACACTCCTTGAGTTGAGAGAAACATTATGAGAGTTTAGGGATGACAAACAGTGTCTTGAATCAAATCCAATTCTTTCATCTTACTAGAGAAAATTACGATATTTGGTGTCATCCGGTGACAGCCTTATTAAGTTTTCAAGATACATGGAAGTGTCTAGAGAAAGATTATACCAAACCTCAAAACAAAGCTATTTTATCACAAATGAGAAAGAGATCACATAGTGGATCTTTATGGATAATACTCATAATAGTTTAAAGGCTTCTCTAGTTTTGTACGAAGTGTATCAAGTAAGAGAAATTCCCTTCTCTGTAGTTTTTGTCTCCTTCACGAACACAAGTTATGGTTGCTCTCTGTTCTAGGCTTTTTGCTTACTTAAATTTGAACAACAACACTACTTTTCATTCCAAACAAGAAATGCATAAAGGATACATGTTTCACCAAGCTAATTGCAACATGATATATGAGATAAATATTGAATACATAATCACATTCGCGTTAAAGTAAATTTTATGATAAGAATGGTTTTTAGAGGAGTATCAGAGAAAAGACTTATAAAAACTAAATAAATTTGGTCTATTTTCTTGTAAAATAAATAATTGCTACTAGGTACTAGCCGGATGATTTTCATTTTAAAAAATAAAAACTCAACTTATTTGCTTTCATGAAAATTACTTAACATTCATCTTTACATATGCGATGACATAAGCTCGAATATTTATTTTGAAATACATCTTAATTTAATTTATTTTTAAAGATAGTTAGCGCTAACTAAATGCAGTGAAATTGAAACTTAAATATTCACCTCTTGTGCTTCAAATATTGTTCGATGAGTTTTTAATTGGAAAAAGATATATGCAACATATGCTAGAAGCATGACAATGCTGCTTGCTCTTGATAATTGAAGAGTACTTGTTGAAATAGAATAACTGCCCCCTGCTAAGGCATATTTGAACATCAATGGTAGCAAATGGCACAACAACCCCAACAACAAAAGCAGTGAATTTACATCTGCCTGTTTCTGTTCATTCAATAATTAAACAACAAAATAAATTTGATCAGAAATTAGGAAAAACATTAAGCAAAAATTTGCATAGTGTTAAACAACAAGGAAGAAGACATATTATTATACCCTGTCATATCTTTGCTCCCTCTTAAGGTTGGCTAAACCACCACATAGGAGCGAACTACCAAGAACCAATAGAAGGTTTGAGAGAATGGAACCCAGCAGGGAGAGCTTCACAACATGTACTTTGTTCTTGTGAAGTGCTAATAGTGCAATGATCATCTCGGTTGCATTACCACAGGTTGCATTTAGAAGCCCTCCAACTGAATGTTACAAAAAAGATCAAATTACCAAAACCAAATTGGTTCCATTAACTATAACAAAATATCAAAATATTGAGTGATGATTTTGATCATCACATTTAAATTCCCACATACAACACCTCTTTTATCTTAGTACACATGTATATCAATACTTATTTATAAGGGCAAATTACACTAATCCTTTTGTATGTTTGGCAAAAATCACTTTGGCTCCCTTTTGTTTGACTAAATGACATTGACCTTTCTTAAATGCATTGTGCAGTGTGTAAATCAAGTTTGATGAAATTCTCCTCGTTGGCTTCCTTTTATTTGATCAGGTAGCACTGACTTTTCCTAGATGCATTGTGCAATGTGTAAATCTAAATGGAGAGGAAGACGATGTAATGATTTTAGAAACTCACATGAGGTCAATATAATAGTTTCACAAACTCAAAGATCTACTAAACAAATTTTACAAATCGAGAGGAGTCGCAGTAAATTTCATTAAACTTTATAGAAAGCAAGTGTAATTTGCCTTATCTATAATATATTAAATATCATTTTGGCCCCCGAAAGATGTTCAAGTTTTGATGTTGGTCCTTGAAATTTGTCTGCCTTTGTTAAATACTGCGTTGAATGACAAAAAGTCATATTATCCAATCCTATATAGTTGTTAGTAGTCACATGTGACATATCATAATCCCATGTATCAAAATCCTTATCAATAACGTATTTGATTTGACTTATTAACTCATCTTACCAAACCTGATAACTTATTTTACAATATGGTTGTGATACAGATGGTTATGATATGCCATATACGTACGACTAGCGACTATCATATAACACTGAATAACGTGATTTTTCATTACCCTATATAGCATTTGAAATAGATTAATTTCATGGATTAAAACAAAAAAAAAATTCTAGACCAAAACCAAAACTTATTAATTTTTCAGAGATGATTAAAAAGGTATTTAAACCTATCCATATCATATAATTAAAAATTAAAGCTCCCAAAACTAGTATTCATTGTCAGTGGCACATTTTTCTATTCATTTACCATAAACCATTGTTTAGCTAATTCAGTGTTTAGTTAACCTTATATCTTTAATTTTTTGTTCTCTTCAATGTTTTATTAATTGGTCTGAAAAAATTTTGCACAATAATTGCCAAACAATTAAGAGCTCGGTTGTTTCAACTTTTTTTTCTATTTTTTTTTGTGCTGAGGAAGATTGTTTTAACTTTTGTTATACAAAAAAGTAAAAGTATGTTTACACTTTTTTTTTTCCAGGGCATCCACTATAGTTGAATATAGTAGCTAATTCTTTTGTCTACTTAAACTTATTTAATCATTAGACATGGCTATGACTTTTAAAATTATTCTATTCTCTAGGCAATCGAACTCTCAATACTAGTTAAAGAAGGATAAGACTCTTACCACCTCACATTAGTTCCATTGATTAACAGTCCTACAACTTTTAAAGTTAAATATAATGAGCTTGACCTTAGATCAACATACATTAATTTCCTTTTTACTAAGATAATACAAGACAAACGATTAATGTAGGTTACAACAAGATTAAAATAAGTAATTAATATTTTATCATGATAAACAAACGACAAATAGTACGAAATAAACATAATTTTTAAATATGGCAATTAATATGAGCTAGAGAGATACTAATAGTATATGAGAGATCAAAATGTTGGTACCTGTTGGGCCAGTGTAGTAAGCAATTTGCCTTGACGTTCAAGCGGTGGATAAAAAGTTTAAAGGAAAAAATGTTAGAAAATATATTAAATTTCATGTATTTATACGAACACAAGAACAATCAATTATGTTTTTATATACGTAAGCGACAATGTGACATGCAAACATACTCAGTGAGGAAGCTGACACGTTCAGCCAGCGGGGCGAGTCCAAGTAGGCTCAACGCAAAAATCCAAGGCTACGTGGCAGAAAAGTGTGATTAGATTTTCCGTTCGATAAGACAGGTACAACAGCAAGTAATCATATTTGTATATTAAAATTAGTGTTTTGGTGAACACTACATAACAAAAAATAAGTGAGATCAAGGATGCATTTGGAATTTTTTTTTTATAAAGATCAATTTTTCTATTAAAAAATTATTTTTTTGTATATTTGAAATTTGTTTTTAAAATAATTAAATCTAAAAAAACTTTGTTCTTAACCTTTTTTTAATTAAAATATTATAGAATATGGATTAAGGTTGAGAGTTGAACTCACAATTTTCCTTAAATCATTGAACTATACAAAAATCTACTATTAGAATGTAGGTTCACTTGTTATTTTCAACTTAGTTAGTTATATATAAAATTTAAATTTCATAATTTGTAAAGTCATAGAGGTCATATATTTGTCCACTTTTTTTTTTTCTACAAAACTATCTTTTTCTTGAAGAGAATAAAAAATAATAATTCTCAATATTAATTTTCTTTGTTACCACAGAAATTTATTACGGAAGAAAATAAATATATAAAACAAAAAATAATTGTTTAATACACTTAGAGTTTATAAAAAACATTAATAAATATTATTCCAAATTCCTTAACAAATAATTTTAAACACTAGCTAAAAGGCCACTTTTTCTGTAAAAATTTGTAATAGTAGAGTGTGAAATAAAGGTGTTCAAATGCACTTGAGGCCTGGCAGAGACCTGGCAGAGATGGCACAAGTTCTAGCCTCTGAAAGCAGTGCATTCGGATTCAAGCCACAATAGAACTATAGGTGCTGTGAAACCCATCCCCCGACCCAAAAAAAAAAAAAAAAGGGTGTACAAATAATATTTTCGGTTTACAAATGGCATGCATATGTAAAGTGGGTTTGTAATTTCCAAAATACCCCACAAAAAAAATAGTGGGTTAGAATCTTTACAACTGTTTGAATGATATGCTTACCCTTCCGAAGCTATAAAAATCTGCTGCAACAGCTAAAGGGACTGCCGGAAAAAGCACAGCAAGCTTAGTGCCGAAGATGACCTCTTGCAAATTGGTCCTAAAATTCCTAAGCATTTCGAAACGAACATTGTTATTTGTGACTAGAACTACTTCTGACTTCTTTCTCCCCATCATGTTCTCTGCTGGTGGTGGTGTCTTAGTGGCAATGTCGGAAATTACCTCCTTGTTGTTGTTCTCCAAATCACCGTCCATGGAGGGTGGTGGCACTGGCTCGGATTGTGATGATGTGGTGGCCTTCGAGTAACCGAGGATGTGCATTAGAGAACAATGAAATGAAAAGAACCTTTTTTTTTTGTTCCTCTCCCTATTTGGAGTGGTGAAGATTAAATGAGTTTAAATATTGCTACTATGTGGGGGCAAATAAGCTTGTTGAAGTGAATAAAGACTGGTAATAATTAGTTTTCCTATGGGAAATATTTTTTTCGGTGCGTCCATTGAATGTACAAATGATTATACGGTGGCTTCCAATGAAGCCATTGAATGCACGAAATATATAATAGAATTAACATGGTGGGTTTCCAATGTTTGTAACCGTGTGGTGCCCTGAAGCTTCGAGGAATTTTCGCAGCTATTGCTTGAGTGAGACACGTATGCATGGTTGCTAGGTGTTTTCTTCTTGTGGATGGATATGGTGGTTGGTAACCATGGGAAACGGCGAACTCTTAACTTTTGTTGTAGAAATTAAAGAAAGTGAAGAAAGTAAATTTGACAGCGAAAGGACAAAGAGTACTTAAGTGTGTGGAAATTCGGAAACCTCGTACATCGGTACATGCATGCATGCTGAAATTAGGGGCACGAATTATTACTATATATGAGCAATTAATGATTGTAAAATGAATCTTCCTATGGTTCGTACATTTTTATGGGGACTCAGGTTGGTAATTAATATTACGGGATAAATGGGTCTCTCACAATCCCGACCTTTTAAAATTATAAACACATTAATCCCTTTATTAATTCAATGCTCTATTCTTTGACAAAAAAATGTACAAAGCTAGTTAATTGATGGAAGCTTTGTTAACCCCTATAATAGCACTAAAGGACATCATTTTAGTTTGAGATATGTGAAAATAAAGAATGAACACATGAATGAGTGGGTTGAGGGTTCAAAGATGTATAGGAGTAGTTAACAAAGAAGAAAATCAAAATGTGACAATTGTGATGAAAGAAATTAGTAGTAGTATGCCATTATGAAAGATCTTGATGAATATTTAGATACAATTTAGTAGTCCATGGGTATTTTTTTGTTAGTTGTTGGGATGATAAGTTAACATAAGCTAATGTGCCACAAGAAGAGTTTTGAATTCTAATGAACTAATTAGTCCTTCGCAAAATTAGCCAGTGAGCAACTTGGGTTTGCAGTCTTTTTATTTTTATTAGAATTAACGTAACCTCAGATGTTTAATTCAAAGCTTTGAACGAAAGGGAGAACCTTCGTTAGGAAGATAAATAAATACTTTAGTCTTTAAAATTACATGAACAAGTTATTTTGGCCATTGAAATTTAAAAATTAACTTCTCCTTAAAGTATATCTGTCCCTCATCTCATTTATGTTATTATTTTGTCGCATATTTTTACTAATGTGTCACATTAAATGGCACGATGGTATTTCACGTAGCTTCTAAGTAGCAATAATGATCAATATGTTCAAATTAATGCTTAAAATTTTTTAAAAGTTTATCAAAGTCTAAATCCCCAAATTTCTGCCTTCCCGTTTATATATCCGAAATTATCATCATTCTTCCCTAAACTCTGTAACTAATTCCCCATCTTAGTACTCTACCCAAACGAATCCTCACTAACAAGTTCCACTTTGACATAATGGAAGGTGGAAATCAACCTCAAGTTTTCTCAATTATAGAAGATGTTTTGCGAAGAGAGTGAGAAATGTCAAAAAAAATAAAAAAATACTCTTTTCTGATGGGATGTTTAGATAGGTGAACATGTGCTTCAAAAAAACACGTTCTCATATCATTGGTCATGACCTCACCATGTCGTTTATATCATTAAAATTATGTTTGATTGGATGATAAAAATAAGAATAAATTTTCTATGATACTCTCAATTTTACCTTTTAACCAAATATATCCTAGAAACCAAATATACCCTAGAAAGAGAAGATTATTTTTCATTTGTTTTTTTCATTTTCGTCATACATGGAAAGAGTGGAGTTCTTGTCTTGAATGGTGGGGAATTAGCTAGAGCTAGCCAAGACCACCTAACATAGCGAAGCCTACGAAGCACGCGCGGGTACTGGACTCTTTGGCTATTATGTGTGTGCATGTGTGCGTGCGCACGTGTTAAGAAGCAACTCCTGTGCTTTGCTAAATCTTTGCTTCATCTCTCAACATACCCGTTCACAGCGGAGCAACTGCATTATCACCAATGAAGAGAGAGAGAGAGAGAGAGAGAGAATGATTCGGGAATGATAAGGAGAAAGAAAAAAATAGAAAGAAACAACGTGCAACCAGAGAATCGCATTGAGGGCCATAATACACCAATAAATATACCTTGTCAAAAGGGTTGATATAAAAGTGTAGAAACATTTTCAGCTTCGCCGTTAGCTTGACGCCTTGACGTGTTAATGTGTCATGTTGCATCAAATCAACAAAGTTCGTTGAAGACGTAATTGGAAAGTGCGGCCTATATTATTGAAACCAACCCTTTGGAAAGCTTTTCCGGGTTCAAGTATAATAATATTATTCTACTTACAAGGGGGAATTTTTTTTTTTTTTTATGGGTGATGAGTGAATCATTCGAGGCAATATGGGTTTGGGGCTTAAATTACGGTCACATGGAATTAAAAGGGAAGCATATTTTAGTTGAACAGGAGAGCATAAGCACTCCCCTCTTATAATATAATTTTACATTATAAATCCTCTCATCCCTTTTTCTTTTTCCTTAAAATTCAAACTCACAAACATACTCTAACGGTGTGTTTAGTTAAGGAATAAAAATGAGGTGTAAATTTTCATAAATGAATTTTGTTTGTTAAATTACACATAAACCTCATTCATAAAAAATTTACTCTACAACCTTACATATCCTAATAGTAAAATAAAAATGGTATAAAAGTACATTATCGAGAATCATGTAGAGAGTTTAGTGGGACAATTATGACTATCATGATTAAGGGTGAAAGTAGGCTATGCTGCTCATCGGGAGCTTTTGGCCTAGCTTGACCTAACCAATTTAATAAAAAGCTAAACTTAGGCTTTTTAAAAAGTTTTTGTTTAAACAAGCCGGGTTTCAGATAATAAAAATAGCCTATTAGGCTTAACAGGCTGACTTACTTATATTATTATTGTTTAAAAATATAATGATAATACAAATATTTTAATCTATTTAAAAATATACTTTTAAATTTAATTAATAAACCTTTAGTCAATTTAAAAATAACTTTTTTATATATATATATATAAGTCATCATTTGACTTATTTTAGAATTGATCGTTTTGACTTTTAAAAATATATTGGATAAATTACATTCACTTTCTTTGAGTTTGTAAAATAATTATATTGAACTTTCTTCTATTACATAATGAATAATGCATCTGAATTAGGAGTTTAGTGTTACCTGGACAGAGAAAAAGAAGTTGGGGTAAATTTCCCCAAACCTCATAAGAGGTAAGTACAACTTGACTAAAATTTTTAAAATGAAAAAGGCCTTCAAGTAGGCTTGCGAGTCAAACCAAACTTTTAAAAAGGACATGCTAAAATCACGAAAAAGATCTATATCAGGTAACAAGTTCGGGCTTAGACTTCCTTTTAGCAATACAAGTCATGCCTATTTAAGTCAAAATCTAACCTAGCCTAGTCTAGTTCCACCCCTAATCATGATAACCATATTGCCCATAGGCTTTACAAAGCCTTGCCCTTTTTTTAATTTGTTATTGTTCTATAGCCTTTTCTTTTCCTCCTTTAATTCATTGGTCACTATCTTTGATCTTTGAATTTTGAGGTGGATAAATTTCTATATGATCTAGAATTTTGTACCTAATAAAGGACTCTAATTCGTTTCTCTTCCCATGCATGAAATCTCCTTGCGTTTGAATTAATTGCTTCTCATTACTAAGAGCTCCACTTTTAACAAAAAGCAACTTCTCCTTACTGCATCCAGCCATATGCATACATCTAAATAATTGAGCCCATGCATATGATATATATCAGCCTGTTACACTTTCTGAGTTAGAGCACCTCACTAATACAGCACTTTGAGAATAAAAAATGGGTTTACTAGTAGCCAATTTTCTCCATTTGTTTACAGTATAAATATTTTTATATTTGGTATTTCATTTAATCCATATTTCTTCGTTGATTTCAAATTCCATCACGGTGTTGAATTGATTCAAAACCTGCATGGTTCAAAACATATAGAAAATAAATTAACAGACTAAAATAAATCATCTAAAATATAAAATTGATTGAAACAATACTGTGTACAGTCAAGGATGGACCGTAATGGTCGATAGTATACGTATAAGCTACAACTAGTCAAGAGAGGGAATGAGATTAATGATTGATTAAAAATTAATATTCTTTTGTTGTCTACAATAGTATGTGTAGTCACCTCACTACCCAGAAAAGGACAAGAAAAGGCCCCAATGCTCACAGGAACTTGTGAACTGTGATCACCGTAAACAGTCTGGGAGGAAGTGGAACGGCGCAAACAAAATAGATTGACAGCGAGAGATAGCTTCGATAACAATGAAAGGGGTATTTGTGTGTGCACACAATAAATGAAAATGACAATTTCAACCATTAAATTAAAATAAATGGCTTAGATTAGATGATCAATTAAAAGAGGGTCACGTGATATTTGTGTTTGAGCGCGTATTAATTTGTAGGAAATGAGCTTCACTATTTTTTATGTAAGTCTATTAATTGTTTATTAATAGACTTATGTAATATATTAAATTGTTTTCGAATGATACTACATTTTGAACTCAGAAACAAGCAACCTTCCAATCAAGCATCGTTTATCTATTAAAGAGGCGCTACTACATTTTGAACACTGCAACAGAAAATTAAGATCATTGCGCTTGTGAGATAATAATACCAACTAAACACCGGACGGGCTAGATCAGTTCTTAACCAACTAAACAAAATTTCGAAATTAAACCTAAAACTTTTGGCAAAGAGAGAACAAAATACAAATAATCAGAAAAAAAAAAAAGGTTCTGCACACATATAAGCTGCAACACCGTGATCTGCGACGATTCAGGCAAACAGTGTACGAGTTTGCCACATGAATACCCACTCACAGTTAATTTTGTTTTTGCATTACTTTCTCGTATTTTCACCGAATGAATGGTCGAATGGGACTCAAACGCATTTTCACACAAATAGGATGTGAATAATGAGGTTTTAATTGATAAAGCGTGTTACATTCAATAATAATAAGTACAGATAACACAATTCAATTTAAAAAATATTTTTCTTTTTTATAAGGGAAAAATAAAGAAACAGCGACCCAACACAGAAATGAAGAAATTAACTGAAAGTCCGTAGAACATACAATTAATAATGTAAGACGGGGTGCCTCGTCTTTAAGAAGTAACAGAAACAAGTGACTGAAAAAGGCCAAAAGGAACACAAAATATTGGATCCAGGTGGCTATCCCTCAATTTCACACCAAAAAAAAAAAAAAAACTGGTTTAATTTCACTTATTAATTATTTAACTATTTGGATCATGAATCTCGTCGACTCATTGAATGGCTAGTGATGAAGAGTGATGGTTCTGTAACAATATAAAATAAATCATTAATTTCTATACAACTTTCAATTGTAAAGCTCACAAAATCTAATTTTTAAAAATTAATTTTATACTATGGCAATCTCTTATTATTAGACTTCCATCCATCACTATATTTTAAAATAAAATTCTCACTCACTACGTAAAAAGTATGTAAATGAAATATTTTAATTGAATAATAATATAAAAGAGTCTTATATCAAAAGTGTATTAAAATTAAACACTATAATATATCTTCTTGTTTCTCTTGAGTGACTCGGTGGGGATGATTCATATTAGAGGTGTAACGAAGTAGTATGGTAGGAGGTTACCTGAGTGTATTGGCACGTTTGTTGTTGCTAGAATCCTGGCTCCAAATAAGTCTTCGTGATGTGTGGTACGTACCTGCAAGGACTCCACCTAGGGTATCAGTAAGGGTGGTAGATGGTAATAATTAGAAGGTAGAATCCATACCTGGGAAGTCAGCTAGCACCCTTGAATAGGAAGTGGGATTTTCCGTTACCATGCTCCCTCTTATTTCGGGACGTGGTTAGTGGGTTTAATTGTGCCCAAAAAATGGTAAGTGGTATGGAGAGTGGGTTGAGATAGTGGGTCACATATCCGAAGTCGGACATCCCATTACTGCTTCTATGTCGGAAGTCGTATGAGATATGTCAAGGTTGGAATAACCACTTGTGTTTTCCGATCTCGGTTACTTGGATCTGGGTGCCCTTGTTTTCGGTCATTGGGCTGTCGACCTAAGCCTTTTTGGACTTCTAAGCCCAGGTTGTAACAGTGCCCCTAACCCAATTTCTGACTATAAGTAGTTGGAGATCGAGTTATCAATTTTTTGGTTAGCAGGAGACTGGGGGAATTGCATGGGTATGGTTGTTACTTTAAATGAATCCGGCTTTAGTAGATAACCTTTTCCGATGAAGATTCTTTGCCTTAAGGAGGGATTTTAAAGGGATGTTCACCTCTTCTGACCTTTGGTCATTTCAAATCAACTCGAACGTCACGTCGCTTCCTCCATCCGCCACCACGAGCAGAAATTCTCGTGCTTCGAGGATAGTAATAAATGCAATCATGATTGTTTTACCAAACCCCCCTAAGGGGTACTGCGAAAAGTCGTGACTGCCCCCCAGGTGTATTATATCATACACACCCTTCCCTTTTCTTCTTCATATTCGTATCCTTTCAATCTCACTTCCACTCAGACACTTCCAGTCACAGTATTTCCAGGGGCGATCTTCGAGTTTTATTCAGTAATCTTCGTGCACTTTGCAACCATTGGGAAGTTCATTATTGTCAATATTCCAAGTAAGTTCCATTCTTCCCTTTCTTTTTCTGCTTTGTAATATACTAGAGAGTCTCCCATTTCCCATTCTTAGGTGCTTGCTTTTCCATGTTACTAATATTTTGGTTCGTACCGCAATGGCTCGGCCCCCACCACCACTATCTTTGCCGTGCCGAGCGCTAGCGTGGCGGTGTATGCGGCGGCCAAGAATTGGCGCAAATTTATGTCTCCTTCATCTCGCGACTTTTTTTCTGAGGCTTGATGATTTCCTAGCTTTGGGGAAAAAGGGGGGGAACGGCCTTAGGGGTTCTGTTTTTAGTGTTTTCGAATTCATTAGATTCCGATCTCTGATCTTAGAGTATGGGGGCTTCCCCCTTGTAGGTTATGGGAAAACAAGAGGTCAAGAACTCGAGGGTTTTCCATCCTCCAAAGGTCCTTGCTGGGGAGTATCTCTATCACTTCTCGGACGAGGTTCTGGGTATACTTTCTTTGGCAGACGAGGATTATCTTTTCGTTTTCTGTGCTAACACCTGGATATGTTCAAATCTCGATGATGAGGCTAAATATTCCCTTGAGGTGGCGGGCGAAGATGAGCATGTGTGTAATCGCCCCGGCGAAGACGACTTTCAATATACGTGGATGCACGACATCCTCTTCGACAAGTTAGGCGTCCGCCTTCCGTTTTCCGAATTCCAAACTTCTATTCTTCGGTAGATTAACGCGGCCCCTTCTCAATTACATCCCAATAGCTAGGCCATGATAAGGGGTTTTGAGATAGTGTGTGATTATCTCATAATCCCTCCGTACCCCAAGGTGTTCTTATATTTGTTCATATTTACTAAACCCGCTAGTGGTTCCTGGATCTCTTTCCGCGGTCGAGTGAATAAAAAGATCTTTGAGGCCTATGAGGAATCAATCCACCATTTCAAAGAATTTTACTTAAAAGTCCAAGGAGTTCCCCACCATCATCCCTTTTTTGTTGACCGGCCCGAGGTTTCCGAATTCCCTTATTTCTAGACTCTCGCGCCTCGTTCTCCAAAACTTACCGAGAATTCTCTAACTCCCCTAGAACTGTCTATTGTAGAATCTTTTGTTCAGTCTTGGAAATCAAATCCTATAAGTTTGAAGAAGGTTTTCAATGCTATTCCCGAGACGCTCAAGGCTTACCTGGGTCCGGTCTTTAGCTCTTACCTGTTTTTCCATGAATAACTGTGTATTGAGCTATAAGTTTCCTCCGATTTCATATTTCAAGTGCTATGGCTTCGCACTCCAGTCTCCTAGCACTCCGGTCTCAGACTTTAAAAAGAAATGCGGAGCTGCTTACCCAGGGTGGCGAATCGCCGGAGGCGTAGAGATTAGTAGCATCACCGGAATCCGACCCCCATGACACCAAGAAGCAGAAACTATCCGCTACTCCTTCTGATAAAGGCAAAAGCCCCTTGGGTAAAGGATCTTCTTCCCCCGATGTTGATGCTATGGGTTCCGAGCCTATTGTGGCGAAGAATGTCCCGATCCCAATGAATAGAAAAGATGCATTATTTTCAAATGAATTCCTGTTTTACGAGTTCATTGACAAGCACCTCCACACAAAAGGTACACGCCTTCAGCTTTAGGATGCGGTTTCCTCCAACCAACTCTAGTAGGGCCAGCACTCCTTTCTTCGGGCTGTGGCATTCCTTCGCCGTGCGGAGGGCTTAACACTTGAGCTTGAGAAGGAGAAGAAGGAACTCTGGGCAGAGGTTGCGAGAGAAAAGGAGCACGTTGAAAATCTGAAGGAGACTTTGAATGAGTATATTAGTGACAATAAAGACCTGGCCTCCCGGGCTAAGAATGCTAAGAAAGAGCTAGACAAATTAAAGCTGCAATATGCCACCCTTCAGAATGAGAAATACTCTCTGTCCTCGTCTGTATCAGCTCTCAATGCTAAGGTTTCCAAGCTTCAATCGAATATGGCAAAAACCTTGTTTGACTGGGAGAAGAGCGCCAACGAGGTATTTGATAATACCCTGGCTCAGGTTAAGGTCATTTGCCTGGAAGCTGATTTTTCTAAAGTGGGGCTCTTCGGTATGGTGGAGGATGGGAAAATCGTGGACATGCTAGATGACGAGGCTGGGTATGCATGAGTGCTTTTTTTTTTTTTTTACTTGTAATGGTAATTAGAACAATGTTTGCCTTATAAAGGCTTTTTTGTGTGTGACCCGTTCTGGGCTACTTGTAAATAATCTTGCACCCTGTATTTACACATGACTTTGGACGATCCGTTGTATACAATATATCTTGTTTTGTTAATGCATTTGATTTTCCATGTTTAGTTGTCGGGGTTACGGCCTAATACATTTGATTTTTCGTGTTCAGTTGCTAGGGCTACGGCCTCCGATTTCGTAGAATAGATATGGTGACAAAAGCGAAACTTACCAAGTACCTAGCTTCGGGGGTTTTCGGTTTTATATTAGTCAAGTACCTGATTTTTTACAGCTTCCGAGTTTAGAAATGTTTACGTAGTTAAGACCATGGCTCTTAATTATTTACCTGGCCGTGACAACTTTCGGGTTTATAAAACTTAACATGGTTAAGACCGCCGCTTTTGATCATGCACCCGGATACAAAATAAAGTTATGTAAAATATGTAAGAATTCAAATGTTAAATTGAATCGAGTTTGAGTTTACTTGGATGCGTTGTAGTCCGGCCTCGTTAAAACCTCCTCGGAAAAACCCAGTGGGAAAAACCCGAGGTAGGAAAAAGAGTACCGGTCTGCCACGCGATTTATACATCAAGAACTATGTAAAAAATCTCCTGAGATTTGTGGCATTCCACGATCTCGGGATAATTTTGCCTTCCATTGTAATGAGCTTGTAGGCTCCTTTTCCTAGTACTTCACCTATCCTGTAAAGGCCTTCCCAATTTGCAGCTAATTTCCCGTGTCCATGCTGAGAAGGTCCGATGTTCGCACATCGAAGAACGAGGTCGCCTTGACCGAAGTGTCTTGGGATTACTCCTTTGTTGTACCTGCGAGCAATTTTTCTTTTTAGTTCTATCTCCTGTAGATGGGCTTCCTCTCTGATTCCTTCAATTAGGTCCAGTTTTTCCCTTCTCTGGGCCCTGTTTCCGCTTTCCATGAACGCTAGTATTCTTGGACTTGATTCTCTGATCTCGATTGGAATGACCACATCTGTGCATATACTAGCTTGAACGGTGTTTCTTGGGTTGTGGAATGAGGGGTTGTTCTGAGTGCCCAAAGGACGCTTCCAAGCTCATCAGCCCAAGCTCCTTTGGCTTTGTCCATCCTCTTCCTTAGCCCTTGTAGAATTACCTTGTTAGCTGCTTCAACCTATCCGTTGGCTTGGGGGTGCTCCACCGAGCTGAAATGCTGCGTTATTTTCAAGTTTTCTAACAGCTTCATGAACTTTTGATCTGTAAACTACATTTCATTATCTGTGACAATAGCCTTCAGAATTCCGAAACGAGTGATGATGTTCTTCCAGACAAATTTTCTGCACTGGGCTCCCGTTATTGTGGATAGAGGCTTCGCCTTAATCCACTTTGTGAAGTAATCCACTGCGACTATGAGATATTTGACCTGTCCTGGGGCAAGGGGGAATGGTCCGAGGAGATCGATACCCCATCTATCGAACAGCTAGGAGGCTATGATTGCCGTCATCTCTTCTTCCGGGCTAATGTGAAAATGCGAATGTTCCTGGAACTTCTAGCAGTGTTTCATGAACTCGGAGGAATCACGAGTTACTATGGGCCAATAATATCCAGCTCGGAGGATCCTAACGGCTAGTGGTCGCCCTTCGGGATGATTTCCCACAATCCCTTCATGTACCTCTTGCAGCACGTATTCGGCCTGTTTCTTGTTTAGACATTTTAAGAGCGGTTGCGAAATTCCCTTCCTGTAAAGCTGTCCATTGATGATGGTGTAGAACGGGGCTTGACGGACCACCTTTCTTGCCTCGTTCTGATCATGTGGAACCATTCCAATCTAAAGGTACTCAGTGATTCCCACAGCCCAAGTAGGGCTAACATCAATGGCTCCAACCTCCGTTTTTTTAGATATACTCAGAAAATGGAGAGTCTCCTGTATCAGACTTTTGTTGTTCCTTCCTGGCTTAGTGCTTGCCAGTTCTGACAGAATGTCAGCCCAGAAGTTCTCTTCATGGGGTATGTGTTTGATTTCCACTTTCGTGAAGTTAGAGAACATGCTCTTTACTTTTTCCATATATAACCTCAGCATTGGGTCACGCACGATGTATTCTCCTCCGATCTGCAATGTTACGATTTGTGAGTCACTGCATACAGTCAACTTCTGTATCCCCATGTCTTTTGCTAAATTTAGACCCACAATTATTGCTTCATATTCGGCCTGGTTGTTCGATGTCACGAAGTCAAAATTGACGGACATCTCGACTCGGGCCTCGTCATTCCTTTCCAACATTATCCCCATTCCACTTTCGTGAAAGTTCGACAATCCGTCTACATATAACGTCCAAGCCTCTGGGTTTGGCTACTCACCACCCGCGAACTCTCGAACAAAGTCAACTAGTGCCTGGGCCTTGATGGCTGTCCGTGGTTCAAATCGGATATCAAACTCAGATAGCTCGATCGCCCAAGTTGTCATTCTTCCTGCGAGGTCCGGCTTTTGGAGTATTTGACGGAGCGGTTGATCCGTTCTAACTAGAATCGTGTGAGCTTGGAAATATTGTCTTAGCCTCCGAGATGCGAGTACAAGGGAGAAAACCATCTTTTCGAGCTTCTAATATCTGACTTCTGACCCTTGCAGAGCTTTGCTGGTGAAATAGACCGGCTTCTGATCTCCGTTATGCTCTCTGACAAGTGCTGCTCCTATGGCAGCATTGTTGACTGATAAGTATAGCACCAGAACTTCTCCGGGTTCCAGCTTAGACAGTGTTGGGGGTGAAGCTAGATACTGCTTGAACCCCTGAAAAGCTTCTTCGCACTGCTGAATCCACTCAAAATTTTTCCCTTTTTTGAGCAAATCAAAGAGGGGAAGCGCCTTCCAAGCTGAAAGCGACAAGAACCTTGATAGGGACGCCAATCTCCCTGTTAACGTCTATACTTCTTTTATGCAGGTCGGGCTTCTCATCTCCGTTATTGCCTTACATTTGTCGAGGTTTGCTTCAATCCCCTTGTGGGTAAGCATGAACCCAAGGAATTTCCCAGCATCTACTACAAATACCCGTTTTGCGGGGTTGAGCCTTAGCTTGTGAGCACGGATAATCTAGAAAATTACCTCTAGATTAGGGATCAAGCTACCCGCTGCCTTGGTCTTTACTAGCATGTCATCAATATATACCTCCATCCGTTCTCTGAGGTGTTGCTCAAAGATTCTGTTCATGAGTCTTTGGTATGTGGACCCCACGTTCTTCAGGCCGAAGGGCATCACCTTATAGCAGTAGTTGACCCGAGGCGTAATGAAAGTTGTCTTTTCTTCGTCCTCCGCGTTCATGGGTATCTGATTGTACCCTGAGTATGCATCCATGAAGCTCAGAAATCGGAAATCGAAAATCGGAAGCTGAATCCACGAGACTATTTATGCTTGGTAGCGGTCATGGATCCTTCGGGCAAGCTTTGTTTAAATCTATGTAGTCCACGCACATGCGGAGTTTGCCGCTGGCTTTTGGGACTAACACAGTGTTTGACAGCCACGTGCGATAAAACACTTCCCTTATGAACCCCGCCTTTAGGAGCTCGGAGGTCTGCTCTATCACCGCTTTTGCTTTTTCTTCGGACATCTTCCTTTGCTTCTGTGCCACCGGCTTCGAGCCTGGGTGGACAGAAAGGTTATGGCTCATCAGCTCCGGGCTTATTCCTGGCATGCCTGTCACTAATTAAGCAAAAAGGTCCACATTTGCCTTCAAGAATTTGATCAGCTGTTCTTTCTCGGAATCTTGTAAAGTCTTGTTAATCCTTGTCGTCCTCGTAGGCTTCTCTCCAATTTGGATTTCCTCCAATTCTTCATCAGTTTCGGCCTGGATTGCGTTTTTTGGCTACACATGTCCAAGTTGATCATCATTACTTCTTGGGAGTTAGAGCATTTTTCCTTGCTCTTTTTCTTCATACCTACCTGTAGGCTGGCATTGTAACATTGTCTGGCTAGCGATTGACTTCCGCATACCGTAATTACTCTCCCGTCCTCGGAGGGGAATTTCATCACCAACTGAGGGTTGGACACCACTGCCCCTAGCCTGTTGATTGTTGGTCGTCCAATGATCACACTGTAGGCTGATGGGCAGTTCATGACAAGAAAGTCTACAGGTACTGTCTTCATTTCGTCCTTTGATCCTATTGTGATTCGAAGTGTTACGAATCCCCCCAACCTAGCGGTAGCTCTGGAAAGCCCACAAGTTCATCTGGGTAATGACAGAGATCAGAATCCTTGAGGCCCAGCTTTTCGAACGCTAGTCTGAACAAGAGATCGGCTGGGCTCCCCTGATCGACTAGGATTCTTTTGACTTCAGCATTTCGGATGACCCCAGAAATAACCATGGGGTCATCGTGGTCTGGCACTATACCCGGATTATCGTTTTTCGAGAAAACTAAGTCGGGAGACGGCTTCTTACGGGATTGGCTGTTGCCCGGACCGTTGTGTACTCTCATAACTTCCTTCAGCTTTCTTTTCCACGTTGACTTTGTGGATCCGCCTCCCACAAAGCCTCCAGCTATGGTGTGTATCATCTTAGTCACCACACCTGCCTTGTCCTCCTTTCCTCCCTCGTCTCTGTTCTCCATCCGCACTTATCTCTTTTTGTTGTCCCTATTACTGGGAGATTGTCGCCGTCTTATGGGACTCCTTTGCCTAGCCACATATTTTGCTAGCTTTCCCACTTTGATGACCTCTTCCACGGCATTTCAAAGATCCCTGCAGTCTTCTATCTTGTGCCCGTAGCTTCTGTGAAAGTCACAGAATTCGGACTTATCCGTATTTGCTCTTTCCTTGATGGGTCTGGGTCTTTTGAGATTCTCTATGCTCTGTATCTCCTTGTATACCTCGGTTAGGGACACATTTAGCGGGGTGTAGTCGGTAAAACAACCTCTCATACGAGCTTCCTTTCTTGGAGGATGCTCGTCTCTTCCTGGACTACCTTTTCTCTTCTGGCTTCGTTTGCCTTCCGCCTTAACCCTATCACCTCTTCCATGTTGATGTATTTTCAGCTCTTCTCTGTAGCTCTTCAATCCTCCTCGGTTCTGTATTTGAAAGGGATTGGGCGAAGGCCTCCGATTTCAGCCCTTGTATAAAGGCAACTAGAGCCGTTTGAGGTTCAAGTGTTCCTATCTCCAATGTAGCTTGGTTGAATCTGTCTATGTATGCTCATAGGCTTTGCTCCATGCCCTGCTTGAAACTCATGAGACTGGTCATCGATTTGGGCCAACTCCTACTTGCCGAGAACTGTGCCAGGAATTTTTTTTGCGAGGTCAGGGAAATTATGGATTGAGTGAGGAGGAAGCCAGTTAAACCACTTCAAGGCGAACTTCTCTAGTGTGATTGGAAAGGTCTGGCATTTTATGGGGTCCGGTGTTTCGTCCAGGTACATACGGGCTCAAAAAATGTCCAAATGATTATATGGGTCTGTGGTTCTGTCATAGAGTCTGATGTCACTAGGGGGTTTAAATCCTCCTTGGAGGACATAGCTCATCACATCCTCGGAGAATGGAGTACTGTTGTCTTCTTCTGTATCTTTCCATTTGTTCCCCGTACTCTTAATTGGTCCATCGACTTAGCTGATTTTCTTCATACGAGAACCGTTTTTCTCATTTCGAGAAGGCCTATAATGACACTGATCCTCGTATAAATGCTTCCGGCATGTCTCCCCTCGCCTCGCATTGTCCCTGGTTGATCCTCTGTGACCCATGGGGCTGTCACGCCACTCTCTGGACTTCTGGCTTGTGTCCTCCAAGGCCTATAAGCGTTCTTCAAGCCTTCTTGTTCTTTCAGTTTCACACCTTAACTGCGCTTCAAAGTGACGGGCCCTGGCCTGCTCCTGGGCTAGCTGTTCATCAGCGCGACCCCTCCTTCCGAGTTCATATTCCAGCGCTTGCATACGGGTTGCCTGATCGCGTATCAAATGATAGATGTCTGTGATTAAGGGCTCAGGCGGTTAGCTTGCCGGCCTTGATGCCCTTGAGGCTCTGCTAAATTCTTGGTTTCGTGTCTGCATTTCCTGCTGGAGGTCGAGACGAAGAGGCAGTTGTGTTGGATGTTCCATGATTTGCGTTTCTGGCCTCCGAAGCATAGAGCGTACCCGCTATTGCGACTCAGGAGCAGGTACGCCCACTTGTGTCGCCAATTCAAAGGAGGCGGTTCTGCCATCTTGGAGTGTGTTGTGGGTAATGCTGTCTACTGGGGCGGATCTACCAGTGGTCTTGGTTCTTGCCATGACTTTTGAGTGTATGAGACGGAGAAAAAATGAACAGCAATACAGTCCCCGGCAACGGCGCCAATGTAACGAAGTAGTATGGTAGGAGGTTACCTGAGTGTATCGGCACGTCTGTTGTTGCTAGAATCCTGGCTTCAAATAAGTCTTTGCGATGTGTGGTGGGTACCTGCAAGGACTCCACTTAGGGTATCAATAAGGGTGGCGGATGGTAATGATTAGAAGGTAGAATCCATAACTAGGAAGTCAGTTGGCACCCTTAAATAGGAAGTGGGATTTTCCGTTACCACGCTCCCTCTTATTTCGGGACGTGGCTAGTGGGTTTAATAATGCTCAAAAAATGGCAAGTAGTGTGGAGATAGGGCTGAGATAGTGGGCCACATATTCGAAGTCGGACATCCCATTACTGCTTCTATGTTGGAAGTCGTATGAGATATGTCAAGGTTGGAATAACCACTTGTGCTTTCCGATCTCGGTTGCTTGGATCTGGGCGCCCTTGTTTCCGGTCGTTGGGCTGTCGGCCCAAGCCTTTTTGGGCTTCTAAGCCCAGGTCGTAACAAGAGGGTAGTTGTTTGTTTATTTATTTTTAGATGGAACAAATAAAAAATGTCATAAAAGGAAGTATAAATTCACATTTAAAGAAATAATAAATGATACAAGTAAATTTATTAAGCTTTAATAGGTAGTAATAAACAAGTGAAAAATTGATATACACACAATAAGCTTTTGTTTTATTATGAATGTCGAATAGTGATCGACCAATTCCACTATTGCAAGGAAATGATGTCCACTACTAATGCCCTGTACCCAGAAAAAAAAAAATTAATATACAAAAATAGAATAAAATCGAATAAGGATCTCACAATATATGTGAGTAAGGTGTTATCTGATGGTCAAGTGTTTAGCTCTGTGGCTGAGACATAGAAGAGCGTTCTTCAACAAAAGAATAAAATCTAGATAGATCATGCTTTTAAAAGGTTTAAATCAAGTACTAAAACAAACGAAACTTCCTCATATTTACATTAATACTATTGGGTCTTCAATTGAAAACATTTTCACCATGTAACAAAATAAATGGTGGGAAATGAGAAATTACCGTTTCCAAATTATCATTTTTTTTAAATATTGCTTGAAACATTTTTTTAAAAGAATAAACCAAACAGATTTTGACTTTTCTTTTTTTTTTTTAGTGAAAATAAAAATAGAAAATAGCCAAACCAAAGAGTTTTTTATTTTTTATTTTTAAAATTAGTAATAAATTATAAAATTTTATACTTCAATTATTATGTGTTACGTAAGTTGATATTCGTTTTATATTGTTATGATTTCTGTTTAAACATATATTATAAAACATATATAGAGTTTTGTATCTTATTTTAAAAGCTTTGTTATTTTATAATATACAATATTCAAATTTCTATATACGATATAAAGGTTGAGTCCACTCAGTGTAACCCAATCGCTAATCAGATCGTTTTCGAATTCAAACGAAAAATGATCCTATTGAAAAATGGGAGCAGATTTAAGTTGGGCGTTAATCACCTAACCCATCATATATGCAGCCCTTGTGAGAATCGGCCCAAGCCCAACCCTTCGTATGGGAACAAGAGATAGAGACAGCATACATGTTGGTGCGTGCTGCCTGTCTGCTTTAGAGAGCGGGCTAGCCACTCAAGCCACTAACTCTATATATCGACACGGAAATCAGATTGTGGCGCGCGTCGTCGTCTTCTTTTCACAACACATCCTCCCATCCCTTACCCCTTCATCTCTCTCTCTCTCCCCTCCGCAATTCTTGTACCCAGAAAAATAAAAGGGAAAAAGAAAAACCCTTCTTTATCATATATCCTTCTTCCACAATGGACTCTCACGTGCACAACCATTAACACTCTTCCCAACTCCATTCCAACACCCATGTCCCAACTCCCTCATCGTCATCGTCATCGTCATCGTCATGGTCACCCAAACCCCCACCCAACCCCCTCCCTCCCCACCACGCGGCCTCATCGTCGGAAACTACTGCCATGACGTCCTCCTCCACAACCACCTCATCACCGCCGAAACCCTCGGCGGCTCCCCCTCCTTCATCTCCCCCGTCCTCCACTCCCTTTCCCTCCCCTTCCTCCTCCTCTCTAAGGTGGGTCCCAACTTCTCCCACTCCACCACCACCACCACCCTCAACCACCCTCCAATCACGGTCCCCACCTCCCAAACCACCCTCTTCCACGCCCACTTCCTCTCCTCATCCACCCCTCTCTCCCCTTCCTCCTCCGGCCACCCCGACCGCATCCTCAAACGCGTCCAATCCTGCGACCCCATAACCCCGTCCGACCTGCCCTCCGACTCCCGCTTCCACTTCGGCATGGCCGTTGGCGTCGCTGGTGAGATTCTCCCCGAGACGCTCGAATCAATGCTTGACCTTTGCAGCGTCGTTTTCGCCGATGCTCAGTCCCTGATCCGAACCTTCGACCCCGAAGACGGCACCGTGAGGCTCGTGAATTTGAAGGAGAGCGGGTTCTTCCACCTGCTCCCGAGGATCGGGTTCTTGAAGTGTTCCGCCGATGAGGCGTTGTTCGTTGATGTGGATGAGGCGAGGAGGTGGTGCTGCGTGGTTGTCACGCGCGGGAGGGAGGGGTGTGACGTGTTCTGGAAGGATGGGGAGATGAGGGTCCCGCCGTTTGCGGTGGATCAGGTGGATCCGACCGGGGCGGGGGACAGTTTCTTGGGTGGGTTTGCGGCGGGGATCGTGGAGGGGTTGGGTGTTGGGGATGCGGCCTTGTTGGGGAACTTCTTTGGTTCCTTGGCTGTTGCGCAGGTTGGGCCGCCGAAGCTTGATGCTCGGTTGTTTCAGGTTTGTTTCTTTCTTAATTTGGGTTCTCCTTGTGCACTGAGAAATGTTAATTGTATCCCAAGAGGTGTGGGATATGGTGACGACTCACGACCGCATCTTGTGTCTTTGTGTTTTGAAAAACTCCTAAGCAAGGAATGTCATGAAACATCTTTCCCAAATTCTTTTAACGGCTGAGTGGATGAACATGAATGGTTTTTTTTATATCTAGCACGTCCCCTTGCACAAATACCCATTGCCTTGCCTTGTGCTGAAATTTAATGTTTATTTAGTGCAATGGGGATAACAATGATCCAACTCTGATACCATGTCATGAACCATCTAGGAACACTAGTTCAAGTGATTGGTCAATTGCTTTATGTTGGGTCTATTATAAGAGTGGCGTGAAAGGAAAAGGAAAAATGTAGCTTTACTCCCACATTGAGCGGACCTTGCTTGAATAGATAGACTTTGAATATTGGTGGTTTCAAAAATAAAAATTAAGATTATGCCTATGATATGTAGGTCTCATTTAAGGGTAAGGGATTCTTGTGTTGTTGTTGTATCACTTCGCATTTAGTTACGTTAGCTGTTCTGCAACTTCAATGTGTGAAGAACAATGCAGCAAAGCTAGAATAAATAGTCAGAATGTTTGACAGAGAATAGGAATGATTGTTGGATGGAATAAACTGTTATAATTCACTTATCGATCAGGAATTAAGAAGCATGCTGCATTATTCAGTGAATAAATTCAAACAAAATATTTATCTTTTAAGCATTTTTGTTGGGTAGAATGATAAACTTAAGTAGTGACAGCATTTGTTGGTTCGTGAATTGGAAATGAATTGAGGGGGCTGTTTTGAGAGTGCTGTTGGAATTGGAAACTTTGGAGATGTTATCTGCGACTTACTGCATATTGATTTTGCAAGTTTTGTCCTGTCGGAATTGCCTACAGTATGTTGCTTTTTGTTTCATTGGTATCATTATATAGGGAATGAAAACCGTAGCTCAAGGTGAGCAATTTATATTTAGATGACACATGACAGCTGTTTGGCTATAATGTATGTGACATAAGTTATAGGCCATCATCTTTACCTTTGAAGTACAAGATTGCAATTGTCACCTTTTAATTTCCTTAAATGATCTCAACACCTGATTTATCAAGCTATGTTAACTCTTATGCTCTCATAGCATGAAAAATATTGAGTTCCATGGAATAATAAGTTAATTCTGGAGAAGATATCATATTAAAAGAATGTAAAAAGTTAGCAAGAGTCAAGACCATTTGAAGCTCGAGCTTTAGCCCTGCCCCTAGGTCCGTCCCGTGAAATCATGGTTACTCCTGTTTAAGCTTAGGTTCAATCAATTGGAAAAAACTGAAGGGGAATTTCAACTTGCCCAAGCAAGCGAATTTGTTAGTTACATAAAATAGTCTCAGAATTCAGATTTTATATCTCTCCAACCAAAAAATTTTCTTCTGGTCCTGCCTTGGTTGGAAGAAATTTTGTTTTGGATATGGTCCACCTTAAAACTTGAAACCAGAATACCCGAGAAAACTCTAATCCTGCTGCTTTGAAAAGGCTAGAAAATTCCAAATTTTAATTCTGGCAGGGACATGGTCTGTGGTTGACCATGCTCACATAAGAATTTAATTTTGATTTCGAGTCTATCTGTCTAATATTTAATGATGACTTCACTCTAAGCTTAAGCATCTTTTTGGGCTATTTCTTTTATCTGGTGCCTATGATCGTAGCCAATCTTAAGGCAGAAAAACATCAACATCAAGTGTAGTGAATATCAAGGAACAATTATAATTGAAAGACATGGAATGGTCAAAGAAAGTGCAATATGATGATAATGATCATATGCTTGTGCCAAAGTAGATTTGTTTTGTAGCTGATTTCTTATTGTATCTCTCCCCTATTTGGTGCTATGTGTTTGCTTATATTCATATTCCCTTATTAGCTTTGCAACTAAAAACAAATGTGATGAGGCTTCCCTCACTTTTATTTACACAATACTAAATTTCAGATGGTTAAGGATGAGATGCACAAAAGAAAGATACAGGACTTTCCCTACCTAGAAAGAAGGGATGATTGGCTAGGGTTTATGAAGTCACCTGATCAAGATCAATTCTATGCATCTCTTGGTTCTACCAAAGCCATAGTTATGTGTCAGATTCAAGAATCTGATTGGAACTTACTCAGCTCTCCCAAAGCAGTGGAGCACAATAACACAAAGGCAAGATTGTCACTGAGTTCTTTACGCGAGGAACCAATTACAAGTGTTGATGGTAAACCTTGATCTCATGGGATGGTTGGAGTTTCAAATCTCACAGCAATTCTCCAGCACCCTTCCTTTTTGTCTCAAATAATATGATCTCTTTTGTTCAAATAATATCACGAAAGGCAAGTTTTCTTTCATTTTAAAGGATGGTGCTTTTTGTACACCTCCAAATCCCACTTGTAGCCTAATTGTAGTTATAACTTGTAGTTGTATTAATCACTAATAATATCTTAGAAAAAAAATCAACAGATTGAAATTCCATTCATGCTGTTGTACCAATGTCCAATAATAAATTACTAATTGCCTTTTTTTTTTTTCCACACTTTACCCTTGTTTGCTATCCATTTCTGAATAAGATTCTGCCTTTACCCGCTAAATATCCTCCTCTCCCCCAGCCAAATAAACAAGAGGGACGATATGCTGGTAGAGCTGTTTTCTTTTTTTTGGTTGAATTCAGCGTATTCACAATCGCTTAAAGAAATGGAGCTTATAAACGTTGGTTTTGCCTCTGGTCATAGTCGGAACTGAATCTCTTGGGTAGTGGCTCATTGTTTCTAACACTGGATCCCCTAAGTTCACTATAAAAAAAAACAACTGTGAGGTTAGATTGGGCATGGTGCAGTTGTAATGTTTTGCTACTTTTTGCATAATCTTCAAAGCAAAATGTCATTAAATATGATTAGGCCCTACTTGGAATTTCGGGTATGTTTATTTCAGAATTTTGAAAAAAGTGACTGTGAAATTCAAAATTTATATTTAATTGAAAAAATTGAAAACTGATTTTTTTCTAAGTTATTGTTTTTAGCTTTTATGAAAATTGATTTCTTTGATATTCTGATTATTTTTTATAAATTATTTAAACACACAAAAAGTAATTTTGTTTTCAGTGAAAAAAATTATTCTGAGCTGAAAAGGCCGAAACCAACATGTCCTTAGCATCTTGAGATTAGATGCTTTGTGGTATGCAATATTAGAAAAAATCAAACTGGGGTCCTTCCATTATGTCAATCTAAATTGGAATGGTTGGGGAATTCTGCCTCAATTTTTCCATTTTAGACAAAAACCAAAACTACTTGAATTCTTGCGTATGAACTCCTAATACGGGTGTTATGATATGTATTGTTCGAGTCATAGTAGCAATCGGTCCTTGTGTCTTTGAAGGGACAGAATGTTTCTAAATGGCGGGTTCCTTATTATTGCCCAATGAAGTTTTGAAGTGTGGTTAAGCAGTTTGTATATAATGGATTTTTCTTTTATCCTTTTGGGTTAAATATGGATTTGATTCCTCCTATAAAGCAAATTCAGAGCAAAGTGTATGTATATGAACCCCAAAGATAATAGTACCGGTCAAGGAAAGAAAAGCATCTTCCTTTTTTTTTTTATTTCTTGAAAAATAGAACAGAAAACAAGTCTCAAATATAACAGCATCTTTACTGGTTGAATAAGATCAGCTTTTCCAATTGTAATGGTTTTTTAGGGAGATTTTTCTTGTAATGTTAGGATAAATACAAAAAATAGAACGCTATTATAGTAAGCATTCGTGCAATATCTAAAAGGATAACGTTAATTACATAAAATAACCAAAATACAGATTCCTTCAATTTTCTTTATAACCATTCACTTAATCCTTTTTTTCCGTCCCACTTTTTCTGATATCGAATAATTTATTTGTTGTGCAGAATATGTGCGTAAAGTATTTGCGCAAGTAAAACTTCAGCATTTAAAATTCATATGTCTGAACTAATTCATGAAAAGCTATGATTTGGACTTTTATGTTTATAATAAGTTTGAAACGAAAATATAAGCTTGAAAATAATTGAATAATTTCTCAAAAAAATAGTTGGTTATTTTTTAAAAATAAAAAAATAAACCATTCAATATTAATTTTGATGTACTAATAATATAAAATAGTACAATATAATTTATGTTAGTCATGTACATCTATTTGTAAGATTTTTAATATAGTGAGTAACTTAATCAAATACTTTGATTGATGTGATAATATATGATTGAGTATATATGTAGATCTTTCTACATGGAAACAAATTAAATTGTAATTTGCATACTTAATTTTAAATAAAGTTTTATTTTCATGACTTTTTAAGTAATGTGTGAGAATCAACTATCATAACTAATATAAAAATATATGATTGGATGAATAGAGATTAATTTCTATTTATTCACAATGTAAAACTTCTTGAAAAGTAATATAGTTGAGTTTCATTTTTTTTTTTGGATTAATATAGTTGAGTTCTTATATCTATTATTTGAAAATTCAAACCATTAGGATGAGTCTAGTGTTAAGAGATTTAGATAGTACGTATAAGATTTTAGGTTCAAATCTCATTGTGGTCAATGTAATTTCAGAACTACAAAAAATATTATTAATTAAAAATTTATGCAAACAAGAAAATTTGATTGAATAATCACATAAAATATGTTTGAGTTTTATTATGATAAATTGACAGTGTAAAGTTATTTTATGTCATTATTTAATCAAAATATTTTGTTTGAATAACTTTTTAAGGAGTAGGTATAAAATTCAACTTTCATAGTTAATGTGGTAATACATGATTGAATAATTGTGAAATTTTTTTTGTACTGTCAGTGCATAACAATTAAATCTAATGTTTTTATATCTTCAATTACATCAAAATTAGATGCTAAGAATGTATTTGGCTGGCGTGTAAAATGGGGTTAAAAAATTTTTCTATAAAAGAAATCATGTTTGGTTAAAATAAACAAAAAGGAAAAAATTTTAAGAGGAAAAAAATATTTTCAGATTACGAGAGGAACCAGGTTAAATTTCACTGAGGTGCTTCCTCCCTCAAACATTCACGTTCCCTCCCTCTCTTCACTCTCATTCTCTCACCACCTTGCATTCATCTCGCTTACTTCTCCTCCGCTCTCTACCTTTTCCTCCGATCTCATTCAGCTCCCCATCTCCGCTCTCTCTCCGTTGTAGCTCCGTACTCTTCCGCCACTGCTCTGTCGTTGCTCTGATTCTCTCCGCCGTCGCTCCGTTGTTGCTCCGCCATCTCTTCGTTGTTGCTCCGCTTTTTCTCTCTATCGCTGTTTTCTCTGACGGAGCCAAAAGAGACGCTCGAACAGAGCTTGTTATTGCCCTTGCCTCTGCGATTTGGGTGAGTTAAGCCTCTGTCCCCGTTGTTCACATGATTATTTGTCGGTTGTACTATTGCTTGAGAGATTCATATACGGAGAATGTTCATGTTTTTGTTTGAGTCGTTTGCTTCAATTGCTTGTTGAATGTGTTATCAATTTTACCATTGCGACAAGTTTTGGACTATCTTTTGCGTGAACTTGTGCATCCTAGCGTTATAGTTTCAACAAATATTGTTAGATTATGAGAATGATCTTCAACGAAGCATGTCTTGGAGTGGCATATTTAGAATTTCAGATTTGGGCTTTGAATTTGTTTGGGGACTCTGACACGTTGTACTTTAATTTTGGGAATTCAAATTTGGATTCAGATATTGAGTTTGTTGTTCTGAATTTATGTGATCTCATATGCAATGTGTTGAATTTGAAGATTGAATTTAAGTTTGACTATAATAATAATAGTGGACTGAAATGAATGTGGCAGTTTTACAGTTCCCCTTTCTCAATTTTGCTTTGGTTGGTTTGGTACTAGCTGTCTTTCTTGAAAACTGCAGGTTTGTGACAAATCACGGAGAAGACTTAAATTGCATCTGCTGTGTTTTTTGTGGCCCAAGCAGTTAGTGCGTTGAATATATTCTTCTTCAGGTATAGTATTTTTTCTGGTAGAATCATGGAAAATTCATCAGGGCCCTGGACACTGGAAGAAGAGAAATGTGGTTATAGTTATTGCATCCTAATATTTTGATTTGTTTTTGAGCCTCTTTTTATGTTCTATTTTTCTTTGTTCTGTTGATAATTTATTTAATCTCGTTTATGATAGTGGATTTGGTTAAAGATTAGGAAATTTGTGATACTCTTGTTTGTTGGTTCTCTTTGTTTGTTCATTTGTGTATTCCAAGTTTTTTAGAATGAAGTGAACACCAGTATTCCAAGGTTCAATAATGTAGTGTTTAGTCTGAAACCATTTTGTAATAAATGTGATTAATTGGGAAATAAGGCTAAGAACATAGCTTAATAATTTTTGGATAAAACCCTAATTAATAATGTAATCATGATTAAGGAACAAGCAAAATACAGCGATAAATGAATCCAAGTCCCAAAAACCCAGCCTCCCCTAAAAAACCTCCCATAGCCAATCATTGTCACCATCGCTCCTCCTCCGACCTCTCCACCGGAAACCTCTCCGAAAGGCAATAGCCACCGCTGCTCTCTCCAGTGGCGACTGTGATTTTGGCAGAACATTGCAACTTCCTTCTTTGCCCTGTTCGAGGTATGTACTATGTACCCAGTTGCAACTGAAGTTACTGCCAACTTGGCTTTCATCGTGATAACCCAAATGCACTTGAATTTTATTGGTTCTCTGATATGGGTTTCTGATAGATTGTTGCTTTAATTTATTTTTCTGCTAAGTAGACTCCAATGATTGAGTTAGCTTATGAAAAGCCGAATATTTGGTCCAACACCTTTGTAAAATCAGAACCAAGTTTTATGCAAGTGAAAGAGGTTTGAGCTGTGTAAGAGGAACTAGGAAGTAATAGAAAATGATATGGAATTTTGTATATTAATACTTTTTACTTCAGTTTTCATGAGACTTTGTATCCAATTGTTATGCAGGAATCCAGTTAATTTTATTTTAATTGAAGTTTTGGAATGTTCTTTCCACAATTTAATTTTTATTCATCAAATTTCATGATTGATGATTATTAAAACTAAGGGCCTATCTAGCTACGTAGCTTATGTAAGCCGTTTTATGTAAAAGTAAATTTTGAGAAGAAACTTTCTGAATAATTTATTTTATATTTAACTATATTGTAATAGAACTACTTGTTTTCTATGTTTTAAAAAGTGCTTTAACTTTTGTCTTGGGAGTAATCATGTAGCAGAGACACCAGCTGGGACTGCTGGGCAGAAAACCTGAGGTGGGATTCCTTGGAGGAGACCCCGGTGGAGATGGCTCAACCACCTTTGGGCGGAAACCGCCTAGGCGAAACTCCTTGTGGAAATCCCTAGGCAGGACATTTTGGCGGAGACCCCGGCGATGATAGTTCACCTCCAGGCGGCGACTCTTAGGCGGAAACCCTTCGACAGGACCCCTGAGCGGAGACCCACATGCGGGACTCCTGAGTGGAGACCTCGGTGATGGCTCAACCACTACCCTTGGGTAGAGAAGCTCTAGGCAAGGGACCCAGGCAAAGCCAGCATAAACACCTAGGGGGAACCGGTAGACAAAGATAATTTGAAACCCCTGCGCAAATGCAATAATAATAATAAAATACAGCATAGGCATACTTTCGAGAGGAAAAAAAAAAAAGCAAGGTTAGATGGGCCTACGCCAAATTGCATGGTGCTAGGTGAAAGATCCCTGGTGGGTCATGACCAAACCAACCAAATAATGTTGGGGGCTAAGAGAAGCCAAACCTGGTGTATATATTTATAATAAGCGGGAAAGTTCACAAAACATGAGGTACCCTTACATTAACTTGGATCAAACAATAAAAGACAACACAAGTCGAGAAAGAAATGGAATGTTGAAGTATGCTCAACAAAGAGCCATACCTCTTAGTTGAGCAGGGGGCTAATGTTTTAGAATAAAATATATGCATACACGCATAACAATGCAATCATGCGCTCAAGTAATTTTTGGCATAAAATAAGACCCAAACCCACTTCACCGCTAACCGGATTAAATAAAAAATTGACCTTTGATGTGATGTGAGAGGAGGTTGGAGGGAAAAAAGGGAAGCTTCCTTCACTGAGAAGCATCGCTCCCCCCTATAAATGTAACTAAGCAGAGAGAAAAGGGGGATGGCTTGGGGACCGAAGGACCGCTTTCACTCTTTTTATCAACCTCTTCCTTGCAAAACTCAGAAATCTCATGCCTTGCAGTGTAATACCGAACCACACCAAAACACTTCTCAAAAAGCTCTAAAATTGACTTTTGAAGAAGTAAAAAGCTGTATAGTCAAATGGGATGAAAAGTTAAGAATATGACTTTTGACTTATAAAAGTAAAAGGAAGTCATAAACTACGTTATCCGAACAGGCCCTAACACTGAACATTTGTTTTCTTCCACTGCAATGCTGAATGAAATAATGGAAGAAGTTCTAAACTTGAATTTCTCTCTGCATGACAATAGCTACCTGTAGCAGAGTAACTGAACTTTTGGAAGCATGGCCCCTAGTGTTGCATGTTGTTAGTGGTAGCTGTAAAAATGATCAAAGACTGAAAAACCAGCAGCAGTAACTCAACCTTTCAATTCTTTGCTTCATACAATCTAAGAAACACTTTATATTTAATTGGGGCTTTTCAGTTTTTGAGGTACCTTGGTCAGAAGAATTATAGACTATAGTTCATTTCTGCTTCTGAGTTGGTTTTGGGTTTGGATTATGCTTGCTACTAGTAGTCTACATCTACACTGCTTGTAACATCCTTTATCATTAAATTGCACTTATTAGCAGTTGAATTAGTTTTGCTTATGAAATGGGCATTAATATATGTGCTGTTGTCTTTCACTTTATATGTGTTTCATAGACAAAGACACAGTACCTCAGCCTTTAAGATTTTAATTACCGTGCACCGAAGATGGTGGAATCAATTTGCAGATCATTAAGGGATGGTGCATTAGAGGGAGAGCTTGCACCTGCTCTCACAATCAAGGACTCTCTGGCTTCCCCTTTTGCCTTCAATGTGTTCTCTTACATTCTTACTCAATTGTCGTCACACATCTTGGCCGGAAAATCTCAGTCACAGTCAGTTTACTTTTTCAAAAATGATAACTTTGTTTTATACGATTATGAATTATTTTCCCTCATAATTTTTTTTTTAATCTCAAATCTTATACTCCAATATTTCTTTTCATATATAGGGTTATAGTCATTGTTGCACTTTCTTGGAGTCCATCGTCTTATATTGGTTTGTTAAAGACAAAAGGAGTGGATGTTGCATCTTCTAAGAAATGGTAAGTATTTTCAACTTTGTTTTTGGTATAGAAACGGGGCAAAAGGCCCAATATTTTCAACTTATTCATGGATCACTTGTTACCTTTTTTGTTTTTCCTGCTGTTTGGATGCTGAGAAATTGTAGAAAAGTTTGTGTTGAGGAATGATAACCTGAGATGTAGAGGAAAAAACACGTATTAATCTTAAGTGAATTTATATTTGTTTTAATAGCATTTTTTTATTTATTATTCTTCCTTAAATGCTATGTCTTAATCTTAGGCAAATGCAAATTTCTTTAGAATTAGATTCACTATTGAAACCTTTCAACTTATATGTTACTTTGCAGGATTCACATTTTGGATTGTTATACAGATCCTCTTGGTTGGAAGGATAAGAAAAGGAAATCTGGAAATGTTACGGATCCTTCTCACCAAATTTTAAGTTATTATAAAACTGTGAAGGATATTGATAAATTGTTTTCAGTAATTTGCGATCTGGGTCAAGGTATTACAGTTAGATTGTTCTGTACTCTCACACAAGTAGCTTGTAAAACTATGATGTTTGTCACTTTATAAACCTTTTTTCTTGGCCTCAGTTGATGAGTTTCATGCTTTTATTTGTTTTAAATATTTTCTTTTGGATAATAATTTTTTAATTCATATACCTGCAGGATTGGTTGGAGAAAATAATGCTCGCTTCTGTGTTGCCATAGACTCGGTAATTTCCTTGCTGTGATTGTCAAAATTTGGTTAGACTCAGAGAGCAAATTCCATTAACACTTAAGGTTTAACACAGCTTTAAGGGTATGTTTGTGAGTTCAGATTTTGGAGGGAATGAGAGAATTTGTAGTGTAAGATTTTAAAATGTTATATTACAAGTCCTCCTTTACCCTCCCTTTCCTTCCAAAATCCAAACTTACAAGCATACCCTAAATGAAGTTGCATTTAGTATGATAGTGTGTTGAGATGAATGATAACCCCATCTAGTGGGTCAAGGCTTAGTACTTATTATAGATGTTCTTGTTGGTGTGTTGGGATGAATATTCTTCAGTACTTAATGCACTTTTTACGTAAGCATATAACTGATTGCTTTATGAAACTTATGAGATGCTTTAATTGTTTCTGAGCTAACGCAGATAACCTTGAAATATTGAGCACTTCAGAATAACCATGTCTTTCTGAGACAGGCATGAAAAATTTCATATTTTCTATGAATACTGCACCTGCTTTAGTTGTAGAATCTTTCTTGCTGTGGGTAAGTATTGCATGAAGTCGATGGGCTTACATTTCAAGAGTCATACAACTGCTTGTGCTGAACCTAACAATCTGAGCTGGTTGTGCCTGCCTGCATAGTTTCTAAATTTCCTTTTACACCTTGAATTCTTTAAGATTTAAGAAATAAGTGAAGAATTGGGCAAGAAGTTTTCTTTTAACTGTCTGCTTTCTAGATTTCTGTTGTATTCTCTATTTGTGCATGTGTAATCCTAATGGATTCTTATTGGATATTATCAGCTAAGTGAACTGTTGAGACATTCATCTGCGCAGTCGGTTGCAAGCCTTCTAAGCAATCTGCGTAGCCATGGTATTTGCTCTTGTATCTTTTTGAATAAACAATAAAGTTCCTTGCATAGCATTGTCTAGTTTGCTATTTGATTGAGTAAATTTTAAGAGTATCAAAGCAAGGACGGTAGTTGATTACTTCAGGAGTTAGTGTTTATGGCTTAGGTTGACTAAATGGATTGACAGTTTGTTCCTTAATTTCATTGTTGTGCTTTGGTTGCAGATCAAATTTCTAGTGTTTTTGGGATATTGCATTCTGACCTTCATGAGGAGAGGGCTGCAGCTGTTCTTGAGTACATTTCCTCCATGGTGGCGAGTGTTGACCCATTTCATCGTTCTGTTGATGATCAGAGAGGTTATATAGAGAACTTATCTGAACAAAACTTAACTAGGGGAAAATTTAATGTCAGGTTCAAACGTCGAAATGGGCGAGTTAGAGTGACGGTGATTTCTTTATTCCTGTTTGTGAGCTTATTTGAAATGGTCTATTGACAAAATTAGTGCACTGATATTGTGTGTTATATTCAGTGTGAAGAATTTAAAGTTGAGCCCACAGGAATCAGCTTTGCATCTGTTTCATCTGTTGATGGAGCAACAGTTGTAGGTCTACTGCCAAAGGTCAGTTTGTAATATCCTTCATATGAAAACTGGAGTGAAGTCATGTCTCTGTCTTCTGAAGGAAAGGCCTAACAACTTGAATCCTTCCTTTCCCAATAGAGAACTTAAGGGTCTGATTGGTTTGAGTTTTCAGTTTTCCAGAATTTGTGAAGGAAAAACTGAAAATTTTGAAAACTAGAGGCCTGTTTGATTTGCTATTTCCAGTTTTCAGTTTTTGTGAAGGAAAAACTAAAAAAATTGCTTCACAAAAACTGAAAACTGAAAACTGGAAACTATAAAGCAAACAGGCCTGCTTGCTCTCAATTTCGAGTTTTTAATTTTCATTTTCAGTTTTCCAAACTTGTGAAGGAAAAACTGATAATTCTGAAAACTACAAATTCTAGTTTTCAGTTTTTTCAGTTTTTCCTTCACAAATTCCGAGAAACTGAAAATGAAAACTAAAACCTGGAAATTGAAAGCAAACAATCCCATAATTTTCAGAATTTTCAATTTTTCCTTCACAAGTTCTGGAAAACTGAAAAACTAAAAATGAAAACTGGAAACTCAAACCAAACAGGCCCTAAAAGGTTCACAATTTTTCTTTTTCAAAATTTTGTTGCTGGAAAAAATGGCACTTTGGCATAGACTTTAAACAAGTCCCTAGTGTGACTAGTTGATTCTTTATTTGAATGCTTCTGATGTTACACGGTATCTTATCTACACAAAAATGATGGGATCAAAATGTTTATACTTTGTTCACCAACTCTCTTATGCGCATTGTGTGTACTTCTACATGAAAATGGATCCTTTCAAGTGGAAATTCTGCATGACCATCTCATGTGTGAGTTTTCCCCATAGATTACACTATCGTGTGGGACCTAGAGTAGGGTCCACCTTGTTGATCAATTGAATTATCACTTGAGCGGATCCCTTTCCACTTATACACACACAGTCACAGATACTGTTACACTTGCAGGAGAGTGACAGAGACCAAGCAAGAAATGCTTTGTGATGTGAAGTCAATTTTATATCATTGACTGTAAACAAATCATATGAAACAACGTGATCTTTTTTAACAGGTACAATTCAATCTCCAGCTGTCAGAGAAGGAGCGAATGGATAGGTCAAAGGTCGTGCTTCCTTTTGAACATCAAGGTATGAAATTAATTTATATTTGTTCTTTTTTTTAACAGTACTTTAATGATATATATACTCTAATACTTAATTTCTTTATTCTTTTAGGAAATGGTAAACCGATACAAATTTATGATGGTAGAAGATCCCTGGAAGAGAGCAACAGTGAAGCAACACCCATTTCAAGTGGTAAAAAGGAGGACTCTGGCATGGGTGAGATTATATATTTCCGTGATTCAGATGATGAGATGCCTGATTCTGATGAAGACCCAGATGATGATTTAGATATATGAATCAATGAATGTACTCTTGTTGCTATATTTTGCATCACAAGGTGACTTGAAGGATGGGTTAGGTTTGTGACTAATTGAAATGGTTACATATATTGCCAATATTATTCATTCAAGTGGTCAGAGTTGAAGTGCATAGTGTATGTATGACCTAACAACATATTGTACAGCCTATAGTCCAAGGAACCTCACTTGGTTTGGATAATTTTGTGAATGTTTCTGTCTAATGCTCACTCTCTACCGATCTTTGTTGTTGATTAACTAACAAGATATAGTGTGTTTGACATTCAAGAGAACCTGTAGCTGCAATCATTCTATGCATGCTTGGCTGAGCTGCAGACATCAAATAGGGGTTTCAGATCTGCAAGTTAAACTTGTGCCAATGTACTGTTTAACATAGTAACTCTCCCAAAATCGATGATTGGGTTAATAGTGTAATGTTTTTACGGGCGTAAATGTGTTTTTTTATATATATTTATTTATGAACCGAGGATATTTATTACTGAAAACAATGATTAGTCCTCTCAAGATATAGAGTTCACATATTGTGTCTTGTCCATGAAACTGTCCATACACATCGTCAAAAATTGAATCCTTGATTAGATATTTATAGAGCTTAGATAGTTACCAATTGTGCTAGGTCTCGTGATTACTTAAATATGTGTTTAATCCTTTAAAATATTGATTTTTTTTATAGTAATTCTTTGAAAAAATTTTGCTCACTTTTGGTTCCTTATTTTCGAGACATTATGAAAAGTAGCTTTCCCATAGACTTTTTTGGACAATGACACATGGCATGAATTGAGGACCATTTCATCACATAATCGTTTTTTTGTTACAAATTTTTTATCTATAAAATATAAGTTGAATAAAATAACTCACCTTAATTAATACTAAAGATACGTTTAGGAATTGATTACCAGACAGAGTAAACTACTAACCTATATTCCCTGAAAATACATTGTTAAATACATTGCTTTCTATAAAAATAAATTAGCCCTAATGTCCTAACAAATGCAAATATTGAATTCCTTTAGTCTGAGTTAATTGTAAAGTTCACTCCTCTTTGGTACCATTGGTGGGATGAGTGGGGATGAGATGAGGTCGATATATGGTGCCACATCACATAATGTTAATTCCTTAACGGGTTAAAATTAACTCAGACTAAGAGTTTCTAATATTAATAATTCGTAAGCGACTTTGGGACTAATTAATTTATTTTTCTTAGGGGCCAATATGTGCAACGAGTGCATTAGGGATTAAGCTGAAAGTTTACTCTACTAATAAATTTGATTTGATACCATTTATAAACTTTGTTATTTACAATAGTTATGTTATATCTCTTCACAATTATAAAAGAGTTAATATATGATTTTTTCTTTTGTGGGGTGAAAGTGGGGGTAGAAGCCCAAACACAGAAGAAAACTACCAAGACAAAACTAACCCACGAGACGAGGCCAAGCTCCCCCAGCCAAGTCATCGCGCAAAAAGGGACACAGATAAGGGTGGAGACATAAAAAATCAGACTCCCAAGGAAAGAGAATGGCCAGCATTCGCCAAACATTGTGTGATATTGCTTATTCTCTCCGGTCTTGCCTAATTGATGCTGATATGCTCCCTCATTTCTACACGTCTCCCCTTAGCGACTAGATTCTATTTAATCTCTCACCCTCAGGCTATTTCCCTATGGCAGGGTGGGATTCCCTCTTTGCTTCTACCACCCACTATTTGTGGGGTCGGCATCAGCAACCAGGAGATCTTTGAGGATTACACCTCTTTGGCCTCTGAAGTTTTCCAAAGGTGTTTGGGTCATTTTGCACAGCCAGCAGCTTTACTCTTCGGGTGTGCATTTTGTGTTGGGTCCTTGGCCTCCTTCAATGCTACATAATGTTTGGTCTTCACCAGCTGACGGTTGGTCTAAGTGTAACTCTGATAGCTCTGTCAATCATCTAAAGTGTGGGTCGTTTGGTGGTTTGATTTGCGATCCGGCCTCTTGGTCAGTTTGTGGGTGGTTTTGCTGCTAACTTGGGTTTCTATCCCTATTACTGTGGTGGAGATTTGGGGTGCTTACTACTCTCTCTTCGTTGCTTGGAGGGATGGTTATAGTCGTGTGTTCTCTTGGAATTAGACTCCAAAACTGCAGTTTCTTTCATTGAGCAGGGACTTCCCTGCTCACCATTATGCTGCTTTGGTGGTGGCTAAGGTTCAGGAGCTTCTTGCTAAAGATTGGCAGGTGCTGATTTCTCATGTTTATTAGGAGACAAACAATATATAATTAAACGATGGCATAAATATTTTCCATACTATCAATAAATTAAAATTAAATTCATAATAAAAATGAAGTCTCTCATATATGTAATTTTCGTATTACTCGATCATGTAAATAGACATTAACACTATTTACAGCATTACTTTATCATTAAAAAACTCTCAAGATGTTGTTTAATACAATTTTAATCTTGATATATTAATAATTTCATATTATCAGTAAATAATTTCTTTTATTTACATGAATTTTTGAGTCATGAGTATGAGAGTTGATTTACATGTTAATACATAAGTAGACTACAAAATGTAAAATTCATTATATCAAAGTTAACAAAATTAAATCCTTTTACTTGGTCATAGTAAATGCTAAATGCCCTAGCATTTGTAATACCCAAAAAAAAAAAAAAAAAAATGCCAACGGTTTACGCCTTTTGCATAGTTGGCGACTTGGCGTGTTGGTTAAATGTAATTCTTTTCACTTTCTCCACCTGTCCGATCCAAGGGTCCATCCCAGCTCAACAGATATTTATTTCCCCAAATATTTTACTCCTTCAAAATCTTAGCAAGGATCCTAGATATTTATTATTTAATTATTTATTCATCATCCTCGTATCAAAACCCACAAAAAGATATCTGATCTCCCATCCCCCACCCACCCGTCCCCGAACTCGGTGACAGTTCCCAATCACCACGCGCCAAACACCAAACTTTCCCAAAATCCACTCGACCCTCATTGAACCGTCACTGTCCACCGTCACAGTCAGTCAGCCACCAATCTCCCACCTCAAAATACCGCCATTGTCGTTTCCCCAAGGTCAAGTCGCCCCCAAGCCCCTCACTGCAAAAAAGAAAAAAAAAAACAAAACCGCCACAAATTATAAAAATTCTTCCTCCCAAAAAGAGAGAGAGAGAGAGAGAGAGAGAGAGTTTTCAACGGAATGTTCGAGTTCGACTGAAATTTCCGGGCGGCGAGATGGACGAAACCGCCTCGACAACGAAACGTGACTGGTCTACCAAGGCAGCTGCCGTCGCCGGACGAGAGAAGACCGAAGATTCCAGCAGCGGCGGAGAAGATTCCGGCGACGACGAAGGGTGCGACGGCGAGGCATGGAACACGCTGAGCCGGAGCTTCCGGCAGGCGCAGACGGTGCTTGACGAGAACCGCGCCTTGATCCAGGAGGTTAACAGCAACCATGAGTCAAAGATCCCAAACAACATGGCGAAGAACGTTGGCTTGATTCGCCAAATCAACGGAAACATCTCGAAGGTTCTATCCATCTACTCCGATCTTTCCGCCAGCTTCTCGAACGTCGTTAGGCAGCGCCGCGCCACGGCTGCCGTTTCCGCCGTGAGCGGCGATCGCGACGGAGAGGAACACGGTAGGGCGGAGGATGAGCACGTGACGCAGAAATCGGAGTAATTCTTCTTCGTTCCCTTTTATTTATGATTATATAATGTGTTATGATTGTTAGATTGAGTTGCTTAGGGTTTTGTCATCTGTCACGTGATGATGTAGCTGTTGTGAAAATTGGGATAAGAATGGTTTGGTTGTGTTGTTTAGGTCTCTGAGGTGTTTGCTTTGATGTGTCAGTGGAGTTTGTTCTTTTTTACATTAAATTGAGTTGGTCGTTGCTGTTTTGCTTTTGCTTTATGCAGTGGCTGTTTTGATCATTTTGTTGTTCTGTTTTATTTTTACCTTTTTTTGGTTTTAAGGATTGTTGAATTGATGATGACCGTGGGAGTGCATCCCTACCTACGTTAACCAACTGCTGATACGAGGTATTTATGTTGTCTTGTTTTGAATTTTGCATCTTCATGGTTGTTTTCTCCTGTTTCAAGGGAGGCCCTGTGGACCTTCGAAGTAATAGGGACTAGGGAAAGGGGTCGAAGGGACGAGGATTGCTCCTATGACGTTGAGCTTACCTTGGTGAAGATGATCATGGCCGGAGATGGCTCATGGTTGTTTTGTTATTTTGTTATAATTGTTGTTGTTCTTGTTATTTCTGTTTACTCAGTTCTTGGTAGTGCTCTAGTTTATTGGCTGATTGATTTGGAATGGATTTTTGGTCAAACAATGTATGAAGAGAAGAGCATCATTGATTCATTATAAGGGAAACTATGCAAGGAGGCTTCTATGAACGGAATAGTAGCCTTTGTTTCATTTTAAATGGTGTACCTAGGAGCTTTCATGGGGCTTGGAATGCTGAGAACACACAACAATAAAAACCTTAACTAAGTATGTAGAATTGGCTACATGGATTGATCGAAGTTCTTACATTGTATCAGGAACCAAATTGTAAGTTAAACCATTTGGAGGAAGTTTTTCTTTAAATGATTTTTCTTGACAGATTTCTCAGGTCTTCCTCTATTCTTGTAATGGGTTTTCTTCCATTTGACTCACTTCTCTTACTGAAGCCTCTTATTCTTGTTCTCTCATTACCAAAACATCATAGTTAAGTTTCCATCATCTTCTAACAAGTTGTTGCCCTCGCTTTCCACCAGATATATTTGTTTGTTTGTTTTGTTGTGTATCATCTCGTCTCATCCACCTAAATATTATAATTTCTAGTTCTCTACCAAACTTACTTTTTGTTTTTGCTGGAACTTCACTGCCCTGATTCATGGATGCTGAGCAGAGAGAGATCTGATATAATTCAATGCTCATGCTGTTGTGCTATATGCTGGTATAGTGACCATACTAGAGTAAATGGTTTTTCGTTTTGCAATTTGTAAGTTTGAGGCCAATTGCACTTGGGGATGTGAAGCAGAAATGCTGACTTCCATGCATCATGACGGAGTAAAGTGTTCTGACTTTAGTAGTGCCTGTCAATGGTTACCATAAGGGATGTCTATAATTTTGACATAAGGGGAATGGATGTTAACAGCCTAACACATTATTCTTAGTGTATCCCTTCGTGTTTGCTTCTCTACTGGCATGCTTGCACTTGGTGTTTATTGCAACCTTAGTAATGGGTTCTGTTTTTAAGCCTTGGTATTGTAATAGTTGCTCAAGTGTAGGTGTATTTATTTGAGATTATGTGGGTAACTTTATTCTTTAGGTGCAGTATTGTTTTTCTTTTTTTCTCTGGACTTGTCTTGTTTATTATGACCCTGTTGCCTTTTGCTTCCCCTTATGGGGTCAACCTTTGTTTCTTTGAATTTTATATATGACATTGAGCTTAGAAAATTAAAATAGGAAATCTATTTTAGAAACCAGATAGCGGCTCATTGTTCAGAACTGTATTTTGAGATATTTATTTTCAAGGTTTCTTTCTGGCGATTTGGCTTCTGATTAAGGTGTGCATAATTAACTAATTACTGTGTCCGCCATCTCTACTTCGTTGTACATGTAATGAATTTTGGCTTCAGCAGGGCATTGATAAGCAAATACCCTTTTAAATTTTCCTCTCTTTTCAAATGTGTCTTTACTTCTGCAAACTCGATTCTAAAGCCATTGTTTGTTAGCCTTCTTACTGGCTATGATGTAAACTGTGCTGATTCGGTCATTTTCATTCCATAAGTGAAGGTTTGTTTATAAACTCCGTCGAAACTTGGCTGGTTTTCAAGTGCTTTATGTTCATTCCATACGCACCTAGCAGATCTGAACTATTTACACGATTTCAAGAACCAGAGAATACTAGTAGGTGTATACCACATAATTGATGGGCTAGCCGCGAAGGATGCACCACGTAAACGCGGCTATTTTCTACCTCAAAAAATGCCTTTTTAACACCTAAAAGTGGGTGTCCAATTGGAACATCCACTCTATTATCATTGGATGTGATAGTGATCTTAATTTTCTCTACTCATCTATCATATCCAAAGATAGTGGAATAGATATCTCAATTGAAAATCCATTTTTTGATATTAGAATAGCAATCCTCTTTTGTACCTCTTTCTGCACACTAGCGGGTTTGCAAATTCTCAGTATCTTAAAAAAATGCCTCAAGCCAATTCTCTCCCCTTATTAAATGTTTAAAATTAATCATTTGATTTGTTCATATTGTGATGTTGCTACACTATTTAATTTTGGTTTAATTAAACTATGGTCCCATACTTTTATTAAATTTTTAATTAGGTCTTTATAATTTAAAATTTTATAAACAGTTTCTTATAATAAATAAAAATTTGTAATCAAGTCATGGACTTAGATCATTATAAAAATGTGAGATTAAATACAATATTTCTCGGTTCCTTCTAATGTGAGTGTGCGTGTAAGAATGAAACCAACAATAGTTTTATATTGATATTTTTTTTGGGATTTAATTGAATTTATTTCTTATTCAATAATAAAAAGATAAAAATCTATGTTGACGAGTTTTGAAGATAATTTGACAACATTAGTGAGTTTTTAAATTTTGAGGAGTTTAAGTCAACTCATATGAAGTTGATAGTAGATGAAATTAAGGAATATTACATCTGATCTCAAGTTTTTGTAAATGTTAGGTTTAGGGCTTCACTACAAAAGTTTATTCAATATAGGATCCTAATTATAGTTTTCAAATGAGAGGAACTTAGTTGAAAATTTGATGAAACTATATGGATTAATAAATTAATTAAACCATTAATTTTCAGTAACTTTCATTTATAATGAATGTTAAAATAAAATGGTATTCAAAATATAAGAAATTTGTATTATAACTTTTTAATAAAATATTTATAAATGTTGTATATAGGTTATGTTTGATTTGATCAATACTTTTATATTGTTCAATAACATTTTTTTCGAATGAAAAATCGTTAAGAGTGTGAATATTATTGTAAGACAACATATGAAATAGTAAAACCTAAGCAAATTGTTTGTGATTTAATTGGGAACTGCTTTTCTCTTTCTTCCTTCAATTTCTCAACTCTTCCATGAGTAGTTGTAAATGGGTTTCGTAACATTTTCATGAAAATCACTTGAAGCCATATAACACTTATGTTTTTAAATATTACTAAATTTCAGTTATGTTGTAGTGTGTATGACAACTGTTATCGCTGAATCCTTATTAACAATAATTAAAATAATTATTGTTTGTTGTTGTTTCATTTGATAGCTTGTTATTGCAGGATTATTACTGGAGATAACTTTTAATCACATGCCATAAATTTTGCGCGTAGAAAAACACCAACTAGAGGTGAAGTCAATGCGTGATGGTCGGCCTGTTCACATTGAGGATGGCCGAAAGGCAAAAGCAATAAAATAATAATAGTAATAATAATACACTAAGGACCTATTTGAATAGTATAACTCATAATTTTTTTAAAAAGTTTCTGGAAGTTAAAAGCTATATTTTTATTTTTTTATTTGGTCTAGTCAAATAATTTATTACTTTTTTAAAAGTTATTTTTAATATTTTTTAAGAAATTAAAATACCTAGTGTTTTAAGAAGTATTTTCTAAAATACTATAAATAAGTATTTTTATTATTATATATTTAAATATAAAATAACTTATTCACAAATTATTTTTAAAAGTTATTTTTCTATAAGCATTTAAATAAGTTATTTGCTTTCTAACTACTACTCCTACTATATATGTCCACGTATCTCGGTGGTTCTATGGGCTCTTTTTTTTACATATGTTTTTTGAGTGATGTATTAACATCAATATGGTGTTTTTTAAAAATTTTACACAATATGGTACTTTTAGTATAGAATCTGCCAAAGGTAGATTCAACATTGAATCCATGAAAATAAAAAAATATTTGTGTACTGCATCCGTATCGAATTCAATGTAAAAATTATTATTTTATTTCAATAAAACAATATTAAAATAAAATCCCGCTATCAAAGTCAGACTCAAAATCCACCAAAACACCATATATAAGTAAATTACCTATTATATCATATTAGTATAAATCACCTGTACAAACACATTATATAAATTATTTTTCCAGTCCTAGGGCGCAGCATCAATCAGATATAATTAATTTCAATAGAGGTTAGCTTATAGTTCGGGTGTTGATTTCCTCAGGGAAGACCATAGTGACAGAGGGGACAAAGGTAATATACATCAATATAAAAAGAAGTTAAAAAATATATTGTATCTTATTATTTTATCACATTTAAAATTAATATAGGAGTAAATTTAATCAAATAATGGGATAAAAATATATTAAAACTATATGATTATTATAAAATTTTAAAATTTTTGTGGGCTCACAATCCCCACCCTTGACAGTGTAGATCCACCCCTCGAAGACCGTGAACCTTTGCGAGGTTGCCAAATTTAAAACTATGTAAACAGTCAGTAGAAAAATTAGAGAAGCTCTTACTTAGTGGTCACAAGATTAGATTAATTTTAATATTAATATTGTATAATTAAATAATTATCATCATATATAATTTTTGAATAAATAAATTTAATAACATATTAATAAATAATAATATAAAAAAATTCTACACTGACCACGTGTTAAAATCAGATAATGATGTGTTGAACACTTGAATAGTTGAATGACAGATCGTGCGAACGGCATACCTACTAAGTATTATTTGACATGATTCTGTATTAGCATGGATCATGCATCGTATTATTTGACACAGATCGTATTTTGAATTATTAGAGAAAACGAAGCAGCCTTCCTTGAGCTGGCACACACATTTCACATGACCATTAGCCATTGATGAGGGACAATATAATGCCTCGTTTTAGATGGAGGATGATTTAAAATAGTATTTTAAGATGACTTATTACCAATTAAAAATTAAAATCATTAGCATATTTTCTTGAACGCAAAATCTATGAAAGTTCTTGTAAACTTTCAGAGAAAATTCACGTGAATATATTATTTTTGAAGACTGACGGGAAAAAAAAAAAGGTTGGTTTTGGTTACATTTATATTGATTATTATAATCTCCGGGTTTCATTGTAAGATATAACATAGTGGGGTCCAGAGCAGAAAGTCTCATATGTGAACAGTTAATCAAATGAGTAGTACTTTTAGTATATATTTAATTCATTAATGTAGAAAGACCGAATCACAAGCTATATTTTTTTGTTTGATCGAGAATTATTGCAAGGGACAGTTAAAGTTGGTCGGAAAATACTAGCTTGTATTGAGAGATATATGTAAAATAGTTACTTCATTAACGGTTAGTTAGTTATTTACTTCAATCTCATTAGTTAGTTAGTCTCATTAATAATCAGTTAGTTATTTACTCAAGTTTGTTTCATCCATGTATATTTAAAGACATCCAGTATCCTTGTAACACTCACTTTTACAATCATTCAATGAGAATTTAGTTTACTTGGCTTTCACCTTAATATGGTATCAGAAGACATCACTCTTTCTGTTTGATTCCTTCCACAACTGCTTCCTTCCTTTTTTTTCTTTCTTCTTTTTTTCTCCCTTCTTTCATGTTCACGCAACCTTTTTTCATGGCAAACAACACTGATCCCTATGTTCTTCAACCTGTTAATCAACCCAGTTTGGCACTTGTTTCTCAACCCCTAACTGAGGAAAACTATCATTCATGGAGTCATGCTATGGAAAGAGCCCTCAATGGTAAGCGCAAATTTGGTTTTGTCAATGGCTCAATAACTGTCCTAATCAGGTTGAAGACCCAATCTTGTTTGAGTCATGGCAATGCGTGAATGATGTGGCCAATTCTTGGATACTACACTTAGTATCCAAAGAAATCGCAAGCTCTCTAGTTTATGTCGATTCAGCTGCTAAACTTTGGAGAGACCTACAAGAACGCTTCCAGCATGGTAATGGCCCCTGCATCTTTGAGTTAAAATGTGAATTATTGACTCTAAGACAGGGCACCATGATTGTGTCACGGTACTTCACAAAGATCAAGATTCATTGGGAAGAACTGAATATATATCGCCCAAGCTTGGGTTGTAATTGTGAAACAAATCGTCCTTTGCAAGACTTCATGCAAGCTGAATACGTTTACTGCTTCCTCATGGGTTTGGATGATTCTTTCTCACAAATAAGGGGGCGAATCTTGCTCATTGAGCCCTTCCCCACAATCTCTAAAGTTCTTGCTTTGGTGACTCAGGAAGAGAAACAAAGATTGGTTGGTTCCTCTTCCTTAGCCACTTAAGCACAAATTGCATTTCATGTTAACAATTCTGCTCCAAAGCCTCCAACTGATAACAAAAGCAAAAATACAAATAAAGATCATCCAAAATGCACTTATTGCAACTTACTTGGACACACTATTGACAAGTGCTATCGCTTGCACGGTTCTCCTCCTAGTTATGGCAGAGGTTATGGTAGAACATCAAATTCTACTAATCTTGTTGCTGATGCAAGACTTGTTGTATCAGATAATGCTATATTGGCTCAATTAACACCTTCTCAAATTCAACAACTGTTGAATCTTTTACAGTCTCAGCATGCTCAACCTTTAATGGATGGTATAATCATATCAATTCTACAAGTACAATATTTAATGCTTCCATATCCAAATTTAATTTTAGCAATAATTCTTGGATTCTTGATAGTGGAGCAACATCACATGTAGCATGTTCTATATCTCTTTTTTCTCATGTTAAACCTTCATCAAGCCACTATGTGAAATTGCCTGATTCAACTTGTGTTCTTGTGCATGCAGTTGGTGTTGTTACATTAGCTAATGACCTTGTACTTCACAATGTTCTTTACATTCCACAATTTCATGTAAATCTTTTATCTGTTCTTGCATTATTAAAATTTTCTAACCTATATGTAACTATCTTGCCCTCACATTTTTTGATTCAGAACCTAACTTCATTGAAGGTGATTGGGAAGGGTAAACTACAAGAAGGTTTATATGTGTTCCAACAACACAACACCACACAAAGCACAACCAATTTTATTTCTGACAACATTAGTCATCTCAATTTAAATCCATATGATCTTTGGCACTTAAGATTAGGACACATCTCAAATAAAGCTTTACATAGCCTCTCTTCCATTCTCGGTTTGACAAAAAATTTTAATGATTCACATTGTTCTATATGTCCATTAGCTAAATTTCGCAGGTTATCATTCATTTGCAATAATAGCATGTCTAAATCTCCATTTGATCTCATTCACTGTGACATTTGGGGCCCTATCATGTACCTACACTACATATATTGGAAAGAAGTATTTCTTGAGCATAGTAGATGATTGTACTCGATTCTCTTGGATATACCTAATATCAAATAAATTACACGCAACTAATGCCTTGATGAGTTTCTTTAGTTTTGTTAAAAACCAGTTTCAGGTTAAAATAAAAAAGTTAAGGTCAGATAATGCAAAAGAATTGGCCATTACTGATTTCCTATAGGCCAAAGGTGTTCTTCACCAATTTTCCTGTCCATATAGGCCACAACAAAATGTTGTGGTGGAAAAGAAACATCAACACTTGCTCAATGTAGCAAGAGCCTTATATTTCTAATCAAAAGTGCCAATTTTTTCTAGGGAGAGCGTATCTCCATAGCTGTTTTCCTCATCAACAGGACTCCTAGTCCGCTTCTAAAGTCAAAAACCCCATATGAACTACTATATGGTAAGCCTCCTAACTATTCACAACTTAAAGTCTTTGGTTGTCTTGCATATGCAACCACTACTCCATTGCATAAAAAAAGGTTTTCTGTAAGAGCTGACCCCACTGTCTTTGTTGGATATCCTATTGGATATAAAGGATACAAACTATACAACTTGAAAACCAAACAATTCATAATCTCCAGATATGTCATTTTCCATGAAAATGTTATTCCCTTTGAAAATTCTTCCAGCCACATTCAAAATAATGACCTCTTTGCTGATATTGTCATTCCTAAACCTTTACCCTTATTTCCAAATTTAAACCATGCTCTACAACTACCCCAACCCCAATAATTACTAACCAGTCATCAACAAATAGTAACCTTCATACTCTTAATCAAACTCCAAACAAGCCCTCAATTCCAACTCTACTTAATCTTCTACTCAAAATACTGAACCTGAAATCCAAACACTGCCTATATCAGGAAATGAAACACTGCCTATACTAGAAAATGAGTTTATCGCTGAACTTGCTCCAAGAAGATCCACAAGACCCTTTAGACCACCACCACATTTAAAAGACTATGAATTACTTATCCTATCACCAATTATGTCAATTACAACAAGCTATCCCCATCATATTCTCAATTTATATGTCAAATTCCATTCCAGAACTAGTATACTATCACCAAGCTGTCAAAACTCTTGAGTGGAGACAGGCTATGGATGAAGAACTAAAGGCTTTGGAAGACAATCACACATGGGAATTAGTCAAACTGCCTTCTAACAAGCACACCATTAGTTGCAAATGGGTTTACAAAGTCAAATATAAACATAATGGAACTTTAGATAGATATAAAGCTCGCCTAGTTGCTAAAGGATACATAGAACAAGCTGGAGTTGATTTTCAAGATACTTTTTCTCCTGCAGCTAAACTCACTACTGTTAGAGTCCTTTTATCTCTTGCAGCCATCCAAAATTGAAAAATCCTTCAGTTTGACATAAACAATGTTTCCCTTAATAGAGACTTATTTGAAGAAGTCCATGTGGATTTACCATTAGGACATCCAAGTAAAAGGGAGGGACTAGTATGCAAACTAACCAAATCTCTATATAGTCTCCAACAAGCCTCAAGACAATGGTTTCATAAGTTTTCCTCAGCCCTTATCAATCATGGATTCACTCAATCAAAAAGTGATTATTCCTTTTTCTCATTTGGTTCAGATGATAAAGTTGCTTATCTCTTAGTCTATGTTGATGACATACTAGTGGCCAGCCCTTTCACTGAAGTTATCAAAGCAGTACAACAAAAATTACAGTATCTTTTCAAACTCAAAGTATTAAGTGATCTCAAATATTTTCTTGGACTTGAATTAGCAAGATCAATAGAGGCATTTATCTTTCACAGAGGAAATATACTCTTTCTCTACTTGAAGATACAAGCTTTATATCTAGCAAACTAGCAAAACTCTTCCAATGGATCTGAACCTGAAGCTTAATGCAGTAGATGGTGAACTTTTGAATAACCCTTCTCTCTATAGAAGGCTCATAGGAAGACTTATGTATGTAACTATCTCCAGACTTGACATTACCTTCTCAGTAAGTAAATTAGCTAAATATATGTCCCAGCCACGACAACCTCATCTTGATGCACTTCATCACTTGCTTAAATATCTTAAATTCTTACTTGGTCAAGGACTACTCTTTCCTTGTCACTCTACCCTATCCCTTACAACATATGTTGATCTGATTGGGGTAATTGTCTTGACACTCGAAGATCAACCTCGGGTTACTGTATTTTTCTAGGGGAGTCACTAATTTGCTAGAAAAGGAAGAAACAACCAATAGTTTCTTGAAGCTCTACTGAGGCAGAATACCGAGCTTTAGCAAATGCCACAAGTGAAGTAACATGGTTGACAGAACTTCTAAATTTTTTTCAGTCAAGGTTAACTCTACAAAAATGTTTTGTGATAACATGGCTGCCATCCACCTCTCAAGTAATCCTGCCTTCCATGATAGATCAAAACATGTGGAGATTGACTGTCACCTTATAAGAAAGAAAGTTAATTTTGGATTAATAAAGCTCATTCATGTTCCTATAAAACATCAACTTGCAAATCTCTTCACTAAACCCGTTGCTGCTACCCAATTCAGAAATCTAATGACCAAGTTGTGCATCCTCAACATCTATGCTACAACTTGAGGGGAAGTATTGAGATATATGTAAAATAGTTACTTCATTAATGATTAGTTAGTTGTTTACTTCAGTCTTATTAGTTAGTCAGTCTCATTAATAATCAGTTTGTTATTCACTCAAGTTTGTTTCATCCATGTATATATAAAAACATCTATTATCCTTGTAACACTCACTTTTACAATTATTCAATGAGAATTCAATTTACTTGGCTTTCACCTTAATAGCTTGCAGAGCCAATTCTTTATTTAGGTGGGTCTGCACTATCATCTTATCAAAGTTAAGGCGAGTCACCAAAGCTGTTCAAGCATTTACATGAAACTTATGAGATCGATTACCAAAGGAGTCCTCATCGCTATCTAACTCATGCCTTGTTGAATACAACCCCACTTCCTTGGTTACATAATCTAGCCTTTGAATTGGTGTTTATTAGGTACATCAAATAAATAGACCAAATTGAAACATATCGTGACATGACATGTGTTTATTGGTTTGTTCATCTAACCTCCAATCACTTTCTCCAGGTTCATCCTTCTAATTTTTCATCATGAAGGCCAAACTAGGAGCCTGTAGCTATCACATTTAGAGCATTAGGATCTCATTGTTTAAATTAAAAGGAAAAAGTTAACAAGAAGTTCATTTTTCCACTATATAAAAATAAAGTATTTTTCCCCCTTCTTTTCTAAGATCAGAAGTATAAACACTTAAATATATAAGAAACAATTAAGTGACCTAATAAATTGATACGACACTAAATCCTTAACTTCATCCTTTCACTAATATTACAAGAAATCAATTAGCTTATCAAAATCATTTATTAGTTATTCACTTTTTATAATAGTCCTTCTATTAGTTAATCAGCATCTTAATGCTTAACAAAAAAGCAAGTGTGACCCATTAAATTGTTTATGTAGCTTCATTAAATTTCAGGATTGCAGTTTTGGCTTGAAATATATGTGAAAATAAAAAAGAAATTAAAAACGAAGGAAGATTATAGGGTTTGGGAATATATAAACATGGTTAATTAATACAATCACCATGACCTAAATGCAAATTATCGTGAAATTTTCTTATTAAAATTTTAAATAAAATAAAATCATGTAATAAAAATAGAAATTATAGTTATAGAATAAAATCATACAAATAATGCAAATTGTAATGAGGTTTATACTTATGTATTAAGTTTTTAAATAGAACAAAATCATATAATAGATACAAATTGCACTTAAGTTTACTTATAAATAAATAGATTCTAACAAAAAAAAATTGGCAACAAATTTGTCTTGCTTGATATTTTTCTATTTATATTACTCATGAGCTGAAAATAGGTATTGATTAGAAAAATAATTTTGATATTCTTTTTGTACAAAATTTTTTATACTATTGTTCAATCATATATTGCCTCATTCCTGTAAGGTGTTTGACTTTTATAATAGCTACTCTAAATATGAAAATGAAACACCTTACACTAATGATATATCACAAATATTGTTCTCTTAAAGAAAACATATAAAAGAAGCGAAAAATCTCATTTTCAAAGAAACTCTAAACAACTTGTAAAATTAACATAGCAACGTTATAGCTATAGTCACCTTCTAAATATGATTTGAATATCTGATGAATCATGCAACAAGTCTCAAAACCCTCCACCAAGTTTCTAAACTAAAGACACCAAACCATATTTTACATATTAATTACTTAAAAGGTTAGTTCTGATGCTCTTGATTCATTTGTATAACTTTTCAAAAAACCTGAGTGAAAGTTAATTATATTTATCAATATGACAATCATAATTTAATAACTTTATAAAATATTTTTATATTGTCTTAAAAATGAGTTGAAATAGCACTTGTCATGTGCTCACATAAATAAGGATTCCAAGAAACCAACCAACCAGCACAAGTTTTTTTTTTTGTTAAATTTAAAAGGAAAGAGAGAAAGAGAAAGGAAAAAAAATAAAGGTGTTTGATAACTCCAGTTTATGAAGTTGTATTCCTTCTAATTTGACTTAAATTGCGTACTTTGTTCTTAGTTTTCTAAGTGAAACACTTTAAAATAAGAAGAATTGGCTTGCTCTTGTCTTGGGATTTTTGTTGAAAATTCAATGCCATAAAGCATGATTATTGAGGTGAATTGCAATTTTCAAATCAAAATCTCATTTGGTGATTTTTGACAGTAGAAATTGTAGATTTTTGGAGCTTAGAAAGAATCGAATTGGAAGCTAAAAGAAGGAAATAAGGAATGAAGAAAATGAAGTTTTTGCTGCTGGGTCATGACCTAACATGTGCTGAGTTGCAACCTATCGGGCGCACAAATGTTTCAGCAATTTTTAAAAGTCAAGTTGCAAACTATTGTTTTTGTCAAGTTGCAACTCGACGTGGCCTAGACCCATTTTCAGTAATGTTTAAACCAAATTTTAGGGCCAGCAAGAGAATTCATTTTTTTTTGTTTTTTTTTTAGCACATTTTCAAAGAGAATACCTAGGTTGTGGGAAAGTCTAACACTAGAGAGAGATTTATCTTAGAGATTGAAGACTAAAGGCTTGGAGGAGGATTGAAGCACTATTTTGTTAATTTCTTCCTTTTTCTTTTGTGTTCTTTAATATTTATTATGTTTCTTGAAATAGTGGGTGGCTTGTTCATTGCTATAGATAGCTAAACTTGTAGCTAGGGGATCCTTTGGACCCCTCAGTAGATCTTGGATATTTATAGATTTACTTTTTAAAATATTAATAATGTTGGTTTTGGTTTCCCACTTCTTATCTTAATACTTTTAAATGTCTAGTCGGCATCTAGTCGGCATTTAAGTTGATTTGGGGGATTCCCTTGAACTAGACATGAGAATGGGGATATTGGATCTTAGTTATGGGTAATGCTTGTTCTTTTGCACTTAATTGGCTTAAGTGTGAGCATTAGTCAATGGGACAGAAACCTACCCATTGGCCTTGCATAGTAAACGTTTGATGTTAGTTCTCAATAATAGGTTGATTTCACACTAATTCACAAGGACACTTAGTGCTTTGGTGAAGAAGACACGGTTAATTGACCTAGACATAGGCTTTTACCTATAATTGGCATGCTAACAAAACCTACTTGTTGATGTTTATTTAAGTGATTTGCATATCCAAGTAGAGGGTGAAAAGGTGCCCTAGGCCTTTTAACTTTGGTTGTCTCTCATTTTTTGTTTGGGTTAGTGTTTTCTTAGTTAATTGTTCATTTACTTAATTACTCTTAATTCTTATTAAATCAATATTTCTTAAGCTTGAATACAGTACTTTAGTTTATTGCTAGCATACTTCTATCCAATCCCTATGGATATAATACTCTTTCACTCACTATTGTATTACTTGAATGACCCGTGCACTTATAGTATTTTACCCATTTTTGTAGGCGGCCATCAGTGTGTGATTGTTCTATTTCATTTTCATTTGGTTCTATATAAAGAGACAGCGTGGCCTACCAGTTTCTTGATTTTTTTTTTATGCAAATAAAATTAAAAAAATTGACATACTATGCGATTCCCCACTCTTTTCAGTAGTTTACATATATGTCCTGCTTTGGTTTGAATAAAAGTCGACTAAAAATGATTTCCATTCAAATTGCAAATTTTCACTCAAAAATGCTTTAAAGTCAATTCAAATCGACTCCAGCTTGAGACAATATACAGAGAAAGGTCATATCATGTCATGTCAAGTCAGGTTATGAAATACCTAGAGCAAGTTGATTTAAATCAACATCATAGCTATGTGTCACAATTGTGTCAACATGTCACATACTATCCAGAGTCTATTAAAATTGACTTCAACATTAGACAGAAGTCTATTTAAGTCGACTTCTGTGTAAACTGAAGTCAACTCAAATTGATTCTGAAATGGCCTAACAATATGTCAAAAAACAGTTGTAATCAACTTTTGAGGTCGATTTACCTAATTGTTGGGTGCTCCTCATTTACAAATACAGCTCCCAGCTCAGTTTCCATACCAGAAAAATTGAGTGAGCCAGAAAAATTGAGTGAGTGTAAAAACTTGGTTAGAGTTTTAAAACTCGGCTCAATGATTGACTTAGTGATTATTTAAAACTCGGCTCATATCATAGTTTTAGAACTTGGCTCGATGATCGACTTGGTTAGAGCACCTAGTCAACGGGTCACTGGTTCAACCGGTTAAACTGAATATATTTAAATAAATATATTAAAATATATTAAAATTCAAATAAATAACACATTTTATCTTTAATGTTTATTGTTTTAACATATTTTAAAAATTTTGTTGTATAAATATGTATAAAATTGAAAAATAATACATTTTAATTTTAAAATACATATATTAAAATTATAAAATACATGTGTATATTTAAATACAATAATACATGCATTTAAAATAATACTTTTTTGTTGTTTCATGAAGACCAAGAGCCTAAACAACTAGCAGCAACAAAGAAGGATGCAACCTACACTCCACGTGTTGAGCCCATTATTGAATAGCCCATTATAATCAAATAGTTTTTTTTACAGTGACCCAATGATGTAACCCTAAATGGATAAATCCCTAATGTTACCTCACATTAGTAACTCAATAGTCAACACTTTTTCACCCACACACTACAACAATGGCGCAGACAATGCTCCCCTATCTGAGATGCTTTCTTCATTCATCCTCAACTCTACAATCTCTATCTCTCTCCTGCTTAATACAATGTACCCCTTTCCCCCAACACAATGCAAGACATATGGGTGACCAAGCTTATGAAATAGCGTGGAGATGTGGCAACTGTGATGCACTTGAAGCAGCAATAGATCTAGCAACCGTGGTGGTGGAACTGAAGCAGCAAAGGCATATTTCAACCACCATTTTTTCCTTCTTCTTTTCTGTGATGTTGAATTGAACATGTGAATTGGCTTTTGAATTGTTGAATCGCGACTCACCGAGTTATCGATTTTTTTGGAAACCCGTTGAGTCAGACCAATTTGCATGGTTCATGTGCAAGCCCAATCTATTCTATTGACCAAACCGGTGACCTGGTTGGTTCAACAATTTACGGGTTAGACCGGCCTATCCAATCCAAGTTTTAAAACACTGGTTTATATTATTGTCCATTGTAATGGTTAGACTAAAACACAAGTGAAGGTGAGATATTTTGTAGTGACAATCAAACTTGGTTAGTTGTACGTCCACCAATTAGTTTGTTGGATTTCCAGAGCAGAATACTAAAGGAGTACGAGTGAAAACAACTAGCAAATCTCAAAAATATTCTATTGGATGCTGATTAATATTGGGCCAAATGGGATTCGATATAGAATGTGGCAAATTCAGAAAAATGAGCACATCAATAACATGTTCGGTTATTTTCACTTGGTTGCTGAAGCTTGCACAATATAGCTATTTGTTGAACTCCAGTATAGTCCTTTTAGCTTTGGAGGTTCAGCTCCAGGCCCATCACTTACTGCACCTAAAGCATCTCCATCCTTTAAAATGTCTTGTGATAATGTGCAAAGCTCATATATAGCAAATGATGACTTATCCTCTCTAAGTTTTGCACACCTAGCAAGACATATTGAAAAGTCATTACCACTAAATCCATAGGCAATAGCACAAGCTAGCCAGCTTGGGGATTTTGATTTTGTTGTAGAGCACCAAGATGATGAAGAATAGGAGCCTAGTTATGTAGCAAATGATGATGAAGATCACCAATTGTTTTATGTACAGAACTTAGGTGAACATTTCATATCGCAGTCTTAATCCCAATCTCAATCTCAAGAGCATTCTAGTCACTATTCACTGTGGATTTAGATGCAATGTTGTCTGATATGAGTAAGTCTACTTCAAGTTTAGGCTTGATGAGAAAGAATGATTTAGTAGTCAGCCAAACGTTTTACACTAAAGAAGAAGTTGTTTGTAATTAAATATTATAGCATTCGAAAAGATGTTCAGTACAAAGTTTATTGGTTTGACAACATAAAAGTTCATTCCAAATGTGTCAAGTTTGGCGTTGACTGTAATTAGAGTATACATGTCATGCTTTGCCAGAAATTGTAGTTATGTAAAGTACAAAAGCTAAATGGACGGCACACATGTGTCTTTCCTGAGTCTACATATCAGCATACCCAATTGGATTATCATATTATTGATGCACACATATACCCCATGGTCTAAGCGGATCCAACAATACCATCAAATCACTACAAACATTTGTAGAGTCAGAATTGAGGTTCAAGACAACATATTAAATGGTATGGATGACCAAACAAAAAGCAATTGCTATGATTTATGGTGACTAGGAGGAATCATACAATGAGCTTTCTAGATGGTTAGGTGGTTTTTAGTCTTATATGCTAGGTACTATTATCCAGTTACAGACTGGACGTACTATGTTGTCGATGTTGTATATAATAGTTGCTTTATATTCCACCATCCTTTCTGGACATATCCACCATGCATAGAGGCATTCAAATATTGCAAATGTCTTATTTCAATTGATGGGACTCACTTGTATGGCAAGTATGCTGGAACACTGTTGATATCTATTGCCCAAGATGACAACTCTAATATTTTTCTCGTTGTATTTGTCATGGTGGAAGGAGAGATAAAAGAAGCATGGTCTTCTTTCTTGGGAAACCTTCAATAGTATATGACACTACATGAGGACATTCTTGTAATATCTAATAGGCATCTTGCTATGAAAGCGGCTTTAAAAGCAAAAGGGAGTGGTTAGCATGCTCCTTAAGCTTATCATGCATACTGTGTTCACCACATTGTGTAAAATTTCATTGTAAAGTTCAAGAACAAAGATGTTAAGCGATTGCTAATGAATGTAGCATATGCAAAGTCTAAGCATAATTTTCTATATTGGTTTTGTGCATTGGAGCATGTGGATCCCGTGATGTGTATGTGAGATAATAGCATACTGCGTGAGAAGTGGGCTCACTATGTCAACATGAGGCTATCGATTTGGACATATGACAACCAATTTGTCATAGTGTATGAATGTTATCTCATATCTTCCCATTACAACCACAATAAAGTCAACATATTATCGCCTTATTGAGTTATTTGTCAGAAAAGGGACAGAGGCAAAGACCCAACTTGCAAGTGGTTGAAAATTTTTAGAGACTTTGTTGAATGCAATTAAAGATCACATGAAACCCTTTGGCAGCATGAGTGCCACTCGAATAACCCAAGAGGATTTGGAATACTTGGTGTTTGAGCGAAATGACATCGGTAGTCGTCGTCAATGGGAATTTAGGGTGGATTTAACTAAGCGATGGTGTGATTGTGGCGAATTCCAAAAATTGCACTATCCATGTCGTCATGAACTCACTGCGTGTGTTGATGGCCGATGAGAGTGGACCTTTCTTGTTCTTAAAGTTTACACCATGGAATTGGTGTTCAATGTCTACAAAATGGAGTTCTCTGCAGTTGCTAATGAAGAGATATGGCCACCATATACTGGGCCTCCTACATGGCCAAATCTTGTGCTTAAGCAAACTAGTAAGGGTCATCCAATTTTCACCAAGATTCAAAATGAAATGGACGAGGTAGATCCAGGATAGCAAAAGCGATGTGAATCGTGTAGGGGAGTAGGTCACACCAAATGAACATGCCTCCATGCTCCATCCTTTAGCCAATGTCACTAATGCATTGTGTTCTTATTGCTCTTTATATGTTATATTTTCTTTCATGTAGTCAGCTTATTATTGTTGCTCATTATGTGTTAGCTACTTAGTGTAATGTTGTTATTTTACTATTGTTGTGGTGTACTTGTTAACGTAACTCTGTTGTGGTCTTTTGCTTAATGTAACTCTCATGTGGCCTCTTCTTTATTAATGTAAATCTATTGTTTACTATCTGATAATTTACATGGTATATGTAAAATGACTAATGCAAACCAAAAAGGTTTGAATGCATCATAATCACTGTATAATCATCCAAATTACTCATCTAAAGTACATAATATAAAAGTCGAAACTACATAACCACTACATCTCCAGTACTCATAATAAGAACATAATATAAAAGTTCAAATTACATAACCAATACATAATCATATAACCCTAATCACCACGCCACCCATTTGGTACATTTAGGGTAATGAAGTGATTCTCTATAAGTCAATGACGATATACAATCTGTCGTACTTGCCTAGCCTATACTTGCTCCCTGGCATGGATCTGCTCTTCCTTCTGGTCCTGCTCTTCCTGGTTAAGGTCCTCCTCCTGCTCTTGCTTCTCTTTCGCCTCCATTATCACTAGGTGCATCCTTTGGGTACTAGCACTTGCTAGCACATGTCTCAGTACGCACATGACGCCTCACAGTGGCAATTGGGGATGTTAGCAAGGTGTGAGATACCTAATGCTAGTGGAGTCTACATTGGTACACCATCTAGCAAATCTCTAAGCTTAGGATCTTCGAGGGCTCCATTTGTCGATAGAAATCTATTTGCTACTAACAAATACCACTGAAAGTACTCGACAGATGGTCAATCATCATTAGATAGCGGATACTAGACTCGCTGCTCCCTGCCTCCCATGCAGCATGCCACGTCACATGATGCTCAGGCCACCATACATCTAGATTCCCTTTACCATCCTTGGCGTGGAATTGATCAATATTTATTGGCATAAATGGTATGTGTTAGTCCTCCACCAAACTGTCGAACAACACGATCAGGGGGGTACCACTCAATCATAGCAAATTGTATAAGTGTTGTCGCAGATGCCCATACCTCAGCATCTTCATAAACAAATAGAGGTGTCATGTCCCTAACTTCATCACAAGTGTAGGGAGTCCACCTAAACTGCAATAGTGGACAAAAAATATTAGACTCACAACTAATAAAACTCAATAGACACGTTAATAGCATAACCAATATATGGTACTTACCCTGGTAATGTCAATCACATCAATGCGTTCCCTATAATGTAGGAGGCGAACTGTGTCTAAGCTCGTCAAGCACCTAAATCGACTCCATCTAGAAAAGTATAGGTAATTGGTTTTCATGATTACAATTTATGCATACAATTAAATAACAAAACAAAGATATTCATTATATATATATATACACACCTCAATGCAAGTGGAAAAGTGAGTGCATGGTGTTGTCTAGTGCCTAAGGGCATTCTGCATCATGTCCAAGACTGTAGAAGGGCTAGAAAATTTGCAATCTCGATGATTTTATATTTCACTGCACAGAAAAGCTTGCGATCAAGGGATCCTATAACCGCATACCCCCAACTATATTTCACAATCTCATCAAAATAAAAAAGAGGAAGGAGCCACTCCATATGAACCCCAAATCCTGATTTATCCGAAAATAGGACCCCACCAAATAGAACCATGATGAAAACTCTGGTGTAACGAATAACCATCTGCGCATCAGCATTTCGCAGCAACGATCTAAATGTATTTGTAAACCAACGTAGATTGACTAAAAATCCTTTTATGTCCTTATTCTCTGGAATCGCACCAAGTAGATATGTTCACATTGACCGTATATCTCGCTTATGAAATTTCTCTCACACACCGATACATCCACTGACAGGTAGTCCATCCACACGCAAACCCAGATGGAACACCACATCCTCTAGTGTGATGGTACACTCTCCGTACGGAAGATGAAAAGTGTGTGACTCGAGCCTCCAACACTCCACAAGTGTACTTATGAGCGCCCTATCGTAATCTGACACTGGACCCAGTTGTGCGACATACCACAAACCAGCTTGCCTAAGAAAGGGTTGATACAACCTTGTCACGACCCAACCTAGGCCATGACCGGCGCATAGAGAACATTTTCTCTAGCCAGCCTTAACAGACAATATTTTATAGAAAAACGGACAGAGTCTCCTCTGTTTTTCGAACATTCCCCAAATACAATATAACCTGCAACATTTTCAATTAAAATTCCAGCAAATGGGCATCAAGCATTCTCAGAATGCACCCTTCCAGTATATAACAACATTTAACGTAGTTCAAAACATAATATCAATTTAAGTTTACAAATCATTTACATAACATAATCTATATGGCTAAATCATAAATTCTCAATCATATCATAATACAAGTCCGAGAACCCTGCCTGTGACATATGGAGCAACTAATAGACTAGACAACATAAAGCTCTAACATAAAGGCCTTCTCAAGAAGGCTCACCAACTTGAAACGCACTTATGGCAGAGCCGAGGAATAGAACTAGAACCAAGACCAGACTGTATCTCAAAAAATGGATAACAACAGGTGAGTTTTGCAACTCAAATGAGAGATAGGATATCCGTAGTTTACTAAATACAATCTTAAAACAATATAAACATAATAATGTACATATACTCATAAAACATATATATATATATATATATATATATATATATATAGCTATAACATGAGATATCTTGAAAACATAACTTTACATAATCACATAATTCCAAGTATAATGGGGAGATTATCCTAAGTAGAACAATAACAAGTCCAAACATGACTCAAGGTCATGTACGGGTTAGCACCACACCGCTAACCGGAGTTGGCCGTAGCCATATACAAGTCCGCATATAGCAGACTATGTGTGGGTTAGCACCACTCCTCGCTAATCGGGATTTCTCACTGCACCGAGGCTCTCGTCCCTGCCGTTAACTACAAGTTCTAACTATGGAATTTCCCCAAATTACTCTAAATCATGCATATTCCACTTCTAAGATATTTTACAACATAAAAACCATCCTCATGTATAATATGCATAATAGACATAAAATAACTCAATTTTAGTAATTAACATAATATGCTCTAAAAATATAAAATTTGTTGCAATTCAACTAAAAGTATTTAAATAAGCATAATAATCATATTATGGCATCCAAATACAGATTTTTCATTTTTAAACATAAAGCCTCATTTTCACTAAATAATTATTTTCTTCTATGTCAATATACTTTCAGCTCTTCATATAATTTTATATTGTTTATCATGCATAAAGTAACCTACAGATACACTATCTACTCACAAATATTGGTTCAAAGAACCAAGATCAACGCTTTAATGTCACCAACGCAAGTGTTGTTGTCCGATTGCTCTATCGCTCTAGGAATAAGACAATATGAATATTTGTGAGCTAACTACACTATCAATTAACATCAATTTACGCTAATTCACTAAAACCCCAAATTCAAGGGTTCTAAAAACCTAAATTAATCCTAAAAATTTAGAAATTTCAATAATTTAAATGGAGCATGGTAGAAGCTTACTTACCACTTGGAGAGTAGAATTAGTGAAGAAAATCACTCCCAAAGCTTCTAAAATCTTCAACTCTCTAATGGAGGTTAGAGAGAGAAAGTGAGATAGAGGAGAGGGAAAGAGAGAGAAAGTGATGGAGAGGAGGAGGAGATGATGATGGTGGAGGTGGTGGTAATATTTATTGATAATTGAAGCAAAGAAAATGAAAAATTAATGGAAGTGAGGAGGAAGGAGAATGGAAGAAAGTGAGAGGGAAGGAAAGAAATGTGAAGAAGAAGAAGAGAGGGAGAGTGTTACGGGAGAGAATGAGGGAAGGGAAGAGGAAGAGAGAATAAAAGAAAAGAGAGAAAACTATGGTGGTCTATACCACTTAAGGTGTATGGCGGTCCTCACTCAAATATATATTTTTTTTTCCGGTCATCACAAACCTGAAACGCAGCAGAGCAAAGTGAAAACTCAATTTCAATCGACTTGGTAGTAGCTTGGGCACTAATTCAATGATATGACCGTTCCTCACTTAACGACATGCCATGAATCAATATGTTACATCATCGTGCATGATTAAAGTATGTTATATTGTTATGTAGAGTACTTTCGTGTGCAAGGAAGTGAAAAAAGAAAAATATTTCATTTTTTAAAAAATAAAGATGACATTGATTCTTTGAAGCTCCAAATCAAATCAGTTTGAATAGTGTCCTTCCAAATCCAGTCCACAGCATTACATACATTACTCTTCATCTACCAAGCGCAAACATTAACATGGATGTTAGATAACACGATATAGACACGAGCGACACTAAAATTGAAAAGTTACATAACACGGACATGACATATAAAAAAATGATACATTATTCAAAATGTCATTTATTTAAATTTTATTTTCTCATAAACTCAAAATGCTATTAATTATTTCCTTTTTATACTCTTATTTATATTGCGGCTTTCTATGCTAGAGTAAGAATATAATAAATTTTAAATTAAATATATAAATATGTATTATTGATGTATTATGTAAGATTTGACGCTAACATTATTCTACACGTGGACACGATACGCAAATGAGGAGTCCAACTCACAAGTAAATACATTCGCTCTCTTTCTGCCTTCCCTTTTAAAACCAACCATCATCATTATCATTAGTTATTATTATTATTATTATTGTCGTTGTTGTTGTTTGTGCTGCTGCTGCTGCGCCACTCTCTCTTCCTCGTCAAGTTAAACTATTAAACACAGGCACGCACACATTTGCATTTTCACTTTCCTTCTAGACACAAATTAAATCAACAATGGGAAGCTACCGAGTGTGCATGTGCTTCCAGCGGCGGTTCAAGGTGGCGGAGGCGGAGCCGCCGGCGGAGGTGAGGGACATCTTCCACAAGTACACCGACGGCGGCGCCAACATGACCTCCGACCACCTCCGCCGCTTCCTGGCGGAGGTTCAGGGCGAGGAGGAGGACCTACTTGACCCGCGGCAGGTAGTGGAGCAGGTGGTGCAGAAGCGCCACCACATCACGAGGTTCGCGAGGCACAGCCTCACTCTCGATGATTTCCATCACTACCTCTTCTCACCAGAGTTCAACCCTCCCATCGGATCTCAGGTTACTGATGAGAATTGAGAAAGTTCACCCTTTCTTTCCTTCTCTCTCTCTGGCCATTTTGATGTAACTGCGTTTGACTCCAAAAGAAGCACTTTTCAGCAATGTTTACTGTTTTTGGTTGAAAGCGAAGTGTTAGGTACTTAGATCGGATCTAGTGGCCTTTTCTTTCTTTTTTGGTAAACCCAAAATGGAGTTTTGAATTCTCATAAATGGCAAATTAGTCTGTCAATATTTGAAGTCCATCGTAAGCCAACTTCTTAGAATTGTGGGGGGCCCATCTTTTCCACTGTGTTTGTTATTTTGATTTTTTTTCTTCCAAAATTAAGGAAGTTGAGGCAGAGGAAATTTATGGTGGAGTACAATGACATGTTTTTACACCTAGCAGAAGATGAAATGCTGTTTCTTTTTCTTCTTTTGTCTCATTTCATTTCCTCACGGCATTTTTTTTAGTCGTCCATTATTCAATGGATTCATAGTCATCTCATCGTCATCATTGAATAGTTTCTCTGTGTGCTGCTGATGCTATCTTGACGGTTGTTGGCACTTCAAAGCTAGAATTTTGCTTTGATTGGTGAATTTAGATGAAGAAGACATGTTGACATAATACAGAGAAAATCCAAATGTAACTGTGTGAGAAGAGTCAAAAGCTCAAATTTCCTTTGCAGGAAATAAGAGTCACTCTTCATTAACAATGTGATTGATGTGAGGAACTTTGACCTTCTATGCAATGTTGTGTTTAACCTCTTTGGTTTGGCATCATTCAGGTTAATCAGGATATGAATGCCCCTTTGACCCATTATTTCATATATACTGGCCACAACTCCTATCTTACTGGCAACCAACTCAGCAGTGATTGTAGTGATGTCCCAATTATAAAGGCATTGAATAGAGGCGTGAGAGTTGTGGAGCTTGATATATGGCCCAATTCCACAAAAGATGATGTGCTTGTTTTGCATGGAAGTTACTGTTGATTTTTCCACAAAAGATGATGTGCTTGATATATGGCCCAATTCCACAAAAGATGATGTGCTAGTTTTGCACAGTTCAAGGCACTGCAAAATGGTTACTGTTGAATTTTCCTTTTCAATGCAGTTATCATGATTATGAATATAGTTATTTTTCCCTTTGAGAAACTCATTGGTGTGGCTGTGCATATGGTAATGCATCTCCTTGTTAAGAGTGAAAGAGCAAATAAGAGAAGAAAGTAAAAGTTTGTGTTCGTCAAAATAATGAATAAATAAATGAACCACTTGGATCACATGTCCCAGTGAATTTTTTGCTTTGATTTTTTATGTTTTGGTAGTTGGTTCTAAATAACTAAAATCTACATATTTTAAATTATAGTTTCCAAAAGTTTCCTAAGTAAGTACCAGGAACTTGTTTTCACCTGTGAATGTAGGACTTTGACAACTCCTGTGGAGCTCATTAAATGTTTTAAATCCATTAAAGAACATGCTTTCTCTGCATCTCCCTACCCAGTCATAATAACTCTGGAAGACCATCTTACCCCAGACCTTCAAGCTAAAGTTGCTCAGGTAAAATTTTTATGTCCTAAAGGGGTAGGTCACTAAGGTTCAGCAAATTTTGGAATTACATTTACAATGCTGTATTTATGTTAGATGATTACTCAAACATTCGGAGATACGCTGTTTTGTCCAAATCATGAAACTTTAAAAGAGTTTCCTTCACCTGAAGAATTGAAGTATCGGATCATAATATCAACAAAACCTCCAAAAGAGTACCTACGAGCCAAAAGCGACAAGGAGAATTCCAATAAATCAGAGCAGTCAAAGGATTCTGATGACGATGAATGGGGGAAGGAGGCCTCTACCAAAATTCAAAATGAAGATGATATGGTGAGATAAGAACTGCACTTTACAGCAGCCTCTCTTTTCTCAAGTGAACATACTATTCCTTGTGTCTTCTGAAACTTTGTCCTATTTCCTCACAGGGTAGTTCTGATGCAAATCAACAGAGTGATGATGATGCAAATGACGATTGTGCTCCAGAGTTTTGCTCATCGATGGCTCCTAGTTATAAGGGTCTAATTGCTATTCATGCTGGAAAACCCAAGGGCAGTCTGAAGGAAGCACTAAAAGTTGAAAATGATAAAGTTAGACGCCTTAGCTTAAGTGAACAAGCCCTTGAAAATGCTGCCGAGTCACTTGGAACCGATCTCATTAGGTAATATCAGGTTTCTTAACAAATATCAGATATACTGCTCTACCATAAGTACTGCAAATGATCTAGTACTTCTCTTCCACTTTTCAGAAAATTCTTCAACAATCTGACAGTAATGCTTTCAATTTTGTTTAAAAAGATTCACCCAGAAGAACTTTTTGAGGGTATATCCCAAGGGTACACGGTTCAACTCCTCTAACTACAAGCCAATGATTGGCTGGATGCATGGAGCTCAAATGGTTGCATTCAATATGCAGGTTCTCAATTTTTCTTCATTTTTGCCCACTTTATTCTGAATGGCAACTTAATATAATACACTTTCTGTGTCAATTACTAGATTTTTCATGTTTAATTTTCACTTTTATGTGAATATTGAACATTACTTTATCTTACAACATTAATTATTCTTCAGTGATGAGCATAGTGAACATCAGGCTGCCAAAATTTGCAATTGTAATGATTCAAAGTTTCTTAAAACTTGAATCTCAATGCATCCAAAGTTTCAATCCATTCTCAATTGAATGATCAGTGTTTTCGTTTCATCTGGACTCATTGTTCTTGAGGAGGTAAAATTATGTCAACTTTGTAAATAATAGACTAAAAGTATTTGTCCTGATGGCAGGGATATGGCAAATATTTGTGGTCGATGCACGGAATGTTCAGATCCAATGGGGGATGTGGCTATGTCAAAAAGCCCGAGTTTCTTATGAATGTAGGTCCAAATAATGAGGTATTCAATCCTAAAGACGAGTTGCAAGTGAAGAAGACTCTAAAGGTAAAAGATATTGTCAGAATGAAAGAATTAGGAAATGAGCATTTTACATACATTGTGTTTAATTTAGTCTCACTGGATAGGTGAAAGTATATCTGGGAGATGGATGGCGCATGGATTTCAAACAAACTCACTTCGACTTGTACTCTCCTCCAGATTTTTATGCCAGGGTCAGATTTTTTTTGTTTTAACATTTTTATTTTGGCCAACTCTCTAATGCAGTTGCATATCAGTGTATTTGTACCTTGCGAAAGAGTGGCTGAGCAAACTTTTCACCTGTCTCTAGAAGACTAAAAAAGTATTGCATCTTTCTCTTTCTGAGGTGAACTGTATCAAATACACCAATGTGCAACTGCATCAAAGCATTCACCTTCATTATTGTCCTCAGCTAACAATGTAACTCCTTATAAACCGATATGTGTTGTCCTGTGCTATATTATGGCAATATTAATTTAATTATGTAACAAGTTTGTGTTAACTTGTGTAAGCTGGTATCAGTAAGTCTCAGGAAAATTTTTCTGTCTAATGCTGGTTGAAACGATATATAAATATTAATAATATTGATTTCTTTACTTCATGCATGAGCTTGAGCTTATAATTAAGTAAATTTGTGAGTGCAGATTGGAATAGCTGGAGTGCCAGCTGATGAGATAATGAAGAAAACGAAGATAATAGAAGATAATTGGATACCTGCTTGGGAAGAAGAGTTCACATTCCCTTTAACTGTTCCGGAACTTGCTCTGCTAAGAGTGGAAGTTGGCGAATATGACATGTCTGAGACTGATGATTTTGGAGGCCAAACTTGTTTGCCAGTTTCTGAACTGAAGCAAGGGATCCGTGCAGTCCCACTCTATGACCGTAAAGGAGAGAAGTACAATTCAGTTAGGCTTCTCATGCGATTTGAGTTCATTTAAACTGCTTTTCGTGTAATTGGGCAATATTTTTCACTGTAAAAAAAGAAGAATGCTACAACTTGTTTTTTATGTCAACTTTGCTTTTCTGTTTCTGTTTTTTGGTTCTTTTTTCCCCCTCTTATATTCCTAGGGTGTGCCCTTTATTTAAGAAAACTAGATTATGGCCCACATAGTTGTGCAAGCAATTAATGAATTAAACAAATATACAATTTTGACTTATATATCTAATAAAAAGTAGTTTTGATAGTAAAATAAATTATTCATGAATTGTACATGAATTATTGATCAACTTATAATAGCATTCAATTTACATTTCTAAACACTTTTATAAAAATATTATTGATGATCTTTGAATTATCATGACCTGTAAAAATCTTCAATAATATCCAATTGGTATGTAACTCTAAAAATTGTAACATATAATTAACTGACCCAAAATATACTTTTCCAAAATCAAGCCAATATCTTCTTTAGTGTGGAATTCATGTAATCCACAAAAAATTAAGACTAAAATCTCAAATCAGTCCTTCAGGTATATAATGAGGGATAAATTAATTTCTTAGATTTAAAAAATCTTATATTAGTCTATCAAATTTTATAAAAAGAGACCAATTAGTCTCTTCATCAAATTATTGTCTGAACTGCTAACAGAAATGTCCATGTATTTTATTAATTTGTTTACATGTATTGTTAATTTTCACAGTGAAGCACAAATTGCCTCATTTCTCTGTTCTGTCCAGAACAAAAGTCAAAATCTATTTTCTCAACGAAGAGTTATGATGAGATAGCAGATAAAAAAAATGTCTAAATGACTTCATTTAGAGAAATGAGACAAATTATGGTCCACCATAAAAATTAACAGTACATATCAACAACTTAATAGTGTACATAAGTAAGTTAACAGAACACAACTTATGCAATAATTTTATAGAGGGACTAATCTGTCCCATTTTATAAAACTTGATGGACCAATTTGTCCCCCATTACAAGTCTGAGGGACTGATTTGGGGTTTTAGTAAATAATTAATCATGTGTTAATATATAAGATGATGATGATGATTAAAAATATATTATTAAAATAGATTTTATGATTAACAAATATTTATAACAATTTGATTAGAAAAATTTATTATCTCATCCCGTTAATACTCTATCTTCTTCTTGAGTAAAGAAATGAAAAAAAAAAATCATATTAAATAAAATAGATTCATTCGAATTAATATTATTAAATGATTTTTATGAGTCTAGTTAAAAACATCTATCATCTTCATCCCCACTCACCCTTGTTTTTCTTAGGTAAGAAAATGTGCCTAAAATTCACAATAAATACAAATTTAAACTATAGAAAAAATATGAATTTATTAGCATAACCATCTTCAATGAGAGATATTTCAACGATTCTAATGATAATCTATAAGAAAAAAAAGATTATATCTTCTCCTTTTACATAATACTATAGTAAAGATCATATAATTAGCTCCAAAAATGATATAGTTATAAATTATTATTTCATAAGAGTTCAACTCTCTCTTCCCTGTAGAAGAAAAATGTTGACTTCTTCCTCGTACACATTATTTTTTAGTCTAATTAAATTTCATGTAAATTTTAAATCCAAGAACAATTTGAAAAAGAATTTGCAAAAATGATTTTTTATAATAATTAAGATAATGAATAAATTCATAACAATCATATTTGGATTAATCATATTTATTTTTGTTATGATTTTTATGTTTGTATGTAAATAATTAATATCTTATAAGGTAAAAATAATTCAAAATACTCCACAATATTACTATGATAAATCTCTATAATTTGGTCAAGTAAGATATCCTTAAAAGGTTTTAGTAAAAATTTATGAAAAAATATAGAAAATAAAACCATCAATTCTCCTCCTTTCTTCCTCCTCTGTATTTTTATTGGGTAAAGAAATATATCAATTCATATAACAAATTCATTTATGGGATATTCTTAAAAAATATTTTGTTCAAAATTAATGAACAAAAAAATATAAATTTAAAAAATCACCCATCTCCATACTTTTCCCTTTTCTTATTGAAAGTGATGAACAATGACTAGAAATTTGCATGAAATAAAATTCAAAAATCTCAAACAAAAGATTTTACATAGTAATTATACTAATAAGTATAATTTATCTTAGTATGATATCATCAAAATATATTAGTGCAAATTTATTGACATATCAATGTCCACTTTTTATAGATAAATGTAAATTTAAGTTGAACTTGAATTGATTGGTGACTTCATAAAAAAATATATATATTGATGAACTCTATAAATAAAATTTTTTTAAGAAATATGAGATTTGAAATTTAAATTTTCTGATTAATATAATTGTTCATCATAAATATTAGAATAATTAATGTTAACCATTTGTCCAACTTAAGAGGTAAAATTTGTGAAACATAATAGTATTTTAGAGGGTGTAATCTTTTGAGAAAAATTTTGTGCTAAATGAGTGACACTTGGCATGACCAAAGAGTATTATATATACAAAGTCTATTTTGAAAATATAAATTATACTAATTAAACTAAATGATTATTATCTTTTATTGATATTTTTTCATTAAATGTTAATAAAAAATTCAAATACTTTTTTATATTAGATTATATATCACTTTCGTGCATCGCACATGTCATACAGATATAATAATTCAACTTATATAAATTTACTTCATTTAATTTTTTATTTAATATTATGTTGGTCATGGGAGATGCTTAAATATAACTTATTATGAACAACTAATAACTAGTTTTCTTTCTGATTTGTTTCTCAAATTGCATGTCATAATACATGTTATGAAAAAAAATATACATTAGAAGACTAATGCCATTATTAATTATTTTATATTAATATTTTATTTGAATTGTTGAACTATTTCGATTTAATGTTACAAAAATATTTTGTTTTCTATCAAGCTAAATGGTACCTAATTTTTGAATATTTCCAAGCAAATTAAACTATAACTTGATTACATTGTATCATTGCAGTTCATGTATATAACATAATATCATTATAATTATTACTCTAATCACATCATCCACTTTACATATAATTAAATTAACATCTATGTGCATTGCGCGGTTATTAGACTAGTAATTTTATATATAGGTAGATAATTGCTATGGCATTTGTCAAAAAAAAAAAAAACAGGCAGGAAAATTTTGATCTTGGGAGCTGGACTATTAAACTTTTAATATAGAATAGATAGATATTATCCGAAGCTGTTGAAGAATAAAGAAATGGTACTATCTTAATAGAATTTTCGCCCCATGATGGAATCTAAAGCTAAAGGATAAAGTTATTTCAACACCTCTTTGAGGTAGACACCCAACACCCTTAAAGAAATAAAGTGGTAGATGATGAGAGAAAATAAATAGAGAATAAAAAATAATAAATCCCACATTTTTTGTGAGGGGGTGTCTAGAATGTTTGGATTTTGGATTGTTGAAATAACATTGTTAAAGGCCAAAATCTATTCAACGCATTGGGCTCTTTGATGAACTCTTGCAATTTTTTCATTTTATGAAAAAATAAAAAGCTTGTGAGGATAGCTTTTGGAAAAAATAAAATAAAATTACACCTTCAATTTTATGGCGGTGAAAAATAACACACATTATTCAACCCCATTCTTCCCATAAATTAGCACTCCACTCCATTTTTTTCCATTAGAGAAAACAAATGCTTCAAGCCTACCAAACAGATAGGTGAGCTAGGTCAAGGACAAGATACAAAAGAAAAGGCAAAAAAAAAAAAAAAAAAGAAAGAAAAAAACAATACACGCACAACACCAACAATGAACACAACAAGAAGCAACCAGACCAAAAGTTGTATCCACGCACAACAATACATCCAGCGGTACAAGTGATACCAACCGACAGGAAAAAGAAAAAAGACAGGACCAAGCTCATAAAAAGGTAGTACAAAACCAGTAGCTCCACCACTATGAACGATGGATATGTATGACAATAATACTAGTCCCTTCGACTTCGACATGGCTGTCAAGGCTAGAATTAGCGTCACCAACAAGACCAAGGCTACCCACTATAAGACCTGCATTCATATATGTCACATACATGGTTTATTCACACTGCCTCCAGAAATTCAGACATGCCATGCACAAACCTGATTTGAATTTGTTACTAGAAAGTTGAGGTTCCAAATGAAAGTCTTTACACCATGCTTTTGCCCAAAAACCAAGCCTTGCCAGAATATTTTGGGATCATTGAAGCTGATAGGATCAACACGTAAGCACATAGATAAATTCCACCATTTACAGCATCCATGACAGATTGATGATGAAACAGGGCACGCAAAAAAGAGATAAACTAATGATTCCTTCCGGGTTGTGCAAAAAGGGAGTCTAATTTCACTCTCTGGAATGCAATTGAATCTACAAAGGCGATCTTTAGTGTTGAGACGCCCTTGGAGAATAAACCAAATCAATAGCTTAGCATGGGGGCAAGCCCCAACTATGCTTTCTTACCACCAGTAGCTCCACTCCATTCTCAAATGTCACTAAAATACTCTCATGGTGTTTGGTTTAACAATAAAAATTGGATGAAAATTTTATAAATGCACTTCACATATAAAACTATAGACAAAACCCTCATTTAAGTCCCTCTAAAATTTCAAATAGGATAAATCGGTTCTTGTGAAAAATAAATTCTCAAATTGGTCCTTATAAAATTAAAAACTCGGACAAATTGGTTCCTATAAAAATACCTTCCAAATTAGTCCCTGTAAAAATTAATTGAAAGACAAGTTAGTCCCCCTAATCCAACTTAACAGAGGAACTAACTTATCTGATTATTCAATTTTACCGGAACCAATTTGGGAGACTATTTTTGTAGGGACTAATTTGTCTGATTTTTTAATTTTACGGGAACCAATTTAAGAGTTTATTTTTTATAGGAATCAACTTGTCATACTTAAAATTTTATAAGGACAAAAATAGATATTTTATCAAAATTATATATAAGATTCATCCATACAATTTTTTTCTTCAACTTTTTACCTCCTCCACCAAATAAAGCTATGTAGTTTACACATGGTTAAAAATGGTAAAAAATTTGACCGTGAGATTGATAATAAATTGACCCACAAGTAAAGTTCCATCCAAATCTTTTATAATATATGATTAAATTTGTATTCAATGTGAAGGTTTATTTATATTATTCTTCCACGTAGCTTTGCGCATACATCACAGTGAATATTCCTCACGTTAACTTGATTACTTTGCATTGCTACCTAACCTGAATGCTTAGAACTTGGGTCCGGTGTGATTATCAAGGGCAAAGAATCTTACATTCATATAAGGCTAACATAATGGGACTCATCTATATAAAAAATATAAGACCTACCAACTTTATTCAATATTTATTCACTTATCTATCAATGAGTTTTACTAATTTTTGCATGAGTATGTCTAAGAAAAAACCCTTAAAAATTATGCTCCTATAAGAATTTTTTTTATCAGGGGAGGTGGAATCTGAACTTGTGCATGTAATCCTCATGATAGGTAAGTCTTATTCTGCTCCAGTTGTACCTTTTTTACATAACTTGGCCTCAACGGAACAGTATTCCTTTCTGGCCTGGTTTAACAAAGTAGGTCAAGTATTCTAGATACACACTATCCTCAAGAGCAACGGCTGTTGGTTCCAAAATCCTGCTACAGCCCCATGACTCCAATTTTCATGGAGGTGTTCATAACCTATCTTGACCTACCAACCCGGCCCAACCTGTAGCTTATTGGGACGGGTTTGGGTCTTGAAATTTGACTCAATTTACTTTTCTAGCCGAGTTCAGGTTATATGTCGAATTGGCTCGATCCAACCCAAAGTCAAATAACTCTTTAAGAGTTATATATTTTTATAATAATTTATGAAAAATTATAAGATTTTAAAGTTTAATTAATATATTTACATAACTTGATGTTATTTCTACATTGATATGATTTATTTTGAAACATATATAATAACATATCTCTAACATTTTTTTCTTTTCTGTAAAATTTTATAACTTTACTATGTACAATATCAAAATCCCTCATTTTTTTTTTTGATTAACCAAATCCCTTATATTGTTCAAATATCGGGTTGACCCAGTTCGATCCGGGACATAATCAAGTTATTATCAGGTCAAGTTTGGATTAAAAAATTGACCCCGTCTAAAAGTCGGGTCGAGTTTGGGTTTTGTCCAACCCAGCCCAATCCGTCCCTTATACACCCTTACTTCTCTCTTATAACCAACTTCAAGCAATCTCTTTCTTGAGTTTAGAGATAAAGTCAACAGAAAAACAAACAACTTACTTTCAGAGTGCTTTTTCTACATAATCTTCCTTATGAATATTGCATGAGTATAGATTCTCACTTTGGCTTTCAGCTATGTTCCATAGGTACGAATATGATACCTGTATGGGATATTGATACGGTTATGGGGTATGAAAATTTTTCAAAAATTAGGATATGGATACGGGAAAATATATTATATAAAAATATAAATTATAATCTATAAAATAATTTTATCGTAAAATAAATGATTTTTTATGATGTTCAAGTAAAATATATAAAGAAACATGAGATTTAAAAGGATAAAATAGTAGTTTACTTCATTTAATTGTAAAATTTATGTTTTTGTTGAGATTAATTTACATTTAAATAATATTTACTTATTGAAATCATTGATTAATAAGTACCCAATAAATAATGGTACCGGATAAGTACCGATTATAGATACAATAGCCATTTTGAAATACTTCAAAGGCTCTAAGCCATTCCTCACAGTTTAAAACCCCACTTCTCTGTTTTCTCTTCTTGCTCTCTCTCTCTCTTCCTCTGTCCCTCTCAAGAGACATTATTACACATTGAAACAATGTCTTCAGGAACCAGTTTTAGAACTGCCTCTGGGAAAAAAACAAAGCACCAGCACTTCCAGGTCTGCTTTTGTTTCCAGAGAATGTTTAAGCTCAGGATGGCCGAACCTCCAGAGGAAATCCGCATCATCTTTGAAGATTATTCACAGAATGGCACCATGAGCGTCGATGACTTGTACAGATTCTTGGTTGAGTTTCAAGGAGAAGAGGCTACCGATGCCACAAAAAACAAGGCTCAAACCATTTTCGACAGTACTCTCAAGCTGAAGCATCTCAATTTGTTCCAAAGGAAAGGTCTTCATGTTGAGGCCTTCTTCCATTATCTCTTAGGTGAACATAATGGCCCCCTTGCTGAGGTAATTAATATTTGCTGCTGAATGGTTCTGTGTAATGTTTGGTATATATTTTGCAAATGTATGGTTCCAGCCTCTCTGCTTATTATAAGGCTATGCATCACCTGTGCCAGACTCCATCAAATGGGAGAGCGTTGTGCACACAAAACCGCCTTTTTTTTTTTTTTTTGCTTAAATTATGATTTACAAAAATGTAATTTTGTTACGCATGTTGAATGAAATTGAAACTCGATTTGTAATCTTTAGACCATATGTATTCTGGAATTCAAATATGCTATGCTATAAGAAATTTTTGGGTGCTAGATAACTCACTGATAATGCATTTAAATGATATATTAGTTATTAAATTAAACATACAGGAAAAAATGAGACAACAATGACCTATAAAGTTATTGTATTATTTATTAAATGAAGCAGAACAAATATATTCACTTGTTCTTAAAATATCTAAGTATTTCTTGCTATGCTAGTTGATTCCGTTTTTGGAATTATATGAATATATGGTTTCTCATACTGAGTGTGTTTTGGACAACCAGGTGCAACATGACATGAATTCTCCATTGGCTCATTATTTCTTATACACTGGCCATAACTCCTATCTAACAGGAAATCAATTTAGCAGTAAAAGCAGTACTTCCCCAATAATAAAGGCACTGAAGAAAGGTGTAAGAGTTATTGAACTGGATTTGTGGCCAAATTCCAGTGGGAATGGTGTTGAAGTTCGCCATGGAGGGTATGATTCGTTTTCAATCATATACAACGTAGCGAGATGCTTAGGGCCTATTTAGTTTTTGAAAACAATTTTTTTTTCATTTTAAATTTTTGCTATAAAAATTTTACATCATTTTCATTTTTCAAAAAAAATTAAGATTTTTTGAAAAATAGTTAAAAAAATATTTATAAAGTTTTATAAAATTTAAAAATGGATGCAAATTGAAAATAATATGACATTTTTATAATTACAATTGAAAAATAAAAAATAAAAACATAAAATATTGTTTTGAATTTGAAAGAATCTTAAATTTTCTAGTATTATTTTTTGGTTGGAAATTTCTAGTATTATAGATAAAAGAAAACAAGTTATTCCGGATATTTTAATCAAAACCACACTCAAGCTTATTTGATATCGGTGTGAGCAAAAATGTATAGAAGAAAAATTGTGATTATTAGAGTAATATGGTATCTGTACACAATAAATTCACGTAGTGATAACCTTATTTATATTTTAAATGACACATTATTCAAAATATCATTTATATAAATTTTATTTATATTTTATTTTCTTATAAATTGAAAAAATAAATTATTTTCTTTTTATAACATCGTTTATATTGTGTTTTTCTATGTTTGAGTAAGAAAAAATAAATTTTAAATGAAATATATATAAACATATGTTATTGGTGTATCATGCAAAATATGACATGAACACATGTCCCACACATAGGCATGGCATCTAAATAGTGTGACCGAGCTTCATAAGTGATAATAAACTTAATAAGATAAAGAAATAAAAGAGTAAATATTTATTCTAATCCATAAGATTGTATATACAATTTAATCTTTAAAATTAAAAAAAATATTATTTTAGTTCATAAAATTATAAAAGGAGATTTAAATTAATCTTTATAGTACTATTTACAATTACTACCTTGAATAGTTGGGAAAGAAAATAGGGTTAACCTCACTACTTTTGTGTCATATATTCCACATTATGATAACTTTGTCATACACAAATAAGGTGCGTTCTCCAGTGCCCTTTAATTTTCTGATCTTCTTATGCCTATATGAGGTGGACACATCCATTTGAGGACATGTGGGGACTACCACTCAGTGGTCAAAATCTTGGGTTCAAAGTTGACAATATATAAGGTGGTCCGGGCGGCTCCACGTGTGGTGGTCTGAGCGGTGGTGGGTGGTGAACCGGTGGTCGCTCTTGCCATAGCACATATATTGTGGCATATGTTTTGGCCAATATGTGTGCTATTCCTCAATCTAATCTAACACATAAAATAAATTTAAAACCAATCTAATATGTTAATCATGCTATTAAAGTGCCTAAGTTAGAACCACAGAGGGTAGCTGGATCTGTCGGTATAAAGCCCACTCTAGCTCAACCCCCGCTGATTAGTCCCTTCAAAAATGGCCTTCACATTTATGACCGGTAACAGTTTCTCCATCAAGGTCTGGGTTGGTATATACCTGATGCTTTGAAGGGATAAGGTAGATGTTTTCAAAGCCCAACAAAACCTACCCTGAGATGAGATACCAACACGATCCAATCCAATATACCAATAATAAAAAAATTTGCTTAATATGCAATTGTTTTGGTCCTACATATTTATGCATCTTGATCTAACTCCTAACTTCATGCACAATGCAAATTCCAACTTACAATGTTGATACAGCTCAAACTAATTAAATTGGCATTCTTTGGAGTTGTAGGACAATGACTAGTCCAGTGACACTCAAAGATTGCTTGAAAGCCATTAAGGAATATGCATTTTATGCTTCTAAGTATCCTGTTGTCATAACTTTTGAAGACCATATAACTCGACCTCTCCAAGCCAAAGTTGCCAAGGTTGGTAGAGCACATAATTGTATGAATTAGCCCATATTATATATATATCATGATTCATTAATTGAAATGTAAGAGCCTTTTAAGTGGAAATAGATTTGAATGTAGATGGTCAATGACATATTTGGAAACATGCTGGATCGCCCTGATTCACAACACATGGAGAAGTTCCTTTCTCCAGAATCATTGAAGCAAAAAATTCTGATCTCAACGAAACCACCAGAAAATCCTGAGGATCAAGGGGTGAGTGTACAAGAGCAAGGAGCAGAGAGTCCTGAGGATACCTATGACACCTATGAGGTGAAAATAGACTAACTCCCGACTATGGTCTCGGAGACATATTTCGGGATTAGCATATTGAGATTTGAAAGTCTCTATTGATCATTCTTTGTTAAAAAAAAAGTGACAAATTGATCATTCCGTACAGATTTGTTCAATTGAAAATATCTGTATAAACTGGTACGGAAGCACCGATTAGTCAATTTTTTTATTTAATAGTGAGGAATTAATAGGAGATTTTCAAATTTCAAGGGATTAATTTATCTTTTGAAATAGAAAATTTTTTGTATGAGCACAATTTTAAGGAGTTTTTCCTCAAGGACACAAAAACTAGTAGGACCTATAGATGAGTGAGTATATGTTGAATAAAGTTAAAGATACTCACTTTTATTGTGCATCTAACAATAATGTGTCATGCTTGTGTGTATGCAATAATCTTTCTACATGAAATATTTATCGGAGACCAAACAAGTATCTAGTCTTTGAAAATAATTCCATTTCCCCATTCAGAATATATGTTGAGTCAACTATATAATAAGAGCTTCCTAATGATCAGCTTCTTTCTATTAACTCTTCTTTTTTTCAGCAGTATGATTCAGATTACCAGAGTGAGGAGGAGGATGGTCTTGAATATAGGAATTTGATTTCCATTCATGCAGGGAAGCCAAAAGGGCAGATAGAAAACTGGTTGGCTGATCACAGTAAAGCCAGGCGTCTTAGCTTGAGTGAAGATCAGCTTGAAGATATTGTTAGAACACATGCAACTGACATTGTCAGGTGAGAAAATAAAAATCTGCGTACCCTCACATAATAGGATAATTAAAGAGTACAGGTACTCAAGACTCGCTAAATAATCTAATCTAAGTTGTTACAAACTTAAAATTTTTCTTACTTCAGATGCATGCCCCCTTTTTTTTATTTTCACATGGAACTGTTCCATGTTTTAGATTCACCCAAAAGAATATGCTTAGAATATATCCAAGGGGCACACGGGTGGACTCATCTAATTATGACCCCATGGTTGGATGGATGCATGGAGCTCAAATGGTAGCATTTAATATGCAGGTAATTGGACTTATTTTTCCATCTATTTGGCAAATGACAAAAGAAAACATAAGTTAATTAAGTATTTGAATTGAATGTTAATTATAAACCTACATAAAATTGAGAGTGACGTAAAGACAATTCTGGCTTTAAAAAGTCAAATGAAAAATAAAGGTGAGGAAGGAAGCTGGTAGGTGAGGAAATCATGGAGAGATGTTTTCTCTATTGTTTCACTGTGCAGGTCAAAATCAATTTTCCTCAACTACTAGTTTACTTGATCATTTTATTTTACTTTTCAAAGCCATAAGTGACTTACTTACAATCTCCCACTTAAGATAACTTTTGATGACCTCTCAAAATCTTTTTCAACTTGCAAGTTTTCTATTGCTTACATTTTTTATAGACTTAAAAAGACCTACACCATTTAACTTGTCGGTGTTGATCGTCTTTATTATGATATCTGATGGGTTATCTTTAGCGTGGATCTTCTGCATATTTACATTCCCTTCTTCTATTACTCCTCAAACAAAGTGATATTGAGCAGATATGTGCTTTGTTATGAATTCCCTGTAATATGCAACTCACTCTGACTGTCACAATATATAATAATCTTTGATTGTTTGACCCTTGAATTCAAATAGCTTCATCGCCAGCTTGTGTAGCTGCCATTTATTAGTTCTGGTAGTAGACAGAGCTACAACTGTCACCAACAATAATTAACTTTCAAGGAAATAGCTCAGGCAAAAAGATGGCAAACGTGAATCATAAAGGAGATAAGAACGGACTTAATTGAGACTATTACTCTTGATAATTTGACTGCTTCTTTTAGAATAGAATTTAGAGTAGATAGATGGTGTTACTTCTCAATCCCTATTTGAGGGAATCTTATAATGCAGAACAATATTTTAGAGCAGAATTAGAGGCAGCATTTTAGTATTCTATAATGATAATGACTTGCGTCTTCAAGTTGAAAACCACGTAGAAGTCTTGCCTACATTCTTTATAGTTGCTGCAATGGTAAGAAAAATGGTTTCTGATAATTTAGTTTCCATAATTTAGAATTATGACTAGAAATGAAACCGGGCTGCCTCATGGAGTTTCCTGTTTGCTTGCAATTCTTTTTTCCTTTAGGGACATGGGCACTTTCTTAGGATGATGGAAGGAATGTTCAGAGCCAATGGTGGCTGTGGCTATGTTAAGAAACCAGATATCTTGTTGAATGTTGGCCCCAATAATGAGGTTTTTGATCCTAGAGCATCCAGAAAAATTCAGAAAACGCTGCAGGTTAAGGGAATTAATGTGGATATCTGTTCATATTTGAAACTACAAACCTTATGCTTAATATATATTTTGATATATACTTATAGTCTTAAACCCCTAATTGAACTATGATGACTTAGCAGGTTTTGGTATACATGGGTGAAGGGTGGCATGCAGATTTTAGCACAACATACTTCGACTTTTATTCTCCTCCTGACTTCAGTGTACAGGTAATACTTTTGATCTTCATACAATGTTGAAAAATTTTGAAAATGATATTTACACAGTCACCAAAAGATTTACACAGCCCTTACACCACTTTCTTTTTAGAAAATAAGACAAAGAAAAACATATTTAATCCACATCTCTCGTTAACTCAGAAATTACATGTTATTCACACATTGTTGTTACTTCCTCCATTTGTTTTCCTATCAACTATGGTTAAAATTATTGTCCTATCGTCGCTTAATAAGAACTAAGATGGCGAACAAGCCGTGGCACTTCATGGCATCTTCACACGGCCACACGATTAATGTCTAGAAGGAAAATTTTCTCTAGTTGATGGAAAGATCTTGAAGTGGAGTAATTGAACTCATTGACATACTTGATTGTGAAAGAGAAATGTCATTTGTACAAAATGTTTTAGACATGAAAGAATCGATGTATAAATGATTGGTGGAATTATGTATATGGTAACTAACTGTCACATGGTATTGACTTAGGAAACATCTCTGCATGACTTTCAGTACATGGAATATTTATTTAAAAGGACATAACTTATAAGGACATGATTCATATGACTCCTGACTATGCTGAGTGCTTCAGAGACATGATTTATAGTACAACTAAGACCCACTATTATTAACACATAGTTTATCACATACATATTTGAACTTCCCAGTTATTTATACGTTTCACCTATGTCAAAAGGGGCGGCCATTTACTATGCACAAAAAATAGTACTCGTAGTGAAGACATTCTTTGATTTGAGGACCAGTTTTCTATTTGCAAGAATCGCATCATCCTTTCAAAACCCAACATAACATTTGCAACCTCACAAACATGTAACTCAACAAATTAAACATACGATTAATTAACGATCTATGTATCTGCAGCTTGATATTCATGGTGTACCAGCTGATAGAATTACCAAAACAACAAGAACAATTGAAGACCAGTGGGTACCGGTATGGAATGAGGTGTTCAGCTTTCCATTAACTGTTCCAGAATTGGCCCTCTTGTACATCAAAGTTATTGAGCGTGACTTTTCTGGTTCGCATGATTTTGGTGGACAAACATGTTTACCCGTATCTGAGCTAAGAGAAGGCATCCGTGCAGTTCGCTTGTGTGACCGCACAGGTGAAACTTACAAGTCCACAAGGCTTCTAATCCAATTTCAATTTGATGAATAGAACTCTATGCTGTGATGTTGCTTGTGTGATTATGTTATTAAAGCCTTAAGACCCTTTTCATATTGGAAAATAAAAGAACAAAATAAAAACAGTGTTTAACATTTTACGTATGAAATCTTATACTATATTCATGGAACATGAACTACTGATGAGTATGCTTGCTCTTCTTATAAAGTTGTTGCCTTATAATTGATTATTATAGTTTTGGGAGTTAGAATAACATTGTTAAATTGATTATTATGGTTACTAACTGATTGTTTGTGGTGATATTAATCATCAAGCTTTTGAACCATAAGACCTAACGCAGTTGATAGCTAGTTGGGTTCTTTAAGCATCTAATCAGAGGTTTGATTTCTAGTGGTGTGTATGGAGAGGGTCTCATGGTTAGAGATAAAACTCACATTTATGAGCTTTATGGCTTAAGAGGATTAATCACTATTTTCAACAGTAAATACCTTAAGTTCACCTAAAAAAAAAATCGTCAAGCTTTTGTAAATCCAGCAGAGTTTGATTGATTTGAACATATTATAAGAAAATATATAAAATAAATTTTTTACTATTAATATCATTATAAATAATTCAAGTTTCACATACATATAAACTTTTTACCTTTAAAACAACTATACACAGAGTTTAATTTTATACATTAACGGTGTAAAATATTTTTACATTGTTATTTAATCATGTACTGTCATATCAGAAAATGTAGTTGGATCTTACATCCACTACTTGAAAAGTCATGAATTGTCCATTGTGCATCGATTTGAGTCCTAATTGAGTGAGCCTGGTCATGAGTTATGTTAGGGGTCTTCTATCATTTTAAAATTAATGGCATCCCTCTGCAAAAACTTGTAATGTTTGATAGTTCTCTTAGATTATGCCATGTGTTAATTATTTAACACTAATTTTTTCTCCAAAAATTACACTTTTAAGGTACTATTGTGTTTGATAAATGTCATCTCTTTACTTAAATAAGTGATTAATATTATTAATTTTCCTTACATTTACAATGTTAATTACAAAATTAAAATCTCAAATCCTATCTCTTCTATAATTCTTTTTATTTATAGACTTCAGCAATTTTCTTTTTATGAAACCTCTTATCAATTCAAGTTTAACTTAAATTTATATTGATCTATCGAAATATTGTACATTGATATATTGATAAGATTGCACTAATACATTTTAATCATATTCTACTAAAGTCAATGTAGTTTAAATATTTTATTTTATTTATTGCTAATTTTCAGTCACATTTCTTTTCTCAATAAGAATAAGAAAAGAGAAAAATATGGGGATGAATGATGTCTTTTTTTTTTCCAATTATATTTGTTTGGTTTGTTCATTAATTTTGAACAAAATATTTTTATGAAAATTCAACAAATGAACTTGTTATATGGATTTTTATATATTTTTTGCCAATAAAAACTAGAGGAGAAAGAAAAGGGGATATACGATGGATTGATGATTTTATTTTTTATTTTTTAATAATTTTTTATTAAAAACTTTTAAGGATATCTTACTCAAGTGAATTATAGATATTTATTATATTTATATAAGTTTAATTTTGAGACATTGAGAGTATATAACTTTTTCACAATATCACCCAATTGAATTATCATATTTGGATAATTTTTTAAGTAGTAGATGTGAAACTCAATTGTCTTTATTAATGTGATAATATATAATTGGATGACACTTTCAATGTATAGAAATTAAACTCCATTTTTTTATCTTGTATGATTAGATGAAACATGATTAATTTTTTCCTACATCACATGGATTCACACTAGAGAATATTTTGGCTTGATTATGGAAATGCTTATCTCTGCGTCCGGGTCAATTGTATGATATAACTTTTAAAGTTGCCAATGAGAGGAGATTAAAGAGTGTTATATTCTATAATGATTCAAAGATCATCAATAATGTTTGCATAAGAGCATCTTTAGAAAAGTAAGTTGAATGCAAGTTGATCAATGACTCATGTAGAATTCATAAATAATTTATTTTACTATCTAAACTATTTTTTATCATATATATAATTTAAAATTATATATTAACTTATTTCAATTGTCCATGCAACTTTGCGTATCAAAATCTAGTTTTCCTTATAGGAATTGAGTAGTTTCTCAATAAAGATTAATACCATTTTGAACCTCCCACCCTTCCCAAAGAGGTAGGAAAATACCGACCTGAAATCACGGGGTTGTTGATGGCTCTTAATCCATAAGTCAAGAATAGGTGCCGGATAATAAACACCTCTATTTTCACTTGTAAATAAGTCACCAATTAGCACAATAGGAGGCAGCTTCACGAGATTAGCTATCTTTTTTGAAGACATCACATCAGCACGCTGCAAGAGAGAGAGAAGTGGTATACAAGTCATAAGTTTATATTTTTTTTTGTGAGTGTGAATGGCAGTTTTACGTCCAATAAGTAACGTTTGTTTTGTGTACTGGGACACAAATATAAGGATGCACCGTCCCCTATATTATGTTTTGATGGTAGGGATGAGCTACGGAGATGAAAAAATTTTGTTATAGAGATAAAAAAATTTTGTATTTTTATCCCTCCAAAAACTGAGGATAGTAGTTCGAGCACCTGCCGCCGCCAGTCAACGTTGCTAGCCGCCGGAGTCAATGGTCAATGCCAGTCAACGGTCGCGAGGCTACCGGTCAACATCGGTAAATGGTGGTCAACGGCCAATATTTTTTCTGTCTCTATCTTCACAACTAAACATGATACGGGGATAATATTTTTTCTGTTTCCGCCTCTACTGTTCCTGTATTTATGTCTTTGTCCCCCTTAGGATACAAAACAAACGCTACCTTAGTTTGTAATTTTTGTTTTTAAATTTCTTCATAACACCTTTTTGTATATAAAAATATTTATATTTAACATTAAAAGAGCACACAGAACCAAATGTTAAGGAAATACCTTAGGTGTTTCATGAGTAATATTTTCACTGCTTTCCATTGGATGTTCCATTGTGATGCAAAATCTTATCCTAACATTTTGAGGTCAATCACATGTGGCAACAAAGTCATTAATTTCACAAAAAGTTGTTTTATCTGTGTCTCTTTATTAGCTGTCCCAGTTTGAGTACAACTTTGTTATAAAACAAAAGTCATTTTCACAACGCACCAACAGAACTACAAAAGGACACAGAATTCTAATCTGGATGACTACTGTACTAAATAAGTAATCAACAATTTGCTACAGTTTAAATTCATTATCAGCACATCTTCAAGCTACTAGGCCACTGAAGCTCCTGCCTCATTTTTCTTTAGCTTCACTTTTTTTTTTTTTAATGCAACTAGATTATATACTTTTAAGTTTGGTTGCTACTTTAATTTAATTTGTACCTAAGTGCTTACTACTCTCCAAAATTAAAGAGGTTTGCTCAAATAAAATGTTGTAATACAACAAAGTTATTTTTATTTGTCAATATATAAATTTGTATAACTGCGAATGATAATAGCGGGGTTTTCTTTTTATTTTTCCAGACATCCTTTTAGTCCAAACTGCCGTGTCTTTTATTTCACGTAAGTCAAGTTAAGAAAAATGCAAGTGGTTTACTTCAAAACAGAAAGAGAAAATTAAGAAAGATCAACTATTGATAAATATGTCTTATACTATAAAATAATAATAATTTTCTAAAATGTATATCTTATTATATCTAATTCGATAAAATGAAAAATAAAAATGCGTGTGTATGAGAGAATGTAGCTTTATTAATAAAAAAAAATACGGCTAGTAAGATTAAATATACCTGATTATAATATTAAAATAAACATAGAGTTTTTTATTTGTGTAAAAAAAAAATTATACTATCATCTAATCAAATTATCTAATTTATATGAATTTTTAAATAGTAAATATGAGACTTAACTAGTTTTATTGATGTGGTCATATATTTTTTATATTGCTAGTGCATAAAAATTAAATTCATAAAAATATTAGAATTGTATTTTGTCATATATTATATATCATTTTATTTTAATTTTAAATTTAAATTTAAATTTATAATATATATATATATATATATATATATATATATATATATATATATATATATATAATTTTGTATCTTATTTAAGTTTTTTTTCCTTTCAATTTTTTTTCTCTCAATTTTTTTTTCGCATCCAAATAATCTATTAGCGAGTTTACATAAGCTCACAAGTGGCAACACTTTTCAATTTATGATTTTTTTTTTAATATTAATAGTATAGATCCTCCATTTCATGTCTTTTTTTCTTTATTCCTTTTGGCTCCATCGTATTACGTGTCACTTCACCAGTCCGTGGCTAGTTTTTTCGTGTTTTTTTTCCAACACCGTTTTTGGGCAAATCCAGATTAACACAGATGTTTATAAGGCCTGGGCCATCCCAAAGTCAGAGTGCATAGATATTGCTTACAGAGGCGAAATAAAAAAAGGATAGTGGGATAACCAAAACTGAGAAAAAAAAAAAAAAAAGCTAGTGTGCATTTTCACTGCAACAAATGAATAACTACATTTCGACCCAAGAATAAATAAATAACTAAATGAACTAATCATAGAAGAAAATGCAAATCAAAGAACTTGTATGACGTCGTTGTGTAGCCGAACGACTGAATGTCCCCAAATAAGTCTATGAAATTATATGGGTGAGTGATCTTGATACTTGAGAATTAAAAATTAACCTTTTAATACTTAAAGTTGTGATAGAGTAAATTTGATATATCAGCGATAGATTGATGTTCTACTTACCAATTAAATTGCATGGAGATAAATATATTTTAAAAGTATAATATAGATTTTACATGTAACACTGTTAATATATTTAGTGTATGCTAATAGTTTGAATATATTATTCAACTATATTATTTTCAAGTACAAGTAAAATGTTAGTCAATCACCAATATGTTATTTATTATGACACAATTAGTGAAAACAAGAAAGAAAAAAAAATTCAGAAACTAATTTAACTTATATTTTATAATTTTAAAAACTAAAAAATTAATTTTTAAATTCTAAAAATTAAAATGACTTACACATGTAATCTCAATAATAAATGTGGCCATTTAGTGGTAGCTGAATAGAATGATCCATTATCAATCAAATAGTACCCGATAAGAAAGGAACTTGCATAGGCAATGCAACTTTGGGATACGTGCTAAGTGTTTATCACTACAAGTCTACAATACAATTAAGGACAAAAGAAAACGATAAGGAATTAAAAAAAGACCATTTGACATTGATCCTAGTAAGCATTCCAAAAGATGGTACCAAAATAGATGTCCACACAATTATTTGATAAGAATGGAACCAGACTAAGCAAGGCAACCCGCTAACTGCAGATGCATATATGCCATGTCTGTAGTTTGCAGATACAGGGTGAGTGGGAAAATTGATCATGTTCATAACGAATATTACAAGTTTTGGGAACTATTTATAGATATGTGCAACAAATTTTTTAGCCTAAAACAAATGGTCCCCAGACAACATGGGTCCATTTTCTTTCATTTTGTGACATCTTTTCCCACCTTTGAAATGCCCTTCTCACATTGACAATGGGAGTCACATCAAACCAAAGCACAATCCCTATCTTATCGTTAAAGATATCAATAGTCCATTCATGGCATACAGACCAAAAAGTTAAGAATAACCAGTCTTTTGCCCTAAAATAAAAATTAAAATTAAAAAAGACTGACTAGCTGTCTAACTTTAAGTAGTTGGATCGTGGATGTACCAAATTACTATTGAACAGGTATTATTGCGGGTTTTTGTTTATATATATATATATATATATATATATATAAAAGGTTATGGTATGTAAATTTTATTATTGGTGATATTTAATTTAAAAATATTTAAATTTTATCATTAGTAAAATTTGATTTAAAAAATAATATTTTTATTATCCAAAACTTGCCATAGATAACATTTGAATTAAAAAGTATTATTTTATTATTAAAATATTGTTATTAATAATATTTAATCTAAAAAATTATATTTTATCATTGAAATTTTGTCATGAGATTTACTTTTAAAAAATCACATACTCTTATAAATAATCATAAAAATTCATATTGTGATAAATTCTAAGTGCAGGTCCCATTCATATCTAAAAATATAACCCTATTATTGCATGACTCTTTCTATCAAGCAAATGAAAAAATATTTTTATACGTTATCTTCTTCATATATTTTATTTACTTATTTAAATTGACTTTCTAATGATATGCCAAATATTAAATCATTTTTTAAATTTTTAAATATCAATATAATTTTTATAGTATTGAATAAGAATTAATTTAAGGAATAAATTAAAATCTAAATGTATTTTTATTATACTAAATTGGTGTTTATTTTAAAAATTGAGAAACTAAAATAATGTCCCTTGCTTGAAGTACTAACTCCATGCTCTTATATTTTAGGAAGACTAGTTTAAGCATCTATTATTTTATCAAAGATTATTTTGTTAAAATACAGCAGTATAAGAATATTGTAAAGATAATATTTTCTGTTTCTTTGTTATATATTCTGTCTATGATCAAAAGGAGGAAAAGAATCAATTAGCTTATCTTTTAGTAAGTTAAAGAGACCAATGAGTGTAAGCCATGGCCTGTAAAGTCATCAATCAGCTCCTCTCATTCCACAAGATGTCTATTTTTATACAAACTTGCATCATTGGATTCAAAAGTCAACGATTAATTAAGATAAGATATGTTTAATTATAGCCATCTAGGAACCAATACGTTTGCTCGTGGCTCCATCCATAATGCTGACAATGATGTTAAGATTTATTTCTTTAAAATTTATCTTTCTAAGGATAATTCTATGCGCACCTAAATGCTTTTTACATATTCAGAATTCCAGTCATGTATACACTAGTCACTCTCCTTAACTTTTGTTTGAACCTTAGTATTGAAGTTTTAACTGAAAAGTTATATATGTTAGTGTTAAACACTTTAACGATATAATATTATATGATTAATTGTTTGAAATTTATGCTAATATTGTATTAGAATAAAATTCTTCAAAGATATACACAAGGTTACGTTAAAAGTTTTATCCAAATAAATTAATTTTAATATTTATATTATTAATTAAGCGATTATATGTGTAATTAATTTTTGAAATAATTAGTATGAAATTAAATATTTATTAACATAATAATTTAAAATTAATTGATAATTTAAAATTTTTAGTAAATAAATTAGTAAAATTTATATTTTTCACAAGATAGATTTTATCTTGCGAAGTTACAAAGCTATTTAATTACAACAAGAATTGGATGCAGTAGTAAACAAATTATATTGTGAGATAGACGATTAAAATTTAAATTCAAGAAAAGATATTTATTGAAAAATCTTAGTTATAAGAGTGCTTAAAAAAATTAATTTCATGGTATACTTGCGAAAATAGATGGATGAAATGGCTACTCTTGGGCGTGCGTAAAAGAAGGACACATAAAGATGAGGAAGCACCCTTGCCTTCTGGTCTGGCCTAAAATATGTAGTGTGCACAAAGCTTTTGACCCTATCAAAGATAGGCAACTAGTGTGGTTGTGATTGATCAAAACAAGATTGGCTTCTTTCCAAAATAAGAAATAGTCACTTTCCGCGGAAAGCCAGTGAGTCTCTCCTGTGTGATGAGTCACCACCCTTAGCTACCTACCTCGAAGAAAGTAGATAATATAAAGTTGTTATTTAAACTATAAGAAATTTATTAGATATTTACTAATCTGCATCGAATTTGACTGATTTATTATGAAAGTAAAACTTTCTTACTTTTACATTTTTTATTAATAAAATTCAAACCCAAAACTTCATGTTAAAAAAAAATAGTATCTTAGGCTAGAACAAATTAAACATTGTCTTGTGCATAGGGTAAAAAGGCCAAATTCGACTAAATCCAAACTCAAATTGATTTTTAAATTGAATCATTTCTTGGATCTTGAATTGGACAATATAATGACCCAACTGATGACTACAGATCAACTCAGCTTTCAAAGAATACGTAAAGACTTGGATATTAATATATTAAATACAGCAAAGTTAGCAAATTTTTTAAATAAGAAATAAAATTCAAAAGATATTTTATAATATATATTTTAAAACAAACCATATCAACATAAAAATAACATCAAGTTATCTAAATCATATTAATGGAAGTATAAAATCTTATAATTCATAACTAATCTACTATACTGATAATTCAGACTCATTTAAAAAAAAATTACATGTGCCATTTATAGAGATATTTAGGGCCATCACTTTCTCAATCTTTGAATTTAAAGTAATATTTTGAATTTAAAAATTACAATCATTAAAGATTACAATCCACATAAAAAAAAGATTACAACGAAATAAAATTTTAAAATCTACTTCTAATGTACTAATAATTCAAACTCATTTTATGGAAATTTTTACATCTATCATTTATAGAGCTATTTAGGCCCCCACTGTAATACTCGTTCGTACAGAAACTAATTATATAATTTTATACATGAAGCACAATGGTTTACATTAAGTAAAAGATTACAAATATAAGATTCTAACATGACAACTTAGTGTCATTAGGTACAAACTGAATATTTCTAAAAATTACAACATACAATCACACATTTATTAAACACAAGTCCATAAACTTATAGCAGCTGCCTTCCATTCGATGCTACTTGGCTAATCTGAAACCACCAGAAATAAAATAAAGAAAAATGAGAATTTAAGAAAATTCTCAGTAGAAAATGAATAGTTTTAAAACATTTGAACTATGGTTGGTTTCAGCCGTGTTTGCACGGAAAGTACACATGGTTACAATAACATTATATGAACATAATCAATTAAGATATGCCATGTAGAACATGTCATGCATATCTTATCAAGTTTATGATTTCTTTACTTTAATTTTTTCTTTCATCTGTTTGCTTATCTCACACATACTTGAAGGCCTTATCTTAGGGAATTCCTATTCTTTCGTATTGTTCTTTCATTGTGACGACAAAGCAAAACTCTTAGTCATTCTAACCAAGACAGGTAACATAAAAGGATCTTATGTGTATCCCTCTGCCTTAACTGTGGTTAGTGGCAAATCATATTAATTTAATAGTTATTACTCATAATTTCATAATAAGGAAATCATACAATTAATCTATAATAAGAGTTCTTAAATTAATTTAAATAGTAAAACATCAATGCATAACATTTATTAATTCATGCATAAATAAATTGAACCAAATAAATTAATGACTTAATAAAATGTATTAACCCATAGAGTTGCCAATTGAATTATAAATATCGACAATTCAAATTAATATAATATCATATAAATAATATAATAAATTTCAAAATGGAACAGATAGCAACATAAATAAAAAGGAATATTTAACTTACTTGAATTAAATAACAATTCGCATAAATATAAAGAAACATCAAAATAAATAAAGAAATCGAGCTACAGTAATCCGCCCGGACCGATGGGGAGAGAAGAGAATATTTATAATTTAGTGATAAAAAGAAACCTGAGCGCTTGATGAGCAAGCGGGGCCAGTAGAGAGAGAAGGAACATTTATAATTAAATATTAAAAGAGACCTGAGCAAGCGGGGCCATTAGAGAGAGAAGGGAATTTTATTAATATTATTTTAACCAATATTCAAATCCATAATTATAAAAGAATAAAAATAATAAATAATAATGAGTATCTGTAATGTAAAATGACAGTATATAAAATGAGTAATAGTAATAATAATTGTAACCATGGTTTTATTTTGCTTAAATCAATTCATTTCTACCTTAAATTTGACTGACAGATGGAGATTATATGGACTAGTTGAGCTCTATCCTTACTATCTTTCTCTTTCTTCTCTCTTCCTTTCTCTCCTCTCTCTCTTCTCTCTCTTCTCTCTCTTCCTCCCCGTCACTCTCTTTCTCTGTCACTCTCTTCTTTTTCTCTCTTTTCCTTTTTACACACACACACACTCACGTACATATATATATATATATGAAGACAGCCAACAGAATGTGGCTGAAATGTTAATGAGTGAGTGATCTATGTCTTCACTATTCTTTTTATATATATATATATATATATATATATATATATATATATATATATATATTGTATACATTATTTTTCTTGTATAAAAATTATACACCTTAATTATTAATACTTAACATATTATTATCTATTACTCTTAATACATTTTATTCTTGACTTAATATAATATATTTTGAGTTCATTACTAATAATTTATGGTCTCACATTAAACAGTTAATATCAATATTTTAAAATTTTGATTTAATATTTAAAATAGATATTGATGTAAAATTATTAAGTAAGATCAATAAAATATTTGAATTTGATATATGACTTAAAATTGTTACACACAAACTATTTTATTTTATCATTATTATTATTTTTATTATAATTATTATTATTTAAAAAAAAGATGTTACACCCACCACTTTCTCAATCTTTATATTTAAAATGATATTTTGAATTTAGTTCACATTTTATTTATTAATTATATTTTATATGAAATAAAATTAAAGATTACAATCATTAAAGATTACAATCCGCACAAAATAAAAAGATTACAGTGAAAATAAGATTATTAAATTAAAAATGTAATACAAACTACTGTATTAATAATTTAGACTCATTTTAGAAAATTTTATTCGTGTCATTATTCAGACTTATGATATAGTAAAATTATTCATTTATTCTCTTTTATTACTCAACAATTTCACTTTCAAATGTGTAAAATTTTTATAAAACAGACCTTTTATTGTTAGTTATAGTTCATCTATCGAGATTTTTTCAACAATATGAACATTATATTTAAAATAAAATATAAAATAGAATGACACATTTATATTTTATTTATTTATTTAATTATTTAACTATTAACTTATTTTCAAAAAAATTATATACTCAATTTTCTATAAAATAAATTTAAATAAATTATTTTTTATTTTTTGTAATGATTAATAAAGTATTTTTCATTAGCACTCTGTGCATCGCACAGATGAAATGACTAGTTATTATTCAAAAAAATTATGACTCTTAAAAAATTATTTAACTTTGGGTCTAATTGGGCCAACCCAAATGCCTAGCCAAAAAAATTTGCATCAAGTAAAATTTTAGTACCTAAACTTGACCCAATAAACTTCGAATTGGGTCTGGTTAGCTAGTTGTGATGGATCATGGACCCCCCTCATCATGTATGTGCTATAATATATCTTGATGGACGTATCACTACAATACTAATTTAAAAACAAGGGTAATAATATTTATACATAAAAGTAAATATCCTCAAAATATATATATAAAAGTTTGATCTCCAACTATGATCAAATGCTTTTACCATTTCTTATGACATATACTATTAATACCATTTTTTGATATATAAAATATTACAATATGTGAAGGGATTAGTCATTATATCATGTGGTAAATACCCTATGAACAAAAAAAAAAGACCAATGATGCAAGTCAGTGGAGATTTACTTATCTAATCATTTTTTTTTTGGTTTATGCATCATCATAAATAAGGTTCGGCTCTTCAATTTTTTTAATTAATAAATACTCTGTAAATATTTTAATAAGTTTCCCTTTAATCTAAACTAAAAAAATAACTTAAATGATGTGAGATTAGATAATGTGACTTTTTGTCACCCAACTTAGCATTTGACAAGGACAAACTAGCTTCAGATATTAAAACCAAACAGATTTTGGGGATTGTTTAGACAAAAATTAAACAAAAAAATTTTCCACTAGCCTCCGCTATAATTTCATGAAATTCATTCTGACTTCAGTTTATTTGTCTAAGTGATACTAACCTATCGTAAATATACAATTCAACATGGAATGAAGGAGAGAGGTGTAATAATTTTACAAATTTAAAAAAGATTGATATAATAATTTTACAAAATCAAGAATATTCAGAATAAATTTTATGAATAAAAGAAAGTCAATGTGAATTTCACTAAATATAGCGGTAGATTAATATAATTTGTCATATTCATATTCAAACCAATGCCGCAAGAGCACCTCATTGTTCCACTTTCTTCGTTTTCCTTTTTTGTAGCTTATGCTTTGATTTTCACTCACCACTATTTTGGTAATGTGGATATTGTGTGCCCACTTCGCCATCCCTCACACGCGCACCCACTTTTGTTCCCAGCAGCATTCCTTGGCGTGTTATTAGAGGGTCCCATGCACGCCACCACTGTGTTCCCATCTCGTACAATGCAAATTACTACAATTGTGGAGGTTGCACAGTTAGTATGTGTCAGTAAGTTGGTTCACAAATGGCGCACCACCCACCCTCCCATGAGATCGAGAGGCCAAATCTTGGATGAAAGTGATACACAGTCAATTGATTAACCTTCTGAATTTCAAATTAAATAGGATTCCTTGTTGCCAAGTATGCCAACAAACTCGAACTTCTTTATAGGAGAGAGAAACAAACAACATACTTGCACATTTTGTGGTTAAAAGTATTGTTATTCTAACACCTAAAAGTGGATGTTTAATTGAGACATTCATTCCATCATTATTGGATATGAGGAATAAGTAAAGAAAATTGGAACTACCATCACATCTAATAGTGATGGAGTAGGTGTCCCAATTGGACACTCACTTTTAAATGTTAAAATAATATTTTTGATGTAGCATTTACCTTACATCTAAACTTTTTTTTTCACGAATAAAAGATTAGGTGGGAAGACCTAAGTCTCAAGATCTAGAGTGGTTAATGCTACAACCCCTCCCCAAGAGAGCTTCTTCGATTTCGAGCCATAACCTTGCAAGTAAAGTTTGTTAAGGACTCATCCCACTTTCGTTCAATTAACCACCATTGGGTTTCATCATACATCTTGATGCATTTAGCTAAATATTAGTATATGGTGTATCATAACTTGGTAAGTGATGGTACTAGAGGACTTGAATATTGGGGGTTTGAATTAAGTCTTTAGTCTTTAAAAACTATTTTTGCACACTAAACACTTAGATAAAAAAAGCTCTTAGTAATATAATATACAAGATTTTTACAGAAAGTCTACTGAATGCGTATGAGACTTCGACGAAATTAATTGTGCATTTTGTCTCAGAATTATATCAAAAGTTAAACATATTAAACGTAATGGACATATATATAGGTTATTCTTTTATGACAGTCTCTCCAAGCTGATTACTCCAAAAGTATCACTTTGCAAGAGGCTCTTCAAACCCACAAATACAGGAGTCATGTTCCTTGCCAACTAATTACGATTCGCTCTCTTAATGGCTTCTTCAAGGTACTCTTCCCATTTCTCTTACTCACTTAGCTTACTAGCATTTTTCACTCACAAGAACTACAAAATAATTCTCACAAGGATTCTTAACAAATTGCCAATGATAAAAATTAAATGAAAGTTGTATAATAGGAAGAACACTGCTCAAAGCATGTGCAACAATGGCTTAGTTCTTCTTTGTATTTTTTCTTCCCTTGAAGGGGGCAGTCATGTGCCCATGCTTACCACTAAGGCAACCACCTCTCTTGTTTATAATGTTCCATTATTTATATATATTACGTATTAAGTGAAAATTATATTTTTATGTATTAATTTAATTTATATCCTGTTCAATTGATATAATCATTGAGCTACTAATTAAATGAATGACCCAATATCTTGTTTGGGTCAATCACCGAGTCAAGTCTAAAAACTATCACAAAAAACATAACAATCTAAAATGATTCTCTATCTTTCCCTTTTGTATGGAAGTCAATTATATCATTAAGGCACGCACACATTTGGCAATCCCTAATTTGTTGGTAAATCAACTATTGCTGCAAAATTGATTCTTCCACAAATAACTATTGAGGCCAATATTTCCATTTTCTTTATGTCATATTATGTAATTAGTAATCCCAACAGTCAACACCTTAATTATTGAGGAGTGGCTATTGTCACACCCCGATGTCTATTACCACATCATATTAGTGACTTTTTTTTAATATTCCTAAAATATCCTTAGATAATAATTATTCTAACTTTTTGTCTATTGCCTCACCCTTATTTAAAGTTAACTGCTATTTAAAAAAAATCATGAAATTATTTCCATTGATAGTTTAAAAATAGTTCTTAACAAATCAATTTGTTCCAACAAATTTAAATAGATGCAAGTATACTGATAAATGAAAAAAATAAATGATAATTTTTAAAATTATGGCTTAGATGGAAAATAAACATGAATGTTGATTATGAATTTCAAAATTTATTATTTCAGTTGTTACATTGAAAGCTTGTGTAGAACTATTATTATTTTTCAAATTTTATATGAATTACTTTTAAAAAAAATTCAAATGTTGTTCTTTAATGTATGCTTATTGCATCTTGAACTTATACACACCAAAATTTATTTTTTATCCAAACACTTATCCAATGACAAAGTCAAAAACTAGAATTAATAAATGGGTAGATCATTATAATTTTACTTTTTTTAAGTCTCTATAGTTTTATTTATTTATTTTTATCAAATCAATACATTGTAAAAAAAATTTCAAATCAAGTTGCGAAAACAACCTATTGCTACAAAATTTGAATACAACAAATATATAAAGGTCTAATTAACTACTACTAGGACTTGCACTTTTTGAATCAAAAGCATTTAAAATATAAGTTTTTATCGCATTACATTACTTGGAGACTTGATTGTATTAGTATTATAAAGTTTTTAAATCATAGCTAGAGACCAATTTAAAAATTTAATAAAACTATAGACATCTTCAAATTTATTAAAGCAATTTCTTATTAAAAAAAAACCACATAGTACAATGTAGAATTTGTAAAGAAAATTAGAATGTAAGGATATAATGTGAGATTGAATGGGTGTAGCAATAAACAAAATGTTAGAATAATTATTTGTAAAGGACATTTTAGGAATACTGAAGAAAAAGCCATTAATGAGTTGTGTCAATAGACAAAAGCATGTGGCAATAGCCAATTTCTAATTATTGAGCACAATAAGTTTTGTGGTTAACATTCATTTTATTCTAACAAGATTTCTCCGTTTTCTGAACGAGGATGATATATCCTTGATGGCTGTCAGTACAATCCTTCCATGATGGGCCTTTTTCCCTTTTTTGGCACTTGCTCAAAATTAGGACATAATAAATTTAATAGAAAATTACAAGGATATCTCTTAAAGTCTTTCAATATTACACTTATCCCTTCTAATTCTAATGTTACACTTACTTCCCTTAATTATTTAAGGATTATTACACTAATATCCCTTATAAATGTAAAATAATTTTTGCACCCTCTCAATCTCGTAACTCAATTATCATCATCATCACCATTAATCCCAAACCCTTTTTCTTCCCCTCCCTCATTTCCAGCCTCAAATGGTACCACTACAACAACCCAAACAAAGCAATGAACCATTAGCACGAAAAACACCAACAATTGAAGCAAGATTCTTGTTCAACCCTCCATACTTCATTCCATCACATGTATATACCCTTTGAGAAGTGAGCTACTGATAATTTGAGGATAATATGTTGAAGGGTGGAATTCATTATTGCAAGGAAATCACAAAACATGGAAAGTATACACCGAATACAAATGTTAGATTCTTTTATACTGTACGTAGATATCTTTTGCTCTTATTTGGCTTGAGTTATTTCTTTTAGTTGACAAAGAGTGAGTAAGCTCTCATTTTGTAATTGTCACTTCCTCCTGATGTAAAGCCAAATATCCAACTAGTGAATTTTTGATGAAAATTAACATTGATCTATTATTTGCAAAAGACATCAATTCAAAACACTCAAAAAGATATATTTATAATCATATAGTACAAATGTAGTCAAATCCAGCGAATGTATATGTTGTGTATGTGAATGAATGGGGTGGAAGGAGGAGGGGCAGTGGTGGTGGAACAGGATGGAAGTAAGAAAGTATCAAAAAAATGTGAGAGTTTTTTATTTTTATTTATAGAGTAATTTAGAAATTCTAAAAAGTTATTTTAAAATAAAGGAGGTGGGTGTAATGATAGAAACTAGAGAGGGGAAAATGTAGTATTGGAGTATCAGAGGACTTTAGGAGAGATTCTTGTAATTTCCCCTAAATTTAAACATATCGCAATTATTATATTTAAAATTCAAATATGGTTTAAATCAATTGATTGACTAAATTAGCTCAATACAATGAAATCAATATCAAATCAAATTGATTGGAACAATTAACTCAAACAAATCAGAATTATTTAAATATATCATGTACATAATAATAAAAATATTCATTGCCAAAACTTTAAATCTAGCAATAGGGATGGGCAAAAAAGAAGAATATAAAATTACCAAATTCATCCTTCTAAAATTTCGCGCCAACCAAATTGGTCCCCATAAAAAAACAACTCCCAAATTTATCCCTCCTAAATTCAATTATCTACCAAGTTAATCCTCTGTTAACATCATTAATGGGGAATGCTTACTGTCCGTTACTTTGCTGCTAATATCCACTAACATCCATCTTCTTTTTCATCTCCCTTCTTCTTCTTCTAAAAGTTAAACCCTATCCCCAATTTTCATTTGTTTGCCATCTTAATCAAAATACACACAGTATGTGCTCTCTCTTTCTATCCACTTCCCTTCTATGTTTTCTTTCCATAATTTTCACTCTCATTTTCCCCCAAATAGCACAAAAAGTAAAAGAAACAAAGGGTGATAGAGGCAAGAGAGAGAAAATTTCTAGAGAGACAAAGACCTTCCTCAATAAACAAGAAGCCACCGGCTAGTACACAGACATTTTTTCATCATACTCACATTAATAATTGGGTAATGTTATGCCAATTTCACAAGTCTTGAGCAAAATTATCAACAATGGAGCTCTTTCAATGCTTGATTTTTCTTTAACCTATTCTAATGGAACAAAAACCAGTTCTCTTGGCAAATCACAAGCCTCCATATACTATTCTTCTCCTCCTCCTCATAATAAATGCACACATATTTTCAATTAAATCTAATCAAAATCTCATTAAATAGAAATATCTAGTGGTTAATTGCTTCCGGAAAAGAAAAAAGAGAGAATCAAGATTTTAGAAAAACAATACCTTGTAAAATGGGAACCTCATGCAATTCTGGATGGAGATGAGCCTGAGGCTGAGATCGAGGCAAGGCATGGATCAGAGGCCTTCGGTGAGAAAGGCGAGGTTAAAGTCAAGCCACGCTTCCACCTCTGGGGAAACCATCGATGCCTCTCCATTACCAAGAAAACCAAGCTGAAGACCGAAGACACCAACTAGAAGTCATTGCCGGAGACAAATAAATAGAGATTGGGGCTAGGGAGATAAAGAAGAAGAGAGATGAGGAAGAAGGTGGAAGGAGCTGGTTAAATGACAATACAAAACGACATTGTTTTATTTAGTGAAGGGATTAACGGTGCCATGTTAACACACTAATGGACACGTAAGCATGCTCCGTTATTGATGTTAATAGAGGATCAACTTGATAGACATTTGAATTTAGGAGGAACCAATTTAGGATTTTTTTTTTTTTACAGGGACCAATTTGGTCGGCGAGAAATTTTAGAAGGATGAATTTGGTAATTTTGTCAACAAAAAAAAAAAATCAACAGGTCAGGCACCCATGGGTTTTATCCACAAGTGGGATGACGATGAGGACAAGTTTGGTCCCCAATCTGTCATAAAAACACTTATTCCAAAAGCTTAGATTGTTGTATTGTGTCACGTGAATAGATTTATATCTAGTAAGTCTTCCCCTCACATAAACATCTCTTCCTAGGCTTGAAGTGTAGATAATACACAAACCCACCTAATCTTGTGCTTAAATTTAATTATTTTTATTTAGCAGGGGGCAACAAGGATCAAACTCTAGACCATTTGATTATAGAAACTCTAATATCATGTCATGAAACCATAAAGCTTTTTGGTTATTAAATGGGGCACGAGCAAGGGATGATTGAGCTACCCATCCCATGGAGACCTATGAAATTCCATTTATGTGAAATGACTTAAATAATGGGGACATAGATGGAGACAAGTTTGGTCCCCCAGCCCATGGAGACAGGGGTAGAGTTCTCATTTATTAAACCATCCAAGAGCAGGGGTTGAAATTCCCATCCCATGGAGACCTACCAAATCTCCATTGATATGAAATCACTTAAATACTCACTCATATATATATATATATTCATTTTGATTTGTATTATATTGCATTAGTATAATAACAAAATTAAAATTAGCTATATATCACATATATCAATTTTAGAACATATGAAATAAGAGAGATATTTTTATGCAAGAAAGATTAAAGGAGAAAATCTTGTCCATTAACTATACATTAATTATTAAGGTTGAAAGTTATTTAAATGTTACATTGATTATTTCAATTTTACATTTTATGCATGAGAGTTGAGAGAGACAAAGTCCCAGGTAGTTGAGAGTTTTGAGACTATGAAGCGATAAAGGTTGAAAGGGTTTGTGAGAGTTGACAGTGTTTTAATTTTAGAGAAGGAAGTAAGTGTATGGAGGTGGCTCTGAGAGAGTGAATGGGTGAGACAGTGAGAGTTCAATGACAAATTGACTATGTGCTAAGGTAGGGTTTTTATCTTTAGTTTTATTGTGTTAGAGTAATCAATCAGATTTTTAAAAAAAATAAGAAAATAGTGAGGGTGGACCTCAGACTACTTGGGTGTAACATCTGAACTAGTTCCACATCGACTGGGGAGAGGAGCGAAGTATGCCTTATAAGGGTGTAAATACGTGAGGGGATTCCAATTAGACTCCAAAGTAGACAATATCTGCATGTTGAGTGTTAGACTCACACTGGAGACGACGATACGCAACAGTCAGATGTGCTAGTGAGGATGCTAGGCTCCATTGGAGAGGAGTGGAAATAGTTCCACATCGATTAGGGAAGGGAACAAAACATGCCTTATAAGAGTGTGGATACTTCCCCAATACAGACACATTTTTCCCTTAAGAAAGGGAGTTAGGCCCCAAAACGGACAATATTTGCATGCTGGGTGTTATGCTCACAGTTGGGACAGCGATATGTAGTGCGCCCAGATGTGACAAATGTTATAAAAAGTATCAGAGCATATTCTGGTCGATGTGCCATCTAGTGAGGACACTGGCCCCTCTACTAAGAGGGGTGGAACTAGTCCCACATCGATTAAGGAGAGGAATGAAGCATGCCTTATAAGGGTGTGGATATTTCCCCATGCAGATGCATTTTTTCCTTGAGAAGGAGGAAAAGCAAATCCATGAGGAGCGTCCAGTTAGGCCCCAAAGCAGACAATATGCATACCAGGTGTTACCTCACATTGGGGATAGTAATACATAGTGCACCTAGATGTGATAGATGTGACATTTGGTTAGGCTAGTCACCAATGGTATGGAGCATAAAAGTCAATCTAGGGATTAATGAACCAACAATTTTTTGGTTGATTTTTGTTTAGGTTGAGCGTTAAATGGATTGGCTCGTGGATTGTGACTTGAGATTTGTTTGGTTTGTGAGTTTCACTTTTGAAGGATTCGGCTTCCCTTTCAAAATGAAACTTATAAACACATCTTAAGATATTGGATATAAAGGCTATGAGACCAGGATGAATCTTCCTCTTGCTTACTTTATAAAAGAGTCATATAGCATATCTTTAATTTTACGTTAGAAGTCTTAAACCATGATTTGGGGCAAAACCCATTCTTTAATAGTTTTTGCCAAAACCATAAATGTTGGAGTTTCAAAAACAAAACCAAACATATTAGTATATCTATGAGTGGAATGAATTCTAGAAAAATAAGGTAGGCTTATAAATTCATTAACCTAATACTTAATTCAATCAATCCAATACAAGGAAAGAATAAGGGTGGGCACCAGATATTTCTCGAATCTTCCTAAATGGGATAGCACTACAAGATTTTCGTGGAACATAGATAAAATTACAGATAGATTTTATAAGCTTTACTGATGGATTTTTCAATTATAAACGGACTTATAAACGGATTCGTGTGTCTGTAGATTTACAAACAGATTTTTTCGCCTCTAATGGCCAGAAAAAAATCTTGTAAAATTAGCCCATTATAGACGGATTTTTCTTTCTATAACATTATAGATGGAAAAATTTGTCTGCAATAAAAGAAAAAAAAATAAAAACTAAATTTGACCTCCATTGTCATCGTCGTCGCTGCCACCACGCACTATCCATTGTTTCCAACAAACCCCTCCTCGATGCCACCCCAAACAAACCCAAATCTTTCCAAACTGACAGCTACATACACCGTGTTCTTCGTCATGCCACCCCCAAAGGAAACAAAGCACCAATGTATACATTAAAAATTGATATCTCAATGAAACTCACAATTAAAAAAGGCAGAAAATGAAAAAGCTGAACCGATTCAAAATTAAAGAACATTTCCATGAACACAATGACGCAAACCATTTACAAAATAGAGGCTCTGGTGATCGACGCTGGCTCAAGGAAGGGTGATGACTGCTGTTGGTTTCTAACATGAGAGAGAGAGAAGAGAAAGAAGTGAAAATAAGAGATGGCAAAGAAAGGGCACCATGTTTATAGCTTCAATTCTGACATTACAGACAGAAAAATCCATGTGTAATTCCTTTAATGAAATGCCACGTTTCATTAAAGGCATTATACATGGATTTTTCCGTCTGTAAGTGCATAGTTAATACGCTCCTTTTTAATCTTTGACATTATAAACAGATTTTTTTGTTTGCAATCTTGTATTTCAAATTACAAATAGGTTTACTGACAAGAAAATTCGTTTGTAATGCGCACATTAAATATGCACCTTAAATTTCAAATTACATATGAATATTTTCATCTATAATATATTCGATTTATTTTAAATCAATAATTTGTATAAAAATTCATCTATATATTTTGTATAAAAATTAAAATAGAATTCTTTCATTATCCCTCTGTAATTTTCATCTATAACATTACATGCCATGTGGCGTGAGTTTTCGCCAATAATTGTAGATGGATTTTCAGATTTTGCCAAATCCGTCTGTGCTCTGTGAGTGATAGGGTTCTACTTTTTTTACGAAGGTGTTCTCGAAAACACTATTGTTGCAACACGAGCTTCAATGAATTTGGAATAGGGTACCTGTACTGATAGTAGACTGTGAAAGCTAATTTTGGGCTTTTGGCTAACAAGATTCTTGGATTCCAGAATCAATGCATCATCCAACAATTTCAAAACGTAATGAAAAGCATATTCTCCTAAATCCTAATCTCCTGGACTCCTATAATGTAATCTATGCACGCCTATCATCAAAGACAGTCATCAAGCAAAGAGTAGCACATTCCAAAATTATGCTTACAACCACACATATGTGACAAATAATTACACTTGTACTGATAAATTAATTAATTTAGATGGACGTCTATATTATTATGAAAATATATAAATGATATTTTTACTGCAACGTGGTTTAGGTTCTAGGTCTACAATTAGACCCCTAGCGCAATGATTTCATGCATCCCCTTTAATCTGGCACAAGTGGATGAGTTGGTTCTGTTTCGGGACACAATAGAGTTGAAGTGTTGTGCCCAACAATTTGACTACCAATTTTTTTAAAAAATTTATTATTTATACTCAGAATAGAATGTAAAATACTGTATTAATTTATATTTTATTTATTATTAAATAAAAAATAGATCTCATTTAAATAAATTCATATTTTATTTATCACACTCTATACAACTTTATTTATTATTAAATGAGGTATAATAAATTAAATGCGAATCATTAATGTCTCTAACAGTCTACTATTGCAAATTTGCAATCATCATTTCACTTACGGAACCATATCACCAGGGTCGCACACATGCGAAAAGGTTATTAGCCAAGTGGATTTCCGACAGACAATGAAGTGTTGGGCTCTAAAGTACTGTTTCTTTTTTGGGTTCCAGAAGAAGAAAAAACAAACAAAAAGAACCAAAAGGCGCAAGTAGCACAAAAGTCGAGCTAATTATGCAAATACTCACCTCCTAAAATACTGTTTCTAAAAGCACACAAGAGACAGGAGAGTTAAAAAGAGTAAAATTTAGGGTGAATTATACTTCCTTTCTCTAAGTTTAGTATAATTAAACTCACTAACTCATCCCCTTTTTATTGCAAAATTATTACCGAAACATACTGAGATTGGTTAAAATTATATTGACCTCTTATATATTAGTTTATTAATTTAAATAATAAAAATATACTGTTATAATATTTTAATAATATTTAATATATATTAATTGAATGAAATACCCATTTTATCTTAAATTATAATTATAAGCTTTATCTTTATTTGATAAAAAAATATTTTATTCAATCAATATGTTAAATATTATTAAAATATTATATTTTTGTTATTAATAACCATATATATATATCACATGTTATTTTTTTGCCACTTAAATTAATGAATCAGCACTTAAATTAATGTGCTTTTAGTCAACCTAGGACCTCTAGTGATAATTTTATAAAAATAAAGATATCAAATATAATTATACTGAATATTACGAAATAAAAGTGATATCGAATATAATTATATTGAATCTTAGAAAATAAAAGTGTAATTTACTCTAAAATTTAATCATATAGTCATACATAATAAGTCCAAATGAAAAAAGTATTTATATATCATATAATTAATTAAAAAATTTAATCATTTATATATTTTAGTGGTCTAAAGTGGCAAATAAATAATTTGTATTTTTTTTTATAACTTTTAAACTATTTCTACAATATCGTGATAACTAAAAAATCTCTCAAGAATTATTTTTGCTAGGGTTTACATCTTACAATCGGTTTGAGCAAAAAATTTATTTGAATGCTTATGTGAAAATAAATTTTGAAAAATAATTTATAAATAAATTATTTAAATTAATGAGTTTAATTTTTATGCATTATTAATGTAAAATAATTTTACACTGATATCTAATTACGTGTTGCCACATAAGTAAAAATAATTGACTGTTACACCTATTATCTAAACAAGAAACAATTTTTACTTATGTAGTAACACTTAATTGAATACAAGTGTAAAACTATTTTATATTAATATTACATAAAAGTTAAACTCTTAAAAAATGGAGTAATAAAAATGTCAATTTTGAGTATTTTCTAAAAGTACTAAGAAATCAGATTTTTCAGCTTATCAAAAGCACTGAAAATAACCAAATAGAAAATAATAACCTACATAGTCAAATCGGACGAGCAATCAAAAATGTAATTTTGACTTGCAGAAAATAAAAAAAAATCGTAAACAATATTATTCTAATGGACCCTAAATTTACATCTTAATTTTCTTCTTTCGTATTAATTCACCTATTACTTTTTTTTTAATGAACTAATTCAATTATTACTTACTTTACTTCTTTAATATTATCTCCATCTTCAAATAATTATTCAGTTGCAAATACTACTGGAATTAAGAAAATCATGGAAAATTAATCTTAAAAAAATTAAGAATAATTTATTAAATTACTTATATGTCTTTTTAATACTAATAGTTTTCAATAAGTTAATAATATTTAATAAAAATATTATTAAAAATAAATAATTAATCTTATTTAAATTTTATAGATAGATAATTATTTTTAGATAAAATTTTTTAAAAGGAAAATTAATTAAAAACAAAAGGAGTGATTCACACTAAAATATCTGATTAAATAATAAAAAAGATATGAATTGCACAATTACCGTAAATAACACGCCCACAAATATCACACGAGACCCCTCCGTAACATCTCACTAGTCAAATATCGTTCCAAGAAATATGATAAAGATACCCCATCACACTCAGCATTGATATGGACAGCTATAAAAATCAATTTGTCGATTAACCATTCCTCAATATCTTTCTTGATTCTCGAATGCATCAAACCAAATCTTCCATTACTTATCTTGCTTTAATTGTTTTTTTATCACCTTTTTGCTTTTTAATTGGGGTTGGACAACTTCCAACGCGCTTAACCGAGCAAGCTTTCATCGCTATTCACTTCTTTTATCTGGAAAAAAAAAACTAGATATCAATTGTGGCTCCTCAGACATATATTAGAGATAAATTAGTCCATTGAAATTTATAAGCTCTCTATTAATTCCTTATAATTATAAAAAAAATAAATTAATCCATATATATATATATATATATATATGTATGTATGTGTGTGTATGTATAATATTTTTTTAACTGTACGAATCTATAAAAATAGATCAATTTGTTTATTTTTATTAATTGTGAGGGATTGACATGACTTTTAAATTTTAAGTAACTAATTTATTCTGTGATATATTTTTTATAAATAAAATGAGGTTTATTGAAAAAAAGAGAGTTAAAGACAAAGAGAAAGAACCCCTAAATCTTTGTAGTGAAATCAACGTGCAAATATCTCTATCAAGCAATCTTTTAATCATGTTTAGTTGGAGATTGAAAATATGGGAAAAAAAACTATATGAATGAACTTAATATGTTATTTTATAAATAAAATTCATCCACGTAATTTCACACTCATTGTTATCTTTCAATTGAACACACCCTTAACCTAATAAAATTAGTTAGGAAATAATTAAACAAAACAGGGAAGGAAAAATAAGCATTTATGCATGTCCAAAATTTTGTTATCAAAATTTACCCTTAACAAATGAAGATCCACTTATTTCAAGAATAAGTCTTGTACACTTACTTCACTCGATAATTTTTCATAGATATTGATTTTAAGCATGGCAAATTTCAGAAAATTGGACAATCACATGCATATATTCTAATGATCGATATTTATTTATATTTTTAAAAATATATTATCTATCAAAATAAAGTAACATAATAAAGTATCAAATCATTTTATATTTTATATGAAATTTTGTATATTTGATGTATTGTTTAGGAACTTTAAATTTAACAGTTAGGTTGATAAGATTTTATGTATATAAAAAGTTATTAAATGGTTTAAGACTTGATTTGGTAATATTATGGCTCTTAAAAAGTAATTGAGCTCTTTAAATTTTGATAAAATAATATAAAAATTGATCTCTATAAGCAGAAGTTATGATCAAAGTGTTTGGTAAATATGCTCCCAATATAAAAAATGATAGTAATGTGTGTGTGTGTATATATAAAAGAGTGTAATTTATATTTATTGTTATTAATTAAAGTGAGATTATATTAGTATTTTAAATTTCAAAGAGCAAAAACTAACTCTAAAAAATACCTCATCAGTTGTTCTTAAAAGTACTCCAATTTTTTAATTTACTAAATAGAAAAAAATTAACTTATAATTTTAATAAGCTAGAGCAGCATTCTGAAGAGCATTACTAAAATTGCAAATCCAGTTACCACTTAGACTTCATTTGAATAGCTAGCCTTGCAATTGTTACGGTGGTAAGTTTTGCTACATAATGAAGCTCAGTGTACCACATGTTAGATTAGAATGTTTTGGTGGTTGTGCAGTAGGAATCCGAACAATGTATTTTATTTTAAAATATATTATGTACTTACTTTCAAAATTTATGAACACCCATAGATATGTTCGGCTTTTAAGTATGGGCCTGATTAACGGATTATGATAATGTCTATGAGACGAATCAGTTTACACCTTAATGTTTTGTTGAAGCACAAGCTAGAGTTCGCTAAGTCGATTTTATGACTATGCACATTGAAATTATCAGTTTTACGGATTTAATTATTATGGTTTATTTAGATGAGTTTGAATGTGTTATAAATCGAAGCATGTTTTGAAATGAAATCACGTTAATTTCTGTATATAGTGAGTCAAATTATTTAAGAGGTTTCCATGGAGCCAATAGCCATTCAAATCGGTTTGTAATACTTTAATAATGTTTAATATATAATTAAATTATATAATAAATACATATCATATATTTTATTATTATTAATAAATGTGACGTGTACTTTTCATTTATTTATCAAAATTAATTTTGATAAAATTTATGATATATATTTATTGTATAGTTTAATTATATATTTATAGCCACCCGTATAACTATTAAGGTAAGTCAACTCATTTTAATGTAGATTAGTCACAAATTTTGCTAGCCCAACCTAGGTGAGCCAACGTAGCCTTTCTGACAGCTCTCCTTATTATCACACGATGCACTTGTAAGATGCATCATGTCACCGAAAGGAAACGATCCGCTAACCACTAGTTTTCAGTCAAGCAAATTTCACCAACCTATTTTTCTTTTATGGATGATGGGGGATGGGAAATGACACTTGATAATTTATTTCAGTACTTCTAAAATTTTATTATATCTTTGTGATGTTGTAATTTGTAAATTTTATAGGTCCAAACTTTTAATTTTTTTTATTTCTTGCGTGAATTACCATTTTATAAAGTTATAAGAATTGTATGGCTTTATAACGAATTTTTTTTATGTTTTATTCAAACATACACCAAATTATAAGGTTTTGAGGGTATTTATACAAATATGAGTTTTGTTTTTTAGTTGGCCATAAGTTATGATGAATTCACCTTTTTAATTATCTTTTACAATTTTCTTCTAGGTGAGTGTAGCAATTGCACTTGGCCACATTTTGGATGCATTTTGCCAAGTTCGTTGAATGTGGATAAATACTTTTTTATTTTTTAAGAAATTCACCGCTACTAATGCCTAATTCTACAATATTTTAATTTTTTTGTTTGTTGATGATTTGCCATGTTTGGTGGCAAATTTAATTTTTTTTACCATTATTTCTCTCACAACTTAGTAAAGTTGGTGACAAATTCTATTGAAACGTGATATTTTTAAAAATATGTATACATTTTCATCTTTTAGTAAAGTGAATTATTAAAACCCATATATGTATAAATGTGCTCTTTTATAACACAAATATGATTTAAAATGGGATTTATCGCACATGAGATGTAGCACAGATGGTTCACGTTGTTGCCTCAAGTGGATGTGCACCGGGTTTGAGACCCAGTAGAGCTGGTGGATGCTCGAACCCACCCCCCCCCCCAAGTACCCCCCTCCCCGGACCAAAAAAAAAAGGAATTTATCTAATCAATGTTAGGAATACGCTAATTAAGAAATTAAAAAGGAAAATTTATGCTTTAGTGAGATGCTTTCAATGAACAAGATCCATTGAAAACTTTGAAACCTTTTTCCTTTTCTCTTGGACTTCCTTAATCATCGTCCTTAGAACATTTATGAGAAGAACCACTTAAAATACTTATGTATTAATAAAAGTATTTTTTTTATAATATATAAAATTTATATTTTAATGTTTTGCTTTTCCTCTTTATTTTCATGAGGCATTTAAGTGCTTTTTAATGACATCTACATTTAAGTGCTTTTTTTCACAACGTTGCCAATCATTTTTTACTTTTTTGACAAAGATAAATATTTCATTTCACATCAAAAGAGTTATATGAAGAGCTCCCTAAGACTATGATTGAGAGTTTTATAGATGATAGAGGTGAGTGGCTAATAACGAAATGAAAGAGAAATATATATAGTAGGGTGTAAGAGACTATATTGCTCTCTTGTTTAGAAGTTGTTTTCATTCCTTCCTTGATCTCCCAATTTATAGGGTTAAAAAAGCTTAGTTTTAAGTAGTAAAAGAGGGACACATTGTCCCTTACTAACCATGCCACCCGCTCTCCAAAAATTACTTTTAAATAATGGTTACTTAACTTTAATCATGTCACTCATTGTCACTTCCTCTATTTTCATTCTCTGAATCATAGCCTAAGGACGACAACAATAAGAAAGTTTTTTCATCTCACATCTCAAAGCATTGACCTAACTCCCCATCTTGCTCTAGAAATTGATGCAAGAGGGAAAATAGTCAAACAAAAGCTCCGATCCGACAAAGGTTGGGAAATATAAAAGGAAATAATTGACTTAAAATTAGGAGACAGCTTGTCACAAGTAACTGGATGGTAAGAAAACTAACAATTGGTTACAGTGTTCTCTTTATTGACTGAGTTAGTTAGTGCTAAAAGTTGTAAACTGATGCTGAGGAAATCGTAAGTTGATGCCAAAGAAGTTGTAAAATGGTGTTAGAAAATTGTAAACTGATGCTAAAAAGGGTGTAAATATTCTTGTTCTTATTGTGAATGTTTTCTTAACGAAGGATAGTAATGCTTTTTTGGATAGGGTTTGGTTATGATCATCTTAATTTTAGATGTTGATTTAATGACTTTGAAGGATGGATCCAGACTTGAATAATTATTGATTTAGTTTTTTAGCATTAGTTTACAATTTTCTTGCACCAACTTATGATGTTTCATCTTGTTATTGATTTTTTAGAGCCTAGAACACCCAAATTTGCATGATTTTAACCTTTGATGGAAGTCTTTTGTGGTATTTTAATGTGTAAATATGTCTTGCAAATGGTTTAGTAAGTTTTAGAATTTATCTTGATTTTAGTATAATTTGGCATTTTAATTTCAAGTTTATGAACATGACAAAAATGGAGTAATCCTTCAGAACCTGGCATTTCAACACCAGAATTTGGTGTCACAGTACTTACAGGAAAAATACTTCAAATGACTTCTAGCATCACGATGCCCAAACCTAACATCGCAACGCCCACAGGATCACGATGTCTCAATGCCTGCGGCCCGTGTTTTCCCTGTGTTTATACCTGTTGGATGATTAAGGAGATATAGATAAGGTTTTTGATAGGGAGTAAAAGGAGGAAAAAGCGAAGAGAATAGAGGAGAAGACTGGGAAGAAGGTTAAGAAAGAGAGAAAGCTTGAGAAAAAGGAGAAGATTGGAGGAATGCATCATCACTAATCTTAGGTTTTATGATTTTCTCTTCTTTCTTGCTAATTTTCTATTACTTTTATGATGTGTAGTTAAATTCATAGTTAAGGGCAGGTTGAATTTGGTTTGATATGTGTTTCTCTTGAACCAATTTCCTTGAGTTTGGATTGTGTATGGATTAATCATTTACCTTTTTTATTATTGCAAGTTTGTGCGTTGGTTGCTCATAGATTTTTATTAGGGTTCATATCCAAATTGTAAAATTTGGTTGTGCTCTTGCTCTAAGGTTAAATGACATGATTTCAGGAATTAGGAATAGTTTTTGTGGTTGTGTGGAAATTGGATAGAGATTATACTTAAGCCCGCTATTTGTTAAACACAGTTAAGGAATCAACATGCTTTGATAAGTAGAGGAAAATTGGTTTGCTAAAGAATTAGGGACCAATTACATATAATCTTTTCATTAATCCTTATAATTTTCTAACTCAAGTTAATCCGGTTAACAAGTTTGAGACATAGAAATCAAAGGATCCTTCACTCCTAACAATCTTACTTATAATTGTTGGTTTTTGGAATTTGTCATTTATCATAACTTATAACTACAAATTGTCAAAGCCTTAACATTAGAGCTACCTTCAATCTAACCCATCTTGTTTAAATTTATTTAATTAGAAGTGAACTTGCGAATTATTGTTCAGTTGCACTAGTCTTGTGGGAACGATACCCACTTCCATGATACTACTGAAAACGATTTAATATACTTATCAATTTGTTATCAACTTTTAATTTTTAACACTAGTTCACAACTTTTAATTTTTAACACTAGTTTACAACTTTTTTAGCACATGTTTACAACTTTTAGCATTAATTTACACCATTCTAACAATTTAAGTTTTAAAAAATTTAAATTTAAATTTTTTATTTTTATAAAAAAATATATTTTTATTATTTTTATTTTTAAAAAATTAAAAGGTTTTATTTTGACATCCCAAAAGTACTAGTACCTTTTGAATTTAAGGGTTGTGATTTAATTATGATTGTTTAAAATATCAATAAATTTAATTAGTGGAACACATGGTAAATTTTAGCTACAAATTATTTAGAAGGTACTAGTACCATGAATTTTATAAGGTACCAGAAAAATGTCTAAATGAAAATAATTATAAAAATACAAAATAAATTAAAAATTAAAAATAAATAGTTTAACTTTTTAGCATTGGTTTATAGCTTTCTAGTACTAGTTTATAACTTTCTAATATTAGTTTACAATTTTTTAACACCCCAGTTTATAATAAAATAATCCTTTTTTTGTTGGTAAATTATAAAGTTAATCTTTTATTTTTTGGTCTACTATGGATATCCCATCAATAATTGTTAGATAATTATCATTTTCAATAAATAATTTAATCTAATAGTTAATAAATAGATGGTCCAACCTCAACATAAAAATTCCACCATCAAATCCACCTTTTTTTTTGTTTTCATCATTGCCACCATGACAAAAGGCACGTCTCTCACTTTCACCTGCCTCTTTACTAGCAACTAAAACAACATGAACTTGGGTGATAAATGGAGAATTACTCCACTCAAAAGTGATTTTGATCATGTTGGAATTGAAGTTCTTAGTAGTTTCAAGTTAGTTCTAACTCCTTCAATGTCTGTTCATGTTGTATACTTGTATTACCGATTTCCAAGTATTTAGTATTAGTATACAACTTTTTAGCTTCAGCTTATCTTTTTAGCACCAGTTTCCAACTATTTAGGTTTAGTTTCCACATAATATAATTAACCATGGTTTGCAAGACCATGTTTATGTGTAATGTGTGTTCTTCTCACACGTTACATGAAATAGACTAGAATCCATTATGAATACAAGAAAAAGAAAAACTTGGGAGTATGCAGCTGGGAGTGTTGCAATTTGGCTCCAGTTGAATATGAGAATGGCAGAGATGAGATGGGAAGGAAAATCCATTCATGAATTTATGCTTTTCTTCTGTGTCAATGATAGGAGAAGACATTCTCCATCTCTTTTTTCTTTTCTAACTAGGTGTATCTCTCTCCTTAATAAGGTAAGAGAAGAGACTTTCATTTTATTTTTCCTTTTTCTCTCGATAAGTATCTATATCCTCTTTCCTACCTATTTTTTATTCTAGCTCCTCTTTCTGTACATGGTGGAAGTGCAGGTGGATGGGTTTATGGCACGTGGTATGCAGTTATCATTGATATCCTGTTCTCCAAATCATATAATTTTCTTCAATCAATAAAAAACAATATAATTTTCTTCAAATATTGTATGACATATCTTTGTGCTATTGTTCTACTTGATTTTAGTGAAAAATAGATCGTTATACAAAGTTTTTATTTATCAAAGTATTTAACACTTGCACAACTTCATACCATTTTTTATAAAAATTTACAAATGAACACCTTTTATTTATATTTCTAAGTTTTCCTCGTTTATTAATTATAAAGCTGTAATTATTATAAAAGATCAAAAAGGTAAGTTAACCCTAGGAAAAAACGAAGGTTAAAAACATGAAAACATTAAAAAAGGACATAGCGTCAGTGTAGACTCAAAAGCTTGACAGTGACCCTCGTTGGCCCATTTGGTTAAGTGGGCACGGCATCTTTCTCACTCTCACTCACCTCACCAGTCTTCAACGCTGAAGACAAGCACTCACAAATAATTTTTATAAAAAGAAAATAAAAAGGAACAAAAACACAAAGGGACATGAAAAATAGCGATGGAATAGGCAACAGAGTTCTACTTCTCCATACCCCAGATTTAGCAAGACAGAATCTATGCCTACCATGTGTTTGATACTTTGATGTGTGATCAATACCCAAAGAAAACGGCCCCACTCCAACAATCCATTCACCACATCCAATAAAAGATTTTATGATATATATATTTTTTAAATAATAAGAAATGAGATGATGTTGGTATGCAATTTATGAGACTTGCATGTTGCATCTTTAATATTTTAAACGTAAATTACATCGATCTCTGTGAAATTTAGTATAATTATAGTTATTATTTTTATATTTTATAAAATTATATTAACTTCTCCTATTGATGTTGTTTTATTAATTTGAGTGATAAAAAATAACATGATATATGTATAATAATTAGTGATAAAATTATAATATTTTGATAATATTTGATATATATATATACACACTAAAATGTTTCTTTTTATCATAAGTTTCATTTTCATATGATAAAAATATATTTTATTTAATCAATATGTTAAAAGTTGTCAAATATTATACTTTTATAATTAATAATTACATAACGATACATGTTATCTTTTTTTAATTAAATTAATAATTTGATATCTGTAGGGGAGATCAATATAATTTTAATAAATTTCAGAGGAGATATGATAATTTAACAAGATAAAAAGGTGGCTAGTGTTATTACACTAAACTTTAGGAGAGGTCAGTATATTTTCCTCTATTTTTTTTACTACTACCTCCACTCTTTAATAAGTGTTCATTTTTATTTATGCACATATATTAAGAAAATGAATGAATAAACTTGAAGTTAGATAAATTTAAATGTATTTTATAATATTATTCTTATCACCTGCTTCAACATTTTTTTTTCTCATATTTAATCTATCCTCTAACTCTGTCATAAGGGTATCAAAGAAAAAATAATTAATGTTATCTAGAATTCTTAAAAGGATATATAATAGTAGAAAAATAAAATTTTATAGATGAATACTTATTCAAGAATGGAGGTAGCAAAATATTAGGAGATAGGAAGCAGGAATGCGAGTTAAACTCATGATATCTTATTGTTCATTGAGACATATAGAAATCTATCACTAGATCATGAGCTCACTTGCCTTCTATTTTCTATTAATTTAACTATTGTATCACAATTACATATCATCTTAATCATTTATATCAACTTTTCAAAAACTAAGCATCTATAAAAATATGATTAGATAATCTTTACCTATAAATTTAATAAATATTTATTATGTCAATTCAAATATATGAGAATGTAGTAAACAATTTCATATTGATATAAAATTTCATAAACACAATTTATAAGATATAAATTGTTAATCCAACTTATGCTTTTAAATTTGATGCATTATCAGTAAAAAAAATTACACAAATATTTATGTGTGATTTCTCTTATACCTCTATATATTTTAAAAATAAATATATTTGAGTTATTTATAATTAAAAATGAGTTATATATTTCACTCAGTCAAATTATTAAAATATGCATAATCAATATTTAAATTATAACCATCAAATATAAAAAGATACCAATACTCTTAGTATATGATACCTAAGAAAAATCCTATTTAATTCTATATTACTGAATTAATAAAAGTATTAATTTAATTATTTATTATTTTAAAAATATAAAAAATAAAAAATATATAATTACATAACAATGTAAAACTATTCTCATAGCTCACTCTCCCTTTTTTTGGGGTGAAATTCTCATAACTTACGCTAGTGCTAGCATAGGATGGTACTCTCCCTCGTGCAATAAACTAAAATAAATGTATTCCTTTAAATTAAAAGTTAAATATCTTCCCTTTGTGAGTTGAATGCAAACTTTTTCCTGATCCCAGCATCATTAGTCATAAACCCGCACAAAAAAAATAAAAGAAAATAAAGTAGTGAAAAGACATCATCATCTGCCAGTGCCACACCACCACACCACCATCAAGGAATCCATCCTCAAACAGCACCAACAGCGTCACCACCAACACCAAACACCATCTTTCTCTCTTGACCCTTGGCTCTGCTCCTCCTCCTTTGCGTCTTTAATAAACAATTACACCAATAAATTATTCCACACTCTGAAGTCTGAACAAGTAAAACTCAAACCCCTCAGAAACCTTCCCCCCTTTTTTTTAATTTCTATCATCAATCTCTCTCTCTCTCTCTCTCTCTCTGTGTAAAAGTCCAAACCCGCAACGCACACAACACACAGATACATAGACAACGCTACATTTCTCCTTCATTTGTCAGCGTCCATATCCAAATATAACAATAAATTATTATTATTATTATTATTTATATTATTATCATTTCGTAGTGATTCTATATATTTTTATTTATTAGTTTTTATATATATTTTTTTAACATCAATACATGCTCGCCGGCGATGCCGACGCCGGTAAGCACAGCGAGGCAATGCTTAACAGACGGGGCGGCGCGTGCGCTCGACGACGCCGTGGCAGTGGCGCGCCGCCGCTGCCACGCACAAACCACCTCTCTCCACGCCGTCTCCGCCCTCCTCTCGCTCCCATCCTCCTCCCTCCGCGACGCCATCACCCGTGCCCGCACCGCCGTCCCCGCCACCGCCGCAATCTCCCCTGGCCTCCAGCTCCGAGCCCTCGAGCTCTCTGTCGGCGTGTCCCTCGACCGCCTCCCCTCCGCCAAACCCTCCTCCTCCAACAGCACCTCCTCCGCCGCCGCCGCCGACGACGACGGACCTCCGGTGTCGAACTCCCTCATGGCAGCCATAAAGCGCTCACAGGCAAACCAGCGCCGCCACCCTGACACGTTCCACCTTATGCAAATCCACAACAGCACCAACCAAATCCAAAACCCCCAGTTCAATCAAGGAACGGCGTCGTTTTTGAAAGTCGAGCTCAAACACTTCGTCTTATCAATCCTCGACGATCCCATCGTGAGTCGGGTCTTGGGCGAAGCGGGTTTTCGGAGCCCGGACATCAAGCTTGCACTTCTCCAACCGCCCCAACCGTCACCTTCTAGATTCTTCCAGACACGTGCGGCTCGCTGCCCGCCTCTTTTTTTATGTAACCGGGACCCGGTTCGAACCGGACCCGGACCCGGACCCGGAACCGAGTGCGGGTTCCCGTTTGTTGACGAGAACTGCAGGAGGGTTGCGGAGGTTTTGAAGAGCAAGCGCAACCCTTTGCTGATTGGGGTTTACGCGAAGAATGCTCTTAGGAGCTTCGTTGAGGTTGTTGAGAAGGGTGGAGGGAGTGGTCTGCTTGCGGAGATGGGTTTGATGAGGGTGGTTTGCTTAGAGAAGGAGGTTAAGGGGTTTTTGGGTGGGAGCGTGAGTGAGGAGAAGATGGGGTTGAGGTTTGAGGAGGTGGGTAGGGAAGTGGGTGGTGGTGGTGGTGGTGTTGTTGTGAGTTTTGGGGAGGTTGAGGTTTTTGTTGGGGATGGGGTGGGGAATGTTGGTGCTGTTGGGTTTGTTGTTTCGAGGCTGACGAGGTTGTTGTTGGAGTGTGGTGGTGGTTGTGGTAGTGGAGGGAAGGTTTGGTTGATTGGGGTGGCGGAGACTTGTGATGCGTATTCCAAGTTCTTGGGTTTGTTTCCTAATGTGGAAAAGGATTGGGATCTGCATCCTCTCACCGTCACGTCTGCTACTCCTTCAATGGAAGGACTCTACCCTAAATCCAGGTTTGTGCCTTTTATCATATTTTCATGTTTCTTACCTTTTTTTTTTTTTTCACTTTGGATTTATGTAACTTAGGACACTAGCTGGAAACGGAAAGCTTTACGTTGGGAAGTGGAGATTTTATGTTTTATAAGCACGAGAGCTATTAAAAGACTTTGAAATATACTCTTTTTTTAGTAGTTTTTAATTAGTGTGTATTGGCTAGGAGAACTTTTTACTTTTATTGGTTAAAAAATTTGGGTTTCGCTCATTAGGGCACTCTTTAGAGATCTTAAAATAGAAATATTTTAAAATTTTCAATGCATTCAATCAGCTGAAAAGATTGAAGTTTTGTTTTTCTATATTAAATCCATCTACTTTAGGATCCTTAATAGTGACCGCCCGTCAGCAAAACCCAAACAATTTTGACATCAGTTACACACTGTCTTGATTTTCCTTTAGTTGTTCTGATTTTGGTTGAAGTTGAATGACAGATACTATGCAAGGCTCTTGCACGTTGATGTGCGTATAGCTTTTTTTATATATATGAATATGATGTGTATATAAGTGGCAGTGTATGCTTTGGTCTGACAAACGTGGAATTGAGGCCATAGGCAAATAGATGATCGAAATCTAACTTTGATTTGTGTACTTAGGAGCTGTGAAACCAAGTATTATGGTTTCGGTTTTTGTGGCTTCTTTGTTGCTTGCAAAAGTGGCTGTTAGGTTACAGTGAAATCTTCCTGAACGTGCTTTACATTTAACTCTGATCTATCTTAATTTAGAAGATAATGTGAGGAAAGTTCATAGTTCAAATGATTCATGTGCAATTTGCTGTAATATGCTTCTTGCTACCCTGCTGGGTAGTGAAAGATACAAAGATCCATATCTTAGCACGTGTAGTACTCTTAAGAGGTGTATTAATGTGCCTGATATGTACTTAGGAAGACCAAGTAGTTCTTAACTGGCTGTGTTGGCCCATATGGATGAGCCTCAACTGGCAGCATTTTGAGGAATGATATGGTGCTTTTTCTGCACCACCAGGAGGCCCCTTTTCTTTCTGGGACTATCAGTGTAATCTTCACTACGTATTGATGCCCATTCTTGTTGTGAGAACCAATATATGGATAGTAAGAAGATTCAGTATACTTTATTGTAAGCCCATCGAATTCAGTAGTCTGATGTTAATCATGTTTATGTATACATTTGGCAGTATGTATTTTATTTGTGTAGACGATGCTTTGGAGAATCTCACTTCATGCACACTTTAGCTTCTGACTCTTTTGTGCCTATTGGATCTCACAGTTCCCTGCTCATGATAAACTTACAGCTTGATGGGGTCCTTTGTTCCATTTGGTGGGTTCTTTTCTACACCTTCTGAAATCACAAGTCCTGTAAGCTGTACAAATTCTCCTTTTACTCGTTGTGACAAATGCAATGAAAAATGTGAGGAGGAAGTTGCAGATAATTTGAAGGTAGGTTCTGCTACCCTGGCATCTACTTACTCAACAGGCTTGCCTTGGTTACAAAAGGTTAATGTGGACACACATAGAGGATTGAATTTGGCAAAGGTTGGTTATGATCATTATATATTATATTTTTCTTGGGCAATACATGCAGAGACATCCACATGAGCACACATATACATGCATAAATAAAAGGTGCCCAGTAATGGTGCTAACTTGCCTAAACTGGTTAAAGAAAAACAAGTTCTACTAAGGAAAAAAGGAGGCAATTTAGTAATTTGCATGCAGCAACCTAAATAAAAAAAAATAATAGTCCTACTTTCTGCCTCTGAATTTTCTCTAGTTGAACCTATGCCATTTCATGACAAAATTGAGAATTATGCTATAGATATGGATTCAGATAATGGAATTACTGAACTGAATGGGATTATATATTTCTGAAAGCTTTTTAATACCAGAAAACATATTCTATATCAAGGCGTATTTCTGCCAATATGGCCTTGGTTTTACCATATACATTTGTGGTTGCTGAAAGGAAGTCTTTTGCTATGAATATTGTGACTCAAAATTAAGAAAGTCGTACTTTTTCTTTATATGAACATCTGCAGCAGTTATTCTATATTTTTTTCTTATCAAGGAAATGATGTGAACAATGTGAATTATAATTTCTCATGAAGAACTGTAAATTTTCCTTGTCCTTTGTATACATATTTGCTACCCAGATCAAAATTCTTGCACCCACCTGTTGTAAATAATGTTTTGTATTACTTGCAGTATTTCATTTATTCAATTTATGGCTCTATATATTTAAGAATGAACTCCATCATCCAGTGCAGGTTAATGAAGAAAGTACAAGTATGAATGATAAGATCTTGGGGTTTCAAAAGAAATGGAGTGATATTTGCCGTAATCTTCATCACACTAGATCATCACTACCTGAACTTGATATTTCTCAAACAAGACCTCAAGCTCCATTGCTTGAGGGTTTACGATTTGGTTCTGGGTTTCAGGAAAGCAGCAGTAAAGATCCGTCACTTAGCAAGCTCCAATATTCTACTCAAATTTCCTACATGCCTAAAGAGCTGCATAGTATTTTTCCAACGAAACAGTTTACCCCTGTTCCATTATCTTCTGATGCAGTCAGTGTCAATACTGGAACTGATCATGTACCAATAGTTTTAGAGTCTCAGCAAACTGACATGCGGACCCCTTGGGTCACCTCTTCCTCTATGGCCAGAATGAGTGTGCCTGATCACAAATCATCTTCATCCATTGCTCCCGTGACCACAGATTTAGGATTGGGAACGCTATACGCTGCTCAGGAGCCAGATACACCAAAACGGCAAGATCATAAAAAGCATCTTCCACACTTATCAGAATCCCTTTCAGCTGATTTTGATGCTGCAAATGATAATACTTCACACCAAACTCCTAGATCTTCTTCCTTCTCTTATCCATGTTTGGAAGGAAAGTTCGATTCAGTAGATGTCAAGTCCCTTAATAAACTTCTCACTGAAATGGTTGGTTGGCAGGATGAGGCCATCCGTGCTATCAATAGAAGTTTATCCCCATGTAAATCTGGTGCACAAAAGCAGAGAGGCTCACATGTCAGAGCAGACATATGGTTTGCTTTCCTTGGACCAGATAGAATTGGAAAAAGGAAAATTGCTTCAGCTCTTGCAGAGATCATATTCAGAAACAAAGAATGCCTAATATCTGTGGATCTGAGCTCAGAGGACAGGTTTTACCCAAACTCGATTTTTGATGGCCAAAAATCATATTGTCATGAGGTGCTCCAGAGGAAGACCGTTGTGGACTACATTGCTGGGGAGTTGAGTAAAAAGCCCCATTCAGTTGTCTTTCTTGAAAATGTGGATAAAGCTGATTATCTGGTGCATACTAATTTGTTGCAGGCAATAAGTACAGGTAAATTTCCAGACTCCCATGGAAGGGAAATCAGCATCAGTAATGCAATCTTTATTGTAGCCTCAACCGTATGTAAAGGAAATGGCTCCTCTGTTTCGGAGGGGTCTGAAATGTTTTCTGAGGAAAAAATCCTTGAAGCCAGAAAATGTCAAATGCAATTATTTCTTGGGCATACATCTGAGGATGCTATTAAAAGTGGTAGCACAAATGTCAAAGTTGTACCAAGAAAAGGGTTCTCCAAACCACCATTTCTTAATAAAAGAAAACAGGTTGATAGTAGTGACTCCAAAGAGGGAGGAGCTTGCAAGATGCAGAAGCAAGCCAAAGAGGCATCAAGATCCTATCTGGACCTAAATATGCCTATAGAGGAGGTTGGAGAGGGCATCAATGACAACAATAACCATGAAAGTGAATCCACAGTCGAAAACTCGCTAGCCTGTTTAAGCGATTTGTGTAATCAAATTGATGAAAAAGTGGTTTTTAAGCCATTTGATTTTGATGCACTCGCTGAACAAGTGTTGAAAAGCATTAGCACCCAATTTCAAAGGACATTCTATTCGGAGTTCCAGCTGGAAATCGATTATGAGGTGATGGTACAGATACTTGCAGCTGCTTGGTTATCAGACAAGAAAAATGCAGTGGAGGATTGGATTGAACTTGTTCTTGGCAGAGGCTTCGTTGAAGCCAAGCAGAAATACCACCCCTCAGCTCAGCATGTCATGAAACTGGTTAACTGCGAATCCAATTTTGTGCAAGAGCATGCTCCTGGAGTATGCCTTCCTCCTAGAATTAACCTGAAGTAGTAAATTTTTGCTCACTATGGCACCACGTATTATTATTGTGTTTTGTAATTACCTGTAAAATGTAGCTTCTTAGGATGGTAGCATTTTGGCTGATCGCAGCATTGTTCGGCTGATTAATCTCACCATTTTTGTTGCGGGAATGTGTTGTAATTCCTATATATGGTAAAAGAATGTGCGAGTCTGTGGAGTTACATTTCAGAGTGTGTTTGGTTTGGGTGTAAAATGGGGTTAAAATTTAATGGAGTAAATTTTCTCAAAAAAATTCGTGTTAGGTTAAAATAAATAAAATGAGTAAAATTTCAAAGGTGGAAAATATTTTGAGATTATAAGAAATTTCACCCACATTGAAATATTGGTAAACTTTACCCGTGCTATATTATGTTTCCCTTGCTCACTTTGCTATGCTCTCTTCCCCATTCCCGATCTCATTTTCCTCCATTGTCACTCTGCCCTCGCTTTACTCTCGCTCCACTCTCTCTCTCCACCATCGTCTCGCTCACGCTCCACCATTGCCTCGCTCACGCTCCACCATTGCCTCGCTCACGCTCCACCATTGCCTCGCTCAGTTCTTCAGTCTCAGCACCTTTCTCTATGCTAGCACATGATCTCTGAAGTTCTCCGTGGAGCTTAAGAAAGCTCAAGAATATTGTGGATCTTTGGTTTTTCAAACTCTTTTGTCATTTGATTTGAACATTTCTCTAATTTTCTTATCCTTTTCATAATCTAGAACTGAAATTTCATATAAATCTCTCTCTCTCTCTTTCTCTCTCCCTCGTATTTTCGATTTTGATATCTCGTGTTTTGATTTGAATACTTATCTGTGATTTTCTTTCCTATGAGATTTTGTTGTGTATAGGTAAAGTGTTTTTATTTTGCGTATAATGTGTTTGATAAAATACTTGTACTGCTTCATTTGGCATATCACAGGTGATAAACTTTCTCATATTGCTCGATTTGTTGATGTGGTTATAGTTGTTGCATCCTCATATTTTGATTCGTTTTTGAGTCTCCTTTTATGTTCTTTTTTTCTTTGTTCTGTTGATGATGTATTTAATCTCGTTTGTGATAGTGGATTTGGTTAAAGATTAGGAAACTTGTGATACTCTTGTTTGTTGGTTCTCTTTGTTTATTTGTTTGTGTATTCCAAGTTTTTTAGAATGAAGTGAACACCAGTAATTAGAGAAGAGGTTTTATAGAAATCTGCTTCTGAATCTGATTTTCTCTTGATTATCTTATTTGTTATTTGCATTGGCTTATAGCTATTACTAGTATTTGCTAATAGCTATTGTCATTTCATAATTGCTTTATGAGAAGATTTCTTATCCTTAGTTCTCATGCTAACTTGTGTTGAGTGTTGTCATTTATTCTGTCTTTGTGAAACTTGGAATCACTTGTGAGAATTTATGACAAATTTTTTTACTGTCAACTCTGCATTTATAGCAATAGTACTGTTAATCCTTGGTTTTTTTTTTCATTGCTGTTTCTTTCCTTGCTCTTTTTGGTACAATTTGAAACAGTTCTTATTAAGACTCTGGATGAAAGATAGCTTAAAAAAGATAGTGATCTAGCAAAAATATCTTTAAATTTGCTCTTAGGTTTCATCAGATCAATGTCTAGGAATTCTACTTTTCTTCAGAGCAAAAATATCCTGTCAAGTTATGCTTTTGCTATAAGGTCTTCCAATTATTTTTTGCGTCATATGACACATGGGGTTGGGCTTCCTAATTCACCTGCTATAGCATTGTGAGTGTGTCTATATTACTAAAGCATGAAAATACTGGTTAGTTTATGCTTTTTATTCAAGTCAACTATTCATAAATCTAAAAGATAAAAGACAACTAAAAGATAGAAACCATAGTCAAATGCTAAATGACACTGAAATGAGGGGCATATGTATCTGGATCACTAGCCATTAGGGTCTTCGGCACATTGAAGATTGATACAGGGAATTCAACCATCTAAGGTCATCAAAGTTGAATCACCCAACGGTTATTTGAAGTTATAAACTTATAACACTGTAGAAGTATAATATTTTTATGATATAATATTTAGGATGACCATGTTTTTCATGTAATTAGGAATTGTTCTTGGAATCCTGCACTTTCTACATAACATAGAGATTTTGATGAAATTTAAGTAGCTTTGGAGTTTGGAACTTTGTAGATGAAATTTATTTTTTACATTGATTTTTGTGTAACTAGAATGAGCTTACTCATTTTCTTATCTTTTGAATACTGATTCGTCTCATGATAGTGTAAAGAACAAAAATTGAACTTTTATGCCTTTGGTAATGGAAAAATATGCCCTTGCTATGCCGGCCTCACCATAAATGGTGGAAAGCTCAAGCGCCCATGACTTAATTATATATCCACATATATATCTCAAGTTCCTACATATATATGTATAGCTGATGACTTGATGAGACTAGCTAGCTAGTGGACTATTCTTCATCATATCTATGTGCACATGCAATTATCAATAATGTAGTGTTTAGTCTGAAACCAAGTGGTAATAAATGTGGTTAATTGGGAGATTAGGAAATAAGGTTAAGCACATAGCTTATATTGTTGGCTTTAAGCGGGAAGATGAGTAACTATAAGATCTGATGATTTGGTTTTGTAAGATCTTATTTAGGCATATGTTGATTACAAGGCAAGAGAAATGTAAGAGGACATATCTGTTAAGATCTTATCGATCTCTCATTTTAAAGCAATGTGATACTTTCATGACTTTATCAAATATTGCAAAAGAAGCTTGTAGATTTGGTAGAGCATGTGATTCAAAGCAACAATGAATGTGTTTTAGAGATCATCAATGTACTAAAAGCATATGAAAAGTGTGATAGAAACAAATTGCATAAGAAATAAGTGAGATTTCTAGGTCATCCATCAAACAAAGATTGTAGACCATGAGACAGATGTTGAGGTTACCGTATTTTATGCATTAGCGAATGAGGATAAGAATAATATTTTTATGCAACTGGTACTAGGGAATTTACCTGGATAGTGTGAGAAACAAGGTAGATTTAGTAGTGTTTGTACTATTCACTTTGTGTGTAGTTCTTTGTGTTTTGGGATGTAATCCCATGTGCTTACCCCAAAAATAGGGTAATAGTTGCATACCTTTGTAAAAAATACTTGAGCACATTCAACATCAATGTTTGTTTGTCCTTCGAAGAACTAAAAATTTGATGGATTAAAAAATTAGTATTCTTTTCTTACATGTGTTCTTTATATGTTTGATTTAAATTTAATTGCTACTATTTTGTTGTCCATATGTTTAACTTGATATTTCATTTTAGGTTGTTCATGAAAAAAACCAAATAATGTATTGATCAGGTCAATCAATAACATGAAAATTGCGTATATTTTATAATACAACTTGATAGAATATTTATTATTATTTTAATGGATATATATATATATATATATATATATATATATATATATATATATATATATATATTACTATTCTGGGATTATTTTTAGAAAAATAATGATTTTCCTACTTTATGAATAACCAAAATGATTTTTCATAACTTAAAATTTTATATAGATACCAAACATACCCAACCTTTTGGGGGATAAAAATTTATAACATTTTTATAAAACATACGAAGGCTTGCCCCCTTAATACTTCCATGAAAATTTATCCTTCAAAATTTTCTTCCTTGAATTTTTATGGGTAACTAAACATACCGTAAGTCTTATACATCTCTATTTTTTCCTCTTTCCTTATTGTTGGGGCAATCTATTAGGATAGACAGGTTATGTTTTCGGGTATTTCTTTTTGGGTCAAGCGGTCTTCTTCCTTTGGTTGCAATTTTCTTTTTGGTTTGAGATAGACAAGTTTTCATTCTTTTTGTCTTTTGGACAGAACAAGAATGCAGGCTGAAAATATTAGCAGTGGCATATATCCTTGAAGGGCTTGAGGCCCAACACCCAATTACATGGTTTTGAGGTACCTCGTGTAAATTGTCTTTTCAAGAGAATATGTCTCTTGAAAAAACTAAGACATACGAATGGTAGGAGAATTAAAGCTTGTTAATTCAAGAGGAGATTTATTGGAAGCAGAAATCACGTTGCAAGTGTGCGTGACTATGGAGATCGTAATTTTACTTATTTTCATGCTTTGCCATTGCTTAGCAGAGAAGACATATGACTCGGATGTTGAAGGATGAACAAGGAAATCGGATGGAGGACCAACATACACACTAACGAATATGGGAATTCTTCGTTATTCGGAGCTCCACACATATGATTGCTGTGAAAAATACATGATTGACGGGATATTTCAACATTTATCAATGCAATAGATTCTGACCCAAAAAGAAAAAGAAAGAAAGAGGTAAGTACTCTTGCAAGAGATGTGATAGAAGAGGAAGTTACTCCAGCCGTGTTTTCTTTGCTATTAGCCCAAATGGACTTTCAGTCATGTTTTACGAATGTAATTAGGAGCATGTTAAGTTCTCTATAGTCACTCGGGTTTAGAACATTTTTTGAGAACCAAGGGATATTGATCATTTGGTAAATAATACCTTTATCTCTTTGATTCTAAAGCTGAAGAAACTAAGCTTTTGTCCAATTTAGATTGATTGAATTGTGAAAGATGGTTTACAAACTAGTAACAAAAGTTAAAGAGTCAAGATTAAAAGAATGCGTGCAGAAGTTAATTAGTCTGATCCAATGCAGTTTTGTTTTTCCCAGTAGCCAAATTTCAAACAATATTCTTGTAGCTAAGGAGGATATAAGAGCTAAGAGAGGCAAGGTTAGTCGTACAGCTATTAAAGTGAGTTTGAAAAAGAAAAAAAATAATTGAATTAATTGGGAATTTATTAGAAGAATGATGATAATATAGACATGGGTTTATGTATCTCCTAACACAAGTGGCAACATATAACAATTGGTTTTTATAGTATCTATATATTACAATATTAAATTGTTTTTTGAATGATATATGTTACCACGTGTAAGATTCATTGTAAATCTGAGTCTATTCTAACTTCATTCTTCTTAGGGATAATTTGAATGATAATGGGTTGCCTTGGGAACTTAGTGATAAACATTGTTAATAATGTAATAATGCATAAACTGTATTTTTTTTTATACTGACAACATGTTAAAATTAAATAATGATTTCATTTAATTAAAAGATATAATATATACTTCCACTTAAATATTTGAGCACAATAAGTCAGTTTGGTAAGTCAATTATGAATTATCCCAGTAGCCTATGTGATGTAATATCCTGAGAACGTAAACTAACTTGTGCTTGTGCTTGTGCAGGTAACTCATTTACCATATGATAATGAATTGTATAAATAACACTTCCGTCAACGTACATACATCACAGCATTCAATTTCATGTTGACATTTTGTTCACGAAAATGATGTTGTGTGTGATCCCTGAGAAAAGAGAAGAACAAAGGCATTCGTAAGAAATGTGAAGACCCATTCTTTTGAAAATATAATAATTTAAAACTTCTTACATTTTTCCAGAGTTTGCTCTTGTTTTATGGGGATTTTGGCCCTTATCATAAAAAACAAATAATCAACAATTCCTACTTTGGAAGCACTTATCCTATGGATTCTTACACTTCAGAATTCTTGTCAGAAAAACCCTAACTTTGACCGTGTCTATATCTTTCGTCAATACGGACCATTATTTTATTTGTGTTAACAAACAATAAAACATAAAAGAATAAAGAGAAGAGAAATAGAGAATTAAAATCGCAGTTAAGAAAGTAAAACAAAGAAGAGAAAGAAGTAGAATAAGTAAAGAAAGATGAGATAAAGAACAAAATTAATAATACTTCGAAAAAGAATGTTAATAATACACTGACAGAATGTATTAAAAGAAGAAAACAAAATTACAAGACAATGAAGAAAAGAAAATGAAGGCGGGTTTAGAGGACTTTACTTGGTTTCCCATGTACTCCTAGACATCATTGAGACTATGTGGATTATTGGGTGTACAAGTGTTTTCTAAAATAGAACTACTTTTTCATTGTGATTATTGCTGTATTTATAGACCATACTGATGGTATCAGATTTCACCATGTGTCCTTGATGGTTTTATAATCCAATGCTCTAGGATCATTTAATTTGAATTCGTCAATAACTGTTCAGGCCTTTATTTTAAGAGCACCTTTTTGACTTATAACTTTGGAAACCATCATATATTGCTCCAAACTTCATAGCTGCTTTGTACTCCACACTATCAACGCATTCCGTCGAACTCACGTGCCGACGAAATTCAATCACGTGCTCTCATGAACTAGAAGAAACCTAGAATTTCTCTAAGTGTTTGGAAAGCCCAAACTCATATCCCTACGAGTTTGTGGAACCAATCTTTGACTCTCTTTTTTTTTAAAAGAAATTCCACCCAACAGCTCTACAAGGAAGAATAGTTTTTTTTTTTGGGAAAAAAACACAATAATTTAATTATTTGATAAGATTTATATATTAAAGAAAGCGACTATTGGGCACTAGTTGTTTTCATGGATTCTGTCGATTCTATGTTTTTGGTCTAACTGTTCTAATCTTTTAATGTGTATGTTTTCCATTGTTTGAATTCAATGTACATATCATCTTATTACTTTTCTAAACTTTGTGATGGTCAAACGACAAAGACAATTAAAAGGTAACCAAAATGTGACATAAATTTTAAAACATTCATTAAAAGACAATAGGTAAATTATACATAGTTGGATTAGCTATATAGTTTCTAGCTACTAAAATATATCTGGGTAGACTTTTAGAAATTTCAGCGTGCCATGAATAGTACTACTGTCGAATGTAATGTTTTCGATAACAAAAGTAATTATACACGTCCTATCTCATGGAGCAACATCAGTGCAAACAAATTTGTCCATCGCACCATTATTTAAAGTGACGAGCTCTCAGCCTGTCGTCTTCTTCTTCTTCTTCTCTTTTCATTTCTCCACTCTCTATTACTTAAAGGGGCATGCTTTCATTTTTTTTTTCATATTCATTAAAAGCGGAATTAATTTTAATTTAAATATTATTGCTACAGTATATTTTTAATTACAAAAGCTTTCTAAAATGATAAAGAAATTCATATATTTTTAAAAATCTTTGAGTCAAGTAACTATTAATGCACAAATTAACCGGCTAGCCACAAGAAAAGCAAAGCATTTAATCTATTTTTTCTATTTTCTTTAACAGCGAGGGAGCTTAACAGAAGGAAAAAAACAGTTCAAACCCCATAAGGAAAATAAATTCCTATGTGGTTCTAGATCATTAAGTGGATTGTGTTTTATCTAATGATAGAGTGATATCTTAGATAAAAATATGAGTCTTATTAGTAAGTAAAACTTAAATATCACTCTATTATTGAGTAGAGCAAAATCCACCTCGATATATATATATATATATATATATATATATATATATATATATATATATATATATATATATATATATATATATATATATATATATATTTTATGCAGCTGAACTAATCCACCTCGATATATAGTAACAAATTGTCGAGTCCATACAAATTATAATTTAATCTAATTACATGTACTACTTGTAGCATAGTGCGCCAAGGTCGTCTCAAATAGATGTATTACTAATCGGTTGAAAAAAGTTAAGGGGGAGGTTTAATTTGAGAAGTTGCATACACAAAATTAAGCAAGTAAGAAATTCAAGGTAATTAAGGCACTAGCACAAAGAATTCCTAAGGCTTAAAATTGTTCTGTCATCAACACACACAATATCAAACATATAGTAGGTAACTATTTGCATAAATCATACAATCACACAATTCATACCACAATTAACTTGGCAATGAATGAGAATTTAGTTAGCACACAACAAATAGAGAATTGAGGTCTGGACCTTTATAAGCCTATACCAACCTAAGCAACAATTGCAATAGTTTATTATTTTAATCAAAGATTAATCCAAAATTCCTTAATTAATCGAATACTCATCAATAAATCAATTAATTCAAGCTTAATTAACTTTTCTAATCATGCATACAATCCACAGTCATGAATATAATAAATACACAATCAAAATCATTCAAAGCACATATTTATATCAATCAACATAAACACAATAAAGGAATAGAGAGAAAGGAATAATGGAAACATCCATATATATAATTGGGAGCACTAGGGTTTAAGACACAATCTTTGAAGCCCTTGGAAAATCCTTTGTGTTAGATGGAAATTCTAGTACTCTTCCATTAGTGCAGGTTACAAACTCAAAAGTAACAAAATGCAAAAACTTAAAGCTATCTAATGAAAGGAAGAGAATAAAAGGAGGAAGAAGAAGAGAAACTAGAGAAAGGAAATAACCTAGGTTTTTGCAAAAATTGGTCTGTGCTTGGACTTTTATGTTGCAGACCTAAATATACCATTGAAATGACCAAAAATGCCCCCAAATCAATTAAAATGTCAACCCGATTTATGTTAGAATTTGATCAAAGTATGCCATAGTGTGTTTATCTTGCATTGATGCCCATTTACTTCGGTTTGGTCTTCTTCGGGTTTTGCATAAACTCGTTATAGCGCAGGCGCAATGCGATATGGCGTGTTTGTTGAAAATGAGATGCTTGCTGACTTTACCTTTGCCTGAATATGTTAAAATGTGTTGCAGTGCAAATGATTTGCACCTTGGTGCATTTGGTGAAAATGGTGCACTTGTTGTGTTGAGCTTGATCTTTTGGCCAGGTCAAGAGCTTGAAACTCATTGTGATGCAAAGACTATTCGTTATATCGCAAACACCAAAAATTAGGGATCCTCTGTATTGACTTGAATGCCCCATGACACAGATGACACACATTGTGGCACAATCACTATTCCTGGTTATATGGATTCCACACTTCTGCATTTTCTCTCAATTTCTATGCCTTAATCACCTCCAAGTAAAATTCCTACAAGTTAGAGACACCACTACTAAGTGTCTAAACCATAGATGATCAATCACAACACAATCTCAACAAAGGATGTTTATGCAAGATTTTCACACAAAACACAAGTAGAAAATCACATCATGAATTCATGTAGATGATAAAAAAAATAGTTGCAGTTGAAGATGAAAACACTAAGTACAAGAAACAAAATATATATCCAAAATCACTTTAATCAATATTTCAGGACCATGTAAGAATTTCTTCCTAAGGATAGTTACTCCCACAAAATCTTGCCAAACGAAACTCCTCTCAATGGTGAGGGGCAAATCAAAATGCTAATGCACTATACTTCTTAGCTCCAAGCAATGTCCTTGATAGCTAATTTGTAAAATCAATTATAGTAAGTATATTAGGTCACAAATAATAAAGATGAGTACGAAATTGTCATTCTCACAAATACCAGATCACTTAAGCAAGTCTTATTTCATGCAAACACAACTAAGAGAAAGTAAGGAATTCAAAAAATGCAAAAAATAGTAAATAATTGAGCGGTAGAAAAAATAAACAACAATGGATGAAAGGCCTGTGTTAGAGATTGATTTCATCTATTGTTAGCAAAAATCCCCACTAGATGAGGTCCCCATGGGGACTGCCTCATTTGGGGCCCTGGATTGAGGGATTTTTTTCCCGTGGAGACGGGGATGCTGATCAAAAGCCCCCAGGGAAATTCAGGGACTGGGGGGATCACCCATCCTGCCTTACAAGGACCCTATGTACCTAAAAATACTAAAATAGCCCTTAATCTAATAAACTATACATTGTCTTTTTAAGACATTTCATTTTTAATACAATTTTAAAAGTTAAAAATCCCAAAAAGTAAAAACCTACTAGCCTAATACATGGTATACCAAAGCTAATGACCCAAGCTACTTAAACAAGCCTATGACAAAAAAAGAAAAAGAGTGAAACTGCCCTATCATTTTTATCTTAGACTAAAAGAAAAATTCTATCACTTTATCATCCCCATCAGTCTTTCTTTTTTTCTCTGCAACTGCAAGCATCTGCTAGCCCCACCAACTTTACAACTCGTGCTTCCCAACTTCACCACCATTGTAGGTCGTCTTTGCTGCCCATCACATGCTATGGCTCTACAAATCTAGAGGTATAGCGTGGTTTTTGAGGCGATGGTGGCTTGGGATCCTAGTTGCGAGATGTGATGGCAGGGCGAGATGGATTCATGGAGGGCTCAACCAAGACCAACGTGAGTGGTTGGGCGGAGTTGTGCTCTTCTACTGCTTTCCTCCCCCTTTCCCTTCCCTTTTTTTTATTTATTCATTTATATTTTGTTTACTTCTTTCATCTCAGTTTGTTATTGTTTGGGTAAAGTTTTTCTTTTATTTTTTTGGGCTCTTATTTGAGGGAATAAACTAGGAATTTTGCGTAATTGCACTTGCCGAGAACTAGTTCTAGGAGGTTCCTCTTGTTGATTTCTTAATTCTTTCTTTAATTTGGGGACCCCATAGGGACTTGTGAGGAGATAGGGATTAGGGATGGGAGAACAATACCGCCCGCGACGGGACTTAGGGACAGGGAGGATGTGGCATAGCAGGGATGGGGAGTAAGGAGGCACTCTTTGCCCACACCCTGCACCGGTGCCACCCCTAAGCTTCTTGATTTTGAATTACTCAAATATTAAATTAATTTCTTAACAATATCATTATAAATCGGATCATTTAAAAATAACTGTAAAAATTAAACCTCTAGATACTAAGACCCTCTTAAGATAAGTTGAACAATTTAATCTCTTGGACTATTAATATACTACACCCATCTTAAAGATGAAGAATAGGAATTCGAAAAATCATACATGTGTGTACTTTTATTCAAGCTCATATAATATTTGTTAATATTTAGATTTATTTATTTTATAAAGTGAAATCCATTTTGACACTATAAAACCATGGTCAGTTAATGAGTTCGTAGACCAAAAACAGAATAAGAACACTAAAAATTGATAAATGTATTGAAAAGAGAATTAAAATGATAAAAAAGAATACAAAATGAGTTTCCTAAGACTACATCTTCCGAACATCTAATGAAATTTAGCAAGCCACAAAAAATGAAAAGAAAATAATAAATCTTGAATTCATGCCAACGAACACACCCTTATTATTAGGATTTAACGTAATGTATTATTGTGTAGAAACCATCCAATAATTCTTTAATGTACATCACTTTTGAAATAGCGGGGCACAAACAAACTTATTTTTTTATATGAGAATATGTGATTGATAACTGTATAAATTTTTTTTATGAGATGAATTCATCAAAATTAAATTTTTACAAGTTTTTAGGATTTAAGTTTAATGTATTAATGGTGTAAAAATATTTTACAATCATCTAATGACACATAGCAAATATAATTAACATACATCTTTATTTCAAAAGCCATTCAAATGGAAATATTTGATTGAATGACACTGTAAAACTCTCTTTTAGAATCAAAATTATTATGTACATTTTGTTTGTTTTCTTGAGTATACTCTCACCTTATAAGTGAGAGACTAATCTCTACGTCAACGTCTATGTGGGGACACTTTCCAACAATATTTTCTCTATATACATGAATTCGAGGAAATTCATAACTCGTGGTTAATGGACCGGAGCTTTTACCACGTGGACCAACACCTCTAAATTATTATATTATTTTTTATTATAAGAGCATTACCTAGAATCATCAATTTTTTACGGGATCTTAAATCATCATTAATTTTGTACCCAAAAAAAAAAATCGGCATTAATTTTAAGGGAGAGGAATTAAATTTAACGACGGAAGAAATTGTGAAGCCGCGAAAGGAAATTCGAGGAAAGTTAAAAACATTCATGGACGACAAAAATCTTCCAGAAAGCACCAGTGTCCCCACCGAGAGTCGATAACTTCAAAGAATATCAACGTCAACAATTATTTTTCTAAGCGATTATTATTTGATTACATATATCTTGTGGAATTCCTCGTCCCACAAATATAAAAAGAGGAAAAAAAGAAAGGAAAGAATATATATATATATATGGATGGGACAGACTCATATTGGTGTTCCAACTAGAACTGCCCCCCCCAAAACAAGAAAGAAGAACAGACCAATGAAAGAGGTTGGCGTGCCCATGGTGAGCGAAGAAGCGGAACAGTGAGCGTTATGCGGGTAACAGTTGGTGACGCGAGCGAAGCACCGAACCCATAAAAGTCCAAAAACGCGAAAGGCGTGAGCATCCGGAACATAAGGTTCGGTCGTTTTAGTGTGGCCGTTCCCAGATTGCAACGGACACGTGGGATCCCATTATTTGAACAAACTTTAGATATTATGAGCCGCCGGCCCCACATCTCTTTCTTCCTCCCCTCTTATTTATTTCTTTCTTTATCTATTCTTTCTCTTTATTATTTTTTGAAAAATTTTACATATAAACGAGGTTAACACCTCATATTTATATACATTTATAATAAAAATAGATCTTACATAAACTATCAATTGATCTAGTATGATGAGGAGTTAGGTCGGTTTAATTTTCTGTTTTTAATTTTTAATTATTAATTATTAATTTTTATAAAAAAATTGAAAACAATAAACTAAATAGATCATGAGTCTCCTATCAACTATCAATTGAAAGGATTGATCCTTCGGATTAGTAAATAATAGAATCGGATACTTGGTGGTTTTTTTTTTTAAAAAATAAAATTTACCTCATTAATTTTATTTAACATACATCCATTTATTTATTCATGGATATCATTCATTTTACACTAAGTATGCACAAAAATGACTTGGTAGAATTGTATTTATACCAAAACTTTCGTTTGTGTTTTTTCCTTTTTCATTCTCGTTTATGTTTCAATTTGGGATTTCGAAGAGTTTTAATCAGTAAATCATCATCGATCATGATAAATATTAGTATAAAAATTAGTTCAATAATCATTTTAAAATGGTAATAATTGAGCAATTTACGTCTAATATAAGTTTTTTCTCCATTTTTTCACTTAATTTTTCCTGATTGAAAAAGTATCACCTAAATTCGTACAAAATTCATGGTGCTGTCAGTGACAGTGGCATTCCATTATTATATTTCTTGTTTTTCTCTAAAAAAAATTACACACGTTTTAAAATGGTAAAAGTTAATTCTTTTGAACTTTTTTTTTTATCAAATTAATTCTTTTGTGAATTTGATTTGTGTTTTGTGAGACAAGTTTCTTACATTTTGTTTTAAAGTGTTTTATATCAACTAAGGTTAATGCAGTAGTTATTTGAAAGTTTAAGCGTCATCAAATTAATTTTCAAGTGGACGAAATATCTGATATTGATTGATTTTTAATTTTTTTGGGTTAAGGTAGCTATCAAATTAGAGTAATGTGAGATTGAATATCAGTTTTTTTTTTTTCCGCTGCTAGTTTGACTATTAGTTTGAATGCATACACATATACTCGATCTATATGTTTTGTTTAATCTGTTAATTTATGAATGTGTACAACTTCTTTGAATAACGAAATAATCGATAAATTGGCCGCATATTTTGACCATTGACCCCATACTAACATTTTCCTGTAATTTTAAGAGATGAAAATGGTCAGTCTATTTTTTATTTTTCAAAACCTAGTCACTGAGAAGATTGTTTAATTTATCAGTTTTCTAATACCAGCTAGAGAAAAAGAGCGAAACTCTTTGAAAATTACAATAATTAGACTTTACAAAAACTAATTGGTTACATATATAAGGAAATCCAATAAAGGATTTTTTTATTTTAATATTATCAATACAAGTTTTATCTTAATATAATTTAATTATATATATATTATCAAATTAATAAAAAGTCTGATTATAATAAATACTTTTATATATAAAGTCATACTCTTGAAATTGTGTGCTCACGATAATTATATGATTTAATAATAAGAAAAGTCTTATAATTTATGTGCATCAAATTTAAACCTAGATTTTGTGATGTACATTTTTTTTGTGTAATATAAAAAAAGATTAGAATAAATAAATGGAATTGGTAATAGAGGTGGAGCTGGTGACTGGTGAGGCAGCTAGGTGGGTTCCACTTTTTTGACCAAACCATAAAGATAACATAAGGGGACAGAAAAGTCTTCCTCTTTGTCTCTCTCTCTTAAAGGCTAAAGCTCTGCAAAGTTGTTTTAGTTTAAAAGCAGAGAGAAAAACCAGAGCATAGGTTGCTTAACCATCATAGTTGGTGCTTCTTTTCTTCGTGTGCTTGTTTTGTTAAGGTATGCTTCTTTTGTTCTTCTTTCTTTGTTTTCTCTTCCTTGCTCTTCATGATAGTCTTTCAATTTTAGTTGAATAAATGGACACTGTATTATTAGCCTCTTGAGCCTATAATATTTTTCTTTTCCTTGGTTGCCAAGAAAATTTAGGAAATGATATGAATTGGCCTGAGAATATTGATTGATGGAGGAATATCACATGAACCATGTTATTTAATTTTATATGTGTGTGTGTGTGTGTGTGTGTGTTTAACCTTAAGAAGAGGTTGCTTTGCTATTTTTGGTTTTGTGTGCAACGATTTCTTGTTTCTTCTCTCGTATTTGGATTCGTGCTAATTTTTATGATTATTGGTATATAGCTATAAATAAGTAAATAACTGAAAGAGTGAACATTTTTTTTGTCATTTAAACGAATGCTTGTTACAAATTGCTTGGTGATTCATGATTCCATAACTTTCCAAATCGTTAGTTTGCTCAACAGTCATCAACTTTTCACAAAGCTGGGGGGGAGAATCTGCCCCCTAATCCCTTTATCTGTTTTTTATTTTTGTTATATTAAAACTGAGTTTCCTGTGCTTATAAATTTGAAGTATCATGTCTGGTGAAATAGCATCTTGAACTTGAACCTGTTTCTCTCCTGTGATATATATATATATTTTTTTTTCAGATTCTGCTGAGTCTTTTAAGGAAAGATATCAATCTCCATGTGCGGTGGTTCCAAGGGGAAACCTTCTCAAACTGGTTTGGTCATGGAGGATGAGTGTGGAAAACAACAAGGGCTTCACCATAAAATTTCTGCTTTGCTTGAATTCTCGGCTGCCGATGATCTAGCTGGTTTCAAAGAAGCTGTTGAGAAAGAGGGTCATGATGTTGATGAGGCAGGGTTGTGGTATGGAAGGAGGGTTGGCTCAAAGAAAGTGGGTTATGAAGAGAGGACCCCTCTCATGGTTGCTGCTATGTTTGGAAGCCTGAAAGTATCAACTTATATTCTTGGAACAGGTTGTGTTGATGTTAACCGGGTTAGTGCCTCAGATGGGGCTACTGCCCTTCATTGTGCTGTTGCTGGTGGTTCTGCTGCTTCCCTTGAGGTTGTCAAGCTTTTGCTTGATGCATCGGCGGATGTTAGCGCCGTTGATTCAAACGGTAACCGCGCCCGTGATTTGGTTATATCTGTTGCCAATTCTGTCCCCAATTCAAGGAAGAGGATACTACAAGCTTTGCTGGAAGGTACAGTTGGTACTGACCAGGCTTGTCTTACAGCTGAGGAATTTATTGGCCAGATTGAAGATCAGCGAAAGCAAGACATGAACACGCCTCGCGTTTCGAAAGATGGGGCTGAGAAGAAGGATTATCCTGTTGATCACTCCCTTCCTGACATAAAGAATGGGATATACGGTACCGATGAGTTTAGGATGTATACTTTCAAAGTGAAGCCTTGTTCAAGGGCTTATTCTCATGATTGGACCGAGTGCCCCTTTGTTCATCCGGGGGAAAATGCTAGGCGCCGTGATCCAAGGAAATATCATTATAGCTGTGTCCCTTGCCCTGAATTCCGGAAGGGATCATGCAGCAAAGCGGATGCTTGTGAGTATGCACATGGCATTTTCGAGTGCTGGCTTCACCCTGCCCAGTACCGGACCCGGCTTTGCAAGGATGAGGGTGCTTGCACAAGAAGAGTTTGCTTCTTTGCTCACAAGCCTGATGAACTTCGCCCTCTTTATGCTTCTACAGGTTCTGGTATGCCTTCTCCCAGATCGTATTCAGCTAGTTCTTCTTCACTGGAGATGATGGGTTCAGTTAGCCCAATCACACTTGGTTCTCCTTCTGTCCTGATACCGCCTGCATCAACACCACCTCTGACTCCATCTGGATCGTCGTCTCCTCTGACCGGAGCCATGTGGCAGACTCAATCCAATGTCCCGACCCTGCAGCTGCCCAAAAGCAGATTGAAAACTGCATTTGCTGCTAGAGATATTGATTTAGATGTTGAATTGCTCGGACTCGAAAACAATCGGCTTAGGAAGCAGCTAATGATGGATGAGATAGCTGCTGGTCTTTCATCCCCTTCAAGCTGGAAAAATTCCAGGACTAGTAGCCTATCTTTTCCTGTTTCTTTGGGCGATCACGCTGGCGAGCTGAATAGGCTTTCAGGCGTGAAGCCTGCTAACCTTGACGACATTTTTGGGTCTCATGATCCATCAATTTTGTATAAACTCCATGGAGTCTCACTTGATCCTGCAGGAGCTCAGTTACAATCTCCAACCGGAATCCAGATGCGCCAGAACATGAACCAGCAGCAGCTGCGAAGCTATTCTTCCAGCCTGTCCTCTTCAAATGTGATTGGATCGCCTTCTTTTCGGGTTGATCCGTCTGGGGATGCAGCCACAGTGGCTTTGAATCCAAGAATTGCAGCCTTTTCAAAGAGGAGCCAGAGCTTCATTGAGCGAGGCGCGGTGAACCGCCATTCTGAGCTTCCTTCGCCTGTTGCCTCCATAGCAGCAAAGCCTTCTTCTGTCTTTTCTGATTGGGGCTCCCCTGATGGAAGACTAGATTGGGCAGTACAAGGAGAGGAACTGAACAAGCTGAGGAAATCTGCTTCTTTTGGATTCCGAAGCAGCAGTCCTTCGCCGATGGCTACAGCCAGAATGTCTGCTAATGTTGATGAACCTGATGTGTCTTGGGTCAATTCACTTGTGAAGGATGCTCCACAGCTAGAATCTGGTCACCTTGGTGTTGAAGATCAGCAACAACAACAACAGCTGCAATGCCATCTCAACAATGGAACAGATGTGGTACCAGCTTGGTTGGAGCAATTGTACATGGAGCAGGAGCAAATGGTGGCATGAAATTCAATGCTAACTCTTGGCTTGGCTCCTTCTTGCAACTCTCAACAGTTTATTTACTTGATGATTATTTTTTGAATTTTATAGAATTTATTTAGGTGACAATTTGTGAAACGATAGTAAAATAGACTCCTAATGCAAGGATATAGAAAGTTGAGCTGGATGCAAGTTTTCTGCTCCAGCAACTACCCTTTACCAGGGTAAATTGATTTAATTTGTTTCATAATGCTTTTTCGTTATTAGTTATGATCTGTTGAGCTGTAATTTACTTTCCATTGGCGGAAAGTATAACAAAGTAGTGAGGTTAGCGGTCAATATAAATGACACTGGAGATGTAATAATATTTTATAAATGCTAATTCCCAATTGCATCCCACTAATTCATGGCTTATTCTTTTTTTCTCTTGGTTTTAGTATGGTATGAGATTTTGCTGTATGGTTCTGTAAGTTCTCATTCTTATTATTGCAGCAGTGGAATATGCTCTTAATTCAACTATGGCAAATTTAATTCTTCACATTATGTACTATTAAGAATTGATTTTGTTGTTGGATATGGTACTTGTCTAACATTATAATATCTGTCAATTGTTGATTTAAGTACTACTGATGACATAAGAATTTCTCTTATGTGCGGAGAGGGGAAAAAAAAACTCAGCCATAGATGACTTTTTCAGTCGGTCCAATCAAGTTAAAGCTTGGGTGAGCTAATGTGATTCTATTTGAACGCTGCTGTGCTATGTATGCCACCTGTAGCGTGTAAATAGCACTTCTTTTTTCTAGCACAAATAATACTACGTTTTAGTTTTTACTTTTAATTTGATGCTTTTGGGACTTTTGCAGAATCGTGAACTAGCCTATTTTGTGATCTGGTTTAATCTTCCTTCATGTATAACCATAAGCTGACTAGCTACTGATGCAATTTCCATGGAGTGTGTTAGATTTTACTAACATTTGGCGGTTAATGTGTGCCTTTAAGAAACCGCTTTCATTATCGAATCTTTTTATTTAGATTTAGAATAGATTCTATTACAAGTAAAAATTCTTGGAACGAAATTATAAGCACGATTCACTTTTGAAATTTTGAAATTAACTCTTTAATTATTAAAATTTCATTTCGTAGGTCACTTTAATCCCTGATCAAACAAACATTAGTTAACTATTACTTTTTACTGACATGACATATTAAGTGACACGTGACATACAATGACATATTATGTTGATCCCATGTGACATGTTAATGTGGCATCGAATCAAAATAGGTTCAGATTAGTCCTTTAAATTGTCAAATGCATCAAATTAGTCCCTGAAATTTTCTAAAATGTGCAAAAAAGAAAGGTTCAAATCCCAAATTTCTTCTCTTTTAGTTTATAAAATCTAAATTCTCAATAATTCTTAAACTTACTTATTTCTTGCTTATTTTCACACCTTATTTAAATATTCCAAATTTCTAAATACCTTAAATACAATTAAGAGGTTGATTAGTCTAAAATTGAGACCATCAATTCTTAGTTAGCATAATTAATTTATTAGTTATTACATTATATTTCTTGGAATAAATTGGGTTTTCAAATATGAAAAATAGGATGTAAAAAAACCATTATACTATTAAGTGTGAATGGAGTTCATTAGGGATCTATTTGATACTTTTTAGTTACAATTTGGTAAGGAAACTGGTAGCAAAAGAATCTAGTATAAAAGGAATCTAGCATGACAAGGAAAGAGAAACTTTACTCTCATGTCAAATGTATCCACAAACCATTTCAAATATGAGGAGTTTTAATCGAGATCAAGTAGATAAACATGTCTCTCATTCTACTTCAATGATAGTGGATATTGTAGGGAACCATTATCGCTTAGGGTGCACAAGTGAACAATGATAATGCCACATTCGCAGATGAAGATGCATATGGATCGAGAACTATTATTTGCAATTGCCATGGCATGTTTGTAGTAGTGAAGATAGGGAAGCATTGTAAAGATATAGATGCAAATAGGACAAACACAATGACATCAATTTAGAATAAAACATTTATACTTAATTCCGCTTCGAACATGTCCTCATCTTTATGGGAGATTAAGGGGCTGTTTGGAAGTGTTTTTTTGTTTTTGTTTTTAAAAATTGTTTTATAAAATAAGTTTAAGTTCAATTTTCAAAAACAAAAAAACTTATTTGGCAATTTAACTTTAAAAATAATTTTATAATGATGAAAAACAGAAAACTTGTTTGGATAATTTTTTTTAAAAACAACTTTTAAAACTAATAAAATAAAAAATTGTTTGGCAAATTGTATTACTACAAATAAATTTTAAACTTAACTTGGCTACTGAAAATTCGACAGCATATCTCCTAAAAATTGAACAATCTATGAATCAAATACACATGCAATACCAAATTTTATAATACAAATTTTTTACCAAATTTTCGTCAATACAAATTCAGTCCATACAGTCCATAAATTCAACCGCAATCCAGGATCGAGTTTTTATCATAACAAATCATAAAAAAAATAAAAATAAAAAAGAAGAAAAAGTAGAGGGAGGGCTGGCGGTGGCCTCACCGCCACCATCACCACCGCCGGTCCACCACAACCACCGCGATCTCCTCCTCATCAGTCATCGGTTAGCCCACCATCATGGCGTTTTCCTTCCCTTTCTCAGCAGGTGGCCGGGCTGCCGAATCTCAGGTAGCAGGTGGAGGGGCCGTGTGGATCTGGCCTTCGAGGGTGGAGGGAGCCGTCGGATCTAGCCTTCGCGAAGCTTCAAGGTTGCTGCTTGCTAGCAGGAGCTTTGGTTGCCGGCGGGGGAGCAGCTCGCGAAGCTTCACAGGCCACGGCGCCAGTTTTGGGCTTCTCACTCGTCGGATGGTGGCGGCGCCGAAAGAAAAGGACAAACTTCTCTCACTTCGCGGAGGGGTCGTGCGGTTGCTTGGTTTGCAGCGGAGCTTGCTTGGGTCACGGAGGAGGTCGGGGGCTGGTTCACGCCCCTCCCTATGAGCTGGCTCCGGTGGATTTGTGCATGGCCGGTGATGATGGGAAGGAGCTTGGTTGTAGCTTGGGGAAGGAGCTCTGATGATAATGGAGTTGTGGATGGTGAATGGTGAGACAAAAAACAACCTGAGAGTCTCCCACAAGAGTCGAAGCAAAGTGAAAAATAGAAGTTCACTATTATTTCAAAATTGCCACCGCGTTTTTTCATGTTTTTAAAAACTCAAACACAAAAAACACATCCAAAGTGTTTTCTGTTTATTGTTTTTAAAACACATATATTGTTTTTTTGTTTTTAAAAACCCACGGTTACAAAACACCCACCAAACAAGTTTTATTGATCTTTGTTTTTTAAAAACCAAGAACAGTTTTCAAAAACTATTGCCAAACAGCCCCTAAATTGCCTACCACTTCTCCAACAACAATAGTTGGTGATGTATTCTCTTTTCATTGTTATTCGATGTGAGAGATATCTTTGTTTACGTAAGGTGTGAAAATAAGAGAGAAATAAATGTGTTTAAGAAATATTGTGAATTTAGATTTTATAAAATAAAATAGGAGAAATTTAGGGACTCATGACTTTTTTAACACATTTTTAAAAAAAATTAAAAAACTGCTTTAACATATTTAAAAGTTTTAGGGATGAATTTGAACCTATTTTGGTTGGTGCCACATCGTATGCCACATAGGATCAATATGACACATCATCCACACATGTGGTATATCACATGTCACTTAATATGTCATGTTAGTCAAAAGTTTGTTTGGCCATGGATTAAAGTGGCATACGAAATGAAATTTAATTTCAGAGACTAAATACTTAATTTAAAAATTTTAGGTACTAAAATAAATACTTATAATTTCAAAGATAAAAAATAAACCTTTACTTTTTTCTGTTGCTGTTCACTTGCAAGTTGCAACTTCTCTTTTCTAGAATCTTTTTTCCCATATTCTCCACGTATTCCTTTGCAAACTTTGCATGCTACTTTGACAATCAAAGTTTACATTCATTGGTTCCGTGGCTCAAAATGGGGTAAGATAATGGAGCAATAATAAAGAGCATTCTCAAAAGCTTAACTTATTGGCACATCTTTTATCATTTTTTTCCCCTTGGGACATTGAACAACTTCACTTATTTAGACCTCTAAAATGAATTTAGTCCATAATTGCTAGGTCTGTGAACATTGAAAATGATGAGATTTCCATGATCGGTTGCCAATCGTATAAAAGTTCCATTATTTGTATATGGAGATTTAGACACCTAAATCGACATGCGATGAAATTTCAGTTATATAGATGTTATATCAATAAAATGCCTTCATTAATAATATAGATCCATTATTAATTAATATCACATCCAATGTTTGCACTACTGAAATTTCTTATTTAAACTGCAATAATCACATTTTAATTTGGGTATCTACACACTATGTTAAAAATAAAATAAAATCTCATCATATATAATTCTTTCCAATATAGAATTGATTGGTCGTGTAGCCATACATTAGCTGTAGAAATAGGTCAGTAGATTTGTCATATAACTTGATTTTAGGTAATTTATTATATTGACTATACTTCTTCACCATTAAAAGGAAAATTTTCTTATTAATATCTTAATCTTAGGGTGCACTAAGATTAAGAGTAAAAATGAGTTACATTGCTTCTAAGCTGGTTAGGTTTGATTCCATATAAATTTGAAGAGCTTTATTTGTTGGATTGAAAGCTAAGCTAATTAGTTACTTCAAAAGATAAATTTAAGCTGGGAGTTGGCTTGTTTATACATAAATTCTTTCTGTTCTTACCTAAAAGTAGCGGTAAGGATATAAGTGTTTCCGGCATATGTGCAAATGGGTTTGAGGTACTGATAAAGACACTCTGACACTTAAAACAATGAATGAATGGGGCATGGAGGTTTTAGAGTGTGATGAGTGGTAAAATTGTTATATGATGATACCTGGGGTGTCGAGCCCCCTTTTATAGAGTGAGGTGACCTTGTAATAAATCAGAAGATAATCTTCCCTAAATAGGATAGATATTCTAGGGATTTAGTAGATATTAGATATATTCTGCATTTATTGGGAGATATGATCTAATATAAAAGAAATGGTGAGATAATAGGAGATTTTGCAGGCAATTTAGGAGATATCATCGACTAGATCGAGATAAAATATCTAGAGGATCATTATGCCACGTGGCTAATCTGTGGAGCCCTTGTTCGACTTCTTTGTAGTTGGGCTGAGGTCCTGGGCTCAACCCATATTTCTAATTCAGTATATAGCCTCCGAGCTTAGTTAAAAGAGGAGTAGCTAATACTGAGACGTATGAGTTGAGGACTTCATGCTGAGCTTTAATGAGTCTACTTGTTGTGAGCAGCTTGGTGCACCTTTTCAATTGCTATAGTGATGGCTATAAAAGGATGTGTGAGGACATGTATCACGCTCAGAGTGGTAGGCAATCAAGTCCCATTAAATGAAGATTGTGGGTTGCATGCGAGCTGTAGGATTAAAGTGGCTAGCTTCCTACACTTGGATGAAATAAATGCCTTAGATGCATTCCTAGATTGAGGGAACCATTTTAAGTCGTTGGATGAGCTCGGTTTGATTGAGAGAGAGAGAAAGAGAGAGAGAGATAGAGACTCAAGGTTAATTTTCGCATTTCATTCTTCAGTATTTGTTCTTCTCTTTGTCACCAAGGTTTACTCAAGCATTAATCCAAGCTTCAAACTTGATTTTTATCATATTTCAATTGGTTAGTTCGATTTCGCTACCCTTTCTTTATCATTTAATCGGTTTAGTTTTGCCTAAACCATATGATAGATGACTTTTTTTCTCTCCTTTGGATTTTTCTCTTTTTAGTGCCTTTTCTCTTCCTATGCCTCCATTTTTGCTGCTTTGCTTAGGTATTTATCAATGACTAAAGGAAAGGATGTGTCTACCTCAGGGAAGGGAAAAACAATAGTAGATGAGGTAGAGTATGACCCCTAGGATTGCATTAGCGCCGAGGTCAAGGAGGTGGCATATGTTTTTTACAATGATGAGGGGGTTCATAGGTTTAGGGAGTGTCGTTTTGTCTCATCCCGTGGAGAGAAGAAAATCGAGTGTCTTCCTTGTAGACCTAAGAATAGGGTGCACAACTATAGGTTGACAGAGACAAGTAGGGCAGGGCATCCTTATATCTGAGGGGGGTAGTGGCCCTCCTAAAAAATTGAATTTTTAATGTAATTATTCATATTTCTTAAATTTAGACCCTAGCTTTTTTATTCTTATCGTTTGTTGATATTAATAAATCTTTTACTTAATTAAATATTTAAACATTGTGCTAGATAATATCTTGCATTTTTTAACAAACAATATGTTATATATTTAGCAAAATGTTCATTTTTTAATATTGTTTTGATTTTAATTGTTTTTTATAAAAATAATATATAATTTTTTTAATGTGAAATTAATTATTAAGTATTGGTCCCTTCTACCAATCTTGTCTAGCTCTACCCGTCGAGAGAGAGTGAGACCAACTTTATTTACATATATGTTAATTCTTTTGAAAAACTGAATGTGAGGATGCCCTTTACTTAGTTTGAAAATGGGTATCTAAATAAGGTGAATGTGGCTCATTCTCAACTGTATTTTCTATTTTACAATTTTAATTATATACGTGTGTTTATGTAAATATTGAAGGAGTAATCTTCTGAGTCAATTCAATCAAGTTTTCTGCACTAGAGGACTTGGGAGCAAATTCTTTTAGTATTCTATATATTTCTACCACTCAAGTTTAGACCGCTGAACTCTTTGGAGCGAAAACATTGGCTGTTATTGCTGGCGTTTGTTTCCAAAGGTGGCTTCAATATTTTAGTGGACACCATCTCAAAAACTGTGTTTTGGTGGATACAACAATTGCCCCTTATGTCGAAAAACAAATACCATCTGCGCTATACTTTGTGGTTGCCTCATGAAATTGAAGTTGACTTGCTTGTGCTATTTTGCATGTGAAGATCCCGAGCTAACAACTTGTCACAATGTAGGACAAAAGGCACAGATAGCCACAACCGACAAGGAGGAAGTGCTTTAAGTGGGGAATGCATATTGGGTGTAATGGTACCATTTCCAACATAGTGATGTTAATGATTAACATACAATCGGCTTTATAATAAATGTGTTAACATATTAATCATTTAAATATAAATTATAATCTATAAATATTATAAAAAATTAATAACTAATATATTATCACGCGTTAAGACTTAATATATATATAAACTTAAAAAAGTTGTATTATTTAAACACTCAAAATGAGATATTTATGGATATTGATATCTATCTAAAGGTAATAAATAAAAGTTTTTCTCTTTAAAAGAGGACCACACAAAATTTAAAAAAATATTATTTATATTCATTGTTTATAGGATATCATATTAACTCATATCTCATTTAGCATTAGATCATATAGCCCCTTCAGATAGAGTTTACTCATCATATAATGGTAGATGATAGATACGGTGTTTAATGTACAGTAAATAAATATATTATAATTCTAAAATTTAAAACTAATATACCCTGTGTCGACACAAAATTCGAAACATGGATGGTTGAAAAAAAAAATCATCAAATACATACATGCTGATGAGGGTCTTGTCCAAAAGCACCTCTCTACCTTATCTCCATTGATGTTTGAAAAAAAAAAATTGTTAAGTGTCACTGCATTGAAATTAGCAAAAGTTAAAATGAAGAATCTTCTTGATGCATCATGTGATAGTAGGACATCAAGACATAACAAGAACTGAAAAATAATAAGAATACTTGGAATTAAAATCTTTTTTACACTTCACTAAGTTGGCTTAATTTACAAATTCTGAAGTTGCAATGTTCTCTAGGGATTACTAATTACTAAAAACAAGTTGATCTATCAGCTCATTTAACAAGTGATCATAAATTTCTGACTCAAAATCTGCACTTAAACTGTCAAAGTCACCCTGTTTCCTCATTCCTGCTGCCTCCATCTGATTTGATCCAACCAAATCATTTTCAACTAGCATGCAAATTTCACCCCAAATATCTGCATACTCCTGGCTTTGCTTCTCTTTCTTCTTTAATTTTTTCTTTTTGTTGTTCTCAATTGCCTTAACTTTCCTCTCTTCAATCATCAAGTTACTACCAGAATGCAGAACAAATAGCAGCTCATTTTCAAGCTCTGGTGACAATTGCCTTCTCCAACTCAAATCAGCACCAAGAGAATCTACTTCTGCATTCAGTTTATGTTTAGCAAAATTAGCAAAACAACTAGCAACTTCTTGTGCTCTTATGATGAATCAAAAGATAAAATAAACTAATGTTGTAGCCAGAAAAGGAAAAGTTGAGCTAAAATTAAAGAAACAAACCTGTCTCAAGAGCTTCCCGCTCAAAATCAAAGACAGAAACTGGGCTTGAATCTTCTGAACTGCATTCACTTTCAACCTTCTTTTCCGTGCAAGAAGCTTTACCCTTCTTCCCTCTCTTCACCTTCTCACCATTGGCAACTTCCTTAAGCTTCAAGGGCTGTGAGACTTTCACCACTTCTGAATCAAAATGCTCCTTTTCAGAAGAAACCATGTTCATAGACAAAGTGCTGCCAATGCTTTGAAATTCACCATCATTTCCAACAGTGACAGAAGACAAATCAGTCACCCTTTTGCTCAATTTCCCCTTCTCAACACAACCATTCTCCTTATGTACCTTTTCTCTCTTGGTTTTTTCCTTCAGATCATGTTTCTTCTTCAACTCTGCAGAACCTGAATCTTTTCTCCTCCCTTTGGACTTGAACTCTTTGCTCTCCCATCCACTTTCAAAGCTGAGCTCCAAGAAGTTCTCATTTTCATGCAAATGGAAAGTTGGTGCCTCACAAAAAGAAGATGAGGACTTAACACGCCTATGAAGACCCTTTTTTGGCTTCTTGCACTCTCCCAAGTAGTCCACTGAGTTCATGGATTGGCTACGTGAAAGTGAACTTACTGTTGCTTTAGAGGGTATCTCTATATTTGCCTCCAACCCCATTAACTTAGCCACTATGGTAGGTGCAGAAAGAGTAGCAGTAGCACTAGTACTAGCAGCAGCCTCAGTGTTCTCATGCTTATCCTTCAATTCTTGATCTTTGCCACTTAACATTGAATCAAGTTCTCTGATTTGGTCCGAAGGGTGTGTTGGAAGGCTACCAGAGCAGAGAATCCTGCGCAAGATGACAGTGAGGCACCCTGCAGTGGTAGTAGCACTGTTGCAGTTGCACAAAGTTGGATCCAAACTGAGGGTGGATGAAGAAGAAGATGATGGTGATGATGATGAATGATATGATTTCAAGAGCTTCATGTTTACTGGCTTAGTAACCAAAGAGAAAAAGAAAAGCTAAAGAGATGAGAAATATGAAAAGAAGAAAAAGAAAATAAAAGTTGAACTGGGATTTTGGATTCTCAAACTTTACTAAGAGAAAAGCCAATGGAAGAGAAAACTAAAGTAGGATTTGATTTTTTTTTTTTGCTTTATGAAAGAGAAGGGTGGCGGGTTTCGTATTTGAATGTGAGAGAAGGAGTTAAGTTGGAATGGGGTGTGTTGCTTTTGGTCATTGACAAGTCAGTTTGTTGCTTGATTTTGTCACTTTATTTCCTGCCTTGCAGCGGCAAACAGAAGCACTCTTCTTTGAAGTTCAAACACTAGGAATGGAAAGGAGTTATTACTGAATGAGCAATTATAATTACTGTTCTCTTTTGAAATTGGTTTTTAAGCCTTCTTGGTTTTGGTGATAGAGGCCAATGAGGTTTTTTTTTTTTTATTCAATGGTGGAAAGTGAAAATTGTGAAGTGCGTGGAACGGGAAAGTATTGAATGGTCTATCCCCGGCAGTGATCAATGTGAGTAGTTTGTTGTTTTGTGTGGAGGGAGAGACATTGACAGTATGTGTTTGTTTTCTATTCGGGTCAAAGTCAGTGGTGATGTCAGTGACCTGACCAAATTCTTTTGGATTCTGAAGCCGAAGATACTGACTTTTGGTTGTGGTTGTTCCAAGAAGGAAGGTTAATAATTGTTAGAAATTAAGTAATGTAGAAAATTCTAAGAATTTATGATTAGCATAAGGCACTCAAGGGTCATTTGAAAAATCCATACATGAACCTAGTTACCAATGAAAATTCTAGGCATAGATGAATGCAAGGAATCAAGAGTAGGAAGTAGATGTGCTGCTAATTTAGATTAAGATTATTTTCACTTGCAATTTATGAAACACGGTATCTATACACTCATATCTATCTTTGAATGGATATAGACTCCACTTGATTTGAAAACTATATCTTATTCAATAATAAATGAGAGTGTGTTAATATGATGTTGTATAAAATATAAATATAAATAACATTACTCATTAGTTTAATTTCCCATGTATTGTAACTCATTTACAATTCTCCAAAACCAGAGGTAGATAATTAGATATATGAGGGCTTGTATGACCTAGAAAGATTGACCATAGTAAAATATAAATATAAATAAGATTACAAATTCTGTCATGATCTTCTTGCCGACCATACTTGTATTATTCAAGAAGTATGTACGATGCAGTGCTAAGAGTCACCGGTCCCCACCAATTAACTGAACACTGACAACTGTGTTTGCATCTACTTTGTTTTGTAATTAAAAGGAAAGTGTTTTGAATAGTTTATTGCAATAGTGCATTTCTGTGTGTTAACTGTTAACTCCATGGTTTTTCAACCAAGTATGAGGCTGTTCTAAAGTTTTAAAACTCTTCCCACATCTCAAAAATGGAAAAAGAATTCTACAACTCAACCACCTAACTTCTGAAACTTTAGAATTTGAGAAGGTGAATAATGATTTTGAGTTTAGAGAGCAAAGCTGCTGGTCGAAGTTGGTAAGTGGAGCTTGGTTATGAAGTATGAACACCCTTACTCGAGTCCCATTAACTGGAGTTCATAATTATCTGTTCAATTCTTCTTTTTTCATTTACATGTTGAACTAATATGTTAATAAATAGAGAGTTTAATTTTAATGTGTTGATATTGTTAAAGTAATGGGTGACACGATTTGATATTAACGGTTTTATTCATGTCAATGTAATTTATCCTATTGTTAAATATGAGACCATCATCTAATCATTTTTTTTTCATTCATATAACTTTTTAAATAATAAATGTTAAATTCAACCACTTTCACTCATATTGTAACACATAATTGAATAATAATATAAAAATATTCTATATATTGCGAGTTTGACTTATACCCCTTAGAATGTGGGTTCGAATTTTTTGACCAATGAAGAATCTGTATTTAATCCCACCTAAACTTTTCAGCACCAAAAAGTCCATATGAATTAAACCATGAAAAAAAAAAAGATCAAATACTTTCACATATTCTTAATATATAGGTGGGTTACTAACCACCAGATCCGCGGTAGCCACCGTCTATTTTACCATCGTCACATTATCAATTCCACCAATAATGTTTACTTTCACAATCACAATTACTGTCGCGGCGACCACCCGATTTACGTCCAGTGAAGTTTTACCTACATGAGATTGTGTATGATTTGCTTCGGAGTTTGACTTTGTGACATGGTTGCATTTTGGCTTGAGTTTTTGGCTCTCACACACGAAAACAATTACGATTGGGAATCTCATATTTCTTTTACCTACGTGACTATGTTATGTGAAGAAAGAGATTTCCTCTTTTTGGGCGATGTGAAGAAAGAAATAGAATAATAGAATGAACTCAATCAGATTTCCTGCTCTTTTTTTTTTTTCTTTGGGCAGATCCTGGACTAGAGTTCTCCCTTGACAGCACTGCAATATTTTTTTAGTCACCACAGGCTTTTGAGTTTAGAAAAAAAATCTTAAATAAGGCCCAATAACGAGCCCACAAGGCATGACGATGGATCAGTTGACAACGCATTGTCTGCATTCAAACAACAAAAACAAAACTTGACCATTTAAAATTGAAACAGCAAACAGAAGGCATATTCTCTGCATAAAAAATGTAAGGCTCAACAATCATTCTATCAGTGAATATGTATGCTCACTAGTCGGTAACTCGTGCTACGCACCGATTCATATATAATGAAATTGCTTAGCGTTTCATATTTATAGCAAGTTAATTGAAAAACTAAACTGAATTCACCAATATAATTCTTATTGGGATTTTAAAATTTGAAAAAAAATGTTTGTTGACAAAAAGAACATGAATTTTTGTTGACAAAAAGTTTTTTTTTTTCAATGTGACTATTGTCATTTTCTTTTGTCACACTCTTTTTACGCTTTTAAATAAAAGAAACATTGATTACTTATTTACACTTTTCCAAGTTTAATTTCGTATATGTCCTCTTTTTGTAATTAGCCATAAACCGGCTTACTCTAACATGATTTTTGGCCAAAAAATAAAAATAAAATGCCAGGCTGAAATTGGCTCAGTCACATGATTTTATTATAAATCGGATGACCGTATATATAGGATTGCTAACCTTTATACCTTCGTATGAAGGTTAGCAAGGTACCCATTTTATTTTCAACAAAATACCTCTTCCTTCTTTCTTTATTCAGTTTGTAGTTTAGTTTAGTTTTGTGATTTTATTTTGTACATGTTAATCACTATTTCAACTCTTTGTCTCAGGCCAACAGGGGGCCTCTATAGGCCATGCTCCCCCAATTTCTTTAATTTTATTTATGTATTTATTATAGTTATATAATTTCTCTAATATATATAGACTAATGTTTGCATTGACCTCCCTAGTAAAATTCTTTTAGCTCCGCTACTAGTCAAACGATAGTTAATATAACAAATTAAATAAGTTCAACTTATAGTAGTCATTTATTTATAAACTTTTAATTATTATTTTTTTAATTCTTGACAAAGTTTAATCATTATATTTTGATTTGAGGTATATATTATTTCTGATACCATAGGTTTTCGCACTTTCGCTGGCGGCACATCTAGGATTAGGAGGTTGTATCTTGGGCATGAGCAGTGCATGTGCATCTCCTCGATGATGGGTGCCGCTGACACTATTGGAGGGGGAGGCATATAGATATATAGTCGATCTTAAACTTCGTATGACAATTATCTAATGTGTTAACAGTGAAGACTTCGAGTTGGTACCCATGTTTTGAATGTATATAGTTCGACAAATAATATGTTGAATTTGAAGTGGATTTAAGTATTATTATTAGGTTTTTGTTTTGGTAATCTAAGGATACTGATATCTTTTTAAATCTAAGGTTGTCATCTAATTATAAGTATTTAAAATATTAATAAATTTAGTTAGTGGGACATATAATAAATTTTCAATCATAAATAATCTAAAAGGTATGAGTATCCATGAATTTTATAAGGTGTCGTAGAAATTTCCTATTATTATTATTATTTGGTGCGATAGTGTTTAAGAATTTGATTTTAAAATTGATAAAATAAGAATTAAACGAGCCAGCACCAAATTATCACTTGCTGTTAGTATTAGATAATATCAGAATACGAGAATTTCTTTTGTTTAATCAATAACATCATCGACGTAATACGGTAATAAATAATCGATATAAAATTCTTTTATCAGATTTACCAAATTTCGCTAGTAAAACAACTTAAACTCTCCATATATATCAAGGGTTTTTTCAGGATGTAAGAAAATAAAAATAGTATTTTTGGAGTTTTTAATACATCCAGTATAGGTTGAAAATTTCAAAAGCCCATTTTTTATGACAATTTTTTCACCATTAGGGTATGTTTGATTGAAAAATAAAAAAGATATGAAAATTTTTATCATTAAATTTTATGTATAGTTTTACACATAAAATTTATACATAAAAATTTTCTCCTTATTTTTATCCTTGACCAAGAAGGCATTTAATTTCTTAATTTCTTTTCACGTGGGATATGGAAAAGAATGAGTTATCATAACAGGGCTATTTTTAATAAATATTAGTGGGCCTCCAGCAATAGCTAGATTTCATAACCCTTAATAGCCACTAAGCACCTCCATGCGACACACAGCAATTAACATTGCGCCCCCTAAAATTCAACAACTATATACATAGTTGAAGAAAACTATCACCTTCTGACCCAAAAATTAAAATAATAAGACCATCACTTTCGACCCAAAAAGGGTGAAAAAGATCACTTATGGACCAAAGGAAAGACATCGTCGGTTATCGATAAATGAAAAATTATCGGACAAAAGAAAATGAAAATTGATTGAATAAAAACCCTATTAATTAACCTTAACATGGTATGATCTATGGCAATGCTGCAATGCTTAATGCAGTGTTGTTTGTTAGTGACAAAATCATCTCAAGCATTTGTCTGTATTTTACTATTTTGCTTACACCCCGACAATAAAAAAAAGTTGGAAAAGGGATAGCATGTGCATGTGGCTGTAACTCATAAATAATTGAATAGCATCCCTTGCTTAATTAGTTTTGAATTACCCATGTGAATGCTCTGCGCAACTCGTAGAAATCATACACAAATGAAGCTGACAATTCAATATTTATTACCCTTTTTATATTATTCCAAGTACTATTCCATTAAGGCCAACTATATTCTTGTCCCTTTGTAGTAAATGAATTAATCAGAGTGAGACCCATTACTCATAAAACAAGAACCAAAATCATGTGGCAAAACTAGCGTGGAACCACATTTGACCCCTATAGCAAACATGAAAAATAAACATTTAGATCGACTAGAGCATCAAAAAGAGCCACCAAAAATGTCACTTAGACTTGTTAAATGAATACTTGTGAAGCTGTGGATCAGTCTGATAGAATACTATATCTCCTGAGTCACTGACATAGTGGTCTTGCCTAATGCTTTGTATCAAGTACTTGATCAGATGAATTGGTAGTGGCCCAGATTTCTCTGGCTCACGGTAATACTCTCCAAGCACCGCCTTTGCCGCTTGTGTCTGCAGACAGTTAGAGAAAAAGTAACTTTCATTAGATATCAAACATTCGGTATGGAATAAAAAGAAGACACAAAAATTGTAATAGGCAGAAAATTTCAGTTTTTAAATTATATTAAATCCCCAAGACATATTTTGGGCACAAATTGGTATGGTAGAATTTGAAAATCCCCAATTAATCCCTCATCATTCAAACAAAGAAACAAATTGGTTCATTCTCAAAGATGCTTACAATTAAAAAAAAAAAAGAAAAAAAAACCTGTATACAAACCTACACAAAGAAACTAATTTATATAAAAAAAAATTTAATTATTAGGAGATTTTCAAATTATGATGAGCTAATTTGTTCCCATTTCTCATAAACCAAAATAGGTATTTAGTATTTTTTTTATTAAATTTCTTAACCAATTTTATGGCGCAAGTAAAACTCAAAAATTAAATATATGGTGATTTTCTTGAATATTAGGGTATAAGTTGTACTCCCCCATCCTCAAATAAATGTCAAGTTATAAAAAGACATTAATGCTAGAAAAAAATAAGATTATTTAATAAAAGTATTTGTGAAAAAAATAATTAATACTATGAGTTTGTGCAACAAATAGTTATTTATATACAAGATGCATTTCTAAAATAGACAGTAATTTGATGAACGAGGGAGTAGACAAGTTTGAAAGTTACCGCTTCAATTAAGTGATAGTGAGGAATTTGAGGGAAAAGATGGTGAATAACATGAGTGCCAATGTCATGGTGAATGTTGTTAACCCAACCATAGTCACGATCCACGGTTGTAAGGCCACCTCTTAAATAACTCCATTCCTGTAAATTCACACATACCAACAAAACATGTTGTGGGCCAAGTTGTAACGCATTATTTTATGTCAGGAAAAAGTGCAAACTTCGATAAATAAATTGCTTGGTGTTATAAAGCATTTATAACACCCATCTAACTGAAGTCCATGAATAAAACAAATAAGTTCAGAATTTCGAGACTAAAGGTCAAGATTTGAGCTTAATAAAATAACATAAAAGTTTCAGATTGGAAATTAAAAAGCAAATAAACATCGTTAGGCATTAAAAAAAAATTGGTGAGACAGAATCAATTTCAGATTGATGATTTGTTACCTTTCCACGGTACCAAGGTAATTTCTGCTTGTAACCATGGTGGTGCAAGTAGGTGACCAAATCCAGCCACATGACGAAGATCTACATGTGGAAATAAGCGAGTGACTATCAATGGAAATGTATAAACAATTCACTTCCAAGGGTTTGTTGGATTTGAGAATGAAATTAGGGTAAAATATTTTATCAATGAGCAGCATTTATAATTTTACTAATAGAATCTATCTACAAAAATTTTCATCCTACTTTTCTTTTTGTTTAAGCCAAACGTTGCTAAGAAAATTGGGAGTAAATTTTATGCATGAGAACTAAATATAATTTAGCAAATAGATGAGGCTAGCTCATCCAAGAAACCAAAGATATCCTAAATGTTAAATTTAAAACCATATCATATTAAAAAGAAAAATATGATTTGTATTCGTAAAGTATGAGATATTGTACTGACGCATATCTCATCCACCATTAAATGAAATGTGAATTTTACTTAAATGAAATCCACATCCTATTCAATAGTAGATGAGATGTGAGTGGATATGATGTCTCATATATTGTGAGTACAAATAACATAACTCTATTGAAAATCATATCCAATTTAAACAATTAAGCCGAAGTCTATGATCGATATCTCATAACATAGTGGGGAAGGAGGGAATGAGGTAAAAGCAACAGTGCAAGAGTGAGATTACCAAATAGGGGATTCCATAGAGCTTGAGAATCAGAAGTGGGGTCGTAATGAAGGATAGACAGAGAAGCAGAGAAAACATGAAAACCCAACACAGTGTTGAAACCATCACTTCTTTTCTCTCATTTGGTGAGAACAAGTTGCTGTAGGGATTGAAGTGAGAACCTTCCTTTCCAGGGCTTCTCCACAACTGAAATTGCATTTCATATTAGAGAGAAAATTGTGAGAATTAATCTTGAACAATATAAAAACGATATTCTTTTGTTTGAAATAAGCACTTACCAAGTAGAAGGGATATGCAAAGATGGGTAAAGGCACTGTGAATCTCAAGAGTCTAGTCGTATAGTCTAGACTCTTGTATATCTTCTCTGTCAACTGAGATAATGACACCAAATAAAATACCAATTAGCATGAACCTCATGAAGTTTAAATATAATTATTTTAATTTGCTGGGCCAACTACTCGTATGTAGTGAAATTAATAACAAAGATGCAAGCAAACACTTACTGGTACCCATGACTCATCTTTCTCAACATGTCCGTGGTTTTGGTGGTGGGTTCTGTGGCTAATCCTCCTAAAAACAAGCAAGAAAGTTGGAAATACTTGTTGTCAAATCAAATTAAGGAATTGGTATAGCATAAACTTTTGAGGACAAAATGAGCAATAAGAAAAAAAAGTGCCAAGAACAAACCATCCATGGTATGGTACAAGGATTGAGGAGTGCAAGATGTGGCCCACAATGCTATTCAGCTTGGCACTGTTTGAAAAGCTTCCATGGCCACTGTTCATTAAAAAAAGTTGAAAAATTTATTAATCTACCAAGTGAAAAGTGGTCCAAGACAATGAAGAGGCACATGACATTAAAAGTGAGTGAGAACTAAGAAGTAAGAACATAATTGAGACAAGCAGTTACCACTTACCAATCATGTCCAAGAACAAAAAGTGCCCAGAACATTGTGCCCTGAGCAGGCCAATAGAGGGGCCAGAAGAACCAGCTATTGAAGTGAATTGCCGCAGCTAGCAATGCAGTGACCACAAACACATCCCTCAGGACATAACTGAGGGATCTCCATGGATTCTTGACCCAGCAGTGTTTTGGAATGGCAGCTCTGATTTCTGCTATCTTAAATGGTGGAGGGGCACTGGGATCGAACCCATTTTGGTGTCCATTGGTAGCAGCGTTGAACAAAGACTTTGCTTCTTTGTTTTCAACCATTGCTGCCTAGTGTTTCTCTAAGAGCTTAGAAGAAGATGAAATCTTTGGGAAGAACACATACACGGGGGTCAGGCATATATAACAGAGAAGTGTGATTGGAGTAATAATAAATAATAAATACATCAATAAATAATAGTCATAAAAGCATAAGATTCTTACTTTTACTTTTATTGTGCCTTTTCATTTTTCCCTTTCTTATGGTAGTTAGCCTGCTAACAATAAAATGTTGCGGGTTTCGACAAACGAACAAGGATATTGTGCCCTGGGACCTGAAGAAAGAAACACATGCTAGCAACCGTTTATTCATTTAATTGTTTTGTGACGCCTAAATTTGAAAAGAAATCAAATCAAATCGACAAGAGAAACCGGAATTTCTGCAGATCAATCAACTTTGATGTGAATTTGGATTACGAAACAGGGAGTGGTTCAGTGTGTTTCTCCTCTCAAATAAATCTAAAGATACTCAGTTTTAGGAAGAAAATTTAAAATTAATTTAAGTTGGATTATCTTCTACTTTTTTTTTTTTTAGTTAATATTCATTTTAGTCACTAACTTCACATTTATAACTCATTTTAATCATTACTTTTTAAATTAAAATAAATCGGTATAGTCTCTGACATTATAAAGCATGAGTCATAATAGTCCCTTATTCCACTTTTATTTAACATTCCATTAATTAAATGATGGCATGTAACGTTAAGTAATATCTTAACATATCTTATATCATTTGAAGTAGAACTAAATTCAAAATGACTCATTTAAATTTCTAAAATTACAGAAAATAGGTCATTTAAATCTCTTTTTTAAATTATAAAATGACTTATTTTATACAATTTTAAACACTAAAATGAGTCATTTTAAACTTTATTGTACTTCAAATGACAAATAATATATCAAGATATCACTTCACATTACATATTATTATGTAATTAATAAAATGTTAAATAAAAGTGAGATCGAGGACTAACTTGATTTACATTTTATAATGTTAAGGATTATTTTGATTCATTTTAAAAGTTAGAGATTAAAATGAACTATGAATGTTGTTCCAACCAAACTATGGAGCGTCTGCTTAAATTTTGTGTTTGATCGAATTGTTAAGGGTTTTAGAGTGTGTTTTCACATCCCCTTTCTGGTCTTGATTCCTCTTGTTTTATAGTGGGTTAAACCTCTTGAGAATGCCTTTAAGAATCTGAACGAATAATTAGTCTTTTATGTCTTTTAAATGTCATGCTTGTCATTCACAAGGTTATAATATTAATTATAAAGTCCATTATTTCTTATAATCTGTCCAAACTCCATCTGAGCGCTTTGGTTAGTCAAAGAGTCCAGTACAAGTGCAACGATTAAAATAAATATTAATATTTTTTTTTGTTTACTATATAATCTTGTACTTGTAGTTTAATTCAAAAAAATTTGGGTGAATAATGTTACCTTCCTTGAGGTTTTTTTCGATAATTTCAAGAGAAAGTTCCACACTCATGAGAGAGAGTGGAGAAACCAAAATATTGTGTACAATCAATAATGCAAAACACCCAAATTTAGTTTAATTTTAAAATTAGGGTTATGCTAACCAGAAACCTAAGGACACTAGTAAAGGAAACCAAAACAAATAAATTATAAATTTTTTTAGCAAGTCATATGTTTTGAAAATACAAAACCTGGTCTTTCTAATAATAAGTTTTCTTTTTTACGTCCTTAAATAATGACTTCAGGGCACTAGTTACGTAAACACTTAAAATTAATCTTAAGTTGGAATATCTCATACTTTTTTTGGGTTTATCTTGTAGTTTAATTCAAAATTTTTTGGGTGAATTACTTGACCTTCATGAGATTAGATGATATTAGCATATGATACCCAACAACACTTACACTCCCTTGCAGAGATAGTTGGTTCCATGCTTAAAAGGTTGCTCAGTGTCACATTGTACAGAATATGTCTGCTGGAAACGTGGCTTTATAATTTGTGTGTGGGCATGTATGTGTGCTCCTTGGAGCATTTCATAGGAGCACATAGCTAGAAATATAAGGATAATCGAGACAGTAAAAATTGATATATAAATAATAAATATGTATAAGGATAGTATTGAAAGAAAAAAATATTAAATTTTTATCTTCGTATCATGTCTCCACTATTTCCAAATTTTGAAAATACATAAATTTTATGTTTTTCTATCTCATGTTCCTATCTTCTCTTTTAAATACGTTTCTATTTTCACTATTCATATATTTTGTGTCTTGTCTTTCAAACCAAATGCTACCCTATAATCAGATGGTGCTCTTTGGGCAATTACAAAAGGTGTATGTGCCATTTCATTAAAAGATGTTACGAGGGTAATATTACTGGGTAATTTCTTGATTAGGTGTGTACTTTCTTTTGCTTCTCACAGTGTGTGAGAGTGGAGACTGTATTCATTAAATAGCGAGAAAAAAAAAACTAGTATTGGAATAAGAGGCATATAATAAAACCATGTTAATTACCAAAAAAAACCATGTTGTCACTAGTAGCTAAACTATTGGTACTAATATTAACTCAGAATATTAAAGTTGAAATTATCTTGAAGTAGTTGCTTGTAAAATTGCTTACTTACTCTTTGTTTAATGCATTTAATCATTGTTTTTTTTCAAATACTAGAGGGCGTTTAAATAATACTGTTTATGATATTTCTTTTAAAAATCTTTTAGAAATCAAATGTCATATTTTCTATGATTATTACGTTTTATTATACGGTTTATTGTTTCACAGAAAGTCATTTTAAGTCCGCTTGGCCACTTTTCAATAGATACTTGTTAAAATACTCAAAAACAAGTATTTTAATAGTATGTATTTGAATATAAAATAATGTATTTATAAATAATTTTTAAAAATGATTTTTATAGAATAAATATTAATTTGATCCCTAAAATTATATGTGTAATTTATTTTAATCTCTAAAATTCAGAAAGTATCACTTTAATCATTGAAATTTCAAAAAGTGATTCAACTTAATTCTTTTGGTGATTCAATTTAATCTTTATAAATAGTAGTATAAGGACTAATTTGAATCACCTTTTAAAATTTTAAGAATTAAAGTGGTATTTCTTAATTTTAGAAATTAAAATGAATTATGTATATAATTTTAAAAATTAAAGTGTACATTGTCTATTTGTATATTAAGACTTAGATGATTTATCTAAACTGTAATTAAACCTACTGCTGATGTGGTTTAAAAAATCTCCATTGAAGGTCTATGGTCAAAAATGAGAAAAACATTGATGAATGTTTAACTAGAAGCATTGAACCGACACTTCACAGATAAACGTCTGAATCAAATTAAACTAGCTAGATTCGAGGAACAAAATCATCGTGCGGTGCAATTAATACCGGGGCTGGCAATGGCACGGATTGGGATGAGTTTTTCAATCCGATTCCATTAGGAAATAACAGTTTTAATCTATTCCGATCTTATATGTGGATTTTATAAGTTTAAATTTGCACCCACTTCATGGGTATTCACTCCATCATGCTATTTTTAAAAAATTCAGTAAAATTATCTCAAAATTTAAAAAAAATCAAATATAAAAAAAATAAAATAAAATCAATGACAATATTAATATCTAAATTCTAAAGTTTGCATAATCAATACAAAAAAATAACAAAATATTCTTAACGGAATGAACAAGTATTATTTATTAATGTATTAAGAATTTAGAGTTAAAAAATTTTCTTTAAATATACAAGGGATACAGAACATTAAATATACAAGGGATACAGAACAGGTTAAGATGAACTTACCCTAAATCCACACCCGCGTCAACCCATAAATAAGTAGAGTGGGTGACGGAGAGAGCACGTAATCGATGAATTTGATGGAAATTGCCACCCTTAATTAATGCATTCAAATATGGGGAATTTCTGCAATTGCTATCAAAGTTGTCTTCTAGGCTTTACTGTGACTTCATTTATGCTCCGCACGTCAACCGAGGAAAAATGGATGACTTATTTGTAACACTTATATAATACCTTATTTAGAAAAAAAAAAAATGATTTGTTCTTATTGTTATCTACACTGTGTTAGGGTTGACATTCATTTGTTTTCATTAAAGTATCAAAATATTTTTTGAGAGAAAAACTAACATATTATCTAATGATTTATATAAAAATTTAAGAAAATTTTGTAAAATAATTTTTTGCTTATTAGATAGAGTGTATAATAAGTGTTTGGGACATGCGTCATGTGGCTACAACTGAAGATAAATTCTTATATATTATTAAAGTAAGAAAACACTATTTTAAAAATATAGATAAATTAAAAATAAGAAATAATAATAAAATTAATAGAAAAATATTTTTAAACTCTAGAGGACAATCAGTTTTTCTTCTTTCACTATGTATTTTCATTAAATGATTTTATGAAATTTACCCATAAGAACATAATACAGAAATTTAATGACTAACATATTCATAGAAAAATATTTTTGTTGGAGAAATATGAACAATGTTTGTCAAAATCGAAAAAATTCCTTTACATATCTGGAGCATCATGCATATATATACATATATCCAATAATGAAATAATATTATAGTAAGAATTCATTTTTAACCTCTGTTTTAGTTAAAGAAATATTTTAGTATTATTGAATATAAAATATATCTATTGACATTTCCTGTATATAAGAATTTGATCTCGAAATTGATGTATTGATGAAGTTATAATTTCTCATCACCAGTAAGTGATAAAGGCCAACGACCCAATGCCATTTGCCAAAGCTAATTGGATGACAGGTTTGAAGATGACTGCGAGGACGAGTGAAATGAATGCCAAATTGTTAACCATGAAATATATATATATAGATTAGGAATAAAATTGATTTTTTATTAAGTGCGTTTTGAAAATATTACAATCAAATGTAATAAATAGAGAGTGGTAATAGCTAAATAGGGGTGGCATTGCCATTTCCTAGAAGTGGCTATTGTCACTCCTCATTACCTTATGTCACTTTTATTATTCTTTGTTTCATAATAATTGTCAGTTTTTTTACTTTTTAATATTTTAAAATATTTGTCCATTTATAATATTTAGATAACATTAATTTATTTTCTTCCATTTTGTCACGACCCAATTTAGGAACACTACCAGCATATGGGACTCTGGGTCCTCACGTAAGCTTGTTGAGTAGCGCATCTCTTTAATGCATGAAATAACATAATTTCCATTCTTAAAACATAAATAAATGTAACTCATTATCAATTTCTATATTCAAAATATAATATCTAAACTTGTAAAACTTATGCTTTTTCAACATACATAACTCTGAAATTTCGTTTAAAACTTGAAAACTGAATTATAACTACATGACTGATCTGCTACATAATCTAAATCAAAATTTGTAATTGAAGCCCATACTTAAATTCTTATGCATACAGGGGTATACATAAACTCTGAAAAATAAATGCATGGCTCGGATTCTGCTTGCACATCTACTAAAGCACTCTAATTGTAACATAAACCTAATTTAAGCCTTACTGTAGTGTAAAGCTCACCACTTAAATATTTGCATCAATTGAAGCTTCTGAGCAAAACTGAACCTACAACTATGAGGAGGAAGGGAGAACGGTGAGTCTATTAGTCACCTCTGTGTTGAATCTCTATAAACTAAAAACAAAAAATTATTTATTCAAAATTGGGATCATTCAAGAGAATTTTGTAAGGTGCACTTTTTGTAATCTCTATGTTGAATCTATTAGTCACCTCTTCTTACATTGTATCATCTCATGGAAAACTTGGAATTTTTTTCTCCAAAGAACTGGTTTATTTTGGAGTGTTCCAGCTGATCTTAAGTCTATGTTTGAAGATTGGAGGGAGTCGGTTATAGGAAACAGATGCAAAGAGGAGTGGACCATTCTGTTTTTTGTTGTCATATGGTCCATATGGAATTTAAGAAATAAATTGGTATTTGAAAATGAGTCTGTGAATGAGAATTTACTGCAACAAAAAAATTTGTTTCATTGGTCTAAATGAGTAAAAGCATCAGTAAGGAATAAGAATCAAAAGAAGGAGAAAAACGGAGCATGCTCAACTAGGAATTTTTTCTCTTCATCTCTGAACCCATTGTGTGAAATGTACTGGTGGCTATGCACTAAATATTACTAACAAGGAAACTTTTATGTGATAGGAGGATTGTTAGTATCAAATGAAAATGTTTGACTTTGTTGTTTAACAGATGAGATCAAAGCTAAGTCAATAATAGAGGCTGAAATCAGGTCTCTAGAGAAGGCAGTAGACTTTATCACTAAGGTGGTAAATAGGGATATTGGTTCAGTGATTTTTAAGTCCAACTTGATGGCATTATCAAAGCGGATAAAGGGAGAAGACAGATTTTCTTGGACCTGGGTCTCAACAGAAATTTATTTCTTAACATGAAACCAAAGTTAAAGAAATCTTCTTTGCTTTTCGTTAGCTCACTAGACAAGGAGGTTTTTCAATTTTGGTCAGCACAGGGACAGCAAGTAGAGGTTCCCTTTGTTAATTGGTTTTGTTAAGTAGCAATTGTAGATTCGAGTTTTCCAGGGTGTAAGCTTTTTCATGTGAGTACAATGAGTAAAAATAAGTGTAGTTTTTGTAGTGGCAGTGACTATAAGTGTATTCTTCATCCTTGATGGCAATGCTGAAGGGGACAATGAGGATGTAAATTTTTCACTTTTTGACAGGTGTTTTTACTCAATTGTGTAAATGGGGCTGTGGGTGTGCTTTGTTTTCTTCGACTTTGTCTCTTTTGTCTCTTACTCCACTCTGTTTCCTAAGGGTGTTGAGTGTATCAATAAATATAAAAAAAAAAAGGCGGGAAGGGTGAGTCAACAGACTCAATGAGTGGATTCTCACCTACAACCCACATAGGATGTCCAAGGGATATACACAAATACAATATATATGCAATAAACATAAATAATTTGATATTTACATATATAGCTGGCTAGAAAAAACATTTTTCATTCCATAGATTCATAAACAAGCATTTCTAAATTTATTGTTTTGCATGAATTCATTTAAACTTGTGGTGTAATAACTCCTCGAGAAACAGTAATCTCTGGCTATGTCTATATATCCTACTAATAATAAGGATTAAATGCATTTTACCCCATAAATTTTAGGTCATATGCAATTTAAACTCCAACATTTTAAAAGTGTATTACGACAACATGAACTTTTCAAATTGTGCAAAAAATCCCTTAATTTTCAAACAATGTAGTACAAGACCCCTGAAATTTTCAAACTGTGCAAAAATCTCACAAAAACTTAAGTTATAACAAGGTGTTGAGTTATGAACAATAAAAAAAAATCATGGGGTTGGTTGCACATAGTATTCATAGACAAGGTACCGGGTTGCACAAATTAGAAACTTTAGTGCGGTCAAGTACACATAAATCTTACCATTACTAGTTACCAAAATTATACTGAGGGGTGTTTTGCACAGTTTGAAAAGTTCAGGCTGTCGGGATACACATTTTAAAAAGTCAGGAGATAAATTGCATATGACCAAAAATTTAGGAGGTAAAATGCATTTATCCCTAATAATAATAGTCTTTGAATTTCTCTCATCTTTATGAGTACCTCACAAAGTCCCGAATTTAGACACCTAACTAGGTTCTATTATCTGAATAATACTCTAGGGGCGAGATTGTCCTTTGGTAGACAACTTGGTACTAAGGCTAATGATCTCTCACAACTATTAACTCATTGTCTGTTTATTTATAGTTACCATCTAAACTAGTTTGTACACAAATCGAATAAATCTGAAATCTCATAAAACTCTGAAAGCTCTATATTTATATAATTGTAACAATTGGATTTTTGCATAATTATGGCTATGAAATCATGCCTAAGGGATCACCAGATTGTAGGCATTGCAATTTCAAGCCCACAAAATATGTATCTGTCAATTGCTATGAATCATACTGCATTCCGTACTTCTTAATATCATGAAAACTAAAATTCTAAAGTCATATCTCAAGCTAATATATTTTCATAAACTTTATAACTCTAATATCATACTTCAAAGCAATGGGGTTCATAATCATGAAAACTCTAAAATCATAATAGTTTATGTGTTCACGAAGTCAAAACATACTCTGTTCAACATTTTTTTTTAATATATCTTAACTGATACTCTAAAAGCATAGTCCAAATTCTAAAATCTTGAAAACATAGTGATGTCATAAATTCATAGAAAAAAAAAAACATGTTTGACACATTGGCAAACTTGCTAAAATACATATTTTCCAAAAAAATCTTGAGCATATAAGACATTTTCATAAATACAACATAATAATCATAGTCCTATGGTTTTCTAAAAACATAGTTTTCATGCTATGATTAAAAATCACAATCTTTGCTAGCTTGGCATCACTTGCAAATTCATATCTATATCATATTTTCGTTTCTAAGCTCATGTTTAGCAACCATAATGCTACAAACATAATTCTAATGATCAAAATAAGGCCATGAGTTTAAATTCACTCACCGTTTGGGCTAAGAGTGTGAGGGATACTACCAACTTGACCTTGAAAACTTAGGATTAACTGCCATAGAACCACAAACAACACATGAGTCCCTCTAAATCATGACATGATAGATTCGCATGAGGGTGCCCTAGCTCTTACCAGGGAAGAACATAGAAGAAATTGACATAAACAACGCACAAACAACTTACCCAATGATTTGGGAGGAGGAAGAAAGCTTGGAGTTGTTTGAGAGGGGAGAGAGATCACCTTGTGGGGGTTAGGGTTCTAGTTTCTATGTTTGGGGCCGAGTATAGGGTGTATTTATATAGAAAGAGGGTTGTTTAGTGAAGTTATGTCGTTTTACACTATTCCGTCATCCGGGGTCCTCGCTACAGCAAACCTGCTGTCCAACTTGCTCGTTGCAGCGTGAAAAACTTGCTACAATGAACCCGCCTAACCTTCTACTCACTGTTGCGAGAAAAGCTCGCTGCAGTAAACATGTCTGCATAAAAAATAGACTTAATAAAAACATGATTTTCTGAAATCCAAAGGTATTCGGGGTGCCAAAGGCTATGATAGGCTTAGCCAAAGACACATAAACCTAAGACATCACACATTTATACCTTTAATATGAATTTATTAGTTAATTATTCCATATATTTACTAATACGAGTAATGATGACTAGAGAAGAGTAGTTTTGTTAATTCATATAACCTTCTACATTTACCAATATATTTTTTTTGTATATCTTAATATACATATTGTTTAATTTTTTACAATAATTATGAAATGGGGGGAGTAAATTGTAACACTCTAACAGTAATTTCAGAAGTATATGTGTTTCGCAATAGTATGATTCACAAGTATGGAAGTATGTGAAAAAATGTTTATCACGCAAAGGGAGAAAAATCACTGTATCAGTAAACAATGATCAGAAACAAAACAAAAATAAATGGTAGTAGCAGCTAAGCTTCTTGTCCATCGACCCCTGAGTTCATCCTGCAAGAACCAGGAATTGGAATCAAGAAATGCAAGAAGGGAGGTAGAGAAAAAAATCCCAAAGGATGTGTGAGTTCATACCATAACTGACTCCTCTTCGTGGATGCCACCTCCTTATATCTGAGTGATGTAATTCCTGAGCCTTGAGTTGATGATTTTTCTTCTTTGCCCCTTGCCCATCTCGGCTTGCTACATGTCCCAAGCCTCTAACTGAATGCACCCCAGCTGGACGCTCATTCTCGGTTAAAAAGTCTCTTGTGTCCTCTTGCTTTATAACATTTCCTCCTCCATTAAAATCAACCTTGTCCTCAAGGTTGAAGGTTGGATAATTGGCTGCTATCACTGTAGCATCTTCCCACGCTGCCTCGCCTCCTGCATTCCTTCCCACTGGATCTGAACTTGAAGTTGTTGCAATCACTAAACTTCAGCTTCTATGGCTAACACACCTTAACGGGTCTTAGAATAGGACCCGCTTCACCATATTGGTGGTAGGGGAAAACATGTTGCACACGGATCTCCCTGAAACGCCTTCAGCATTGCCACATGGAAGACGGGGTGAATTTTAGCTTGCTCTGGCAATTGTAGCTTATATGCTACCTTGCCTACCCGCTGAATGATTTGAAAGGGACCAAAGTACCTCAAACTTAATTTCTGATTCTTCCTCAGTTGCACTGAGTGTTGTTTGTACGGTTGCAGCTTGACTAAGACCCAATCACCCACTTCAAACTCCTTGTCACTCCTATGTTTGTCTGCTTGATTCTTCATTCGAGTTTGAGCTTTCTCTAAATTGATCTTCAGCTGGTGTAATGTTCTGTCTCTATCCACTAATAATTGTTGAACGTCCGGGGGGTCTCCTGTATTAATGGAATACTTAGCAACAGATGGTGGTGGGCGACCATATACCACTTCAAAAGGGGTCATCCCTATACTGGTTTGAAAGGCTGAGTTATACCAGATTTCAGCCCATGTCAGGGCTTTTGACCAGCTTTTTGGATGATCATATGTATAGCATCTCAAAAACATCTCAAGAATTTTATTAACTGCCTCGGTTTGGCCATCCGATTGAGGATGATAGGCCGAAGACATGGCTAAGGTTGTACCTTGCAATTTGAACAGTTGCTGCCAGAATTTGCTAGTGAAGACCTTGTCTCTATCTGAGACAATTGTTTGAGGTAAACCATGAAGCTTGACTACATTGTCAAAAAATACTTCTGCCACCTTTTGTGCATTAAAATCTGCCTTCAATGGCATGAAGTGTGCATATTTAGACAGGCGGTCTACAACCACCATAATTACTGAGTAGCCATGTGAAGGGGGTAAACCCGTGATAAAATCCATGCTAATATCTTCCCATATTTTCTGTGGGATAGGTAGAGGGTTCAGCAACCCTGTAGGAGATGCTGTCAAATGTTTAGCTCTTTGACAAATGTCACACTTGGTGATAAAGGCTTTGATGTCTTCATACATGCCATTCCAAAAGAATTTGGCACCTATTCGCCGCTGTTTTCTTACTTTATGTCCCCAACTGGGGATGAATGAAATTCCAACAGAATTTTGTTAATTAAAGCAGTGACCTTTGGGATTAGCAGCCTGTTTCCCTTGTAAATTAAATCCCCTTTCTGGTCTAGTCCCTTAGCAACCCTTTCAGCTTTATTCTTGCCCTGTAACCACGCTTGGATTTGAACATTTGCAAGTTGAGCTCTTTTAATCTCCTCAATGAGGGTACATTTGGGTTCACTCCAAGTCATAAAACACGACCTGGACAAGGCATCAGCAGCGATATTCTCTTTTCCAGCTCTATATTCAATTTGAAAATCATAGCCCAAGAGTTTGTGCAACCACCCTTGTTGTTCTGGTGTCTGTAATGATTGATCTTGTAAGTGTCTCAGACTTTGATGGTCTGTCCGGATTATAAACTTGTGCCCCAGGAGATAATGTCGGAATTTGGCTACCGCCTCTGTGATTGCAAACAATTCTCGAACATAAGCCCCTTGCTTCTGTAATCTAGGTGACAATTTTCTGGAAAAATATGCTATTGGATGGCCCTGCTGACTGAGTACAACACCAATTCCACAACCTGAGGCATCAGTTTCAAGTATGAATTTCTGAGTGAAGTCAGGTAATGCTAAGACTGGCCCTTCCGTGACAGCTTGCTTCAGTCTATTAAATGCCTGTTGCGCCTCTTGTGACCATTGGAAATTGTCTTTTCGTAACAGATCCGTTAAAGGAGCAGCAATCAAAGCATAATGCTTTATAAATCTCCTATAATATCCTGTGAGTCCCAGAAATGCCCGTAGCTGTTTAACATTCATAGGACAAGGCCATTCTAAAACATTTTTGACCTTATTACAATCCATTTGTACCCCTTTAGCGGAGACAATATGTCCCAAATATTCCACCTCTTTCAACCCAAAAGAGCACTTGGATAGCTTTGCAAATAATTGATGAGCAGCAGTTGCAAAACATGCTCTAAATGCTGTAAATGTTCATGCCATGTTGAGCTATATACCAGAATATCATCAAAAAACACCAGTACAAACTTCCTAAGAACCCTTTGAAAAACAGAATTCATTAATGCTTGAAATGTTGCAGGGGCGTTTGTTAACCCAAATGGCATAACAAGCCATTCATACAAGCCTTGGTGAGTTTTGAATGCAGTTTTATACCTGTCTTTTGGCTCCACTAAGATTTGATGGTAGCCGGATCTCAGGTCCAGCTTGGAGAAAAACTGGGCACCATGTAGTTCATCCAGCAGCTCATCAACTGTTGGCATAGGAAACTTATCCTTGATCGTAATTGCATTCAAAGCTCTGTAGTCTGTGCAAAAACGCCACGTGCCATCTTTCTTCTTCACTAAAACAATAGGTGAAGCAAATGGGCTTGAACTCGGTTGTATAATTCCTTCTTCTAACATATTCTGAACCATGGATTCAATTTCCTCTTTTTGGCTATGAGGATATCGATAAGGCCTTGATTTAACTGGAGCTGACCCCTCAATCAAGGGAATAGTATGATTATGAGTTCTCTGCAGTGGGAGCCCAATTGGTTTGTCAAATACTGATTGATAAGTGTGTAGGAGCAAGGCTAATTCCGGTTCCATGTCCTCAGGTAGCTGTAATTGCTGTTGATCCACTGGTTTAAGCAACAAAGTGTACCATTCTGCAATGCCATCTATGTGCTGCAACCTTGACAAATTAGTGAACTGCGTCTGGTCCGGCTGTGAGTGTTTCATCCCTTGCAAAGTGACTAACTCATTGTTCCAGAAAAATTTTAGAAACATGTCTTCATAGTCTGCTGCATGAGTCTTGATCTTCTTGAGCCATGAGGCTCCTAACACCACGTCAGTAACTGGGACATCCAACACAAAGACTGAAATAGGCAGTGCATGTCCTTGTATCTCCACTAGCATATCTTGAATGAATCCTTGAGTTGGTATGGTCATGCCATTACCCACCAAAACAGAAAATTGAGGTTCTGCCTGCACAGGTAACTTGAGGAAATTAGCAATCCTCGGTTGAATGAAGCAATCTGAACTCCCGCTATCCAGTAGTATTTTCACTGGTAATCCATTGATAGTTCCTTCAAATCGCATCAAATTGGCACGTTTGTCATTGTGGAGGGCATTGAAGTATAATGGAGGCTTACTGGAGTCTTCCGCTCCTATTGTTACTGGTTCTTGCTCTGCTGAATCTTCAACAGAGTCGAAATAAACATCGCCCTCTAATTCATCTTCAATCTGTAATAGCAGCATCTGTCTATTTGGGCATTTATGACCCAAAACAAACTTTTCATCACATGTGAAACAAAGGCCTTGTTCTCTTCGACGTTGATACTCTGCTGGAGGGAGTCGCTTTATTGGGTTTGGTTTCACTGGGACCGGTTTGGGTGGAGGTAATTGTAATAACGGTGGCTGTTTGGGTGTTGTCGGTGATGTGGTGTGGGTGACCATGTTCACGGGCTTGGGGTTATGAAAATAGCGTGGGGGGAAATTAGGACGGGGTTTCAAGTCAGCTTTGTCTTCGTACAATTTTGCTAAAGCAAATGCTCGCATCAGGTTGGAAGGGTTTTGGGAAATTACCTCACGACGGATCTCTTGCTTCAATCCTCCTACAAAACAATCAAGCATCGCGTCGGGGCTGATTCCATAGCTCCGGTTGGCCAACGCACTAAACTCCATGTAATACTGCTGTACAGAGCCAGTTTGCACCAGCTTAAACAGATCAGAGCGTGGGCAATCGAATGGGGACGGTCCAAATTGTGTCTCTAAAGCTCGAGCCAGCAATTGCCATGAATGGAAAGGGTAAGTTCGTTGCATCATTTGAAACCATGGTACAACTTCTTTTTCAAAGTGAATTGAAGCTAAGGTGATGCGTTGTTCTTCTGGAGTTTGATAATAGTCGAAAAATTGTTCAGCCCTGAAAATCCATTGTAGCACATCAGTACCGTCGAACCTAGGAAAATCCACATGAGGCGTGCGTGGTTGAAGAGGTCCGCGCTGATGCTGATCACCATGGGAGGCTCCAGTGTGCTGATGTAAAGGATGTTGCAACACCTGTAGCGCATTTTCAATCATTTGCAAACGGTCTTCATTGTGCTGAAATTGTTGGAGAATACTTGCAACATCAGCTGCGAGGGCATCGAGTTTGTCTTCCCGAGAAGGAGTGCCTGCCATGGTATGGAATGAAAGCACCAAATGTAACACTCTAACAGTAATTTCAGAAGTATATGTGTTTCGCAATAGTATGATTCACAAGTATGGAAGTATGTGAAAAAATGTTTATCACGCAAAGGGAGAAAAATCACTGTATCAGTAAACAATGATCAGAAACAAAACAAAAATAAATGGTAGTAGCAGCTAAGCTTCTTGTCCATCGACCCCTGAGTTCATCCTGCAAGAACCAGGAATTGGAATCAAGAAATGCAAGAAGGGAGGTAGAGAAAAAAATCCCAAAGGATGTGTGAGTTCATACCATAACTGACTCCTCTTCGTGGATGCCACCTCCTTATATCTGAGTGATGTAATTCCTGAGCCTTGAGTTGATGATTTTTCTTCTTTGCCCCTTGCCCATCTCAAATCTCGCTTGCCACATGTCTCCCAAGCCTCTAATCGAATGCACTCCCAACCGACGCTTCATTCTGCTAAAAGTCTCTTGTGTCCTCTTGCTTTATAACATAAATGAGATTTTATTTAGTTGTTCTAAAATGCTCTTCATTAATTTATTGTTATTTCTTTTTTTTCAGCTTTTATTTTGATCACTTTCTTTTAAAATATTTATTACTTTTGGACAAACACAAGCATTAAGAATGATAACAAATGACAGGTAATGGAGTTAAATATAGTAAATAAACTAATATAACCCTATTAAATAAAATACTTTTGGAAAACTAATCATTAGTTAGTGAAATTATTTATGGGTACTATTGAAAAAAAAAATACATTGGAATGTGGAGTTGTCTAAAAGTGAATATATATTTTGAAATGTAAAGTTGTCTAAAAGTGAACAAATATTTTAAAAGTGATGAAATATTAAAGTTCTTTCATATTTCCCTTGACCATGTTTAGGGTGTGTTTTGTATAATGTATTAGGTATGATGGTATAAGCAACACTATACACTATGCTATTATCCGTTGTTTGGTATGACCAACGTAGTGTATAAGCTTATACATCATAATTGTCTTATATATTAAAATATTGTATAATTTAATACAACATGAGGAGATCGAATTATGACTGATTGATTTTTAATGCACATGGTCACTTTATTTTTTAATACTTTATTAAATAAAATTAGTCTTAAATAAGTAATAAAAATAAAATTATAAAATAAAAATACTTTTTAATAAAAAAAATTTATATTAAATAATTGCAAATAATTTATGATATTATTTTAGTTATATATAATAAAAATAAAAATAAAAATAATTGAGAAATAATAAATATTTAATAACAAATAATATTTTAAACAAATAATATATAATACATAATATAAAAATATAAAAATATTGAAATAATAAAAAAAATTAATATAATTTTAATTTTAATTAATAAATATTTACATAAATATAATATTTGAAAAATATATTGAAATAATTAATAAAAATTTCTATCTTATTATTATTTTATTTTATTAAATATTTACTTCAGGTATAAAAATTATTTGTAAATAGATGGTGATATTATAGTATATAAAATATAAAATATAATATCTTATACAATATTACACCAAACATCATATAGTATTAAAAATTTATCAGGTCTTATCTTATCAGATCTTATACTATCCGCCCTTATCCTATCAGACATGTCAAATGGACCCTTAATGTTTTGATTCACTTGGTTATTGGATTATGTGATTTTGTATTCTTATATGATCGGTCCAATTCATGGTTTTATTTTTCATTTGTATTTATTTAGTTTAATTGAAGGAAATAATTTGACAAAATGGTGAAATTGTGAAGTGTTTTGGCTGAAAGAAATATTAAAAGATAGTAGATTACCCTATTATTTTTAAATTAATTTTTTAAAATTTTGGACTCACTCTATGAATGATCAAGTATGTTAAATTTATATTTTCACATAAATACTAAAAACATGTAGCAAATCAATTTTGTTGATCATAATATCTCATGCACTGTTAAAAATCTTAAATGTTACATGAAAATATATCATTGAATTTTAGTATAAAAATTTTATCCCAAAAATATTATAGTTATCAAGTAACCAACATAATGTAGTCCATTACCTTTGTTTTCAAAAACAATTTGAGTAAATAAATCCATTTTATTATATAACAATTTGTGTTTTTGTATTTATTTATTTTTTACAAAAAGAATTTTGTACTAATTTTATATGAATTTTATTAAGTGACAATTAATGTAATTTCAAAATGTTTGATATGGGTTATATTTTTGTTTTTATATGGTCACTAAATAGTATAAGTATATATCTTAATTAATTTATTTAATATAACTATTTAGATATAAACATTAAATCACTTTGAAATTTTGATAATTTAATAATTATCTACCATTATACGGAACATAATAGTAAGTATGTTAGGTAAAAATAATTAAAAAATATGAATAAATAAATTGAAGTATACAATATTTATAATACCCAATAAAATTTTTTCATCTGGTGTTTATATAATTTCATCTAGTATTAAATAAACATATTATGTTAATGTTTGCCGTGTGGGTCTCTCAATTCTTTTTTTGATATAAAGTGATAGGCTTAACACCCAACACAGGGGAAACAAAAAGGAAACAAAGCACAAGGAAACCAAGTTGTTTATAGCCACGTCATCACCCAATATTGTTTTCAATCTGGACTATACGATCCCTAAAAGGCAATCATATGCACCAAGATTTACACGGTCACACCTACTGAAGAATGGGCAGAATCACTAGCTGAAAAACTGTGAGAAGATAGCAAAACAAAACTGATAGCAAACGTACTGAAGGCAGCATGCATAAGAACTGAATCCTCCAAAAGAAACATCCCCTAATTGGCAATAATACAACAACTAAAACCCCCTTCAAACTCATCCTCCAATCGGAAATAGTACAACACATCCGTGATGCATTATGGGACTCTATTTTCTACATAATTCAAAGATGGGACAAGACCAGGAAGCTACATTGGAGACAAAATTTGTCTTCAAGAAACCATACAGTAGTGATCACCCAAATCTGAAGTTAGAGAAAAAAAAAAACTTCACTCCATTACCTTCGACATTTCCATCAAGACCATCATTGTGAATGGAAACAAATAAGCTCAAATGGAGACCAAAGGCACGTAATACCAAAACCTGTCCTTAGCTAACACCCGGTTCGAACACACCTGAAAAGATAAAACCAAAAGACACACACATAAAAAGAATAAAGTAAACACATAGGAATATATTAAATTAGTTATTTACATATATAATATATTGCTTAATTATTTTCTTTAACTAGATCAAAAAGAATAAAGCAAAATAAAACCATGAATTGGACTAACTGTATTAGGAACCCAAAATCACAAAAACAAAGAAATAATAATAAAATAATGAAGGGTATTTTAGAATAATTAAATAAAAATTCATTTAAGAGGGAGTGGCATTAGATAATGAGGAATGACAATAGCCACTTCCATTTTTCTTTTTTTGATAGTTTGAAAAAAGTTTAAAACACCGGCCACATAATTAGGCTAAAGTGAAATAGTATACAACCAGCCTACAGACACCAATAAACAAAGAAAACTCAACCCATATTCAATTTTAACAACACCCCAAATCTAGATATATGACAACAACAATAACCCAAAATAGTTTCCTGCAAGGACCTTATGCATTCCATCTTATATGAGCCCATTGGTCTTGACCAATTCCAAAAGTTTTGCAATCAATCCCCGTATCACCTAGGATGTTCTTAACAAGCAATTTTTCCATATGAGATCAGCACCTTGGATAAACATATGAAAGATCGACCTTGAGCTAAAAATCCATCTCAGAGACCCCTTCCTGACCACCAGCATCATATTCTCATCTAATCGAACATTCCATACCCCCAACTCAGCATACCAAGCTAGTCCATTTGGCATTGCCATCAAGGCTAAACTATTAGGCACAACAAGATATTGCAATATAGCTAGAAATGGTTCAACACCCGGCTTCTACCTTACATGAAGCGCACACAAACACATACACACACACACACACATACACAACACACGTACCTAAATAGAAACACACATAACACACACCCCCAAGACAAGCAGCTATCTCAATCTACTTGATTCCTCACTGTGTATCTCTCATACACATCCTTACCGTGTATCACTCCCTCAAATTCACAAATGATCACTCTTAGTCTCACAACTCAAGTCATCCCAATCTCTCACATGATTGCTTGATATACCATTTCATCATTTCCTGCATAGAAAACATAGAAAATTAAGGGTTTGTTTGGAAAGTATTTTTAAAAACTATTCTTGATTTTTAAAATGAAAAAAAATGGGAAAACGTGTTTGGTAAGATGTTTTTTGTTACGTTTGTTTTAAAAATTAAAAACTAAACATAAGTTTTAAAATCAGAAAATAGAGAACAATTTTAAGATGATTTTGAAAACAAGTTAAAAATTGCGGTGGCAATATTGTGAATATCATGACTTGTTGATTTCTAACAGACTTCGACTCTCATATATCAGAAAAAGATATTTAAAAAGCTCATTGCTTCTCCTTCCCATGTGGCCTCTTTGAAGTTTCCATAGAGAGGGCTACCTGCCTCTCAGCATCCACCGCTCCCACAATGTTAGCACTCCGACAACCATCTAGCTCGACAATGTCTGACACTTTATTGATTCCGAGAAGCAACTTGAATGGATCATATGCTCTTTCTTGCCGCCTTTGGTGGAGAGAGGCATCTTTGGTGGCAAAAGACAATACTTCATGAGGATGTGTTGCTTTTTCTTATGTTTTGTATGTAATACAGTGTCATGTCATGATTTGTTTTTGGAGCTTGATTGTTGGTTAGTCCATTGTAATGCCACGCATTACTACCATTACTAATGGTGGATTGGAAGTTGCCCATTAAATTTCTGACACCTTTATAAACCATGCTAGAGGTGCTGGAAAATGTGTTGCTTGCGGACCTATTAACAAATTTGAGATCAAAGGGAAGACCTAAACTGAAATTGGAGCTCTACTAAAAGGATTCAATAGAGGCGTATAAATTCCAATCAACTAGCAACAGTGACATTGTTTGCTATCTTGTTATTTTCTTTTAACAAATTATATTCCAAACAGATTTTTGGTTTTTATGTTTAAAAAATAGTTTTAAGAACAAACTTGTCAAATAGATTTTATTATACTTTTAATTTCAAAAATTGAGTTTAAATTTTAATTTTAAAACTATTTTAGAAAATAAAAAACTGAAAACACTTTCAAACAGGTCCTAAATAACTCTTGAGATGTAACTAAATTCCATTCCACTTCAATCTTATTACAAAATGCACTCCACCCATTTTGTTCTATTAATAATTTTTAATTTTTAACTAATTATTATGATAACAAGTAAATAATAATAATAATAATAATAATAAGATTAGACACCCTCATAAGGGCAATCCACATTATTACTAAGGAGGCAATATAGATTGTTTTAGTAATATGAACTCTTAGCAACGAGTTATAACCAAACAATGCAAGTTGTAGGCTCAGGTAGTCTAAAGTTGTATTATTGATAATGATGTGGATTGATAGTATAGAATTTTATAGTATAATACGTATAAAAATTTTAATATGAGACAATATTTGATCGACATGACATCCTATAAGATGTTACATTATATGTTATATAATTATCACTGTCACTATTATAAATAATTATAGTTTTAAGAAATTATTTAAAAAAGTAAAATTATAATAAATAAAAATATTTATTAATTATTATTTATAAATTTATTTATTTATTACATATGTATAAATTTAAAAATTTTGTTAAAGATTTGTTATTTGTGGTTATAGTTTTTTTATTAATTATTTGTACTTATAGTTGTTATAAATATTTATTAATTTTTTTATTTAAAATTATCATTTATATTGATGTAATTTATTATTCACTTCAATTTTAATAATCATTAATTAATTTAATCAAATATAAAAATTAAAATGATACGATGATATATTTTTAAAATGTTTGAATATTTTAACTTGTATTTTTCATCATATATATGATACATAAAAAGTAAAATTATATTAAAATAATAATTTTGATTAGTTATTTAAATTTAATGGTTGGAGTGTAATTTTTGAATAAGAACAAGATACACTGTAATTTAATTAAACTTCAAGAATGATTTGTGTTGTTTACCGAAAAAGTAACTATATTTGACTTAACACTAAACGAATCTATATATTGGTGCGCCGACCATCAGATTAATATGAATAATTAGACTGATTTAATCTGTTTGATAGTGCCATCCTTGAAAAATGTCGTGTGGTTTGGTCTTATTTTATAGGAACTGTGACTTGTTTCTTAGGCATATTTTGGGCCACCCAATTCCTTTCTCTCAAAATGTTTGTTTGATTTCTTTAAGTATTTTAAAATTAATTAAAATATCGATCATGCTATATAACACAAAAGTAAATTCATAGAACGCAAGTGTAAAGAAAGAGTAACTGATCTGCGTTTTGGTGGAAAACCAATTTTGATCTCTCCCTACCCATCATATTTTCGACCTACGATGATTGGTTGAAATACCATTTGTAACACTTGTATGAATAAGTTTTCATACCAAGCAACGGCGTTCGCTTTTTCTTTTTTCAATTATAATTTCACAAGAAAGACTTGACTCCGAAAAAGGAAGCAAACAATATCCAAACAAAAAAATGCTTAACCAAACATAAGATTATGTTTGGTAACTGTGTCAGAACATAAAATACAGAGACAATAGAGACACAAAATACAAAAAATTTCTTTACTTCCAAAATAGAGTTAAACAGAGATAAGATAATGAGACAAAAATTTAATATTTTTTCTTCCAATGATATCCTTGTATATATATAATATTTCCATCTTTATCCTCACTGTAATGGTGGTCCTGCAATGACTTTTCGATGGCTAGCATTGACTTTTTGACAAGTAGTGGCAACTTCCGACGATTCGACAAGGGTAAGTAATGTCTTTATCATGCATTTTTCATGTTTCCAAACAAGATACATAGACAGTTATCTTGTTTTGTATATCACAACCAAACATGATATATAGACAACCAAACATGATATATAGACAGTCCTTTTTATCTTTGTCTCTACTATCTCAATGTCTCTATCTATATTATTTCAATGTCTCTCTCTCCATTGTTATGAGGCAGTCTCCAAACATAGGCTATTGGAATAAAAGTTTGGAACACTATCCCAACCTTTACAACATACCACCACTTAAAAAGCCAAGTCAACCCCAACATGTATAACCACAAGCTAGATTATGTGCCACCTAATTTGTAAAACAAAACACCAGCAGTAGCAGTGATAACTCTAGTTTTTTATGTTATTTAGCTTCTAATTTGGCTTGAAATTGCATGTTTTATCCTTACTTTCCTAAGTGAAACACTATATAATAAGAAGAATATGGCTTATTGTTGCCTTGGAGGTTTTGTTGAAAATTAAAGCCATAATTCATGATTTAATTTAGTGGAATTGCGTATTATTAATTAAAATCTCTTTTGGTGATTTTTTACCGTGGAAATTGTAAAATTTTGGAGCTTAAAAAGGATCCAATTGGAAGCCAAGGGGAATGAAGCAAGGCATGAAGAAAAAGCCATTGAGAGGAGTATTTTTGTTGCTGGGTTGTGACCTGACATATGCTGGGTTACAACCTACTAAGTGTCCAAGTGTTTCAGCAAATTTTGAAAGTTGGCCGTGACCTGATGTTTTTGCCAGGTTGCAACCCGACGCGACCCAGACTCATTTTTAGCAATGTTTTAAACTAGTTTTAGGGCAGCACCAGAGGAGTTCATTTCGCTCCCTCTTTTAGGAAATTTTTAGAGAGAAAAACCTGAGTTTTTCAAAGAAGCTAACACTAGAACCTAACACTAAAGAGAAATTGATGTTGGAGATTGAAGACCAAAAGCTTGGGGGAAGATTGAATCACCATTTGTTCTTCTCTTCCTTTCTCTTTTTGTGTCTTTAATATTCATCATCTTTCTTGAACTAGTAGTTTGTTTGTTTATTGTTATGGATAGCTAAACTTGTAGCTAGGGGATTTTTTGGACCCTTCTATGGATCTTAAATGCTTATAGATTTACTTGTTTGAATGTTAATGATGTTGGTTTTAGTTACCCATTTCTTAACTTAATGCTCTTATATGTTTGGCAATCATTTAAGTAGATTTGGGGGATTCTCTTGAACTAGATATATGAATAGGGATATTGAACCTTAGTTATGGGTAATATTTGTTCTTTTACACTTGATTGGCTTAGGTGTGAAAATTAGTCAATGTGATGGAAACATACCCATTGGCCTTGCATAGTATGTGCTTGCTATTAGTTCTCAATGGGTTAATTTCACACTAATTCACAAGGATACTAGTGTTTTAGGTGAAGGAGACACGGTTAATTGACATAGACATAGGCTTGTAACTATAATTGGTATGTTAACAAAACAAACCCATTGATGTTTATTTAAGTGATTTGCTTATCCAAGTGAATTAGAGGGGTGAAAAAGGTCCCCTAGGCCTCTAATCTTGGTTGTTTCTCATTTGTAGTTTGTGTTATTGTTTTCTATTTACTTGTTCTTTTAATATTTTCTTTTAATTCTCATAAATTGATTTTGCTTAGGCCTGAACATAGTAGTTTTGTTGATTGTTATTGTACTTTTATCCAATTCATGTGGATACGATACTCTTACATGCACTATTGTATTACTTGAACGACTCATGTACTTGTGGTGTTTTACCAGCTTTTGTAGGTGGCCATCAAGCAGCAACAACAACAAAACCAAGCAAGTTATGCATCTCAGCCAATCGCGACATCAAACAGCCCAACACTTGGGGCACACCTCTAGCCACCAATTCCAAAGATAGAAGAGCAAACCATGAAGGACTCAAGCCATAGGGATGAATAAATCATCCTCAAAACAGCAAAGAGAGTCCCAAAAGTATTGAAAAACAAAGCAGCACCTAAGGATCTATAGCTTTAAAGCTAACATCAAAACATCCAATCTACTTTATCCAAAAAAATAAAGTGACTAAGAAGGTAAGAATTTCACTCTAATCCTTTTGACATTTTCATCAAGGACCTCATCATGAAATAGAATACAACTATAATAACCACTACTAGACAACATAAATACCTTGAATGGAAATGAAGACCACCATGTATTGGAAACAAGTTATATAACTCCGAAAATATACATCCAGCTCCACACACAACCCCATAAACACGTAAGGTATGAAGAGACTAATTCTACTAATATCACTAGTGTATCGCTCAAGACATACAATTGTCAAATCACATATTCTTATCCACCCTCAATATCACAACCTCACGATTTCTCCCCTTTACACAAAAATTTAAATCCTCACCGTGTCTCACTCAACCTCACACCTTCGTAGCTCTACATACACATATTAAGGAAGCCTTAAGCATAAACATCCTACGAAAAAATAGTAAATGGCATAGAAATTCCACACAATTCATGCAATCTCATAAGGATATCACTCTACCCAAAGTGTATAAGCACCCTCTAGATCTCACAAAAACCCCCCCACAAATCAATGAACCTTACCGTGTATCCCTCTACACCCCACCTCCAAATCACCAAAATCTATTGATGCGAGCTGCCGCTATTCACAAACAAAATAAAATTTATAAAATGTCAAGTTGCACAAAAAATGTAGTCAATGGCACAACTTAGGTCATCCCAGAAGGAAGTGTTACTAGCCAATTAGAAATTGAGAGTTTTTTAAATTGTTGTAATAATGAAAATTAATAGACAAATTTATATGAGAAGAGTTAATTGTACAAAGAGTCCTTTAGATTAAGAATTATTCAATCATTAGTTCAAATGATTAATTCATAGCGGTAGTTACTTTCATTGATTATATTATCACACAATAATAATGCAATTCTACTTAGTAGTTACACAATCGTACTCCCATTACGGGTTTGACTAGTACATACACTAGTAATTCATAATCATGGTTCTATGGGCGCCTATACCAATTTGAATACCAATAATAGCAACATAATCTCCCATGGAGTTAATTTTCAATCCCTTATCAAATATATGTAATTTAATCAATTAACCAAATACCTCAATGGAATCCAAATTTTACATACAACATGAACAAATACGCAATCAGGTAGCTCTAATAAATACAAGTGCGATAACTCACAATCAATATTAAAGAGAAATAAACAAGAGAGAAATAAAAACCAATTACAAATTTCATTAAAAACTGAAACCTCAAGCCCAATTTGTAATCCTCAGTTATCATTGCATAAGGTAAAAACAATTACTCCTCCATAGGTGGATGATTACAATCAATGTTAAGGAGTACAATGATAATCCTATACGACAGCCAAAACAAGGATTGTATGTCAGACCGCGTTCTTCTTTTAGGAAGAAGAGGAGAAAAAAACTTAAATGGGGGCAATTTTGCAATTCCTCAATCTTTTTTTAAAATCAATATATATATCAAAGAAGGGAAAGAGATGGACCACCAAAACCATTTCCCTCCCCCCCCCCAAAAAAAAATCTCACCTTTTCTCTTTTTTTTCTTTGCCTTTCCTCACCCACGTCCCCTCATCTTCTTCTTCCTGTTTCTTTACATTTTATTTTATTTCTCAACCCACAAGCTCTATTGTGATCTTAGTTTGTCATTGAATCTTTATACCCATTAGCTTCCAAAGCTTGGGGTAAGTCTCCAATCTCTATCTCATCCATTTTATTTTATTTTTGGTTACTCTAAGGTTTATCTGAATAATGAGCTCTCAATGGTGGATAAGTATATGTTAGGTATTTTAAGTATAAATCTAGTAAGTTAGAAGCTCTAATATTAATAGGTTGTAGTGGTTAGTGTCAAGAATTGATTTTTTTTTCCTAATCCTTAGGAATCCTAGATTCTATAAATTGGGGGGGTTTTGTTCAATGGGCTCTCTAATTGATAAAAAAATGTTGAAATAAATAATTTAAACTTGTTAACATGCTTATGTTTGCTAGATTTTATCGACGCGGAATAAGCTACTCCCTTCGGAGCAATCAAGGAGAGACCTAGTTGATCCCTTTATACTGTGAGTGACATTTACATAGTGGCCGTATTCTAAATTATTTTTATGGTAAAAACTAACTTATTAGATTTGATAAAATTTCATTCTGAGCTACTTATATTATTTGGTTAGTTTAATTAGTTGATTTTCTTAATTATGATGGTTATTAAATACGACTTAATGACTTGATTGAAATTATTGCTAGCTCTCTTTATTGATTTTATAATGCCATGATTTTGCTATATGTTATTTCAATGTGCATTGGAAAAATTTATGATATTTGATAGTTGCAAGGTTAGATTAATATGAAGATTGAATTTTAGATTTGTAAATTGTGTTTGATAAAATTTATTTAAAAAAACCATGATAGGTTCTAAGATGGAATTACTACTTGCCATAACAAAGAGAAATAATGGCAATATCACTTGCTATAGTGAAGAGATATAACGACATTACCGCTCGTCATAGCAAAGAGATATAATGACAATACCGCTTGTCATAGCGAAGAGATATAATGACATTTCCGCTCGTTATAGCGAAGAGATATAATGGTAATATTGCTTGCCATAACGAATAGATATAATGACATTATCGCTTGTCGTAGTGAAAAGATGTAACGGCCTATGTGCACATAGTTTTTTTTAGTAAGATAAAAATTGTGATAGAACCTTATTTAAGGTACCATAAATCTTGTGATTGATTGGTTGAGATTACTCCCCCAAATAAAATTAATTCTTCTTATATAACCCTCATGAATATTTGAGTATTTGGTGATGAAGTTAACTTTGTGTAAGATTGAGAAATTGGAGAAAATAGTGGAAAAGTGTATTTAGAAACTATTTTTGAGATTATACTTAGAAACAAAATTTTGAAGGGTATTTATTCTAAAACTATGGAAGAGGTATGAAAAGTACAAGCTATTATTTTTATTAACGATCTTTAGAAATATGTATGATTTATAGGCTATCCTGTTTCATTTTAAATGTTCGTTAATCGGTTTCTCCTTCTTGCCCACTTTGTTTATAGTCCTCACTAGGTCTGTTTGACTCCCACTCCCTTTTTCCTCCAGATTTTCAGGTAGCTGAGCAGTAGGTTCTTGACTCTATTGTTTGCCTAGGATATTATTTTTGGTAGGCCTCTATTGTCAATTGAGGCTTTTTGGTTGTTGACTCCAATATTTTGTAACAATAGGACATAGGTTGAGTATTTTGATTTATATATATGAACAAAAGTTTAAGCATGATTCTTTTTTCTTTTTGTATAATTAGTCCTTATTATGTTTGTAACTGAAAGCACTAGATTATACTAGTTGTTGGATTCGGATTATGAAATTGCTTTAGGTACCAAATTAATTTATATGTGGATTGTCTAGAGAGAGTGGAGACAGCCTTAGAACAAGTGTAAAAAAATTCTCTATTAATCTAAGCTAAGTGGGTATATATAACAAAAATGGATCCCAAAATAATAAAAAAAATTTTATGAACTGATATTGTCATGGGATAATACTATAGCTGTTTGGGAGCAATTTTGGCTGATTTTTGCTCTTTGGTGACTATTATTGAGGTCCAAGACCACTATAGCGGTCTAGTACTCAAGTAGACATCACTTCACACACTTCCAAGCCCGCTTTGAACTCCAAAATGCTCAAATTAGCTTGGAGCAGAAATAAAAATTGTAGTCCATTGAAGAAGCTTTCCAACGCCATAAAAAAGACCTGAATTGGATATCTATAGCTCCATATATTGGCAAAACACTAATTGAAGGTCAAATTGGATAACATCATAGCATTAGCAACCTTTAATCTTGAAACTTAATTTTGACCAAGAGAATCTTAGAACTAGATTTTGAGTTGAATATGCAAGTTATAGAAAATTTCTTGAGCTTTCCAAAATGTCTTTATTTGTTTTAATCCGACCTTTGTAAAGAGCTATATGAATTTTCAATAGTAATACTTCTTGTAAATGTGCTCAATAGAGCTCCAGAACTCTTCTATTTAGCTTCCCAAATTCTTTTAAATTGAAACTCCATGTGCACCTCTATGGTCTTCATATAATAACACGGAAAGTCCCTGTAAGCAAATAACACTTAAGAGGATTAAAAGTACAAAAAGCTCCAAAATATATTTGCTCATCAAAGTGGTGCAATTAACCATGACTTTACTCAATGATGCACAATGAGGACAAAACCCAAATCAACCAAATGTCAACCAATCTAGCATACAAAGGATGTAATATATCTAGGGTTATAGAGAAAAAGAGGTACAAATGCATCCATCAAACTCCCCTATTCTTACACAGTTGCATGTCCTCATGCAAGGAACTCAGATATGACAACAAATAAACTAGATTCCTAATTCTATTAACTTTAAAGGTGTATGATGCATAAAATATAACAATACACTAATCTAATTAAACTAGAGGCACAAACAGTAAGCTTTCACCTTAATAATCAAAGAGGACCTCAACAAATAAAGCATGAACGAAAAATAGCTTACAAGATAGAATCTATATACATGATGCATGGACTAAGTGCAAATTGAAAATAAAGATCCAATAAAATAACTAAATGCCAAAGAAACAAAAAATTGAAAATGTTAGAAGTAAAAATATCACATATTCCCTTTCAAAATATCTATCCACTTTCAGACAATTTCATATTTCAAAATATTTGTCAATTTCACATTTCAATAAGGTATTAATTTTGTTTTTCTAATGCTATCCGTAATTAATTTTACATTTTCAAAATGTTTCATCTAATATTAGCCTTGAACATTGTGCTATATAATTAATATTTACGGATATATTAGTTCATTTATCATATTTTACTCTATTATCAATATCATTTATTACTTTTCTTAATATTTTTATTTGGTCAAAATTGATAGATATTTTAAAAAGGATAAGTATTTACTCTAACCCGACTCCTTAAATACCTCGTCAAAATATATCACTCTAGTAGTACATTTACACTTAGGAAGAACTTCACATTACAAAAGGATTAGTCTCCGATATCCACGATGAACCAAATTGCCCCTGGTGACATACCATCTCCACTCCAGCAATCTTCATACACACTAGTGAGGGTTCAATTACCAAACTACATATATTTACTCTTTCAGTTGTGTTATTTATATTTATTATATATGAAAGATTGTATCGACTCACATCTCATTTATTATTAGATGAGGTATTAACCGAATTCAAATGAGATTCATATCACATTCAATAACAAATAAGATATAAGTTGATATGGCGTCACACACAATATAAATACAAATACAAATACTATATATATTAACTCTTAAAGCTTTTTCTCTTTTTATTTATTTATTTTTTTACAACTCTTTCTCCTGATTACGATCGTCACTCACCACCACCACCACCTTATCAGCTTCAAACACCACCGGCACCACACACACAATCAACCTCGTCTCCACGCATCTCTCTCTGGAAAACCCAAATGAGATAAGGGAATCTCATAATCACAGTGGGAATAACATCCAAAAACGAAAAAAAAGAAGCAATGGACAAGAACCTTATCATCATACCGAATAAACCATGGCCTCCTCTTTCATTACCTTCTCACATTGCCACCCAGTTGGAGTGCCACACCTCAACAAGGGTCCATTCAAGTTCCAACACTGTTTTTGCTGTCACAAGAACCATAAACCCGAAAACAATAGATGCCCAATTGAACCATTTATGCATCAATGGCCCCTTAGGTGATGCAGTGGCAATCCTTGATTCCCTTGCACAAAAAGGGTCCAAGGTGAGACCCATGACCTACATGAACCTTCTACGGTCCTGCATCGACAAGGGTTGCATCTGGGTTGGTAGGGAATTGCATTCTAGGATTGGATTGGTGACAAAGGTGGACCCTTTTGTGGAGACTAAGCTGGTGAGCATGTATGCGAAATTCGGGTACTTGGAGGATGCACGTAAGGTGTTTGATGAAATGTGTGAGAGGAACTTGTTCTCTTGGTCTGCTATGATTGGTGCATGCTCAAGAGAACGTTGCTGGGAGGATGTTGTGGCTCTCTTTTATGACATGGTGCAAGATGGTTTCTTGCCTGATGAGTTCTTGGTTCCCAAGATTGTGCAGGCATGTGGAATGTGCAGGGATTTCAAGACTGGGAGGCTGGTGCATTCGATGGCGATCCGGCACGGAATGCTGTCTTCTTTGCGGGTGAACAATTCGATTCTGACCACGTATGCTAAGTGTGGGGAGATGAGTTGTGCAGAGAGGTTTTTCAAGGGTATGGATAAGAGGGACAGAGGGACCTGGAATGCAATCGTAACTGGGTATTGCCATAAGGGTGAGATTGAGAAAGCTCAGAAATATTTTGATGCAATGCAGGAAGAAGGGATTCGAGCTGGTTTGGTAACTTGGAACATATTGATTGCAAGTTATAATCAGTTGGGACATTGTGATATTGCAATGGATTTAATGACGAAGATGGAGAGTTTTGGGATTACTCCTGATGTGTATACTTGGACTTCCATGATTTCTGGGTTTACCCAAAAGGGTCAGATACATCGAGCTTTTGATTTTTTGAGAGAGATGTTCTTAGCAGGTGTTGAGCCCAATGGTATTACAATTACAAGTGCAGCCTCAGCATGTGCGTCATCAAAATCACTATATGCGGGATTAGAAATCCATGCCATTGCAGTTAAGATGGCATTGGTTTATGATGTCCCAGTTGGTAATTCGTTGATTGATATGTATTCCAAGTGTGGCAATCTGGAAGCTGCCCAAAGAGTGTTTGATATGATGTTAGTGAGAGATGTATATTCTTGGAACTCCATTATTGGAGGATATTGCCAAGCTGGTTTCTCTGGAAAAGCCCATGAATTATTTATGAAAATGCGGGAGTCTGATTTACAACCTAATGTTGTTGCATGGAATATAATGATCACAGCATATATGCAGAGTGGTGATGAGGATAGGGCCTTGGATCTTTTACAAAGGATTGAGAAAGATGGGAAAATTAAGCCAAATGCAGCTTCATGGAATTCAATAATTTCTGGGTACCTTCAAAGTGGACAAAAGGACAAGGCCTTGCAGATATTTCGGCAGATGCAGACTTTCCACACAGCCCCCAACTCAGTGACTATGCTGACTATCCTTCCTGCCTGTGCTAATTTAGTGGCTGGAAAGAAAGTGAAAGAACTCCATTGTTGTGCAGTGCGTAGAAATTTTGTGTCTGAATTATTTGTGTCAAATATATTCATTGACACTTATGCTAAGTCAGGAAATATAAGGTATTCTAGAAACATATTTGATGGACTGTCATCAAAAGATATCATCAGTTGGAACTCTCTAATTTCGGGTTATGTTTTACATGGATGTTCAGAGTCTGCACTTGATCTTTATGATCAGATGAGGAAGGAAGGAGTTGAACCAAGTAAAGGTACTTTTGCGAGTATTATCTTAGCTTATGGTCATGCAGGAATGGTAGATGAAGGGAAGCGAACTTTCTCCAGCATCAGTGAAGAATATCAGATTAGACCAGGTCTGGATCATTGTTTCGCTATGGTCTATTTGCTTGGTCGTTCTGGTAAGCTTGCTGAAGCACTGGAGTTTATTCAAAACATGCCTATTGAGCCTAATTCTTCTATATGGGCTGCCTTGCTGACAGCCAGCAGGTTTCACATGAATTTTGGATTGGCAATCCTTGCAGGAGAACGCCTGCTTGAGTTGGAACCTGGAAATAATTTAATTCAGCATTTACTTTCGCAGGCATATTCTTTATGTGGGAAGTCTTGGGAAGCTCCAAAAATGACTAGGCTGGAGAAAGAAAAGGCTGTTAAGAAACCTGTTGGGCAGTGCTGGATTGAAAGGAAAAACATGGTTCATACTTTTGTAGTAGGTGATCAATCAAAACCATATTTGGACAAGCTACATTCTTGGCTGAAGCGTGTAGCTGTAAATGTCAAGGCATCTATTTCTGACAATGAGCTTTGCATTGAGGAAGAAGAGAAGGAAAATATTAGTATTGTACATAGTGAAAAGCTTGCTTTTGCATTTGCTTTAATAGAATCTCATCATAGTTCACCTCAAGTTTTACGGATAGTAAAAAATTTGAGAATGTGTAGAGATTGCCATGACACTGCCAAGTACTTATCGTTGGCATATGGGTGCGAAATATATTTAAGTGATTCAAATTGCTTACACCGTTTTAAAAGTGGCCATTGTTCTTGTAAGGACTACTGGTAGAGAAAAAAGCAGTGGGGGAGAATCTATTTTTGATGAGAATAGATTATGTCAAAAAATATGATATGGAATTCTATCATATGGTATAGTTGTTCCTGTTGTACATAAATTTTTTGACTTCTGGCAATATCTACATGAAGAAAATAAGCCTTTTACTTTACACAACTGAAATTTTTGGCTTCCCTTTTTCTACATTATGATTCAGATTAAACTGTATAAAAAAGAACAGAAAGAACTGCTGGCCCTGAGGAAAATCTAGTGCAGCTGCAAAATCAGACTGACAGAGATCGGAGGCCTCATGTCATGATCTTGGAATTGAAAAGTAGTTGGACTACACTGTTAGCATGTAATAAGTGTATTATCCGTAAAATGAAAATTACCGCTAAGTGCTTGGAGTAGCAGCTCTGTGACCAAGAATACTGTTGTGATATGCACCCCAATTCTAAAGCACCCGTTGCTTTTCAAATCCTTCAAAACAAATCAACTTTAATGGGTTTCCATCAGTTTGGTCAACATTAATCATCGACAAAAGGTACCAGATTCTTCCCTTAAAACGAAGCATCTTATGACTGAAAAAGTTGGACAACTAACATTAAGTGGGGTAGAAATAGAATATGCAATTATCATACATAGCAGAAAAAAGCTTTTGCTGCGAAAGTCCCCACTGCCTGCTGAAGCAACAGATTCTTAGTTCACCTGGCTCAATTCCAAATATAGAATTTAGAAGAAAAGAAGATGATAAGTCCCTTCCTTTTCTCTCAATCATATAGCTCTTAACATGGGGAATAAGATTTTGGACAGAAAATGTTTCCTCAATGCCATTAAAAAAATGCATGCAACTTTCTCTGACAATAAACAAGAGACTGATTTCAATGGGGAACCCAATTCCCTGCCTTTCAATCCTTTCCCTCCATGGTGGCACCAGAATTAGCTTCTCCCACATAGTTCTTCATCTATATATTTTTCTGGACAAAATGCCCTCCCACAAACACACACTTTTGCTGCCATAAATTCATCTTACGCCTTCCCCAAGCTACCAAACATAGCACTTTCACTTGCACTCTTGTCTGTCCAAACTCTATCAGTCCCTTCCCACAACACAAGCAAACGAATATGGTACTACATGCTTACAGCACACATTATCTGAAAGCTTATGTTCAACTTCTTGTGTTTTCCCTTGCTCTTTTTTAATATCTTTTTGTCATAAAACCATCTCTCTCTAAAGCTTAAGCCAATGGATAGTGTGACATGAATGATTTTATAGCTAACACGCCCCTTCATGCAAATGCCTTTTTTGGGCTTGAAGCATGAATAATTTTATCAAAATTGGGGTTCAAACCCCAGACATAAAGGTATTAATACCATGTCATGAAACTATCTCTACCAAAATCTAAGCTGATGGGTAAAGTGACATTAATTGTTTTATATCTAACACTTTTGAATTGCATGTTGTTTTGGGTGCAGAGTTCCGAGGATTTTGTGAAGAAACTTGCATCACATGGACCATGGGGAGGCAGTGGAGGATCTCGTTGGGATGATGGCTCATACTCAGGTGTAAGGCAATTGGTGATAGTTCATGGGGCTGGAATTGACTCCATCCAGATTGAATATGACAAGAAGGGGAGCTCTATCTGGTCAGAGAAGCACGGTGGAAGTGGAGGCCACAAAACTGACAAGGTAAAAGTCTTTATGTCCTTGGCTAATCTTTTCACATGACTTGTACATTGACCAAGGGAATTTGAAGGTACAAGTTGGTACTGGTTAAACTTATGAATATACTGTTAATAACTATCTATGAAATTGTTGCAGGTTAAGCTTGATTACCCTGACGAGTTCCTAACTTCAGTTCATGGATACTATGGTAGCTTAAGTCAATGGGGGCCAAACTTTGTTCGGTCACTAAGTTTTAAGAGTAACAAGAAAACTTATGGACCATTTGGTGTTGAACAAGGGACACATTTTTCGGTTCCAATAAGTGGGACCAAGATTGTTGGGTTCCATGGCAGGTGTGGTTGGTACCTAGATGCCATTGGAATCTATCTGAAGCCCTTGAAGGAACCAAATCCATCCAAAACTTTGGTTCAACCACAGAACCGGATTGCTAGCACTACAGAGAATTTTGGTTATTCTGTAATACAAGGAAGTGTGGATCAAAACTTTGATATCGTTCTCGCTGTAAGACAGAAACATAATTTCAGTAAGCCTCTACCAAACAATTTGTCAGGGATGATTTCTCACATCAAAGAATCCAACAATGTTGAACACACAGAAAAGGTAAGAGAGGCTGCATTCCTTATTTTTCTTCTCTGAACTCTCAATATGGCTTTTGCAGCAAATAAATCTTGGAACCTATCTCCATTTCAGATAGCTCATTTGGAAAAGTCACCCTCAAAGGTTGAAGGTGTTGTCACATACAAGCCTTGTGGTGGCACTGGTGGCCATGTATTTGATGATGGATCCTATACAGGAATCAGGCAAATCAACTTGTCGCGCAACGTTGGAATTGTACGGATTAGAGTTTTGTATGATTATGATGGGGAGGCCATATGGGGATGCAGACAAGGTGGGACAGGAGGATTCAAACATGATAAGGTGAACAATGAAAATGCAGGAAAATTTAGCTTTGCTTAATAACCAAAGGAATTTAGATTTGATTTTATTGACAATTCTTGTGCATCATTTTGCAGATAGTATTTGATTTCCCATATGAAGTGCTGACACATATATCTGGCTACTATGGACCTCTGATGTCAATGGGACCTACTGTTATAAAGTCACTTACTTTCCACACCACTAAAAGGAGGTATGGACCATATGGGGATGAACAAGGAACTTACTTCACCACAAAGGAGAAAGAAGGTAAAGTCCTTGGCATTCACGGGAGAAAAGGTCTGTTCCTGGGTGCTATTGGCGTACATGTGATGGAGGGAAAAGTAATAGTACCGGTTGCAACTCCTCCCACGGAAATTATCCCTAGTGAAACAAGCATAGGTGATAATGCCCAATGGCCTACGAAACTGGCACTAGCTAAACCAGCAGCAACTGAAGAGGTATTCCTTAAGAGTAATGCTACATAGCAAGAATATAACCAGAATATTTGACAGAATACATGAAGATGGTTGGATTAAACATAGTAATAGGACCCACTTATTCATCCAAGTGTTACATGTCATATCATATTGTCATATATTTTCAGGCAAAATTTATGATTGTCTAGCATTTTTTATTCCTTAGTCATTTATGCACTTCTTTTTTATAATCATATTTAAGAAGATCTTGTAAACATGTAAGAATTTGGCTATCTCTTCTTATGGGTTATCCTATTCGCTTTGCCCCCTCTTTCCCAGGCTTCTTGTGGTGTGATCAAAGAACCAGCTCCTTATGGACCAGGTCCTTGGGGTGGGGATGGAAGTAGATCTTGGGATGATGGAGTCTTTTCTGGGATTAAGCAAATTTATTTGACAAAAGACAAAGAAGGCATCTGCTCCATTCAAATCGAGTATGATAGAAATAGGCAATCCATACGGTCTATAAAGCATGGTGGCAATGGAGGAGACACCATGCATAGGGTATGTTTTTTAGTTATGTTATTTGTACATATGTTGTATGAAATACCATATTGATTCACATCTCATCCACTATTGGATGGGATGTGAACTATGCAATGTATATACATGTAACATTTTTCTTCTTAGTTTCCACTTTAGCACATTTCACTATTTCCCATCCTTCCTTAAAACACTCCTCTTCCTTGTGAAGATGATATTTAAAATTAAATTACTGCTACCTCTACAAAATGAACTTGACCATTGTTATGTCATGCTTCTTTTGATTTTAGATAAAACTGGAGCATCCACATGAGGTAGTGACTTGTATATCTGGCTATTATGGGGCAATAACTAAGGATGAGAAGCACATAATCATCCAGTCACTGACTTTCTATACCAGCAGAGGACAGTATGGTCCGTATGGAGAGGAAGTAGGGAAATTCTTCACTTCAACCACTACAGAAGGCAAGGTGGTTGGTTTTCATGGGAGGAGCAGCTTCTACTTGGATGCCATTGGGGTCCATATGCAACACTGGCTTGGAAATCAGAAAGTTTCAAGGTCCTCACTTTTCAAGCTATTTTGATCTGTGTTTTTGACAAAAAAAAGCCGTTTGGCATTTGGAGAAGTGTGGAAGGGGTTTCATTGGAGTAATGAAAATAATTGAAGAGAAAAATCTAATATGAGCAGAGTGTGATCAGGTGATAACACGATTACTAGCATTCTCTTAATGAATAATAATTTGGTGATTTTTTTTTTTTTGGTTTTAAAGATTGTTATAATAAAATACATTTTAACGGTTGTTATAATAAAGAGTTGAATTTTGATAACAATGTAACGTTACCAAATGATTTGCATATTATTGGATGATAGGGTAAATTTTTTTAAAATAGCAATAGACATTAAAATTAAATTATGTAATAAAATATGCTTTAATTTTATCAAGAATAAGCTAAAATACTACTAAAACATCAAAATTAAATTTTATATTACAGTGTATTTAAAGCAGAGAGTGTGAGTATTGGTGCAATGGTAAGGTTGCTACTTTGTAACTTAGATGTCACATATTCAAATTCTGAAAATAACCTCTCTGCAAAGTGGTAGTAAAACTGTATATATTTATCCTTTCTAGACTCTACTAGGTGAGAGTCTCATACAGTGAGCAATCCTTTTAATGTATTAAAAGTGGAAAATAGTGATGAATCATAACAATATATGTCAAGTTATATATAATTTTTATTATATATATATATATTTTAAACTATTCTATAAAGTTCACTCTAATTCAATTAATCTAATTTTTCATAGGGTAATTGACACACTGTCCTTGAGGATTCTTAACATCGTACTTCACCCCGAATATGATGATCCGTTAACTCCAATTAACATCAAAGTGAGAATAAATAACCAATGTTATCTGTTTTGGGGGAAAAAAAAATCATAAATAAAATAGCCATTGGAAGAGAGAGGATTGCTATTGTATACATTCAACTCGTTTGGATAAAATTTTGAGAAGAAAAAAATATATATTTTCGATTTTTTAAAAAAATTACTTCTAAAATTTGATTATATGTTTGTTTGTATTTTTGAAAAGAAATAGAAGCAGAAAATAATTAGTTTTTCATTTTTTTTTCATAAGCAATTGAGGAGTGAGGACATATTTCTGGTAAAAGCAGAAAAAATAGAAGAGAGAATGTTGCTAGTTATTTATTAAAATTAATTAAATTATAAATCTATTCTCATAAATTTTATGAAAAGACATAAAATAACCTTTCACTGAATAATTTTCACTGCTTGTCATATTTAAATAACTAATCATATCTTTAATTATAATTTTACCCATAATATCTATTCCTTCAAAACATACAAATTTTCTATCTCCACTTCTAATTTTGCTTCTGATTTTTAAAGAGGTACTTCTAGAACTTTAACCAAACAACTCCCTATATATAAATTTTTATCAATACTAGTGCAAGCTCCTGAAGCTTGTTCTTGACCAATTCTACATCATAAATGTATGCTTCATTCATCTTTTTCACAACTTGATCAAGCATTATAGCTACATGGATTAACCAACAAAGTCTGGCACAGTTGATAAGGTGGCTGAGTCCTTTATGCATATGTCGGGGGTTTGACTCCTGTCGTGTGTATAGAAAGGGGCTTTGTTGAAAGAGGCAAAACTCACTTCGGTGATCTCCACGCCTCGGAGAAATTAGTCTTCGGCTACCGATCGGGGGATACCTTTGAGCAATAAAAAAAATAGCTACATGGATTAAAAATCTATGATAGATGACAGAAAATAGGGGAAAATATATTTCTTGGATATATAAGGAAAATGAGGTAAGCTTATTTATAAGGTAAAAATAAGATCAAACAATAATAACAAAGTTAATCTAATATCAAATTAAATCAGTCTAAATCAACCTTAGATGTACTTAAATAAGTCTAAATCAATACAAAATAAACTAAGATATCATTTTATTTTTAACACTTTCCCTCAAGCTAAAGCTCATCGAGCTTTAAGCTTGTCACTATTAAACGTAGATTGGTAAGGTAGGCAAGAGCTGTACCGAGTCTAGGCATAACTAGGGAGTAGCCAGAGGCAGGTCCTGGGCGCAACCATGGAGCAAAAAGGGGATCTTGAGTGAAGATGGGTAAACACGAGGATTGCATGGAGGCAATAAACATTGGGACTGTGTGGAGGCAGTAAAACTGGGACCATGTAGAGGCAGTATTGCTAGCAATATTGTGCAGAGGTGGCAAAGTGTGGAGGTGGAGGCAGTGGAGTGCGGAGGTGAAGGTGACGAAGCGCAATAGTGAAGCTAAATGAAGAAACCATAGAGAACAGAGATATATGTGCTTTGAGAAAATTTAAAAAGAAAACAAAAAAGGGAGTGAGTTTCAAGAACTCTCACAACAATTGAAGAAACATGGGTGAAGGTGGGTATTTGTTACGACCCAACTTGAGAATGTGGTCGGCACGTGAGGAATCACATCCCCACGTAAGCCTTCTGGGTGACGTGGCTCTCTAAATGCATAATTTATGAAAATATTCATTCTTAAAACATAGTTCCTTTAAATCTTTATTTCAATTCTCATTCGGGACCAAATTTCTGAAATCAAAACTCTGAAATACTTTAATATTTAAAGCTTTAGAATCCTTTAATTCAATCTCTGAAAATTTGTTTAATACTTGCAAACTAAATCATCAACACACCTCTAGCTATTTACAAAATTCCTTGCCCATACTTTACATTTAAATTTCATACTTATACTCTGAGAACATATACATAAATATTTAAGTCTCTAAATACAAATACATAGTTTGAAAATAATGTGTGGCTGGATCCTGCCTGCACATCTACTGGAGCACTCTACTCTAAACTAAGCCTTACTCTAAAGTAAGACTTACCACAGGGAAAATAACAGCATCTCTGAAGTCAGAGTCTAAACCGTCTCTGGACCTGCAACTATGAGAGTAAGGGAGAGGGGTGAGTCAACGGACTCAATGAGTGAGCTCTCACCTATCACCCACATGGGACAACCAAGAATGTACAATAATATAATATACATGCATCAATCATAAATCATTTGATATTTAAATACATAATTAGCTAGGAAAACACTTTTTATTCTGTAATTTTATAAACAAGCCTTTGTAACTCATAATTAGCCATAAGATCATTTGTTGAACATGATAAATACATATACAATAATAAAAGCTGTAAAATCATAATTTTTCTGATCGTTGCTCAATTCCTCGTGAACATGAGCGCCTGCTGATAATCATACCAGTCCCTCGCGGACAACTATGGGTACCTAACTAGGTCCCGTTTTCTGCATAAGCCACCATGGTTGTTAAGTAATATTGCCTCCATAGCCGTCTACTAATCATCATTTATAACTTAACAGAAATAAATAAAATCAACATTCAAAAAGGTGGGTGCTCCGTCCCTCGCGAACGCGAGCCCCTAAATTCTTAGAACTCTGAGAATTCTGGACTCATATAACTCTAACAATCTGACTTTAGCATAGCTGTGGCTATGCAAATCGAGCCCAAGTTCACCGCTTGAAGGCGTTCCGATTTCAATCCCACAGAATATGTATCTAGCAGTTGTTAAGAATCATACTGAATTTTGTACCTCTTGGTACCATAAATCAAAGTTCTAAATCCATTTCTTAACTAACATATTTTTAATATACTTAATATATATATATATATATATATATAGTTCAAACACTGGGGTTTTAAATCATATAAAATCTCTGACATCATAATATCTTAATTCATAAAACTAAATCATGTAGTTCTAAGATCCCATAACATATTTATAATTCTCAAGCCTTGGATCAATAACATATCATAAACTCTTAAACCTATCTGATAGAATAATAACTTATTAAAACATACTCTCTTGCATAAATCTCTTAGAGTTGAAAATAAAACATTTTTATAACATACAATCTATCAATCATGGTCCCATGGTTTTCTAAAACACATTTCTTTCATGCTTAAAGCAAAAATCATAGTCTTGGCTAGTTTGCCATAACTTGCAAAATCATATATATATATATATATATATATATATTCACATTTCATCTCTAATATCATATTTAATAATTGTCATGCATAAAACATGCTTGTAATGACTAAAAATAAGGTCATGAGTTTAAACCCATTCACCTGGAGGGGGACAAAAAGGTGACGTCAACTCTAACTGAGTTCCGAGGAGTCGAGAGGGCACCAATATCAACTATTATAACCATAAAACTCATTAACGATCTATGGGTAGCTCTAGATTTTCATAAACTAATTCTAATAACATTGGGAGAGCACCCCCACTTGATAATAATGAAAGAAAACAACAACCCAAATCATAAAATATGAAAGGAATGAGACAAAGAGACCAAAATCTATTAACAAACACATACCTTGATGATTTGGGGGAGCAAGACTTGAGTGGGGTTTGAGAAAAAGAGAGAAATGGGATGCAAAGGGTTTCTGGTTCATGGAAAATGGGAGAGGGAGGAGACTGATGGCCTTTTAAAGGCCAAGAAATGAAACAGTGTCGTTTTTGTATTGTTTGGGCTTTTGGGGGACCGCTATAGTGATCTAGCGGTCGGGACATGTGTGCTCGTGGAACGGGGGTCACTTATGATCGCTATAGCGGTCCTAGACCACTATAGCAATTCCAGGGGGCCACACCATGCTCCAGGGGGCCATACCATGCTGATAGTGAACTCAAATCTGCAATATTTTTGTTGTCATGTGACAGTTGTATACCTCCATACTCACTTATTTTACTCTCCATTAACTTTAAAACATAAATGCAAATAAGGAAATACCTCCTATTTGGATTCAAATAAAATATCTAAAAGTTCAAAACTCCAACCAAACAAAATCTCATTTTTGAGTTCTAGTTCAAATTCTGAAATTCTGGCGATTTTCTAAACTTGGGGGCTAAAAATGAAATATCTAGAGGCTTTCAAAAATTCCTTAAAAATCGCTCTTCAATTCATTTTCCCTTGGAGAGCTATTACCGGGACTTTTGGTCCCTAGAATGAGGCTCTAACATATAGCCCTCCAAGGAGATGTAGGGCTCCAAACTTAGCGAAATCCCGGATCTGACAGCATGGGTGGGTCCCGAGGAACCTTAAGGCCATACAAAAACTCGTCTACTAACACGTATACACCAAGTATTATAGTATTATAGCCCTAATACCATTTTTGAAGGCATGATGGAAAATAGGAACTCAGAGGACAAAGAAGACGATATGACTTGAGACATAAATATGCAAGGAGATAAGATCCCAACAATAGTAACCCTTATGTTATATCCCATACCCAAGAAAGCAACAAAGATGAACACATGATTCTAATTTAGTGTATAATTTAGAAAGAGGCGTGCTTATTTATAGGCTAAATATAAAATCAAAACATAAAAATAAAATCAACCTAATATCAAACTAAATCAATCCTATATTTCCACATGTCAATGAACTAAATATAAACTAAAATATTATTTTATTTCCAATCACATGAGTCCACTTCTCACATGTCAATGAAGCCCCCGTCACATTTGTCCAATATTTCCTTTTGTATGTTATCCCATCCCTTACTTTATGTGAACTACTCGAAATATTAAGTGATCATTTCGACAAAGGTGAAGGTTATATAGTATATGAGGTGAAATGCATGAACCACACACCTAGCATTTAGCAATATTTACAAAGACTAAAGTGACATATTTAGCGACACCTTTTACATTTAGCCATCTTTACAAATATGGCTAAACTACTAATGTACTTCACCTAGTGCATCATAGACAAAATCTGAAGAATAATATTGTGAAATTTCAAAGGTGTGTTTGCTTTAGTCTCTTTGGAACTAAGTTGTTTGGCATGGGAAGGAGATATTCTAAAATGAGAATATCTCTAAAGTGAGAAAATGAGATGGTTATGACTATTACATCAATTAATAAGATTTACATACTATGTATTTTATTGATCCAAAGGTGAAAACCTCTTAACTTTCTCATTTTAGAGTGATCCTTACTTTAGATGATCCAAATCCGTATAAGACATAGCTCTATTTACATTCCTCATGTTTTAACAATATTTTGATTTAGTCCCAATTTTCTTTTATTCTATTTACATCCCTAATATTTTTAAAACACAAATGACATTCAAATTATGAATGAAAACCGGTCATTTTATTTTGTTGTTATCCTCAACTGTTATAGGTTGACATTTTATGTTCTGTTGTAAATTGCACCATCACAATTTGATCTTTATATTAACTTTTTTTTTTTTCATTTATAATTTGAATTGTTATCTATCAAAAAGGCAAAATTGAAACATCCGAAAAATTTTAAGGATATATCCACCGTGCGCTCTCTTTTTTTAATCCGACATTCAGCGGTGGCATCGAGCATAGCATGCACGTGGTCGCTCCCTTTCTTTTAATCTGATTTAATAATAATGGGAGTAGCCCAGCGTAGCGTAGCCGCCACGATGGATGCATGCTACTGCCACGCCATCAAACTTTCTCTAACGTCAAACAAAACCAAATCCAATCCGCGAAAGCAGCCAACTAACCCAAGCTGTCTCACCACCCTCCTTTACATCAGTCAAAGTCAAACAAACACAAACTCAACCCCCACCTTTCTGGAACAAGACAACTTCTTCACTCTCTTCCTCCTCCTCCTCCTTCTTCCCACACCCCCCCAATCCAATCAATCCCTTTGATGCGAATTTTGCAGTCCCCTCGAACCAAACATCCTCGTACCGCACAAAAACAAAACAAAACCAAATCAAAACCCACTCACGCACTAGCGAACCATGTCCTGGTTCCGCAGCCTCTCTAAATTCTCGTCCACCTTGAGATCACATTCACAACCTCACACACCACTCGCCGCTACTAACAGAATCAACAACGCCGTCCCACCTTTCTTCACTTTTCTTTCTCACTTCACTTCTTCCGGCTCCGCCGCTTCCAACTCCAACCCTTCTCCTGAGCCAGCGAGGCATGCGGGCCTTGGGCCCACCAAGGCCCACGAGAAGGCCCGTGTGGTGGTGCTGGGCTCCGGGTGGGCCGGGTGCAGGCTCATGAAGGGCCTGGACCCTGAAATCTACGACATTGTTTGCGTGTCCCCTCGGAACCACATGGTTTTCACGCCGCTGTTGGCGTCCACGTGTGTTGGGACCCTGGAGTTCAGATCCGTCGCTGAGCCCATCATGAGGATCCAGCCCGCTATTTCAAGGGAGCCCGGTTCCTATTTCTTCCTTGCCAATTGTACTGGCGTTGATGCTCATAACCATGTGGTACTGTATATATACATGTTCAACTTGTTTTGTTTACTCATTAGAATTTAATTTCCATATAATCTTAATCGGATTTAATTTTTATGCGCTTCACAATCATCTAATTATGTATTATCGCATTAGTCATTATAGTTGACTCTCTTACCCACTGCTTGAAAAGTCACGCAAGTAGAAGATTTTGATGGGATGATATGTAATAGTGTTTTGCACTACTGGTGAATAGAAATTAAACTCAACCTTATTCATACATTCAATCGTGATTTGTTGTATGGTAAAAGTATTTGACTCAATTACTCACTACCTTCAGAGTGTTACAAATAGAATCTTGTGTTTAGGAGACAATGTAAAACCCTTTTATACGTGCACCGAAATTAGTCTCTACTTATTATTATGTTCATGGTATGTTTTGTTTTCAGGTGTACATAGAGGTTCATATGGTTTTGGTATATGATGACAAGAACCAAAAGGAACTGCAAAAAAAAAAAACAGTGGATCTTTGAAAGGTCTTAGTGTATAGGATTCAAGTTCTTCAATAGAATTAAGTTGTAACCATGTTTTGGTTGTTTTAATTGGTTTGATATTTGTTCCACTTAAGCAAGTTTTTGTGTTTGAATATTGTGAATGAATAAAATCTAGAGTTGGGAGATCTTTACTTCTATATTGGACCTATACAACATAAACTAGATTAGTCAGGTCTAGTGATACTGGCAGTGGTTTAGATTGAAAAAGAATTAAATTGTAACTTCACGGTTTTCTATTTGGGTGGGGAGAATTGGAATGTAACCAATTATCTATGTTTGGTAGATTTTGGATGAGATAAGGTGAATTCCTTATTTTCTTTTCCTTTTTTTTCCCAAATTGCTGTAATTCTTTATGGAAGAATTGGTGGAAGTGATCAAAGCAAATTCTCATATCAAATCGAGAATGATGTGCTCACTTGATAATGGGCATTATGTTATGCCCATCATGCATTGTATAACCTTTGCCTTCACCATTAAATTTTTAGCAACCTGTTACGTGCAAGAATCCCCCCCTATACAACTATGTATTCAAGGATTTAACAACTCCATGGAATATTTGATTGAGCAGAAGTATGTGCTACAGAATAAATGTGTGAAGATGGAAAATCATGACATGGGTAAAAGGGTGGTCCAATGCATAAGGTTTCCACTTGGTGGGGTCTGAGGAGAGTAGATGTATGTAGCCTTACCCTCGCTTTGTGGAGAGACTATTTCCTGGATTTGAACATGTGATCTCTAGGTCACAAGGCAGCAACTTTTCCGTTGTGCCGAGGCTCACCTTCATGGAAAATCATGACATGGTTAATCTATGAAAAAGAACCTTAGGATGTAGGGAATAAACTTTGGGCATACGGAATGCATTCTGTTATTGGATTGATCATTGTTGTTGACCCTTTCTAGTGTGAATTTTGACACCTCTAAGTGTGATAAAGCATGATTATTGTTGTATTAGAATTTGGAACCCTCTATTTCGTACTCTTGCTCCCACTTGCGTGGTGTATGATACTGGTGTTAGTTCAAGTATTGATATTCACATTATGGCTTACATGGGGAGAATCTAACCCATGGTTTTGAAGGTGCATTGTGAGACCGCAACTGAGGGAGAGCAGGCACTAGATCCTTGGAAGTTTACAATCTCATATGATAAGCTAGTAATTGCATTAGGAGCACAACCAACCACTTTTGGAATTCATGGAGTCTATGAACATGCAATTTTTCTTCGCGAAGTTCACCATGCACAGGAAATTCGTCGAAAGTTGCTCCTGAACTTGATGCAATCAGATGTTCCAGGTTTGCCCTAATTTTTTGCAATATTAGCTTAATCTGGAGTCGTTTGACAAAAATGTTTGAATGCATCACATCTGTAATCTGTACTTGATTTGGATGCAGGAATCAGAGAAGAGGAAAAACGAAGGCTTTTACACTCTGTGGTTGTGGGAGGTGGTCCCACTGGAGTTGAATTCAGTGGTGAACTTAGTGATTTTATAATGAGAGATGTCCGTCAGAGATATGCCCATGTGAAGGATTATATCCATGTTACTCTAATTGAGGTATGCTTAGTGGCATTAGATATGTGATAAAACCTAATAGTTATTATGGCAGCATGCCAACATAGTGGTAAGAAACACCTTAGAGTTCCTGGAAGGCATTTTTGTTGTGGTAACTTATCATTTTACCCTTGCCTAAAATTTCTTTTGAGGTGATCCTTATTGTTAACCAATTTATTCATTCCTTTTAGGCAAATGAGATTTTGTCTTCCTTTGACGACCGACTGAGGCACTATGCTACCAAGCAGTTGACAAAGGTGAGCCATATGTTGAAAGAGCTTCTTTACTGTTTGTCCAACATGTTCATGTTAATTTTGAACTTCTGGTTTCATATGAAAAAATCAAACTGTTTTCCATTTAAACAAAACTAGTCTATGGTAATTTCCAGAAGGCCAAGTATAATCTTGATACACTGTTTCTGGCAGAAGCATTTGCAATCTTTCAGATAACCAATGGAGTGAATGGACTCTTCATTTTAGTACCAATCAGTTTGCTGAGAACTGATTGACAGCCTAGCTACTAAAATTTTTCAGTATTAGTTTCATATCTCCTCATATTGAAGTTTCTATCAGTCAGGAGTTCGTCTTGTTCGTGGCATTGTGAAAGATGTTCAGGAGCAAAAGATTATCCTTAATGATGGTACTGAGGTTCCATATGGGTTACTCGTATGGTCTACTGGTGTTGCTCCTTCACCCCTTATTCGCTCTTTGGATCTCCCTAAATCTCCTGGTGGAAGGTTCTTCCTGTTACTCTACATTGTTGCGTTGTATATACTTGGTATTCTGATCAATCTTATCAGGAAAGTAGGGTCACGTTATGCACATAAAAATGTGGATAAAAGACTTAGTTTGGGATCAAAATTCAAAACTAATCTATGCAAATGAATGATGTTTCACTGGATGAGTATCTAAACTCATTGTTGAATTATTTCAAAGTTTATTTCAGGCATGTCTTGCTCATTAAACTCAACATAAATCCAATTTTATTTTATTTTTGGTAACATGTAGTTCTGACATGTTAGAAAAAATATCATTTGCTTTATTATACTCATTCATGTATGAATCTTCTAAAATTTTGGTATGAAAAATAAACATTTAAAAATTTATAATCCAATGGCTAAATTTACTACTCATTTTCTATAATAGCTATTATGTGGTGTGAGCTTTCCTATGTAAATGTAGCTATTACTACTCATTTTCTATGAATTTGACTTTGATGTCAGTTGACCTCCATCCATATGTAAATGTAGTTACTTCCCTACACATTAATGCACCATAAGTTTCTTGCTGTGGTATATCAGCTTTCCTTGTATGTGATATACAGTTTATATAAACATCTTTTGCATTTTGCCTTCATGTTTCTTTCACTACATGGTAACACTAACCCTAGTATTATCCCAAAGCAAATTCTGAAAGTTCTTTCTTCGCAGGATTGGCATTGACGAGTGGCTTCGTGTTCCTTCAGTACAAGATGTGTTTGCAATAGGTGACTGCAGTGGATATGTCGAAAGTACTGGAAAACCAACACTTCCAGCTTTAGCCCAAGTAAGTGGATATTTGGTTCATTAGTGTCTCCGACGTACACTTTCATTTCCTAAATTCCTTGAATTTGTAATTTTGGTTTTATACTAATGTCTGAGTCTCTTACGCATTTCAATGTGGATGTGTTCCTTTTATTCCTAATGGTTAGTAGTTCATAGGTGTTGCTTTGTTTCTTCTTTGCCTGAAAGCTTGTTCCAATTCCACAGGTGGCAGAGAGGCAAGGTAAATATTTAGCAAGCTTATTAAACAAAATAGGTAGAGCCAGTGGAGGCCGTGCAAACAGCATCAAGGACATAGCCTTTGGGGATCCGTTTGTTTACAAGCACCTTGGAAGCATGGCAACTGTTGGCAGTTACAAGGCTCTAGTGGACCTTAGACAGAGCAAGGTGATTCATTGTCATTCCTGAGCTGTTACTGGTGCTTTAGTTTAAAAGCTTACATATAGTCTCTGATTCACTAATGTATTCCCCCCAGGAGGCAAAAGGGTTATCTCTTGCTGGGTTTATCAGTTGGTTTATTTGGCGCTCCGCATATCTAACACGGGTCGTCAGCTGGAGGAACAGATTCTATGTAGCTATCAATTGGGCTACAACTTTTGTGTTTGGCCGCGATATAAGCAGAATATGACAAATTTTAAGGTAAAAAGCTCACCCCCTCCGGTAATATTTTAGTGTTGGAAGGACCTTCAGATGGTATTTTTCCTTTTTGGTTGCTTTGCAGGTTATTTTTAAAAACAATAAGATGAATAACATGTTTCAATATCCATGGACTATTTTGGAGGACATGTTGGGAAAACCATGAATTTCAGTTTACAGAAAAAGGAAGGAACTGTGATAGTTCATGATGTTTGCTACGTGTTCAATTTAGTAAAAACAATGGCAATTTAAAAGAGGTAACTCCGGATCTGGCTTGAGAAGAGAAGGCAATAACTTTGGCCATCTTGGGGGGCCTTTTTGTAATCAATAGCGCACACGTCATGATTTAATTATACAATAAGTCAATTTTCAAGTTCATAAGCTGTTACCAAATGTATGATCACAATAAGAACATAATGTCAACACATTCTGAGTGGATAAGTGTCATCAGTCATTCTTGTATTTAGTACTTGTCCCTCCCACTGCAGCTAAATAACTCAAAAAATAGATTTTGCCAAATAACCACAGCTAAATTGAAGTTGGTATATCGTGCACACCTTGTTCAATTCTCTGACATATTTTCTCTGATCTGTTTCGAGAAAAAGAGTTCTTTGACAAATTTTCTTAAGAAGCCGTTATCACAACTTATACATTCATTTTTACTGATGATTTCAGTTCATTTCATATGAGCATACATTGAAACAGATTAGTAGCTTAAATTACCTGTGCATATCGTTCAATTTTTCACGTAGCGGACAAGAGTCACTAACTTGCTATAGCTAACAAGCAGCTCTCAGAATGTCTCAAATTGTAGAACAGAAGTGTAAGCTGTGCTAAATTACTGAATTTGTTTTAAGCATTTACTTGGTTATTTGAATACGGAAGTTCATATTCCAGTGTATAAACAACTTAAGACCTTGTAACAATCATTATATTCCTATAATATATCTATATACCAGCATCTACTTCACAAAGCAGAAGGCAGGTCCAGTTGAATCATTAATGCCTGGTCAAATAGATGTCTCCATAAAAAGGCAGATGAGCTAAAGCGACAATCCTGGCACACCATTGGCAAGTCTAGAATTTGCCATCTTATTGCTAATCAGATCCTTCAATTCTATCTCTCCAGGAAACCTACTTTCCTTCAGTTTAGAGAACACCTTCAAAGGGCAGAAGAGTTACAAGGGGTTAATAAGGATTCAAAACTACTGAAGATGCCACATATTGCCTTTACCAGCCCTCAACCACCATTCTAGGGGCAAGAGGGGAGATCAAAATTGATCACAGATAGGAACCTTTTTTTAACAAAAAAGAGGACATCTTGATTCATGATTAATCATTGCTCCCTTTCTTAGGAGTTATACAAATAAACCGTACAAAATTTAATACTTTAACCTCAAGAAAGAAGAAATCAAATAATCAGAATTTTGTGTTCGAACACCAAATACCAATGAGACAAAACTTAAAAGAATAGTTCATTACCTTATAAATGAAACCAACAGTAATGATCTCATCCACAACTTATACTTTAAAACACTAAACCCAAGAATCCTAATAATCAGAAATTCAGAATAAAATGTTGCTAAACCAACTACTCAGTGAGTTGAAAGTGGAACACAAAGTGGGAAACCTATTTCCTAGACCCTAACTACAAGAAAATGCGTGTAGATATAATGGTAGGTTGGTGACTTTTAGGATGGAGCTCAAATGTTTTGGTTCCCCATGAACCAGGCACTTTACCACGTTATAGAATGTGGTTAACAGACAAATGTGTTGTCAAATAATGACTAATATTTAATTAATATTTCGGATCTAGTAAAATTACCCATCTGTCCTATCCTATACAATTTATTTCTTATTTATCTTTGCTCTGCCTTCCTATCTTTTCATCTCTGCCACATAGCCACCCCACCCCCCTCGCTACTCCAACTCTGTGTCTCCTATTTCATATGTTTCAGAGCTGCCTTCATGATGGCGGTGGCCTGCACCTTCTCCAACCCCAACGAATAAGAAATAAGATCATTTTAAAATTATATAAATTTATGCTACTTCCTGTTGAACAATAAAAATCACTCATCTTACTGAGAATAAACTTACAAGCTAAGGTCACCCTACTCATATCCTATATATGCCTAAATGAGATCAACCAACAAGAACTTGTTAAATATTGAAACGTACAAAAACTGAAAAGTGAGATGAAGTAGCATGCATGTATATGTGTGGATGAGGAGAGGGGAAGTGGTGTAGACCGGGATCAAGGATTTGGAGGAAGATACAATCTTGGGGTTGTGTGAGTGTTGGAGTTTTGGAGAGGGAGAAGGCATGGTGGAGGGGGAGGAGAGAGAGAGAGGGGTCTGGGTGTGGATTGAGAAGGAAATTTCAAAAAAGAAATAGCAAAATGGGAATGGGTCTATGGTGGGGCTCTTGTAAGAGGCCCAGGTTAAATGCCACCGTAGTTTCAAAGTTGATGTTCCAAACTACCTAGGTTGATATAAGCATTTTACAGGGATCACCATGGAGTTATTTGGCATATGTTAAGAAAAATGTCTCATCTTGCTGAAATCAAGGATACACCCCAATTCCCCTGACCCTGAGTCTTCCCACTATTTCATGTTATCTTGCTGCAGAAATCCTAAACTAGTTTTAGGTTGTTAAATAAAGCATCATCCAATCCAAATGCATTCAACACAAAACAACAAGTCCCCACAAAGAAAGAATGACAAGAATGCAAACATTGGTACCAAAAATAAATGAGAGTGCTAACATAATATAAAATTATATCCTAATTGATATTCAGCTAATAGGGAACATCATGAGAAATGATTAAAATGCTGATGGAACCAGTCACAGTGAGACACCTTTCCAGTTACGATTGGCTACATGTGCTTGTAAATAGTTAAATATTGTAAGAAAATGAACAAAATAAATATAGGAACAAAACTTGCATTCACCACTTAGAAAGCTGAGAGATTCAAATAGCTAAAAAATATTTGCTAGAAAATTTAAGAAAACAGAACATAGAAGGAAGGCACCAACCAGTTCACCATTGAAGTAAACTTCAAATGCCCCGGTGCTGTGGATGAATGACTTTAAGGCATTCCCAAGAAGCCAGGTACTAGCAATGGTTCCAAACTTATTAGCACGCAAGTTATAGTACCAAGGAGGGGGTGCAACAAAACCCAACATCGGAAAAATCTGTTCCCCGGCAACAACAACCCCTATAACACCAATCTGAACAACCGGAACCACTTTGCTTAGCAGACGCTTAGGAAGTGGCGGGGGATGATTTGCAAGAATAACCTCAGTACCAGGAAAAGCAATCTCCAACATGTTCTTCATTGTTACGGCTTTTCCCCTGCTCAAAAGACGATCAGCCATTCTCACCAACTTTCCCATTCTAAGGACAAAACAATGTATAACAACACAAGTAATAAACCAACTATAGCAAACATAAAAGAAACTGTAAGAAAAGCAATGATCTTGAACAACACTTCTCTGGATAACTGGTGATAATTCCAAGCATATGAATATGACACAACCTATATAAAATTTTGCATGCAACATGCATGAATTTAAAAAATTATAAATAACTGATGCATGATATAACTTAGCAGGGTCAGTTATCTTAGTACGCACAAACTGGGGATGTATTTGGTTCAACTAAAACAAATTATTTTTTTTATAGAAGCTACTAATCTCACTTTCTACTCGAAAGCTAAAAAAACTAATGTGAAGCTAATATGAGTAGCTTATATGAAATTTGTAGACCTAAATCCTTCAAACAATCACTTTTTTTTTTGTTAAAATAAAGAAAAAAGCCGAAACAAACGCAGTCTAAACAAGAAAATTAAGCACTAAAATCTTTGCTTTTTATCATTTGTCTCTATCCAGCATCATTAACATTATTGATTGATGGAATAAGGTGGAATGGAATAGAGAGGTATGAATTTATAACACGTTCCATGGTTAACTTAGATGAAGTGCGGAATGCAGATCAATGGAGGCTGTTCCATCCAATACCACCACAATTCTCTCTTCTTTTTTTCTTTCCTTCACCCCAAATTGGGGAGAATGAATCAATGAGACGGAATGCAAGTTGTCATGAAATCATCTTTCCCAAAAGTTTAAACTAATGGATAGGGCCACATAAATAGTTTTATCTAGCATGATTCCACACAATAGACTGAAATAATTATTCCACTCCTCTCCACTCTATTTTATTCCACTCCATTATCTACCTCCAATCCAAAGATAGAAAACAGCGGTAACGTAACACAAACAATAATAATAATGATAATAAGGAAATATGATATTAAAAATTGGAAAAATTGAGATATGAGGAAAAAAAATGAGGGGATATGCAGACCTGTAGGAGCAGGAAGAGCAGAAATTGATGTTGACAGTGTTGCCAAGGCCAACACCTCCTCCGATAGTAGTGGTGCTGGGTTTCTGAAAATCACATGAACAAATAAATAAATTTTAAAAATAACGAAGAAAAGCGAACAGAGTTGATGGAAATAGAAAGAAATCACCACGTCGGAGAGGAACTGTATGGTTGCAGGGTCAGCAACCACCGATTGGTGGTAGCGGTGAGAGGGCTTGGGTGGCGGTGGAGGTGGCGGAGGAGAGGTGAATAGGGAAAAGAGGTCGGAGCAGAAGAGGATGAGTGGCAAACCCAGCAATAGAAACTGAGCGCGATCCATCGCTCTCAAATACGGAAGCAAGCAAGCAAGGAAACCAAAAACAACACCCTCACTCAGTCACTCCAGACACACACTTTCGTTTCCCGTTTTCTGTGTGCGCGGTACTTAGGCCTGGGCAAGGCACGTAGGTGATTGATTCAGGGAAAATTACACTTGCTCTTTGCAGAAATTCAACTCGAGCCCTCTTTATTTTCAAATTTTGCAATGCCGCCCTTTAGCCTGCAGTTTTTTTAGTTTTTTAAAATTTATAAAAAGAAAAAACTAAAAGTTCTCATAATTACAAATTAAAAATTCTGAAAACTGAAATTTATAATTTTTAGAATTTTCAATTTTTCCTTCATAAATTTTAAAAACTGAAAATAAAAATTGAAAACTCAAACTAAACATATCATAAGTTTTTTAGTTTTGAAAATTTTTACATTGACCTCCCTTGTTAATGTTACTTCATTAGTCCATTTGACACAATGACACCCAGGTGAACAACACAAAATTTTTATTAATATTGTTATAAGTATTAAAGATTGGTATAACTATCGAATGACCATATTGTTTCATTATCAAATGATAAAAACGAACTCTCTTCCCAAGCATGGGAAATAGGCAAATGGGAATATAGTATGTTTTTATCACTTAATAAAATGATAATATGATCATTCAATAGTTATATTAATCTTTAATATTTACAATAATGCAATTAAAAAACATGTGTTGTGCACATATATACTATTTCGTCAAAGTCACTTATGGACTAACATTAGTAGGGGAGGTCGATGTAAAATTTTCCAAAACTTAGGGACCTAACGTGCAATATTCGAAAACATAGAGGGCGCAAGTTGCATTCCAATGCAAGCATGCAAGTGTTAGATTTCAGTATGTTGAAAATTTAATGTTTGGTTTAATTTTTTAACATTGCCTCCATCAAATCAAGTATTTAAAGTTGATCATTCTAAACATTTTCTTAAACTGGTAGAATAATTCACTTTTCAAAGGCTTTGTAAAAATATCATAACTTATTTTTTAGTGCGACAGTAAACAATCAATACTAATTTCTTAGCCATCAGTTCTTGAATCTTATGGAATTAAATATCTACATGCTTGGACCTCCCATGAAACACTGAATTTTTGCAAAGTGCAACACCAGACTTGTTATCATAAAATATTATTGTGGAAGTATTTTGCTTCTGCTTTGATGCTTCAAGAATTTATCTCAACCATACTGCTTGTTTAGCACACTTGGCTATTGCAATATATTCTGCTTCAACTGTAGGGAGTGCAACAACTAGTTGTTTCTTTAAAAACCAAGATACTACACCAAACCCAAGATGAAAAATATTATCCTGAAGTACTTTTCCTTGTTTTTTATGTCACATAGCCCAAACACTATCTGTATATCCAACAAGCTTAACATCATTAGTATCACTATAAAAAATTCCATCAGTCATGGTACCTTTGATAAATAGAGGATTCTTTTAAATGCTTATAGATGACAGGTGTATGGCTCCTCCATGTACTTATTCAATAATCCAACTCCAAAACCTATGTCTAGCCTAATTGCTGTCAAATATCTCAAATTTCCAATTAAACTCTTGTAATTAGTAGAATCCACAGCTCTTCCTTGATATTCCTTATCAATTTCAGCTTCTCTTCAACTGGAGTGAAAACTGGCTTTGAATTCTTCATCTGAAATTTCTTTAAAATATCATTAGTATATTTATTTTCAGAAATGAAAATGTCATAATCATATTGAACAACTTCAATGCCAAAAAACTAATATATTAAACCCAGATCTATCATTTCAAAATGTTTAATCACGACTTCCCTGAATTCTACAATCATCTTCAAATTTTTTCCAATGAAAATCAAATCATCAATATAAAAGCACATAATGAGAATATCATTAGACTTAACAGGTTTAATATACTTCAAATAGGCATCTTTGAAAATTATTCTCAATGAAATAAGAATTAATCTTCTTATACCATGCTCTTAGTCCATGTTTAAAACCATACAATATCTTCTTTAATTTGTAGATTTTTTCTTTTTCTCCAGGAATTACATAATCTACAAGTTGCTTAACATATATTTCTCCCTCTAAAGTACCATTCAAAAAAACAGACTCGAAATCCATTTTATCAATCTGCCAATTATTTTGAGCTGAAAGTGAAATAATCATCCAGATTGTATATAGTTTGGCAATAGGGGCAAATACCTCAAAGTAATCAATATCTAACTTTTACTTGTATCTCGTTGTAACCAACCTCATTTTGAATTGATCAATCTTATTATTGGGCTTACATTTTGTCTTGTATACCTATGTCACTCTTATTGACTTCTTATATTTGAAAGCAAATATGTTAGTACCTAGGTATCGTTTATCTCAATTGCAAAGATTTTTTCATCCATAGCTTCTTTCTAATTTTGTTAGTGAAGGTTTTTTCAAAGCTTACTGGTTTGTAATATGCAAATAAAACAAAATTGATAATCTACTCATCAAATAGATCATTATCATTGCTCATAGTGTAATCCTCCAGTCTTGCTAGTAATTGACTATTCCTCTAAGGTTGACTTGATGATTCTAGTTGAGTTGATATGTCTGCTTGTCCATCTTCTTCTTCATAACTATCACGAATCACTACAATCCTTCTGAATTTTAGAATACGAGTCCCACATTTTTTCTTCATCAAAAGTCAAATCTCGACTAACGATCACCTTCTTTGTGTCTAGATTATACAATTTATAGGCTTTTGAGTTTATACTATAACCAATGAAAATATATTTCTCACTTTGGCTATGCAATATCTTCCTTAGCTGATCTGGTATATGAGCATATGCAGTACATCCAAAATCTCTAAGGTGATGAATTGAAGGCCTTCTCCCATTCCAAGCTCCTTCAAAAGTCTTATTATGAACACTTCTTGTTGGGAACCTGTTCAAAATCTACACAATAATAGCAATTACTTTTGGCCAAAATTCTTTAGGAAGTTGTTTGAACCGCAACATGCATCTCAACATATCCATGATTGTCCTATTCTTCCTTTCAGCAACTCCATTCCATTAGGGAGTGTAGTCGCTTGTCAGTTGATGTTGAATCCCATGCTGCTTAAAGAAATTTGCATATGCAAGATATTTTTGTCCTCTGTTTGTTCTTAGAATCTTAATTTTGTAGCTATTTTGATTTTTAACAAATGCCTTGAATGACTTGAAGACATCACAAGCTTCTAATTTCAACTTCAAAAAATACATCCAAGTCTTTCTGCTAAAGTCACCAATAAAAGTACCGAAATACCTGCTTCATTCCACTATGTGATGAGACATCAATGGTACATAAATCTAAATGCTTAATCTCCAATAAACTTTTTGCTCTCAGAGACTTTCTAATAGAAAATAATTCTCTGTGCTTCTTTCCCAATTGACAAGTCTCACTAATACAATTAGGAATTTGAACAACTAGCAAACTAAAAACAAGTTTTTTTCTTGATTGATAACTTAATCTAGAAAAATGTTATTGTCCAAAATGCATGTGTCATAACCAGATATCATTGAACTCAAGCAAGAAAATTTTTTATTTTGAATTTCCAATGGGAAAAGTCTATTCCGAGTTATTTTTACCTTGGTTATAAATCTTTCACTCTTGTCAAATAATGTTCAATATCTTTGATAAATTTGAATGTTATGGTCTTTCTCTAACAATTGTCCCAAACTCAACATATTGTGATGAAAACCGGGAGCATAAAATACATTAAAAATGAAATTATGAGAACCATCATTCAATTTTATTTTTATTCAACCTTTTTTCACAAAATCGAAATATTTGATTTATTACCAAATTCCACATATGATTTCACAATTTCATCTAGTGAAGAAAATAACGTCTTTTTGCTACACATGTGATTGGTATAACTAGTATCTAAATACTGTGTATTTTCTTCCACATAAAAAGAATTGCTTGCCAAAGACAGACTTTGTGAATTAGAATTCTCGTTAGTATTTTTCGGCAACATTTGTTTGAGTGATGTTCCTTTGATTCATTGGTTTAAATATGCAATTTGCAACTCTGAGCCCAAACTTTCCACAATGAAAACAATTAAACTTTGTTCTTTTTTGATAAAAATTACCTCTTCCTCTTGCTTGATTAGCATGCCCAAAATTATTTCCTCCTCTTCCTTGATTGTATAATATGAAATTATTGCCTCTTCTTTTATTGTAATTAGTGCCACAACCACTTCCTTTGAAATTTTCTCTGCCCCTGCCTCTAAAATTTCCTCTACCTTTGCCATACCCTATTTCTTCGTCATCATGAATTGACTCAGCAAATTTGTTCAAATTCACCTTACTCTTCAAGGCTTTTTCTCTACAATTCTGCAATTGTCATTTTGCCTATGTCTTGTGAATCAATTATTGTCGTAATCATGTGGTCAAATTTGATTAACATGGTATGGAGGATTTTCTCAACCACATGTTGTCTTCTATATTCTCTCCACATATTCTCATCTTATTGAAAAAATCAATGACACGAAAAAAATATTGTTCAATAGTTTTTGAGTTGGACATTTCATACTTTTCTCTACGTAGAGACTGTAGTTTGGATTTTTGCATCTTATTTACAGTTTTGTAGGACAGCTTTAGAGTATCTCATGCTTCATTGTTAATTTTGGCATTGACAATTTTGCCAAATACTAAATAATCCACTCCCTGATGGATTTGTGATAGCGTCAATTGGTTTCTCTTTTAAGTTGCTTGATTTGCTCCTTCTTGAATGCCTGGTTCAACAAAATCCAAATATTGTAAACTTTTAAGTTGGTACACATTAAAATTTCTCATTAATAGTAATGAAGTTTCCTATATAATAATCTGGGACTAAACCAAATAATATTATAATTTGTCATATTGACTCTAGAAAAATTAACTATATGAAACCAGTCTTTGTTCCTCACAAATTCTTAACAAAAAAAAATATAGTGTTGGATTTAACCATCTCTAATACCAATATAATATAAAAAATACACGATCACTCATAAATATATTGTTGGATGGAAGCTTAAATAGGAAGAGAAGTTTAAGACACGGATGGAAGCTTTTCTTATTTCACTTACTTGACCACATTTACAACATACCCACAATTCCATCTTATAGATTACAATCCTTGAACAAAACAAAGAACTGGCAACAACTATATTTAATGATATGGCAAACATGATGGGATATTTTGTAGCACATGGTAAATCATAACATAGTCAACAACAAGCTAGGATAGGATACCATAGAGTGGCTATAGGTGGTGGTAAAGATTTGCAAGCATGCAAATGTTAGATTTCAGCATGCTGAAAATTTATGTTTGGTTTAATATTTTAACAATTTGTTTCTTTTAGAACTTTATCTTATTCGAATATTTCAGAATTTCCAGTTTATGATACTCAGAATTTGTTTAAACTTTTTGTTAACAGAATCTCTCTAATTTCAAACACTGTTTTTCAGTACAAATTGCAAGTATGAAGTATCCTTATCTAAAATTAATATGGTAAGGCTGACTTGCTCTACTGTTAGATTAAAATTCTCTAAATAATTAAATATTACTTTTTTCGTTTACAAATTTAAAGATAATATTTAACTGAAAAAATAATTAGCAAACCACTTAAATTAACTATCAATTAATCTTAAACATTTTTTTAATTAAGGAGCTGTAGACACTGAACCCGAACTCCCGAAGCCAAACCAATGCAATACTACTGCATAATGGGTCCACGACCAAACTGTGGACGACCCCACTTTCTGCTGGTTTGTTGGGCTTGTCAATTTAGATTATATATAAATTTCTTTATACAAATTAATTTTGGGCTAATTTCGATACATAATATTATTATTATATTATTATCATTTAGTTAAACTGTTTTATATTTATCATTTCAAAGTAATAATTGTTAAAGTTAAATATATTTATTAATATAATAATAAATTATAAGATGAGTGTATCATTGAATGAAATAAATGTAAATTTTTTTATAATTATTTTTTTTTTAAAGTTTGAAATCTTTCCTTATGTTGAACCAGTCATCTCACCTTTTATTGACTTTTTAACTCTAAGAAATTGGTCAAGGAGAGCAAGATAGGATCTTGCATATGACAAATTACATATTTAAACTTTCATTGAGGTGAGATAAATATAAGTATTTTATATGCCAAAAAATTTATTGAATTTTTTTAATGGCATGGTAAGTATAAATAACTCTCATATTTATATTTGAAAAATCATATAATAAAAAAATTTGGTTGAATGGTAATCTAAATGCATTAAAATTAATTTATATAAAGGTGAAGATATTAGAGGGATACCCTGTGACTTTTCGCGTATTCTAGGATGCCATTATTCTAAAAGATTTGAGATCCACCAAATAGATTCTGTCCCAGTACGTGCCGTTCATTTCATAATCTATCACTTCTCAACCTGAGTTGTCACCATCTTACACATTTGAACTGAAAAAAAGAAAAAAAATGAACAACTTGGAGTCTTACCCTCCCATCCTTCGCCACCTTAGCCACCACCACCAGCCCCATAACCATGACCCGGGTCACTTTAGCCCGGCCCATGATCCAGATCCCTTACCCATCATAGATCTACAATGTTTGAACCATGATGAGAGCAAGCTCGAGGAGGCTTGCAAGCATTGGGGTGTGTTCCGTTTGGTTAACCATGGGGTTCCAATGACCCTTTTGAGCCAACTTCGAGACCAAGCCAAACAGCTCTTCTCTTTGTCCTTCGAGTCCAAACAGACCTCAAGTAGTGGCACCCCTTTCACATACTTTTGGGGCACCCCTGCCTTAACTCCATCAGGTACTGCTCTATCAAGAGGCCCCAAGAATGTGAATTTGGTTGAAGGCTTTAATGTGCCTTTGGGTCAACTCTCCAAGTTTCAGCCTCAACTTCAAGTTCTCGAGACTTTCAGGTTAGCAAAGCCAAAATGGACAACTTGATTTTTCTAATGATTCTCCAACGTTTTCAATGTCCTTTTTTTTTTTTTAATTATCTCTCTTGTTTGTTATTATGTCTTTAATTTAATTTCAACGTTATGATAGAATAAAATTATTTTACTTTGTTAACTGATAGAACTTTATCGAGATACTCCCTTAAAATATATATGTTTATTTTCAAATAAAATTATCTTTTAAAATATTTATTAATTTTATATATTTTTTTTATTCTAATAATAATTCTTAGCAATTAATGGTTATTAGTATAACATTTTATTTCTAAAGTTTTTAATATGCCTCACAATTAATAATCATTTAGATATATTAGTCTATATACTATAATTTTATATAAAAGTACTCTATCATCATATTATTTATCATATTTTTTAATATTTATATTTATCCAAATTTAATAAATATTTTACTAAAAAGAAAGAAATAAAATTATTGAAGGTATCTATCACTGCTATAACTATCAACCATAATTTATTATCTTAGTAAAATTGTATTTGCTGGTAATATAAAACGAGTTTACACTATTAAAAATAATTTTTTTCTTTCCTAGTTGTTAGCCGGCCTATGTGTGGGCTATAGTTTTCGCCCTCTTGGAATATTGTGCAATATAGTCATATGGGTTATAATTAAGAATTGCCTCGTGGGTGGGTTGTTGGGTTGCATTGTTTTGTTGCAGAGTCGTGACCGTCAGAGATTGCGACTCTTGGGCGTGGACATTTTTATTTTCAATATAAATCTAACAATTTTTTTTTATTAGAAAACATCTAACAGTTTAGATTTAGCGGGCTCCATTAATCTACTTAAAATATATGTTGAATCTTGCGTTGCTTAAAGAAATGACTGTATAGGATTTATAAACGTTAAAGGCCTGTTTGGATTTCAACGGTTTATTTAGGTCTTTATGTGGAAAAATTGAAAATAATTATTTTGTAGACTTAAATATCTTTTCAAGTCCATGAAGGATAAGCATATTTAGTTTTGATCCCTAAAAATGCTTCTTCTTTTTTTCCAATCCAAATATTTTAAAAATTATTTAGTTCTAGTCTTTATTGTTAATTGGTCTATATTAAATATTATGTTGATTAACAAAATAGCACGTCATCTTGAATATATATGGTAGCCGGTGATCTTGTATGACACATCCTAGTTTTGTGTCAAAATCTTCACTCCATAAGCTAATGGACCAACCCAATAATTTATTTTACATATCTTGAAAACTTATTTTATAGTAGGATTTCGATTTATATGATTAATGATATAATATATATGTAATATTATTGGTTATTATCTCATATTAGATGACGTGATTTTCTATTATCCAACTCAATATTTAACTAAGACATACTAACAAGTAATAACAGGGGTCAAACCAAACAGTTTTAGAAATATTTGGATCGAAATAATAAAAGAATATTTTTCAAGGACTGAAACCAAACTTTGCTTATTTTTTCAATGATAATAATATATTTAAGCTGTATTTTTGTATTTACATAAGTAATAACAGAAATACTTTTTTTCAGTATCTTAAAAACCATTTCTTAAAAAATTAGATATTTCAACTTTTCAAAATATACTAAAAAATACTTTTTAAGGAATTAATAAGTCGTATTTAAATAGGAAAAAAGTGAAAATGCCACTTTTAATTTCTACAAGTTTAAAACATTTATAAATAGTATTACCTGACAAAAACACACCACCACCACACACCAAAAAAAAGAAAAAAGAAAAAAACCTATTCTAATAAGATGTGATGTAAGTCCTACTTTATCTAAGGATATCACTGAGATAAAATTTATAAACACTAGAGTATCATTTCCATAAGTTAATTTTCGGGATGGAATTAGGTTTGAAATCTGAAAATTATTCACTTATTTACGAATTTTATAACTTTATTGTGAATTTGCAATTATGATACTTCAGATTAGGATATATGGAGGAGTTTCTCATAATGCACTTCGCTGAAGGCAGGGCATTTGGGTTTTATATAACTGAAAAAGTGCATTATTAACTGGATTGTGCAGTTTCTCCTTTGAGATTGATTAGTTATATATTTATCAAAAAAAATAAAATTGATTAGTTATATATGGTCCTTGTCCACTATTTGACTTGACAAACGTGTTAAACGTAAAGATTCCTTTATTATTGATTTGAAATTTTGAATCCCATCATATTGAGAAAGTAAACAAGAGAATTATGAAAAGCCATTATATTGAAGTGGTACATATATCCTATGATAGTTCTCAATAAACTACTACCAATAATAATAATGATGATAGTAACTACGTACATAATATATAAAAGAAACACCTATATACTTAAGAACAATATTTTTAAATTGTCAGTTACAGTGAATTTTATTTTTTCAAGGTTAAAATATATTTTCTTCCTTTATAAATATAATGAATTTTGAATTTAGTTCTTTTTTTTTTCGATGGATTGAATAAAGCTCAAAAGAATTCCCAAGGGGAATGAGAGGAGAAGGAGTTCTCAGGATTTTTTTTTCTTTTGATTTATTTTTTCAAAATATTTGGTTTTGGTCTTGATTATATTAGCGTAACTAAGTGGTGATATTTATAAAGATAAAAAAAAAAGATGTTAAAAATATTTCGAAGGATCAAATCCAACATTTTCAATACTAGACACACGTTTTTAAATATTTATAGGAACAAAAATTTAAAATAATAGAGATCAAAACCAAAACTTATGAAAAATATTGGATCTAAATCATTTTTTATAATGACCAAAATAAAAACTTATTGTATTTTCAAAAACCAAAAACATATTAATTATTTTTTTCAAATACTATTATTTAAATGTCCAATAGAAACTAAAAATATAATGCTTACATTTTATGGAGCATTTGGATGAGATCTTTTTGGGTGAAAATTAATTTTTACATATTTAAATAATTTTTAAAAAATAATCAAAATTTAAATATATGTCAATTTTTAATTTTTTTTATAAAATTTAAAAATAACTTATAAAAAATTAATTTTTAACTTTTTCAGTTATCTAAAATTTAAATTTTATAACCACTTTTTAAAAAGTCCAAGACAAACCCATCCTCTATCTATCTCATTTAATTTTAATATATATGTACTTCAGTTCGAACCCACACCCACATTGCTATATGAAATGGCATATGATGTCATATATCACATGTCAAGAAAACATTTTCCTGTTTTCTAAATACACATATTATATAAATTCTAGATAGGTAGAATATGTTAAGTTAAATAAAGTTAAGGATAAAGATATTTTAACACTTAGAAAGATCTAAACACCCAATACAATAGAGAAATGAAGAAAAATATTATGAGGAAGAATAAAGAAAGTTATTAATCCCACATTTTTATGAGAAAGATGTCTAAGATACTTAAATTTGGGATATTGAAATAATATTACTGTATACAAAAGGTGACTCTTTGCTTCGAACTTGTGTTTTGAGGTCTGCATATCTAACTTTTATCAAAGAGTCCCAAATCCTTGGAAAGTGGAGAAAATGATCATATCATAGGTGAGAACTTATGTGGGATTGATGAGTTTGTCACCATGTGGTGACAAAATCTCAACCCTTTATTAATAAATCTTATGGCTGAGATGAAAGCATTTCATTGTTTTGTAGAATTATGAAATTTCTCCAATATTCTCATCATTCATTTAAAACATATGAATATTAGTCAAGCCCACATCTTCCATTATTTCAGTTAGGTGCCACCGATATATTTTAATCATTTGTAGTGAAGTTAATAAAGTTAATAATCTTTTTGGTATAAGTTATTTTACTTATTTAACCCTGTATATCATCATCTCCCATCATCAACCCTAGCCCTGCCCTCCATTACCACGACTCCCCCATGCTGACACTGCAACAAACCCTCCTTCAACACTACTTAGCCTACAAACACGAAAATGGGTGACCTTCATTCTGCTACCAATTAAATTCCCAACCAGCAAACATCTCTTTTAAACTTTTAATTAACTAACATAAGAAAACAGATTAACAAAATATAAGGAAAAAATAATTATTATTTTGGGTAATGGCTCCAAAAGGCAACAAATTGCGGATAGGAACCATAAGCTAGGTTTAGAGGTGACCCTTGGACATGGATACGATGGTACTAGAGTGGGATCTAATACGAGACACAGTCATACTCACAGTTGAAAAAAGTTGTAAAGTGCAAAACATGTGCGAAAATGGCGGAGACTTGGTTGGGTCCCACTTTCTCTAACACCCTCCCTTTTCTCCTCCACCCTTCTCTGCCTTCCCTTTCTCCTCCTTCTTCAATGGCTTCAATTGCATTGCCTTACCACCGCCACTATTACTATAACCCTAATCCCCTCATCCCCTCCAGCCATCCCTCCTCGTCTTCTATGGCGGCATCGCCTTCCCTTTCTGTGGACAAGGCGGAGGCTGAGGTTGACAATAATGGGACAGTCAATGACATGGCTAAAGGAGCCGATGCAGAGGAGAAGGAGGTAAGGTTAGAGGCAGCGATGGGTGGTGGTAGGCGGTGACTATGGTGGGAGTGATGACAAGTGATGGAAATGACTGGTGAAGGACAAGGGTAAAAAAGACAAATCAATCAAAAAATTATTTTTTGTTAATATAAAAATATGTAATTTGAAATTTATAAAAACACCTCAATCAAAATGTATGATTTCAATCACTATGTGGTACCAAACAAGTTCTCGCATCATATCATATGCCTTAATCATATGAGAATATGATGACTCAGGTAATATTAGTAGAATATGAGAATATGAGGTGAGATAATAAGGGTTTTTTTAGGGTTCGATTTTTGTCTTGAAAATGAAGCAGTTTTAATATCCATGTTCAATGTCTACCTTTTAAATAGATCTATCAAATGTGAAGGGATTAATCACTGCATTTGATATATTGTTTGGCAGAATTGAATTTTTTATTGTGTTAGGTCCTACCTGGGTTCTTTCTATATATATATATATATAGAGTAAAAACCAAAGATCACGCCATTTTTATCTGGCGAGTTTCTCAAAAAAAAAAAAAAAAAAGAAATCTTGCTGCTGCATTTGGGTTGATAAAAGAAATAAAAAAAATAAAATCAATGATGATAGCAAATATCTTAAAAATCTCATTACTTAAATTCCTGTAAGATCTCATGTTTTGGTATATATTTGGAAAAAATGATTTCTTGGGTTAAAAAATTTTATATTTTAAAACCACGTAAACTTGTTAAATGTGAAGTAAAAGCTAATACAGAAAGTGTTTAAAGTAAAGAAATCTATATAAAGAAAAAAAAAAACAGTTTTGAAGAAATAACTTTGTTTTTATGTATTTGAGTCATTGGATTATTTTTTTTGTGGTTGGTTTAATGTGTTAGATCTCAAAATTAAGCTTGGACATAGTTTAAAAACTATTATATTTATATTTTCAATTATAAAATGAAATAAATCAAATAAAAACAAAGAAAAAACATGCTTGTTCATTTTTCTCCTTAAACAAATCAAGGATATTTCGTTTTTAGATAATAAATACATATAAATCTTCCGGAACAAATCTTAAATCATATTCATCATTTTATTAACTCACTAAAATAAACATATTTAAAAAGTGAGCAAATTCATATCTTAAAAAAAACAAAAAGAACTGCACACCAACAATTTTTAACTAACAAATCTTGGGACCTATTTAACCCTAAGTAAATTTGTATAGACACAATTTTAACAATTTATTTTCAGATATATTTACAACAAAGTTCACAAAATTCATAAATAAATAACATGTTATATAAAGATAGCGAGAGACCTATTTTCGTTATGCATATATAGCTTATTAAATTTGTACCCATATAATAATATCTCATTTAAGCCTCGTACTCTATACAAGACACGTTGTCGCAAATGTAATAAAAGCCGCGATTGTCGGCAACATATTCAAAGTTTCAAAGCAACATTATCTTTGGGTCTATCTTATACCGAGTAAATGTTTATTTTGATATCTAAATTTATACGTGTGATTTATTTTTTTAGATGAACTAAGGATATTCATTGTCAGAAATAATAATTAATCTTATCAAAATGTGGAGTTTATGAGTAAGGATCCTCTAAAGTGAGGATCTCACTTTAGAAGGTAAAGTGAGGGATTTCACCCTTAGATTAATAAAATTAGAAGTGGGGTTCTCTTTACTTTATTGATCTAATGGTAAAATCCCTTCACTTTATCCTCTAAAATTTATTGATCTAATGGTAAAATCCCTTCACTTTATCCTCTAAAGTGAGATTCTCACTTTAGAGGATCCAAATCCAGAGTTAATTTATATATGTGGGTCTTGTCTTTGACTATAAAACCTTTTAAGAAAGTATTATTTTAGTTTTTGAAATTTTAAAAAGTGATTCAAATTAGTCTCTACACTACTATTCCTGATAATTAACTTAAATTATCAAAAGAACTAAGTTGAATCAATTTTTAAAATTTCAAATACTAAAGTAATACTTTTCTAATTTTATGGATTAAAGTAAATAATACATATAATTTTATGGACCAAAGTAAACTTTTTGTTATAAACCTTTTCATATTTCATCATATCAAATCATGAAATAATTTATAATTTTTCTGTTTAACAGTCTCTATTGATGATTTTGTCCTGTTATATATGTTTATTTTGCTTAGATACTTGGTTTCATGATATCATTCTCAAATCACACCTTATAATAATTCTAAAAAAATTAATAAAAAAAGATTTATTCTTAGGTGTGACCTCAAATGCCAGTCTTCGTGTCCATATAATTTTGTTAAGTACCTTGAAGTGTTATTTCTGTTCAGGACATATAATTCACATTACGTTGATATCGGTCAATTTATATAAATGTATATTATTTGCTGAGTTGAAGCTCAAGTTATCCAAAAGAAAAATATAAAACTTCTGTTACAATCGCCAACTTTTGTAGTATGTCTAATTTGACGTTTGAAATGTCTTAAACTATAATAATTTCAATAAAAATTTAACTTTTTAATTATAATATGACAGTTTCAAAGAAAAATTCAAACATGAACTTTTCATTTGATTGTCAATTTAACTTTATACCGTCAATAAGTAGAAATTCAAGAAAGTGTTATACTATAGTATATAGTTATTATGATGACTAATTACCTAACATAAATTGACAATTTCATGGATTTCTATTAGTTAACATTGTTTTATATTACCCGTGGATATAAATTAAATTATATTTATTTATTCCAATCAATTCCTTGGTGCTGGGAGTTTATTAACAAGCTATGCTTCTACGTTCACATGGCAAGACATTTGCTAGTGGACTATGGAAACCATTTGTCGAGAATTGCTACGATGTTATTTGAAGCAATGGTGAAGAACCTTGAGCTGAATTTGGAGCCATCAAAGTCCTACTTATCTGAAAAAACAGGAACTCTGCGTGTTTACCGCTATCCACATTGCTCTAATCCTAATGTTGGTTGGGGCATGGAGGTGCATACAGATAGCTCAGTGTTGTCCATACTAACCCAAGATGATGAAGTGAGTGGACTTGAGGTGCTCAAAGATGATCAATGGCTAAGTATAAAGCCAGTTCTGAACACATTAATTGTCAACCTGGGTGACATGATGCAGGTTCGAATTTAATTGCTTTTTATGCCTATATATAGTGATAATATGCTTTATATTGTGTTTTTTACAAAAATAATTAAAAAAATCTAAGAACTGGTTAAAAGATATGTTTGTGAGTTTAATTTTGAAAATTCATTTACCCACTAAAATCCAAACTCACAGATATACTAGTTAAAAGATTCCAATGTTTGAAATTGTAAGTAAAGTTTGTCTGGGTTGCAATTCACAATGCGACCGATACTAATGAGTTATATTATAGACTTATAGTAGTGATTATGATTACATTATTTTTGTAGTTTAATACAGTATATAAATATTCTATGCTAGTAACATATTAATATATGATTATAGGCCGTAATGTAAAAATATTATCAAAATAGAATTGATGTTTTTATTGGAATTTGTGGATATTTGATTTAGGCAATAAGCGGCGACAGATACAAGAGTGTATCACACAGAGTGACGATCAACAAACATAAGGAGAGGATCTCGATATGCTACTTTGTGTTTCCTGATGAAGATGTTGAGATTGAAGGCTCCAAGTACAGACCCTTCACTTATAATGAATTTAGAGCACAAGTACAACAAGACATCAAGGCCCTTGGCTATAAGGTTGGCCTTGCAAGGTTTGAGCACAGTGGGGATAAAATTTAGAAGCTCTATATGATATATGAAATATGACTCCTCTTTTCTCTTTTACATAATATGTTTGTGGATTTGATTTTGAAGATTGAGAAAATGAGAGAAATGAAAATATTTATAGAGTAAAATTTTTAAAATTTACTTTACAAACGATTCATTTTTCTCTTTGTTTTCCAAAAATCAAACCCACAAACCTAGCATTGAAAGATTTAGGAATTGCCAAATTGGAATTGTTAGGCACATTTTTGTTGCTTTTTTTTTATAATATCGAAGGTGTTGTGGAGACTATGAATTTATACTTTTATGGTGTGATTGGCATGTTGTATAAGGAATAATAGAATAAGTTTGCACTATATGTTATATTCATATTCATTGTTTAATGTACACAACATATTGCATAATCAAGCTTATCCATTATAACTCGTTATATGTTAAAATGCTATATAATTTAGTATAGTTTGAAAAGGTTAGAACATTTGGTAATCCTTTAACGAACAAGATCTTTTTCATTTTTTATCCCCTGAGCTCATAGTAAGTGTATCCCAACTTTGACCTATTTGTTTTTGTAATGTGACTTATAAAATCATTAGCAAAACTCTTGCCGGATTAAAGGTTGTTCCAACCCCTATTATTGCAAAGACTCAAAGTGTTTTGTGCGAAATACATATCACGAATAATGTTCTTATTGCTTACGAGCTCACCCATGCTCTAAGAAACAAGAGGTCAGCTAAAGAAAGTTTTTTGCAACCTTAAAGATTGAATGAGTAAGGTTTTTGATCACATAGAATGGAGCTTCTTGGAAGGTGTCAGAAGGTGAATAGGATTCTCATAAATTTGGGTTTCTATAGTTATTGCTTATGTTTCTATCGTCTCCTACTCTATATTTCTAGACAGTTTTCCAAGGGATTTCTTTAGGCCATACAAAGGTCTCAGACAACGTGACCCTTTATCACCCTATGTGCATAAATATTATCCTCTCTTATCTATGAGGCCAAAATAACAAGAGATTTGGTAGGGATGAGAGTTTGTAGATATACTTGCATGATATCCCATCTTTTATTTGCAAATGGCGGTTTATTCTTTTTTCAAAACTAGAGAGCACGATATGCAGCGCTTACTGGCAATCGATCCTGAATCTCTGTTAAATAGCATTGGGACAACAAATTAATTTTGAAAAGTTAGTTGTAATTTTTAGTAGTGATCATGAATCTCTATGAATTATAATTACGGCCAATGGAGACTCGACCTCCTTAGGCCCTTCCCAACGGCACCAAGGCAGGTCAAGTACTTAATTGTGGGTATTGACTATTTCACGAAGCGGATAGAAGCTGAAACTCTGGCTACCATCACCTCAGCACAATGTCGCAAGTTTGTCTGGAAGAACATATTCACTTGCTTTGACATCCCGATGAAAATCATTACTGGCAGTGGCACCCAATTCTCCAACCGAAAGTTTAGACAATTGCTGAATAATTTTGGAGTGGCCCACCACTTTACTTCTGTAGAATATCCCTGAGCCAATGGAAAAGTAGAGGCAGCCAACAAGACCATCCTACAAGGGTTGAAGAAAAGGTTGGACCAAGCAATCAGAGCCTGGGCTGACGAGCTTGGAAGTGTGCTTTAGGCATGCCAAACCACTTCATACTTGACCAACTCTGAGACACCTTTTGGACTTTTCTATGGATCTGAAGCCGTCATACCAGTTGAAATTGAATAACCCACTCTTAGAACAATCATGTACTGTAAGGAAGACAACTCAACCTGATGAAGAGAAGAGTTAGACCTATTGCCCCAAGTCACAAAACAAGCCCATATTCAGGAAATAGAGTTAATGAGAAAGATTGCTCAGAGATATGACAACGAGGTTATTCCGAGAACCTTCAACCTGGGTGACCTACTTCTCCTGAAAGCAGACAGCGAACCTCCAAAACTTGGCCAAGGAAAGCTATCCCCCAACTAGGAAGGACCATCAAGATCTCGGAAGTATGTGACAAAAGAGCTTACAAGTTGATCAACCTCAATGGGAAAGAATCCCCCAGAACATGGAATGCAGTCAATTTGAGAAAGTTATATGTATAATTCAAAAGATGTAACAAGACTATGGCTTGTCAAGACACTCTTTTTCCACACCTAGGTTTTTTCCAATTGGGTTTTCCTAGGGATGTTTTAACGAGGCCTTGAACCTGTAGGCCAGTTTGGACAAATAGCCACCAATTTCTTATGTAATGAAAAATTGACCATTTCACCAAAAGCATGTGTAATAATAAGTTCAATGGAGGCCGCACCCTAATTCATCAAGCTTAGTCAGGATGGGTTGCACTTGAATCCTGTTTGACTTCAAGCTCACCTAGCGAGCACTGCACTCAATCCTCGCACAAGTTCGATGGAGACCGCACCCAATCGCCACCCGAACTCATCAGTTTAGTCGGCATGGGTCGCACTCGAACCCTGTCCGACTTCAAACTTACCTATCAAGCATTGCACTCCTACTTCTCACGGTTGGATGGAGGTTGTACTCATACTCCATCTGAACCCCTTAATCTTAGCCAATATGGCTAGCATCCGAACCCCATCTAGCACCCTAACTAGCAAACATGCTCGAGCCTCATGCAAGTTCAATCGAGGACACACCTAAACTCCATCCGAACTTCCCAACCTTAACCGATGAGGGTCTTATTCGAATCCCATCCGGCATCAAGACTTATCTAATAAGTACCATGATTAAACCACACATATAATTGTCCGGCGTTCGAACTTCACCCGACACCGATTCCATCCGACAAAGAATTATACTCAAGCTTCAAGCTATAAAAAGCTAGAGGAGCTACAAAGGGAAAATTTTTTCCAAGTACTAGACACCCCAATGGAAAAACAGATGAAGATAAGTATGATTACCAAGTAGAGTGTACTTCCTTGGTACTCATACCCATCTCGGGGCATGAGAGAATATAATAAATAGAGAAAGCAGAAGGCAAGTTATAAAGGAAAAGTTAAGTACAAGGAACTCGAAGACATAAGGAACAGTGTCAAAAAAAGAAACTCGATTAATATTTACAAAAGTTACATAAAGGACCCTGAGGGAAGTTGTACATAAAAAAAAAACTGACCTACTAAAGTCGGAGCTACAAAGACAAGAAAAAATACTACCCTACTCCTCATCCTTTGACATGTCCTTGATGCTGCCATCTATGACGTGGTGGAAGATGCCTACAAACCTAGACTTGAGCTATCAAATTGTTGAATAGCTTGAAGGAATTGTCTGACCAAGACTTGACCAGCTTGGCCTACTCCACCTCAAACTCAGCAATAGCCTCGATGGCTTTGTCCCTCTCAGCTTCTAGGATCCTCTTCCCCTCCTTAGGGTCCTTCAGTTTCCCTTGGAGGTCTATGGTATCTTTCTCTTAGCCCTTTTCCTTGGCCTCATAGGACTCCACTTTAGCCTTGAGGGCGGAGACTTCCTACTTGGCATTCAGAACCATCTCATGAAAACTAACCATTTCAGTCTTCAAGGAGTCGATTTTCCTTTTAAAAGCAGGAACCTCGGAAATTTCCTCCTTGTAACAGTCGAGGAAACCTGCTGCCTTCACTAGATCCTCCTAAAACCAGGAAATAACCCCCCTCATATCTCGCTGATGGACATGATGGCGGAGGGTTGTATATCTTGGACATGAACTCCTTGAACTGGAAGTCGGGTGCAAGGATGGATAAAGTAAGGAACCCCCCAAGAGCAGGAAAAAGGATTGGTTTCAGAATCCATGAAGACCTCGGGCACAACAGGAGAGGATGGTATCGTTGGCTCCTTGGGAGCCTTCCTTTTCTGACCAACCATTAGGGAATAAGAACTCGTGAATATGGCCTCAAAAACCATATCCTTCTTGGTAGACAGAGCAGAGGTTGAAGCTAGAATGCGGTTGAGTGGACTAAGAAGGGCGAGGTTTTTGTTTGAAGACATACCTGCAAAAGGAAATCATCAAGATTAGAAACGAAGTATAAATGAGTCGAAAGAAGGAGAAAAAAGCTAAGACAGACCTATGTACAACTTCGCATCACAGAGGGCAATGTCTACGACCCTTTTCAGGTTCACATGGTTAGAGTATCTCCCTTATATGTTAGCAAAGAATTTGACAATAGTCACCTTCTCAAACGTAAGATTACGAGCCCGGTATAAGGGAGTGGAGTAGGACATCTACTAATGTTACGGGAATAATGGTGCCCCATTGGGAGAAAGGAAGAATGGTGAATTACTCGACATACTTTGAACTTTGTAGTACCAGGTTTTGAAGCCATGGTAAGACTCCTCGTAGATCTCAAAACATTTTTTGTTCCTTACAGCTCGGAGTGACACCATGGCGGGTTTTTTTATCGTTCCCTTGATAGTTCATCAACATGAAGGCAAGAAGAACACTCCCTATGATAGCAGAATCAGGAGGAAATCATAGATCATCTCGAAATCCCATAAGACAGCCTAGGAATTTAGATGTAGCTGAGAACGGGCCACGTTCATCCTATTAAATAGGCCACCTCGAACTCTGTAAAAGGGATGGTGACCTTTAAACGAGATGCCACGATGTCATACGTCTATTAGAAGTGCTTTTCCCCTTCCCCGGGCCTCCCACATATCCTTTTCTCTAACCTTGGGAACTTGATCTCATGCCGTTTTGCCAACTAGGCATCTAAGAACAGGGGGAACCCCTTGTACTTCTCAAGCATTTTCTCATTCATTACGCTTTGGATCTTAACTACTTCGACAAAGAAATGCTCTACCAAACCATGGTCCATGGAGTTTGGGATTGCGATCATGTCTTTCATATATCCTATAAGGAAACCACCATGAAAATGCCTAAGAATAGGGGCAAATTTTCAAAAATTAAGCCAGACCAAAACTAGCTTAAGGATGGTTCCCTTTATCTGCCTAGGACGGCGCCATCGCCTAAATCATCGTGTACGGCAAAAGGAAATCGAAGTGCCACCCCAAGGACACCACTTTGCCACCCTAAAGCTCGTAAAAAGCAAGAAAAGTAAATATACCTAGAAACCTACAAGTGAGTATAGAGAGAAGAAAAAGAAGAGCACTTGCTAGATTAAAAAGCAGTGGAGGAGCATGACTGGAGACAGAAGGCCACGAAAATCCAAACAATAGCGCAGTGGACGACGAAGAAGGATGAGAGAAACTAGGGTTCTATGTGCACGCAGAGGGAGAAAATGAATAAAGTGGGAAAGTGAGGAGGCAGAATATAGAGGGGGCACTGAGGGCAACACGTCCTCATTGATGGAAGGAAACATCATGTTGGGTGAAAAGGTGCGGACACCAAACGGTTAAGAATGCTAAGCAACCTCGGACAGAGCGCGAATTCTCCCCAAGAAGAACGCGATTCTTATCTAGGCTGGACGCCCCCATCACATAGAAATCCACATCGGACTCCGTACACTAGAACGAGTGTATTCAAGCATCCACTTTCTAAAGTACGGGGCCCTCTCGAAGATCTGGGATGGACACGACCTCCCCAACCTCACGGACTAAATGGTATTAGGGATATCAACGGGAGATAATGAACTCAACAGCCAGTGTCGATGCTCGGTAGTCAAATTGAGGGCAACTATTACTCTCGCTACATTGGACCACAAAATCTAGTAAAGGATGGACGTGAAGCTCAGGCTTCATGCCTAACTAGCCACCATGGGATAGAGATCGCAGTTGTCGGATCTCGGCAAATGGCACAAACGGCGAAGAACTCTTAATCAAAGCGTAGAGGGACCTTAGAGGCATCCTCCCAACATCATTTCGGTGTACCTCAAGGAGTCCATTGGGGATGATGATCCCAAGACAAGTGCGAATTGAACGCATGATTAGTGCGAATCCTGACACATCTTCTAGAATAATCCCTCTAACGGTTTTTATACTCTCCGTACTATACAACTCATCCCTAAATCACCTGTTTCGGATGTATTCACATGACATAAATAGAAAATGAAAAGTATAACAAGGGTAAGTTATTCATCCCAATTGTTTGATTGCCTTTTTTCACTACCCTCATTGACTGGGGTGTCGAAGTTCCTTTGCAGGTACCATCCCCGGCGCCAAAGCTACCATGAAGAGAGGAGAAGCACTCCACCTTGCCACTGTCCATATCATAGGAGATCCACCCCAATGTAATGGTACGTAAAAATTCACCTACCTAATAATTTATTAATAGTTTTTGGTTACATCATAATTTATTACTATACATTAAGTTAAATGAATATGTGTGTGTGTATATGGGAACCGCTCAAATGAGATGTGTAGTTTATTATGTGAGCAAGAGGATTGAGTACATTATGATTAGAAATTACCTTTAAACTTTGATTAAAATTTATGAACAATATTGTTTATGAATTTTGGATGGATTCATAGGTTATACCACTTTAATTTTATTATGATTATAGCCATACCACATTTTTTTTAACAATTAAATTATAGCAAAATATTTTTCTTTCTAGGTTTCATTATTTTTCATATTCCTTGAGAACAAGATTGAGGATGGAGACAAAAAAAAAAGGTGGGTCACAAATATATAGAGCGGGAAGTTTAATTATGCAATTTAATTTGCAAGAAACTGTGATGGGAAGCACAAATATTATATAATTTGCATAGAGCGAAGAGAGGAGTGAAAATGCTATACATTTTGTATGAAGTGGGGATCATGAATATGAAGGTTGAATAGTTTGTGCTAAGTATGAACTGGAAACAAGAAGACTACATAGTTTGTATAGAGGGAGAACTAGAAACAAAAATGTTATGCAAATTTAATCAACTGTTATTTATTTCATGTTAAATATACTAATTTAGTAAATAACATTTATATATAGTGTTGAATTCAATAATTATTAACAATTTAAATAATTTTTAAAATATAGATAGTAGAATCTAAACAATTTAAATTTTTATTAGTTATTTTTTAATTATACGTCACTTTAAAAATATACAACATACTCTTAATTTTATAAATTATCGTAACAACCTAGGACATAAGTTGTAATTAAAATGGCATAAATTGAGATTATTCCTTTTTTATTAATCACAATATATATTTTAAATTGATGTGTTAATTTAATAAAAGGATGTAAAAGTAAAGGATGTGTGATTGAAATAGCGTAATTCATTATTTTTATTAATTATAAAATAGATTTTTATATTTCTATAATCAAAATATTCTAATTTATTAAAAGAATGTAAGTGGCTCATGATATAGTAAAATTAGTTACTTATTTTCTTTCATCATTTAATAATTTTATCTATAGAAATGTGTAAATTTTTTATAAAATAAACTATTTATTATTAATTAAAGATCATCTATTAAGATTTTTTTTAATCCTAAATATAAATAGAATGACTCATTTTATATATATACTCATTTATATTTTATTCACTATTTAATTAGTTAGCTATTAATTTATTTTTAAAATTAATTTATATATTCAATTTTCTATAATATATATTTAATTAAATTATTATTATTTTAAAATAATAATTAATAAACTATTTTTTTATTAAGATAATATGGATAAACTGACCTGTTTAAAATATTACTTAATCAAAATAAATAAATCACAAACCATTTGAACCAATAAAGTGATAGGCGCTACCTCAAAAATAATAATAATAATAAAGATTGGGTTTTTTATTTTCATTTTTTGGAAATAGTGATGGGCGTTATTAGTTATTACATTATGTACGACCGCTTCTGTAGTTTCGGCTTGCCTACCTGCATTCAATACATAGTAATCACATGCATGCGTTCTCATTTTAATACTAGTATTCTTTTTATATTCTGTCCTTTTCAATCCACAGGTCCAGTTTTCTTAATTTTTTTTAAAACAGTTGTTCATTTCTTAATCAAGAAATATTACATTTTTTCTTCCCCATACTACTTTCAATGCAATTAATTATGTTTGATTTTTAATAATATTATAATCATGTAAGTTTATACTTTTAGTAGGAGTAATATAGTCCACATATATAATTTTTTACCACTATTAAGATGCATTGATTATTTTTATTAATCTATAAATTTTTTTTGTTTTTGGAAAAATAAAGTGAAAAGGAGGGAGTATTTATTTTTTCTATTTTCTCTTAAATTCGGTTTTGGACATTATCGCCACATTTAATGCTAATTGTATTTTATGTTTTCCTGGATTAAGATATCAACTAACATTAGTTGCGTGAGATAAAAAACAATATAGAAAAAAGATTAACATTACTTGTGTTGCGCCACACTTCATAGTTCATAGTGTATAGTTCTTTTTGGTTCAGAGAAGGATCACCATATTGTACAATCCTAAACTTAAAAAGATATGGAGTCCTTGCCTCCCTCTCTCCGGCACCTCAAGCACCTCCAGCCCCCAAGCCTAGACCATAGTGCTGATGATAACCCGACATATGACCCGAATCCGGATCTGATTCCGGTCATTGATCTGCAATGCTTGAACCATGACAAGAACAAGCTTGAGGAGGCTTGCAAACATTGGGGTCTGTTTCGTTTGGTTAACCATGGGATTCCATTGACCCTTTTGAATCAACTTCAAGAACAAGCCAAAAAGCTCTTCTCTCTGCCCTTTGAGACCAAACAGGCCTCATGCAATGGCAGCTCTGCAGCCAGTTACTTTTGGGGCACCCCTGCCTTAACTCCATCTGGGACAGCCCTCACAAGTGAGCCTCAAAATGTCAATTTGGTTGAAGGTTTCGGCTTGAGTTTGGGTCAACTCTCTCAGTTCCAGTCCCAACTTCCTGAGCTTCAGTCTCTCAGGTAATCAATTAACCCAAAAAAAAAAAAAAGTTTGCTTGATTTTGTCCTTGTTTGTTAGTTTGTAATTTATTTTTTGCAACAAGAAGACATTTTTCTCACTAGGTGAATTGGCTACATAAGCCACATGCATCATAGGACGCAATTATAAATCATGTTTATAGAAAAAATTATTTAAGATTTAACTTTTACATATTGTCACTATTTCCTTTACCCAAAAGTCCAATTACATACTATCATCTTATTGAAAGTGTTTGATTTTTACAACAATATTAATTTGTACGGTGCCTGTCAAGTCAACCCATAAACCCACAGATTTTTTAACCAACTGGGTTCACGGGTTGGGTTGAGCTGAAAAGATTTCAACCCACAAGAGAATGGCTTGGACGGTGGGTTTGCAAATTTTCAACCCACACAATCCAACCCAACCCAACCCATCCATTCTTTAAAAAAAAAAGTGCATATGTTTTTGTAGCTTGCTGCGGCAAGTCTTTTACAATTTTTTTTAAGATAAGATGCAAATATATCAATAAAAATAGCGATAAGCATTTGTTCAAAACGACATCATATTTTGTACATCCAATATTCCAATGGGCCCATGTTATAAAGTGAATGATTTCTTTAACATTTGGTGACTGTTAGTTTGTTTTATTCCCGACCAAAATCCATATACATGATAACACCGACTTCAACTGGCTTTGTGTCATTTGTTATACCATCACGTCTTTACTTATGTATTCTTTTTAAAAAGCTATTAGGACTTATGTATGCTTTCCATAAAGCTTTTAGGATCTGTATGCTTTTTTTTTTTTATAAAGTCTTTAGGATTTATAGATATTTTCATGATATGTTGTATGCTATTTTAAATTTATATATGTTGTTACTTATTTATTGTATTGGTATTGTATTTGTTAGAAAATAAGAATTCAGTTATACATATTGACAGGAAATTACTTTATAATATATTGGATCCACATGTTTAGTCTAACTCAACTCACTCATGAATAGATTGAATTCGGTTGAAATATAAAATTTGATCACCCTAACCCACAAAATGAATGAATGGGCTGAACCCAAAAACCTTATCAAATCTAATCCATTGACACCCCCAATTAAAAGTCATATCATGACAAAAAAAGGTCATATATATAAAATAAGATAGATATGGTTTTTGATTTAATTAAGAATATTTAAACTATTAATAAATTTAGTTAATAGGACGTGGTAAATTTTTAGTCACGAATTATCTAGAAGGTACTGATATCCATGGATTTTATAGAGTATGAGAGAAATTCCCATTGGTTGTTTGAAAACATACATAGTCTCAAGATTGATCTCAATTCCTTTTTAATTTATCATTTTTTTCTCAATTTGAAGAAATTCGTTTGTGCTTAGAAGTGGTTTAACAAGGCTTGCATGCATGTTTTGGTTGGCAAAGGTTTTTGCTTGTGGAATATGGAAACCATGTATCCAGAATTGCTACAACTTTATTTGAAGCTATGGTGAAGAGCCTTGACCTGAACCTGATGCTATTTAGCTGAAAACACAGGAAATGTGCGTGTTTACCGCTATCCACGTTGCTCTCAGCCTAGTGTTGGTTGGGGCATAGAGGAGCACACAGATAGCTCAGTGTTGTCCATATTGAGCCAAGATGATGAAGTGAGTGGACTTGAGGTGCTCAAAGATGATCAATGGCTAACCGTAACACCCATTCCCAACTCATTAATTGTCAACGTTGGAGACATGATGCAGGTACTATTTTATATGCATACAAATACTAATTTATGCATAAAAATTAAATAATTAATAAAAAAATATTGATTTCTATGGTGCCCTCTATGATTGTAGAGGTTAGGAACCCTCTCTAAAGTTGCCCAATACTTAATGACCATGTGTTTATTAATAGTATAATTCATTGTCCATGTGTCAAGTTCATCTGGTTAATGATTCATTTCCTAGAAGGAAAGTCAAGATAAATTTCACTAAATGTTAAGAAATGCTAGTATAATTTATTAAAAGAACGGAGAATTCACTTAATCATCTTTAAAAAAAAATTTAATGTTAGAAAATGTAAATGCATTTTACAAAATTAGTATTGCGACAAATAAATGAAAAATAAACAAAGGGAGAACTCCATTAGCCCCCTAAAAAAAATCCGTTTATTTTTCTTTGAAAAATAATGAGATCTGTATTCTTAAATCCACAAGAAACCACCCAAATCTTTTATGATTAGACCAATCCCCTTTACTTATTTCAATCCTATATGGGTGTATTTGTTTTAGATTGAAAAAAAAAGAAGATAAAACACTCATTTTGGTTCCTTTAAAATTGCAAGTTGGATAAATTAATCCCTATAAAAAAAAAAAAACTCTGATATTGGTCCCTACAAAATCAAATAATCAGAAAAATTAATCCCTATAAAAAAATTCTCAAATTAGTCCTTATAAAAAAGAATTGTCAAACAAGTTAGTCCTTCTTACCCAATTTATCAGAGAAACTAATTTGGTCAATTGTTCAATTTTGTAGAGACCAATTTGTCTGACTATTCTATATTGCAAGAACCAATTTAAGAATTTTTTTTTACAAGAGCCAATTTATTTGATTTGAAATTTTAGAGGGACAAGATGAGTATTTTATTAAAAAAATAGTTATGAAACTTGAATTTTATATATGATTAAAAAAACTGAAACTATTTTTTCGAGAAGCTATTCTTTTAATTTCTAAAAACTGAAATAATTCTTTTTTGAGATTTTGATTATATTTTAAAAATTATTTAAATATACAAAAAGTAATTTATTTGGATAAAAAAGTGATTTTGAGAAGGAAAAAAAATCATCAAATGCGCCCATAATAGAGGTATCATTAAAAAACTAATGTGATCTAATTTTTTAAGAAAGATGATTATTTGTGAGAAAGTACAATGTCAAATAAGAAATAATTATTTGCGAATAAAGGAAGTATCTTATTTGGATTAAATTATCTTTTTTAATTTTTTTCTCTTTCTTTGTCGTTCTTTTTCCCTCAAATCTTTTCTTTTCTCTTCATGGCTATTTGGTATTATGTATTAGAAATGATAGGATAAGCTAATACCAAACATTATGCCTTTATTCATTATTCAATGTAGATAATATATTATATAAGTTTACTTGTCATAACTCTATTATACTTTAAAATGTTGTATAACTTAATCGAAAGTAGGGAGGTTAGATTAGACTTGTAAAGTATAAATTATTTTTTTAATATTTTATTGAAAAATAAATTTTAATAAACAATAATTAGTAAAAATTATATATATATAAAAATATTTCTCAATAAAATTATTTATAACAAATAAATATTGCTAAAAAATAATATATGATACCAATGTAGTTATATATAATAAAATTAATCATAATTATATTTGATAAATAATAAATAAAATTGCATAATAAATATTTTAAATAAATAATAAATAATGTGTGATATATAAAATTAATTATTAATAATAAAAATTCTTTTTTAATTTATTTTAAAATTTAATTATAAATAATTATGATTTGAAATAGAAAATATTAAAACATCTAAAAGATTATATTTTATAGTAATATAATTTATTGACATAATAAAAATGTATAAATATTGCAAAAAAGTAAGAATATTTAATGTAAATTAAATTTGAATTAATAAATATTTACATAAATATGATATTTGAATCATATTCGAATAATAAATAAAATTTCTTACTTAATTATTATTTGATTTTATTTAATATTTATTTATAATATTAGAATTATTTATAAATAAATGATAATATTATAGAATATAAAATATAATATCCTACTATACAGTACACCAAATATTATATAATATTAAAAGTTTATTAGACTTTCAAGTCTTATACTATTAGCATTTATCTTATCAGATATATCAAATGGACCCATAATGCATCGGATAAAATTGAAAATGATAGCTAATATTTGATTGAAACTTTCAAATGAAAAATAAAAATTACTAAAAGAACATTAAAAATAGTTGGAAAAAGTAATAATAAATTTGTTGCTAACAATTACCTAAGATATTTGTTAAGGAAATTAGAAAAGGAAAGTTTTTATTGAAAAAGTATTACATGTGTTTAGTTTTAAAAAACTAATTTCTAGTTCTTCCTTTTTGTTTTCAATTAGTTTCTTATTATTTAGGATTTTGTGAAAGAAACAATAAAGACTACAAAGTCTATTTGTCAATTGCCAATTTCAATTTCCACTATTTTCTTTACGAAATAAAATAAAAAATGAAAATAATTTTCTAAAACTAAATGTACCCTAAAATTTGTAATTTTTCAATCCTTGAATGTATATGTGGAAACTTTCAAGTTTTGATTCGATAACAAGTGCTAGGACACTCGTTAGCGCAATCCTAATAATAATAAAACTATTGTTTTACTTATTATCAATTATTGGCTCTATTTGCTGCTTTGATTTAGGCAATAAGCGATGACACATATAAAAGCGTGTTTCACCGAGTGAAGATAAACAATCATAGAGAGAGGATCTCAATATGCTACTTTGTGTTTCCTGATGAAGAAGCTGTGATTGAGAGCTCCAGGTACAGACCCTTTACTTATAGCGACTTCAGAGTACAAGTGCAACAAGACATCAAGGTAACTGGCCATAAAGTTGGGCTTGCAAGGTTCAAGCGCAATCCGAACAATTGAGCTTATAAAAAATTATGTGACCCCTCCTTTTTTTTTTTCCCCCTAAACTCTTCTCTGAGATTGTAACCCACCCTGTGTTTTTTAAATAATTGAAGGAGTATGAAATTAGTGGCTCCATCATATTTTTAGCCCCTCTTCTCTTGTTTGTTAATAAGAATGAGAACTGAAATAAATGGGTTGCATTTTTGTGTGTGCATTTTTAAGTAAAAAAAAAAAATTCTGACAACTATCACCACGACAATCAAACTTAAATCTCATCAGCTACCATTATAATTGGAGGAGTTATGGCAGCATGTCGACTTACATAAGATCCACATTCAATCTAATAATGAATGACATGTGAGTCAATACGGTATCCCATGTTGAATACAAATAATATTTTTCTAATTAGAGAAATGAAACAAACAAAACAATTTTTTTTTTCTGGGGCCATGCTTCAAGAACCATTCTAGACATTATCAATTAAAAGCACAAAAATTAAAACCACAATTGAAAATATAAAAGGAAAGTAAATACTCCCCTGATGACCAAGTGGCTGTGCATGGAATTTAGTTGGGTGTGAATGCTGTCTCTGGACTCTATGCACCTTCCGAAGCTCTCTCCTTTGTTACGTGGGTCAAGAGGAAGGGAGTGCTCCTGCACTGGCCCTGCATTTGGGTTGGTGATGCACTAACGCCTCTTGGGGGCAGAAAGGAAGAGTGCTACAGTGTTGCGGTAGGGTTAGTGTGGGCCCTGTAGAATTGGGCCATGTTCTCCCACCTCATATATGTGTTTTGTCCACACCACCCCAAAATATTTTTCGATGCTGGAACACTGCTCCTAGTGCATGGGCACTAACGTCGGACTCTTTTTTCCGTATATTCGTGTTGCAGCACTAAATCTTAATGCTGGAGCACCAACTTTATTCGCCAACGCTAGCTCAGGAACCCTTTTTTTTTCACTATGTCACTAAAATTAAACAAAATAAACAAACAAAAATAAATAAAAATTAGCTAAAACTAAAACTAAACTAAAAAGTTAAAAATAAAAATTAGCTTGGATTGCCTCCCAAGAAGCATTTGTTTGTAGCCCTAGCTAGATTATATCCCCTTGCTTTATGTTTTGTCCCAAGAAAATGGAGATGCCAATGCTGCCGGTCTTTCACCCTGATTGGTGCTTTAATGTGATTGGTACTCCAACCCAAAAGCTATCACCCAGATCCCATCTCTTGGTGGGACTTGCTTGAAGTGACATTCCCATATGAGGGTCTTAGACATTTATTTGATAACATTTAGCTTCCTCAACAGGGGAGAGTTCATTGGTTGAAAAAACCTAAAATTCACCTTCTCTTCTTGAACTCTCAATGTCAGCTCTTCCTGCTCGACATCAATTAATGCTCTGGCACTGGCAGTAGCCAAGAATGGCCTCCCAAGTATAAGAGGTACTTTGGCATTTTCCGCCATATCCAAGATAAGAAAATTAGCTGGGAAGATAAACTTGCCCACCTTTACCAAAGCATCCTCCACAATTCCATAGGGAAACTTGATGGACTTGTCTGCCAACTCCAGGGACACCATAGTGAGCTTCACTTCTTCAATGCCCAATTTCTTCATCATAGAGAGAGGCATCAAGTTGATACTTGCACCCAAATCAAGTGTTACGATTTTGCAAAGGCGTGATTTGGGCACTTCTTGAGTGACTCTTTGAAGCTCTCCCGAGCCTCATACAAGGGTTCATCATCCTCCTATTCAAAGTTAAGAATGTATGGCCAAGTATTTTCAACCTTAGATGGAGGGAAATATTTGCACATAAATTTGGATGATAAATGTGCCCCCAAGTAGAAAATACTATCGGGTGCTTGTGAAAGAAACCATTGTGCAACCTTCTCATAGAGTGAAAATTCAAAAAGCCTCAGTCTAATAGCATCATCACTGGCTCCATTGATCTTAAAGGAATCACAGATGTGGAAAAATCGAGTGATAAGGGCATAAGGACCTTCTTCGCTACTCCTTCTAAATTGATTCTATTGCACCAGATCGATGTAGGCTGACTTCATCTTAAAATTGTTGGCTTGTATAGCTAGCCTCACAATGCTTGATCTACAACTAATCAGTAGTAGGGACAGAGTAGTCCCCAAAAGTGAGCTCTAAAGGAGGAAGTGGATTGTCAGCATCTGCCTTTGTTGTGCTTTTTCTCTTTCTTTGTTCGTCTTTCCAAGCTTGTTCTTCTTTACTATCTTCTCAATCTCAATACCAAAATGTAATGAGCCCAGTCGAATAGTATCTGGCATACATAGAACGACCGAAAAAAAAAAACTACATGAAAGGTGAGTAGCGAGGGTAAAATATTTTTTTAAAAAATGAAAATAAATTTTTTTATTTTTATTTTTTTGGAAAACAAATTTAATTTAAAATTAAAAAAGAAAATTTAAAATAAAAAAATTTAAATAATTAAAAAAGATTTAATTATACTACGGGTCCCTATAATTTCACTCAATTTTCAATTAGATCCTTATAGTTTAAAAGTTTTTAAGTAGATCCCTATAGTGTATGAAAATTTTCAATCAAATTCCTGCCGTTACAAAAAAATAGAATATTCTATGGAATATAGAATATTTCATTTCCATCTTTCTCTTTACATAACGCAGGGACCTGGTTGAAAATTTTCATACACTATATAGATTTAATTTAAAATTGAGTGAAACTATAGGGATCTGAAGAATAATTAAATATATTTTACACCAAAATTAAGGAAATGATTGAATGAACTTGAAACTAGAGTAAATTTAAATATACTTTTACAATATTATCATTCTCATCTACTCCAACACTGTCTCTCATAATTAATTTATTCACTAGCACTCCCTCTCATAAGAGTATCAAGGGAACAAAATAATTAATTGACAATTCTTGTGTGAATCTAATCATACGAAAAAATATCTTCCTACAAAAGAAATTTTTATGTGCTCTTAGAGCAAGATAAAATATTTGCTCTACTCTATTTATTAATTGAAATATCAAATTTGCATTAAAAATATAGGGAAAATATGAGATAATAATAACCTATAAAACTTATGTATCAATTAATGAATGAATCAAAACAAATATTTTCACTTATTCTCAATATTCCTAAGTATTTCTTCTTCCTGCAATTAGCTTCATTGGTATAACACTATACTTGACATCGTGAAATTTGGTGCAATCTTTTCATACCAAATACTAACATCTCTCTATAAAATATTCGTCCACGATATATTTTTTTTCCAAAATTTACGAAAATATTGTTAAAATATCTTAGGCGTGCTATGCACTGCCTTTAAGGATTATTCTGTCACTGTACAGAAATTCCCAAAATACAGTAAGCTCTTCTAACATTAACCAGGAACACAAGAACTACAATGAAAAATATGTTTTGATGTATAACCCAAATAATAGAATGATAGTGTGCATAACTAGCTAGAAATAACTCAAGACTTTTTGTCTATGTATATTTTTATCATACAAGGCAAGCTATTTATATATGTAAAAGAAAGACTTTAATGAACATCAAAGTCCTTATACTGTAACGATAAGATACCAAAATCAATTCTTCATCATTCATATATTTCAACGTCCATATATTTTTTTAATATATGCAATTAACACTTATTCGATTTAAAAGGAAATCAGTGAGGAATCAAAGCATGATTTATGAGAGAGAGATATATGAAATTGTGATTTAATAACAATGATATTTAATCAAATAGTATCAATTTTATTTAATGACATTATTTTGTTTAAAAGCTGTAATAATTAGATTAACATTTAAAGGTTTTTAATCAAGATCAAACCAAATAAAACTTTCAGAGAGTAAATATAGAAATTGAATAAATAAATTAATAGACCTTTTGAAATAATTAATTTAAATGTTAAAAACCAACAAGTATAATGGCTATAATCAGATAAGTCATCATAATAGAGACTACTAATATATTTGCAAGTGAAAAAACAATGATAAATCATTCTAAAAACCAATTCTGACTAGTTGATTTCTTTTATGGTATATAAGATTTCGATTTTGATTTAGTGTATACAATTTATCTTGAAATGTTGAATGCCAGAACTGATGAAATTTCCTTTCATTTATTTATTTATTTATTTTTTATAAACTTAGAGAATGGTAGAATAATGATTTGGAAGTTTATGGGTTTTAAAGGTTTAATTATTCTTCAGGTCCATATAGTTTCGATCAATTTTCAATTAAGTCTGTGCCGTTATGTGAAGAGAGAAATGGAAATGGAATATTCCATATTCTAATGGAATATTTCATATTCTAAAGAATGTTCTTTTTTTTATAACGACAAGGATCTAATTGAATAATTGAGTGAAACTATAGGGACTTGCAGTATAATTAAACCTTAAAAAATAACTAAATTAGCAAAAACTTAATCTAGTAATGATATTGAATTTTAATCTCTGGAAACAATGCCAAAAACTTGATAACCAATTTGTGAAAATTGGATTCTAGCAAGTATACTGAGTCTCAAGTATTAAAGAATCAATAAAGTATTATTTCCACTAGGATTAAAATTAAGTACTAGTTCAATTGAGTTATTTACTATATAGGGAAAATGTAATTAATATAAAACTCAAATTAAATAGAAAACTAAAAATAGATTGTTAAGAAATATGGATGGAAGACAGATGTCAGTGGTTGATTTCATTAAAATTCCTTGAATCGCATAACCCAATTATTAAGATTCTTTCCTAGTAATTTTATTCCCGGTCAAATTACTTGTTACTAATAATTATCAACATGATACCTCACTACTGTAGTCCTCTTAGGATAAATTAGATAGTTGATCTCACGTACTATTTTGAATTTATTCTAAAGATGAAAAACAAGAATTCATAAAGACTACACATATAGGCACTTCTATCTTTAGCTGCTTTAACCTATGTTAAATTTTAGTTTGCTTTATTTTATAAAATGAAATCTCTTTCAACAATATAAAACCATACATCAATTAATGGGTGACCAAACCAAGAACAATATTAAGATTGCTAGAAAATAAGAAATAAATTAAAAGAAAATTTAAATAACAAAAAGGATGCAAATCAGTTCCTTAAGAATCCATCTGCCTAACATATTTGGGAGTTTAGGAAAACATAGATCAAGAGAAAACTCTAAAACTTAAAAAAAAAGTATAAAAGTAAAAGTCAAAAGTGTCTTGAACAAACTAAACACTACCTCTTTATAATTAAAGTAAAACTGAATAAGATAATTAACAAAAAAAGAAAAAGACTCTAATGGCCCTTTTAATTTGTTCCTTCTAATCAAATCAAATCAAATTATATCAAAATCTCCACCATCTCTCCTCCTCAAATCATGCCAAAATATTTTCAATTACCTTTTCAATTTCCAACTGCTTGTCCATTATCTTCTGCAAGTCAATTAAATCAGTGAAAATATTTTGTAAATGAATCTCCAAAAAATCACAACTCACTAAATAAATCAACCAATATAATTTGAATTGATTTCTTAACAAAATTACTCAAGAATAGCTCAATTTAAATTTGATAAGGATCAAATAACTTGGATAAATTAAAATATTTTTCTAAATTATCAATATGTAAACCTTTTCATTCCGAAATGTAAAACTTTCTATTTAGAGTGTTCGATTGGGAGGTAAAATGTAGCAACCTTTTTCGTAAATAAACTCTATGTATATTTTTACATATAGAGCTCATTCATAAAAAATTTTAATGTACTCTGTTTTTACCCAAACTAGAGTGTGTTTGATTGGGGATAAAATTTTGAAAGCAGGGGGATTTTGTATAAATGAATTTTATGCATAATTTTCTCATAAAATTCATCTATGAAAAATTCGTCTCCCAATTTTACCCAACAGAACACACCCTTAAGAAAGCTTTTGTTATTCTTATTCTTCCAAGGCCAATTTATTTATCTTTCTTAGTCCTAGTTTTCTTGTTATTTGGCTTTGGTACGTACAAAAGATAGTAATGTTTGAACTTCGGACCTATAGTAAACTACTTAACCCTTTCATTACTTGTCAAATTCTAATAGCTTGTCAAATCCTAGTAGCTTATAATTATTATCATTGTTATTGATTGTTGTTATTATTATTATTATTATTATTATTGTTATTGTTATTCTTGTTGTTATTGTTATTGTTATTGTTATTATTATTATTGTTAGTAATTATAATTGTTGTTGTTGTTATTGCTATTGTTATTGTTATTCTTGTTATTGTTATTATTATTGTTATTGTTATTGTTGTTATTATTATTGTTGTCATTGTTATTATTGTTATTGTTGTTTTTGTTCTTGTTGTTATTATTATTGTTATTGTTATTATTGTTATTGTTATTGTTGTTATTATTGTTCTTATTGTTGTTGTTATTATTGTTATTGTTGTTGTTGTTATTGTTATTATTATTGTTATTGTTATAATTATTATTGTTATTATTATTATTTGACTTGTTTTATTTACTTATAATTAATAATAATAAAAGTGAAAATCATATTTGTACTATTTTTTATAAAGATAATTTTTTTTTTGAAAAATGAATAATAAATACTCATGTTCTTGTCACGTTACTTTCTAAATATTTTTTAGTAATTATAATTTTTCTTATATGAATGGATATCTAACTTTGAATTTTAACAAACAATCACTTTTTATGTCATTATAAGAACTCACTCACAAATATGCATAAAACTAAAAAAAATTAAATTATGAGAAATTGTAAAAGTTAAATTTTCTATTTTTTCTCAGATAAATTATACTTTATTTATTTTGAAATAATTTAAATAATGATGATGATAATAGTAATAATATAATAAATAAATAAATAATGAATTAGCATATATATATATATATATGCCAATTAATTAATTGTCACAAAATTATTTTTCTATATATTTACATTTTCTTATTTTGTTTTAAAAATAATTACATGAGTGCCTAAGAGTACAACAATCAACCATTCAACACACAAACTTCAAGACACATCAATCCAATCCAAGAAATAAAAAAGCAATGGGGTCCACTCCCCCGCCCCACACACACACATACACACAACATCAAAAAAATTCTAAAACAATCAACATGTATACATAGAGTGTTAATGTGTTCTTCAACAATCAACTAAAAAATTATCCTAATTTAAAATTTAATTTACAATGATATAAATTTATTGTAAATATTATGGTTATTTACATGAAGGGTGTGTTTGATATAGAGTAAAAATGAGAGAATTTTTCATGGAAAATATTCATGTGTAATTTTACAAATAGAGATTAATGATGAAATTACATGTGTAGTTTATTCAAAAAAAATTCTCATCAATTTCTATCCTGATACCAAAATGCACATTCTAGAAAAGATATTGCTGAAAGATTCAATTTTGATTATAATTGCAAGTCATTAAAAGGGCAAAGAGCAATATTATAATTAAGGTATTTTTTAGTTCTCCTTTTCAAAATTCTTTCTTTGTGTTTGTAATTTATTTTAAAATTTACAGGAAATATATTAAGTGAAATGAGTGATCAATTTTGAGAGTGACATGAATAGATTTTATCCACTAGATTCTATATATATAAATCATAGTAATTAATACCGAACCGGGAATAAAAAACCGGTGAACCGGGCGGGCCAGTTCGAATTGAAAATCGATGAATTGGGCTGGTTCGAATTGAAAACCAGGGAACCAATCACTATTCCGGTCTGGTTCTCTTAATGGACTGGAGAAGCAGTTGACTCGGTCAAACCTAGGTTGAACCACCCGAGTCACCTCCGAACTAGACCGGTTGGAATCGCGCACCTAGCCTGCACCTCACCACCACGCAAGAAGCGCCCAGCCCATGAGAAGCCTTGAAAACCTTCAATAACTCAAAAATATCCAAGAGAGGAGTCGAACTCAACTACTCTTGGAATGGAAGCGCCGGACAATCACTGCTCCAACTTGGTCCTTGTTATATTATGTGCGAGAAAATATATATATACATATATATATATATATTACATTTAGTTTGTGTTAAATCATTATTTTTATATATTGATTTAATAAAATCCGATTCAACTAGTTCGACCAGTGACCCACTGGTTGAACTAGTGACTCAGTAACCCAGTGCCTCGACCGAGTTGATTATCAGTCCGGTTCTGAAAACTATGATATTAATGGTAAAAATTTAAATATAGAACTATGTGATTTTAATTTATAGTGATCATGTGAGTTTTAAATAAGTTATAAACTTAATTATCCTTGTATGTTTTAATTAAAGGAGATGATTTTCTCCTTTCACCTGTTATGGAAAGACATTTCTTTCATTTTGATACACTCCAAGATTTATATATATAATATATAATTAATTTTAATTTAATGATCATCATCAATCTAATTTACGTGTTCTACTTTTGGCCCCCTTAAAAATTTTCTTGAAGATCCACCATAGTGTCCCAAGTCAAGCACACCGGCATATTAAATATTAAAAATATACTCTCTCCATTTCACTCCATTAGTTAAACAAATACATATATATACTAAGAAAATAATATATAACTATTAATCTATACTATATATAAAGGGAATAGCTCCTTTGGTGTCTAAACTTCTTATTTCCTAAAATATCCTTAATGCATAGGAAGTTGGCGAAAGTTACAAAAACAAATGAAATAAGTTAAAAAATAGAAATAAATTACAAGAAAAAAGTGTCTGTCAATCACTATAAAAAAATAGGTAAATTAGGGCGATTCTTTTTGTAAATTACGGCGGTTATAACTGCCGTTTTTTTTTCTAGTAATGGCGGTTCCTTGAACCGTCGTAATTACTAATGCCATTCGGTAAATTACGGTGGTTATGGAAAAACTGCCGCAATCACTGTATTTAACTGCCATAATTCTCAAGTAAATTGTGGTGGTTTCAAACCGCCGCATCACCCTATATAAGCGCCATGAGTTTGGTAAATCACGGCGGTTTCAAACCGCCACAATTTTCAGTGAAATATTTAAAAAAATTTGCGGCGGTTTTAAACCACCGCAATTTGCGATAATTTTTTTTAAAAAATAATAATTATGGCAATTTGGTAATTTTTTAACCAAATTCACAAAATTACTAACCAAAAACAAGTACAAAACAGTTAACACTAGTTAAAATCTCTTTTCTAGACAAAATATCGAAGTAACAATGTTCCTCATAACATGATAGTTATATATCATGGTTCTTTGTAATATTAAAACAAAACAAAAATAGAGCATAACTATGATATATTATAAATACAAAAATAGGAATAAAAGAACTCCTACTGAGTACAGTTCTCATATCTAATGTGCACAAAACTAGAGTTCAAAAGTTAACCATAATTGTCAGATTTAATTCTCATTCTTGTGAGCTTTGTTGGGACTGCACATGGAACTCCGCATAAATTGTCTTTTGCTCTGATATGGAACTAAGGATAGCCTAGAGTGGTTCAGACTTCAGAATATGATCATTGCTTAGCTCCCCCATAGTTGCAAATGATCAAATGAATGTTATGCACAAAAGAAATGAAGCTTAAAGTTTAAATACATCCATAATTACACTTATTTACTCTTATCATAGCTAGCTTATACTTTGTAGATAAATCTTATGCACAAGGCAATAGAAAGTAATCGAGAATTTTCTGCTTAATTTTCTTGCCAAAATCTAATCCTTGTAAAAATAGTTCAAGCTGGTAAAATAAAATTCATAAAGGAAAATTTGTCTTAAAAATAGAGAAGTAATCAATAGCAATATAATACATAAAAAAGAACCAAGATTGTAAAGTTTTATCAAGCGTCATTTTCCGGTCATAATACTAAATGTCTCATCAGAAATTTGATTTTAGACTTCAGCATTATCTTGTTAATGGAAAATGGCATTTTTAACCCTTTCAAAACAAAAATACAACTAGTTGTGCCTAATCTAAGTTTTAGGCTATATTATAGAAATGCTTAAGCTTGTATTGTACGATCACAGATCTAGCACATGAAAAAAAGGAGATCATAGGAAAGGGTCCAATGAATCAAAAACCAGGAAGACAAGTAAATAAGAATTTCAAACATTATTTACTCCTTTGATCTTTGGGCGTGGACAAGATTCAAATTTTAGTTTTGACTCTCCAAAAGCACTTTATTTCTCTCTTTATTTTTAACTTTTAACCGAGTGTAGCCTCAAATGAAATTTGAGGCAATCTGCTTACAAAATTTGACAAACTAATGTATGGTATGAAATGCTAAACATGTAAACATAACCCGACGTTTCTATTTCCACCAACTATATTTTCAAGTTTCTGTGATTGTAATCGTATCTGACATAAAAGGGTGGAGTAGTGTATTCGGAATCAGGATTGATTGCAGCCTCATATTCAAGTATGTTGCCAGATCAAACATAAAGAATAACAAAAAGGAAGGGGGACAAACAAAAAGATGTACCATTTGGAGATCACGGCTTCCTGAAGTACTCTCCTCTAAATGAGGCTGTGCACGAACATCATAGATCACAGGCCTCTCAAACCACGGAATCATAATATGTGTCCCTTCAGGATAGACCTGCAAACAATAAGCAAGCTTTATTGATATACTACCACTACTCGCACAAAAGTTCCAAGTATTCAGGCCTTTGGAATACACTGATTCAGAGGTATAGAAGCATATTGACACTATGTTTTGACTCATCGCTCATGCATAACTACAAGAAGGTAGAATACCTTCGACACTAGAACGGCTACTGTGACATGAAATCTAAACACAAGCATGTGAGAAAATGACAGGGTTGCAACAATATGCTCTACTTAAAGACCAGCCCAGCCAAGTATTTACACTTATAATGAACTGAAGTAACAGGCTAATTCATTTCAATAATGATTTATTGGCACTTCAGTGTAATATTGGTAGATGCTGGAGATCATAAACAAAAAAAGATTATGTATATATACACTTTTATATTGAACAGTCATAGAGGAATGAACAACCTTATCTTTGACACTAACAACACGATTGAAAACAATGGCACGATGATCTCCTTCAACATTGTACAAGCTGTTAGCAGCACCATACACAGCAAGCCCACCAAATATGCTGACTTTGAGCAAAGCAGAGAGTCCCCCACCAGGGACCTTAGGAACCTTCATGTTATTCAAATTCATCTGCCAATGCCATTCCAAAAATCACCAACTAGCAAAAGCTTCATGAGAATGCATCAAATGACATAGCACACAAAATGCAGATAGATTCAGCTAGCATAAAGCAAAAGTAACAGACACAGTTATAGAATCAGAGAAATCGCATACTAGCTAGCAAGACAGTTGAAAAACGTTGAAGTAGAAGGACAACAGAGAAAGCATCGAAGCAAACCTTGTCATAGTGAATAGTAGCTGCCAAGGTTTGAGGTTGGGTGCCGTTGTATGCCACAAATTGTTCTAACCTAAATAATCCCTAATAGTAGAGACAACTTCAATGCGATATAGCTTGGGGTAGAGAGAACAACAATAACCACCACAACACAGACACTATTACAATGAGAAATCGATGGCAGTTAGAAAAAGAGGGAATAAGTTTTGGGATGTGCAAACCTTTGAACCCATTTTTAGTGATGTTACTTTGACGGATAGAAGAAGAATAGATCCTTTGATTGGAATGGATGCCGACAACTCCTCCCAGTGGTTGGTGAGCTCTGATGGAGGAGCAGGACCACGATGGAGAACTCGCTGGCACAGAACCGATGCCTTTCACGAGGCGGGGTGACGAGCAGAGGGCGACAACGAGATGGAGGCCAGTGAGGGCACACAGTGCTGTTTGCGAAGTGAGCTTTGCAGAATGGAGGAGGATATGGACTTAGCTGGAGAAGGAGGACGAGCGCACGGCGCCCGGGTGAGGGTGACGAGGACGAGCGGCGGCGGCGGCGGCGGTTGGGGGTCGGTGGCACTATGGCTGGACAGAGAAGGAAAGGGTTTAGGAGAAGGAAAGGTTGTCTTGGTTGTGTGAATGGGGGAGAATGGGTATTGAACCCTAAGTCCCAAATACCCTTTCTTTTTGTATAAATGGGAAAAACTGGCTACAGGAACATTAGGGCGGTTGTTACAACCGCTGTTATTCCTACTAAAATTGTGGCGGCTAACAAAACTGCCGTAATTCATTGTAAATTATGGCGATTTTAGGGAACCGTCCTAATTCAACCGTCACAATAAACACAATTTTTTGTAATGAATTCACTAGTAATAATAATCTAAAATTGTGTAAGTTGATAAGATTGCTCATATTAAAAACATAGTCTTCAAGCATGATATGCTTTTGAAAAATAAAAATCACTAAATAAAAATCTATTTTTTCTTAGACAAATTATACTTTATTTACTTTGAAATAAATTAAATGATTATAAAATAATAATAATAATAACAATAAATAATAAATGAATTGGCATATATATATGCCAATTAATTAATTGTCACAAAATTATTTTTCTACACATCTATATTTTCTTGTTTAATTTTAAAAATAAATATTTTTATTTCGAATTATTTTAAATTAAACTTATAGGGATATTCCATGTAAAATGCTAGTGTGTGTGTGTATATATATATATATAAGTAGAAATTCAACCCACAAGAAGTGGGAAGCGATGCAACCCGCATGCCGAAGAGTACAACAACCAAGCATTCAAGGCATAAAATTCAAGACACATCAGTCGAATAAAAAAAAAAACCAAAAAGCAATAAGCACCTAACATTTCGACCCCGCCTAAATCTGCTTCATCACGAAAATATCATAAGGAGATAACTGCAGAAACAATGGATATTAAATATTCGTCCCAAGTCAAGCGCACCGGCATATTAAATATTACAAATACACTCCCTCCATTTCACTCCACCAGCTTAAAAAAGAGAAAAAAACATATATACTAAGAAAATAATAAATAACTATTAATGATAATAACCTAAAATTGTGTAAGTTGATAAGATTGCCCGTATTAAAAATAGTCTTCAAGCATGATATGCTTTTGAAAAGTAAAAATCAGCAAATAAAAAGATAATGTTTCGTTGATATGATAAATGAACATATATTTTGAAGTTAAAGAATCTAAAAAATTTGGCTCATAGAGCGAAAAAGAAGGAGCATGTGCTCCCATTATATATATACACACCCGCCTGATATGCACTGATGTATTGCCTCTCTAAAGCTGCTTTTGTTCTGTTCTGTTATGTTTTGCTATAATTGCCGTCGTTGAATCTTTTGGTTTGTTTGGTTTGTGTATGACCTCTATAGTTGTTTGTTTGGTTTTGAACTTTGTGCTTATATCTAAGTATCATGGACTGTGGCTCCCATCCTTTACGGGTTTGAGCATGTTTTTCATAAAAATAATAATAATAATTTTGGTTTTTATTTTGATATCCATGAGGTATCAGTATCTTTGTGTAATTAATGATTATAATTTGATAGATTTTAAAAGGGCAAAATACACTTTTTGGTCCCTTGATTTATTTTTGTGTTTCATTTTGGCTTCTTAATTAATTTTTTGTTCTTTTTGGTCATCTATTCTAACTTATTTTTATTTTTCATTTTGGTTCCCAACTGTTTTTTCCTTTTAGTTTTGGATTTGATATATTTATTTTTATTCTTGTATGATGTATTATATATATATATATATATATATATATATATATATATATATAAAGGAAACAAAAAGAAATAAAATTGAACAAGATATTTACACTTTTTTAACTGTAAAATAAAATGGAAATTAAATAAAATATAAATTGAAAAGTACAAAATAAACAAACAAAAAAAGAATTAAATAAAAACAGAATTTAAAAAGGTTCTTATTACTTTTTCTTGTTTGTTTAATTTTTAGCTTATTCTTTATTTCTATTTTATTTAATTTTTGTTTATTTTATAGTTGAAAAGAGGTAAATATCTTTTTTTTCAATTTATTTATTTTAATTTATTGCACCATACTATTGGAATTGAAAATAAAATAAAATAAATCCAAAAAGAATAAAAAATTAGCTAGGGGACCCAAGTGAAAAACAAAAACAAGTTAGCTGATCAAAAAGGCTAGAAAATTAGTTAGGAGAATAAAATGAAAAATAAAAAATAAGTTAAGGGACCAAAAGAGCAGAAAATTAGTTAAAGGATCAAAAAGTGCATTTTTCCATTTCAAAAGACTTGGGTTAGTAGAATGTTGCTCATTCTTAGTCACAAACAACTAACAGGTGCTGGTATTCTTGAATTTTATAGTGGTATCAGAGAAACCCTTAATAATTTTATTTTATTTTTTATCTTTTAAGATTTCAAGATATGAATTGGATATATTTTTTCACTTTAAGGTTTTGACACATAGATTAATATGTCATTAAAAATGCATAATGCTTCTTGAGTAATAAAGAACAAGAGTTATTGAAGTATCTCTTCTTCCAATGCCCCTTTTCCCTAGGAGGCTGGTTTAAATGTGTTAAGCTATGTCTGTTAGTATGTCTACTTTCTTCTCTATTTTACTTCTATGATGCTTAGTGTGGGGCTTCATTTAAAAATTTTGATAAAAAGCTATGGATGTCTATCTTATATGTTGTTTGTTGGACTATCTGGTGGGTGCGAAATAGAGTTATTTTTTGACTTCTTCAAACCAAACTAGGAAGACATTTTTAACTCGATGATGATGAGGGTTGAGTGTTGGGCAAAGGGTTGAAATGATGATTTCCCTTTTGATCTTGCATCCTTCACCAAATTTTGGATCAAGTAAGATGATGGAAATCATGGTGCTAATTGGTAGCTTTTCCATGGGTCCTCTATCATAGCCTTAATGACAATGTCGATGAGGCTGTTGAGTCTGCAAAGAGGTATAATAGGATGCCATCCCTAACCCATGTATGTCCATTGTTTTCTTTCTGGCTATTTTGTTCATGCTTACAGTTTTTGGTTATCTGTATGTATGTTTTGAAGGAATTTCAGATATTTCAGATGATATAAACAATAAATGAAATTCCTATATCCCAAAAATCAATTTAATCCTGAATATTAATATGGTATGTGTAATAACAATTAGAAGATTGGATTAAAATTACCTAGAAGGGCCTGAGGAAGAAGATAATAAATTCATAGTCATCTCGTAACCTAACATACAAAACACAAATGCAAGGGATTAGAGAGAGATTCAACAGAGAATGTTAGGAGATTTACTCCTCCTATTCCATAATAGGCTTTCGGTGTCTAAGTGTCAATGTGGCAACCAAGCACCTTATATATTAGAGGAGGACCTCTCCTTGTGTCACTGAAGTGTTGGGCTAAGCCACCCATCACAACAAAGCCCACACACAATGACCTATAAATATACCCACAATAAACGGTGCTTAACAATAATTAGCCTAATAGCAACAATGATAATAAATTATTGGGCTTAAATAATAAACTTTGATTGTTTGACATCCAATTAATTTGGGTTCAAAATTAAATTCAACATTAATTTATGTTAGTCCATAAAATTATTTCAACATGTTTTGACTGGTTTTGTGGCCTCTCTCAGTGTGTAAGTGCCATTAATTTTTGTACCCGCCCTTTTTTCTTGCATCTATTACTAGATAGCTAGAGCATTGTTTTATCGAAGAAAAAATGCATAAATTTATATATAAAAATTTTCATGTTGGTAAAATTACTCTTCTTAAAAAATCATGTAATAATTATCATGAAAAGTGTGTATCAGAGAGAGAGAAAATATGTGTGAAGTTAAAAGTAACAAAATTAATACTTTTTAATTAATACTTTTAAAAATTAATAATTAATAGTTAAAAAAATAATTAATATTATTTGAAAAATTCTCAAATAACAGATGATATTGAATAATTTAAAAACAAATCATAACAGAAAGGATATTTGTACAACAATATATCATTACAATTAACTTGTACAAAAAAAAAAAATCGTTACTATTTTCTAGCATGCGCATGTGTGCCGGTTACTGTTGTATTCATCGCTTATCAACCATTACTATTAACCCGAGCATGCTGCATGTGTGACGTTGACTGTTCCATTGCTACTGAGGTACCATACTCGTGAGGCCGACCATATAAAATAGGGTTCGTTCGTTTGAAGAAAAAAAAAATTTTACATTTTAAATTTTGTACGTAATACAAAAATTAAAAATTAATTTTTTTTAAAATTTATTCTTTTCAGTTTCTTCCTAAAAATAGAGTTTTTTTAAATTTTATTTTTTAAATAATTTATTGAAACATATAAAAAATGTTGATAGATTAAAGATAAAGTATAGGCTTAGTAGGTAGTTGACATCTATCCTTATCCCCAAAAATAGAAAAAGCATTTGTCAACTACAGTACTAGCTTCTTTTTTGACATATTTTACAACTTCTAGCTATCAGCATTATCTGCATAAAGAGAATAATAGTGATTATCTGGATAACATTTTCCAAATCTTATCCCGCGAAGGGGACGGCCTACTACATGGTTACTTTCAACTGAGACAAAAACAGAAGAACATTCAGGCCTTATTCAGACAAAAAAACAAAAAACTCTGGCATTTTTTTTTTTTGATAGAAAAAACTCTGGCATATTATTATTATTATTTTTCAGATGAAGAAAAATCAATCTGATCAAGGAAGGAGAGAGTGCGTAAGAAAGAACAAAAAGCCGCACATCACAGCCAACAAGGACAAAAGAAAAAGCAAAATAGAAGCTAAAGCCTGAAAATGCACACGATCCAAGGACAAAACAAATTCCAAGATGCTATACCCCACATAAGATAATCCAACTGAATATGTCCCAGAAGGTGCGACCAAACAAAGAGAGAATCCGGCACCTTTAACCAGAAGAGCAACGAGAAATGAATTTACTGCAGACAATCACATAAAATAAAAAATAAAAAATAAAAAAAAGAAGAAGGAGTTAGGACTGAATTTTCTGCTCAGATCTTTGACAATTTCCCCACCCTTTTTTGGGGTGCAATCACGGCTTGAAAAATAACGAGACCTCTATATGTGAATAAAAAATCGTTTTCATTTATTTATTTAGTTTTTTTTATGCTTATTTATTTATTTATTTATCTATTTGTTTTGTTGATTTTCATTTCCATCTGCATTGACTAACTAGCATACAATACTTCTAATTAATGCAAAGATTTAGCGAAAATCAACTAAACAATAACTTTGGGGTGAAAAGAAAAAAAAAAAAAAATCCCCATACACAACTGTTACTTGTATCCTAGCAAAACAGAGAATGCAAAGATAAAATCAACGCTGCCTGCTAAAACCGCATATGCTGAGACAAACTAATACCCTTAATTTGTTTTTGATAGTTGTTTTATGTCTCTTTATTTTTCATGGTTAAATCAACAAAAATATTCAACTTCACTTTGCATAATACATTAAATTCACGATCTAAGTTTTAAAAGATAAAATAACTTATGTGTAACATATATTTATTATTATCGTGATGATGAACATAATTTGGAGACTAAATTTAATCTTTACTTCAAATTTTTTTTACCTTTTTAAGAAGGTATATATTATCACTTCAACATGTCTACCATTGTTCCGAAATTTTAAATAATTGATTTTGAACTTATCTCAATTTTTTTTTTCTTAATCAAAGTAGTTGTTATAGAGCCCAAAAAATAAAAAATCAAAGTAGTTGTTCAAATTATTTTTATTATAAGTGCTAATTTTATTTAAATTCTTAAAAGTACTTGTAATTTTTTTATTAGTATAAATTACACTCACCTCCCTTGAGATTTGTGAAAATACAACTTACACCCCCTCTAGTTATTCAGCTTACACTCACATCCCTTTGCTTGTCAAATTTTAAGTATTTATATTATAGTCACATTCCTCATTCACAGAACACCGTTAGTAAACTTAATTGAAGGACCTTTTTTTGTGATCTTAACTGTTCCTAATAAATAAAATTATAAAAATACCCTTAAATTTAACAGAGTGGGTACATGTATTTTTATAATTTTATTAACTAAAAACAGTTAATATCACAAAAATGTCATTCTGTTAAGTTTATTAACGGTGTTTTGTGAATGAGGAGTGTGACGGTAATGTAAATACTTAAAATTTGACAAGTAGAGGGGATGTGAGTGTAAGTTGGACAACTAGATGGGATGTGAGTTGCATTTCCACAAATCTCAAGAAAGGTGAGTGTAATTTACCCTTTTTATTATCCCTCATGATTTATAATTTTTTGTTACAACTAAGTATTTTATAAATTTAAACATTCACTTATTTAATATAAATTAAAACATGAAGTATATATAAAATCGACATAATTTCAATCTTTTAATTGAGATATTATTAGGGGATAAGAGTAGAACTTGCAACCTTTCTTAACTCACTGAGACATATAAGAATTTATCACTTAGTGTGGGCTCACTTGCAACATGATATTTCAATTCCACTTAAAGAATTCTTCAAAAGTTATATATACCATGTGTTAAGATTATTAAAAACTACTCTTTCAAATTAAAAAAATTTACAGATTAATAAAAACTTATCAAAATCTATTTCCCCACACACACACACACACACACACACACACACATATATATATATATATATATATATATATATATATATATATATATATATATATATATATAAAAGTATAAATAATTATATATCTTAAAAGAATATGTAAAATGAAGATTCAATTCACCTGGTAGACCTTTTCTATTTTCTTAATAAAACTTGTTTTGTTTAATTCTTTTTTTATTTAAGCTATTTCACATAATATATTTTTTTAAAAAAAAATGAAGTTTAACATTTTTCTAAATTTAATTACCAAATATAAGAAAAATTATTAATACATGAATTTGTTTAGTAGAAGTGACTCCCAATGCCATATAGCAAAAATTCTTTTTTTGGCCTTGAAATAATATTTTTATTATCATAAAAATCATTAAATAAGCATTCTCATGTGATGTATAAGTGAGGAAAGTGGGTTCACCATTGGATCCAATAGAAATAAAATAATCAGACACCTACTTTTAAATAGTGAAATTATATTTTTGTTATCATAAAAATCCTTAAATAAGCAACCTCTAGTAGAAGGAATTAGCTGATGATGACTTCTAAACGTAATTAGATAAGCTTCTGTGACTTCTTCATACGGACTATTGAGATCTACTTTTGCCGTTGCGACTTGCGAGTTTATTTGCTTCTCGATCGGTTGCTAACTAACTTTTCTATTTTATTATTTATTTTATTTTATTGGTTTATAACTTCTCTATTTTTAGGTGCTGGCTTTATCACTTCTTGCGGTCCGATTCGATTGGACAAGGTACAGGTGACTTGCTTTAATTTATGGATAAAGTTACAAACTCTCTCATCAAAGTAATTTTATGGATAAAGATACAAACTCTCTTATCAACACAAACTTTATGGACAAAGTTACAAATTCTCTCAACACTACTTTTATGAACAAAGTTGCAAATTCTCTGGTCAATACAATTTTTGGTTGGATTCCATATAAGAAAATGATGAGTTTGTAGCCACATGACCCTTAAATCTTGACCACTGATATCACAATCCAGTGGTTCAAATGAACCTTTTATTATATAAATTTAATCCTATAATAATTTACATGTATATTTCAAAATTTAAAATAAATTATTTTATGGTGTTTACTTTTATACTTTTAATAATAGAATAGTATCAAAATATGCTTTAATGTATTAAGTATTTGTTGACTTATAATCTATATAAGCATTCAGTCAATTCTTAGTCAACCCTTTTAAATATTGGGATTTATATTTTTTTATTTCTACTATATTCACAAGGATCATTTTATAAATACACAAATTTAGTAAAATTTCCAATTCAACCCTAAACTAAAATGCCTAATTTCTTTCAAGAGTTCATCATCCAACACCGCCACAGCCACCGCCACCACCTCAACCTTCCCCTCCTCCATCTCCTTTACCTTCGACAAGGAGGCCGTGCACTTTGACACGGAAACCTCAAAACTGAATGGTAATGATATTGTTTTAGACTCAATCGAAGCAGAATATGTACGCCTTTGAGTCCAATTTCCACTTTGAAATTGATAAACATGAACCAAAAACAAAAAGGGATGGGGGTGTAAAAAATAATTTTATTATAATGAATCGATAAAAGACGTCCATGTGCAACGTGATCATGAGCATCATAAGGTGACTATAAAGTTAGACCAAACAAAGGAATTTCATTATAATCCATCAAGATTTGCGGCTTTACGGAAGACATGACAGCATCTTGCGAACAAATTCATTTAAATATACCACAAAAAGAAAATGTTCAAAAAATTATTGTTAGGATTTGTGTTGGGATCTTACCCACTCTCAAATAAAATGATGGAGAATTGAGGGGTCGACAGGTTAAAGGCAAAGGAGTTGAGTGCGGAGATGGTGACTGTGGTGGTGGTGGAGGAGGAGGTTGAGGTGGTGACTGTGGGCATGGTGAAAGATGGATTCTTGGAAGAAAATAGGGATTTTAGTTTAGGGATAAAATGGAAATTTTACTAAATTTATGTATTTGTCAAATGACCCTTATGAATAAAGTAAAATAAAAAAAAATCATAACTCCAATATTTAAAAGTGCTTACTAGATATTAGCATGACATTTATATGGATCATAAGACTAATAAAAATTTAATATATTAGGACATATTTCGATACTATTCAATTATTGAAAGCATCGAATTAAACACCTTATTGTATTTGATTTACCTATTTTATTGTCCACCTTTTACAATTTTTCCACCACCACTCCCACCATCCCATTGTTAGCCACATCTATTGACATTAATATTGACTTCCTCCCCTAACCCTGACCGACTTTGCCAGTGGCATCTCCGTCACCCACTTCCACTTGCCACAACCCCACACCCTCCCCTTTATTATGTGGAGTGAGTTTTTATTATTGTACAATTTCATGGTCTAGGTCATATTGATCTTCAAACATATGGAAATGGAGAGGAAAGAGACGGAAAAAAAGGAAATTGAAAGAAAAGAAATCAATTTTCCTTATTCGATTGTGAAGGGAGCAGTGCAAGGAAGGATTAAAAAGTTAAACAGAGACGTAAGACTTGGCCCATTCAATTTCTTTTCCTCCCACGTCTAGGCAAAAGTCGAGAGGAGAAGATACATATTTCCAATTTTCTCAATACTACCATACATATCACGTTCAACAAGCCCTATAGCACTCCATTCTTTCCCCCTTAACCACTGCTGTATCTGCCCTCATTGGTGGCTTCACACCACACCGTGAAACAGCATCAACACCCCTCCTCTATCTTGAAACCCTTTCTCCCAAAGCTTAATCTAAGGCAGGGACACTTGGATTTCTTTTATTATAGTTATTAGATTCGACCCAGTAATCGACTCTGTTAAGACATTGGATCATTAGTTTAATTTATGAGTTAGTTATTGAATTGGATTTAATTAAATCAATATATAAAAAATATAATTTAAAGCAACTAAGTATATATATATATATGAAATTAATGAGACACAATGAAACAATTGATTGCTTGGCATAATAGTAGTGAAAGCGCTCCTATTCCCATAGGACAGGGGTTGCATCCCTTGTTGGCATTTTGAAATTCTTTCTGAAATTCCATGCCCGACACACACAATCAATTCATTGGTCGGTCCAACTCACTGCCCCTCGCCGGGTTTGTTTGGGTTTGATCGGCTGAACTGATCTGATAAAAAAACCAAATTGAACTAGTGCTCGGTTCAATGGTTTTAATTCTAGCACGTTCTCTCACGTAAATGCTTCTTTCAAGTTTAAATGTGTTTTTTTTTTCCTTTTTCATAACAATTTTAACGAGGATTAAATCCCTGACCTTTGGTCATGATCACTTTAATACCATATGATGAAATTATCTCTCTTAAAAATTTAAGTTAATGGATAAAAACACATTATTGATTTTACATTTAATTCGTTAGACTTGCCCTGCCGTAAAGGTGGCACCTTTTGGGGTGAGAGAGCACATGTCAGGCCTCGAGGAGCGTGAGGTTCTTTAACTATTGGCACCCGAGGACGAGGTAACAGTTACGTCGAAGGGGCAGGGGCAGAGGACGAAGTACTAAGTACAACGGTGGGCAGCAGAGAGAACGTCAACAATGACGAGGATTTGGCCGGCTGGATATGGATTGAGGGGTTTATTTTTTTTTTAGGGGTTTATTATTGTTATTGTTTTTGAGAATGGGAATAGAGGAGAGAAAAGAAAAGATATTTGGGGTGGAGGTTTGGTGTAATGAAGAATCACTCAAGCGATATAGAAGACAAGATAGATACGTTATGCAGTTTTGCCTCTTGGGAGAACTAGAACTAGCCTATGAGAACACGGTATTTGCCACTAATGCGGATTGCTGCCTTTAACTCCCATGGCCCTTGGGATTGAGAATAAGAATCGGATACATATGGAATTAAAAAAGAGAAATAATTATTGTCATATATGAAAAATAAAATCCATTCTTTGTCTGTGAAAGCAAATTGAATGATTTTTGCGAATTATTAGGTTGATTGAAAATAATATTTTTTTAAATGATTTATTTTAATTGGTATTTGTTTGATTTAATAGGTTGATATTTTTTTAAAAAATGTTAAATTAAAAATATTTAACTTTTGTATACTGTATTAACTAATATAACTAACGAATACAAATTAAAAATATAAATGTGAATGATTTTATATAAATATAGATAATGAAATTTTATTATATTGATAGAAAAAATTATGATAAATTGTCATTAATTTTATATTTCCACTGAATTTTTATATGACTATATTTTTATAGTTGGAATAACATTTTGAAATGATATAAGGATAAATTTTTCATTTACCATCAATTTCATTTTCTTTCCTCTCATTTTTCCAAACAGACAAACAGAAGAAAAGAATAAAAGTTAACTTGGGTTCCTGAAATTGTATGCATGATTTATTTTAGTTCTTAAAATTAAGAAACTATTGATTAGTCCATGAAATTATAAATAGTGATTCAGCTTAGTCCCTTTGGTGATTCAACTTAGTCCTCCCTAATGGTGTGTATGAATAGGGTTTATGGTTGTAATATCTCGAAAATGGATGTCTTTAGGAAGTTCAAGTCTAAGCTATGAAAGTTTTAGATAAATCTTAAGAGATATTTAAATGCCTAAAAAAAAAAAAAAAGAAGTTATAATAGCAAAATAAAGAATAAAAAATGAGTAAATATAAAGCATAATTTTAAATTTATGTGAAATATTTAATCATATAATATTTGAATTATAAAAGAAAATGTAAAGTTAACTTATGTAAATATTAATCCCAAAAGGAGAAAATAAAATATAAAATTTATAATAATTTTATATATGAATCTTTTTTCTATGCTGATAATCAATAATTATTAGAATATGATATTTAGTTTTTCTTCATGAAATCAATATTCAATTTGTGATATCATGTTTATTTTTTTAATATTTGAAAATATTATCATATCAAAGTAGATTTAATATTGTTTATAATAATCAACACTATTTAATTTTTTGAAACTTTGAAAATATTATTTTCTTTTCTAATTTATTATATCTAATATTGTTTATAATTATCATTGGTATTAATATTTGAATTGGTTTTATATATTATTGTTGGAATTAGAAAAGCTAAATATCCCTTTATTCATATATGTTCTTTAGAAATTGATTTTAGTATAATTACTAGGACTATGTTAAGATTTATTCAGATATCTATTATTTATATTTACGGTAAAAAAGTCAATTAATATTGGAGAATATATAATATGTAAAGTATCAATTTGAGATTAATTTCTTCCTTCCATTAGAGATTGTAATCATTCTATAAGGATTTGATTCTTAGGGTATATATTACTTTCATAATAATTATTTTAGCATAAAGTATTTTATATTGATAATAGATATATAAGAGAGTCAAATACTTTCAAAAATATAAATATATAGAATTAAATGAAAATTTTAGAAAAATATGTTTTTATATATACATATCAGTTTTATTAAAATTTGAATATAGATAAATCAATACTTGAAGATTTTTAAAATGATTAACAGTTAATCAAAACCATGAAAATTGTGATTTAAAAAAGATTTTCTAGGCATTCTTGAATTACAATGATCCTTATTTGAAGGTATTAGATATTACTTGTGTTTAACATGTATTACGAGAATGATTTGTTAGATATTATTTTTTATAGAGGATTATTATATATTATGTAAGTTGTTAATGATTAGAATTGAGTGCAAAAATTGTTGATCACGTAAATTATTATTATTATTATTTCAAAGAAAAATATATACACAATGTGATACACCAAGATATTTGTTATTTGTTTTAGAGACCTCATTAGCTTTTCATTTCAATACACACACACACACACACAAAAACACACACATATCCATGATATAAAAGATAATTAATAAATATGCTAAGGTTGTTTGAATTTGAATTATCCAAGTAGTAACGAAAGTTACAACTAGATTTAGTTTAAATATTATCCTTATTTTATCGTTATTGGTACCATGCAGTTAGTTAGGATATATTTATAAGAAATCTCTAGCATAGCATTGTTCTCATGATGTCAAGTATAACCCTTGTTTAGTATTTTACAAAGATCTTGAGTTGTAGACGTTCGATTGACCTGATTTATATGACATTAGAAAACTAACTTAATTCTCTATAAGTGCTATCTTAAGTCTTGAGACCAGATTCTAACCATAGTAATCTAATTAAATCACAATATGAAAATAAAAAAATGAAAAAAATAAAAATAAAATATATTAGTGATACCTTTTATCCCCCAATATATATTTAACATATCATAATACTCCTAAATATTTTTCTAAAAACCTAGCCATCTAAGGATTTTTTTCCTAGATAGAAAAACACAATTTCTCTCAACCTTCTTCGATTAATCTCTTTTAATAAGTACTCTCACCCTTATCCTTATATGATTATGAGTTTAGCCCATCTTTAGGCTATTATAATATAGTTTTCTCTTTCATTCCATTCCAAATCATTCCTAATCTGTATTCTATAATTTCATGGCAGTTGAGAACATCATTCTAGTTTCCTAATATCATGTAAGCAGTGGTTAGGCACTCCCAACAATGAATGGTGAGTGCGTTTAAACTTATAGCCATATATTTTTTGTTATTATAAATATCTTCCTTGCATCATATGCATATTTTATAAATTTGAAAGTGATTTATACCATGAACAGACTTTTTATGATTTATGTAAAGTGTAGAAGGTTATTATTTTCACAATTATAATAAAAATCATATTTTGGAAAACTATGGGACCATTATTAATATGCTTATGTGTCATGAAACAAATGTTTTACCTTTTCAAGAAAAGATTTATTTAAACATATTAAGCTGAGTTTGATTTGCTAAAATTGCTAGACATTTTTTATGGATTTGATGAAATTATCGTGTTTTTGGATTATAGGTTTTCTAATCATGATTTTAGAATTCCAATTATGTATTATTAAACAAGTTGAACTAAATATGATTCATAATAATGATCAGATACATACTTTGTGGATTTCTGAAATCACTATATCTACAAGCTGATGACTCCTTAAGTATAATTTCAGTACCCTAGTTATGTTTGACAATCAGATTGTTAAATTCCAATTATGTGTTATTGAAAGAATTGAACTAATTATAATTCATAACAATTGTCAGATACATACTCTATGGGTTTCTGAAATCACTATGTCTACAACAAGTTGATGATTTCTTGGACATGATTTCATAATCTCAGTTATGTTATAGTCAGATTATTAGAATTATATGAATTGAAAGCTTCCAAATTTATTCAGTTTTATTGAAAGTTAGTTGTGATAGTAATTAGTGAGAAACTGAATAACGAGTTAACAGCTATCAAAATCATTAACTTTGATACCAATTAGTCCGTCAGAGGATTAGCTCAACCCAATTACAGTAAGGAACTTGGTGCGATATTCGCATTATGGGAGCTAGTTAGGTGCCCTTCAGTTTTAGTTATCAGCTTAGTATAGTTATTTTATTCAGTTCAACTCCTATGTCTCTACTAATTATTGTTTTATGAATTTCGTCAAAATATTGTTTTCTACATCTATATACATTTACTTAAATTTTAAAATGTTTTATGCTAGTTGCATGTATATCCCATGTGGATTGTGAGTGGAGATCTGCTCACTGAGTTTTAATGAACTCACTCCTCCTTTTCTTCCCTTTATGGTTACAATTGCAACTTCACTTATTGTTCAGACTCAACTTTGGTAGCCTTGCAGCTGTTCTAGTGGTAAGCTTCACTTTTTAGTGAAGTTTATATTAAGATCATGGTAGAATAGAGTATTCCAATGATGTGCAGGTATGGTCCTCGGGCATCATTTAGTACACATAGTTATTTTAAAGTTATGTTATCTTATCATAATGATATTTTATGCAATCTCATGCAGGAACATAATTTAAGACTGTTTATTTGAGTTAAGGATATTGGAATGATTTGGAAGAATTAAATATTTTATGTATTTTATGAATAAAGTTTTCGTGAAATTTTGAGAAATTGTTTATCAAGTTATTTATTTATTTTCATAATGTATTATGAACATTAAATTAATAGTTTGCTACGCATGATTGGATGAAACTAACTATAGAAGGCTTCCATAAAGGATAATATCCCTTATATGTTGCTCATTATTTTTGGGTCGTGACAATGACCAAAGACAAAACTTACATCTGTAAGCTTGCGTTCAGAAGATTAGTCACTATTAACAAAATTCCTCCAAACTCACAAATCCTTAGACTAAAAAAATGGTTTTCCAGATATGATTTTTCTGTGAAGCACATAAAAGGGTGGGGATCTGTTCATACTTGGTGCAAGTCTTATACACTTAAACTCTTTAATAATTCCTCATAGAAATGGAATTGAACTAATCCGACTGTTGAATTACATGATATTATGTTGACGATCAAATATGCCAAATTTTAGAAAAATAGGATAACAATAGGCATGTATTCTAATAATTGATATTTACTAGTATTTTTAAAAATAATATCGGTTAAAATAAAGTAGCATGATGAAATATTAAATCATTTTTAAATTATATGAAATTAATATATTTGATCCATTAGGTATAAACTTTGAATTCAAAGGATGGATTGATAAAATTTTATACCAATAAAAAGTTATTGAAAAGTTTAAGTACACCATGCACAACTTAAACTTGGTGTAAATGGATCGCTAGCCCCATATGTACACCTGGTTTTAGGATAGTTGGCTGCCAGAAATATTTAAAAAAAATAAAAGATTCATTTTAATTCACGTAAAATTCTTAAAATAAATATATTTAACAAATGAATGAAATTTAATTGAAGTTTTATATTTTTTTTCATTTACATTTATTCAAATTTGAAAATCTATTCAAGCACATTGTAAGACTTAACTAATAATGCATAATAACATAGATAATTAAATAGATGCAATTTTTCAAAAAATTATTTTATTGATTAATTTAGAAGATTACTTTTAAGATATAAATGGTTAAATAAAATAAAATAATAATTGCTATTTTTTTAGCCATACCCAATCATTCATATTAATTAGTAATTACTCAGTTTTAAAATATTTTATGCACAGACAATGTCATCCCTTTATCAAAAACACGAGATGTGCGTGTATGCATAAAGTAAGTATTGGAATTTATTGATGCATAAAGTGTCTGTTTGCACTTTGCATGAAGTGTGTGTATGCATAAAGTAAATATTCTCCCGTAAAAAAATAAAGTATATATTCGGGCAAAGGAAAAAAAAGTCAGTCAACAAACAATAAAAACTTGAACCATGAATTCTTCAATTAAAAGCAAGAAATCAATGCCAAAATTTCATGGAAAAGATCATCTTCAAAACAATTTGTCTTCACATTTCATTATTTTTTCTAAGAAAGGGAAAATAAGAAAAGAGAGAAGTATGCAATAACAAAATTAAAAAGATAACACAAGCGAAACATGGGGGACAAGACAAATTTTTGTTTTGATGCTTTTTTGAAATTAAAAAAAATAATGAAATCAGTTAAATATGTCATGATTAAAAATGAATAATTAATCAAACTTGTGAAACTTTTCAAACTATTAAGTATGACAAAACAAGTGAGCCTACAGTATGGTGGTAACTCTTACATGTCTCAATGAGTTAAAGGTAATCACAAGTTCAACTCTCATCCCCACCCCCTATCCCCTAATATTTTAGTTAAAAAAATATAATTAATATATTTTATGAAAATGTTAATTAAAAAATTGTAGTTAATTTTTCTCTAAATGTTTTTTGACCTCATATTCTCAATTCTTATATTTTAATTTTTTCTTACAATGATATTGCATTTTATGTTAATAAATACTTTTTGCTAAAATGATAGGTAAAAATAGTATTTCAAACATTTTAATGTGGATAAGATCTTAAACATCATTGTTATTGTATAAAAAATTCCATACTTGGGAAGAACTGTAAAACAAGGGTAACACGGGTTTTTTAGCGGCAAACGACCCCTTGAGTCTTTCCATTCTCAAAAGTAGAACTTATGGATGAAGAAAGACTCATGAACAAAGTAAAAGCTCCCATAAACGTGTCTTTTCCTTTCTTCCCTTTCTAAATCAAACTCATTAACACATGCTTAGAATTTAAGACCAGATTTGGTCCTCAAAAGATTTTTTACACGAATTTGGTTATGCTAACATTATGATGAATTTTGACATCATTTTCATCCTTCAATTGAAATCATTGCTAATTTCAAGTTGATGAGGTAGAAATTGTTTCTTCATTAGTTAGGAAGACAAATAAGTAATAATATAGTCGTATACTAATGTCCCAAGTAAGATAAATCGTAGCAAAAGTTAATTGCTTATGATTTTGATAGAAAGGATGAAATATGTTGATGTTAAGAATTGTGAGTAAATTAATATAAACAATTTAAAGTGCTAGGATCAAAATGCATACAAAGAAGAACTATTTTGTCATATCCTTATAAATGTTCCTTTTCTTATTTTTAATCTAGTATAACCAATCAACATAATATGTGTGAACACCTAATTTTGTCCCCTCTATAAAACAAAAGAACAAAAATTGACATTTGTTTTTCATTTTAACCCATTTAATAACCCAAGTCCAGTTCAAGCCATGTTTCAGGTCGATTTACTATTATGTTACATTTCGGTCTATGTGCATCATAATGTAAAAAAAAAAAAAAATCATTCTTGCCCACCCAGCTTCAAATAATAGAAAGCCAAAAAAAAAGAAAAAGAAAAAAGAAGAGCTGTGTTAGTCTTTTATTTGCTTGGTTCATAACTTACAATCAAAATAACGATAATATGGCCAGCCCATTTCTTCTTTTCTGAGTCAAAATAGTGTAACCAACAACCCATTCTTCAATCAAAAAGCAAAGAAAAGTGACAGGAGTGGTGACACAATGATGGTGTTCTCTTCTATTGATTGCAAAGTGATAAAATTCTTTCGGTGTTCCTCTCCCCACCGCTCACGAGATTGAATTTTCTTTTATTATATACAAAGGATGAGCTAGAAACTACAGGGGGCCAACCTGTCAAATGGGGTCAATAATGATTTTTTCGGTCAACAGAGAAACAACCATATATATCAGTAGAAGGAAAGGAAGTGGGGGAGGGGATATTGCTAGCAAAAAAATTTCAGAAAAGATACACAGACACATTCAGAAACGTCAACAAGCCAATGAGAAGAAATCTGCAAAAATCCCAGTAATTCAGTCCAGGCAACAATAAGAGGAAAAGAATAAGGTAAATTCAACAGCAACAACAATATCATCATCATCAAAAAAAATTTTAAGAAGAGAAGGGAAAGAGGCCGTGGCAGTGCTCCCCCCACCAGCCGCGGCCTCCATAAATCATATCATCATTATCTTCAACCTTCCCTTCACTTAATCCTAACACCCATAACCACCATCTGCCATGAACCTACATCACCCCTTGGATCAACCACCATAATGTCACCACCCTCATCCTGCTCTCCTAGCCATCACCATCGCTGGTTCTTCCACGCCCCTCCAAGAGCAGCACTGCGGAAGCTCCACGGCTGCATGGTCATGGCCATTCCTTGGTCGATCTGGGCCGTGCCGTTGCTCTTCCTCCTTCCCCGTCGCGGGCGGTCTCCCTTTTCTTCCTTCTTCTCTGCGCGATGCCGGTACAACCACACCGTAAGTAGCACCGCAGCAGTCCTCCCTTTGAACCAGCCACCATCGTACACATGCCCCCTCGCATCGCACAGCCGTGGACTGGCCGCAGCACCGTGACTCTGCCCTCTTGACGCCCAGTCGCGCCTCCTCTTCCCCAGATCGCGTCGTTGCGCGATGCTAGCTTCCTCCTCTGCCCTTTAACCGTCGCGACACATCCCTCGTCGTGGAGAGCCTATTGCAAACCACCCTCTTCCTTGCTTTGGGCGCGGCTTCAATCTCTCTCCCCATCCTTCTCTCTGAGTCTCTGCTGCGTCTTATCTCTCTCTCTCTCTCTTAGAGTGTGCGTGTGTTTTTGTGTGTGTGTGTGTGAAATTGAATTTTTTAGTATTGTTTTATTTTGTTGGGTTTAAGTGTTTGGATTTTATTTTTTAACAAATTCTGGTCTATTCTCTCTTTTTTATTTTATTTTAAGCATTGTTGTTGTGTTTTTTTTTTTTTCACTTAGTGGGCTTCAGACTAAAGTAACATGGGTTGTGAGCCTTTTGTCAATTTTCGATTTAAAATTCTTTGGGTTTGGCTACATCCTTTTCTTTTAATGAAACCATGGGGACTATGGGTTGTGGGGTTTTAAGTTTTAATTTTTGTTGTTTAAATTTCTTTTGGGCAAGCATCTGTAATTTGGGTCTTGGCAGTATACATATATATTATTAAACCTGGTGTTCTGGTCAAGTCCATTTGTTTGGTTAAAATTTTCTTTGAGGCTAGGATTTTTTAAGTTAGATCTCAATGTTCTTTCTGTTAAAAAATAAATTAATAAAATGTCTTAGTTTTTGAGTCCCTTAAATATATATAATAAAAATCTAAACTGACAAAAATCTAAAAATATTTTTTTTAATCCATGCAACAGCTTGTGATGTTGATGTATGAATAATCATCCTCAAGTTTCACAAGAATGTAAGGGTTTATTGTATAGTTTATGCTATCCTGAATCCTATGCAGAAGTGGATTTTAATTTTTTTTTAAATAAAATTAATCAATACATTCTTCATTTCTATTTTCTCTTTTAATTTAAAACTCATCAACACAGAAACATTTTCTACAAAACGACATGATTTTGAGTTCCTCATTGCACCAGAGGATACGTCGGCTTAACTTACAACTATCAAACTAAAATTAATTTTTCATTAAATTATTTTCTCTTTTAATTTATTTTCTTTTCATTTATTTTATCTTATTTTTTTATATAATTGTTAAATTCTGGGGAAAAAATAAATATTTTAAAGTTATAATTAATTTGCATAATAAACTCTAGGGTAACCGTATTTATACGGACGTATTAAGGGTGCAGTGGGATTAAGTTTCCATCCTTCCTTAATCGTAATCAGACTCCTGAACCTCAAAACTCTTAAAAGACCAGTGTGCAAACTAAAAGGTTTTCCAATTTTAACCAGAATTAAAATTGGTGGCGACTCCCAATTCATTTCAAAACATTGTTGTCATTTGTGTTGCGACGGCCTCCAGGTACGTTGTGACAGCTTGACGACTCCACTGGGGAAGCTAGAGAGTCAAGCCTATTAGAGTTAATTATGCAAATGATTATAATTTTATTATGTTTATTTTTCCCCTTGTGAGATATTTGTTTTATTGTCGTAAATATTTTATTTTCCTTTCTATAAATATTGACTTACTTATATTTGTTGTATTTTTGTGAATATTTTATCTTAGTTAGCTATTTAGTTTTTTAAATATTGGTTTATTTACATTTGTTTTCCTTTTATAAATATTTTACTTTCCTTTTTGTAAATATTGATTTATTTACATTTGTTTTACTTTTGTAAATATTTTATTTTCTTTTTTTATATAAATATTGATTTAGTTAATTTTGGTTTGCTTGTAAATATTTCTTATTTAAACATTAGGATAGAAGACTTTTATTTTTATATATATTTGCACCTTAGGGTAGAAGACTTTGTTTTATTTATTTCTTTTGGATAGTTGATTGTGTTTCTTGAATATATACTGGCTTGTTTTCTTTTTCAGGAAATAGTAGTTTTAGGATTACAAGGTTTATATGCTCCCTACACACACTTGTACTACCATTGTCCTCACACACTATTTGGGCTCTATACCCGAGCCTTGGAAAACCATAGGACAAGAAGGGGTTTTGAAGTTGTTATTGTGAGGCTTATGCTTCCCTGACAGTCGTTGACTCACCGCTCAGGTTGTTACTAGAACTATGGGTTGCCATATTGTGACTTTCATGTCCCTGTGGTATAACTTATGGAACTAGGTCTTTATCTTATTGGTAAAGGCAACCTGGGGACTATAATCTTTTAGGGGTCTAGATCCATCCAAGAGCCGTGCACTACTAGAATGACCGTAGTTGACTAACCTCAAGTAGGGTCGACCATGGAACCATCAAGCATTAAGTCCCACCCTGTTATGACATAAGGGAGCATATTTTTTTTTACCTATTTTGTCGTGCATCATGCATTATTGATATTTTGCAGCATTCAACATAGACATTATAACATGCATAATAATTTTTTTTCCTTTTGCATAAATAATGCATAGTGTAATCGTGCATAGCACATGTATTTTTCTCATCAAGCATATTTACTTTTCAAACATGAGAAATAACAATCACGTTTTAATCGCACTTATTCATGTCACATGCATTCTCTTCATCCAACATACATATTTATTTTTATTCATGACATGCATCTCATTCATTTTTCTTCCTTCTTTGAAAAATCTATTGGTGGCAGAGGGATAACATCATATTTGACAGTAAATGATGGAAGGAGCACAACACACTAGCAATGTATCCAGCTCAAAGAAGCACTTCAATGTGATGGGAAATACCAGCTCTCTAGAGAAGTTGTATAAGTTGAGTCAGTTGTTACCTAACGAAGATAGAAGAGCTTTCTCAAATAAGTATAGGTCTATTTTAGATCTGTTACTCATATTAGTGGAAACTTCTGCCCTCAATGCTCTAGCTCAATATTGGAGTCCTGTCTTGAGATGTTTTGAGCTGCCCAATATTGACATCACTCCTACTATTGAAGAGTATGCCTGTTTGCTAAAATTACTAATGAAGAAAAGTGCCTCTATTTATTTTCATCTAGAACAACCCTCTTCAGATGTAAAGATAGTAGAGCAATTCGGGGAATTACTAGGGGTACCGGTGACTCGAGTGAAGCTAACGGGGCATGCAGATTCAAAAGGGGTGACTAAAGCATTCGTGGAAGATCGTTTAAAAGACTTGGGGCATAAAAAAGAATGGACTACTTTTTCAAGAGTACTGGCATTTGCTATCTATGGGCTAGTACTATTTCATACACTCGGATATAATTGATCAAGCTGCCATGAATGTTTTCTTTGCTGTAGAAAATAAACAAAGAAATCCAGTTCCTGCCGTGTTAGCTGAAACATTCTTGACCTTAAATTTTTGTCAGCAAAAACAAAAAGGGAAACTTCGATGTTGTCTACATCTCTTATACGTGTGGATCATTACACACATGTATGCAGGAAATCACATTAGAAATGTCTCAGATCCACTAAGAAGCTTTCATCGTATTCCAACCAAGCCAAGAGAAGTCCATGAATGGAAGGCCGAATTTGATAGCATAAACGAGCAGTCATTTAAATGGGTTTGTCCATGGTATGAGCATCAAAGAGGTGATATCATTATTAATTGTGGAAAATTTCAGAATGTACCAATAATGGGTCCAAGGGGTTGCATATCATATACGCCGACAATAGCTCTCAGACAGCTTTGTTGGAAACAAAAGAAACCACGAGAAGAGCAACTTGGAGGACTCTACTTTTGGTATAGAGAAGGTGAACACACTAAGATGTTATCACAAGAAGTCAAAGAGGCATGGAGGGATATTCACATAGCAGGCAGAGATGAGTTAGGAAAACCACTTGTAATCAGTACCCATGAATATATCACATGGAGGGAGACAAGAAAGGTACCTCAAAGTGTCCCTAGCTCTCCTCACAAAAAAGGAAATGATCATCAATTGGCTGAACAAATAGAGGTCATGAAAGCACAGATGAAGCTTTTGGAACAGCAAAAACAAGCAGCAGAGCTAGAATTTGTTATCACATGAAGTCATTGTGAAAAGAAAGAGAAGTTGATTGAGCAACTGAAGGATGAGCTTGCTGATGTCACTGATCAGGAAAGAGAAAGACGAAGGAGCCAGAACTTTGAAAAAAAGATTAAAATGATGGCTGATGAGAAGAATAGAATTGTGAAGCATATTAGCCAACTGAATAAAGCAAACGAAGAATTGAAGAACAAACTTGGTCAAGAAAAACAAATGAAGGAAGAATTGGAAGTCGAAATGCAAAAGCGAAAAGAAGAGTTAGAGCTGAAGATAGAAAAGTTAAACACGTGTTTAGCACAGGCTAAGGAAGAATGTGACCAAGAATGGGTTTGCTTTATGCAATGCCGAGATCGACTTCACCATACAGAAGATGCGGGTAGATTCTGGAAAAAGCAAGCCGGTGACTGGGCAACGAAGGCTGAAATGTGGAAAGAAAAGCATGCAAGATTAATTGAGGAATTGGGCCATCATATTCCGAAGTTTATCTGTCATTCTGAAAGGGCAGAGAAGGAAGTTCTAAACGATCTCAAGCTTCATTTACCTAAGGAAATGAATGACTTCATGGATATGAGCAGGGGTATAGCTAGGGGTTTTAAGAGAAAGAAGTTGTCCATTCTTGACTCAACTATGATGTAATTGTACCCTTTGAATGAATGAAATGAATTCATCCTTTGACTTTCTTCCACTTCTCTTCAAACAAATGCGCAAGACCATATCCATTGTGAAGTAAAATCTCCCCTGGATATTTTGTCAATTACATTTCTGCCTTATAGGAAAATTTTTCTTCTGTGTAGAATGTAATAAAGAAGATCAAGATTTACATTGCTAGTGTGCTCCTAACAAAGTATATTGTGGACTAATAGCCCCCTATACTTTGGTCCATCATATACCTTGTCTTATGGACAAAACGTCCTCTGAATAGGATACGAGTCAAGTCTGTTACCATCAAATATAGACTTTATTCCTCGCTATCAAAGAATTTTTAAGTTTTATTTTTCATTTACTTACCTTTTGTTTTTATGACACAAGGTCGTCAAACATTGCTCCTTCAAAGAAAGCTTTGTCTGATAGTAGTGTGCTGGCTAGAGAGCTGTACGAACTTCGATCCAGAGTTGAGAAAAAGAAAACTGAGAAGGGTAAAGACAATGAACAGACAATGGCTGCAGAAGGCAATAATGAGGGAAGGAATCTGAGTCAAGAAATTGATGAGCTTAAGGCCACGATAAAGTCCATGTTCGGACCAGAATTCAAGAAATTCATCATTGACACTTTGAAAGAAAATGCTGAGAACGTTGACCCTGAAGATCAACCAGGATATGAGAATGATGAGGGATCTATGCCAGGAAAGTAAAATGATAACGGCTCTGCCAATGAAATTGCAAGGGAGTTAGAATGAATGAAGTTAAGAGAAGAGTTAGAGGAAAAGATGCAAGAGCAATTCCGGACATTAAGAGGATCAAGTCTATTCGGTTCTATGAATATTAAGGAGCAATGCCTTGCTCCCAATGTCAACATTCCTAAGGATTTTAGAATGCCAGAACTTGTCAAGTTTAATGGTACCTCTAACCCCATCATGCACGTGAAGATGTACTGTACTAAGATGGGTATGTGGTCTCGAGATGAAAATTTCTTAATCAGTTTCTTCTCTGAAAGCTTAGAAGGGGCTGCTTGGGAATGGTACATGCAACTGGACATTGCTCAAATTCAGTATTGGGAAGACTTGGCTTTGGCATTCACTAACCAATACAAGTTTAATTTGAACGTTGCACCCACTAGAGATCAGCTGAAAGGGATGAGGAAGAAGGAGAATGAAACCTTCAAAGAATATGCCCAGAGGTGGAGGGCCATGGCTGGAAGAGTTATCCCACCAATGTTAGAGCAAGAAATGTGCTCTTACTTCATTCGTACCTTGGAAGGTCCCTTTTTCAAGAACATGTTTGGGACTTATGTGAAAGAGTTCATGGATTTGGTTGAAATAGGAGAAAGAAACGAGACCAATATCGGAGAAGGGAAGTTGGAGCTAGCAATGGGGGAGACAAGCGAACCCAAGAAAGGTTCCCATTTAAAAAAAAAGGAGAATGTTGTCAACTACATCCACCCTCAACCTCATCAACCTAATACTTGACTAAACCATTACTCATCCTACCCAAATCACTACCCATCTTACCCACACACACAACACATATCTTACCCACACCCACCTCCAAGAACCATTCCAACCTAAACACCATTTGTACCTCAACCGCACCAAATCAATCATGTCTCCTACCCACGACCTTACACCCCAACAACACCTAGACCTTGCCAAACACTACCCCCAACCCATCAGATAATCAGTCCATCCAACACCAGCAATAGACCTCCGATTGAAAATCGGCCACTACCTTATTTTCACATGAGCAATGCTGAATTGTTCAAATGCTTGTGTGGAGATAACTTGTTAACCCCGCGTCCTGGGAAGACCTTCGTGCCACCATATCCTCGGTGGTACAATCCAAACCAGACGTGCGACTATCATTCAAACTCTCCTGGACATTCTGTCGAGGATTGTTACGGGTTTAGGAGTGCAGTATGGCGCTTGATTGACCACGACTCTATTAAGCTGGAAGAAGAGCCAAGGCCACACATAAGGAACAACCCATTCCCCAATCATGGTGGAGGACAAGTGAATTCAATCCGTGAGGTTCAAGCAAGTCAAGAAGTAAAGAATGTCAAACTCCCAATGAAACAGATCCTGGAAGCCCTGAAAAGGGCTGGTTATGAGATGAAAGCTAAGGGAAGGAAAGGCAGAAGAATAGTGGAGAGAGACGAAGGTGATTTATTTTGTGAGTGTTCCGGAAGGAAGCATCACATAGAAAAGTGTCCAAAGCTGAAGCTTTTTATTGAAAGAATGATCAAACTAGGGGTGTTCGAGATACCAAAGGGCACCAAACAGAGCATCAACATGGTCCACCAAGCGCCCCCTGTTTTTAAGGTTTACAAACCTGGGCTGGCACTTATTTTCAAGGTACCTACGCCATTTTCTTATGAAAGCAATCACACGGTTTCGTGGAGATATGACACTGTCATAGAACCCCGTTCTGTGAGGCCTGGAGATATAATCCTTAAACAAAGGGAGGTACCTGTCTTTAAAGTATCTAGATTGCCTTCTCATCTTGCAATCCGTGCAAGGCCTGATCAACCAAAAGTAGTTGAAGAGCCCGGTAATAAAGAATGCTTGGAACCCCTTGCGTCAGAGTCCATAACAAATGTCACGGGAACAGGGGGAATCACTCGAAGTGGAAGGTGTTATGCTCCCGAGAATCTATTGAAAGACCCCCAAGTGATACCTAAAAGCAAAGGAAAGGGCCAGGAAGACGAAGAAGAAGAATTCCTAAAAATAATGAAACAAAGTGAGTATGATGTGGTGGATCAGCTGAAGAAAACACCGGCAAAAATCTCACTTTATTCATTGATCTTGTCTTCGGAAGCTCATCGCAACGCGATCAAGAGAGTATTGAATCAAGCGTAAGTCTCAAAAGATGTAACCCCAGACAAGGTTGAAGGGATTGTAGGGGCAATCAGAACCATCAACACCATCACATTTAAAGAGGATGAAATTTTTCCTCACGCAGTGGGACGCCCGAAGGCGCTCCATATCACCCTAAAATGCCAGGGTTGCAATATCGCCAAAGTACTGATTGATGGAGGATCAGCTTTCAACATGCTCCCTTACTCCACTCTACAGCAGTTACTAATTGATCCTTCTATAATTGAACCAAGCGAGACAATCGTCAAAGCATTTGATGGATCGGTGAGAGAAATCACGGGTACCATTGACCTCCAGCTAGAAATTGGGCCGACCACGTTCTTGATTAGATTCTAGGTGATGGACATTGAGCCTGGGTACACAATGCTGTTAGGAAGACCCTGGATCCATGAAGCAGGTGCTGTCCCCTCTACTCTTCATCAGAGAGTGAAATTCATATATTCTGGAAAGCTCGTTACAGTAAAAGGAGAAGAGGAGCTGTTGGTGACTAAACCTGTGGCAGTGCCATACATCGACTGTGCTAAAAACACTCTCGAGGTCTCATTTCAAAATCTCGAGATAGTTGAACCAGTAGAACGAAAAGGAGACAAGATTCCAGTGGCCGCTAGAATAATGCAAAAAAGTGGATTCGAGGAAGGCAAAGGGTTAGGAAGACAATTGCAAGGAATCAAATATCCAATTTTCCTTCATGACAATCCCGAAAAGTTTGGCTTGGGATATGAAGTCACAGGAGAGTCACAATTTTTTGAGCCTGTCAAGAAAAAGATCCCACATATCAAGGACACATTTCCCACACCTGCAGCAGTGGTGATGATTGAAGGAACTACAGTTGCTACCACTCTAGAAGGAGTCAAGGAAACACCTCGGCTGATCTACCCGAGTTGCGAACCATTAGACAATTGAGATTCTGTGCCCTTTGATGACTTGTTGTATCATGAGTAATGGATGCTTTGGTCACCTTTGTTGTAATTCCATTTTAATTAAATAAAAGATGATTATGCATGGTTTTCTTTTCCATTCTCCTTTTGTTATTTTCTTCTTTTCATTTATTTTTTCCTTTTATTTATTTCGGGTCTCATCTCAATTCCAGGGACTCATTTTTTCCAAATGGCAAGTGGCTCTAGCAGAATTTGACATCAAGTATGTGATCAAGAAGTCTATAAAAGGAAGTGTGATAGCAGACCACCTGGCCGAGAATCCACTAGATCAAAATCAGTCAATGGAACTTCAACTCCCTGATGAGGATATCTTAGCAGTTGTAGAGGAGGATGGTGAAAGCAGGGAAGAAGGAGACCTAATGTGGAAAATGTACTTTGATGGTGCTGTCAATATTCACGGGAATGGGGTTGGAGCAGTTTTAGTGTCCCCCGATGGAAAGTAATTCCCAATCGCTGTCAAATTGGCATTTGATTGTACCAATAACACAGCTGAATATGAAGCATGTATAACAGGTATAAAAGTAGCAATATCCCTTGGAGTGGAATACCTGGAGGTCTATGGGGATTCAACTTTAATCATTTTTCAAGTTAATGGAGAATGGCGAGTTAAGGAGCATAGGTTGTTATCATATTATGAACATCTCGTGGGCTTGAAAGATGAGTTCAAGGAGGTCAGTTTCCATTACCTACCTCGTGAGTAGAATCCGTTTACAGATGCTTTAGCTACCTTGGCCGTGATGACCAAACTTGATCTTGAGGTGGAAGTAAGGCCTTTGCAAGTGGCTGTTAGAAGAGAGCCAGCATACTGTTCTAACATTGAAGAGGAGCCAGACGGCCAACCATGGTTCCATGATATCAAGAGGTTCATTAAGGATGGAGAATATCCAGCAGCAGCAAACGAGAATGATAGAAAGACACTCAGACGGTTATCAATGTCTTCCTTCCTCTCAGGAGATGTGTTGTATAAAAGAAACTATGATGGAGTCTTATTAAGGTGTGTGGACGCTGCAGAAGCTAACTCCATCATATTAGAAATCCATGAGGGTGTTTGTGGAACCCATGCTAACGGGCACACATTATTCCGACAGATCCTCAAACAGGGATACTATTGGGTCACTATGGAGAAAGATTGCATAGGTTTCGCCAGAAAGTGCCACAAATGCCAAATCTATGCTGATCGAATCCAGTCTCGTCCTGTGCCGTACACACTCTTACATCACCTTGGCCTTTTGTGATGTGGGGCATGGACGTCATAGGACCGATTAATCGCAAAGCCTCGAAAGGGCATCGATTCATTTTGGTAGCTATCGACTACTTCACCAAATGGGTAGAGGCGGCTTCCTATGCTAATGTTACATGGAAAGTGGTGGTGAAGTTCCTGAAAAACAATATCATTTGTAGATACGGGTTGCCAGAAAGGCTCATTACAGATAATGCTACTAATTTCAACAATGCAGAGGTACATAAACTATGTGAGCAGTACAAGATCAAGCATCACAACTAGGCTCCTTATCGACCAAAGATGAACGAAGCTGTCGAAGCAGCAAACAAAAACATCAAGAAGATCTTGGGGAAAATGGTGATCACTTATAAGGATTGGAGCGATATGCTGCCTTATGCATTACACGTCTATCGTACTTCTGTCAGATCCTCAACTGGGGCAACTCCGTATTCACTGGTGTACGGGATGGAGGTAGTAACACCCATCGAAGTGGAAATCCCATCTTTAAGAGTCTTGGTGGAAGCTGAATTGGAAGAAGCTGAATGGGTCAAGATGAGATATGATCAATTGAACATGCTTGAGGAGAAATTGCTGATCGTTGTCTGCCATGGCCAGTTGTACCAGAAAAGGATGGCTAAAGCATTCAATAAGAATGTTCGTCCTCAAACATTTCAGCCTGGTGATCTTGTTCTGAAGAAGATTTTGCCGAATCAAGAGGATAACAAGGGCAAATGGGCACCCTCGAATGAAGGCACTTACATTGTTAAAGATGCTTTTTCTGGAGGAGCTTTGATCTTGACTGATATGGAAGGCCAAGTGCTTGCTAAGCCAATCAATTCAGATGCTATGAAAAAATACTTTGCTTAAAAATAAAAAAAAATCGCTAGGTTGAAAACCCGGAAGGCGGCCTAGGCAAAAATTAGAGCACACACAAAAAAAAAAGAGAAAATAAATGCTCACTAGGTCGAAAACCTGAAAGGGCGGCCTAGGCAAAAATTAGAGCACCAAAATGGATGGGAACTGGGTTGAAAACTCGAAAAATGCAGTCTATGCAATGGAGAAAGGTTGAGAAGCTACGAATGAATCTGACACTGGGGCAATTTGAATGTTGGTGGGTCACGACATATTGTTAAACACAATAAAGGATTGCACTTATTGTCAAGAATTCAAGTTCAGTGTAACCAATGAATCAGGAAAATGGGTTGAGCACATGAAAACAGCACTACTAGTCTTTCTTTCTTCCTTCCTTATCTTTTAACAGTTGATGAAATTCTGTAAATACTTTCCAATTTGAAGTCCAATAAAATCATTTTTCTCTTCCTTTGTGTCTTTGTTTATTTTCTCCTATCAAATCTTTGTCTCTTTATTCTATTTTGAAGCCATGCATAATCATAAAGTTAAAGTTGAAGTACGATAAGTGACTAATTTGCTAACAAAACTCAGAAACAATAAGTTAAACAGAGGACTCAGGATTGACTGTCAAAGGAAAAGAAGCAACTTGCTTGGCCAAGATTCGAAGGCAACAGCCTGAATGTAGACATCAGTGGATTAAATCAGTCATTTGATTTTGAAAAAAACCCAAGCTGACAATTGAAGCAAAAGTGGGAACGATGATAATATGGGGCAGAAAAGAGACATTGAAATGTCACCAATGGAAGATGTGTTTAAAACTGCAATGAAGAAGTTCATAGAGCTGCTCAGATAAAGAATCAACTCATTTTGAGAAAAAAATAAAAGCTTTCTTGAAGGACAATGTGAAAATGCATAAAACCGAGGCAATTTTTTAGTTTTGAGATATTTTTGTCCTTACATCATGTTTGCAGCAATTCATTCATCATATCATCAACATATCAGTTTTGTATCAATTCATTCACTGGTTCACATTAGTTTCATGTCATTCATGCCATCATGGCATCAATTTTGCATGATTCATTCATCATCACATCGATTCCGCATCATCATTTCGTCAAATTGCCAACCATGCATTCACAGTTGTTTTCACATATATTCAACTTCACAAGTTTACATTTCACAAGTCTTTAAATTCAGATTTACATGCTTTCACATTTACAGCTTTCACAATTTACTGCTTTCACATTTATCATTTTTACATTTAAATGCTTTCACAATTTAACTGCTTTCACATTTACAGGCTTTCACATTTACAGGCTTTCACATTTAAATGCTTTCACATTTACAAGCTTTCACATTTATTGCTTTCACATTTAAATGCTATCACATTTACAGCTTTCACGTTTACAGGCTTTCACATTTAAATGCTTTCACATTTACTGCTTTCACATTTACCGCTTTCACAAATTTACATGCTTTCACAATTTCCATGCTTTCACAATTTTATATGCTTTCACCATTTTTACATGCTTTCACATTTACTTTCACATATTTTTTTTTTAAAAAACTCATTTACTTTCACAAGGTTTCAATTTCACATGCATTTAATATGCTTTCACAGTTACTTTTATAGATTTTAATTTCACATGCTTCAATTTTATTTTTCATCCGCATTTACTTTCACAGAATTTAAATTCCACATGCATATTCATTGTCAACTTAACATCAGTATTGTGCAAACATCATTGAGTCATCAATATCCACTAGAGCTTTTTTGCAATGTCACCATGCATTCATTATCATCATGCATCATATATGGCCGGACAAAATATGTGTTCATATCTTTACTTGTTCCTTACAAAAGAAATATAAAAAACTACTGTTTTCAATATTCTAGTAAGAATCAAGTAAAGATGGGCAACTGTGAACACCCAATTTTGTCCCCTCCATAAAACAAAAGAACAAAAATTGACATTTTTTTTTCATTTTAACCCATTCAATAACCCAAGTCCAGTTCAAGCCATGTTTCAGGTCGATTTACTATTATGTTACATTTCGGTCTATGTGCATCATAATGTAAAAAAAAAAAAAATCATTCTTGCCCACCCAGCTTCAAATAATAGAAAGCCAAAAAAAAAAAAAAGAAAAAAGAAGAGATGTGTTAGTTTTTTATTTGCTTGGTTCGTAACTTACAATCAAAATAACAATAATATGGCCCGCCCATTTCTTCTTTTCTGAGTCAAAATAGTGTAACCAACAACCCATTCTTCAATCAAAAAGCAAAGAAAAGTGACAGGAGTGGTGACACAATGATGGTGTTCTCCTCTATTGATTGTAAAGTGATAAAATTCTTTCAGTGTTCCTCTCCTCACCGCTCACGAGATTGAATTTTCTTTTATTATATACAAAGGATGAGCTAGAAACTACAGGGGGCCAACCTGTTAAATGGGGTCAATAATGATTTTTTCGGTCAACAGAGAAACAACCATATATATCGGTGGAAGGAAAGGAAGTGGGGGAGGGGATATTGCTAGCAAAAAATTTTCAGAAAAGATACACAGACACATTCAGAAACGTCAACAAGCCAACGAGAAGAAATCTGCAAAAATCCCAGTAATTCAGTCCAGGCAACAATAAGAGGAAAAGAATAAGGTAAATTCAGCAGCAACAACAATATCATCATCATCAAAAAAAATTTTAAGAAGAGAAGGGAAAGAGGCCATGGCAGTGCTCCCCCCACCAGCCGCGGCCTCCATAAATCATATCATCATTATCTTCAACTTTCCCTTCACTTAATCCTAACACCCACAACCACCATCTGCCATGAACCTACATCACCCTTTGGATCAACCACTATAATGTCACCACCCTCATCCCCCTCTCCTAGCCATCACCATCGCCGGTTCTTCGACGGTTGCATGGTCATGGCCATTCCTTGGTCGATCTGAGGCTGCTCTTCCTCCTTCCCCGTCGAGCGCGGTCTCCCTTTTCTTCCTTCTTCTTTGCGCGATGCCGGTACAACCACACCGTAAGTAGCACCGCAACAGTCCTCTCTTTGAACCAGCCACCATCACGCACATGCCCCCTTGCATCGCCATGCGGATAGCCACGCAGCGCTACTCGCCCCCTCGGCCTTGATCCGCCTCTTCTTCCCCAGATCGCGTCGTTGCGCGATGCTAGCTTCCCCCTCTGCCCTTTAACCACCGCGACACATCCCTCGTCGTGGAGAGCCCATCGCAAACCACCCTCTTCCTTGCTTTGGACGCTGTTTCAATCTCTCTCCCCATCCTTCTCTCTACGTCTCTGCTGCGTCTTATCTCTCTTTCTCTCTCTCTCTCTCTCAGAGTGTGCGTGTGTGTTTTTGTGTGTGTGTGTGTGTGAAATTGAATTTTTTAGTATTGTTTTATTTTGTTGGGTTTAAGTGTTTGGGATTTATTTTTTAACAAATTATGGTCTATTCTCTCTTTTTTATTTTATTTTAAGCATTGTTGTTGTGTTTTTTTTTTCACTTAGTGGGCTTCAGACTAAAGTAACATGGGTTGTGAGCCTTTTGTCAATTTTCGATTTAAAATTCTTTGGGTTTGGTTATATCCTTTTCTTTTAATGAAACCATGGGGACTATGGGTTGTGGGGTTTAAAGTTTTAATTTTTGTAGTTTAAATTTCTTTTGGGCTAGCATCTGTAATTTGGGTCTTGGCAGTATACATATATATTATTAGACCTGGTGTTCTGGTCAAGTCCATTTGTTTGGTTAAAATTTTCTTTGAGGCTAGGATTTTTTAAGTTAGATCTCAATGTTCTTTATGTTAAAAAATAAATTAATAAAATGCCTTAGTTTTTGAGTCCCTTAAATATATATAATAAAAATCTAAAATGACAAAAATCTAAAAATATTTTTTTTAATCCACGGAATAGCTTGTGATGTTGATGTATGAATAATCATCCTCAAGTTTCACAAGAATGTAAGGGTTTATTGTATAGTTTATGCTATCCTGAATCCTATTCAGAAGTGGATTTTAATTTTTTTAAAAATAAAATCAATCAATACATTCTTCATTTCTATTTTCTCTTTCAATTTAAAACTCATCAACACAGAAACATTTTCTACAGAACGACGTGGTTTTGAGTTCCTCAATGAACTAGAGGATACGTCGGCGTAGTTTACAACTATCAAACCAAAATTAATTTTGCATTAAATTATTTTCTATTTTAATTTAATTTCTTTTCATTTATTTTATCTTATTTTTTATATAATTGTTAAATTCTGAGGAAAAATAAATATTTTAAAGTTATAATTAATTTGTATAATAAACTCTAGGGTAACCGTATTTATACGGACATATTAAGGGTGCAGTGGGATTAAGTTTCCACCCTTCCTTAATCGTAATCAAACTCCCGAACCTCAAAACTCTTAAAAGACCAGTGTGCAAACTAAAAGGTTTTTCAATTTTAACCAGAATTAAAATTGGTGGCGACTCCCAATTCATTTCAAAACATTGTTGTCATTTGTGTTGCGACACCCTCCAGGTACGTTGTGACAATATGTATTTACAATTCAAAAGTTGGATTGACAAACTTCATTTTATAGGGTGAATTTCAATGGCCTCATTTAAGATTTATTGTAATTACCCTTGGCATCATTTGATTTAAAAATTTGTTACGAGAGGTCCTTGAAGTTTATTGAAACTTGCACTGTCATTGACTTCCCTTGAGGTCGATGGTTTGTTAGTTTAAGTGATGAAAAAGACAGTATGTGTTGGGTATTTTTATTTCCTTTTATTGGCTTTTTAAGCCCATTAATAATTAAAAAAAAAAAAGACTATGATGCCTTTTGGATGAGTATTGTACGTGCATGTGAGTTTCTTTTGCTTTAAAAGGACTGTCATCATTTTGTGAGTTATGTGCCACAACATTGAGAGCAAAAGAGATTTATGCATGTGTGAACCATTTTTGGTGAGAAAGCTATTTTTTTTTTTTTGAGTGAGTTGTTGTTAGGTGGAGAAATTGAGTGAAGTTAAGTATTTGTTTGTGTAAAAAAAAAATTATTTTATGAGACTTCAGATATAGGGATTTTGGGTTTGAGAGAGTTTGTCAGGTTGGTAACTGTATTGTTGACAACTTTTAGAGAATTGGTTTGTAAAGTCATGGACATTGGCAGTGAAGATCAAATCATATAAAATTTTTTGTGCTCTTTTTGCTCTAGTTATTTGTCTGAATTTTATCAATTGCAAATTTTTTTCCCAACAATTGGTATCAAAGCAGATTTTAATCCCACATCTGATAGTTTCCTTATGGCTAAGATGCAAGGTTTGGGGATTGGCAAATTTGAGATGGAGTTCTTTGATAGCAAAAGGAATTTTAGCCTGTGACAATGTAACATTAAAGACATTCTAGTGCAGCAGGGACTAGTTAAAGCTCTGAAGAAGAAGGAGAAGAAGCCAGAAAAGATGGTAGGCGAAGAATGGGAAGAGACGGAGATAAAGGTTATTAGTACAATGTCACGACCCGATTTAGGTATGTGACCGGCGCGTGAGAAGTCCTGTTCCCACATAAGCCTCTGGACTTGGGTTTTCCTATATGCGCAGTTCATTATAAAATTATTCAAAAAACATTTTCATTTTTAACATACAAATCACCTGTTTTCTAAATCATACTAGTCTATATTGAAATTTCATAATTCAAGTCTATAGTCTGTGGACCATAATACAAAACATATGTAACACCCTCCCGAGTACAACATCATCCTTAAGTCATAATATCGTACTCGAGAGTTGTTACTTTTTAATTAGCGGACCTTTCTTAAATAACTATAGTAAATTCGATGGGGTCATGTACTAACTAGCGTACTTCAATCAACATATATAGCAAGATACAAAACATTTATTTAATATAAAGTAGATTACATTAGGAAGCTCTTCTATGAGCTCTAATACACATATGTTCTCTGTTAAGTTTACACATCTATACACATATCTAAGTACATCTGATACAATCTCAAACACCCGACTACTGCCAATCTGACCTCTTTTGGTGTAGCATCCCAGAGTTCTCTGGTTCAACCTGGAGACGACAAGGGAACACAAAAACACATAGGGGTGAGAATTACACAATTCTTAGTAGGGCATTCCCCAAAACATGCATTGAAATTACTGTCATTGTCATCGTCTCAGCCACTTCGGTTTATTAAGAAACTGTGAGCGTACAACCTAGATCAATGGCTCATTTTTAAAGTTCTAAATCATACTTCCGAAATGGGTCTCTTTTATTATTCAATCACTTGATATACACATGTCATACTACTTAACCTTATAGCAATGTATTTACAATTTTGCTTACTCTCTATACATCAAAGAGATTCTCAAAAACTTCATCTCTATCCTTACGTGCCCTGGACATTCTAAAGGGGACTTTCTCGTGCCCTTTATGTTCTAAAGAGGATTTTTCCGTGCCCTTTACGTTCAAAAGGGGACTTTCTCGTGCCCTTTACATATTAAAGGAGACTTTCCCTAGCTCTTTACATTCTAAAGGGGACTTTTTATCTAGTTAACATATACATCACCATCAATCTCATATAAGCATCCATTCACAATAAAATTTCAATCATCCTCTTTCAATTTTCTCAATGCATGCCCAAGTCACATGTAAATGTTTATTCATAATGAAATAATCATTCATTCCTCATAAATGAACCTTTAAATAATATAGCATGCATTGATACTCTTATATGTGCCTAACATCATTAATAGGGTCACATAGTATAAATGAAACCAAATCATATGCATTTCATCATCTTTTCAGCCAAACTAGTATGCTGCTAGAATTTCAGTTTTAAAGAAAATTATGGTTAAATTAGTAAACATCCTTAGACCAGAGCAAAAATAATTTTCAAAGCAAATTCAATATATCACTGAGTTCTTGTAAAAATTTCAATGTATAATAACGTCTCTAACTATATTTATAAAATTTCTCAAATTTGGAGGTTAGAATTGCTCAGTTTCAGCCAACAGCCAGAAGTCTCAAATTTTATACCCTATCAAATGTGCTCAAAACTTCATAAAAAAATTAATGGTTTAACTTCAATATGTCTTCAACCTCCTGTAAAAATTTCAGCTCAAAATTCGATCATTTTCTAGGGTAATAAAATTAGACAATTTCAGTGCTACAAACTAGACTGCACAAGCAGAAACCCTAACCTGCTTGGTTTTTCAATTTTTAAATATAGAAGCAGTGCTTAATATGTGCTAATAAAATTTTTGAAAACTCTTCCATATGTTAGATTCATCATATAAAAATTTTAGAGCAAGAATACATCTACAAACTCTTCAGAAAATTCATGAATGACAACCTGCTAATAGAAATCTGAGAATTCCAGCACATGATTCAAAATTTGTTTTGACAAAATGGGTTTCCTAACATCATCCAAATACTCTACCAAAATTAACACATCAATATTCATGTATAATCATCAAATAAATCCAAAAATTTCTGACTTAATCATTTAGAAAGTCTCAGAGAAAAATTTGAAAGAAAAATGGATGAATAAAGCCCTACTTGTGATGCTTGAGACTTCTAACTCCAAAAGTACTTCCAAGAATGGTTTTTCCTCACTTCAACCTTCCAAGCAGCCCCTAAATCTTCCCTTCAACAGGGAAGAATGTGATATCAAATTAAAAAGTGGTGAGGATTTGAAATTTCAATCGGTTAGTTTTGTAGGTATTGAAGTATAGAACAAGTTTAGTGAAGGGAGTTTATGATTTTATCATGTTTAGGCTAGGTTTTTGAGGGTTTGAAATCAATATTTGAGGGTTTAGAGAAGATGATCATGGAGGCTGGTTACTGTCCGAGAAATGAGTTCATGGAATGACAAAGTTAGGTTAGTTTTTGATTATTTTTCTTATTTGTAGATAATGTACACAATTTAGTAATTATGAAATTATCTTCTTTGAAATTTTGTAACATTCTCATTGGCTCTTGAAAAAGGAAAGGACATGTATTGCTCTAGACCATACACTTGTCACATTTGATGGCAAGCTTGCACTGATAGCTTTATACAGTGTAAAAACTACATACCGTAATTCAACCGAATGAGTAAAATAGTGTACTCGGGTAATCAAATATTGCCCAAAAAATAATTCTAAGTATAAAATATTTATTCCTACCTATTTCTAACCTTGATCCTATAATTTCTCACTTTCGGGGCATCTCCGGGCCATAATTCTAGGGTTTTGGCTGTCCCTACGGGGCCTGTAAGTTACTATTCATGTTTTATTTTTTTACAGATTCATTGAATTGCCCTGATCATTGCTATGTCTGTCAGATTTTTGAAATTATGACTAGAAAAGCTCAAATTAATTTTTATAATTTTTAGGGTGTTACAACATATATGTATAAAGCTGCTCTGATTTGAAATACTCATAAGTTCTAAACTATTAGATACAAACCAAAGTAGTATTATAATATGCAGAAATATAAACATGCTTTATTGTCCGGATCTTGCCTGCATTAATACTAGAGTAGTCTAGACAAAACTTTAAACACTTCACCCAAGTGAAGCTCACCATTGAAACTCTAGTGCTGCTGGGATGATGGCAGCCGCTTATGTATCTATAAATAGAGGAAAGAAGAGAGGGGCGAGTTTTGCTACCAAAATTCAGTGAGTGAATTTCCATCTGAAACCTATTTCATGGAACACCAAAGAACAATGCATAAAATTATAATAGCAGTAATAATATAAAACTTTAAACATTCCATATGTATATATATACCCAAATCATTATTTCACTTTTAAAATCAACAATAGTATCTAACTAGAGAAATAGGAATTTATACTCTATGGTTCTTTAATAACTGATATGTTTTGTTCTATGATCCATTAGAGATTTAATGTGGACACCAAAACATATTCCATTTTCTACTCTATGAAATTATACTTTGGACAACTTGCTACCAAAGTTAATGATCATGCAGTCGTTAACTCACTGTCTGTTTCTTTATAGCTACCTTTTAAACTAACTAAATAAATTTGTGTAAATATGAAAACCCTTGACACCTTTTAATTCTTTGTGAGATCTAAATCTATCTGGTTCTAATGATCAGTTTGAAATGGGTGTTTTTGTTGCTAGATCTAATTGTGGTATAAGCATGTCTCTTGGGAATAATTTTGAAGGGATAATTCAAGATCAAATTCTATGCAAAGATCAAAATATAAAGATAAACAATGTTTTTATTGTCATGAGGTGGGGCACATTAAATTTTATTGTAGAAAATTAAAAGCAGATATGAAGGAACTTGAAAAGAGTAAAGGAAAAGAAAGAGTTGTGCAAGAATATTCAAATTATGAAACAAAGTTGTTGATGGTTAAAGAAGAAAAAATTGTTTATTTATAGTGATTGCTAACTTTTATAATTTGTTTGTTTTAATCATGTTTGTTACAAAAGGGAATGATTTAGTACTTATAATGATTATAGTGATAAGGCTATTAGATTGGCTAAAAGGGATTGCTTGGACATTGTTGGAAAGGTTACCATGAAAATTAAAATACATAATTTTGGTGTGTGAACAGTTGGTGATGTAAGGCATGTACTTAATCTTGGAAGAAATTAATTTTCTTTGGATAGATTTGATGCATTAGGATATATATATTTATATTCTGCAAGAGATGAAATAATGCAAGTTAGTAGATTTCCACTGAAGATAATGAAAGGTAGGAAGACTAATGTAATTTATATAAGTTGATGGGAGATACTATTGTATGAAAGGATAATGGTGGAATGTACAAAGTGAAAAAGGTGAGGCATGTGTATATGCCAAAGAAAAAAAAGTAACATTTGCAAGCACTTTAGTAAAGCCTTCTAACACTTGCTACTAACAAATATAGTTTGTTCCACTCACAAGGTAATGTGGAGATTTGTTAGGCTTTTTTATTGCCTTGGATCAGCCTTTAAGCTCATTTATAATTAAAATAAAATAAAAATGAGAATGAGGCCTTTTGGATGAGTTTTGTAAATTCTTGTAGGTTTGTTTTGCTTGAAAAAGGATGGTCATCCTTTTGTGAGTTGTGTTCCACACTACAATAATGAGAGCAAAAGAGATTTATGCATGTCTGTACACCATTTTGGTGAGAAACAAAGTTTTGTTTGAGTGAGTTTTTGATAGATGGAGAAATTGAGTGAAGTGAGTATTTGTTTGTGTGAGATTGGATATATTGAGGTTTTGGATTTGAGAGAATTAGTCAGATTGATGATTGTATCTTTGACAAATTTTAGTTGATTGATTTGGAAAGTTGTAGATATAGGTAATCAAGGCTGAATCACAATAAATTTCTTGTGCTCTTTTTACTTTATATATTTGTTTGACTTGTGTGGATTAATGATTTTTTGCCAACAATATGTGACATACATATTATTATTAATAACAAAATTGTAATATTTTAGTACTATTTAACATATAGATAGACTAAAATATTTTTTGTAATTGTGAGTTATAATTATAAGCTCCCTTCTCACTTAATAAAAATGATATTTTAGTCAATATATACATCAAATATTGTCAAAATATTACAAATTCGTATCATGTTTATGTTACATTTTGTCCTTCTTGTCACCTAAGTTAACTAATCATTAACTCTAGGGGAGGCCAATATAAATTTTATTAAAACTTAAGATCTTCAATGACAATTTAGCAAATAGAGAAATATCGAGTGTAATAATTACACAAAATCTTAAAAAAGGTCATTGCAATTTATCCTATTTTAAAGAAAGATATATCAAAGATACAAATGTGCTAAGTCTTAAACTATTATTAATGAATCCCTCCTAATTAAAGGTTCATGTAATATGATGAAAATAATTTAAAATATTTTGTTATCATTAAGTTATATAATACTATGTATTTAATATTTACATTAGGAAAAGGTGTTTACCATTTTTTTTTGGGCGGGGGAGAGGGAGGGGGGAGGGTAAAGGGATAAAACACACTCGAATACCACCAAGCCAAAGAAAGTTGGTGTTCCATGTTATAAAATTTGTTTTCATATTGATGGCTTTGGGCTAAAAGCAAAATTGCACAGAGATGATAACGAGGATCCATACATAGAGTATCTGCCAAGGTATCTGTAGATGGGTTGCAAATGTGGGATTTTTCTTCCTGTGAGGATGAAGATGAAGGTAATAGTTCGCCAAAGTGACTTTGGGGATAGAGATGGGGAGTTTGCCACCCATCTTGTAGAGACATCCACTTCAAGGATATATTAGTACTTCTAAAAGAAAATGCTCAATTTCTCATAATATTTGAGGATACTGATTTTGATGTTGTAATAATTTATAGGGTAAATTTCACTCATTTCCCCTATAGTTGTCCAATTTATACTAACCTCTTTTATTTTACCCATTTTTAGAATAAGTTACCAAAAATACCTTTATCCTCACCCTTCTCTCTCACTCATACACTCCTTTCTTTGTGGTTCCCCTCCACAATTTAAGGAGCTTGCAGGAATTGGCAGCTTTATCAAACAGATTAGTGGTGCCCTCGTATTTGGAGCCAAACAAGTTGCCTTGTTCAGTTTCTTCTAGAATTCCTCAGCTTTCTCTAACTAATCTGCTATTTCTCCCTCAGATTCAAAGGATCAATTCACTCTTTGTTTCTTTCCAAGTTGTAATGAATATATGAAGAAGATAAGAAAAATCATGGATAAATAGATAACAAAGGTTAGAGATAGACTCCATGGATGAGTCCAAAACTGGGAAGAAGTTTGAGGAGATTTGTTAATTTTAGCTTTTCAGGAGAGGAAGATTATCTCCTTGATCGGTTGAGGGTTTGTTTTCTGCCATTTGGTTGGTTTCATCATTACCCTTTTTCTGGGTTGAATGAGTTTTGTTTGTGCTATTATGGGGTTCGTTAGTAACAAGTACTTATGTTGTGTTAACTAAACAAGTTAATTTAAATACATAAACATACAATGTTATAAACACTTTTTAAAAATCAATCATGTGTTGGATAAACAATTTATTTAAGTGCTTATACAGAAGCAATTTTTGAAAAGTAACTTATGAATAAATTATTTTATATTTAAATGCATAATAATAAAAGTACTTATTTTTAGTATTTTAGAAAATACTTTTTAAGAAGTTAGATATTTTAGGACCTGTTTGGTTTGCTGTTTTTAGTTTTTAGTTTTTAATTTCTAGTTTTCAGTTTTTGTGAAGGAAAAACTGAAAAAACTGAAAATTGGAAACTGAAAACTAAAAACAACAAACCAAACAGGCCCTAAGCTTCTAAAAAAGTATTAAGAATAACTTTTACAGAAGTAATAAACTATTTAGCCAAATATGACAAAAAAATATAAATGTAACTTTTAACTTCCAGAAAGTTAAAAAAAGTTATAAGTTGTGCTATTCAAACGAACCCTTGGTTTACTTCGATGAGTTTCTGCTCATGTATTATCATGACATATGTTCGATTATCAAATTGCTTTTCTTCGGTGTTGAGTTTTCCTCTCAAATTAAACTTTTAGTATGAAAAAAAATAAAAATAACTTATTTTATTTTAAATAAAAAAATAACTTTTAGTTTTTGCAGAAATGTATAATTATTTTGCAGAAAAGTACAATTATTTCCCAAGATTTAATTATATTATCCCCAAACATACACTTAACGAACTAATTGAAATGAAGAGAATATTGATTGACTCAAAAAATTAATTACGTGTAACTAATAATTCTTTTAAAAAAAATTTAATACTATTACTTTTTTCGGGTATTTATAATTAAAGAAAATTTTTAGAAAATTCTGACAAATAGCAATATGATAAATTCTCAAATTAAAAGTAATAATTCAAAATACATGTACTTTTGGGTTTGTAAAATAACAAGATCCACCCATATTAAGGGTTAGCATCAAGTTATATAAGTGTAACTTTAAGTATAGTTTTCTCATTAATAACTCTTTTGAAAATAATTTTTTTTTATCGATTCAACTATTGAATTATAATTATTTATCATAAAGATCATTTATGCCAAATATTTATAAAAATTGAATATAAATAAGAATGTAATCATCTTATTCTTGTTCATTTTAAACAAATATATTACGTTAATTTTGATGTCTATAAAAACTATACCAAATGATTTTAGATTAATTTGAAATTTTATAGGCTTGATCTATATGATATAAAATTCTAATCCAACGATGAGTTTCCTAATAAATTACATCAATAAAAAGTTATTCGACTATGTAACACTTGCTTAAAGTCACACTAATGTAAATTGATTCTAACACATATTCAATTTCTCTAATACAAATTCAATTTGACACATCGCCTAATCGTATATTAGAAATTATAGGAATAAATTGAACCCCAGAATCACTGCTTTTGGCAGTGGAAATCAGTTCACCAAAATTGAACATTAAAATATTCAAAGCTAAGTCCTATTACACAAATTTCATGAATTAGAATCCTATTATATAAGAGGTCCATTAAACTATACTCAAATTCCTTGAACACCATGTTAAAAAAAAAAAGAGAAAAAACTCGAATACTAATCCCGGATCAATATTAATCCAATACCACCCTATAAAACCCTAATATCACGAGCTAACCGAATACCTTGAAGCGCAACCCTAATCTTTTTTGCACAACGCTGCCGCTACTTCACCCTGTTTCATCTCGAATCGCCATTCTGATCCCACAAGCTTCATCTTCTTCAAGCACCATCGCATCAGTGTTCATCTGGTGCATCGATGGTGTAGGACTAGATCATTTCTGCAAAACAAGGAAATTTGGTATGTGAATCACATTCTTCATTTTTGCCCTTTTGAAGCTTTTTAATTAATTGCTTGCTGAGATATTTGATTTGGATAATTCCTTTGGGATATTATTCATTATAATTAATACAGGTCCACATTATTTTGCTACCATGAAAGATGTTCAATCCAACCGGATCAAAGAAATAAAAAGATTCTCAATCCAAACAATAAATACAATTGAAGATCGGGTATATGTCCTTATTTCCTTCTCTTGTCTCTATTATTATATCAGTGACAGGCAGGCCTATGTTGCGTCAAGGTTAGATTAGGCATCATCAACACCTGCACATTCTCACATATATATATTTGTTTTGAAAATGCTAGACAACAAAAATTTTCTATCACAATTTTGTATCCAGAATTATTTATCCTTATTGTTAATTTTTTTTAATAAATTAGTATATTATATTATTTTAGTTTATCCAACAATCACTATAGATTTTGTGAAAAACTTTGTATATATATTTTTGAATGTGTAATGTTATTTATATTTTTTATTTAAACTTTTTTCTGTTTTATTTTTTCTAAATCAAAAATTCTTTTCGTGGTCTTCAAGTCCATACACAGAGATCGCACCAAACAAATAGTAAAGGTCCCCACACAGAAGTATAGTAGGGTCCATCACCTACTTGTAGGTAGCTCCTCTTTGCCACATGGCCTCCATTTGTAGGTCGGCTGGGCAAAATAACCGGTTCAACAAAACCAAAACCCCACTACAAAACACGGTTATTTTAAAGGGGCATTATTTTGTATATAGGTGAAGCATGGTGATATATGTATAATATTAGAATTTATAAAATTTATATGGAATATGATGTTTTTTAACACAAATCACTACGTAATGATTTGTATGTAATCTGAATTAAAAAATGTGTATTTTCAAACACAAAATCACTATATAGCGATTTATGTGATAAAATAATATTTTAATTTTTTTTACTTTTTAGATACACATAAATCACTAGTGAACGATTTTATTAAAAAAATGATATATTACTATGAACTGATTTGTAGTCAAAATCTATTAAAAAATAATTTTATTTGGTTATATAAATCTCACCTATGCTCAACTCAATTCAAATTACATGCAAATCGCTATGTAACAATTTATGTTCAAAAACATCGTATTTCACATAAAGTTTGAAATTCTAATATTATACATATATGACCACCCTACACCCATGTATAAAATAATGCCCTCTTTTAGATACTTTGCAAACTTTGGAATGGTTTTTTTGTACCTCAACAACTTTAGATAAAATACCCTATTTTTTTTACTCTAAAATTTTAAGTTAGACAAATTGATCCAAAAAAAAAAATCCCAACTTAGTTATGGCAAAAATGAATCATTGAACAAGTTAATCCTTTTAACCTAACTTAACAGAGAAATTAACATGTTTAATTATTTATTTTTATATGGACTAATTTATCCGATTATTCAATTTACAGGAAATAATTTGAGAATTTTTCTTAGAGACCAATATGTTCAATAATTCACTTTTACAGAGATCAATTTGAGAGTTCTTATTTTACAAAAACTTCTTTGTTGAACTTAAAATTTTAGAGGGACAAAAATTGAGGTTTTGTCACAATTCCATGACTTATTCCTAACCCCTTCCCCAAATCCCTAACCCCTTCCAAAACCTCTTCACATTGTCCTCTAATTTTTCAATTCTGAAGCCTGGGTGAATTTCTATCCAAAGAAATAAATCCACTGCTTTTGGTTTAAACCGGTTCAAGCCCAGTTCATTCAACAAGAAAACCGATCCAAAACCGGTTCAAGTCAGTCCCGCACAGGACCAGGCTATTTTTCCCTAACGCCTCCACACTTCAATTGCATGAACTGTTGCGAAGGCGAGAGCGAGCGTTCCCGTGTGGGGCAAGACCACACATTCCGTTACACCGCTAAATGCCACGTAAGCCTCCATGCATGGCGCTGCAGCGTGGACCAATAGGAGAAGATCTCTCACGGTGAGAGCAAGCACAGAGAATCAGCTTATTTGTGATTCGCGTGCATTGATCAAACTCAGAGGCACAGTGGGAGTGTGTTGTACTGTGCTGTGTCGTTGTCTTCATCAAGGGAAACACAAAAAACAAACTGAACAGCAAACACAAACTTTGGAAGGGTTTAATTGGTCCTGCTTAACGTAGCTTCCGTGACGACGTTTTGTTTTGTTCTTTTCGTAGTTTTATGTTTCCCCACATGTTTTTCATTTTTTTGGAAATCGTTTTTTTTCCATTTCTGTTTTGTTTCTTTTTTGGCTTCCTGCCAGACGGGCTCATGCGGCACTATCCTGAGTTTGTCGCTGTGAAATACTGAGGCTTGTCTTTGTCTCAGAATCAGTCTCCAATGGCGGTTGAAGACGTGAAGTGTAATGGAAGCAAGAAGCGCAAAAGAGGCTCCATGAAAAGAAAGCTTCCTGTCAATGAGAGAGTCGAGGTAATTAATACATATAATGCTATTTCTATTCTTTTTCTTTCTTCTTGAATTCTCTTTTTTTTTTTTCTCTCAATAAAGATATAATCTTTTCTGTTATTGAATTTCTGGGGTCGTGATTTTTTTTCTTTTTCTTTTCTGTGTTTTTATGTTATGTTAAATTTTTTTTTTTCTTGTTTTGTGCTAATTTTGGTTCTGATAAGTTGTCATCATGTTACCCTTCCTATTGTTGGTTTCCAATTCCATAATTGAATTTCCAATCACAGCTTTCTTTCACATTCTCTTGAGCCTTCAGCTGATCATGCAAGTACTGAATTTGCGGCACTGTTCATTGTTAACATTATGTGGGGACTGGAGTCCATGTTATTAACAAGTCCCAATCACTCAATTATTATTATTATCATCATCATCATCATTTGCCTTTTTTAAAAATTACTTTTAGATAAACATGCAATGTGGTGCGAAATTTGCTCTTGAAGAAATAAAAGATTCACTTTAAAAAAAGAATAATTATTTTATATTAGTTCTAATTTTTATTTTTTATTTTTCAGGTGAGGAGTGTGGAAGATGGATTTCTGGGGTCATGGCACCCGGGGACAGTGATTCATTGTGGTAGGCAGAAACGTCATGTGAAGTATGACAATGTTTTAGAAGAGGATGGATCAAACTATGTTGTGGATGTGGTTATTGTTTCACCTGTTCTGGATGGTGTTAGTGCTGATTCTTCACATTGCAATGAGCGTGGGTTCATTAGGCCACTGCCCCCTTTGTTTGAGTTTGGGGGATGGGACCTCCCATTTGGTCTGTGTGTTGATGTGAGTTATCAGGAAGCTTGGTGGGAAGGTGTTGTGTTTGATCACTGTAATGGGATTGAGGAGAGGAAGGTGTTCTTCCCTGATTTGGGTGATGAGATGAAGATTGGCATTCATCAGATGAGGATTACTCAGGACTGGGATGAGGCCACCGCGAATTGGAAGCCGCGGGGGAACTGGGTGTTCCTTGAATTGATTGAAGAGTATGAGAGGGAATCCTTTGTCACAGTCTCAGTGAAGCAAATTTGGTATGATGTAAGGGTTAGAAAGGAGTTTGAAACCAATATCAGGGACTGGACCTGTAATGTGAACAAGGACTTGTGGAGAGACCTTGTGATGGAGATTGTTGGGGACTACTATGCTCTTACAATACAAGAGATTTTGCCTGCATTAAACCTTCCAGAGGATTTCTTCAAAGAAACATCAAAATTGGAGTCAATTGAACCAACTGGAAATGCTGATAGCTCTATGAAAAAAGACGACTTGGGAAACTTGATGGATGCTGATCAAGACTGTGGTGGCTTCATTCCCATTCAGGACAAATATGATGGGGCATCTGATCCGCAAATCATCACAGACATAAATGTGCCTGTGCCTGAGGAAGAAGATATGGTGCTGGAGAAACCTATATCACCAATTCAACAGATCATTCCGGAAGTTCAGAACGAAGTTTCCCGCAACAGACACTCGAGTCGTTGTAGGAACGTATGCTGGGAACCTCTGATACTGCCTGAAGTTGAATTGTGTCCTGAAGTTGTTGATCAATACATGCTCGGATGTGAGAGCAAGAAGATTAGGGAACTCTTGAAGACAAAAGTAAGAAAGCATCTTGCATATCTTGGATGGACAATAGAGTGGACCGAAGATAAATATGTTGCTGGGCGGCTACGATACAGGTACAGGTCTCCTGGTACACAGGGCCAGAAGGTTTACACTTCCATACTTAAGGCCTGTAAACATATGCAACAAGACTCCAATGCAAATTCTCTGGCGTGCCAAAATGAGACAGTTGAAAGTAGTATTTTACATCTGCTTTCTGATCAACCCCTTCCAAAGAAGGATTCCGTAAAAGTTGTTGTTGAACCTGAATTTTGTCCTCAAGCTGTTGTGAAATATTACTTGAATGCATTAGAGAACCGTCATGCTGATAAAAGAAAATGGAAACTGAAAGCAAAGCAGCATCTGTTAGCGGAAGGATGGATCTTTGACTACCCAACTGCAAAAAGGAGGAGAACATTGTACAAGTCTCCAAAAAGTCAGACTTTGGGCACACTTCAAGGTGCATGCAGACTATACATCAAAGAAAGTATTCCTAAATGGACTATTTCTGGCATGAGACCTTTGAGCCTGTCTGTTGTTAATGAAGAAAGTTTTGATCATCTTGATTGTGATGATCTATCACAGTGTGTCTCCCAGTTGCTTCAAAAGGAACCTGAATTGCATGCCATAGATGGTTTACCACCGATTACATCAACTGCGAATGAAAACCATAAACCGTCAAGGAATTCAAAGGCTAGTGCACGAAAGCGCCGGAGAAATGGATTGCCTACACGTGTGCTGCGATCAAGCAAAAGGGTGCAGAAGGTGCTTGCCCCTGGCCTGTCACACCAAAAACCTCAAAATGTTCTGTCTTGGCTAATAGATTGCAACATGGTTTTGTCAAGATCTAAGGTCTTTTGCAAGGCAAAAGGTGGCAGCAATACTCATGTGGCTGAGGGGCGGATAAATCGTGATGGAATTAAGTGTACCTGTTGTCAAAAGATGTATAGTCTTGGTGGCTTTGTAAATCATGCTGGTGCCAATAGTAACTGCAGACCTTCTGCTAGTATCCTTCTGAAAGATGGTCCGTCACTCTTAGATTGCCTGATTCAAGTAATGCATGATAAAAGGAAGAAGGAAACTATGGAGAAACCATGCAGTGATCCTTGTCGAGGGGAAAGTGACAACATTTGTTCTGTTTGTCAATATGGTGGTGAACTTATTTTATGTGACCAATGCCCTTCTGCCTTCCATATGAGGTGTCTTGGTTTGGAGGTAGATTTTCTTTTGTCCTTCTCAATCATGCCATATTAAGTGCTTTCTTGTTATTATATTTCCTTTCCCTTTTTTTTTCTTGTGATTATTTTAATTCAGTACTTTTATACCAATAATTGGTCTTGGATCTGAGTTCTTTCCTTTATCTGGCTTCATTATGCACATATAGGACGTTCCTGATGGTGAGTGGTTTTGTCCATCATGTCGATGCGGGATTTGCAGCCAAATCAAAATCAAAGGGGCTGAGGAGGGACATTTTCTTACTTGCATTCAGTGTGAACGTAAATGTGAGCTACTATGTGCATTCAACTTCAATATTTCATACATTCCTGGATATCTTTGTCAGTTTGTTTGTGTGCAACTGTACATAACTCCATACACTGATTAATATAGTAATCTTTGCTTTGTCCTATTTGTTAAACCTGTGTAGACCATGCTGGATGCCTGAGAAATAGATCAATAAATAAATCAGGAAGAAATATGGCAAACTGGTTCTGCAGAACAGAGTGTGAACAGGTATGTTAGATCCACCTCCCCTTCTTTCTATATTTAGGAAAAAAAATCAATGTCTTTTGCTTGAAGAATTGGTGCTCAAGTTGTTTTTTCTTTTCTTTTTCTGTTGTCATATTTATCATGATTTTACATTTCTTGGAAGCATGGTTTACCACTTTTTATCGAAACTAAATTGAAGCATTATCAATCACTCTCCCATATGTGATTCTGGTAAACAGTTCCACATGAGAATTTATAGAGTTAATGCTTTCAAGTCTAGGAATCAGCTCTTTATCTTCTTGGACTTGCATTGAGATCATGCCTGCTTTTATTTTTGGTGCAACTAGTGGGTAACTAGCTAGTCAACAATTCATGATTTTTGTGGTAGTTAAGTATAAAGAATAACAAGCAGAAGTGATTTAAGTTTAAACTTTAATGCTGGCAAGGCTTGTTAGGCTGCATGGTTTCAATATATTCTGCTAGAATTTTTTTGTCGGATATCGGTTGCACTCTACATTTTCTTGTGTCTGTGTTTGACAGATATATGCTGGCCTCCACAAGCTGTTAGGAAAGCCGGTTTCAGTGGATGGGGACAATCTAACTTGGACATTGTTGAAGTTTGTCAACTCTGAGAATCGTGGTGCTGGTTCTACTAAAGATAACGACTTGGCAGAGTGTTACGGCAAACTCAATGTTGCACTTTCTGTGATGCATGAATGCTTTGAGCCCCTACAGAACCCTTCCTCTAGCAGAGATCTCGTGGAAGATGTCATATTTAGCAGATGGTATGAAATTCTTGTCTTTCTCCATTTTTGTTCTCAAGTACCAGGTTCATACCTGTCTCGAAGTTTTGCTACATTATTGTTATGTTCTCTTGGCCAATGCCTGATATCTGTACTTTGAAACTTTTCAGGTCAGAGCTTGACCGGACGAATTTCAAGGGATTCTATACTATACTACTTGAGAGAGATGAAGAATTGATTAGTGTAGCAACTGTTAGGTGAGTATAGGATCTGCTACCACTAAGTTTAAAGTAATAAAGGATCTGTGATAGTTGTACCTTGTTATTTCATGTTCATTTGACTGTGCATTTCAATTTGTAGGATATATGGAGAGAAGGTAGCAGAATTACCACTTGTAGGTACCAGATTTCAGTACCGTCGACTTGGAATGTGTCGCATTTTAATGAATGAGCTTGAGAAGGTAATCTAAAAAGCATAGAAATGTATGCATGTGCATTACAATTTGCCCTTTTCGCGCCAGTTTCCCTAAGGCATTATTCCTATGGCATTCAAGCAAAGCTTCAGCAATTTTGATCCAATTTCTTATGCTATCATTAGTTGTCACATAGGATATATCAGCTTCTCATTGTTGTAATTTTCACTTGAGGTCATCACTTGACTGCTCAACACACTTCTTCATAAGTATGGTAAAGCACATGCATGAAGCAGAAGAATAACCTGAGTTTAGAGGATCACACACAACCCTATGTGAATTTATTCATTTTCTCCGCAGAACCTCTATGCTGTAAAACCATCTTAGGGTCCAAGTCTTTTGCAGATGGACGAGTTATCTAAAGTATGAGTATTTGTATGTAATATGTGTCAGTAGCTATTAAAATTCGTACACTTTTCCTCAATTAATTATTTTCTATCGTGACAAAATTTTGGTATTAAAATAATTGATGACCAAGTGATTTTGGCCTCACGATAAAATATGATCATAAAATTGATGATCTTGTCATCACAATCAAAGATATCCCAGGTTGATGAATAGTCATAATTTTTATTTTAATGTTTAGTTCTTAAACAAACCTACATTCTTGACAGAATTCAAGGTACATTTATGTGGAGATTGACTGGAAAATCTTTTCATTCCTAAAATTTTTCAATCCTATATAGAATATATCTTCTTCTTTTTTTCGTTGATCCTCAAAGTCATTTCTGACTATATAGATATGTTAGTTTTTTTATTGCAATATTCATTATATATGATCCTTTGTATCGCTTTCTCATTTCTGTCAACCTAGTTGGCTGTTTAGAGAGGCTATCCAATGGCTGTAGTATCAAATGATGATATCAAAAGGAAGGGGTGCATTCAATTCTCATGTAAAATTTATCCTGCATAATGAAAGTGTTGAGGGAGGTTAAAAAGTGGAACTAATTGTAATCTCCGATTTTATTTGAAATTCTATAGCTGTTCCTGTTGCTTTTCTACCTTCTTCATTTTTTGACCTTAAGTTTTCTTTCAAACAGATGCTCATGCATATGGGAGTGGAGAGGCTAGTTCTGCCAGCAGTTCCTGGTGTGCTAGAAACATGGACGAATTCTTTTGGCTTTAACAAGATGACAGAGTTTGAAAGATCACAGTTTCTGGACTACACTTTCCTAGATTTCCAAGGAACTGTCATGTGCCAGAAGCCCTTGACAAAGACACTATCACCAGATTCGGTTTTAACAACAGGTTTGTAACTTCTTACGATTCTTGTTTTCTACAAAGGAGATATCTCACCTCTTTGATTTCAGTTTTCATTTCGTGCGTTTTCTGTTTTCAGAATTTTGTGAAGAAAATAGTGAAAATAAGAAATGAAAATAGAAAACACATAAAATAAAAACAGAAAATAGAAGCGGTAACTAAACAGCCCAGTAAACGGAATTTCCCTCGCATTCTTATGTTACAACTTTGATGATTTACATTGCAGAGATTCAACCAACACCACATGATCCTGTTTTACCTGTTAAGTGTAAAATTGAGTTTGACAAATCAAGTTCAGCATCCGAAGAATGCCAAACAGTTGAGGAGGCTGATGAAAGTAGAATGACAGATCTACCCTTGGCGGAGTATGTCTCTCCTCTGTCTACTCCTTGATCATACAAGAAAACATATTTAATCTTGAGAGAGAAAGAGAGAGAGGCTGAAGTGACAATGTGATATTATGTTATTATTGGATTAGGGGGAAATTTGGGAAATAAATAGCACGCATGAAACATGCATTTAGAGAATTGCAGCTGAACAATTCTTTTGAGGCATAATTGGAACTTCAACTGAAGGTTCATCCTTCTGGTAATTGATGTTCCTAGGATATCTTTGGGGGGCATAACAACACATAAGTGGCTGTTCTAAACTTTTACGTTGTTGAGAGTCTAATTAGGTGTTGCCGTAGTTACTAATTCATTATCTGATTTTCTCTTGGGATTTTGTGTACAATAATGTTAGTTTGTAACAATAAATATACTCCCTGAGATCATATTTGGGAATATTTTCTCGGTTTCTTCTTAGATTTTCCCAAAAGAAAAGCGCCTTCCTGCATGTTTAGATTTGGGTTTACAGGATTCAAAAGAAAGCTTGGAGTATCAAAATTGATTTTCAAGGATTTTACACTTGTTTGATTTTCAATTTGATTTTTGATCAAAAGTGATTTTGAGGTTTAGAATTGATTTTGACTGGAAGCAATATTTTCTTGCTTTTACTTTTTACTCACAATTAACACTATCAATTTTGCCAAAGTTAATTTTCAGATCAAATTACATAATACGGAACACTTTGCCTCAAAATTACCTTTAACTAAAAACAATTATGATGGAATCAATTTCATTCAAAATTAATTGTCAAACGCAAAACTAAACACACACTTTGTCAGATCGGTTGAGTGTTAGAAGAAAACAAAATAAAATAATAGTAAATGTTTGAAGGTGGTTTTGTGACTATCAGTTAGTGATTTATTGGTCGTTGAGAAGAATAATGTGCGTTCGAGCGAGTTATTTATCATTAGGGAAGAATAATATCGGGGTTATGAAATTTGCATGAATTATGTGAAAATTTTTCCAATCAATCAAAATTAACGTGAAAAAAAACTCTATAAATAAACATAGTTCTTCAACAATTGAGAAATAATTAGAAAACCATCGGAGTAAATCTTTCCTAGACAGTTAGTGTCATTGTAGCATTTTTATGATATCTTTTTTGCTCATTCGGAGACAAGATCCTGTTCACAAATTGACTCTATTTTGTCGCATAAACTGGGGAGGATTCTAACATGGTATTTGAAGAGTTATTGATTATCAATCCTTGTGATGAGAAGAGATTTAGTAGTTTATCGACAAACATATTATACACGACACATTATAATAATTATAAAATATATTTGCGTAATCTTGAAACTAAACAGAATCTTATCTAAGATCCTAAAATTAAACAGAATTTTATCTATATCCTAAAATTAAACGAAATTTTATGGAAATATTCTAATTTCACAGGATAAATTTCGATCACTTTAAAAATATGAGTTTCGCTAATAAGTGTCTTTAGGGTATTGTTTAAGGATATTAAAAGAGCCAAATTTCAAAAAAAAATTTGTGGATCACATATTTTGAAGACATAAAATCTCATCCTTTCAATACTAAACGATCCTTTTTTAGTTACTTAACAAGTGCTCTAAAAGCACTCATTAGCAAAATCTTTAAAATATATTTAACCAAATTTTAAAACTATTTAAAATTAAAGAATTACTAGACTATATTACAAGCGAGTTTTATGTATCGATATACTATTAAATCTCTCCCCTTAGATTATAAGGAGTTGAGGACCATAATAGTCTATCACTCTTCAAAGTCCATGTTAGAAGCCTCCTCAGTTATCCTTGATAACTTTTTTCGTTTGTCTTTCATAATCTGTTTGAACATTATCGAGCTCAATTCCAATAAAAACTAGAGTCGACAGAGTTATACTTTCCCAACACGTTTGCAAAAGGAAGAGGAGAGAATCTATTACCGATCATAAGGTATTCTGTTAACGTGGTTGAAGGAAAGCAAAGAATAAATGCCCTGTGAAAGAGTTGTCTTATTTCTTACGAAGGGGAAAACCAACATCCTTCCTCATTGGTATCTTAGAACAAGTATTCTCATCATGTTCCCCCCTTTTTTTTTTCAAATAGGAAGTTTGAGGAATCTTGCCCCTCGGAGGTCCTACCCTAGCTAGGTAACAACGCCACCATATGCGTCTACCAAACTGTTCCTATATTTATGGCGATATGATAATTTCAAGATATATATGTCTATGAAAAAGAAAAAGTCATTGTCGTAAATGACCATTGTGGTCATAATATTTCCAATTTGAAGGTCAATTTTTTCCTTATGGATTTTAAATGATGAAAACACTATATTATTGTGTTTGCAGCAAAATGATCTTGGGATGGGTTTGGGTACATAATCCGCTTCTAGTGGATATTGAACTGCAAAAAGCCCAAAAATAAATTGAAGGAGAAGAATCTGCTTGGTAACGGATTATGAACCTACTTTTTTTAGCATGTATTCCACTTCCAGCGGATTATGAATGTAATACCCTAAAACAAAACAAAAATTTCAGGAGACCGCACAGGTGGTCATCAGGAAAATAAGTCGGTGCGGACCTCACTAGAAACCACCCAGGCGGTCATTATGACCGCCCAGACGTTCATCAGAGCGTTAAATATCCCCTTTCAGGGTCTAGAATCTTCATTTTACACAAAACACACCTCCAAACTCGAAGAACTTAGTTCTCTCCCCCAAAAAATTCACTCCTAACTCCATTTCTTCCATTTTATCTTAAAATCAACTTCAATACTTCACTTTTAAAATCAACTTCAATACTTCACTTTTAAGGCTTTAAGGTATGTTATTCTAGTGATTCTTCTTCTATTCTTTCCATTTCTCTTGGTTTTTGGGGGGTTGGCATAAGATTTTCCTACCTCTCAAGGGGGTAGAGTTCTCTCAACATGTTAGGAATATATTTGAGTTATATAGAGATTTTAGCCGTTAATCTAGAATTCTATTGCTTTATTGATAGATACTGGTGCTGTTCTCACTCCCCACAATTCTGTTGGTGCTATTCCTATGTTTGCTGCCACTCTAGATGAGTGGGTTCACATCTGTAGCTTCTATTTTAATCATTATATCTATTCTCACCTAAACATGAAAGTATATATGATTTTAGAGTATTTTGTGAACTGCTGAGATTTCTGTGGAATATTGTGTTATGGACTACTGGTTAGATAAGAGAATATGTTTTCTTGAAAACCATGGGACATCTATCATTCAGGATGAGATTTTGTATAGTTGTATTGCAATTTTGATCAATTAGAACCGGTTTAATGATTATATGATGTTGATACTGTATACTATTATATAAAAGAGATTTTGAACCCTAGGATAGAAGACTTTGAAAATGATAGAGAAGAGAATGAGGTTTAGCTAAGCTGGCAGTAACTATAGAGAAGTAGGCTGTATGTTAATGGCAGTTAATCCGTTAACCTTGGTACCAAGTTGTCCAGGCCAGAGATTACAGAGAATTCATTGTCACACTAGGGACGGCGATACGTAATGCCCAGATGTGACTAGAGATATTTAGAGTCTTATTGGCACACTGGGGACGGCGATACGTAATGCCCAGATGTGACCAGAGATATTCAGAGACTTATTGTCATACTGGGGACGACGATACATAACGCCTAGATATGACCAGACATTTGTATTCAGAGATTACTGTTTCTCTATTAGACTACTGTTAGGTCAAATTAATGAAAACCAAGATTTGCAACCTTGATTATAATTATGAAATATTTTGATACTGGTAGTGCTATTGTTATTATTTTGGCGTTGTGTACCTCCTTTGGTGTCCTATGAAAAGGGGTTCCAAATGAGAGGTCACTCACTGAGTTTTTGTTACAAAACTCACCCCTCTGTTCCTTTCCTATTTTTACAGATACTGTAGCTGCTGAGGGTACTTATATGTCATCTTCCTCCCAGCAGCATTAGATTCCAGTTGCTGAGCCCATTAGGTGAGGTGTCTGATATTTTGCTCTAGATGTGCTCCAATGTAATGCAGGCAGGACCTCGGACTGTAGGGCATGACCACATTTTGCATAGTCTTGTATTTTTATATACTATTTGGACTGTATAACTTTTATTTTCCCTAAACACTCTGTATGTAAAGGATTGTATACATATTTAGCAATATTGTACATTATCTTTGCTAGAAACTGAGACATGTTTTGGATTTCTGAACATGGTTTTAAAAGCATATGAATTTATATGGGAAATTAAAAACTTATTTTAGGGATTTTCTTAATTTAAATCTACGTGTAAAGGTGATACAGGTCATAAGGCTGACGTGGGAACGAGATTTCTCACGTGCCAGTCACGTGCCCAAGAAGGGTCGTGTCAATGAATGAGGAGACCTAGAATCTCATGCATTAAAAAGGTGCCTGTGAGTGGCAACATATACCCACATGCACTCATTTCTATTAATGATGCATCATGTCTAGTGTTGAGATTTCTTATATGTTGTGGCAGCCAATTTAAATTATTGCACCTCTATTAAGCATATATGGATGAGGCACAACATTAAGCAGATTAAAATACTTCAGCTACAGTCGCTCAATACTGCTAGAAATAGATCCACTAACTAGTGCACCATTGGTGGGGAGTACAAATTGTATGGTGACATGTTTTGATGTCACTGTCATTTCTCCCTACGGAAAAGGGAAGGTGCGCATCTCATGACTTCTTCCTGTTTCAAATAGAAGGTAAATAAAATATTAATAAAAAAAATTATTTAATTAAAAATGTTAATTCAAATACATAAAATAATTATAATACACTTAGAACATAATATTTATTTATTTTAATAAATAAATACGTAAAATGACAAAAAAAAATCCAAATAAATACACCTAGAATAGAATATTAATGATAAAAAAAAAATTAGATAAAAGAAGCTTACGTATCTATTAAGAATATGGTAACACAAAGTTACATAGGGGGTTCTTTGGCGTACAGACTGCAGTTCTTCTCGATGGTTCCTCCTTTCCTCACAATGGTCGGTGTGCCAGGGGTTAGTTGTAGGGACTCCAACGCCCATATGAGTGTATGTATGACCAAAAGAAACGAATAATCAGAATGAATATCTTACCAAGAAAGAACTTGCCTTCTATTTATACCCCTTGAATGCTTCCAAAGTAGGAGATTATAGGGCTGAGGTGGAATGTACCACTGGAAGCTGTACTAGGTCCTACGCTGGGGATGCGCTCATCACGCGCTCATTCCGACCTATTGGTCATGCCATTTCACCTTCCTCGGGATAAGTCCTTGGTTAAGTCTCGAGATGAATTCTTCCGTGTTCTGGGGTTTATCCCTAGGTTCCTTTCGGTCGAATGCTTCTCAAATGACCTCCAGGGATGTCACCTTGGCAATCTCGACTTTTATTTGTTAGGAATTTTAAATTGGGGTGGTGAGGCTAGGGATACTTGCTCCCGTTTCAAGTTATCTGAGGTCTGAGATATTGGATCATGACATATATTAACTGCAATATGCTCATCAGCATATATTGTTGGATCATGTTACCATCTAGGCATTTTTTTAAGAATTTCTAATATCTCTTTTTTGTCATATATGACTCTCCTATATATCAACTTCCTCTCCATGAAACCAAACTCATCCCTCTCGATTTTTACTTATGCTCACAGACCCTCCAACCAAACTCTCCCTTTTCTAGTACTAGCAATGAAGGAGGAGGATAAGAGCTTATTCACGGATTGCTCCTATTCATTGACTGGCTGTTTGCACCAAATTTTGCCAACTGTCAAGATGTTGAACTGACATTCAACCTTAGCAGGCTTAAAGGTCCCTGTGAGGGGTTTGATTATCAAAACATTTGTCAATTAAACACTTTACATTTTGCAGTTCTTCGATACTTTAGTTATCTGTCAAACATTTTAATCACAACACACAAATCACAATTACATGTTCCATCCCCACTCCTCGATTCTTTTTGTTTGTTGCATTCACTCACCATTATGTTTCTTGCAATGAAGGGGGAGCCCAACAGGTGGAGGTATAACCAATAGACTAAGTGAGAATGCCAAACACTGGGTCAGACGCCACATCTTAACCCAAAACCTTAAGGCAATAGTCATGGCTCCTCCCACATTATATACTACTAACTTAGTCCATTCTCAACTAATGTGGAACTTCACCTCTTATACGTAACTCCAACAATCTCCCCCTCAAGTGTGAGACCCACCACATCGCTCCCCCATTAGCCAACTGCTCTCCCTAGTGCTCTTCCCAGCACCTGCCATCTGCAATTCGTGCCTTTTGGGAATCGAGCCCAACCTTGGCTCTGATACCACTGTTAGGGCAAGGGAGCCCAACAGGGGGAGGTACAACCAATGGACTAAGTGAGAATGTCAAATATCGAACCAGATGCCACATCTTAACTCAAAACCTTGAGACAACGAGTCATGCTCTTCCCACATTATATACTGCTCACCTAGTCTATTCTCAACTAATGTGGAGCTTCATCTCTCACACTTAGCTCTAACAATGTTGGAGAGGAAAAGCAAGTTGTAGGCTTTGCAGGAACATATGAAGCAACTTCGGTTGCCAATTCCCAAAGCGATTAGTGTGTCAAGCGAGGCGTCAAGGACTAGAATCTGTGGGTTGCGCATTATGTACGTCTGTAGCTTTTCTACATGCATGTCAAGTATAGTATCCATTAGTAGCAAATTGTGTACCTCTGTTTTTTTTTTTTTAGTGATTTTGGTACATAATCCACCAAAAGCAGATTTCTTTCCTCTTCCCACCCCTACTAATTTCTCTTGAAATACGATATTTTATGTTAAGCCTCATCTAAACCCATGTTAACATTAATTTTCCTGAATTAGATCTTAACAAAAAAATTTACATCAATTTAGCCCTAACATTTTTAATTTTGACATCAATTTAATCCTAACAAAATATTTTACATCAATTTGGTCCTAATATTTTAAATTTCGATATCAATTTAGTCCTAATGTTTTTATTTGACGTCAATTTAGTTATCCATTTATAGTTGAAATCCAACCAAATAACTAAATTAATGTCAAAATTTAAAAAGTTAGGGCTAAATTGGTACAAAAAAATTTGTTAAGATCAACTCTACCAAATTTGTGTGGTATACCGACAGGTTTACTAATTGAATCGAATTTTTCTGACAATACAGGGCATTGGTTTTTGGTTTGTTGGTAAAATATTATCGATGAATAATATCTCCTGTCAATAATTCCTGACACGTGTACTGACAGGTAAACAATTTAAAAACCAATTGGTACAATTGTATTAAAGGTGTTAATAAGGTCGTCAGGGAAATAGTATTACCAACAGGCATTTCATTTGTATCAATAGATTTTGGAAATAAAAAACAATTTATGTATTTTTAGTAATGGGTAATTCATTTATATAGATGGGTTTTGAAATAAAAATATTTTATTTATTTTTACCAATAGGTAAGTTATTTGTACCATGGGTTTTGGAAATAAAAAATATTTTTTATTTATTATTGACAGGTTTATTTATTTAAAAAAATACATTTATTTTTTCTGGGCATACCCATCGACAATAATATTATTCTTTTTGTGACTGAATGCATTGCCATATGTGTGGAATTTATATAAGCTATCTAGTTGTTTGACATTTATTCATTTATTTTTTTATTTATATAATAATTTAATTATCAATTAAAATGAAATTAAATAAGTAAATAATGAAATAATAATTAAATAAGCAAACTAATGAAGTAAACAAACAAAGTATCATAATAAAATAAACACAAAATGCAACAAATATAAAAAGATGTCCAAAATGTGATGGAAATAAATGGAAAAATAAAGACTAGTTAAGTCCTCCTCATCGGTGTCAGTGTCGGTGGCGACGAGGTGGCGGCGTCTAACTTGTCGGAATCGTCACCACCATTAAATGAGGAGCCCTCAATAATAGATGGGAGTGGCATCTGCGGGAGCTTTTTCTTGCCTGAGGATCCTTAGGCCTCCATGTTGTTGAAGAACCTCATCACATCGCCCATCATCTTCTTCTACATCCTCTTAAATTTACCTTTTTACTTTCTTGACCTTCTGTTACTACTACTACTACTACTCCATGAACAGCTTTAGTCGTCGAATCTCTCTATTGGCACCACCCACTATTAATGATTATATTGGTGGGTTATTATCTATTCTTTTTTTTTTATCAAAAGCTAAATAATAACATGTCAGCCCATCAGAAATTACCAACGAGTCTGCACTTGTTGGTATCCAAAGTAGTGCAAACTGATTTCAAATTGAAAATGTTATAATGAAAAAGGATATTTACTCCTAAAATTAAGATTTTTTTTTATCATGGATATGAATCACTGGCCATTGTAGATACATAAGATCTAATTGTATACAATAATATAATGCCTTATAACTAATTACTGAGTTATTGCATTGATAGTAAGTAATTTAATCTCCTATAAAGATGATGATCCAAATTTAAATCTCGAGAATCACACTTATTAGGAGAGAAAGTAATTACATAATTGTTCCATTCTAACCGCAAGGTCTAGCATAATTGATAGTTAGTTGGGTTTCTTAAGTATCTAGTTAGGAGTTCAAATCCTGATGGTGTGTAAGGGAAGCTCCTGCCTTAGGAGAGTTCCTGCCTTGAAAGGATTAATCACTATTATCGATAGTAGATATCCTGAGCAACAAAAACAAAGGAAATAATTGTTTCATTCTCTATATTTGTGAGAACAATGTCTCTTGCAATTCTAATCAATAAAAAATAATACATTATTGTTTGTTCTTTTTACTTGTATCTCTCATCTCATACTATACAAAATATTATAGTAAAATAATGATTTTTACTGATCATTCAAATTTAAATTCAAAATCAAATATCATACCAAAATTTTATTTATCAATTATAATTTTATTTATTCATAAAGTTAAACTCATATCATATGTTAGTTTTAAAAGAATTTATACTATTACGAAATAAATTTATTAAAAATTATTTTTGTTTATATATTTTTATTTATTATTATTTATGAAAGAAATTTTTCATTTCAATTAAAAAAAATGAAACCAACCTTATACATCAAAGTTAATTAGGCTTAATCCTACCTCCTTGTACTAGATTAAGTTAGACACTATTTTAATATATCATGAGGTTATAATAGATACGCTTATAAAATATGTTATCTATGCCAAACAATGAATAAGCATATAATCCAGTATATTAATTTATCCTATTATGTATGTCTAACACGTTAAACACACCGTTAGTCAAATGTATTTATCATATATTGTATCTATTTTACAAATAGGGTAGTGCCTATTTATGGGCCAAAGATACAATCAAAACATACAAAATCTATGTGATATCCACCTAAATCAATCTTAATCAATCCAAAATATCCAAAGATATTATTTTATTCTAACAAGGATCAAAATCTTGTTGATAAATTTCATGTGTGATTTTATAAATAGAGATCATTGTTCATAAAATTTTCAATATTAATTTTACCCCTCAACAATCAAGCACACCATGACATGAATGTCCAAAAACAAATCATTTTACTTGTGTCTACCAACAATCTTTCCAAATTAAAATCCAAGATCCCAACACACCCATATCATTAAAACTTCAATCAATAGTCATTTAGGTAGATCATTGCTATTTCTACCAATCTATCACATTCAATGATGATGGAATGGGTGTCCCAATTGAAATATAAATTTTATGCGTTGAAATAATATTTGCGCATTCTGGTAAGAGTTTACTGAACCGCGTTAAGGAGCTGCAACGTGACCACGTTCATCTACCTTCACATGCACACAAAACACCATAACCACCGCTTCCAAAAGCCCCACCCTTTTGTATATAGATTTCAATACAGTTAGTTACCCTTTTTGTTTCACTCTTTTCTTCCTTTATGCTTTTCCCTTCTCCTGATATCTCTCATTTTGGATTCTGCAATGGCCCTTCTTCTATGCTCTCAACCTTCTCTTGCTCTTTTAGCTTCATTCTTGCCCCTTCTCTTCATTGTTCCCCTTCAATGCCACCTAGCTTCTTCAGCTTTTCTGTTACACCACCACCACCATCACCACAACAACAGCCATTTCCAACACCACAGGCCAATGGTCCAAGCCAACAAAAACAGCACTTGTGCATTGTTTGAGGGCACTTGGGTCCATGATGAAACATACCCACTTTACCAATCTTCTAGCTGTCCCATCATTGACCCTGAATTCAACTGCCAAACGTACGGTCGCCCAGATTCCGGTTACCTCAAATACCGTTGGAAGCCCCTCAATTGCGAGCTCCCAAGGTACATAATAGTTCGTGACATAGTATCAGAGTTTGTTTGACAGACAAAGACAAGAACAAAATGTGTTGTCCTAAGATTCTGTGGTGTCATGTGTTCTCTAGTGCCACCGCAATTTGTAGTGTGTTTAATTTGAATTAACTTTAGATTCAAAACAACTGATTACAGTTAAAAGGTTGTCTCCCATGTATGCCTACGTAGTCTTATATTTTTGTATATTACTTGTGTACTACATTAGGCTCTTCTAGTAATCTGAATGGTTTTTGTGGCATTTTATCATGGTAGGTTCAATGGGGTTGAGTTTTTAATGAATATGAAAGGAAAGACTGTGATGTTTGTTGGTGACTCCTTGGGAAGGAACCAGTGGCAGTCTTTGATTTGTATGCTATCTGCTGCAGCTCCTAAGGCCCAGACTCAACTGGTCAGGGGAGATCCTCTTTCAACCTTCAATTTTTTGGTGAGTCTAAGAATTTCTCAGCAGTGACTGAGTAAATAGTAATCAACTAATCATAGTTATTGACCAATTCACATTTCCACAGTTTTCATTCCTAGTAAGATTTTACTATTTTAGGCTCCATTTCTTGGTGAGATTTAGATTTTCGTTCGGAGGGAAAGATGTAAATAAGGACCAAGAACAGTGCAGTTTTCAGCAGCAGAACAGTTAGTCTTCCTCTTTGTTATTCTTCAATCACAATCAGATGGGGTAGGGTCATATTTTTCTCTAATAGGACAAAGAATCTGTTGGAAAAATGATTTGAGATTGTCAATTAGGTAAGGTGTAAGGATCCAACCACTATGCAAGGATCTCTCAATGAAGGGACCCAAAATTGCTGTCAGGCATTAAATTTCTATGGTAGATGCAAACTTTAGCCAAATAATCATCATGTCTTATTTTTACCCTGAGGAGCTGCAAAAGTGGTCTTAATTGGGCTTTAATATGGTGGTGTGTATGTAGGACTATGGTGTGAGCATTTCATTCTACAGAGCTCCTTATTTGGTGGATCTTGATGTGGTCCTAGGAAAGAGAATTTTGAGGCTGGATGAGGTAGGTAAGAATGGAGATGCATGGAAAAATGCTGACGTGCTGTCATTTAACACAGGACATTGGTGGAGTCATCAGGGATCTCTTCAGGGGTAAGCAGCAGTATACTTGACGACCACAAAATCTGACAGAATTTTTTTACTTGAATTACGAGGCAAAATGTTATTTAAAAACTTTAAATTTTTTAATCACGTATAATTTCCTTCCATATACTGAAATTTTGTAAATTTTTCAACCACCTATGATTTCCATCCATTTTACTGAAATTTGCCACGCTTGTGCTAGTTATATGCGACAGATTTTCTGGCATGACTTTTTCTCATGTCTACGAGCACTCTTCAAGAAAATACCAAAAGTAATTTAAATGAAATGTTGGAATTGGCCTTTTATTTTCTTTTGTTTTAAAAGAAATATTTTTTTTTTGGGGGTAATTGAGTGCAGGTGGGATTATGTAGAATTGGGAGGCAAGTACTACCTAGACGTGGATCGTTTGGCAGCTTTGGAAAAGGGTATGAAAACATGGGCTATCTGGGTGGACACCAATATTGATAGAAATAGAACCAAAGTGTTCTTTCAGGCAATTTCTCCCACACACTACAAGTAGGGACCCTGCCTCTCTCTAATATCTTCAACTATTCTCTCTCTCTCTCTCTCTCTTAATAGGGTTGTTTGCTTATTTTAGACAGCAAGATATCCAGTGTGTGTTTTTCTTATCCTAATTCGAGTAGATTTGCTATAGGAAAATGACAGTTTAATTGGGCATGGTAAGAAAGACACTTTGGTTTGTTCATTAGATTTATTTAATTGCAATATTGGTTTGATCAACAATTTATCTATTATCAACTGTGAACAAGATTTTCATATTTATAGTAACTTATAAATAATTTGTTGATTAAATCAGTTTATTAAATGATTGATTTATCATCAAATTTTCTCAGCAAACCTTATCAAACTCACTCAATTTTTCCATTTATTTGCCTTTATCTCCTAAGGTGCGGCTAGGGCTGGAAGTAGCAAGCTTCTTTTGACTTTAGCTAGCTTACACATAGCTTTATTGCAATTAGAGTCTTCTTACGGCTGAAATTTTTGGCTTGTGTTGTCTTATTATCTCCATTATTGGGATCCTTACAAAGTGCACTTTATTGAATGCAGAGTTGAAATCTAAATGGGAATCGATGAATTATCATCATTGAAGATACATGTATTTGTATAATAATTTATTGATTTATACCACACTTCACAAGATTGAACTGAAGAATCTAATTTTCCTCTATAAGACAAAACAGTGATTAAAAATCAATTTATTAGCAATATTATGTTACCGCGCTTAATTAGCAGTTCTAATTTTTTGATGTGATATTTAGCAGTTTTATTAGTAAAATTTTATTTCGCTGCTAAATTAGTATAATTTGTGAACTATATCGTTATAAAATTATGCAAAGGCGCTTTTTTTAGCGCCTCCAAAGTCATTCATGGTCACATGAGGTTGCAATTGGCACTTTTATTGCCTTTTCACAACAACCTTTTAAACCCGAGGAAGGTAGTTTTTCCTGGAGCATGATCACTGTGATGCATGTCCTGGAAAAAGCTGTGTCGGTGAAGTAAAGCACATAAATCATCCAATTAATGCTATCTAAACAGGCAAGTTGGTAGAACAAACAAAAGCTTATGCTTACCCCTTTGCTTTGTCCTTTATTTTGTTTTGCTTTAAGTGCCACTTGTTACATATGAGATGTGTATTTTTTTTCCTTTTATAACCAAAAAGTTTAGGTTGAGGAGAAACTTTTCCTAGGGTCAGACATGCCTCTCTGGACTTATCAGAGGTACCTATAAATCACCTCTCAAAAGGAGAAGGATGAGAATTGAACCCAAGTTATGTCTCTAAAATCATCTCTAGAATTTTCCCAAGCCACCAATATCAAACAACATTTACACACATTTAAATCGGGTATGGCCATATGGGCCAGTAGTAAATGTTCTATAAGGGGCCCGGGCGGTGCCACAGCACATGGAAATGCTCAGGTCTCCAAGAGTGAATGACTATGACCGAAAAAAAAAATACAGTGAATGGCTGAGTCTAAAATCCAAAAATAAACTGCTACTTTAGTTCTATGGCCAGCTGCACAACCGCACAACCACAGGACTGTCCAATTAGTGTGAGTAGCATTGTCACATTTAGGCTTTGACATTGATCAGCATTGATATGTAGCTAAAGGAAAAAAACACTAATTTGTGTTTTCCAATTTGATGGCAATAGTAACATCTTGTACTTACCAATACCAATCGGGTTGAGTCACTAGGTCTCGGTTAGTCTTTTACTTCTGCATTGCTGTGATTTCGATTTAATTCTTGCATTTCCTTTCCTCCTAGTTGGTGATCTGGAAGTAACTTTACAAGTGTTTGATGAGTCCGAAAATATGTCATGATCCTAGACTGAAATGAGTCCTTCTTTCAACTTAAACTTTTGTCCACTGAAAATAAAAAATTCTGTACTTGATAATAATTTGGTTGATTTTGTTAAGCTAGTCTCCATTTTTTGTAACAAAGTTAAGCACAAGGCTTGCTAAAACTTGATGGCACTGAGATGCAGCCCAAATGAATGGAATGCTGGAAGGACAACAACAGTGATAACAACAACAAAGAATTGCTATGGTGAAACTGCACCAATCAATGGCACAGCATACCCTGGAGCATATCCAGAGCAGATGCGGATTGTGGACATGGTGATTAGAGAAATGTACAACCCTGCATATCTTCTGGACATCACATTGTTGTCAGCACTGAGGAAGGATGGCCACCCTTCCATTTACAGTGGTGAATTGAGTCCACAGCAGAAAGCTAACCCTGACCACTCAGCTGATTGCAGCCACTGGTGCCTCCCTGGATTGCCTGATACTTGGAATGAACTATTCTATACTGCTTTATTCTACTGATTTCTTTTTTCTTCTTTCCATCTTTAATTTTAAGTAGGTGATATTTATTGAGGGACGCATGACTGCAAGTCTCTGCATTTGTAAAGTTATATATATGCTAATGAAAGTGAAAAAGGTACTCTGTTGTAGTAAATTACGCTATTGTAGACTTTTGTGGCTTTTTTTTCTTTTGAAAGACAATGACAATTAAAGAAGTCAAATTCTTTTTAATGATATGAAAACTATATAATTGAATGATTGTGGAGAAAAAATTATGCTTTACACTTTCAACAATGACCGAGTCAAATGATTGAATAAATAATAAACCTTTTTGTGAATAGTACAATGGTGCCTTTAGTTGAGCAGTATAGCATGCCCACTATTGAGGCCTGATAATTATGGACTGGGCTCTGTTGTTTCTTTGGCCTGATGATAAAATGTCAAGAATTAACTTTTTTTTTTACCAAAAATAAAAAGGATTAAATTTTCCAAAAGCTTAAGAATATCTTTCCTAGAAGCTTAAAATGTTAGTTAAAAGCTTTGAAATGATTTTATATCTAACATCGTGGATCTCATTGAACAAACTTGATCCTTAAAATGTTATGTTTTGGCATCTTCTTACTATTTTCTTTTCTATATCATTAGACTTGAAAGTAATTTGCTTTTAAGTTAAATCAGACTTTTAAAATTCTAATTTTTCTTTTGCTTTGTTTGACATGAAGAATATGCTTTAGCAAACTGAAAATATGGTAATCTACACACCACTGAAAAATAATGGAGCTTGCGTTCACAATAAAAGAAACACGTGGAAACACACTATATTCTGGTAGGGTTCAAATCACGGCATTTAAACTAAATACAATATGCATCACTTTTTAAAAGCCTTATCTATGTAGCACTGCCTGGATAAAATTATACAGCAGGCAAAATTTTCATTCACTTTCAGTTTTTCATGTCTTCATTCTTGCACAATTATTCCTTGGTCCTTGCCATAGCTCATATTAGCTCTGGATGGCAACTCCAAGAGAAGTTGCTTCTGGTATAATCTTCTCAAATTCTGCAGCTTTGTTGACTGAGTTGACTTGGTTTTCATAAGCTGAAAGATGCACTCCAAGTGCTGCTCTACCAGAAGGATCTAGGTTCTTGGACCAGGAAGCATCCCACTCGATGGCTTTAGCTGTGCTACATGCAACACTTGCTCCTCCAGGAACAGTGAGTCTAGCTGAGTTCTGCATAACCAAAATTAAGGAACACAAATATTTGGTCCAGCCCCTTTTGAATTATTTAGTCAAACTCAATTGATTTCAAATTGAAAGTTTTTTATTAAACTTACCTGAGGGAAGAACCTCTCAAAGATCATTCTGTAGTAGTAGGCCTCTTTGGTTGTTGGGGTGTTGTGGGGGAAGATATTACCAGCATTAAGCATCATCTTATCAGTCACCTAAATGAAAATGTCAAGAACCAATTATAAGCAACAGCAGTTTTATGACAATAGCCAACTTCATCACCGAATTGTAGAGAATAAGGTTGGATTCAATACATGTTTTGCAGCATGGGCCTTAAGGCCATCAATCCAGCTATAACCAACTCCATCACTGAATTGTTCTTTCTGCCTATATAAAATGTGCTGCATGAAATTAAATGCTTAGATGTTAGTTCAACCAATTAATTTTGCAGAAGATCTATAGACTGCAGAAAATTGAAGAGTACCTTCGGCAGATAAGGATGCTCTTCATCATCAAAGGCCCTCCTCAGAACCCATTTCTCAATTCTTCCTTCTTCTGGTTTTATCTGAACATAGTAAATAGTAAGCCAGTTTAACAAAATTTTGTTAACTTCTTTTAAGTGATAATGCAAGCAAATGAGATTCTTTATTCATAGTTTCATACCATTTTATACTCAGGATCAATATTCATTGCAACATTGATGAACTCCTTGTCCAAAAATGGTACACGTGCTTCAAGACCCCAAGCAAATGTTGCTTTATTGGCTCGCAAGCAATCATATTGGTGAAGTGCTTTAATCTGCATACAAAAAGATAATATCTATTAACCCTTTTACTTCAACGCCCTTATATTGTTCGCATAATGAGCATGATATGTCTATGACCTTGCGGCATGTTTCTTGGTGAAACTCTTCCTTGTTGGGGGCCTTGTGGAAGTATAGATACCCGCCAAAGATCTCATCAGATCCTTCTCCAGAGATCACCCATTTGACACCAAGTGATTTGATCTTCCGAGACATAAGGAACATGGGTGTGCTTGCTCTAATTGTAGTCACATCATATGTTTCAATATGGTAAATAACATCCTCAATGGCATCTATACCATCCTGCATTGTACCATATAAAAATTGTTCACTAGCTATGATTTTTGGAAATTTAATGGCCTCAAATTTTGAGCTGAAAAGTGATACTGATAAGTACAATTTCAAGTAGATACCTGAACAGTAAAATGAAACTCACGGTGTACAATTTCAAGTAGATACCTGAACAGTAAAATGAAACTCATGGTGGACAGTCCCTAGATAATCAGCAACTTCTTTTGCAGCTTTCAAATCTGGTGAGCCCTACTCAATATAAGATGACTAAAGATCAGGACAACATTAAAGGTTTTTCTTTAAGAGTGTGTTTGGTACAAGGGTGAAACCTAGGTAAGAAATTTCATTAATAAGTTTTATATGTAAAATTACACGTAAAGTTTATCCATAAAATTTTCTCCCCCATTTGATTGTTATACCAAACACACCCCTTAACGAAAAAATTGCCTACCAAATTTGTAATATCATTCATAACATCAAATAGAAATACACCTCAAGGCCTACGCAAAATGAGTGTAATTTCGATCCCCACTGCTCGGCGGCCTTTGTGGTCGCCAAGTAGCGAGAAGTGATGGATGCAACCAATGAAGAGTCCAAACCTCCGGAAAGCAGAACACCAAAAGGCACATCAGTCATCAACCTTTTTATGACTGCCTGTAAATCACATTCACTGCATCAGTTGTACTCATGAAAAGAGTTTCATGACAAAAGGAACTTTGATGCACTTTGTGGATATTACCTTCTCAAAGGCACGTCTCAAAGCTAGATGATCATAAGGGGCTGATGGAATAGCCTCAGAGAACCAAGGAGGGTTGTACCATCTGCGGAAAGCTGTGTCTCTGCTTGAGTACAAGTGACCAGGTGGGAAGCACTCAAAATGTTCACAATCATCATTCAACCCTTTCATTTCTGATGAAATCCAAACAGAACCTGAAACCATAGGATGCCAAACATGTCACAAAAATACTGAATTATCAAGTTATGTTATTTGTATATAACATGCATAGAATACTTAGCCAACTCAAATCCTATTCACTATTTAATGGTGAATGAGGTATGAGTTAGCACGGTATCTCATATATTTTATGTACAAATATCACTTTTGATTATCAAATATGATCAAGTACAAAGTAAAGTCTCATGAATTCAATTCAAAATCAAAGCATATTATATCATTATTACCATCTAATCCCCAACCAATGTAAAGGGAAGTGACTCCTATAGCATCCCGAGCCACTATGAAAGTGTTGTCACGGGTATCCAGCAGAACAAATGAGAATATACCATCAAGCATGTCCACAAAGTTTTCTCCATGTTCCTCGTACTATTGAAAAGATTTAACATCATAACAAGTGATTGGTAAGAATTATAAGTCCACTCATATGATTAACAGCCTATTCACTATGAAAAAATGGATGATTTTTTTTTTTCAGAAGACTTAGAATAAATTTAGAATTAATGGAAGAAAAGGTGCTGTAAAGTATCTGCTAATTACATCATAAGTTAAAGTTGGTTGCCACTAACCAGGTGTGCAATAACATCACAGTCACTTCCAGTTCGGAACTTGTGGTTGGGGAGTTGTTTCCTGAGCTCTTCGTGGTTGTAAATCTCTCCATTTACCTGTTTTTCAGTGATGACATTAATCATCAATCAACATTTGCTGTGCTCAGACTATTAAAAGTTTGATTTTGATGCATTTAAAAAAATCTACACCGTCCTGTAATAACAATATATCCTTTTTTATTTAGTATTATTTAATTGGATATTTTAAAAGATGTTTTAAGAAAATACAATCGTAGTTGAACATATGCACTAGTAGTTGTGGTTGTCTTCTATACTTTTAATAGATAATCCTATATTCGACTCTTACCTCTCACCTCGCTCCTGGTCTCATGTACCCTTAAAAAGAATTCTTAGTTTTATGCTCTTATTATAAAAAAGAATTACTACTCTAACTAACTTTTAAACAAATTCATCCTCTCGAAAAATTAGATCTTTTAAAATTAGGGTTATCATAAAGTAAGAAAGTAAAAAATCAATTAACTTTAAATTAATAACTATTATTGCATGGATGACATCAAATAGTTTAAAAATAATTAATCTCTAATTTTTAAATTTTATTTTATTTTATTTTACAACCATCATCATTTTAGAATAACCTGCTGCCATGCTAGAATAGGAAAGATTCCGGTTGCGCTTATTACAATTACCAGCACCATAACAATACAGAAGACGTAACCATTTACTTGCAGGATCACAGAAAACAACCATTGATGCTCAGTATCAGATATAAATGGCCTACCGTGACAGCAACGGTTTTATCTTCATTGAAGAGAGGCTGATCCCCGGAAGCAGGATCAACTATTGCTAGCCGTTGATGTGCCAAATAGCAGTCTCCATGTTGATGGAGCCCACTCCAGTCAGGGCCTCGGTGCTTCAATCTGTGTCATGTCAGCATGCACAAAGCAAGAAGAATTGATAAGCATTCAATGATCATCATTCAAAATGCACTTTTTAAACACACCCTTTTTTTAATCAAGCTAACTATGAATCTTACAGATTTAAGACCGATTAACCCTTTTAATTAGGAGTAATACTTCCCATTCAAAAAATATACAAAACTTACGATAAAAATCATAGTAATTGTTTAATAAAATAAATGATATAATATGCCTCTAATGATAAATGATTTTGACAAATCATTCTAAATATTAAAAAGAAAAAAAGAAAAGTTCACTTGTATTTTTTTTTAATTATTTGTTTTTTTTGTCATCGTCATCTTTTTTGGGTTTTTTCCAACAAAAATGACCAATAATTGAATTTCAAGCTGGACCCCACATCCCCACTTGTTTATCGTAACACAAGTGATCATCTGATTAAAAATATAATTTCGTTTCCTAGTTGCCCACTTATATTATCAAGTAGGCGTTGCTAAATTCGACAGCTGGGCATGGGGCTCCCAACATAAAGCCGTAATTATAATCTGAACAACATACTGAAATAATCTTTGTTAAAATATTTGATGGACTAGACACCACCGTGACAGTTGAAACATGAATTATGACACTTAGGTGCCGTATTAATTCTCATGATTGAATAAAGCCACTTCCCAGACATGAAGTCACAGCCACAGGCAGCACATAAAAACAAAGGACCTGGACTTGAAAATCGAAACATACAGAGCTCCGGGAAAGAAACAAGTGCCAAATCAATATATCTTGTTCATGATTATCTATATTTATGATAGGGTACTGTTCTAGACAAAATTTAAAGATATGCATGAATAATATGGTAAATATATTGCCTCCTATCAGGGTTACAACGTAACAATACACTAATTTCTTTGGGATAATCATTATAAAAATGAAATATTTTAACAAGATATTAACACATTTTTTTTTATCTAATTTTTACTTTTAGATATTGCAATTAAGAGGTCTTCTTAATAATTGTCTTTCCTAAGGTTTAAATTTTAATTTACTCCATGAAAGCACTAAAAAACCAATTCACTTACAATTATTGTACCCAATTCTCCTAATCATATATAATTGAGTGACAATATCAAATATTTGTATACTAACTATACATTAAAAATTAAATTCTAAATTAACATAACTCTTGAATATATAGCTGCCTATATATGGTAAAAGAGGCTGGTTAGTCCCAAAAGGGACCGTAACCTAAGACTTTGTTTCATGAGGGGAAAGACATCAAAGTAAGAAACTTGGAATTAATACAAACATATATGTATATATGCATGTATATAGAAAATAATCATTGCCTGCGAGAAAGCTCTAGGACGCGGACCCTTTTGGCTCGAGAGTCATCAGAGCAACCAAGCACAGCAAGTATGCCACACATTGTGATTAATGTTTATATGATGGGATCAAATAAAAATAAAAGATAGAGAGCTTGAAACAAGCTCTCAGAAGAAGAAAGAAAGAATAGATAAGGGAAAGATAACCGAAGAAGGATGTGAAAAATACGAAATATTTTGGTTCAAGAATAATGAAGATGAAGATGCAAGTTGTTTGGCACACCACGCTTCTCCGAACACAGATTTATATGCATAAAGATGAAGGGTGGGTCCCACCATGGTGATGACTGTGATGTGAAATGACGTCGTTTTGATTTGATTCTGTGGATATTTACCGGCTACTGGGTGGTACTGGAGACTGGACAAGGGGACCGCTGCATCGTTCGTCTGGTATTCCGCCACGTGGTGAAACGTGGTTCGTTGCTGGTACCCAACGTTTTGTCATTTTGCAAATCAATATATCAATCAATATGTAATATAGAGTTCTTGATGCTTTTATAAAATTCATGAAAATCGATGTATTTTAGTTAAAAATGTATCATATATCTTATTAATTTAATTTATTAAATATAAAAAATCAAGGTCTAATTGTAATCGTTAAAAATAAAAAGATATCGGTATAATATGATTATTTAAGAAATAATCATATAATAATCTCATATATATATATATATATTCTTTTATCATGCACACTGCAGAGTTCAAACTTCAAATCGGCTTGGAGCCTGCACCAATTATTTCGGCAAGGTTTATCGCTTGCCTTGTACCAAAATTTCATTTTAAATTTTAGACAAGCTTGCTCCATTTTTTTCAACCTGAAGAGTTGCTGAATAATTGGATTTAGCTTCTTCTATTATTATTTTTTGAGTCGAAATTTTCGTATATTATTTGTGGCCCTCGCTTTTGATGCGTCTTTGAAAGTTGCGGTGGTGATATGAAAAGTTAGGCGTAGTTGTCTTTTTGTCTTTCCTCCGGAATGTCACTTTTTTTGGTCCATCTTTTTTTAAAAAAAAAAATCAATTTAGTTTCTTAGATTTATACGTAGGAAATTTATTAGTTTCTCAATTTTTATAAATGGAAATAAGTTAATCTCTCAATTAAATTATCTAAATTATTAACAAAAATATATACGTGTTCTATTAACTTTTTTACAAATACAATTAATTTTTACAATGGATCCTAGCTTACCTCATTTATATGTTTTGTGCAAAATAAATGACAACTTAACATTAACATTTTTTTCTGAGTAGCAAGTTATGGTGAGAGAAAAGATAAAAAAAGTTAAAATGACTTCGTTTAGAGAAGTGGAGTAAATTAGGACCTATCATGAAAATTAATAATATGCGTAACAAGTTGACAATACAGGTAAGTAAGCTAATGGGACACAGCTTATATGGACAATTTTATAAAGGAACTAACTTATCTCTATTTATAAAATTTGAAGAATTAATATAAAATTTTTCAAATCTAATAAATTAATTCATCCCCCACTGTAAATATGAGGGACTAAGTTAAGGATTTAGTAAAAAAAAATATGTGATGGACAGAAAAAATATATTTAAATAACAATTATACCCTTACACTATAAGTACATGTTAACATAGTTAAAAAAAAATTATATCGAAGACATTTATGTCATTTTATTACAACTCTCATTTTTTTCCCTTTTATTTTCTTTCCATCCCGACATAAATGATCCTCATTTTCTCGTCTTTTTATTTTCTTTCCTTTTGATTTCTTTCTTCTCATTTTCCCTCTTAATCCCAACAAAGGCTAAATGAGAGTTGAATTAAGAGTGTGAAATATTCGTGGAGACTAAAAGGAAAAAAAAAAATAGATACTTCATAGAAGACTAATATCATAACTAAGCTTAAAAAATCAATCTCTTCTCATTAATTTTTATTTTTCACACCAAATTTATTCAACTTGTTAACCTATCTCTAACTCGTTAATATATATAACTACTTATTTTCACACACTAAATCAATCTGCCCTTTTTTATAAATGTTTACTTCTCTTTTGAAGTGTACAAGATGTCAAAGAGAAAACTCTTATACTTTTCACACATATTTGGTTAATGATAACAATAAGGAATACATTTTCATAAATGAATTTCATATGTAATTGAATATTAATAGTTCATTCATAAAAACTTTGCCCATACTTTTATTTTCTAATCAAATACATCCTTAATGAAAATAAATTCTAATTTGACGGCGTAGGTTCTAATATTTATATATATTTTTTATAATTTTGTAATTTAAGAACATTGTGCTTCGAAATATTCAAACAAATCGATATGCAGTGACTTGCCTGACAGTATTTGCACTAGGAAAATATAGGAGACCCGGATGCTTTATCAAAGTGGCTTTGATTAGTGACTTTTTGTCACATATAATTGGAGTTAATCAAACTATCTCTTAAAAGATCAAACTCATAGTATAGAAACACAAGAATAATTTTAGGGTTCTTCTGTGGTACCCCAAACAAAATCTTAGGTTTTTAAACCCTTATCAACATAGTCCAATAAAAATCTTTCACATAGATTTATAAGAAATACATATATAAGTATTTTTTTTATAAAATTTGATTTTGTAAAGTAATACTTAAATAAATAAAATTTATAACATGAATTTTTATTTTATTTTATAAAATACAACTCTTTCCGTAAAAGATAATATTATTATACTTTTATCCCGTCTATTTATAAAACATACATTTCTATCCGTTAAATAATTAAGATAAGTTATTCTTTAATTTATTTTTAAATTTTTTTATTAATTATTTATTTTCTCATATTTATGATTTTATGTTTAGCAGAATAACTTTTACTAAAACTTATATATATTTTTTTCACAAAATAAAATACATGTAACTTATAATAATATAAAACATTAATACATCTATATAAGTAATTCGCTGAACTATTTAATTAATACTCACTCGATTCTTTTATTTATTGCGTAACTCATTATTTTTTATTAGTAAAACTAATTCTAATTTATAATTATATTGTTATTTTTCAGCATAACAATCTAAATACATATAAAAATAATAGTGTAGCTATATATTAACATTCATTCATAAAAAAATTTAATTATTATATAACTCATCATATTTTATAATTAAAATTTACTCTAATTTACAGTAACTAAATAATAGTACTATTTAATATTATCACATATGATAATATTAATTTTTTACCTTTAAATTTAATTATTCTAAAATTTAAAATATGGGAATATGCTCGCTCATGACAACATATTTTGAAAGAATTTTATTGTAATAACTAATCTACTTAAAATTTTAAAAACTACAAAGCTAAATTCATTTTTAAAGTAAAATTTGAATGAAGAAGTTACCTACACATTTTTAAGAACAATTAGTTCACTCTTTACTCATGATAATATAGTTTTTCAATTCTAATTTTAATTTTTTAATTTTTTAAATTAAATTTGATTTTAAAACAAACAAAAAATGACTTCCAAATTATTTACAACCAAGATTAAAGAAGGAAAATACCTTAATATCCTTTGAAAATAGTTTCATTTCACATGACATTTTATTTGGGTGCACATAATATATTACTATTTTATCTGTTAATTATATGATGTTAAAACTTAAATAATTACTGTAATTTATTAGCTTATGATAATATAATTTCTGTAATTTAAATGTTGATAGTTAATTTTCATAATTTTAAAATATAAATATAAATTTGTTTTTTAAGTTGAACAAAGAAAATAGTTTACTTTTAAAATAGCTTTAAAGGTTCACGTTATAATGACTTTTATTGATAAAAGTGTAAACTAATAAGATGGCTATTTAGTTTTCAATACATAATAGATTGGAAAATGTGATCAAGTCCCTTTTTGAGTGAGATCAACTCATGACAACTTTGAAGAGTTATATGAACAAGTATACCTCCAATTTCTTTTCAATTAGCATACTTTGTTATTTATAAATTTTAGTGAATAACATGTCTTTGCAATGTGCAAGTGAAAATAGATTATACTACATAGTTCAAAAATATCTGTAAGTCATCTACTTATAATAATTAAAAATTATAATAAGTGGCATCTATTGCAATTAAAATATAATATATTTTGATTTTACCTGAATTATTGTAATTTTAACTACTACCTAAGATATCCAATATGAAAAGTGGACCTATCATCAATAAATTTTTTTTTCTCTACGTATGTTTGCTTATTTAGTATTAAAAAATGGGTGACTACTCAAGTTCTCAAATGAAAATGTATTTAATTATAAAATATAAAATAAGTTATTTGATACAAATCATATTAACTTTAATTGATACAGTACTAATGAAAAATATTTTATTAGTATATTTTATTCTATTTTATATTTAATTACATTATAAACTTTATAGGTGTAATATTATGTTAATAGAAAATTTTTATTATTCTATTTTTAGTTTTGGAATTATAAATCACAATTTTTTCAAAAATTGTTTTATTAAAAAAAAGTTATAGATAAATATAAACAAACCCATGCAATGCATAGGGATTACATATAGTTTAATTTATATGTATAATTTGCATTTAAGATTTCACTATATTAAGAAATCAAATATTAATAGAAACAATAATTTGTAACAAATATTTTTTTAAAAATAAATGTACATACTTTTTCAATTATTAATATTTGAAATTAATATAAAAATAAAAGTATTTGTTAATATGGGATGTATATATAATGCTGGATCATGAAGAAGGCAATGAGAAGAATACTGTTATTTTACTATTAAAAAAATATGCAATGGTATTATGAAGTTGAGAAAATATGTGATTTTTTTAAATAATTATTATAAATTATTGTTACCATCAATAACTTGTTCTATTAATATAGTAATAATAAAATTTTAAATATTTATATTATTATAAGGCAATATGTTTTATTTTGTAAAGGATCAAAATATATATGCTTTAATAAAAAAAATTATAAATATGAGAAAAATATAGAACTAATAGAAAATTAAAATTAATTTAAAGTGTAATAATATCTTCTCTCAAGGTAATAGTTATATTTTACAAAAAATAAATACTCATTTTATGAATTATATTTCTTTAAGTATTACTTTACAAAATTAAATGTTGACAAAAAAAATATTTACATGCATTTATTACAAATCTGTGTGAACTTTTTTTTATTAATTTATGTAGGCAAGAGTTTTAAAACCCAAACTTTCACTTGGGTTCCACATAACTACCCATAATTCTATTCTCTTTAGTCTTAACATAATGAACTTCCATATGGATATCGTTTGTGAATTGTGATGTCATCAAACTACCATTATTTTTTTCTTTCTTCCAATGTTCTCCTTCTCATTTTTAAATAAATGGTGCAAAATGTTTGTGCGGTCTACATAACCCCTTTTCTGTATAAGTACACCCTTTCCCTAAATAAAATATCACTAGCCACTTGACGTTATTAATTAAATCAAATTTAAAAGAACAAATGAGCTTATATAAGAAATAATGGTTACCAAAGTAAAGCCGATGCATATTATATACTGAGAACTATAAGAAGACAAGAATTGTGCATGAAAAAATACAAAATTTAATAAATCAACTTAATATGTTTATTCTCCTGAAAAAAACACTTAATATTTTTTTCCCTAGTTGGTTATTTTTTTCGAAGAACTTAACTATTTTTTATAGAGTTTAATTTTGATACATTGATAGTGTAAAAGAGTTTTACACCATCATCTAATTAAATCTCTTATTTTGCATAATTTTTCAAATAATAGGGATGGAAAATAAACATATTTATTTATGTAGCATTATATGATTGAATGACTATATAAAATTTTTTACACTAACAGTAAATTCCAATTAAATCCTTTTTTATAACGGTTAACAACATATTCTATTGAAAAAAAATTGCAGCATGAACATGTCAAATTCCTTGTCGGTTTGAAACGTTGTTAATTCTAGTTTCGTTTACCAACATTGTATGGACAGTAGCAATGTACTCATGGCAACATAAGATAAGTGGATAGTTCATGATTATGTTTTAGTCATTTAAAGTATTCTAGAAATTATTATAATATATGAATGAGTTATTTTAAGTTTAGAAAATTCAAGAACAACTGCCAGTTTGTTTATTTTTGTAAAAGTCTTTATTTTCTGAAATTGAATAAGACCATTGTTTGTTATATAATTGTCAGAATCTATTAATTCACGTCATATTATTTTCTAAAATATCTTTAATTTTATTTGTCACAATGTAACTCAATTTTATCAGCAAATAATTCAACAATATCATAATTTATAATTAAATTATTATTTAATTAGTACTATAATAAGAATTGCAGACAAGGTATCATATAATAAAACAATTTAGTATGAACTTTAGAAAACATGATTATTATTTATTTGACACAATACAAAGCAATTAGTCATCAGAAAATATTGAAGAAGATAGTCCAACTTATAATTAATTATTACATAATTGATATCATATGAACAACAATCGGAATATATAATAAGAACAATTATATGTTATCTAAATAGAATCAGCAATAGAGCTCATTCTAATATTAGAATTCAGTTGAATAATAGCTTGTGCAAATGTGCAATCGTTTAGTTAAAATTAATTATTATTATTTTGCATTATAGGATTCAGCCAGTTAATAGAAATCAATTAACGTACAGTTGATGTTGTATAACAATTAAATTATTATTTAATTGTTGTTGTATGAGTAGCGATCAGTTGATGTTGTTTAACAATTAAATTATTATTTATTTGTTGTTGCATGAGTAGGGATCAGAACAATAAGAACAATTTTAGTACTATTTAAATTTAATTGTTAACTATTCATGATAGAGTTTAATAGCCTAATATCAAAATTTAGTTGGATAGTTGCTATAGTTTCTTAGATAAAATAATTGATATTATTTAGCATGATAGACCTCAGTCTAGCTATTATCAGAAGATAGTTAAACAACTATTAAAGCTTCTCCAATTAAATATTATTTAAATGTTATACTATGAGTAGTAGCCAAATGTTTACCTTATACAAATTTCAGAAATATTTTTATTAAATGTTTAGCATGAAATAACTGATTCCATTACTAGAAACCAATTAAACTGTTATCATTATATAATTGTTATCATGTGAACACTAGACAGAATAACCCGAATAATTCGTTATTATTGAATTTAGTTAGATATTTTATGAGCAACAGTCCGAACAGCTAGCCAGATTAGTAGTGTGAGATTTTATATACTTGTTATTCCGTTGGGTTACAGTACACTTGGGAACAGTATAAAACAGAACTGTTGGTATATCGAGTTAGTTCAACCAGAGGATCCATTTACTGGACCGGTTATCAGATACCAGATACTATGGATCTTGAGAGGTTACCGTGTATAATATCCGATCACGTGACACAATCCGACCAGGGGACCGGTTATCAAGAATTGATTTCTAGATTTAAAAAGCCAGAGCTGCTTTTGATAATATCTCATGGGATATTTTTTAAAATCGTCTTCTATTATCTCAAATTTAAAAAATTAGCATGGACTTATTATAATTAATGATAATAAATCTAGAAATTACTCTATTTAATATTTATATCCACTATTGTCACTGTAAATTTTTGGAGCATATTTACCAAATTTTATTATTATGACTCCTGCTTATTGTGAATAACTTTTACATTATTTTATCAATCAATACTATTATGATTATTAAAAATGGCTTTTTGAGAATTCAAAGAGCTTAACAACTCTCAAAAAGCCACATCAATACCAAATCAAACCTAAGTTGTAAGTGTGAGATTTAAATATTATTATCGATAGGGTAATATATGATTCGATAACAATGTAATTATGTGTTAATACATCAAAATTAAGTTCATATAATTTTCCGTTATATATATATTTATGTGTGTGACATTCAGAAATATCACAATCAACAAAGGTTTCCTTTCTTGGGCAATTTGTTTCTGTCCCTCATATGTAGAGCTCATGAATTACAATCATCTGAATTTCTTTGCTCTACAAACCAAACGCTTTTTATGGTCATCACACACACGTGTGCCATCTTATTGAATAATAAAATTAACACAGCTTTCTCATGTTTTTCTGTCTTCAAATAATGTTCTCTTTATCTTGTGGGATCTACAAATGATCTATATATAGTATATACATACAATAAATAGCCAAATAAATGAAGGCACCAAGTTGTTGCATTACCTCTGAGAACTGCATATACCCAAAAATAACATTGGCTCTTTACAGATCAACCTTCTTTAAACACTTATCAGAATATCACATGCTGCATATTCACAAAAACACATGCACGCAAGCACACACACAGAGATAAGTAGTCCCACTATTCTCTATCATATCACTAGCGATTTGAACTCTTCTTTGCCATTCAATGTATATTTGCCGCGTATCCATGTGGAAACAGATAAGAGAACGTTACCTAATCTGATCATCACCTTATTCTCTTTCAAATTAAAAAATGAAAACTGAAAGGGAAGAGGATGGAATTAATTAATATGTATAGAAAGAAACTAGAAAGATATAGACTTTTATAAATTGATGAGATAATACCACTACAAGAAAAATGGGTATTTTTAACTGTTCTCGACGATTAAAGTGTCGATAAGAATATTGTCAAGAAAAGTAATTTCGACGTAAAGTGACTGTTGAAAATACTTATAAACTTTTATCGATAATTAGTACATGTCAAAAATACTCCAAAGATATATTTTTGACATGTACTAATTGTCGATAAAAGTTTATAATAAGTATTTTCAACGGTCACTTTATGTCAAAATTTCTTTTCTTGACGACACTTTTATTAATAAGAATCGTTGAAAATATTATTGAAAATGCTCATGTTTCTTGTAGTGTACGAAGGTCTCTTTCAAAAGATGAATGGTTGGCACACTGCAATACATGAGCATCAGAGCTATCACCACCTATCCTACTTTTGCAGTCACATACATGGGATGAACGCTTTGTAAATTGAGCAATGTTAGGCTGTGAGAAAAATTTGAGAAATTTTTTTATAGAAATAAAATTAATTGTTTGAATGTAATTCTGATAAAAGTTTGGATTTAAATCAAATACACTGATAATATAAAATACTAAAATTTTTTGAAACTATCATCCAATCAAATCCTAATTAAGTAGTGGGATGAGAGTTATTAGAATTATTTGAATGTTACTTGATCATAATCCATATATATATATATATATATATATATGAATGACCGTATAAAAATATTTTATACTTCAATCATTCAATGTATTGAATCAAATTCTAAAGGATACTGTTTTTTAATTAATATTAAAATTCATATCATTTTATTTGAACAACAACAATAATTTCTGTTATGATACCGTTGATTCCTTTTTTATGACGTAAACCTCTTCTATGATTGGTTCGATAATTTCGTAACATAATTAATATTCATGGATCGCTAGATTAACTTGTTCTCTTGGTCCCATAAAATAATAATAACAATAATAATAAGGGAGCGGCTATTGCCACTCCTAAATGTCTATTGCCACTCCACATTTAATATTTTTATTTATGTATATTCTAAAACTATCCTTGATTAAGAGTTAAGAACCTTGTTTCATTCTTGTTTAGTGCCACTCTCATATTTCAAATTATATGTTATAATTATGCTAATTAATATTAAATATAAAAATTAAAATTTTTAATTTACCAATTTGAAATTATAATAAGCCTTTGATGCATACAAAGTAAGGTAACTATTTATATCTCTATTTTGTGATATTCCAAGAATTTTTGTTTTAAGTTTTGAGATTGTATTTTTATATATTTTGGACATTAGGATTCTTTTAATTTTTCAATTTCCCGATAAAAATATATTTAAAAATTTTTCTATTATCATTTAAATATTACTAATTAATACTAAATAAAAATAACTATAACTAAACTTTCAACTCAGCACAAGAAACTATTAATTTTAACATAATGATTAACAAGAAGTAGAAAATATAATAAAATAAAATTTAATTAACTTGTCAAGTTTAATCAAACAAAAATATAACACTCATAAGCTTTATCAAAGTGTCCCTTTGTTATATTATGGTGTGCTGAAATCCTCCTACATATGATAGTTAAAGCACCTTATTAATTAGATTAAATAGTTTAACAGTAAATTCGTAAAAGTAATAACAAGTAAAAATAATTAACAATAAAAATAATAATAAATAATAATTACGACATGATATAAAAGAAAACAAGTAATAAAAATTAATTTAATGTATGAAGTTAGATTATTTAAAATAAAAAGAACTAAAGAGCAAAACATTATAATAAAATTATTGTTAACAGAAATAAATTTGGAATCCTATGTTTCTTTAATATTATTTAATTATATCAACACCAAAAGATTTTGTGTGCATAGTGTCCAGTACATGCTTTTTAGTTACGTTGTTTTTTTTATTAAATTAAGTTTACGTTGTTTGTATATTACAATTTGTTAATATATCTTAAATATCATTAAATTTTAATTAATATTTTTTAAAGAAATAGTCATTATTATAATATTTAGATAATTATTGTATGAAATTTTTTTAAAAAAATCAGTCAATATTTAGATGTAAATAATTATGTTAAAGAAATTAATTATTAATACTTTAAATAGAAGAGGTATTTTAGAGAAATCAATTAAAAACCACTACAATTAGGAGTGGCAATAGACATTTGGGAGTGGCAATAGCCACTCCCTAATAATAAAAAGAACTTGTTGTTTTAAACTATCATCATCAGTTCTGGTAATATGCTATCCATATTTTTCTCTTTTGGTGTAAGAAAATCTAACTGCACACATGCATCAAAGACTTTAAAAAAGAAAAAAGGAAAAAGCATTTAAACTCAATGGAGTTCGATTATAGTTTTTTGTGACTTTTAGAAAAGTTCTTAGGGCTCATTTCTGTTTACATATATATGGTTAATCTACGCCTGAGCTCCTCGTTCTTCATAATGACTTCTGGCTATAGGGAGGCAATAGTTGATTGATACTCCGTGGTTTGTTTTCATTTTTCAAGGTGACGTGAAAAAAATGTAACCCCAAAAAAAAAAAAAAAAAACAGAGAGAAAGAGAAAACAAAAGACTTGGTCTTTCAAGAACCCCTACAAGGAGGTCCTTGTCGATTGAATGAAGTCATCTCTATGGTACTGGTGGAAAAATCGCTTCGGCATACAATATCGTTTTTTAGCATACAAATCTTAGCGGCTTTTGGAGGTTACATAGAGCTCTTCTTATGTACTTGGTGACAATGTATTGTGGTTCACACCTTCCAAAGAGTAGTATACATGGTTTATGACTTTTGGCATCTCCGTTAGGTCGTTCTTCATTTTTCCCCCTTTATTATTTTTTTTTTCGTTATTTCCTAATCCACATGACTGTAGAGTTGATTGATAAGGACTTTGAGAACGATTCAATTTATTTCACTCGTATATATAAATGTTGTTTTAGTCCTCTCAAAGTGAAGTTATGAGTTGGCTCAATCACCAAATTTTTTATCTTAAACATGAAGAATAAGAATTAATACTTTTCAATTATCAAAAAAAAAAAGAATTAATACTTTTCAAGAATGGAAATCTATAAAAAGGGGAGTGGTTTTTTCACTCTCTAATTAAGAACAGGTTCATATCATATATCATACTCATACCTTATTAATACTCTTGTTTAATTAACGATATCGAATATGCGATGAGATTCTAAGAAAACATAAAATCATAAAACTGAGAAACTAGTTGTTGATAGTTGTGCACATGGGATCAATAAATTATTGGCTAACTGGATCAAATAATATTATTGTCATGTGATTAATCATTGAAGCTAAAAAAGATAAGCCAACAAAGTTATGTACGTTAATCAGAACAAATGGATGATTTAACAACTTGGGTAAACAGTATACACAATTATTCAATTATATTGCGTTATATTAGTAAAAGGGTTTGGTTTTTATATTAATTAATTGACAATATAAAATGTCTATATATTAATAGTGTTTTTTGGTATATTTACATTAATAGTGTTGAAAATTTATTTCATATATTAGTATAAAAAGTTGCAAAAATTACTAGATAATTTACAAGTAGATGCTTTCATATATATATATTCTGTCATGTCACTTGCGATTTGAACTCATAATTGTGAAAATAAAATATGATTGAGTTGCTCTATATAAAACCATAAAATGACATAAATTTAGATACGTGTTAAATATGAATCATAATAACAAAATAATCTAATCATGTATAGTCTAGGATTTTGCCTGCAAAACCACTAAATTAAAGCACTCTAACATAGACATAAATTGATGTTTCACGGCAAAGTAAAGTTTACCAAACTAAAGTAACGTATATGCTGAGAAAGATTAGAAACAACAATTGTATCTGTAAGGAGGAGGAAAAAAGAACGGTGAGTTCCATTTAAAACTTGGTGAGTAAATTTTCATTTATAATCCCTACATGGGGCAATAAAGAAATACATGATAACAATAATAGTAAATGCAATAGCTGTAAAATAATTTTCATATTCAAATATATTATCATTCAAAATAAGTAAGTTGTTGACATCATGAGGAATAGTAATCTAATAGAGAAATATAAATCTTTAAAATGTTTAAAGATTTATATTTCTCTATTAAATTACTATTCCTCATAATGATGTCCACACATTACTGATTTATGAAGGGCACTTGACAAGGTCTCGTATTGGATACCTACTGAGTTCCATCTCTAATTACTTTGATAGGGGTGAGATTATCCTCTGACAGGTAACTTGGTTCTTAGGCTAACAATATATTAGCCATTAACTCGATGTTTGTTTTTCTATAACTATCATATGGCTAAAAATCATGAAAAATTGGTTGCATAAATTCTCTAATTTCTATATCTGGGCTCTAACTCATATCACACACACACACACACACACACACACACATATATATATATATGTATGTATGTATGTAAGGCATCAAGGAAAAACATAACATTTGTAGATACTCATACACATAATCAAAATTTATTTATAAAACAATTTCATAACAAATATGATCCCATGACTTTTCTAACACATTTTTCATGAAAAAATGGTAAACATAAAATCTCTAATCTTGGCATAATTTCTTAATAATCCATACCTATCACGAAACAATTTCTAAAGTCATGTTCTTATATTATAAGGCTAAGAAAAGTAATTCTAATAACCAAAATAAAGGTCACAAGATCGAACCCACTCACCTGGAGTAGTGGAACGTGAGGTGTCAGCACTAATAGAGCTCTAGGGAGCGAGAGTGACACCAACATCTACCATAAAAGCAACATAAACACACAAATAACTATAAGCTCACTAGCTAGGACGACTTTATGACCATTAGGAGAGTACCCAAACTTGATAACAACAAAAAACATAAACACCCTAACTCATAAATGTGGATGAATGGGGAGGAAACCAAATGTAAAACCTGAATAATCCTAACTTTGAAGCTTAGATAAGGTAAGAATGGAAAAGGAGGAAAGAAAGGAGGTCTAGAGGTTAGGGTTCGAAGTTTGAAAGAAGAGGCTGAATATGAATTGTTTTATAGGGTTAGGTCTCATTTAGTGAAATTGGAATGTTTTGGACATTTGTCAGCATCGAGAGTCCTTGCTACAGTGAGCCAAGCCCACTACAATGAACTTGCTAACCAACCTACTTACTGCAACAAGCCTACTTGGCCCACTTACTCATTGTAGCAAGAATTTCTCATTGTAGTGAGCCTATCTCATCTGCTCATTACAACGAGCCTATCTGGCTCACTTGCTTGCTACAGCCAGGATTTCTTGCTGCAGCATGCCTATTATGCATAAAAATATAGACTTTAGTAGCAACATGGTTTTTAGCAAACTAAAGGTTTCCAGGATACCTAAGGGTTGTGTTAGGCTTAGCCCTTAGGCATCGCAAAGGTGAACTGATTAGAAATATTTTAAACTTGGTCCAGCACAAATGATATGGAATGTAAAGTTAAGGACACCTGTTATGGGGAAACCCCAAGTATATGAAAACCCCTTGTCATTCAGGTCAGGAGCTCGAGTAAGAGCTCGACCTCTACTAAGTAGAAGTAGAGAGTAAGGGATTGCCTTTGCAACATACGTAAATCCAGTCATCTCGAAAAGATCATGGAATTCCATAGTCAGCATGGAACCTTCGAGAACAATGCTGACTCACTAATTGTCATTAATTTCAATATAAAAGTACAAGATCTTCTAGAACAATATAATGATAGCTCATTACCAGAAATATCAAAATCAGCTACAACTAGAGAGGTATAAATAAGGTAACAATTTCCCAAAGAGGTATGTTATCCAAATCATGTACCCTAAAACATTATCTCATTGGACCCTTGCTGACTTAGGCATTAGAGTCCTTGTAAGTTCCCCTTCTCGAGTGTTGGGACTACCACTAAAACCCTCCAAGGAGTACGGACAAGCTTGGAACCACCCAACCAACCCACTTAAGGATCACCCACTCAAGAAACCCAAGCGGCATAAATCATCCCATTTTCTTTGTTAGAAAACATAATGGAGAATAGGAATATAAAGAGAGAGGTTGAATAAAATATATATTTCAATGTTGTGTCTATTACAAAGAAGCATTGTTTATGTATAGGCCTCAAATAATAAATACAGTAAATCAGTACCAAACACAAAACATAATGACAAAATCAAACTAATATCAATCTAAATTAATATAAATCACACTAATATCAACCTAAATCATTATATTATAAATAAATCTAAGATATCATTTATTCTTAACACTTCCTCTCAATTAATGATCATTGAGCTTTAAGCTTCCCACAATTAAACGAGAACAGACCTAGGCAAAACCAAGGGACAGAGACGGGTTTGAGTGAAACCAAGAAACAAAGACAGGCTTAAGCAGAACTAGGAAATGGAGATAACGAACTTCAAATCATAGCCAAATCAATCTTCTAAAAAGCTTCAAAATCCAAATAGATGACAAACAGCAACCATCACACCAAAAAGAACTTATGAAGGGGCTACCACAACTAGATCAAAGATATGATGAAAGATCCACCGAAGAACAATTGAAATTTGTAAGAATGCTCATGAAGAAGAAAGATTAAAAAAAAGTGGAAGAAAGCAACAATGCTCGGGAAGAGGAAGAGTTTTAAGATGGGTATCATGAATGGTCGCAAAGAGAAAGGCCGGATAAAATATATATTTCAGTGTGGTGTCAATTACAAAGAACCAGTGGCTAATATATGCCTAGAATAATAAATGCAATAAATAAATACCAAATCAAAACAGAATAATAAATTTAAACTAATATCAATCCAAATAAATATAAATCAAACTAATATCAACCTAAATCATTCTAAATAAATTCAAAAGAAAAATTATTCTTAACATTCTTTCTCTCGATTTCTATCGTTCCCTATTCTTCTAAAACAAACGAAGGGTTAGAGAAATTTTGCGCCGGACTTTCAATATTCTCCATATAAAGCGCAATAGTCCCATCTCTTGACTAATTTTTCTTTTTTTTAATATACTGCGGGGCTACCATCTCTTGACTAATGAACTAACCCAATAACTAATGGTGACGTTTACAGTGTACCTAGCTTAATAGGAATACTGAATGTTTCGATTCTTTTTACTTGTAAGCGACAATTTTTTCATTTCAATTGTTTAACATATAATAGCAAAAGACTAGTTTACCCTTCCAGCAACGTTATGGGCAGGATCGATGAATAACTCATGAGGCCATGAGACATAAGTCACAAAAGTTTAATAATAATATGGATAGCCATTAACAAAATATTCAAAACAGAGTAGCATTTTAGGGATTGTTTGCTTTCATTTTCAGTTTTTCAGTTTTCTAAATTTTATAAAGAAAATACTAAAAATTCTGAAAAACTACGGGCCTATTTGGTTTACTGTTTTCAGTTTTCAATTTTCAGTTTCTAATTTTTAATTTTTTGAAGGAAAAACCGAAAAAAATAAAAATTGAAAATCAGTTTTTCCTTCACACAAACTGAAAACTGAAAACATCAAACTAAACTGGCCCATCTAGTTTTTAATTTTTTTAATTTTCCCTTTATAAATTCTAAAAAATTAAAAATAAAAATTAAGAACTAAAAACTAAAAACAAACAACCATTAAAACAACCATTAAAGGTCTATTTCTGAACTTAACTTTGGCCCTGGCTTATCGATAAACTTGAGAGCCGCACTTGTGGGGGCGCCAAGTCGCGTTGGATGCGAGATGGGACATGCGACCCTAACTAATAAATCCTCTCTACGACTCCAAAGATGTTGCTTAAGCAAACATACCATTCTCACATAACCTTTTCTTCTTCTTTTAATAATGAAAAATGCATGAGGAGAGGAAGATACACAAACAAGATTAGGAACCATTCCTACTTAACTTTTATCGTGAAATCTATGAATGTACCATTCCCATATTTCATTTTATGGGTTTTTTCTTACTTCGATATGTTTCGTGGTTAATGCTATAATTTGATTTGATGTATCATCGTTATTCAAAAGACAGTGTTTGCCCTGTTGACTTAAAACCTCTATGTAATCTAATCTATCAATCTTTTGGCTGAGGCGTAGTGTTAGCTTTTGAAAAATTCTTCATCTCTCTGTTGTCCAGTGCTCATACGAAACTTAATTTTGATTATCCAATTATTGTCGTAGAAGTTGAAAGTATTAATTAAAGTTCGGAATATTTTTATATGGCACAAAACCTTTTCTATGAATATGTTGTTTTAGGTTTTTTCTTTTTCTTTTTTATATATAAAACTCCTAAAACTCAATTAACTATATGAAAAAATATGACCGCTAAAATTCACTATCCATAATTTTTGCGGGGCTAAAAGTGTAAACTACCCTTATAACAGATTGTATCATGTGGACAATTCCGTAATACTATCCATACAACTTGTCCCTCCTACTTCTATAGGATAAAACTCCTAAAACTCAATTAACTATATGAAAAAATATGGACAATTCCGTAATACTACCGTTATAACAGATTGCATCATATGGACAATTCCGTAATACTATCCATACAACTTGTCCCTCCTACTTCTATAGGATAAAACTCCTAAAACTCAATTAACTATATGAAAAAATATGACCGCTAAAATTCACTATCCATAATTTTTGCGGGGCTAAAAGTGTAAACTACCCTTATAACAGATTGCATCATATGGACAATTCCGTAATACTATCCATACAACTTGTCCCTCCTACTTCTATAGGACTCTCAATAACCTCATCAAAAAAAGGTCACAATAAGTCAAAATCTTCTATGGACTTCTATTCTTTCTCAATGCCAGAAGTTGGGTTAAGTACCAAGAGATATGTTTTCAATTTTTTTTTTTTTATGATCAGTTTGTATAGCTTCAATCCTCTTTTCTTTGAAGAATTTTGAGCTTGTTTGAATAATTATTGAAAAATATATTTTTATATAATGAAGATATATAATAATAAAAAAAAGAACCATTTATTCTTCTTTTCCCTTTTTTTCTCTTTTTGGTCTTTACTTGTGTGAATATTGTTGAGATATTTATTCTTTGGTAGCAGAATGTTTCCTTTTTTCGTGTTTTGTTCTTGTTATCTTCTTTGTAAGTGTTTTACTGTCCCTTTTGTGGTATTTTTAATTTGTGATCCCCTTTATGGGTATTTTGGTTTCCCTTATAGATATTCCTATTTTGATAACCTTAGAAATATGAACGTATTCAAATCTATATTTGTTGAAAATAAACATGATACATTTTCTCAAGTTGCAGCATTTTCCATGTTGGTTTTCAATATAAAAGATATTTATGCTTCTTTATTTGAAAGTTAAATGATTTCTACTTATCCAACAACAAAAAAAAAAATTCTTAGATATCGATAATCTCTGAGCAAGGAGTAAAACCACATATTGTTTATCAGTTTAAAGTGTGGAATGCATTTGTTACTTGCTCAATTTGAAACTAATATATCTTTCTCGATTTGTAAGTATCATTAGACCTATTTATGAATAAAATTTTCTTTTTTGTAAATAAAAAATAACAAATGAACCATTAAAAGGATTACTTAGGAAGTTAAAAATTATGATTTTTTTCCCATGTTTTTATAATTTTTTTAAACAAGATTAATGAAGTTCTATTCCATTTTCTTCATATATATTAATCTTTCTAACAAGGAGAATATAGTGTTGTTCAATTCTTACGTTTCCCTTTTCACCTTATTCTTACTAGTTCTATTTTATCCTATTAATTAATAAAAAAAATTCCTACGACAGTTTAAGTGCATATATATTATTGAAATAATCTTACCATTTTTCATAAAGGAACTGCAAAATTATATTGGGGATCTTGTATTTTAGGATACTGCTTTCGAATAAATTTGAAACTTTTCTCCAAAAAAAAATTAATATTTTTTTAAAATTTAAAGACAATAAATTTTCATTTTTATTTTTATTCCTTTTTTAGGTGTATTATGTTTTATTCCTTGATTGAACACAAATTATAACAAAATTAAATAATCAAACCCTTCAATAAAAATTAAACTATACAGTCAATATATATGTGGATTCTTCTTCTTCTCACTTTATTCATTTTTTGGTCTGCAATGTTTTCAGTAGTGGCTGTCATAAGTGGGGGGATGCGAATATGCGATAATGTTACATGTTGCCATAGACAAGGACAATAATGATACAGTATACTTATTCGAAAACAAGAAAAACAATATGAAAGGAAACCATATAGTTTAGTCTTTTTACCCCTTAAGATACGTGCTTTCCCCTTGAGAATATCGTCACTGCCTTATGATGCATGAATAAACAAGGTAAACATAGCTTTCGCTGAGTGTGCAGGCTCCAAAGCAATCATGCAGGCTCATGGCCTTTGAAAACGAAAGCAGAAGAGTCCTTTCTCACTTCTCAAATAATAGGTGGCGTGCGGCGACACGATGTAGTTGCGTGTGAAACAAATTCGGCAGTGACATGTAAAAGTATAGCATATTCATAGGGTTTGGAACATGGCTTTGTATAATTAAATGAAGTTTGGTTTTGGGTCAAGTTCAACTTAATTTGTGATTTGTCAAGGAGTTAAGAATAGACAATGGACCATCTTATCTACAATTCAGTTGAAGAAATCTGGTTTCTTGTGGCTGGATTATTATATTGGATTATTGGGCTGGATAAACGAGATGAAATTGCTAGTTAGATTATAGTGTTCCATTTCTTATTTCTCTAATCATTCATTGACATGTAAAAAGATAAGAATCAAAATAGATTTAAAAATTTATAAGTTACCTAATATATAGTATATATCTTCTAGGTATCAATATATTATAGCTCATTGTGCACACTTGATAGGATGAGGATCGATAATATAAAACCTGATAGGATAATACTTGATAGTATAAGACCTGATAAACTTTAATACAATATAGTATTTGGTGTAATATTATATAAGATATTTTATTTTATATTTTATAAGATCATGATTTATTTATAAATAATTCTAATACTTTAAGTAAAAATAAAATAAAATAAAATAAAATAGGAATTTTATTAATTGTCTAAATATAATTTTCAAATATTATATTTATGTAAATATTTATTATGTCAATAAATTATATAAATAAAAATACCATTTTATATACATTAGTATTTTATATTTTTAATCATAATCATTTAAATATAAATTATTAATCCATACTTTTATATATTACATATTATTAATTATTTATTTAAAATATTTATTTATTATTTTCTTTATTATTTATGAATTATATTTATTTTAATTTTTATTATATATAACTAAAATGATATCATACATTATTTGTATTTATTTATTATAAAATAAATATATATTTTTATTTTATAATTTTTTATTTAAAAACTATTTTATTTAATAAAATATTAAAAATAAAAGTGACTTTATACGTTAAAAGCTTATCGAGCTTAATATGACCTCCCTATTTTGATATATAAGAGGATAATAAGATATAAGCTTATACAATATCTTAGTTGTATCAAACAGTGGATAAGAATATAACGTATAGTATTAACTTATACTATACGTTTAATATTAACTTATACTATTATGCCTAATATATTATACTAAACACACTCTAAATTATTGAGAGGACAGGGAATTAATGGGACCCTGCTCGGGACATAAGATTTCCATCCCTGTATATCATACTACGTGAATCGTGATTGCCTATGTGAAGCTATTATTTGATATTAATTGGGGGTGCTACTATGTGCAAGCTAATTGTTAATATTCAGTTGATTAGGGATTTTGGCATTTTGCTTCTAGCATGGCATTATGTCATGGAATGAGGATAATCTGAATGCTCCTTTAAATTAATTGGGGTCAATTTCCCTTTAGTCTATGACGCCTTGTTTTGGTATTAAAAATGTATGAGTTGGTCATAATGTATGCTTTCAAATTAGACTATAACTGATCATCATCATATACACTGATTTGACATATGAATCGTGTAATAAAATGAATGGAGGTGAAGCATGTATCGTTTTATGAAATAAATGGTGGAGAAGCAAAGAAACTTTCGAATGAGTTATTTGATTCGATCATTTTTTTTTTCTTCATTTTTGTGCATTGGAATTGTCGTAATTTCAGCGTTCGCCACCATAGAATCTTGGAGGCTTTTGCTCACTCCTTGGATAAGACTAGGAAACACTCCACATTGGCGGTTATCACTCTCATTATTATTAATTTTCATTTAAGTTTTCTAAAATATCATTATTCTATTATAATATTAATTATTTATTTATCATGATAATGATATTGAGAGTTATATATTGTTATTAATTTAGTTGAAGATTAATTTAATTTGCTTAAAATAATTTGATTTTGATCTTGTTTTTTATTTTTATATAAGTCAATAAATATTATGAATATTTAATATTAACATATTCAATACCATCATTTATATTTATATATTGAATTATTTTTTGCAAAAATTTATTAAAACAATAGTTATGTAAACAATATGTCAGTTAATGTTTTAGAAAAAAAGTAAGAATAAATAATAATAAGAGTTAAATATCTATATACTTTTTATGTTGCCATCCAATTATATTTTTTTATTTGAATGACTTTTCAAATAGTAAGTATGGAAGTCAAGTATATTGGTTAATGCAAAAATAAAGGATTAAATGACAAAGTAAAACATTAATTTTCAATATCAATAAATTAAATTTAAATAAATTATCGAACCAAAATATATGATAGTGGTCCTTTATCATCCAATTTTGTTGTGATTTTAAAATATAGTAAATAAACATATGATATTAGAAATTTTTTTTGACAATCAGTTGTTATTTATTTATTTATTTTTTACATCTTTGTTATCAAAGTATCAAATTATCTTAATTTTATTTATTCAATTACCTTAAATTTTAATTTAAAAATATGGAAAAAGAAAAATATAATAAAATAAATAGTTAATAGTTGTAAACCATGGTATCATTTATTTATTTACTAGTTTTAAAATTATATAAATGTTAAATGCTGTAAAATAATATACATAATTATATATCACAATTTATTATTTCAGCTTTGTTGTTATTCATTTGATTTATTTTTAATAAAAACTCAATATTATATTATTTAGATAACTTTTATAAAAACATAATTTAATATTTGAATTTAAACAATTTTATTTAATGAATTAATTCAATACATATTCAATGCCTAAACCTCTAGTGCTTACAAAATATGACACAATGAATTTACATGCTTCTGTTATTATTTTATTAAAAAAATTTAGTTGAATAGAAAATTAATTCTTATTCACAATTAAGGTATATTTTTAGTTTCATTGAATATTTATAAAAGTATATATAATTAATGTGACTTTTAAAAATATTGCTCTAATTTTATAATTAAGAAATACTTTTTTTTTCAAGTTGATTGTATGATTTTATAGATATCTATGTGATTAACATACACATTTATGAATTAAAATGGTAAAAAATTGAACTTGTAATTATACTATATGAGTACAAGAGACGATTGATTAGTCAATTCATATATAATGTAATATATATATATTTTATTATCAAATGGTTAAATTAATAATAGGATAGGGGTATTTTAGTGAATCTATATAAATATTAATAATAATAGATGTGGGAATAGTCAAAATGTACTTTAATTTTATATGAAGTGTTTTTTTCCCCAAGAATTTACATGAAATTAATAAACCGTCCATATTGGACCGTGTTGGGCACATTGGGCTTGACTCCGCAATGCATTATAGACTGTGTAGACCCAACTGAACCTATAAAAAGTGATGGGATGGGAACCCAGTTTCTTTTGCATATTATTTAACCCGATACATATAATTGCCCCTTGGGTCAAAGAATAATATTATTATTTATACTCATAATATTTAAAATATTGTATTGATATATTTATATTCACTGAGATATGAATCTAAATTAAGTGAGATTTATATTATCTAAGAATAAATAAGAATATATTGACATAATATTTTATATATTATACGTAAAAATACTATTTCTCTCTGTGGCTGTTGTGTGACAGTGATTGCAGAGCCTCTGCAACAGTTCATATAGTGGGTTAAATAACATTATTATGACAAAAAAAAAATCCATCGTGCATAATTGTAGTGGAGCATAGTAGGTTGACTCTTCGAGTTTATTTAATTATTTATTTATCTTTAAGAAATTCTACTCTATTTTTGGGTTAGACAGATCATTGTGAGTTAACTTGCCTGATATATTATTTTTAAATTTTATATGACTTTTATACTAATTTACTATATATATATATATGAGAAGATTTTTTCTTATTTTATGTAACATGTTTTTCTTTTGTTTGTCTCTTACATATTTTCTCTTTGAATATATTTTTATTTAATTATTTAATAAAACCTTTATGAATTCCTTTTGTGTTTATGCTATTGTATTGTATTGGATTGGAATTTAATATTAAGATATCCTTTAATTGTTAAAAATTTGCAATTACTCGATAAAAAAAATGATTTTTTTCCTATCGTACACTAGATATTTAACAATATTTAAAAATACTAGATATTTAAAAATATTCAACAATTGTAACAAAAAAAATCTAAATGTGTGGTGAATAAATTTAGCCATGCTTTTTTAAACATTGAGCCACACTGATTGAATATAACTAAATGTTTAATGTGTGTTATATCTTACTTATCTAGGGTACCATAACCTTGACTTATTTTAGATAATATGACTAACGTTAAAACCTTTTTATTCTTTCTTTTAATGTTTTTTTAGTTCAACTCATTTTCGTCCCTCTAATCTCGTGTTCTTGCCTGGTAAAGGTGTTGATGTCGAAACGACAAAAGATTAAGGGTAAAAAGCACCATAATAAATGCCAAAATATGTTTATGTATTATATTATTTTTCTATCACCTAAATTTTCTAAACTCGTCACTCAGTAAATCACTTCTAGAGCTATTTTTATCACCAAGCCTCGAATTTGAGAATGCTTGTTTGATATAATACAGACATTACCTTTTTATATTTATATTTATATTTGTATTTGAGATATTACCTAATGGGAGTAAGTATTAAACTATTTGAGATTGGTAGTCAAACACCAATCTAAACTATATATCATATTTAAGTTTTAACCAGAATACATAATACTCATATTTTCTAAGATTTGATAAAATTTACTTTCACTTTTTTTATTTGTAAAATTTGCTTAAAAAGATCCTGAATTTGAAAAATTATTATACTCATATCTCCTCTATTTCACATTATGTAAATTAATTGCAATTAGGATAGATCAATGTCACATAAAGAAATAGAAAAGAGTAGAAATGAATTTTACCAGATTTTATAAAAAAAATAGTATGATTTGCCCATTAAATTAATAGCAAATCTTTAATTGCTTATTATTAATTTACTACGCATAATTATTAATTACCCCGTTCGATTCTCTCCCCAAACATCAGGACAAAACACTTCCAACGAAAGAGCCTATGGTCAAACCTATGTTTGATCAATTCTAATCACTAACCCAACCGGACAACTTGTCATGCACGTTGAGATCAAGAGACTCACAATGCTAAGAAATGAGTTGAGCAGCTAACTTTACTGAGATTCTTTCACAATCCATCGAATGAAAATGATAATTTTTTTTTGTCGAAAGAGTGCAACTTTAAAGGAGGAGAATCACTGGACTCAAAGAAAAGTCAAAGCTGCTGCATTCAAACAATGAAGACAAAGGATCACCATCGTAGTGGCAGGCAAATTAAGGTGGATGCTACTCTTTGTAAAGAAAAAGGAGCCACGTATTCGGGTTAAAAATGCTCCCCCACGTCATGCTAGCTTAAAACGATTTGATAGCTAATTATATGGCCTACAAAGTAATTGAACTATAGGGTTGTTCGTCAAGATTCAAGAATCCAACAAGAATCCAGCTAGGAATCAGACCTATTTTTGGTGTGATGCTTTGAAACCTATTTGTTATTGAATACTACATATTTGACAATATAACTGCAGTATTGGATATATATATATATAGAGCAAGAGAGAGAGAGAGTAATTAATGTCACATATCCCCTGTTTGAATAAAAAAGAGAAATGCTAAAAATTTGTGCAGAATCTTTTATAGAAATCGTGTGATTATTGGATAAAAAAAATGATATGACTCATGAATTGATTTAAAGGCTAATAATTATGTCGCATTATTCGAGATATAAAATTTTGGATAAATTTTAGTTGTTAAGCATTTTTTAATGAAAAAAATTATATTTCTTATGGACTCTTAAATAGTGGAACAACATTGCTTCTGCAAGGGATGGGGAAAAAAATTGCTTCCAGAATCTAGGAAAGATACCTATCAGGAAAAAAATAAATAAATATAGTTTTGGTTTTTGTCATCAATTTTAGTTTATTTCCTGGGGTACTCGTAACATAGGTCTGAATCTGATAGTAATAATGCAAAATTTAAAAATTTCATAGGATTTAATTGTTATGCACTCATGCTTTAAAATTTTTTTATATAGATATCCAATGATATATTGTCACATAAGTCATGATAGTTGACTTTTGCACTCATCACTTAAAAAATCATCCAAATAAAATATTTTAATTGGACGATGGTGTAAAAGATTTTTACACTGTTAGTACATTAAAATTAAACTTAACTTCATATCCGTATAAATACAGTGAAATTCTTATAAAATAATTAACACTCAAATCCCGGTCAATATCTTGGCGCAAGAAAACAGTCTTGATCTATATAATTCTTGTAAGTATAAATCAAACACACTACACTAATTGTGAGAACAACAAGCGTTAAAAAATAAAATAAAATAAAATAAAATTGTGGGAACCACAAATTTCTCTCCGTTTTAAAAGGGAATGAGATCTGTTGACTTTAACATGGCTGTGCACTAATAATCATTCTAACTTTTTTAATGGGATATGAATTGGTTTTATGAAAAATATTATTGGAATAATAAAAATTATATAATAAATACACACTATATATCTTATTATTATTAGATGTGATAAGTGGTTTCATTTATCTCACTTATTCATCACATCCAATAATAATAAAGTGTATAATGTTTATTTATTATGTAATTTTATTATTTTTATAATATTACTTTGATTTTATTGACATTTAAGGTTTAGAGTTTATGTTTATTGTTTCCATAACATTACTATGGTTTTATTGACGTATTACCGTTAATCAGTTTTGAATTTTTGAGAGAGCTCAAACTATTAGGTACAAGAAAAAAAAAAAAAAAACTATTTCAATATGCACCGATTAGTTTTGCAAGTTTGGTTGTGGGTATGAGTTGTAACATCATAGTCACTTGATGCTCGATATTTTTATACGACAGGAATTTGCATATAAGATCCTCGGTATCTTCATAACATAGTGTGTGTGTATATGTGTGTGTGTGCAGAGAATTTCTAATATATATTATATTATCGAATAAGTAGGATTCAGACAAATATACGCCGAAAATTTAAAAATGAATTCTAGTTTTGGTTTTTTAAGGCTACAGCTATTCCAGAATTCATTTTACTGTTTGGTCAAAGCCATTCCAGAATTCGGACCCAGTCTTGTTTAACAATGTATGGGCTCATCTCAAGAACTTGGGCTTTGCTAATTTACATTACTAACTTTGTTTTTGGTCAACACGCATTACGCAACTTGAAGGATCATCTTCTCTTAAACATGTTATGACAACGAAAGCCGAATTCAGAAAACGACCAAGTTAACAATAAAGTGTCAAGCTTTATGACGAAAAAACAAACCCCCGTAAATCAAGAATGGCCAACCATAGTCCACAGCCATTCTCGGCAATCTATGATATTTGACCCAAAAACAAAAATCACATTCAAAAAAAAAAATTCTCCCCATCCATTGTAACAGAGCATGTGAAATATTTCCGAGTTAAAAAATTTTACTTTGACAGCGACAAATTTAAATCCTTTAAAATGAAGATCTTGCTTTAGACATAGACAGTATAATGAGGAATTTTACCCTTCAATAAAGAGAGTAAAAAGGGGCTACACTTTTAACTTTATCAACATAAAGATAAAATTACTTCATTTTATCCTCTAAAGTGATATCCTTATTTTCCTCTTTATAATGAAATCCTCATTTTAAATGATCCATATCCGACAAGAACATATCTACATCATCCATTTTGTCACCATTGAATGTGACAGCGTCTTCACTCACTAATCACATCACATTCAATGGTGATAAAGTAGATAATAAAGGTACATTGTTGTCTTTTGTTGTCGGAGTATCAGTTCTCTTCCGAGTTAGATAATTAGACAATATGACCCTTTGCTGATGAGGCTTGGCCTTGGTGGTTTAGTTGCACTTTCATATCATAACATTAAGAATCCATGTAACAATCACTCGCAGTAGCTCCAGCTTCTTTTTGTCAAAGGTTGCCACCCCATGGAGGGATTCATCCCCTTCATGTTGGGTTTGGTAACCCCTTCTTCTTTGCTTTTCTAGTACGTTTATATGTGCCTCACTATCTTTCTGCATGAGGTTTGTCTTGATTTTCCTTTTGGTGAGTATGTTTTATAGTTGCAGTGTTTGAATTGGGAGACAAGGAAAAATAATTGACATAGTAGAGATGCTTATGGTTGCTCACACTTTTGTGGCTTCAGAATACTATACTTATAACAAGTTATAAATCAACTTCCTTTATTAATGTGGGTTTGTTGAGAATTTTATTTTCTTGTTTGTCTTTGTGGTTTGAGTGTTTATCACTCTTCATCCCTTTTAGTTTTTCATTTTTATTTTATATAAAGAAAAGTGTACAATGTGTTGTTGTTTCTGTTTTATGTCTTTGGATGTTGTTATCCTTGGTTCATGTTGTGGGTTTTTGCCTTTTGTGTTGTTTCTTTTATTTTTTTTTGTTTCCTATTTGTAATGCTAGTTCTTTTCAGGAGTCATCTTTGTAATATATTTGCTAGTTCTTTCTTATTCCTCTCTTTGCTTTGTGTCTGGACGGCTGTAATGATTAGGTGATGGTATGTGGGAAGCCTCTTTGTCTTGTTTTGAGAATTCTGTTCTCGGCTTCCTTAGGCTTGGAGTTGATTCAAAGGGGAAAAAAAAAGAAGATAGATTCATCACAAGGAAAAAAAAAAATTCAGTTATTGTAGAGTAAGTTCATCTGTATGAATTTTATAAAATTGCATAATCTAGATTAGATGAAGTTTTCTCTTAATTAGAAAGAATATATGGATGAAAATCATAAATTTGAAGAACTGGTTTTCTTAAGCAAGACAAGATGCTTTATTTTTGCCATAAGAGATCATGAAGATAGTGATGTCAGACACTATAAAAACTATGGAGGAACTTTCTTCTTAGCTAAGGATGTATTACCAGGCTAAGTCATTAATTCCTAATTGTCTAGGCATCCAACTTGTTTATTCTGTATTATGTGTATTTTTTATCTCTGTTGTAAAGTTAGGCTTGGGTCATGTTCTTAGCTATGAAACTACGATTCAAAGGGATCAATGTTTTCCACCCTGACCCAATATATATAATGTGACCCTTTTTTCTCTGGTCCAAAAGTAAAACACTAATTTTACGAGAATTGTTATTTGTGCACCTTTATTGGAATTGTTGTTTGTAGACAGTTAAGTTTTCTCTTAATTACATGATGGCATAAAAAAATTTATTCTATCAATAAATCAATTAAATCCTAGCCTACATTTATTTTTGATTATTTTGATTTCTACCCACTAAAATCTTCCACTTCAAATCACAATGAATTCTTAAGAAAATCTTACCATTCCATAGCAACGACAGTTTTTTCATTTTTGTTTAATTAAGAATTACAGTGTTTCTAAATTTTGAAAAAGTTGGTCCTAATTGCCTTGCACTCAGTTCTCAGTAAGCATGGGCTTGGGTTGGGGAGTGCTGTTATTTGCACACCTTCATGTGCTACATCGTATTTACACCGTATGTGTCAGACCAGAAAACGATAAAATAATGTTTTCTCTCTCTTTCACTTTTCCGCTCATCTTTTAATTTTTTTTCTCATCTGTTTTGGTTTGCAAGTTTTCGTGAATGATTTGCAAGTTTGTTATACTATGTTTCCAAGTTTTAAGAACAGATTCGCAAGTTTTTTGCAATGTTTAAAACTTGTAAATATAGTGCAAAAAACTTGCGAACCTGTTCTTAAAACTTGGAAACATAGTATAAAAAACTTGCAAACCATTCACGAAAACTTGCGAACCAAAACAGATGAGAAAAAAAATTAAAAGCTGAGCAGGAAAGTAAAAGAGAGAAAAAATACTATTTTTATTTTTTTTTTCATGATGTATTGTGTATGCATTATAAAGGTGTGCAAGAAACATTATTCTTCATGGGTTGGGCTGGCTAGGGTTTTACTTTTTCTCCCAACCACAGGAAACCCGCTAATCCCCTATCTCCACACAAAACAATATGAACCGCATGATCATAAGAATCTCACACTAACCGTCCGATTTAACATCTACTCTTCCTATTTAACAACCCCCTCGTGCGCCGTCTCCCTAGTAACACCTCCTTCTTCTCCTCAATGTGAAATTAGGGTTTTTTTGAATTCCTCTTCTATGGCCTTCTCTTTGAGAAAATTCCAAAGTTACACTGCGCTTCGCTATCTAGTCGATGTGGATTTCCTCAATTCCCATTCGATTCGTTCCCTCGAAGCAATATTAATTTGTGTTGTTCTTCAGAATCTCTCCCGCAGCCCCCTCTCTTTTTTGGGTCAATGTGCTTTTGGGAGAACACTTGGGCAACTAGATTTACATCGAAAAAGTTTGAATTTTTGATTGTGGGTATTCGTTTTCTCGCGAATTGGGTAACTGGGTATGTGCTATTCTTTTCAACTGTGATGAGCCCTACAGACCTGTAATGATTTTGCGGGTATGATCGCAAAACATTAATGAACATCTAAGGGACTGAGTTATCTTAGTGTTGCTCCCAGTTTTTTCATATCACTGGTCTTTTGTTGTTTATTTTTTCGTTTTCGGTTTTAATTGTAGTCATTGTTAGAAGGAAAAAAGGGTCATTTGTTGTGTGTTTTTTTTTTTTGAATTTTGGTTTTCAATTGCGTGTTAATTAGTGTTTGAAAGGCTTCAAATTTCAATGAAATTTTGCATGCACTTTTTTCAATTGTGTTTAGCAATGTCTAATTGAAGCCGAGATGCGTGTTCCCCTCGCTATCCAATGCTGTAATTTCGATGCTGTATGAGGACGTCGGGGAACAAAATCCTTTTCTCTATTTCATTCAGAGATTTGTTTTCATTGTTTTGTAGCTGTTTAGTTTGTATGGTTAGTAGAAAGATTTAAGATTGTAATGTCTTTATTGGTTATGGTGGTTTTAGTTATATAGAGGCTTGTTGGATTTTAGTTTTGGTAGGTAAGGATGAAGCAAAAATATATAATCCAACACTTGATCTGAGTAAATCACGAGTGATGGTAAACCATTCTATATGCTTCTGAATCTACCTTGTTTTTGTGCTGTTGCGTTCAGTCAGTATAGGTGTATATTTAATGTTTTTTTTTTCTTATTTATATGTATATATTTGTGTGTTTATGTGTCATTTAGAGATTATTAGATCAGATTCTTCTGAATTTTTTGTTATCTTCTGACATCTGATTTGAAAATGTTTTCGAAATTCTTAAACGTTTGTTTGTGATTGACAGTTTGTTCAGTATACCTTCTTGTTGTTAAATCTTAGTTGTGTGATTTACTTGTTTCTGTATATTGATTTGCTTGGAAGTTCACATTGCTTATCTCACATCAGGTGATGAAAGTGGAAAATAATCTTAGGACACCTTCCTACACAGCAATATTTGCTGTGGATGAGAATAAATTTTCCAATGCTGATGATGTGATTATGAATATACTTTATTTTTGTTTAAAGCGTTTTGTACACTAGCAAATAAAAGCGTGTACCAACTAGCAAAGAAATGTGTAAGTGAGTCGAATTTTCGGCCTCTCCTTGAAGGGAAAGTGGGTGTACCATCTACTCATTTCGTTTCAAAATAAATATATTTTTTTATTTTTAGATTTTATAAGGTGACGTTTAGGTTTTATGAAGTGATGTATCTTGACATAAATTATTATAATTTAACAAACTAAAACTACCAAGAAGGCTAGAAGTCGAGAACATGAATAAGCTTCAGAGGAGAGAATGTCAGGCCAAATTGCTCGAGAGAGTTTAGTCTGAGCTAAAACGCATTTAAACAATGGCAGAGGAGTAAGGTCTAGCTCACTCCCAGCTAATATTGATTAGTATGGTTGTCGGTTAAAGGAGTACAACTCTAATAAACAGCGGCAGTAGCGGCAGTTTTTTTTTTTATAAAAAAAAACTAAATTTCTAATTCAGTAGATTTATTTTGAAGGTAAATTAATCTCAAATTTGGTAAATTTCATATTAATCATTCAAATTTTATAAATGGAACAAGTTAATTTTTTTATTAAATTATTATCTGAATTGTTAACACAAATATTTACGTAGAGCAAAGAGAGAGATAGGATTAACATATTTTTATTTGTAAAATTGAAGGGTTTAGTATAAGATTTTTTAAATTTAAGATATAAATTTGTTTCACTGTAAATTTGAGAGGCTAAATTGAGGTTTTATTTTATTTTTTGTGGTCTGGTGCAGAAGCATATGCTTGCTGGACTCAGAGTTAATTGTGGCTGAGTTGGGCTATGATCACTATCACCAATTGGGCTCTGATTTGCGCTCGGACTATGATCATCGGCTGGCTCATTTGAAATATGTCACAGTAACAACATATAGTATAAACACAGAAATTTTTACCAAAAGAACAGAAATGAATGTTGGCCCCAAGATGATTGTAGTTTTATTTGAAAGTGTCCCTCGTTATTGTCAGAGTGTATAAGACAATAAAAAGAATAATAATAATACTTGTACAATAAAAACTTATAATATTCTTACATTTTTCAATTTACCACCATTAGATGTGATAGTAGTTTTCATTTATTCTACTCACTCATTCCATCTAATGGTGATAAAGTGAAAAGTGTAAAAATGTTTATAATTTTTTGTTGTAGTGTCATTTCTCCTATAGAAAACCTACACCACCAAACTTCCGAGCATGCTTAAAAAAGGACCCAACACCTTTTTTTCCCCTTTCCAATGGGCTTAAAAAGCCAACCAAGCTAAAAAAACGCCCAATAACAACATAATGGAAAAAAGAGGGACGAGAAACAGAACAAAAAATTTACATGAATCAAAATTAAAATTACACATTTATAGCTATTTTTCTGTTTGTCGTATCCTTTATAGCTATTTGTGCTCTGTGCTTGCTTAGTTTATATTACTGCAGCTTGCCCTGGCTGCTGTGACGAAGCGGTTGCCAAGTATGTCATGAATCCATCTATTGGCAAATACACTGTCAAATTAATGGTAATTGTTGCTTACATCCAAATGAATAAATTAATTACACTCGAAATATATTACACTTTGGATCCATATATTAATTACACTCTAAATTATTCATTTGTAATTTCAAGCACATATATAAATTTTGGAGACTAAAATCAACATTCATTTAAAAATAACATAGACCTCTCGTCATAGTGGGTGTACAAGTCATACGGAATCCCCATCATTGCAGTCACGGAAAATAAATAAACTGAGTCGTAGTTTGGACAGACGCAGCGTAGAAGCTCATCCTAATGCATCTGCGTACGAGGATCAGCTATGATTTATCTAAATTTCACCATTAGATTAATGATGAAAGATCGACGATCACTGTTAGTTTTTCATGTTTTTTTTTTTTTATTCAGTTAAGATATTAGGAGATAGGGGAGAGGATGAGAATCAAACCCGCGACTTCCCATAACCATTCAAAGATGCATGAGTCTGGACTGGGTGGGGGCTCACGAGCCATTACAAGTTTCTTTGTAACGGGGGGTTTTGCCAAGGAAATACACATTACATTAATAAATAAATTTAATTGCATAAACATTCAGCAGCTCCTACTCTTTCAACATTCAAATCTCTCTCCAAATTCACCTACTCAACCGAATAATCGTTCTCCAACCTTACTTTTTCAACCAAATAAAAAATGGTCATTGATACTTTGGTAGGTTTTCAACATTCAAATCAGTCCCCAAGTTCACCTACTCAACCAAATAAAAATTGGCTATTAAACTTGCAGCTGCGTTTTTGTTTTGCATCATGTAGTGTGTAGGACTAGACATAGCAATCGGGAGTCTTTGCCCGAATCGATTTTGCATCGCGCTCTTCTTAAATCTTAACGAGGGTGTGTTTGTTTTGACACAATGTATTTATATCAAGTTCTACCCAAAACTAAAATAATTTATTTATTTCAAATTATTTTGATTGAAAAATTATTTTTAACTAAAAATTAATTTCTATAAAATTTATTCATTTCTATATTAAAATTTTTTTTAAAATTTTTAAATAAAAGTTTACATAAATAGTTTCTAAAAAAAGTTAATTTTTTTTAACTATTTTTTGCCAAAATAATTTGAAATGAACACATTTTAAATCTCAACCCACCTCTAAGTCACCACCCGGGTTTTAAATAGGAATACTCGCTCCTTACCCATAGGGGGCTAGAATCTACTATTATAATATTTAAGAATCATTTGATAAAAAGTATTATAAGTGTCTTTCATACAGAATTTTAGGTACACGTGTCATTCATATAATGGTTTAGGGCCCATTTTTCTAAACATTTATGTCTACAGATTTTTTTACTTAATTTATAATTAAATTATTAATTATTGATAAAATCAAATCTACTATCATTAAAGATTACGCAAATCAATAAAATTAGAATCATTAAGATATATTCATGGGTTTACAAATAATTAAAATTATGATTTACAATTAAAATTAAGAATCATTAAGAATGGAAAAAAAAATATAGAATTAAAAATCATTGAAAAATGGATTAGAGATAAATGTATTGGGGTGATTAAAATATTAATGGGACCATTACAACAAAAAATCATGTGATGTGAAAAAAAAAGGAATGCCTTAATCAGATCAATAAAAAATTCTTCATTACAATAAAAATCGTGTGATATAAAAAAAAAGGGAATGTCTTGATTAGATCAACAAAATAGTCTCCTATTTACCATGCGATTATGGTGTGTAGGATCTTTTAGGGGCAAATCTTTCTGTTTTATTTTTTATCCATTGTTATTAGATTTGGTTTTGTTATATCCATGGGATTCCTTGATTTGTCATGTAACCGTAACATCGGATAAAGTAACACATGACCACTATTATTGCTTATTGAATCCTTAAATATATTTAACCACCAATTTAGGTGTAAAGTAAAAATTTGTTAATTGCATTGGGATCATACTACTAATAATTAACAAGTCTAACAAACTGACAAACATATTCATTTGGCTAAAATAAAAGGTAGTGAACCAATTCGTGATTATTTATTCTAATTTGTCTGATACTTAATGAAGGATTTCGTTAGGCTGATCATAGAAAATAGATGAATTTGTCTCAGAATTTTATAGAGGAGCATATTTTTTCTATTAATCTATTTCAGATTGAAATGAAAGCAAACATTTGTCATTTCTAAAATTAAACAAAGTAAATAGCCACCTCTAAATATACAAGGCGTCCTTTGTGACTTGCATATATGTAAAAATAAAAAGCCCAATCTTTTACTTTTTTTTTTGGGAGTGAGACATTCATTTATACAATAATATATATTAATTGAAAAATATACACAATATTATATATTATATGCAAATTATATTATTATTATTATTATATTATTATTGTTATAATTATAGATTATAAATCTACTGTACTAATATTTCAGACTCATTTCATGGAAACTATTATGCATATCATTCATATGGTGATTTAGGCTTCACGTGTTATTCATATAGTGATTTAGGCCCAACCTTTCTTAATCTTTATGTCTAAAGATTTTTTATAAACTTAGTTTACAATTTACTTATTAATTATTTTTATATGAAAAAAATCAAATATTATAATCATTAAAGAATCGAATATGACAATCATTAAAAATTATAATTTGCCCTAAGAAAGAACTAATTTCAATATAATTGCGACTTACAATTAAATTAAGAACCATTAATAGCCTTACATTATGAAGGTAATATAAAAAATTATATATAAGGGAAATATTTCCAAAATAAATAAGTGTTAAAATTAGTTTTTTTTAAAAAAGAAAACGGGTAGGTCAATTTGTCAACGAATTACTAATTAAATGATTTTGATATGATAATAATTCAAAATTCAATTTCTACCAAATTTATTCTAAATCAAATATTTAAAACTCATTGTAATACAAATATGATAATTTATTTTTAATCAAATATGATAACAATTTCTATAATACTAATATTTAAGACTCATTACATAAAAAAATTTTCATGCGTTATTCATAGAAAAATTATGCCCCGTCATTTCATAATCTTAATACTTAAAGTAATTTTTTTTAATTTAATTTATTTTCTAATTATCAATTATTTTTTTCGATAATACCTGTATATCTCTCTACCATTAACAAATGTAATATAAAAAGTAAAAATAACATAAACAAAATTATAATTCAATATACTATACCATAAAAATTATATATAATTATAGTATTAATGATAATAAAGTTATTATATTTATGTTGCATTAGTAGTATTTGTTATTATGGATATTTATATTTTAAAGTTCAAAGTATTTTAAATTTTTTTTAATAAACCCATAAATATCAATAGGGATTCAAATCTTCATGTGGAATGAGGAATAGAGACCCATGACAGGGATGTGGATGAAAATGGAGGCAAAATCCTAAATGAGGATGGAATTAGGGAAAAATTTTCTAATTTTAAATTTATCACTTTTGAAAATCATAATAAAAAATTTATCTATCTACCTATATCACTATATTCTATTTAATTTTTTACAACTTGCATATTTCAATCTATTAATTCCATAATTTTTTCATACTAATTTTTTTGAAAAAAACTCCTTTAATTTTTCAAAACTAAAATACTTCAAAAAATTAGTTCCACAATTTACAATTCTTTGATAATGATAGTAAATATTTATTAATTTTAAAAATTAAATAATTATATTAATTGTTTATTAAAAATAATATTATAATTGATATACTACTCTAATAATTGAGATTATCTAAATTAAAATTATATTTTTTACTAATTATTACACATTAATTATAACATATATTTTAAAATTGATATTTTAATTCATCAAAAGGATGTACAAGAAAAAGACGTGTAATTGAAATCATATAAATTAAATTTATTCATTATTTTTAATTAGAAAATATATTGTTATAAATTAAATATTTTAATTTACTAAAAAGATATAAATGGTTAGAGATGATAAAAAAAATTGAGAGTGGGTACATGCGGGAATCACCCACAATAGGAAAAGGAGTTGAGACATATTTTATCTTTATAGGGACGATTGATGGTGCTATGTCCCTGTTTGTTAAATGCGATAGTGACAGAGATAGCATACCTTCATTTTTTAAAATTATTTTTATTGTATTTATATTATGTATGCATTTTAATTTTAATTTAGATTATGTTTCATTAATAGTATTCGTTATTATGGATATTTATTTTTCAAATTATAAAATATTTTTAAAGTTTTTCTCTTTTTGAAATTTATTAATAAACCCCTGAATATTATGGGATTAAGAATTCCTACGGGAAATGGGAAATAGAGACCCATAAGGAAGATGAGGATGAGGATGTGAGGTAAAATTCTAAACAGTGACGGGAGACGTGAGACATGTTCCTTTCTCATGGATACTTATTGTCCTCCCTATAAGTGGCTCATGATGTAATAAAATTATTCATTTATTTTCTTTCTTTATTCAACAATTTCAACTTTTGAAATGTGCAAAATTTTCATAAAATAGGCTTTTTATTGTTAGTTGTAGTATTGAGATTTTTTCAACCTTATAAACATGATATTCAAAATAAGATATAAAATAGAATGATATATTTATATTTTATCCACTTATTTAATTATTTAAATATTAACTTACTTTTAAGATAAATTTATATATTTAATTTTCAATAAGATATATTTAAATAAATTATCATTTATTTTCGATAATAATTAACAAACTATTTTTTATTATCTCCCCGTGCGCGCACGTGTCCAACAACTAGTGTTTTAATATTTCCGAAAATCTAAAGATGAGAATAGAAGATTTTCATATTTAATTCATAGATAGAAAAATATTCCTTAAGAAGTTATATGCCTGATAATGAAAATGAGCTCATTTTTTATTCATACCCTCTCTATGGGGATGTTGAATTCCCATGGGAAGGGAATGTTTTAGAAAATAAAAAAGACTAAATTGCTTACAAACCCTAAATTTTGAACAACTATCACAACCGTCGAATCACCTTCGATCAAGCCCTAACAACCGTCAGGCGACACTAGACCACCACCAGTCAATGGCAAATTGCCTATGGATAATGCTAAACCACTGTTGATTGAGATTGGACCATGTTGATTAGGACTAAACTATTGCCTATCAACACCATTTTTTCATTGGTATTTTTTGAAAAATAAACTGTATTATAGGAAATGCATTTCATATTCAATTTGCACACAAAACACCCCTAGAGGATGACCTAATTCTTTGCTCACGTGTAAGCTTATTTGAAGGTGCAAAATTAAATGTTCACATTATTACAACAACAATAACAATTAAGTTTTGTCTCACTAAGTGAAGTCAGCTATATGAATCAAATGATGCAGATAACTTGTATTATTATCTTATTTTTCTCACATTTATTTATTAATAAATTCAAATATTTTTGGAGAGATTATCCTAATAAACTCAAAGTTTAAATATTTTTGCTATTAGTGAGATTATCTTTATATTTGCATTTAATTGGAGTTTTTAAATTTAACTAGTAGATATTCTCACAAATTGTGTTTTTGTTGATTAGTTAAAGATTTGAGAAGATTTGGATAAAGATTTGAAGAGATCATAAAATGATATGGAGTTAGATTTGGATCAAACTTGAGACATAAGACGACAAGAAGATTTGCCCAAGATCTAGGAAAGAATCATGGACGATAAAAATTCAATTTTACATTATAGATAATAGTTCTACAAAAAGAAGAAGAACCAAAGTTTTAGGAAGACATATGCTAAAGATTGGCGCTCATTCCAATGATTATGACTCCAATATTTGTTGTTTTATCTTCTTTTATTTTTATTTGCATAGTTTCTAGATGTTAGGGAGATATATATTCTTAGAGAACTGGTTTTGTATCCTTTTTGTTATTAAATTTCCTTTTACTATATTTCTTATTTTCTAGTAATCTTAATGTTATTTTTGACTAGATCACTCATTAACTATTATATTGTTTTATATTGACTGAATGGCACATTAGAAAGTAATCCAATTTAGAATTTAACATAGGTTAAAATAGCTAAGAGTATAGGTGCTTATTTGTACGATTTTTGGGAATTGTTGTTCTTAATCCTTAGGTAAATTTGAAATAGTATAAGAAATTGATTGTCTGGTTTATCTTAAGAGAATTGTAGTATCAAGGCGTCAAGTTATAACTATCAATAATTAATGAGTAATTCAATTGGAAATATAATTATTAGGAAAGGAATACTACAATTAGGTAACGCAAAGCCAGGAAATTTTAATGAAATCGACCCCTAACATCTATCTTCATATATATTCTTTCACATTCTGTTTTTATTTGCTATCATTTAAAATTAATTTAACTCACTTTTCATTCTAATACATTTTTACTACTTAAATGGTGATATATCCAAATGAACTAGTACTTGTTCTTAGTTCTCGTGACAATGATAATCTCATACTCATCTTTTATTATTTGTGATCCAATATACTTGCTGGAGCTAATTTTCCAAATTGACTAATAGATGTACAAAGCTCTATTATATATCATATTTATGTTAAAATTATTAACAATCTGTTTCGATTATTTCCTATATTATATATATATATATTGTAACTCCCTAGTACTCATTTCTATGTGCTCGAGTTTGCATAAAAATGAATACCAAGGAATCACGTCCTATTTTGTGAGCTTTTCAACATTTGACATAAAATATTGCTAAGCATTCTAATGAAAATTCGGCATGATAACGGCGTAAATACCATGCTCCTACAAGACAGAAAATCATAAACAGGGTAACCAGTCATTCATAGCTCAACATACTTTTCAAAATACAATACTTCAACATATCATATATCATCATTATAAGGCACACAGTGCCATTTAATCCATAACATAATATAGTAATGTAATATCAAAGATAAACAGCCACATGGGTCAAACCAGCTAAGAATATACTAAGTCATAACCTCAAGTCACAAGATACAAAACATATAAGGAGAAAGATCTCATGATCCAAATACAAAGTTAAGATTCAGTAATATAGCACAGTCTCCAAGTAACGAAAAAGCAACTATACTTCAGCAAAAACAACAATACTTCGGCAACTAACTCTTTGCATCAGGATCTACCTGCTCATCTAGAGATGATATGGAAAAAAAAAGAAGATGGGTGAGAAATCAATTGAAATCTCAGTAGGAACATATGCAATTAACATGACATCATTATCATCTCTAGTCTACCTTGGTTTCTTTTGAAATCATTTACATACAATTATGAGGTTCGATTTTAGAATTTACTTAAACAATCTTTATCAAGGTAGAGGTGTCTTTTAGCATGGTCTTGGCATGATAAGTATATGCATGTATGAAGGAACTTTATTAATATAATTAAAGAGACATGCTCACATAGAAATATACTAGGTTCATTCATTAAATGTCACAACATACATAAATGGCTATCCTGATATAAGACATCAAATATATCATAATTAAGATCTTTTTATTTAGTCTTATCTACCTCATAACTTTCGTATTTCTATCTATTCCTATTCATCTCACTGTTATTTCCTCTCAATTAATTCTGGTTAGATACTTTAAAAGCTATAAGCTTATACTTAACTGGTAGACACCAATTCCTTAATACGAACCGACACTGAAACCCTTATGTGCACTATAAAGAAAGTAAATACCCAGTCGTCACTGGTCCTTAAAACGATTCAGTGTCGGAACCCTCTTTGTCGACATAAATCGACCTTTAATCTTTATGTCATAATGCTAATTTCCTTTTGCTTAGTTCTTCCTCTTTTTCCTTTTTCCTCAAAGTTATTCTTTTTCTCATAAGCCATGCAAGCATAAGTTTCAATAATGAATTCTAAAGTCCTTTCCTTTAAGATGATAAAAGAAAATAACCATAACAACTCAATGGGTAAGAGTAAGCATTAATAACCAATCATTCATTATGCTAAGACTAAAATGTCACTATATGATAAACCAAAACTCATCTAAACTCCACTTTTTTTGTTTCCAACAAACATGTAGAAACTCAGTCCCAAACAACCTTTACTCTCATTTAGAAATTTTATCAAACACATGGCATATACATTTACTCAATTTTCATGCATTTTTCACACCTTGTAACACAAATTTATTAGTATATCAAGTAATGAATTCAGAGGCTATAAAAATTATCTAAGACACTTCAATGTGTTCACAAGGTCCTGTAAAAATTTCAAAGCAAGAATTATTCTCTAACTATGCTAAAATAATTAGACAAATTCAGAGGTCAGAAATCCGCTATTTACAGCCAACAACCATAGTTCCCAATTTTATTGCCCTGTCAAATGATCATATTAACTCATACAAAAATTACTGGTTTAACTTCAAGATGTCCACAACATCCTGTAAAAATTTCAAGACGAAATTAGATCATTTGGTATAGTAAACAAATTATACAAATTCAGTGCTTCAGAAATTACTGTTCATACCGAAACTGAAATCTTCACGGTTTCTGAATTTTTAAAAATAGAAAACGTCACCTAAATACCTCAATAAAAATACTGAAGATACCTCCATATGTTAGCTTCATCATATAAAAATTTTAGCTCAAAATATTATCTCTATCTATGTGAATTAAATCATACAAAACTGAGCTGTCTGCATAAATACGAAAAATTTCAACAACAACATACAATTTCTTTTGGTTTTTCATGCATAATCATTCATCAAAACTCAAGATTTCTTAACAAAATCATAAATAAACAAGTTTAAACATAAACCCCTACCCAAAAGATGATCTTTATTGAAGATCTAGACAACCACAAGCTCCTTGAAGTTTGATCTCCCAAGTAAGGAAACAAAAGCTCCTTCTTTCCTTTCTACCCGAATTTTGTCTGCTCTAGAACAGGTAGAAGGAAGCTTTTTCTTGAAAAACTGATGCTGGATTTGTGTTTGTTAGGTGGAAGAGCTATGGAAAAGTGTATTTATTTGTTGGATTTGGTGAAGAATTGAAGGATTTATGAGGTTGAGATGGTGGATGAAGATGGAGAGAAAGAAAGGAAGAAGATGAAGAAATGGAAGAAGGAAAAGAAAGAAGTGTGTGTGTGTGTGTGTACCGTGAAGGGGAGGGGAAAAAATGGGATTTGGGATTTTATTTTCCTTTTTTTTTTTAAAGTGTGGGTGTATGTGAGAACAGTAGTTTGTGATTAGATATATATATAAATAAGGATAACCTAGGAATTTCACAAACAAAATCACTAGAATAAATATAAAACACCCATAAAAAAAATATATTATTTTCACACACCTCTAATTCCAAGTAAAAATTATTTAATTAATCCGTTTTGAAGTTTAAATGTCAAAAGGAAACACAAGAAAGAAAACAAATTTTACTGAGATGCTAAATTAATTATGAATGATTAACTATCTATTAATTAACCAAAGTAATTGGGGTATTACATATATGAGTGAAGGTCTTTTTACTCTTATAAAATTAAAAATTCATTACATACACAAATACTGAAATGGATCATTAAGTAACAAAATAGGAACTTTCCATATTTTAGGGAAAATCGTTGTAACTTATAGAGATTTTTAAAGCAACCATGAAAGGACAGACATGTGACATAATTGACAAACACGTGTTCACATCATAACAGATATATCATATATCATATCATTATATATATAATTCTAAAATCGGGTTTTGAAAAATGGGTAATGATTGACATGTCATTCAACTAGACCATTTAATGTCCCGCTGATGAAAATATATTAAAAATCTAATTATGCTAGTTGTTTTATAGGAATATGATTTTGACTTTTTAATTAAAAAAAATCACATATTAAATATTTAATTTAATAGGGATTTGATTTTCAAAACAATCAGTTTTTTTTTTATATTGGAATGGGATTTAGATATTATTTTATGAAAAGACATTAATTTGCATTGGTTTTCATAGCAATGGTATTCAAATTTTATAATAAAAAAATCACATACTAAATATTTAATTTAATAGGAATCTAATTTTCAAATGAATTATATTTTCTTATAGGAATAGGATTCATAATTTTCTTTTATAGAGATAGAATTCAAATATTATTTCTTAATAAAATATGATTTTGAATCAAATTTTAGTAAAAATCTTAAATATTGTTAAATTTGATTTTTAAATATATTTGACTTTTTATAGGAATAGGATTCAAATATTAGTAAAAATCTAAAATATTATTTATAAAATCATTTGATGATAAAAATATCATTTTTGGTTTATAGTAAAAGGATTAAAATAATTTACGTTACAATATTTTTAAGAAAACCAGATTCTAAAATGTAAAAGATTAGTATTTGATTTCATCTAGTTGATAGATTTAATTAGACACTTAATTAGGTCATTCTAATTATCAATTGAAGATTCATTTATGAGCCTTAAAGACGTAAAAAAAATATGATAACATTTAATGCTAACAATAATTTCAATTTTCAAACAACAAAGAAAATATAGTATAACATAGCTATATGTTAGAATGGATTGACTTTTAAATATAAAAATCATGTATAAGAAATGGATTTATTTTTCTTAAAACAAATCTATTTTTCAAATAAATCAGAATTTTTTTTATAGAAATATTATTTTAAACTAAAAAAGAATTTTTTGTGAATAAAGATTTCAGTTACAACCGAATCACAGGAGATTTATTTTCCTAAATTGATCAATTAATTGAATTCAAAATTCATTCAACCGTTTTCAGTTATTATGTGTATTATTATTCGTAAAAGAAAAAAGTTTGTCTTATTTATGGATTAAAGGTAGTAGTTTTATCCTGCTCTTGGGTTTTTTTATTTTTTTTTATTTTGCTGTCAATCATATTCTTAATATTATTCCTAACATTTCTTTTTTGTTTCATTTGTCACAAAGGTAATTATTTTATCCTTTGAGTTTTAGATCACTGTTCAAATTTTATCCTTTACCTTCATCCACCTTTTCTTCATTTTTTTTTCCATTGTATTCATTGGTAAGAAAATATTCTTCCACTATTATTTTGATATTTTCCTAATTTCATTTTAAGTTATAATTTTTCTTTTGTGGTGCTAAACTTCCTTCTCTCTCTTCTTTGCTTCATTATCCTCCATTGTAATATTATTAGATATAGATCGCAGTACTGAGTTGTTTATATTTGGGAAGCTAATCATTTTGATTATCATTATTAATCTTTTTTCTTACATTTATCCTTTTTTTTTAATTTTTTTACATATTTAGACTCTAGTTTGTTTCTATTGTGCATCTCTATGCAAAGTTGTTAAGGCAATTATTTTGTATTTTTCCTAGTAATTTCTAGATTGATTCATTGTAACACTTTTATTTGGATTTTGAAACTTTGAAGTTTTTTTTTTCTTTTGTGGAAAGTAATTTCCAAGGCAATTTGAGGTAAGATTTTGTGCACAAAAATAAATTTGACTTCTTTATTTATATGATTGAATGTTTGTTTATACACATATTTCATAATTCTATAATTAAATACAAACAAATTCATTACATTACATCAATCATTTTTTTTTTTGGCTTTATAAGAAAGTTCTACTTAATATGAATTACGTACCTATAATTTTTGTAATACAATCAATTCCAAGAAATTGGTAGTGATATGGTATATAAGATGATATGCAATTTTTTATGATATATTATTCTAATTAGATTTTTTAGGCTTAATTTATCTATATTCCTCTTAAATGCAAAATCTTAAAGTATATGACCTTCCACCACATCTTGTTCACAATCTTGGTGCAGCAATTTGACTAGCAAAAGAGTAATGATAATTGACCTCCAAGAGAAGTCAAGATAATAATATTGTACTAGTAGAACAATTTTTTTAGTTAGGCTTTTAAGATTTTTATCGGTAATTTTTAAGTTATAGAGAATACCAAATGAAATAATTATAATAATAAATATAATTGATTATAATTGATTTGAATTGACTTGAATTTGATTAGTAATTTTTTGCTTAAGTTATTAAAGGCTCTGTGGTTCAATATATTTATTTAGAAAATATACTAATTATAATAATAAATATAATTAATTATACTTGATTTTGATTTGATTATCAATTATGATTCCTAATTTTTGATTGAGTCAAATATGATTTCTTTTAAAATAGATATTAGTTTTAAAGAACGATATTTGAAATAGGATTTGAACAATTAAGTTAATATTTTTTTAAAATAAAATGAACAGTTTTTATCAGGTTATTTATTTAGAGAAATATATCAATTATATTAATTAGACTTTACATTAATTTTTTTTGCTCAGGTAATTTATATAGAGAACATATAAAATTTTAGAAATTATAACAAGCATAATTAATTATTATTTATACTTTATTACCAACCATGATTCGTAGTTTTTTTTTTTTATAAACTTAGATAATTAGTAGAGCAATATGTTATTTTTTTGTAGATTTGAAAAACTTTTGATTTTTTGAAATTGAGATTAAATCAATGATTATTTTTGTTCATGTTATTTATTTTGCTATGAAATTTTTTTGGCTATAGGTTTTTAATTTATAGGAAATATTAATTGTAATAATTTTAGTAATAAATATAATTGATTTTAATGGACTTCAAATTGATTATGAATTTTGCTCTTATTATTTAAAAATAAAATCTTTTTTTACTCAAGATATCTTGGTTGTATAATAATTTTAATAATAAATAATTAATTATTGTTGATATGGATTTGATTTTCAAGCGTGATTCCTAATTTTTTTATTACATCAAATAATATTAACTTTTATTACAGTTAAATATTAGTTTTTAAGATTACTATTTCAAATATGATTTGAAAAAAAAATTGTTGAATACATTTTTAAAAAAATGAATGATTTTTTGTTTGGGTTATTTATTTATAGGATGTATCAATTATAGTCATGATAGTAATTTTAATAAATAAAATTATTTGTAATTTATTATAAATTATGATTCAAAATTTTTTGTTGAATCAAATAATTAGTTGAGCAACATGTTTTTTTAATAGATTTTAGCATTTAAAAACTTTTGAATTTGAAATAAGATTACAACATTAATAATTTTCAATGATGTCATTAATTTTGATTTGATATGAAATTTTTTTGGATATGGTTTTAATTATAGAAATATCATTTGTAATTATCATAATAATAAATATAATTAATTAGTATAATTGATTTCTGTTGAATTCATTTTGATTATTAATTTTTGTTTGACTTATTTATTTATATTACATATACAATATTTTAGGGTGAAGATATTTATTAAGGGATTATACTAATCATAATGATTAATATAATTGATTATAGTTCATAATGATTAGTATAATTGACTAATCAATCATGATTCTTAATTTTCAGTTAAATCATATAGACTAATTTTTTAAGTTGGATATTAGCTTTAACGACTAATATTTGAAATAGGATTTTAAAAAATAAATTAGATATTTTTTTTAAAACTAAATGTCAACAATTTTTTAAGGCTATTTATTCAGAAAATATATCAATCATAATAATTATAATAAATTATTAATTATAACTTATTGCTACTCAATATTATTTATATTTGCTTATTAAATGAGATAACTAATTAAGTAATATGTTAATTTTTTATTAGAGGTGCTAAATGACTCAAATAGGATAAGTACGAAAAACAATAAATTTGATTTGATAAAAAATCATTTGTGCACTTAACCAAACAAATGATTAAAAGAGAGAGAAAATTACACGAAACAAAGCATTGAATATTCATATGAAAATCACAAAAAAAAAATTTCATACCAATAATCTTTTTTCCCCTTCTTTTTTTTTATATATATTTGAACATTTTAAAATTTTTTAAAGTTGAAATTGAGATTATATCATTAGTAATTTCTTGTCATATTATTTTTTTTATGAAAATTTTTTTATTAGGTTTTTAATTTATAAAAAATACCAGTTATAATAATTATAATAATAAATATAATTAATCACAGTTAATTTCAGTTGATCAATAACTTTTGCTTAAGTTATTTATTTCGATGTAAAATTTGAGTTTTTTTGTTCAAATTATTTATTTAGGGAATATACTATCTACAATGTTAAATCTAATTTAGTATACTTGGCTACAATATTTAGCTAATTAATTGTAATATCTATTTATCACAATGTATTTCTATACAAATTGACTGCTATTGTTTACAAAACATTAACCAATCTATTCAAACATACTACATTTAATATAGTACTCCACTTTTTCTAATTATGTATTTATCATTTTATTTTATGGGATAAGAATTAATATATTTATTTAAAGAGTATAATAATTCATTTTAATACATAAATGTATAAATTATAATTTTTTAAAGGACAAATTAGATAGACCTCTCTTGAAGCCTTTCATAATTACAATCATCTTCTTCTAGATTTTAAAAAAATTATTCACGTCTCTTAATTAATTTAACATCATTATTCTTACACCCTTATAGTTTATTTTTTTCATTTGCAATAAAAGAAAAATAAATAAAATTGTCAAAATTAGCCCTACCCACCCATAGCCACCACCATCCACTCCAACACCCACTGCCTGCAACCCCCCCACTCCCTCTCCCACCGAGGCTGGTTCTTCCGACACATAAAAGAAGACCTTCATAGTGTGGGTCCAGCATGAAGCCAAGCCCTCCATTTTTAATTGGTGAGGAGACCTGTCGTTTGAGGACAAGAGGAAGCGCAAGTCACGTGAGATAGCCAAGCGTAACAGCAGAAGGTCCTTTTACCCTTTTATTATTCTTCTTCTTATCTTGTGTTTTGCTTAAACTCCTTTCCTTTTCCTTTTTGTTATATTTTCTGTTTTGGATGTATGAGTTGGTTGTGACCCATGATTGGTATTATGGCCCCTAAATGATGTTCTAATGCAAGATGTTGGAAATAGAACCAACAAAAAAAAAAGGTTTCCTGGTTTAGTTTTTGATGAGGAGAATTGGATGGGCAGTGTTGCAATCTCCATTTTGAGTTGAAGTTTGAAGGAATTGACATTATCTGATATCGATACATTGGTGGGGAAAATGGAAGGCTTGGCTTCATGCTGGATAGCTACATGCACTATGAAGCTTTTCTTCTCTGTGTTGGAATAACCAGCTGAGGGAGGGAAAGAGAGTGGGGGTTGGAGGGGGTGGATGGTGGTGGTGGCTATGGGGTGCGGTAGGGGTAATATTGACAATTTTATTGATTTTTCTTTCATCATAAATGAAAAATAACTATAAGGGTGTAATTGTATTGATGTTAAATTAATTAGAGATGAGTATTTTTAAAATCTAGAAAGAGTAAGTGTAATTATAAAAGACTTGATAGAAGGTTTATATAATTTGCCCATTTTTAATGTTGATAAATAGATTTAATGTTCAATACTTATTTTACTATTAATTATCTCTTGCACCGCTTACACGGGTAATAAACTAATTATACTACTAAAAAAGACTTGGAATTAATAAGATTTATGTTCGCTCATTCCTTAACAATAAGTTTCAGAATATCACTAGAACATAAACAATATTAAAAACTTACTTTAACTAGATTATGTTGAATATGACGGACGACATGTCTGAGAAAAAAAAATGATTGGTTTAGTGGTCTACGTTATTGAAGCTCAAAACTTATTAAGAAATAGTGAATGAATTAGAAATACTTTTTAGACCTAATTAGTTAACATAAGTTCACATGTTTCGATTAGAATAAAATCTCAAATTCAATCAAATTAAAAGAATTGTAAAACATCAATGTAATCCTTAAAGAATTCATTACAATAATTTACTTATCAAAAAATTAAAATTCATTTTAAATTAATCTAAATATTATCCTATGTAAAAAAAACATTACTTGATGTATGACATGTCACATTATGTACTGATTCTTCTAATGTGGAAAATATTAACTAAGGTGTAATTGGTTAATATGTGTCGGTGGATTTCATATTCATCTAAAAAAAGAAGAAGTAAATAACATCTCCTTAAGATTTATTCAAATAATACTCTGTCTTATTCTTTTTAAAATTTGACACTCAATTTCATTCTTTATATAAAAAATAATAAATTAATAAAGTAAATAAAAACTAATAAGAAAATAAATTTTATAAATGTAATTTCAACTCGATATCTCTCTTAGATTGAACAAATTCCTAAAATTCAAAATTTTAAATTTTATATCCTCAAATTTATACTTGATTAAAAATAAAATAAAATTATTTAACTTGTTGCTTAAGAATGATATGTGAGTCTTACAATTGAAAAGATTGTAAGCAATATATGATAAATTAGTCCAACTTTAATATTTTTAAAGGATTTACAGGACAAATTGATCCTAAATTATTTATAAAATTATTCAAATTGGTCTCTAATAAAAATATAAATATAATAAATAAACTCATTAAAATACTAAAGAATAATTAATTTGTCATACGTTTTTAATTGTGAGAGATCACAAATATATTTTTCATCCTTGAGAGATTGGTTTATTTGTGCTATTTTTGTCAAGGATAAACTTAGTAGTTTACTTTTTTTTTTAATATATCTGTGTTATTCTTATGTACCAACTCAAATAAATAAATTATTTTATTTTATTTTAAGCTATATATAGATTTGAGGATATAAAATTTAGAATTTGCGTTTTAAGAACTAAGAAACTGATCGAGTTAAGGTTACAATTATAAAATTTATTCTCTCTCTATGGATTTATTTATTCTATTTATTTATTTTTATTACAAACCAATTTAAATGATTTTATAAATAATCTAGGATCAATTGATCCTTAAATCCTTTTGAAAATACTAAGATGGACCAACTTATTTCACATTTCTCATTACTTTTCAATCGTATGACTCATATATCATTCTTATGCAATAACTTAACTAATTTTATTTTATTTTTATTTAGGTATAAATTTAATTATATGAAATATAATATTTGAATTTTAAGAATTATTTTAATCTAAGAGGCACATCGAGTTAAAATTATGTTTATAAAATTTATTCTCCAGTTAGTTTTTATTTTTTTTATTAATTTGTTCTTTATTTTTGTTTATATTTATAAAGAATGGGGTGGAGTGTCTAATTTTGAGAAGAATGAGGTGGAGTGTCATTTAGCAAACTTCAACGGAAGCCTTTGTTATTTACCTAAAAAAAAATACAAGACATCAATTTAATTGTTTTCTATATTTTATAACTTTTTCAAAAGCCAATTTCGTGTTTATTTTGACAGACATGAGACAACTGTGTCACATGATACATTATCATGTGAAGATTAATTTGAGGTTTTGTTTTTTCAATTAAAAAAGCTTAATTTCTAATATATTTAAATTACTTCTAACATGAGGTAGAATAACTTTGATGTTCTAGTAACGTAGGATTGATTAAGATGGTAAATTCCTTGATTCCTTAATAAAAAATCTGGAGCTTGAGTCTTAAAAATGAAACAAAATTTCATTGAAAAACTTGTATTCCTTTAAGGGACCGCCGTCAAGTTGGGTCGAATTAGTCAGGTTTCAAATAACTATAGGGTCTGGATACTTGGAAAAGAAAAATTGAACTTGTATTTTATTTATTTATTTGTTTTTTTGGTTTAAATTTAGATTTTGGAAATCCTAAATGACAAACGTTAAACTGTTGTTATGGAGGAGGAGGAGTTCCAACTTCCAAGTCAGGGGTGATGAATGGCGAAGAAAATTTCTTCAAAAGCAAATTAGCAGTCCGTTAACGTTGGGAATGTGGACGCGAGCGGGGGGTGACAACGGTCATGAAAATGCCAATAAAAGAATCTGTCCTCATTTCTCTTTCTTCCCTCCCCAACGGTAACTTCACAGAACCTGCTCTCTCTCTCTCTCTATCTATCTATCTATCTCTTGAGGTGGGCCCCACACTCATTCTTCATCATACCTTTGCTGTGCCAGAACCAAAAACAGTGAGAAACGAAAAGATGAAAATCTTAATTAATAAGCAATAATGAATGACTCTTGGGGGCAGGGCCAGGCCGCAACTGCATGGGTGCTGTTGCTGTTGCTGTTGCAGTGTGTAAGTCAAAGCTCCAAATCACAAAACGCCCTTTCAACACAGCATACTTAAAACACACGATCAGCGCGTGTTTGGAAGCATCGGCAAAAACAACCAATGAAAGCCATCATATTTGATAATATAAATAAATAAATTATTGTGAACAATTAGTTATTTTAAGTTTTTAAAAAAATTATATTATAAATACAAGTCTGTACCAAAAAACTATTTTAAAATTATGATCAAGCTTGAATATCAAATACTATATCATATAAATAAATAAATAAATTATTTCGTACATTTTTAGTAATTTATTAAACAAAGTAATACTTTTATATAATCTAAACAAGACATGGTACTTTAATTTTTTTTAAATTAATACGTATAAAAATAAATTAATTTTCAAATAACTGGTTATATAAAAAATTATTAAAATAATTTTAATCTCATAATTTTTGAAGTAGAAAAATTTAAATTATTCTTTATTTGAATTTAGTTTTAATGTACTAGTAGTATAAAAATTTATTATATTATTATCTAATTAAATTTTTTATTTATACAAATTTTTAAATAATATATACATAATTTAACGAACTATACTTATTTAGTAATATTTATTAGATGACTATATAGAAAAATTTTACATCAAACTCTTTTTTATTTTCTCCTTCTAATTTTATTTGCATCCGCTGGCGGCAGGTATTTATTTACAACCTTCTGCAGATGCTCCCCGACAACGCACTTCTTCGCCATCCCAAATTACATTCTTATCCTCCTCTCCTTTAATAACCACAGGTCGAGTCAACATTCAAACCCGATTTTATTAATGCCCATTTATCATATTTTGACAATGTTTCCAAATCATATTAGAGTATTAATAATAACTAATAAAAATTTGTTCAACTCGTCTGACAAACTATCAATATTTCTAATTATCCCATAAAAAAATAACTCTAACTATAGTTTTACAAATCCTTTTACAAATATTGATAATTATATTAACGATAATTTATGCAAATGTTTCAGAAAATATTAAAAGTTCTAATAATAATCATGCAAACCCTTTTATCAATAATAATAATAATACTAATAATAATAATTAATGCACTATTTTGACAAAAGAATAATAAAAAATAATAAAAAAAAAATCTATTTACAATATATTAATAAATCTAATAATAATTTATGTCAAAATTTTACAAAATATTAATAAATCTAATGAATATTAATATGAGCTTAATTTTTACTCATTAATCGTATAAAATATTTTTACACTTTCACCCAATAAACTCATACCATGTACATGATTTTTCAAGCAATAAGTATAAAAATTAATTATTATTACTGATATAGCAATATGACAATACACATAAGAATTTACATTGTATGTTTATTAAAATCAAACTCTAATAATATACACAAGTCTTTATACAAAATATTAATAGCATATATATATATATATATATATATATATATTGTATTTTGAAAATTATATTGTTCACAGTGAGGTTTGAATCTTTTCATGTTTTATACTCAAATTCCTCACAACTAAATCAATCATAGTGGCTTAATAACAAATATTTTGAGAAAATATTAATAAATAATAAGTTAATAAGTATGCATATTTTTTTTTCAAAATATCGATATCTCTAATAATAATTTATGAAAAACTTTTACAAAATATAGTGACTCTAATGATAATTTATGCAAATATTTTTCAAAAATACTAATAAATAATAACAATGCAAATGTGTTTATAATATATTAATGATCAATAACAATATATGCAAAACTTTTTACATAATAATAATCACTCGATCCTTGAATAGTTGTCTAATTATAAATGCACAATACAATTAAGAAAATGATTAGAACAATATCAATGCTAATAAAAATTAGCAATAGTTTACTAAATTGCCCTGATTTCTTTTCAATACTTTAACTTCCTCTCTCCTTATTTACTAATGAGTCAATAGTATTTAATATGAGTATTGTTAGTAAAAAATAATTAATACTACTTAAACTAATCTAATTATTTTTAGACAAAATGAATTTTTAAAATGAATAATTATTTAAGGATGGAAGGAATAATAACTCTATAAACCCTAATTTATGTTTCACAATTCAAAATTAGTCATAACAACATGGAATTCACAGTGTTGACATATTCTTGCCTTATTAATGCTTGCTTGGTATGAATTTCGAATTACTTGCAATATTCAAAGGAAAGAAAACGAAAAAAGAGGAATATACCGTGCTGTATTTATCAGGTGAATTATTTTTGGAAACAATTATTCCTTCATTTTCGTTTAATAATATTGGTTTATTCTTATATGGTAATCAATATCAATCGAGCCACACCTAGATTCTCTTCCCCTTTGACTAACTTTCCTCTAAATTTAAATACCACCAATACAAGGGGGAGAAAAAGACACAAAAGATAAAACAAAATAGTGAAAATACCTTTACCAACTGGTTTTAAACAGTCTTTTTTAGAAAGCAAAAGAGAGAGGGATGGAGGGCAAAATAGGGTTTTTGCTTTGAGAGGGAGAGAGGGGGGAGTAATGGTCAAAGAACGTTTTTGTTTTTCATAAAATTTGACTGTGATAGCTGTGTGCTTGTTAAGCTAATGCACGCTATGCCTCTGGCTAATAACACGCAAAGAAAAGTTGGCCCCACACTGACTCCGATATGACCCTTCAAACATTCTCTATTTCCCATCACAAACACACACACACACACCCTCTCCCTTTAAATACCAATCCCTCTATTCCCGTTCAATCTCTCTTAGATATCAAACACCCTCTCAAAACAACAATAAAACCAACAACACACACAAAAAAAAAAACAAAAGACCAATTCCAACGTTTGATTCTTTGACCAACAAAACACAAGAAAGAAAGAAGAGAACGTTCATCAACATGTCCGTGGTCGCGGTTTCGAATTCTCCGGTGTTCTCTCCATCTTCCTCCCTCTTCTGCACGAAGCCTTCGAAAATCTCTTCTACGGCGTCGTCTTGCTCTTCGCCTTCTGCTTCCTCTTCTTCGAACTCAACTTCTTCGCCTTCTTCTCCTTTGCGTCTTCGGCTTCCGAAGCCACCACCACCGACCGTGTTCTCGAACGCTAGTAATAACTCTTCGTCTTCGGGTGCCACGTCACCGAACGGCACCGTTTTGAAGAGGAAGAGGCCGGCGAGGCTCGACATACCGGTGAGTTCTTTGACTTTTGGGGTTCCGGCGACGCCGTCGGCGGTGGCGCGTGACGTGGTGGAGGAGGCGGGAGAAGGGTTCTCTGTGTACTGTAAGAGAGGAAGGAGGGAGTACATGGAGGATCGATACACCGCTGGTGATAATCTACGCGGTGAAAACAAACTGGTAAGAGAGGGAACAAAAAAGGTTTCTATTTCTTTTTTTACTGGTTCTGATTTTTGGTTGGTTTCTGGGAAGTGGGGTTGTTGAAAGTTGGAAACTTTCTTTGTGGAATTGATCTGGGTCCATCTTTCTTAGATTGTTTGAAGAATTTTTCAAATATTTGTGAAAAAATGCTTTTTATTTTTATTTTTTGGTTGTACTATGAAAAAATAGAACTTTGATGGATGGTTTTGTCAAGTTTATGCATCTGGAAATCCTTATTAGTTTTTGCAGTTTGAAATCAACTTTTGGCTTGTAAAAAATCAGCTGCTAGGAAAATTTTTCAGTTTATATGTTCTTTTTTTTTCAAAAAAAATTGTGTATCAATGTTTGAGTTATTTTGAAGTTGTTTCTCTCAGTGATTAATGGGTGGGGACAATATTTGGTTTCGTGAATTAAATTAATAAGATATGCCTACATGGTTCAAACAGAGAAACTAGGTTAAGGTTATAATGAATGTAATGCCCTAGATTCCACATGCTTAATGAGCTAATGGACATAGATTTCGAATCTAACATGGTAAATTTGGTTTTTTGATGATCATGGCAGGCTTTTTTCGGCATATTTGATGGGCACGGAGGTGCGAAAGCTGCTGAATTCGCAGCGCGTAACTTGGAGAAGAATGTGTTGGATGAAGTGATCATGATGGATCATGAGGATAATGTTGAGGAGGCCGTGAAGCGCGGCTACCTCAATACCGATTCTGATTTCTTGAAAGAGGATCTCCATGGCGGTTCTTGCTGTGTGACTGCATTGATCAAGAATGGCAACCTTGTGGTGTCCAATGCTGGCGATTGCCGCGCGGTTATAAGCAGAGGAGGTGTTGCAGAGGCCCTCACATCCGATCACCGGCCTTCAAGGGAAGATGAAAGGGACAGAATTGAGACCCTGGTAAGCATTCGATCATGGTGTTAATTTCTCTTTTCTATGTGGTTTTTTGAAACGTGTTTTGAGTTTGGCTTTGTTGCTAGTTCTTAAGCATTATATAACTTGTTTTGCAGGGTGGCTATGTTGATTTTTGCCGCGGCGTTTGGAGGATCCAGGGATCCCTGGCTGTATCCAGGGGAATTGGAGATTCACACCTGAAACAATGGGTGATAGCAGAACCTGAGACCAAAGTTCTCAGAATTGAGCCTGAACATGACTTGTTAATCTTGGCTTCAGATGGATTATGGGATAAGGTAACAATAGTCCTAAGCAAGTAACTGCAGTGCTTAGGGTGAGTTTGTTGTCAGAAGAAAACAATTTTCGGTATTCATTCCTGTTTTCAATCTGTTTCTTGTTTTCGGAATTTTTTTTTGCGAAGCAAACACTGAAAATTGGAGATGAATACCTAAAACGGTTTTCTGAAACCAGGCCCACCCTCATGGTTTCTTAGTATTGTAGAACATTGTTGCTCAAATATGAGCTGTTTAGCTAATGAGTTTTTCTTTGTAACTCTTGTTGCAGGTTAGTAATCAGGAAGCAGTAGACATTGCTCGCACTTTTTTGGTGGGTAACAAGCTGCAGCCATTGCTGGCCTGTAAAAAGCTAGTAGATTTGTCAGTATCGCGAGGCTCCATGGATGATACAAGTGTTATGCTGATCAAACTGAAGCACTATGTTTGAAGTTTTCACTAGAACAAGAGAAGAATATGGGTGCCCTGGTGGTGATAGAGTAGCTGATTCTTTTCTGTATATATACCTGATGATGACATTTAGTGGATTCTTTGCACCCCTAGAAAAGATAAATTAACAAAATAACATTTAGCAATTTTTCCCCCATAGAATGATATTGATGTAATAAGCATTCAATTCCTTTATACATTACTATTCTTTTTGGCAACATTCATTTTTCCATGTTGAAGTTATCAAATTTGCTATACAGCCGCCCCTCCCTTTTTGGATACTCAAGCAAAAATTGCATATTAGTCAATGAATCTCTATTACTATATCCAAGTTAACCCCTTCTAAGTCTCAGCTTAATATTAAGCTTCTAGATGTGTTGATTGATCCGTGGAATGTTCGGGATATTTGAGAGCTTAATACTCAAGCAAAAATTGCATATTAGTCAATGAATCTCTATTACTAAATACAAGTTAACCCCTTGTAAGTCTCAGCTTAATATTAAGCTTCTAGATGTGTTGATTGATCCGTGGAATGTTCGGGATATTTGAGAGCTTAATATTAACCTACTGGATATATTTGATTGATCCGTTGAATAGCTACAGTGAATCTGACAGCTTTAATCAAGCTGCCATTTGCTAGGGATGAATTTACATAACGTATTTGCCTCTCTCTGATCAGTTTTGAGCCTTAATGGTATGCACATGAGTTTTGAGCCTCAAATTGGTTTATGATAAAATCAGTGTTGGATTAATTGGTTCTCAAGAAAATTAAATAAATACATTTTGTGTTTCCTCACCACTATAAATATAAGATAAGTTAGCCATATCTCAGTATTTTCTAAAGATATATAGGACAAAATAGTTCTTAACAAATTATAAAATAGCTCAAATTAATCATTAACAGAAATACAAATAAGACAAATAAATTTATCTAAATAATTGAGATGGATTAACTTGTTCTAAACTTATAAATGTGGCGGATTCTTAAGTGTATTTTTATCCGAGATTAAATTGGGGGGTCTACTCAAAGTTATAATTCAATTTTTCACTTCTTTTATAATGAGCTGAGCACTGCAATTATACGTTGATTACGATTTTTATTTATCATATGTTTTTCTTACTTTTTATCTTTAGAATTGCAAATGGTTTGCCAGATTCTGACCAAGACTTTTTTATTTCTCGTCTCAAATAAGTGGCTCACGGAAAACCTTGAGCATTGGAAATGGAATAATGGGAAAATTGAGTTCTTTGTTTCATTTGAGTGAGAGACTGGGATAAGGTCCATGTGATGTGAGATATAGTACTAGTATAAGAAAAATTTAAGTCGTTATCATTTTATTTTATTGTGCAAACTTATGTGAACGTGACTATTAGTTTATGAATTGTGATCAGCACCGATGAAATAAATTGACCAAGTAAGCTTCCTGGCCGTTAGGAGCACTGACTACGTCCCCTGCCGACCCCCGATTTGAACAAAAGACCTAAGACACATTCCTAGCCGCTAAACTCTCATATCTTTAGCCACCCCTGTACACTGAATAAATGAGCCAACTCATAAACAATGATGCTATTGTTAGTTACATATCCACCTAGAAAGCAATGTGATTTTTGGTGAACCAAAGTTATTCATCATTGACAGATGTGACTAATCTCATTAATGCATAGAGTTCAAAGACATAAATTTTGTATTTGATTATAAGAGTCCATTCATACACAAAATTAGGGATTGAGTCTCTATCTACATACTTAATAAACTCGACTAGCTACAAATTGTGCTAAGTCTCCTAGTTAAGTTTGTGATTATTATGAATATAATAACGTCATTCGATATACGTTATCAATGCTAATTAGCGAAAAAAGAAACAAGTATTGTAATAATTATTTGCAAAGTTTCTAATAAAAGTAGATCAAATAAAAGGTAATTTTTTTTCCTTTTGTTAAAATATTACAATTTCAAAATTAATAAAAAATTAAATTTATAATCTAATGGGCACTATTCAAATCCTTTATTACTAATACAACTCGAGTAACTTTGATAAAAGGTAATTCAATAATTAGAGATAGTAGAGAAAAATAAAGAAAATCATTAAGAATTCTATTATGAAAATTTGGCATTTAAATAGTTCAATTATAAACGTAATTCATGATGAAACATTATGACATTCAATTTTAAACTTGCGTGCCGATCCACTTGATGGTATATGATTCTAGTTGTTGTTTGTTTGATTGAGTTATGACTTCATTGAAGAAAGAAAAGAAGCACCAGCTCAGTGTGTTCAGATTAACATTGGGGATAATAATAAAAACAGTTGCGACTCACTGATATTTGTTTTTTGGCTTGACTTGAGATTGACTTGGGATGGAGACCACACGCAAGTGAGACACGTTGTCATTAGTTGATCCTTCTAGGAAGGTTCATACATCATGTCATTCTTCTCAACATAACATTTGTACACACACCCAATGATCTTTTGTCAAATGATCCCCACAATAATTGTACGAAGATCTGAGATGAGAGGAATCTACAAGTAACCAACCTCAAAGAACCAATCACCACCTAACATTTGTTAACATGCAGTATATATATATATACCGTTTCATGAACTTGATTGATTCAGAGAGGAATTAGTCATCGCCCAATGATACATACTATGCACCTTTTATGGAACGTGCATATTTGGCTGTCTGGACTTTGGAATATTGTCCTTATGTATTTTGAATTTAATTTTAATATATTCTTAGTTTAAAAACATTTTATATTATTGATATCTAGCTATATGTTGTTATGTAAATAAACGTGTATTGTTTAGCTATTTATTGTTTTAAAAATCTTATAAACATAAATATGTAATGGGATGATAATGTAAAGTTAATTACTTTACGCTTATAGTGTAGAAATTTTATAAAGTAATCTAATCGTGTAATGTTTTATTGGCAAATATGGTTAACTTTTTTCTCATTATACAAAAAATCATATAAAAAAAGAGATTGATTAAATAATATTATAAAAAAAATTATATTGTTAGTGTAATAAAATTAAATTTATTATTATTATTATTATTCTAATTGTCCTATTTTTTGTTCAATACCCAGAAAATAACTTTATTTTTTTAACTCCTTGACTAGGTTAGATAAATTCTTAGCATTATTTCTGTGTGTTTGTTTTGAAAGAGCCACGTTCGCCGCTGTTTCTGGTAAGAGGGTCAAAGTGTCAAACCGTCTTGAAATTATTTTTTCTTTAATAAAAAATTATACTGTCTATCTGTATGGTGACGGTGAGAAAATACTGGTTTTGCTTTTGGGTTGAGCCAGTCAAGTTTGTGCAGTTCCTGTAAGTTGCACCACTTGTTCCTTTGGCCAAATAAGTGTCTTACAAAATCAAAGTTTGCTTTTGTGTGGGAAAGGATTCCAAGTGTGTAGAAATGCTCAGTTATTTTATCAATACACGATCAACATGTGCAATATAATACACACACAAAAAAAAAAAAGAGAGGAACAGCTAAGAAGCAGCCAATTACAGAATTTTCCTACACAGTAGCTGGATGAATTATTGCATACCTAAGAGCTTAGATCCGTGATTAATTGTCAAAGTAATTTATATGAACTATACTATATATGAAGCTGAAATCCTAATAAATCCATGGATATATCTGGAGTCTGTACTAATAACATAAAATGAAAACACGTATATCATAATTATTGACTCTAATACTTTGAGGTGACACATTAGCCATAATTTCAAGGCATGGAATGGAATAAACCTTGCGTTCATTAGAAGATTTCCTTCCCCCATCTCTTAATTTATGCGTGTTTCACACATTATGTATATAGAAACAATTTCCAAAACCTATGAAGTTTAAATTAAGTAACCGTCTTCATGAAATCATGAGAAGCGCGTGGAAAAATAGTACCGATTGAAGAAGAAACTGGTAAATGTCTAATGCTTAAAGCATGAAGCAATACACTTGTGACTTATGGACCCAAATTTTGTAATTATATATATGACGCGATTTATAAATGAAAAGGGATTTGTTAATTCTGATGTAAAATTCAGTACATTCACACTAGAGTGTTGCGCAAAGAGCAGGTTGAACCAAATCTAAACCCGACTCAAATTTTAAACCGAGTTAACTTTTAGAGCATGAACCCAACCTGGTGATAACCCAATTGATGATTGGATCAAACCAAGTAACTAGACCTTTAGACAACATATAAACATTTTGACAGACATTATACATAGTAAGTGATAAAATTTTACAAGTAAGAAACAAAAATCAAAAGATATTTTATAATACATATTTCAAATCAAATCATATGAATGTAAATATAACACCAAGTAATCTAAAATATATTAAGTAAATTATAAAATCTCATAATTTATTACTAATTATTACAAAAAAATATAACTTTAAAAGTATTGTTTGTTTTCAAACCAAGTGGGGCCAATTCAAAACGTGACCCAAACCAGGCTCAAAATATATTGGGTCAGGTTTGAGCTGAACCCGTCCAAATAATCTTCGGGTTGGCCGAGATAGCGGATCAAGTCGGGTCATGAACACCCACACTAATCAAGAACTTTTACTTATAATATACTTTATCTAGTTAATTTTATTGGCCACACAGCACATGCATAAAAAATTAGGAATCCAAAATCAAGATTTAATCACAAAACATGTTTACTAAAATATACTTAATTTGTTCTTTATTTTTATAGTACCAAGCCAGGACCCTACTTTCACATCATGGAAGCAAGAACACTCAAAACATTTATGTACAACACAGTCAAACTTGTGACTCTGGCCTCAAACATGGAGCCACTTTCATAAACACCCAAATTCGGAAGATCCGTTGAGAAGCGATGTACAATTTAGTAGAAGCTAGAAACCATATTCCAGTTCCAGCACAACAACCAAAAACACCAAAATCCCTCTACAGATATATTAAAATGTACTATAAGATAAGAATTAAGCAAAAGACTAGTCGATCAGTAGGAAACCAAAGTACCAAACATCATTGGCAGTCATGATTCGCCAATTACTTTGCTTTTGTAAGAGACTCTTGCTGACATTACATTCCATATCAAACATCTAAGTACTCTATATTGTACAAAAAACAGAACATACTTAAAATCAATTTACTCCAGAATATACCATTTTACCAAACTCCCACTTTTAACTAAATCAACATCTGCAACATTTTACTAACCGCCTCCAATCAATCTCAACACCACATATGTAAAGTGTTATCTTAACTAGAAAATCGGTAAGGCTAGGTCACCTCCAATGGCTGAGAAAGTGACACTAGGACCTGCAAAAAACACTCCAACGCCCCAAGTCAGTGTATAAAAAGAGGAGAAATGCAGGAAAAATGGGATTAGTATTATGATAATTTATGATTGATGGCGTTCAGTCCCTTATATAATGAAAGGCCTAATGTGAATAAATATGTATGAGATTATTCCCTTATTTTCTTATGTACAAGGAGATCATGCAATAAATGGGGTAATGAGCAAATATACATGGAATCAGTTATCATGAGTGAAGATATGTTCTAGATTGTAACTAAATTACTACATGATTTGGGTTAATTATGGTGTAAGTTCTAGACATTTAATACTTGGGATTAAGTCAGAATAAATGAGGATCCTTGATTGAATTCCTCAATATGGGGTCCACTTTTAGGATCCCGTGTTTGATTTCTTCACTCATGGGCCGATGAGATGAGCCCACAAAACTATTCCGATACATATTAAAAAAAAAAAAGAAAAAGAAAAGCTCACCTCATTTCCTACTTCTTTCCCAGTTTTCTTACTTCAGCTTATTATCCCCTCTCAAACACACCTTTTTCCCGTTTCTTGCTCTTTGATCTTGTGCCATTCTCCAAATAATATTATCTTATTTATTGATGTGAGTCCTAAACTTAACTCCGGCTCCCTAGAAGTGTTTTATTCTGTTATTCACACATTATATTTCTCGATTAATGTTATGTTTCGAATTGGGTGAACAAAATCGAAAAATTAATAATAAATACTTTATTGATATGTGTAAAGGATAAGAGTTGATATGAGTTGTTACAGATTGTTAGTTCTGTTATAGTCAGTTAGAAATCAATTATTGAAATGTTAAGCCTTGTGAAGCATGTGTTGTATGTCCTGTACATAAATATTTGTAGAACTCTTTCAATCATCAATAATACAACTCCATCAACTGCTAATAGACCCTACTATTTCACTTCGTACTAATACTGCAACATCATTACCTGTAGACAAACCTGTATCACCATTAGCACCTCAGCCTGCAGCTGCCACCATTTCTATACCTCAAAATGATCACAATATGACCACCAGGACAAAGGCTGGAATCTTCAAACCAAAGGTGTTTCATGCTAGTTTGGAACCTACTTCTGTTAAGCAAGCTTTGTCTATTCCACATTGGAAACAATCCATGGATGATGAATATGCTACCTTGGTTAGAAATAAGACCTGGAGTTTAGTACAATTACCACAAGGAAGGAGTGCTATTGGCTGTAAATGGGTTTATAAAGTCAAGTATAACTCTGATGGCTCATTGCAACAGTATAAGGCTAGATTGGCCGCAAAGGGGTTCAACCAAAGGCAAGGTTTTGACGCCACTGAAACATTTAGTCCAGTGGCTAAACCTACCTCTGTAGGGTTAGTCTTGACCTTGGCCTTGTCAAAATCATGGTGCATAAGGCAATTGGATGTTAACAATGCTTTTCTCAATGGAGATCTACTTGAAGATGTGTCTATGGTTCAACCTCGAGGCTATGAAGTTGGTTACAAGACACATGTATGCAAATTAACTAAAGCCCTCTATGACCATAAGCAAGCCCCCCAGGCCTGGTATCAAAAGCTATCTAATGCTCTGCATCACTTGGGGTTTCAGTCTACAAAATCAGATGTCTCATTCTTTACTAGATTTGCTCTGATGACTCTAATACCTTTGTTCTTATCTATGTTGATGACATTATGGTCACAGGGAGCTCATCTGATCTTAATCACAAACTGAATTCTTAGTTTGCATTGAAAAACATGGGGAGTCTTCATTATTTCCTAGGAATTGAGGTGCAACACACCAAATCTGGTGGACTGATTTTGTCTCAGTAAAAGTATGTTCAAGATCTCCTAAGAGTTTATATGAGTTGTTACAGATTGTTAGTTCTGTTATACTTAGTTAGAAATCAGTTATTGAACTATCAAGCCTTGTGAAACATGTGCTGTAATGTGCTAGCTGTATATAAATATATGTACAACTCTCTTGGTCATCAATAATACATTCATAACACATTATAATAATTTTGAGAACCTTACTCCACCCATAGCCCTGGTACCTTTAATATGTGAATGTGATAAGTAAATAAGCACGATTTTTTTTTTTTTTTTTGCTTCTCAAAGTAACAACTAAAATTGATGGGAGGCAACATAAATATCAATTCAATCGTTGGATTATATTTATCGTGTTCAATTATATTTATTATATTGATCATTCGTTTCAAACATTTACAAATTTAGATATCAATAAGAATATATTTAAAAACCTTTTATCGTTTACATATTTATAAATATTTGTTACGTTAATTTTTAAATATTGAAAAATACATTAAATAATTTTAGATTAATATTAATTCTTTTATAACCATGATATATAATATATGGAGTTCAATTCATCTAGGGGTATTGTAAAAAAAATTTGAAATAAATATTTATTCAATATTTTAAACATTAATTTAATTATCTTGCAAAGGTATAAATTGATACACTCTCTTTTTATAAAAATACATTGTTAATTGGTTTGATTCGGTTAGATTTATCGACTCACTTTTTCTTTTAGTAAAAAAAATATATATATAACCAACAAATACATTAAAAAATATTATCAAATGTCGTAAATTTCAATTGTACACAGCTTTTTTAATTTTATCTACAAATTTATAGTGAATATCATATATAACCAAATAATATTACAACAATTAACAAAATATATATGACTTATTAACCATACATAGATCACTGGTCAATAACAATTAACAATAAAATACAATAACTTATGGCATAATTAAGAGTGTTAAAAATATGAGACCAGCTCATTGGTTTGGGTATTGGATTATCGAGTTTAGAGTTACAATAACTGTTGGTCTAACCAATTCTAAACAGGTTTGCTCATATTTTACCCGAATAGACCCAATATCTCGAACCAAAACAAATTTAATTAATTTAGTTTGGATTGATCGAGTCTATTGATTGTATTTACCTTTATTTTATACTTATCAAACAGAATTTTTACTTACTCACACTAGGTTTGGTTTTTTGCTGGAACAACTTCAAACTATAACTTGAGCAAAAATCCTCTCTATTAGCTTTTGCCTAAATAATAATTTTGAGTTCTAATCGAAAACACAAACATACACTCAATGGCATTAGGAAGACAGATCCACAAAAGTGACAAAGGTAGTTAATTAACAGGTTTATCCACAAAAGTTTTGATATTTTCAATGTATGTGACTTATTATAAAGTTCTCAATCTTGAATTTCTTATATCCTTAACCACTGTCCTTATAGGACTACACAGCAAAACCCTTAATTAATTAATGGTACAATATGCCACACATTAATTATTAGGAAATTTAAAAGGTTCCGGGGGGCAATCTGGATTTCTAAATACGATCTATTAGCAGATAAGAAGATATGTGAAGAGGGGTGGGGTGATCTTTGCATGTTGGGCGCAAAAGATGGAAATATGCTGAGTGCACAAGCACTACATGCGCATCCATAAGCCATTAATGACTTCCCTTTTGTCTAACTCATCCGAGACAAAGTTCCGCGCCATTGCAATGAATTTGCGACAGATTAAACCCCCTTGCCATCTTCTTGCTTCCTCGACTCGAAAGCATATTTAATACGTGCTCCACAAATATGTACAATGATTCATTTTGATTTGTAACATTTAAAGGTTATATAATATAACTTTAAAATGAGTGGTTGGACATGCTTATAAAATATGCTTTAAATATGCTATAAAAACATAGAAGAATTTCTCTTTGTAACCTCTCAACAAACTAATCACCTCTTCATTATTTTTCCCCACTATTAATGCCAATATTAGAAAGAATGTCACAGGGGGAAGGGGAAGTTCTAATCCTGTGGACCAACAAAGCAACAATGGATTACACATCTTTTGCATCTTTTCATTAAATAGAGCTTTATCAATAATTGCTTATGAGACAAAGCGACAATGGAGCAAAAAAAAAAAAACAAAGTTCATACTTCTCATTTTTTTTTAATTTTAATTTAATTGATAGTGTGATACAAGTTCGAAGAAATAGATCAGCTAACGTTAGCACTATGCTCCTCTTGCATCATTCGTTCGCGTAGTGAAATTTCAATCTTTCATTTGTTTTCGAAAACTGGTTTTGATGAAGAAACAAAAATCGAGATTAATTTTTATTTTTATATATTATGATTAAATAAGAGGGATATCCTATCCTATTTACAACTTATAATGGGAAGTTCTTGGCTGCAAAAACCGAAAGTTAATTTTTTTTAATTTATATGTGTAAAAAATCCGATTAGGAGGTAATGGCTTTTTTTTTTTTTTTTTTTTCCTTAGGGTCTAAAGGAGGCAGTGGTTATAATTAAGGCAAGGTGATTGCTGCCAAAAGTCAAAACGTATCTATTATTTATGGAGGAATTGGGCTTCAAAATGTACTCCTGAGGGATACAAAGAAAGGCTACTTAGCTTTACACTAATGAGTTGCCTACTTTTTGGGATGGATGAAGTTGACTAATTCCACAATTTAATTTATTGGGAGAGACATTTTCTTTTCGCTTGTTTGTTTGACAGATTTGATTGTTGGCATATCCCTGGACATTATAATACTAGGCGATACCCGTGCACTCCACGGAGTGTTAATTTTTAAAATGTTTATTAGTTTTAAGTTATATGAATTTGTCTAATAATTTTATTTATTTAAATAATATTGTAATTTTATTATTTAAATATATTAATTTCATTTAATATATATCTATACATATATTTTTATTAGTTAATTTGAAATAAAAATGAAAATAATTGCTTGATTTTGTTTATATGAATACAGTGAAATTTAATTTTATATATAGAATTTTTCAATTTTTGTGAAATAAACAATATAATTGTGAAGTACTTGTTGTTATTTTCTTTTTTTTTTTTGTCTATTGTCATTTTCACTTAACAATCTTATTAAGAAATCTCCATAATACTCTTTTTTTAATCTATGATAGCTAAATTATGAAAATAAATTCAAAATTATAATATTTATATAATACAGTAAAATAATTTTTTAAAATAAATATATTTTAGATACAACAGATATTTTTTATCATATTAAAAATAAATTAAAGGTAAAATTTAATCTATACTTCACATATACCTCTTAAGATATGATTTTTTTTAAATATTTAAGAACGATATATTGTCTCTTCTTTGATTTGTGTCAGTTATATATCATTCTTATATATTCATTTAATTTTTTTTATTTATCAAAAATTATTTAGCATAACTTCTTTTTTTGAAAAAATTTCTCACATGTCTATTAGTTTTATTATAACTTTGACCAATTTCTTCTTTTTTTTATCATTGCTTTTATTATTTTTTATTTTTAAAGTCATAAAAGTCAAATAAAATAATTTAGAAGAAACGTATATATATTTATAGATATAAATGGTTATACTTTTATACTATAAACTTTTTTTTTTACAAAATATAAAATAGAAATTGATAAAATATTTTGATATTTAAATTTAATTTAAAAGAATTTTTTTTAATAATTTTAACACATGAATTCATCAATTTTTTAGAATTATTTAAAGAGACTTTAAAGTTAGTATAATATTTAATGATTGAGTTCACATGAAATAAGTAAATTCATAAGTTCACAAAATAAAACATGGTTTCCACAAAAATGAAAATCAAGAGTAATAGTGAAAAAGTAAAAAAAAAATTAACAACTTAAATAAAATTATGAGTTATTATTAAAAAATAATAATTAGTTTTATTAAGGAAGAAGGGCAACTAAGATAAATTAGATAAAATTTGATTAAACACATAAGAGTTTTAATAGACCCTTCTTAAAGGTTTGAATTTATTTTATTTTTTAAAAAAAATTCTAATTTAATGTATCATATAAAAATTGTGAATTTGAAAATTTTTCACGATTTAATTACCAAAGATTAAAAAAAAAAACAATGTTATAGAAAAGTTAGTTAATAAGTTGCTAGATGGGAGTGGCAACAAACCAAAATCATAATAATAATAATAATAATAATAATAATAATAATAATAAGCACTTCCTATGAATATTTCAATAAAAACTTGTATACTATTATTTCTACAAATATGATTAAAATAGATTATCTTATTGAATTTACAAAGTTATAATCATAGTAAATATATTAAATGGGAGAGCATAAAATAGAACTTTCATGAAGCAAATATTTATTTATTCGAAATACCCAAATACCTTAGCCATAAAACAAATATTATCATTCAAATATATATAGACTTCAAATTATCATTGCTCATATCCCTAAAACTATGACAAACAATTACGCCTAAACTTGCAAGAACATAAGGATAGCAATATATATATATATATATATTACAAATTGAGTAGATTTAGGATTGGTAGCAAATTGTGCTCCTTAAGCATCTAGTTAGGGGTTCGATTTCTGATGGTGTGTATAGATAAAATTTCATGGCCAGAGGCAAAACCAACATATATGACCTCTATACCTCGAGAAGATTAGTGATTCCTTCCGGCAGGAAATACCATTAGTTTATAAAAAAAAAAAAAAGGATTGTAGTATTTGATAAATAATCTTCCTGTAATTAAAGGGAGTTAGATAACACTGAAGGCTTCAAATTTCTTGCAATTTTTTTTCATTTAAAGAAAAGGATTGATATATACAAAGTAATTAATATGTTAGGTGTAAAAAACAACTAAATTAGACATTCGAAAATGATCAAAAGTAAAAAAATAATAATAATTCATGTTGATCATCCTAATTAATTTTTCATGATTGCAAATAGAGTTTTGTAGGGCCATTATTCTTTTTGGAAAGATATGAATTAATAGTCTTAGTATATGGATCTTAAAGTAGTATTAGTGACTTTTCAATGTTGGGAGAAAGACTTTTCAATTTTTCTTATTGTAGTATTAGTGACTTTTCATCATAAATAATTATTCTTTTTAGAATTTTTTCCTATGTTGGGAGAAAGACTTTTCAATTTTTCTTATTGTAGTATTAGTGACTTTATTAATAAGTGTTTTTAGACTTTTCATTTGCAAATGGTGAAAAAAAAAAAAAGACTTTTCAGATTCTGAACTTTTAGATTCTTTGTATTATTACATTTATATATAAATATATGAAGGTTTTTTGATAGATTAACTAATTTTAGCTAGAAATTTAACAAACCTTGTTTAGTTAGAACAGTTCTTGTCTTGTATTATGGACGATTTCATTCTTAATGTTTATGATTAATAAATTTAAGTATAAAAATCAAGACAAAATTTGTATTGAAAATAGTATATATCAATATATGTATATCTTTATTTATGTATTGACATCAATTTAATATATTATCAGCATAAATAATTATATGATGTCGTTCAATTATATGTCCTTATAGATGTGACTATTCCACGCCAAAAAAAATATGACTATTAAGGGCATGATTGTAAGAGTCAATCATTTATCTTTGCATGAGTACAAATAGGGATGGCAATGGGGTGAGACAAGTGCGGGGGGCACTTCCCCATTCTCTGCCCCGAACCTCCATGAGTATCCCCACCCTCGTCCTTGATCTCCACGATGGGGAGAAAATCACTATCATTCCCAATCCCCGCGAATCCCTGATCCCCACGTGGAGATCCACAGGGATGTGCAAAATTGTGGGAAAAAATCCTGTCAGCTAGAAAATAATAAAAAAGGCCCAAATTTAAAAAATAAAATAAAATAAAAAAAGTCAATTTAACATTCCAACACCATAAATTTTGAAAACCTAAGTTTCATGTAACATTAAATTATCAAATTCAAGTCTTACAAAATAAAAGTAACAACAAAAACATGTGATGCTCTGTTGCAAAACATAATGTCCAGGAAACGAAACAAAGCATCATGTCAAAGAAAAATAATGTCCAACAGAAACAATAGAAAACAATTAAAAAAAAAAAAGAAACACTAGAAATCATGTCCAAGGTTTAGGCCAATTAGTTCAACAAAAATAAAGCATGAGTGATCAAGCTTTGTTGCACGTCTAGTCCTCACAATCATCTTGCTTGAGTGATGCTTGCCTACAAAAAGAAACACATTAATTTCAAGTCTCAGAAAATTAAAGAAAAAAAAAAAGACAAAAAATCAAAGATCCAGAAAAAAAAGACCAATACAGAAAATTAGAGCTCAAAAAGAAATCAAAGATCCAAATAAATTGGGACAAAAAATCAAAGACCAGAAAAAAAAATCGATATAGAAAATCGGAGCACAAAAAATAAATCAAAGATCCAAATAATTCAGGATGAAAAATCAAAGAAAAAAAAAACCAGTATAGAGAATCAAAACCCAAAAAAAAAATCATAGACCCTAGAAAATCAAAACCTAAAAAAATCACAGACTTGAAAAAAATCAAAGACCTAAAAAATAAGGGGACAAAAAACCAAAGAAGAGTTGAACAAAGGTAGATCAAAGCAAGAATCCAAATAATAAAATAATATTTGAAACCGGTAAGCAACTAAGCATCCAAAGGTTGAAGAAGGTACCTATATGAAGAGGGTACTCGGAATCTCAGTTTTTAGCTTGTGATGATTTTCAGCTTATGATGGGTGTGGCTGTTTTTAGCTTTTGATGAGACACAGGGACAATGAGTGACCAGTGAAGGACCATGGATCTTCGGGGGAAGAGGAAAGGAGATTGAGGTATGGTTCAAGATCGAGGTCAGCTTCAAGAGAAAGCGAAGGAGAGCGGCGTTTAGGGCGGGGAGGAAGGGGGCCAAGGAGGAGCTAGCGGACATTGTAGGAGGGGCCAGGGAGGATCGAGGTCAGCTTGAGTCAATGGAGACTGGAGAGACTGAGAAAGAGTTCCAGAAAGGGTGTGTGTGCGGCAGGCTATGTGTGAGTGAAAGTGAACGTGAGGGGAAGGAAAAGTGAAATTAGGGTTCGGTAAGTGTATCATATCTTTTAAAAAAATTAATAAAAATAGTAAAAGGTTTATAAAAATTAATAAAAGTATATCTTTTATTAGAAATTACAAAATTACCCTCAGGGCGGGGGCTATGATCCCCGTCCCCATCCCCGAACTCACTACGGGGGGAGTTTTAACCTTGTTCCCTTCCTCGCACGGACAAAAATCCCCGCATGGTGGGATCCAAGTCCGGGGATCCCCACAAATACCCGTGCCTCCAACCCCCCATTGCCATCCCTAAGTACAAATAATGTTTTTCTTCTTAATTCGAAGCTCCCCCCCCCCCCCCCCCAAACAAAAAATAAAAAGTACCACCTAAGGGATGTGGATCTACAAGTTAACTTCATCTTTTGCCCATTTGTAGCAAAATTTCTTGATATCGATTCTTGCCTGGTGTTGTTTAAGGGTTGCCTACCCATTTATAAGATTTATATGCTTTTATATCAAAATGAATGAGGCCATAATGCTATGTTAATTTAGGACAGTAATTTAAAAACCATCTCATCTTCATTGTTTTGGAATTGAAACAAGCAATTTGCATTTGAATCCAAAGAACTATACTTTTTGTATTAATAAAAAACTCTTGGTAAACTTGGTCTATAACTCCGGAATGTTTTTTTTTTTTTTTGGGCTTCTATGAAGATTCCATAAACGTCCATGTGACGAGCTTTCCACACAGAAAAGGGGCGACATTTTTCATTAGCAATGGCGATACATGAATTGAATTTAGGTTTCCAGTAAGAACTTTATTGTTTAGAAAATGAGGCTATAGTTTTTTTGTTATCATGGTTAATTTCTTTCATTAATTTTTAAAATTCAATTATAGCTGACCCACAATATTGATGCAGGAGAAAATTAATAGACCAGAGGAAAGAGAGTTTTTGTTTTTCGATAAGTCATTACTGCTCAACACCCTTTATCAAGAAAGAGTGGAGCAAAGAAAAACCAGAACATGGACATAAGATTAGGTAGTGCATGGGCAGCACTAAGACCAGAGCAAGAGAGTGATTTACTTCAGGAGCACATAAGAATATCTTGTAGTGGAGCCCCTCAAGCACCATCACTTGATACTTGTAAAAGTTTTCAAAATACTACCCTTTAACATTAATTAATAGTATATATTACTTTCAAAATTTTCAAATCCAATAATGAAATTGGACCTAACCAATGAGCAAAATCTTAAGATTCATCACAAATTAGAAAAAGTAAGAATAAGAAAAAATAAAATCCAATTCATAAATTACCACAAATACACAGAGGGTGAAAGAGCACCCACCATTGCCCAAACCTGATAAAGTAGTGACCACGGAGAAGGAAAACAATGTAAAGACAATGGATGACTAGGGATGGTGAGCGGACAACATGTATGGTGCCGGTGGGCGGTGGGTGGTCAATCAAAAAATGCTACAGGGGATAGTCACGAAGGAAAGTTTTTGTTGGTGTGATTCTAACTCTAATACTTGGATATTATTGGAATATAAAAGTATAGAGTAGTTCTTCCTTAATTTTTCCGTCCAATCTTGGGGAGAAATAAAAGGTGGGTCCGATAGCTTGCTTTTCACCATTCCATCTTTTCCTTCTTCTTTTCCTTTCAACCAAATAACGGAAAAGTGTATTTTTTCCTTCCCATTTCCTTCCTTTCCCTCTCCTTCCATCTAATTTCCTTCCAACTAAACAAAGTGTTTGGTTTATTTCACTCTCCTGCATACAACCTAATGATTGAAGACCGTTGCCATATTTTATTAACCACAACATTCACTACATAAAAAAACTGTGAATTACGGCAATTATGTTGGGGAGCTATGGCGATTTTAACCGCCGCTTTTTTCAGGAAGGGTGGTTCAAGGAACCGTTATAAGTACTAACATCATTCGGTAAATTACGATGGTTAAAAAAAGTTGCCGCAACTAAAATTGAGAATCGCTGCCTTTTTCAATGAGAATTACAACGAGTTTGAATCGCCATTTTTCTTTTAACAAAACTGCCCATAATGCTTTGTAAATTGTGGCGGTTTTCAATCGCCATTTTTTCCATTTGAATTATGGCTGGTTAGAACCGCCGTTTTATTCCTAAGAATATGGCTCACTGTTCTAGTAAAAAACGACCGCTTTTTTCAATTTGAATTTTGGTGGGTTGGAACCGTCATTTTTCTCTTAACAGTGATCTTACTAAATTATGGTAGTTTCAACTTAAATATTAGAACCATCATAAGTGAAAATTTTTGTCAAATTTATATCAAATTTTCAATCTAATATGAAACCATGTTAGTTATTATTTTTATAGTTGTAATTTCACATAAAAACAAAAATACTTATGATATAAACATGATAATATGATATCCAATAGAAAGATGCATTACTTGAGTATAAAATGAATACTACACTTAAGAATAAGTACTTATAAGTCTAAAAGGAAAGTAATTCCAAGTAGTACACTAAAAGAAATTAATTCCAAGTAGTACGCCAGTCACACCAGTAATTAATAAAAAGATCAAGTACATGAACTAGGATGATTAGTTGCTGAATTATTATTGCTTCCATCTAATGATCTTCTTATATCATTAGGTGATTTAGACCCACTTCCTTTATGAGGTGCCTACAAGAAAGATATATATAAACTAATATAAGGCTAAATTAATAAATGAAAAACTCTAAGGAGACAAGCTTTACAAGTAAAAAGTAAGTACAAATAAATTGACAACAAAGGAAACATGATTCATATAAAATACTACAATAGTTTATATACCTATGAAGTAAGATTAGGGAATATTATTGCTAACTCATCTGGCATTTTCGTCCTCCTTCCTTCATAGCTATATATGCACACAATGCTTGAACTTGTGATTCCATTATAACCAACTTTTGTTGTACTGCTTGAGAGGATGCACTAGCACGACATGAACCTATATTCATACTGCCAATGCGAATTGTGGTACGTTTGAAGGCCTAAGTAGGAAACACTCCCATGCCTAATTCTTGACCACGTTCAGGATGTTCTTTTCTAAAATCCTCTTCAACTGCATCAGTTAGAGAAATCTTATCCATTTTTCAAGTCTTGACTCATATGATCATCAATTTTCTCGTATGAGTCATGAAAAATTGAAAATAGTTTGTGAAAGCAAGTTACAGAATATTTGGTGACTTTTGTGGTGAACTAATAATTATATTCTTGTAGTAATCCTATGCTAGCAATTTATGCTTGTAGCCATGTCAGATAGCAATCAACAAAACAAACTGCAATAAGATCTAGCAGTAACATCAAAGCAAATTACAACAATAAGAGTCGCGGCTTCAAACACAACAGAGCTGTCATTATAATTACTATATTAATATGCCGTGTGTTATACTTTTTCTTTTTCAAAAAAAGAAAAAGAAAAAGAAAAGATATGTTAACACCCAGAAACAGAAAATTATAATGATAATCATAAAGCAGTAATCGTACAGAGGGTCCATTGTCACAGCTTGCCCAAGTTTCAGAGGTGTCACCCTACGAATGAACAAACCAATTTGTACCAGAACTTGCATTTGCCCGGCGGCACTGCATTACAGGTCCAACGGTTATCTATCAATTCTTATTCCTATTCTCCTTTTAGCTAGCTTACATCAGAACTTGCCTTGGTGATTGAGCATCAGCAAAACAATACAAGCTTATATATAATTCTGTCTTTGTTCCAATTTGCCTCTTTTTTTTTCAGGGTTTTATTTAGGGCATAAAACAGACTACTGAGAATCTCCGTAGACAAATAAAGGCAGTATTAAGCCCAATAAAACCACAAAATTGCATGATTTGAAACCCAAAGCTGCATTTTATTTTATTTTCCCAAATGCTTATAACCAACAGCAAGAAAATTCAAAACACCTTTCATTTGCCAGAGGAATAATTTAAACATGCGACAGCTGGTTTCAATAACTGTTGAATGTTAGGTTCATGGAAAAAATGAAGAAGCAAAGAACACAAAAAGAGACAAAAAAAAATAAAAATGAATTGATGTAAATATTATTATTCTAATAGCCATCCATGCGTTTATTAGTTATTCATGCATCAAATTGAACCTCTTGTGTTCTTTCACTATAGATAAATAATTCTAAATACGGCGGCGTTCCAATTCCTAACTAAACTAACATCATTATAATCATTCACATTAAAAACACTCAACGAAAAATACAGAGAGAGAGAGACAGAGAGGTAACGCATACCGTATCGCACAATTGCACTAACCAAAAATAAATACTTAAGCTAGTTACCTTATTAAATCTTTAGTCACATAATTAAATCAGAATTATGACGAAGCTAGTTATGACCGGGTCAGTCCTATTTCTCTAGCACGCATTCAATTATATCCATTTGGCTAGTCGAAGTTATTTATGCAAACCAACTACTAAATCAAAGAAAATAAATACTTTTTGGTGATTTATGGTGAACCAATTATTCTTATACTTGTGGCGAAGTAAACCAAAGGAAATTATGCAGAAAATAAAATAATAATAATTATATTTACTATTATCTTTCTTACTTCCTTATTTATATAGTTTCCATCCTTTATTTTTTGGGTCAACTTCACAGTTCACCCTAACTAACCTCTCTTCCAATCTCATCCATTTAATAATTTTTAACATAAAGTAAAAATCAATGATTCAATAACTGTGCACAATATGCAAATTATAACTTGAGAATAAAATCATTTAACTACCAATCAGCTCTTCTTCTGATGAGGTATTTAGAAGATTTAGAAGTTATTAAGTTATCTATTTGTAACTAGTTAAAATGTTAAAAAGTGGAAATACTCTTTTTTTCCCCTACTTTATTAAAAAAGTAAAAGAAAAAGCATAAAAATAGTTAATGATAAATAAAGGCGGTTCCAACCTCCATAGTTTACTAAACCATCGTAATTTACTGAGTTTTGTGGTGGTTTTAAAGAACTGTCGCAATTTAATCGTCATTTTTTTTTCTAAAATTATAACAATAACTAAAACCGTCGTAATTTATTAAATATTGTGACAAATTTTGGAAATCGCCCTGATTTCACCGCCATAATTCACATGATTTTTGTAGTGATTTATGGCGGTTTATTGTGCCTCTTCTTAGTGAGCTCAACCTTTATAAATACGTCTATTAAGTATTAAATATGTTCATTTCATGTCTAAACTTTGACACATGCCATACCTAGACAAATTCAAAGAAGCCTCCCGTTCCCCAGTGTTCACATAGATTAAAATGGTGCAACTGATTTGCTCGGAACTTAGTCGAGAGCAACAACTAATTTTGTCTCTGTCTATCGCTAAAACACAGAAGTTGTATTAGAAAAATAATTGAAAGCAACTTGACCAAACAAAGACTTAAGTGTTAGATTATCACACTCATGGTTCACAAATTGAAATAGTTATGTGAACACATGCACTTCCAAGTTCTGCCGTTTAATTAACGCTCCACCAATATCTATCTATTCAAAAGTCAAAGGCCATATGCAAATATTGAACACTGGTAGTTTTAGTATCACAATAGTTTCGTCAAGGTGATGGTCAATTTGTTCTGAGGAAGAAGCCTTTCCACGTGGACACTAAAATATCGCGTCACAAAACATATGCATATCCGTATGTGACTATATGCAAAAATGCAAGTCAAGTCATGAAGCACGTTGCTTAGTCCTCATGACAACAACCACCTCATCCAAACCACAAGTAGGTCGCCGAGTAAGTAAGCACACACCTCATTTATATATTCAACCATTCTTCTCCGTCGTGTCGTTATTGTGTGGAAGGGATCCCAATTGAAGGTACTAAGAAACCAATTCCTACGCGTCACTTTTTAATATGTGTGTATGTAGAAACCGTCACCACCACCATGTTGTGTCACTTGTGGTGGATGTGGGCACCTAGTTGCAAGCCAAATGTCAATGTTCTAGAATTCCAACTTGATTCCCACCTGTTGCATTTAAAAGGGTACTTTCTTTTTTTAATATAGTATTTATGAAGAAATGAATAATCATGTTGAAATTGAATCTCAAAATTCCTTTTCACACCTTTGTGATTCCCCCTTCTATGTGTCTAGTTTCAATGCCAAAAGTCAAGTTTATGTGGACAAACCCAATTCCTTCTTCGTCTCCCTTTCCCACTCCGTAACGCCTTGTCCATTTTTCAAAAACCCTTCATTCGGTCAATTCAATTCCAATGCCCCCTCCCGAGCTTTTAAAAGCTGACATGTGGCATAACTATAAGAGTTCCAAGCACCTTCAACTTCAGTTAGCATACACGAAATCAAAAGAAAAATAAACTAAGATAAATACACCGAAAATTCATGAAATGGCAATCTTATCTTCCCCCTTGGTACAATCTCTGATTTCACAATTCTCCGGTTCAATACCATAATTACGTTTTAATGTTAATAATTTGCCTAAGAAAAGGGGAAAAAAAGGTAGAGGAGGAAAATAATGCACCACTCTACCGTATGGGGTGAACTATCGCACTTATTTGAACTTGGGATTAATTTGGCGATTTTCACTTTATGTAATTTAGGCCAATTTAGGTGAAACTATATGAGGTATAATCTTATCCTCTAAGTGAAAAGAAAGTTCCTATACAAGGTGCCACATACTTAATGAGGAAGTGAAGAACCGCGTGCCGAATTGTACCAACAAATACCACCTCCACAGAAGAGAGAGAGAAGCATCCCAAAACTTGTCCTAGTTCATCTCCTTCTAAAAGATACGACTAGATTGTGGGGACCTTAGCAAAGGTCCAAACTCCACATGACAACAAAAACTCCACACAATTTACATCCAAATGATAAAAGGAATAAAAAGACCATATTATTAAAAACATTATAAATGATATAATATCTGATGGAAGTGTGGTGGTGCACGTCACATACTTGAAGTCTAACTAAACTATGTGGCTAAAGCCACACACAAGCATCAGGGGGTATATCTCCACACATCTCCGCATCTCCCTTTACCAGCCTCTAGCACTCTCTTCCACCAATGGCATGGACCAACAAATTTGTGCCACGTGGGGGAATTGATCCACCCACTTCCCTTCTTACCCTTTTCTCCCCTACACCCACCGTATTATGTTCTTCTTGTCTAACTATTATCTTCACTAACCTCCCAACCAGAATAGCCCACATTCTCCATTGCAACCACATGTTCAAATTAACATTCCAAAGCAACAAGACAAACTAAAACTAAGAAAAAAGAAAATCAAACCCGCTATTTTGAGCTCAAATTTCTTAAAAATTTAAAAAATATAATAATGCTACCCATATTATTGCTCGAACAAATATTTATCCATCTGAATTAAATACATAAAAGGGTATTAAAATAACCAATTAAATATCATAACTAAAATCCATATTAATTGAGATAGGTTAAAATTGAAATGAGTAGGGAAACTCAATTTGAAATGATATGGATAAGGACTAGAAAAAACCTAACCCCGTAAGGAAAAAACAGTATCCAATACTTCATTCATTCATTTCCCAGTCCCACCATCCTCCATTAATTTACGTCAAAAACATTTCCACTTGGTACTTCCTAGCCTCTCACATCTCCCACCTCAATGTCATCACCGCTTCTTTTTTATTATTTTTTTATTTCTCCTAATTATCCACTTTCACAAATTCCACGCTGTACCGTGAAGAAATAAATAATCCAAAAAACCGAAAACACCGAGTGCTAGAAACAAACACGCACTAATGCGCTAACGTGTGTACATATAATATAAATACCCCCCATTCGGACCCTCACGAAAAAAGCATATACAATTCAAACACAACACAAAGCACAATTCGAAAGTTTTGAACCACGCGGAAGAGAAACTGAGGTGTGGAAAAAAATAAGAAAAAACAGAGTAATGGCTTCATGGGTGAGAGGCAAGTGCATCGGTAAAGGCGCGTTTGGCACCGTCAACATCGCGGTGGCCAAATCGGACGGTCGAGTTTTCGCGGTGAAGTCCGTTGACATAAAAACGGGTCACCAAACTCAGATAGAAGCGCTGGAGAACGAGATTCGGATTCTCAAGCTCCTCCCTCCGTCACCTCACGTGATCACCTTCCTCGGCGACGACGTCACGTGCGAGCGGGGCAAAACGTCGTCGTTTCGCAACCTCCACTTAGAGTACCTTCCAGCTGGCACCGTCGCTGACGTGGACCCTGCTGACGTGGACGAACGGTTAGTTCGGCGCCACGCCTGGTGCCTAACCCACGCCCTTCGCCATATCCACGCTCTCGGAATCGTTCACTGCGACGTTAAGGGGAGGAACGTGCTGGTTTCCGGCGCCGCCGTGAAACTCGCCGATTTCGGCTCGGCGGCGGAATTCTCCGGCGAGAATGGCGCCGTTGGCTGGCGCGGGAGCCCGATGTGGATGGCGCCGGAAGTTGTTCGGCGGGAGTACCAGGGGCCGGAGTCCGACGTCTGGTCGCTAGGGTGCACGGTGATCGAGATGGTCACCGGAAAACCGCCGTGGGAGGATCGCGGCGGCGCAGACACGCTGAGTCGGATCGGGTACTCGGACGAGTTGCCCGAGTTTCCTACTCGGTTGTCGGAACTGGGAAGGGATTTCATCGAGAAGTGTTTGAGGAGAGAGAGGAGTGAGAGGTGGAGCTGCGATCAGCTGCTTCAGCATCCATTTTTGATCGGCGAATCAAACGGAAAATTCGTGGAGTCGTCGCCGAGGTGCGTTTTGGACTGGGTTGACTCGGGATTCTCCGAGTTTGGTGACTCGGACACCGAAATTCTGTCGGATGAATATGGTCAGGGTGTGGATTCGGCGAAGGGTAGGATTGGTAAATTGGCGACTATGGTGAGGGCAAATTGGGAGTCACAGGGATGGGTAGTGGTGAGAGCATTGGCATCTGACGAAGCAGCAACGACAATAACAGAATTGGGTGATGAAGAGGGAGGGGTAAATTGGGGATTTGGGAATGTGGGGAGGGTAGAATCGGGAGTGGAGGTGGTGGGGACTCGTTTGGAATATTCGGATTTTGGAAGGGCATATCGGGGAATGTGGAAAAATGACAAGTTGGTGTGGCGGTGCAACCGGACGATAGGTGGTTGCGGATGTGGCTGTCGGTATGAATGGGAAAAGCTGGATAGGTATAGGATCCAAGGAATATCCACAATTTACAGCTTGTGTTGTAAAATATTTAAATTGTATTATTTATTCTTCACACCTTCTCGGTCCTTATTATCAATAAATTATGCTTTTCGAAGTATTTTATGTTGCTTATTTTTCACTGCATGTGACAGAAACGCGATCCCTATGCCAAGGGAAAAATGAAAACAATATTAAGACAAAAAAAAAAAAAGAAAAATTAAATAAATTAGAAAAGTGTTTGCAATTTGAGAGTCACAAGGAGGTAACAGTAGTTGAGAATTATTGACATGCTACGGAACCTTGGATATGGGACAGTTGATTGGGTGGACGGTGTGGTGGGAAATGAGAAATGATTTTGCATAGTTGCATACTCGCTTGCACAGTGGCCTTTAGTTTTGTGTCAAATGATAACGAAGATCTGGATTTGGGAAATCAAAGATTAGAAGAACAAAAAATAAAACTAAAATGAAAATGGAATTGGGCCATTATATGTTGATCTCGAAGAACACCGATCTCGATTAATGTTTTGACTTATCAAATAATTTCCAAAACACACCAGAATATTTGCTTAGTAAAACGCTGGATAACAGGACTCATATTACAATAATCGTTTGTCCCAGTGGTACTTTTCTATGGTTAATTTAAGCAGATTTTGGTGCTCTACAATTAAGAGTAGTTGGGTACCGTACCTGTGAAATAAAAAAAGTTAAAACAAACATTTGGGTCTTATCAGTGATGGCATGCTTGGTTACAGCGCGACAAGAATTGGCCTCTAGTAATTAAACCACCTGTTAATGTTCCCATGATGACCTGACATCTGATCGCAAGTAGTAAGATCAGGATTGATCTCATGTTTCATAGTTTCTAAATCTCAATATTGCATTTCTTTTTCTTTTTTTTTTTGCCGAATTCTTTTTGTACATCATCATCATAAGGACATATCCAATTTATCATCATAATTCACCACAAATTGAGAACCAGTCAACATGAATGACAATGGGAGTGCACCTTTTTGGTTGCATCTTTGTTTGGATTAGGAGACCAATATTATAGGGTTCTCTTATTCAATTGCGGCTTGTATCGCACACAGAAAACAGAAGCATGAATTGATAGGGGCTTAGGAGCATAAGCATCACATGAGAAGTGGCATTGCGGTGTTTTTTTTAACTTTTCTTTGTTAGAATTTTTACAATAAAAATTGGGCAACAGACACATATCATGCGCGACAAGGTCACAAGAGGCATGCGTCATGCTGCATGCCGCCACCGGCCACTTCTTTCATAAGGCAAATGGATAGGGAAAACCTTAAAGGTTTAAACCCTCCAACTAGTGAGTGGAGATTAAAGGGAGAAAAAGATAAAGAGGAAAAAAAGAGGTTTATGACACAAGGTAAATATAATGGAAGATAAAATTGGATTATTGTGTGTGGACATTAGTACTTTGCAACTTTTTGAGTATTTTAGCCATGAATTCAGGTCAGTGCTGCTGGCTAACCCATCACTCCCAAGTGGTAGCAGCAAATAGATAATGATCAGCGTTAGTATTGTCGTCATAAATACTAAAATGCTTTGAGCTTTGACCATGATATTTGACAAGTGGATGATAACCTCATTCAGAGGACTATATTGGCTCTTTGATGTGTATACCGGGGCGTAAATCATTTAGATGAATGGTGTATTTTTTGGCTCTTTGTCCTCTGCCCTGTGTATCTTGCTGTGAGACTAACCCACCCTGCAAGAGGTTGAGGCTAAAGGGTCATTCTAATAACTATCTTAGTGAAATGGATATTCTGAATCTTTAACTTATTTTTGTATTTTGTTCTGGTCCGGTAATTAATTTCTGGGTTTTGATAATTAGTGTGCTGAGGATAGTAATGAAGAATGTGGAAAATAGAAAATTCTAAAGGTTTTGATACATTTAATGCGTTGGAAGATTACAAAAACTCATTTCTTTTCAGTTTGTGTGCAAATTGAGAAGATTCAATAGGCTCTGAAATAGATTATTTAAATTATAGAACATATTTTAACTTAAATGATTTTCTAACTAGTGCCCTTATGGTTAAAGATATTAAAAAGTGTAGGTTTCAAAATTTTGTACAGAGTCTCATGCTTTAAGAACATAAACTCCACTCACCATGTGAAAATTCAGATTTTCAATTCTTTAACCAGTGCCCTTAAAGTATTATTTAGATAATTAAATCCTTAACTTAATAGTAAAGAGTTAAAGGATTCAGATAACCAAAATAATAATAATTAGGGGATAAAAGAGAATAGCAGTCTCTCCATTTCAATCTATCTATCAAGTTTTTAACTTGTTTTAGTTTCAGAATATTTATTCATTTCTAATATCAAAATAACATTAATTTCTTCTCTTCTAATAATACTCTCAGTTTAGTTAATTATATTAATGGAAGTAGTATACTAATGGAATGCTGCATTCATTACATTAAACATTGATACTTCATCTAAACATATAATTTTTTATCAAAATCCTGATCAATTTATTACTCTTCTTAATAATGTGTTTTTTAATGGATAAATTGAAATGGAAGGAGCAGAGTATAGTCAAAGATCCTATTGCAATGCCACAACTTTCACTCTAAAATCAGATATATATTATGTATATATACCTATTTGTATCAACGATGAATCATAATGAAAATATTCAGATCCAGTCACATTTCTCTAAACGAATCTATTTGGTAAGGGTTAACTGCATGGAGGGATGGAGACTAGCAGTATAGTTCAGTCATGTTCTCCGTCTCAATTTCCCTCTGTATGTAACCATTCCCTCTCTCATGCTTCACTAAGATGTTTTTAGTGAGTTTCATTAAAGAGGTCCCTTTGTTCTACAAGAGATGTTTTTTTGATCAATTTCTTGTGATATAAAGACATCTTGAGTGTCTCAATTTTTCCCTCAACTAATATTTGAAAAACACTTTAAATGCCTCTTTACATATGAAGTTGTGTTATTTATATTTATAGGATATGAGATTTTAGTCCTACTCATGTATTTGGCCGCCATAAAAAAGGAAAAGAAAAACATAAAAAAAGAGAGAAAACTTTATTGTGGGATCAATTTTTCTGTCGTTGGCATTATATTTAGATTTGGTTTGGTATTACTGTAGCTCTCAAGAACTTGTTGAATTTTTTGAGCCTTAAAAAAGTTGCTCTAAAAGTCATAATGACATCATTTGGTAAAATAATACATCAATTACCCTCAATAAGTGGAAGCTATAATAGTAGTATTTGGTAAATATGTTTCAAATACCCAAAATGACAATAATTGACATAGATAATAAAGAGTGTGATTTCTGTATTTATTATTAAGGTTAAATGTATTTTACCACTAAATTATAGATTATGTACAATTTAGACTCTGAGTTTTAAAAATATGCAATGTAATCCCACATGGTTTTCATACAATGAAAAACAAACCTTCTTTTAATGGAATATCTATTTACATTGTTAACCCATCATGTGCATATAATGTGAGGGAATTTTTGAACAAAATTACCCTTGCATTTTTTGAAATTTCCCAATTCTAATCCCCTCCCCTTTCAGAAACACAAACGCATTCCATCTCATAGACGCATTCCATGTCAAGCAAAGACGAAAAGGCACCCTCCACCTCAACCTTCAAACCCCATTCTGCATGATCACTCAAACCTACGCAAATATGACACAAGTGAGTGAAGACATTTAAAATAAAACAACTTTCTAGACCGTTTTTTATTTGGTCATGCAACTTTCTAGACTGTTTGAATCGTTTAATTTTGTGAATAACCTACGGGGCTTGGATTGTCATTACGAGAAAATTCTCCAAATTTTCTAGATTGTGAACTTAGTCATTGAAAGCAAGCGAACCAAATCTCTACCTGGCGGCTGATTAGGTTCCCTCGAATTCATTGATATCTTAAATTCAAATGCAAGCCTTTCGGAATTCATATTGATATAATATGAAGGGTTAAGTTCTAGATTATATAGAAAAGTAAAAGTGAAAATTATTATCTAATATTCTTCATATTTTTATTTTGAACTTTGAAATCTCCTTCACCCACTTTGAAGGAAAAAAAAATTATGGGAATCATATATTATAGTAATTCAGTTTTAAGGTTAATTTGTTTATTCAGGAAATATTTAGTTGTGACAAAATTTAGAATAATAAATAACTTCAAAACATTTTCAATTAAGGTTTTTATTATTGTTCTTTTCAATTGAAAGCGTTTTGCATAGGAAAAACGCCATTCTAAGTAGTTTCCTATTATTTATTTTATTCTAAAAAATAACTTTATGTTGAAAAGGAAATCCAATATTCCTTCTTAAAATAATTGTAACAATCTACTGATAAAAAAAAAAAATGTTCTTTCCACAGTTATAGTATACTTGGAGATGAGGGAATAAATACCACATAACATAATTGTGGAGAGTGATACCACAATACAGAGCGTATTATAAGATTTTTCCATTTTTTTTTTCAGTGAAACAGACATCATATTCAAATCAAATAGAAGCCAAACTAGGATGTATGCACTAATCAGTTGTTCAAATTCAACGTCGTGAGAATCATCTAAGATATTTGTGTTCAAATTCAACGTTTATTTTGATATTTTGTTATGCCAAACTTGGCTTCTTGGTGGTAGTTGACTCTGACGGTCTTAGCATGAAATACAAATTTCAATTCCCAAACAAAGATGGGCTATTCAGAACATGTGGGCTTTGAAAATGAAAAGCATTAACAAAAAAAATAATATATATATATATATATATATAAAATAAAATAACCAAACTTGTCCGTCAAAGGCAAATAGACACTAATCTGAATATTGAATGAAAGTTTATATACCAAAATGAAAGAACAAAATTTGTGGAATCCTAATCAGAATACACTTAACATGGCTTCACAACTAAGAAAAAAATTTATAGTGAAAAAGTGTCAACTACACATCCGGCAACCAAAATCAAGTTGACCAACTCTCCCACAGGATTCATCAAATAACCAAATCTATTCAGCCTTTGACTAAAAGTAAGATAGAAAGACAAAACAAATTAGAATCTAAAAACCTTTAATGCAAAAAGCCGCAGTTGTTGGAAAACCGTGTCAGCCAATGAGGCAGATGCTTAGATCCGCCATGTCGAATCTGTTAACCCTAAGGAACTCATCTTCAAATAATGCATATGGATTCTAAAACTACTCATCTAGCTTCACCAGTAAAATTTATGGCAAAATTGTCTCGTCCACACTCAATAGATCAGTAGGGGCCACCCATTGGAGGCATGCCAAAAGGGGGCATTGGTGGCATCCCCATTCCGCCCATTGGTGGTGACGGTGGTGGGTGACCATACCCGCCACCCATTCCTGGCATTGATGGTGCAGGCAAAGCAAGTGGTAGCAACTGGGCATACATGTTCTGGAGATCATTGGAAATATTGCATCAATTTATTAGTCAAGCCAAAGATAAAATCTGACATTTTCTTATAAAAGGAACTGAAAAGAAAAAAAATGTACCTGCTGAGCAATAACATCCTTCTCCTCCTTCTCTTTAGCTTTCTCCTCTTTTTGAGCTTCAATTTTGTCCTTGACAAGCTCATCTACCTTACCACTATACTCTCGAATAAACTGAAAATTGTTTTAAAAAATGGTTATTGGCAAAAGGAAGAGATTTCATCCATTAATAAATATTATGAAACAAATCCCACTGGAAAATATACCTGTAAGAGATATGGGAAAGCAAAATCAATCATATTGTTCACCCAAGCTAGCTCAAGAGCAACATCTGGCCGTATCACATCATAGCAGACAAAGAGGCAAGATGCAAAGCACTCTTTCTTCCCCTGCAAAGAGACCAACAGATATACGTGAATATCAATTCAACAACAAAACCAACCAATAACTGAGCCTTGTCCCACAAGATGAAGACATGGATCAAATGACATCATAATGTCCTATCATGAACCATGCCTGCATACAAAGTATTAAAATCTAGCTATTTTTTAATAATTTTGTCTATAGTTCTTAATTTTCTCTATCTCTAGATAGTCTCCATCTGATTTACTCTCTGTACTGGAGCTTTAATAGGTTTTCCTCACACAATATGGATATCATTCCTTTGTAAAATTAATACCAAAGAAAAAAGGGCAGGAAGAAAGCATGACAAAGAAAACTGTGATAAGACAGAATGAATGCTAACTAGATTGAAGGTTCACATTGCACAGTGTTGAAGGGCCTGACCAGGGCAAGGATCTAATGTATGAAAACCAGAGTTTGATATTTTAAGGAAAGGGATAAGAAAATACAGACCTGCTCAATAAAGTAAACAAGCAAATCTTCTGAGAGTTCACGGTCACCGGATTGAGAGCAAGTTTCCATGCAGTCCTTGTAAAGATTGTCTTTCTTTGACAAAGCAATGGACTGCTTCCATCGTCCAGCTTTCTTATAAATATAAGCAGCAACACGCCTCATCTCAAGAAGCTCATGCTTCTCAATCTGCTTATTTATATTGTCAAAGCCAATCAATAATCATTTAAATTTCTTAAATATCATGCCAAGGATCCTAAAATAAGACAAAAGTTGGGGGATTCACCTTCTGTGCAAGACCTATCTGATCGAAGTTGTCATGCAGGTCAATAGATTCACGAAGTCTATCATAGTCCTCCTCCTCAACATAAATTTCATTCAAAGCTTCATTGACAGCAGAGACATTGTTGCTTTGAACTGCAACCATGTATGGCTTAACTAATCGGATGTGGCCAGCCTAAAAATGAGAAAATTCAACCAAGATTATTTCATAAAAATATTTACAACCAATCATTTACCACAGCAAATAAGATTTTAGGAATGCAGGCATTAGCAATGGAGTATGAGACATACAGACCTTCCGCATTATATCTACAACACGAGTATGGTCCACACGGAGGGCAAGCACATTAAGAAGATCATTTATAATATCAGGATGTTCTTGCAAGTAGAAGTGAACAGCCTTATAGTAGAGCTCTACACTAGCAACTTTCACTATTATATCCTTGAATTGCATGTGTTCCCAAGCATCGGGAGAATGATTCATTACAGTGGTTGCAGCATTATCAAACTCGTCATATTGGATGTATAGGTATGTGAGTTCCTTCCAGTGCTGCTGTTCATCACAAGCCCGAATAAGCTTGGGAATGTTAAGCCGAGTTGAAAACAGCTTAATGTGCTCCATTAACTTCTCAGGACGATATCTTGCATAAAGAACTCCCAGCTCAGTAAAGATGCCCATATGTGCTCGCTCCAATCCTAGCCCACTCTCCATTAGAGATATGAGTTCATTGAAGCAGCCTCTGTTCTGATAATACTCGCTAACCTCTTCCAAATCATCCACCTTCATAATAATAGAGTGATAAGTAGCCATGACAAAAGCAATAACAAAGCATTCAATTGTTTATCTGCTACATGCTTCTATTAGTAGTAACCAAAAACTCTTCATCTCACTAAATTGCTTCTAAATGATTTGTTACATAGGAGGCAAATCTTTATAATGAAAAGTGTTTTTTGGTGAAGCTGAGGGAATTGCACTATCAAGAGAGATTAAAAGTTTAAAATTATTCTAGAAAAGCATGCCACCTGAATGATGACATTGAGACCACAAATTTGAGCTAAGCGGAATTCCTCATTATCAACACAGGCAAAACAAACTTCCTTCCATGTTTTTGAACTGTTTGCTTTCCTAGCAGCATCAACAGCACCCTGGAATTGTTTGAGCTTCACCAATGTCACTGCTAACTTAGCCCAGTTAGAAATGAAAGCAAATATAATTTTTGCAGCCTCATATAGGGCCTCATCGTACAAGCGATCTCCAACATTTGGTAAATTAGCAACATTTGGCATCAATATAAACTCTTCAATTTCTCCAAGCCGGTCAATCTTTGCATATGCATAAATGAGCTCACTGTCCACCTTGGGCTCTTTGGTCTTCTGCCTAACCATGAGAAGGTACTTCACTAGATCATGGTATACCTCTGCATCTTCAGCAGCCTTTATAACCTCTAAGAAATGATTGGCATCTTCTGCACGGATGAACGACTCTATTGCATCACTTACTAACCCTTCTCTTAGTTGTGCCTTAGCAACCTGGCTCCATACAGCATCTTCTTCAACCCGGAATGCAAATTCCACAGCTCGATCAATGGTCTGAAGGTTATCTAGCAGGACATTAACAGCCTGAACATTCAAATTAAATTTCTTGAAAATGGCAAAAGCTTCTTCATATAGTTGTGCTTCCACTGCCACCTCTCCAACAGCAGGGCCATCAAAGTTGTCCAACCTGTTTATATAATCCATAACTCTTGAAGGATCTGCCTTGATTGCAGTAAGGATCAACAAATTCTGTAGGTTAAAGTTTCCACTGAAAGCAGAATTTTGTAGCACAATCTTTTCCAGAAGCTCAATCAACTCATGGGGAAGATCAGCAGTCATAAAAGCTTTCACTGCAGCGGAAACTTGCTCAGGACTCTGGCTTTCTGGCAAAGCAGTTGATACCACTTGATCAATCAACTGCCTTCTAAACTCATTCTCAGGATTAAGAACTTTCTCCCAAAGGTCAGCGTCCATCCGCTCCACAACATATCTGACAAAAACATCAAGAAATAACATGAATCTCCCAGACTAGCATCAGAAATCTGTGTAGCTAACCCAAGGGGGATAAGGCTTATTTGTCATTATTATATTGGACTAGCATTATGAAACACAAAGACCCTCCTTCTTAATGAAGGACAGTATACACACCTGGCTTGGAGTTTGAACAAGGAATTTTTATTGGTAACATTAACAAGCTCATCATCGCATTGCCCTCTTCGGTAAGCAACAACAGCAAGTGTAGGATCTCGTTTCTCACAATATTTACCAACAACACGAGAATCATAATATGGGTTTGTTGTGAGAAAATGCTCAGGATTGTTGTTGTTGTCAATGATGATCTTCCCCAGAGCATTATGCACATGTATATCCTGGCTTCCCTCACTTACAAGATGCTCCAAGAACTGAGTGAGCAAGCGGAGACGATTCCTGCACATAGAAAGTGCAATGAGGAGGGAAAAAAAATCTAGAAATGGAAATAAGGAGATGAAGGAAACAGAGAAATGTAGCACACCTCTTCTCACATTCTTCAACTAAAGGCTCAACTGGAAGAAGAGAACGAACTGAAAGTATCAGACCTTTAATGAAATCTTCAGGGCATTCATCGTCTAGCAATTGTCCTACAACTAGAGGAGCATTTCCTGGATTGACCTATAAGCAAGAAGAACAATGTTAAGAGTTTTATATTTAAGATCAGATTAGAAAGTTTTAAAAATTAAATACAACACCTCACAACAAATTTACCTTTTGAACATATCCTTCAATATAGCGAAGCATGTTGTTGGTATAGAGATAATGAGTGAGATCCGGAACAAAGCCAAATCGATCACACACATTAATCAATGGCCGTGCATCTGGAAGCTTGGCCTCCATTAGAAAATTCTTTGTTTTCTCAGCATCATAAAAGTTTGATTCCCGAGTCACACGCTCTACCTCCTTGAGTTGTCCAGTTTTGGCAGCAGCTTCAATGTACTTGAAGTGAATATCAGGATCCTCACTGTACAAGACAGAATCAAATTCCAATATTATAAAAACAAAAAGAAAACTAGAAAAGCAAAAGTAGGCTGTCTAGAGAACTAATGAACTGTTCATTCTCCATTAAGAAATACCTAGAACTCAAATATGAACCCAAGAAAAAGTATAGTCCTTCATAGGACTTGAATTGCTCAAAGAGTTTAATGCATGCATCAACACCCAACTGCTCAGAATATTCCTTGGCAGTCTGCAAATCACATACTAGTAAGGTTTTCTTATATACAAATTATAATAGGCAAATAAAATAATTAAATTTAAGAGAAAGTATCATGGAAACATTATAACGGAGCCTAATACAGTACCTGCACAATTATTTGAAGATTGCCCCTAAGGTTAACCAATAAAAGATCTTTCATGCACTCCAGTGCCCATTCTCGAGAAAGGGTTCCAAAGAACTCAACCAGGGCCTAAAAATCACTTCATGTTAAGAATATACAACATTTAATGATAGATCCACTCGATTGAGCAGTTGAAATCCTAACCTGGGGTTCAATGGCATGTGTATTCACAATGACACGTTTGATGTCAGGCAACTCAGAGTAATGCTGCACAAGAGACAGACAAGACAGTTAAAGAAACTATTCTAATGAGAAAGTTACTGTGATTTGTTGGAGTTAAAGAAGCCAAGTACCTGAAGAGCCCGTATGAAAAGGCCTGCCTTTTCACATAGTTGAGCAATACGTGGACGATCATAATAACTGAACATGCCATTGGCCAATATTGCATCAGCAACATTTGGAAAGGTCACAAGATTAATTTCCAGCACCTAAAAATATTAATAATAATAGAAATTTTCACAAAATTGAAAAATATATAACACAATCAAGATCATGGATACAGATTACCAAAAAAAAAAAAACAAAAAAGTACAGAACCTTCGTCTGAAGATATCCATGTTCAGGTAGGTTTGGCTTAAGCACATCCAATAAAAATGCAGTTGCCTCCCGTACCAAATTTCTCTAAAAAGTGATACAAGAAACATAAAAACAAAAATAAGGATCAAAATTTCCAGCACATTAATAACACAGTTCTTGCTTTAACAAAGTAGTTTTCCCAAAATTACTAGAAAACATAAACTGATATCTTAGCCTGAGCAAGATAGTTATTAAAATACCACTACCAACATTTTTTTTTTTTTTTTGTGTGAGAAAGGAGGCCCAATTTCGTATAAATCTTCTCATTTTCCATTAATTTTCTGTTAAAAGTTATGGAATTTTCAGATTTGAAAAAAAAAAAAAAACCTCCATTTAAAACACCGCTTAAATGCTTTTTTAGAAACAAAGCAGAACAGGCTCAAGTAATACTGGTTTTAAAAAGAATAAAGAAGCAAGAAATGGAGAAGAAATTTTTTTTTTCAATAAAAGAAGAAATTTCATTAACAAAAAGAGAAGAATATTACATAAACCCTAGAGGACAAGAGATCCACAAAACAAAAACGAAAACAAAAAAAAGACATCAAAAGATCAAAGCTTTCCAATCTTTTGGCATATCAAAGATGGAAGCCCCTCTAAGGAGTCAGGCATCTTAAACCAAGTAGACGCTAGACGCATCCTATCCCACAAATCTTGCTTGTGTGTCATTATAATACTTCCTTTTTTAAAGTAGGTCAAATAAAAAATGATAGGAGAGCACAATGAATCCAACATCATTAAAAGTTAAATCAAAATATGCTAAAAACTTTGTAAACCTGAAGAAAGAGATCGGTTATTGTGTTGTAATCAACAGGGCAACCTCCCTCCATTTGAGACATCATCAGAGCAAAATTTACAGCACCCTGCAATCAATCAAGCTTTGAATATATGAATAAGAAATTAAGGGTACACTAGCATATCATAGAAAGATAAACATAATAAGCAATGCAATGCATTTAACTGCCATTCGTGAGGTGCTACTATTTTAAGCAGGTTACAATACCATCAGAATAGAAACTACTGCACTACAAAAGTGAAGTATCTCACAAAAGTACTCATTTCAAATCTTAGTTCTGAAAGGAACCATTTACCTGGGGGTCTGTCCGCAAAATTGTTTGCAGAAGAAACATGTAATCAGGTGTGTATCCAACCTTCAGCAAATAATAAGAGGAAAATACATCAACATTTACCATAAAACAAATATAGTTAAACTAAGTAATGAGACAAAGAAAATAACATTAATTCACAGTAGCACTATTTTTGTGACTTCATAACAACTAGTAAACAAATTTGTTTTATTACCTGCTTTGAGTATACCAGAATCTTGTCAAATTCCCTCCTCTCCGCAAAAGCAGCAACAACTTTCGGTGTGGCTCTAGCTTTGATATATATTTTCAATGCAAGGTCATTGTCGACTGTCTGCATTATATGTGTGTCTCACAAGATAAGTAAGACAAAAGGAAGGAAATATAAAGCAATCTGAATGGAAATTGAGTTCACTCCAAGGAAATTGGAAACTGCAGAGTAATAAAGAAATATGTCTGTTTACATGCATGGGAATCCAAAGCCGTTAGAAATACAAGCATCAAAAGCAAAGATCCAGGGAAGGGGTAAAATATCTCTTGTTTGAATAAACATCATGAAAAAGCAATTATTCAACTCAAGCTCTTCAACTAAGTTCTCTTGTCACAGGTTCAGTCTAAAATAAGCTGAATAGTGTTTGGATATATATTTCAACAAGCACTTATGCAGTAGAGAAAATTTGATGATTTAATAAGGTTTAATTGTTTCTTGTTTCTTTTTTTTTGGAGGGGGATAAAAGGAGAAATTTCTATAGAGCATAGAGCACAAGAGATCCTCAATACAAAAAGTTATTACCAAAAAAAAAAACTGCCACCTTATGTTGTATTTGGGTTTGACAAAGACATATATCACAAGCTTCATTTTATAACTTACGAAAATAAGCCCAAAACAGATCATATGGGCTTCAAAATCTATTTTAACAAACACAACTAAACAGGACCCCAGAATTAGAACTTAGTAATATTAGCAGCCTCATAGTAAAACAAAGCAGTAGCCTGGAAGTGAGTGTAAGAGATGGGCCACTATAGTTTATTCTATGACAGTGTTCTCTCATTTCAATTATAAAATGGACAAACTACTCTTTATTACTTCATAATGAGTTTAAAATTCACATGAATAGCAATTAGAAATTTTATAAGAGGAAACAGGGATCACAGGCCACAGCTTGTATTCACCTTATCCCATTCCGAAAAGCTATGACAAATATGTACAAATAAAAAAATAAACTAAGATAGAATCAATTTAAATTTCTGTCAGTACCTTCACAAGGTCACCAAGCTCCTCACTGCAATCAAGTTTGTCCTCTGCTAGCCAATTTTCCAAAAGGTTCTTTTTGTTCTGATTTACCACAAGCCGTGACAGTTCCAATGACTCGAAAGCATTGAGTTTTCCCCTTGTCAACAGAGTACCAAAGTACTGCAACAATGGCGGTGTTTGCCCAGCTTGCACAGGTACACTCTTGAAGAAAAATAACAATGTAAATAAAGAACTTGGTGAGAAGAGCATATTAAGTTCCCATATAACGTGCCACAATTTTAATAGGAACAACAAGTATCAACCAGTCCATGTGTAAAACAAAAGTATACCTGAAATTTAGCGACGGTGTCACGAGTTCGAAGTATTCCTTGTGGAGATTCTGCAGCAAGCTCTGCGGCTTCCTTATACTTAGTCTGAGAAAATAATTCTTGAAACCGCTGAACAACCTGAACAAAAAAAAGTTACAGACAGACACACAGCAATCACTGAGTAAATAAAAACAATGGAAAAAAAAAAAGAGTAAAGAAAAGAAAAGCCATGCTTCCCTTGAATCAAATCATCTAGGAAGAAAAGAAAAAGGTGGTAGAAGTAAGTTACATGCCAGCAAAGTGTTCTATAGTTTAAATTAGAAGAGTACAAAATCATAGTTGCAGTGCACAAATTTCACCAATATTACACTCCTCAGCACATACTTTTGGCCAAAATCCTCCCAAGTGCCTCAAACTTGAAAACTGCCAAGCGACCTCTAGTGTTCAATGTCAAAAAACTATCTACACAAGCATATGGCACAAGCACAGGCAATATATTGTTCATAAATCATAATTCTTTTGCACTTCTATGTCTGTGGTGATAATTGTTCTAGATCACACTCCTGGTATTCTTTTGCACTTCTATGTCTGTGGCGATAATTGTTCTAGATCACACTCCTGGTATTCTTTTGAGACATTTGTAATATGCCAAGACAAAAAGCATAACTGAAAATTGAAGTCAATATGTAATTTGACAATATTGATAAACCGAATGTAACTTATGTTACCAATTCTTCTGCACCAGGGAGGTTTCCTCTTTTAGCAAGATTGATTGCAAGTTCCAAATTGTTTAACTGCAAAAGTTCCAAAGAAATATTTAGAAGTAGGTTCCACTGAAATTACTTTCATTATTCCATATAGCCAAAAACATGTCATAATAAATAAATTACCTGGCCACTAACAAAAGGTATAATGGATGCCTCATTCACAGTAGCAAGCAACACCTGGCCACGTCTATTGATGGCATAAAAACCCCCAACTGATGAAGCTTCAGCAGTCAAAAATATAGGATCAGGACTGATTCTGTTTCTATAAACTGCAGTTGCTGTCTCCAAATCATAGACAAATAAAAGTCCAAGCTTTGTGATAACATATATCAACCCAAATTTATTTGAAATCTGCACAACAAAAACATATCAAATAAATAACTAACTTGGTGGCTACAAGAATTGTGAAAATTAATTTATGATTGAAGTTTGCACTTTTGTACCTGCATTGACACAGGAAAGTCATCCGCAAAGTCTGGGGGAAAGAACAGATCTGCTTGTTTTTTAGTAAATGATGGTTTGCCTATACCAAATGCCACAAAAATACCAGATGATATCATGAATTATGAGCAGTCACGAATAGTAAGCAATTGCTTTAGTATATCTCAGAATGAATTCCAAGTAGTTTCACATGCTTAAGGCATCAAAATAAAATAATAAACCAACAAGCATAAATTGAGAACCCTAAATTTCAGAATGCATGTGAAAAGTTGTTGAGCATATAACACAAATAGAAGATACTCAATTATTGTTTTAAATAATATCTTTTCGTGGCAGTTTTGTACTTCTGGTTTTTACTCCATTTGAAAAGAGTAGCTGACTGTGTACAGTATGAATGACCATTCTACCACTTAATATCAGATGATCTCATTTTTTTTATTAATTAGCTAATTTGATATTCTAAAAGACATATCTGCTTCAAAGAAACTTCTTCGTAGACTCATTAGTTTATATTTTTCATACCATAGGCATGCACCAACTGGCTGGTAATAGATAGTCAAAAAAAGGATCTAGCCATGCTTATAAGTTATACCTGGCTGGGCACCAAGTTCAATGACATGCATCTTTGATGTAACTTGTCCAGCATTCACACTTTTTGATGCAAAACATATAAGAGTAGAATCCTTGTCATTCCCTGGAACCTACATGTGAACAAGGTAACATATGAAACAGCATAATTAGCAGCAAAACTAAAAGCCACACATTCATTATCCATACAAAATTATAAATTATAAACGAATAACCAAGGAGACAAAATTACTCTAAACGTAGCAAATGAGGCAGCATGTGCTTCAAGAGCCTGACTACGGCGCTGATCCACAGAGTAGAGCTGCATGTTTCCTTTTACTAGTTGTGGTCTCTGGAGCCAACAAAACATAATAAAATCAACAATTGATAATCTCAAAATGTTAGATGTTCCGAAATCTAAGTCACATAAAAAGATACAACAATCAGGAACTTATAGATTTCAATTGTTAAAAAGGGTGCAAATTTTTATTATAAAATGTAAGTAGATAATTAATTATTTTATTTTATAAAATAATTTAATGGAAGTTGGGAACTAGTTTAAAGAGATAACAATTTTTTTCCTAAAAATGCAAGCTAGAAACAGAAACACTTATTAACTTAAAAAGAAAGAATATTCCTAATCTTTTGTAACATGGGCTTGGGGCTAACATTTTATGGGGTTGGGCTACGAGCCTTTATAATTTCATTCAAACATATACAAATATTCTGCTTATGCTTTTGATTTTGGTTCTGCTGCTACTTTTGAAAAAGTACTTCTCCCAAAATTTTAACCAAACAGGCCCAATACCACAAGGCAATGCTTGAGTTGCTAATGGAAAAAAATCACATACTTCAGATGAACCAGGAGCAATTCCAATCAAAACCAACCACTTTTCGTTAGGATCACAACGATAATTGATAATCTGGTTATTTGCCAAATTAGCTGCCCGGTCGAACACCTTCACCGGCTCGCTATCACCTAATATATGATAAATGCCAAAAAAAATTAAATTCGGAAATAAAAATAACTTGCAGTACACAACCTGAACAATTTCAAATTTAGAAATTATTACAGAATAGGCAATAAAAAACCTTACCTTCAATTGACCAATGAGACACAGATGTCTGAGTGACAATTCCTATCGTCTTCGTAGTTATCCACTTCCAAAAGACAACCTAAACCAAACGGAGCACACGATGATTAACAATCACATAAACAAACCCAACACATTAACTAGAAATAAGATTCTCACAAGGGCACATCTAAATCATTTACAAATTCACACCTGCTCGGTCATCTGATGTGATTTCATTTTCGTTTTCATTTCAATGTTAAACACTTGCAAGTGATCTTGAGTGGTCCCCGGAACTTGGGCTGTACATAGAACACCAAATTCATGAGACTAACAAAACCCACACCCCCACATGCTGCAGCTGTTCAAAACCAAATCGTGAACCACAAATAAAGGACATCAACCACAGCATTCACCAACATACAGATTGGAACATTACTACATTTTGGTTGTTGAGGAACCACAAACATTAGAATTCAGATTACATATGATGCAATGGGAAGGCTACTGCTATGTAAAAAAAGAATTTAATTTATACACACTGTCAATGTGAAAAACAATATATATATATATATATATATATATATATATATATATATATATATATATATATATATATATATCCAAGACTTATATATATCCAAGACTTATAAAAAATAAATCTTATAAAAAAAATTTAAAAAAAAACAGAGGCTTGAATGTTATCTACCTTTGAGAGCAAGAATTCTGGAATTGGGATTCATCAAGGCAGAATCAGTAGTGATGGGGCGTCTCAAAGGCTGCATTGGCATATTCATATCGATGATAACAACACTATTCTGAGGCCCAGTTTCCCTCACACATATGTACTTATCCGATTCCATCGTCACGTGAGTGAATGTAATGAATTGCTGGTTGATTCCAACGCTTCCCAGCTTCAAAACAAACCCACATTATAAATCAAATCAATTAAAAACATAAAAACCATAAATTAGATTAATATTGAAATTTTTAAAATGGAGTAAAAAATGACAATGCTGTGTAGCATTGTGATCCCATGACATGAAGACCCTAAAAAAGAAACAGAAACCCCATTTTCTGAAATGTGAAAAAGGTTTGATTTTTGGAATGGGGAATGAGAATTGGAAACTGACCGTTAAGGTCTCTTTCATGGCGATAGGGGCGTTTGCGGCCATGGTGGGCGAAATGGAGCTTCAGAGAGAGAGAGAGCGAGAGAGAGGGAATGTGTTTGTGAGAGAATGTAGAAGCTTTGAGGAAGAGCTTTTGTTATGCTGCGAGTGTTTGAGATCTGAAGAAGCAGCGAAGCCTAATAGCAGAGAGAGAGAGTGAAGAGAGAGTAATGTGCGCATGAGAAAGAGAGAGTTGAACAAACAGAAACAGAAGAACATGGGAGGGTAAATTGGGAAATGCACAGTAAAATTTTGTTTTCCTTTTAAAAGAAAAAATTACACTAGCATCCCTTAAAATTTGGCAAACTAATTTTTTCCCTCCTCATCTCTCGTTTTCTATTGACAATTTTGTCGGGAATACTAGTAAAAAAAAAACAGTCTGTCGGAAAATACCGCTGGAAATCATGGTGGAGCACGGGCTATTTATGATGGTGGCCATGGAAGTTGAGGGAAGCTCTTCAGAGTTTTTTTTGTTTTTTTCAATTTTCAAAAATTGTTACCACTAGGCAGCATATTTCATTGGCACTCGTGTATGCACCTAATATTACATTTTAATGATAAATTAAGAGAATGATAAATTAAGAGGAATGTTATTTAACCATCTAAAAGTGGGTGTCTATTCAGAGATCCACTTAACAATCATGGGATGTGATGTAATAGATGGAGTATGTGAAATCCATCACCACATCCAATAATTATTAAATAGGTGTGTAAATAGACATCCATTTTTTTATATTAAAATAGTATTTTTGATAAATTAAATGTCTTTCTACGCGTACCCACAAGTACACATTATCTATGTTAATTTGAAATAATCAGGAGCTCATCAGGTTGTGTGGGCTCACAATGTCCTTGCTCTGATCTCCAGGTGTATGGTTAATATTAAGTGGTCAGACAAGACAAGGGCTTGTGTATACAGAAAAACACAAAGTTGAATACAGCAGTTCCGTTTGAATTAGGAAAAGTTGACAACTTTTGAACAAAGAAAAAGAATAAAAGTTGCCAACTTAATTATTAAGTTATTTATGATGGTTTGGTTTGAGTTTTTATATTTTACAAAGAAAATATTAAAAATTAGAAATTAAAATTAAAATTTATAATTTTTAAAAATTTTATGATTTTTTTCATAAAATCTAAAAACCTAAAAATAAAAATTAAAAATTCAAACTAAATAAACCTATTGCACGCAAAAATCACGTGCAACTATAAAATAATTAAAAGGACCATTGTAAGGAAGCTTAGTGAAAAAATGATAAAAATATCAAAAAGTGGCCGCCAGCCAATCACTACTCACTAGCAGTATTATAAAAAGGATGAAATATATAAACGTTGCCAAATCTAAAAATTGGTAAACTTGCAGTAGTATGAAAGCATGCAGGAACTTGAAGGGATATGATTGAGGCTTTCATTCCCCAATAATTGGCAGCTTGGCATCCAATCGACAGTTAGTTAAGCATCCTTCTGCAGGAAGGATCACTATATTCACCACTCCAATTGACGAGGTAATTAAATTTAATTGTTCATGCCATGAATTTGGTTAAGTCTAATTTAGAATTTGAATTACTTCTCTATTCCTGCTGCTCTTGAGGTTATATTGTTGCATTATTATTGGCATTATGCATGCTATAAATTTAAGAATAATGTTTGGTGTAAACTAAATTGCACAATAAATACACAGCACAAATCTTATCATCATTGGATGTTGTGTGATCCCATTCATTCCACTCGTTTATCAAATCCAATTGTGATAAAATGTGTGGTGTGCATTTATTAGGCAATTTAGTTGTACACCAAACATCACTCTAAATCTAATAAGTATTGATTACTACGCTTTAGTTTTGAGTAAATACTGGAAGAACTATATACACCACAAGGTTGTCAACATATGTGCTGATACCTGAAATATGCAAACCCCTTTTTTGGTTCTTCAAAATTGTAGTTTTAAGGGTTAAATTCAAGTTATTAAATTGAAAATTTTATGAGTCAATTTTTTTAGTTATACTGAAAGCATAAAACATAAACTAAATTCATAGAAAGAACTCAACCCATAAGAGACCCCTTTTGCAGGATTGACGTCCAGGACGACTTTCCTTTATCCAACCACCTCTTGATAAGAACATCAATTTTTATAAGTCAAGTTGATTGAGAGAATTCAACCAGAAAAAACTACAAAAACTATTTCTTTGATTCAAGGATGAGTATTAGGATGTCAAAGGAAATAGAAAAACAGTGGACGACGGCATTTTTTGTTGTTATTTGGACAAACTGGAGAAGCAGAAACAAATGTACTATCTTTGAGAATAAGGAGGTCAGCCCGATAGAAGCAAAGTATTTGCCTGCTACTGGTTCAGGCATATGGATATATCAAAAGGCTAAGGGGCTTCTCGGTTTTATCATCTTCTATGGTTCTGGTTTTCTTTCCATGAAAGAATCATGTGCAGTGATCTGCGGTTACAAGTTTGTGCAGACGAGCTCCTGGAGCATATAATCATTTCTCTGGTGGATAATACTTAACTGGGTGAGTATATAGAAGATTAATCAGTATTTTCTTCGTCCTTAAATAATTATTATTTTAAAAATTTATTTTATCTATAAATAATATTAATTGTTTACTGTCAAGAATTGACTTATTGGTGAAGGAACAGAAAAAAAAAAAGTTGAAATAGTGAAAAGGAACAAGCACAATTTAATAAAGCACTCTTAACTTTTATTAATAGTAATATTTTATTAATCATTTTCTTTATTTTAATGAACATTTAAAATTGGACCATTAGAGTGTATATTCGATTCCTGGGGTGTTGACTAAGAGATGAGCCCGTTTCATTTTGATGCTTGTTATGATATCAGACGCTTGTTCTCTTCTATTAGTGCTTTACTGCTATTTTCCCTTGGCATCCAATTGCAACAATAGGTATATACACCGGTATAACTTTAAGAAAATATTATATTATTATATAACTTTTTATTGGTGTAATTTTTTACAAAATCTACCATTGGATTAAAAGCTCATATTATATAGATCAAAACTGTAAAATTTTAAATTAATTTAAATTTGTTTGGTAATTTTTTATATATATCAAAATCAATGTCTTAAAATGAATAAAAATAAGAGCTGCATAATTGCATTGCTGTTAATATTCAATTTTTTTAAAATTTGACATAAATGATCTTTATGATAGATAATTATAATTTAAAGATTGGATCAACAAAAAAATAATTTTATTAAAAATTATAAGTGGTGTAATTTTGTTTAAAGTGTTTGTGGGATTTTTGTTTTGTGTGTGTGTGTGTGAAGTATGGGAATCATAGGTGTGTGGGTGGGTTTTTTCTGGATGCTTGGCAATGGGTTAAGTGTATTATAATTATCAATGGATTGAATTGGGGAATCAGAAATTCTTTCTTGAACAAGTGGACATATGCAGATTTTGATTTCAAGCTTATCGGATTAAATCTAGTCAAGCTTCAGTTCTGCGTCAGGGTGGTGATTTGTCTTTTGATTTGGTCTTGATGGCAATGGCAATGCCGAAGGGGGCAAAGTAGAGATTTGCATTACAACTATTTTCCAGACATAGAAGGACTTTTTGTATTAAATTTCAGCACAATAAACAGGGAGAATCTAAAGAAATTGTTAAGAATTTGTTAATCCGAAAACAGGAGGAATTAGCACTACAGTGGTGGGCGGTCCAGGGTGGTATTATTCTGGTGCTGCAATGCAACCAAGTTGATGATCAGTGTTTTTGCAGGTTCTGTAACAATAACTAGTACAGAGGTTTATAATCCTGTTGATGGCCAATATAAATGGTTGGTTATTTCATGGGATTGTTTTGGATGCTGATGGCAAATAGTGTGGCTTTGAAAAAGGTGAATTATCGTATCATTGACAGGATCGGTTAGTGTGGAGGAATTATATAGGGTGGTAAATATGAGGTGGCTTTTAATTCTTGTATAATACTCCATCTCTTGATACATTAATAAATAAATGTCACATTGAAAACATATGTTTGATTTATTGATTTATTAATATACGAAAAAGATATATTTATTTATGAAGAGACATTTATTTTTAAAATGATGAAGAAACTAGTGTTGATAGTGTGACAGATCACTCCTTTATTTTGTTTTGATGTGACGCTGGTGTATGTGTTTTTGTGTTGTCTCTAGCCTGTCTTTGTACATGATTGAGTTTCACATCTCATTCAAGGATATATATAAATATGTTAACACAGTGTTCCATACATTATGAATATATATAATAATACTCTAGGTATAAAATCATTAATTAATAGTTTAAGTTTTTAGGATAAGTAATTTCATCACATACCTGCTCAATTATTGGGGGAAAAAAAAAATACCCCATTGATCAATTTGCTTATTTACTTGGTATAGTGCTCATACTACAAGTGAGGCATAAGATTGTGACTTCGTGAGGTGTTGAAGCTTACAAATATCTTTCGGAGAGAATGGGTCAAATCAGATAACAGATAGAATAGTACTCAAATCCACATAAATTAAAAATGGAAGTAACCATATATTAAAGTGTGTGCATTATACAATATATACTTGCACGTTAAAAGGAAAATTATGTAACTCAATCGCCTTTCCAGAATATGGCAGGACAGAAGGAGGAAGCAAAATCGGACAAGGAATTCTGGGGGTCGAACTCACTTCCATCATCATCTTTGGGCAAACTTCTTCCAGACAATGGAGACTCCTCTGTCCGGCTGTCTGTTGATGAAAACAATGGTCAGATTAGCATGCTATCAAATCCTAGTCTAGGTCATCATGCAAAAACTCCAGCTGAAGATAATGGAGGAATATTAAATAGAGGGAGCCCTCAATCAAGTGACAGTATTCAACAAGAAGAGAGTAAGTTATACTTCAAACTATTTTATTAAATTAACACTAGTTTTTTCCCCATGCATATTATTTTGATAGAAAAATATATCGTTTTTCAAGTAAAAACTTTACTTTTCATAAAAAATATTCATATATCATCAGTATTTAGTCAAAAACTAAAAATAACTTGAAACAAGCTGTTTTTAATTTTAAAGTAGAAGCTTATATAAATAATTTATGAAAGTGACTTTTTTAGCTAAAAAAAAAAATCAAAATAATCTTAAAACAAAATGTACCAATGGTGTGTGTTTGGATTGGATTCTTATCAACTTGATTATAAACAAACCTGATTATTTAGAATTGGTTTTATTTAACAGTGGGTTTGAAGAAGTTGTTGTTGTGAAAATTCTAGTTTGGCTAAATCTAATAAAAAAACACAGCCAATGATTGAATTAACTTTTGTTCCAAAGATAGTGAAAATGATTGCACCAAGGAGGAAAATTTACTCCTTAGTTATGGGTTCTTCAACTATTTTAAAGAACAAGTTTTAGAAAGAAGCAAATGTGAGATGAGAATTTTATTTATAAATAATAAAGTTATAAGATCATCACATCAAAATCAGCATAATAAATTGGAGATGAACTACCTAAAATAAACTAAACTAACTTGGAAAAGGAAGAAAAAAAAAAAGGAAGATAACATGTAAAGTTGTTGTTTTGATACAGGCCAGGAGATGTTTTTATTTTCAGATTTTTCCACCTCTAAATACCTAACAGCTTCCTCAAGATCAGTTGTCACGACTCGATTTGGATTGTGACCGACACGTGAGGAATCTCATCTCCATGTAAACCTCATGATTGCTGTGCCATATTACATGCATATTTTAATCATAAAATCCAATTATAAAACATCATTTCATCTCTAATAAATCTTTAGCTCTTTTGAAATCAAGTTCATCATCAATAATCATAACTAAACTCTGAATCTGTAATCATATTACAAAATGTGAGTTGCTTTCTATACAAAAATAAACTATGAAAACTATAATCATGAAAATACAAATAATATGAAATCATGGTATACAAAACATGCAATAACTCTATGGTCAGAGACCCTGCTCGCAATGTATACTAAAGCACTCTATCGAGGAGGTGGCTGAGACAAACTCGTAGCAGCTAATATATCTATAAAGGAAAAAGAGAAAGAGGTGAGTTTTATCTAAAACAAAGTGAGTAGGCCCTTATCCATAACCCTCTCATAGGACAACAGCAAGATGTATATATATGTATAATCATAAAACTTAATAATAAAATTTCCTTGAAATCATTTCCATACATATACACAATAGCTTTTAAATCAAATATTCTCTTAAAAGCATCAATAATCTCTGAAAACATAAATAACCGTACTCTAATAGAGAAACATGGATCTCTGGTTATGCATGTCAACCATGGCATAACAAATTCTTTGATCTCTGGAATCCTTCAATAATCCAAATTGGACACCTAACTAGGTTATGTACTCTACTCTGTGAGATTGTCCTTTCAGGACAACTTAGTACCAAGGTTAACAATTGGGTTTCAGCCGTTAACTTACTATCTGTTTCTCTATAGTTACCGTCTAATCTCTAATTCATAAAAACATATCATTTTCTCCCAAACTCTGCTCTGGGATTTTCTATGGGTAAAAAACTCTATAATGCATAATTACTCTACTCTTGAAATCATCATGGTAATTCGTAAAATCTCTAAATCAAGTCATAATCATACTTTAGCTCTTTAATAAATCATTTTAGCAATAATGGTCTCATGAGTTTGCATTAAAACAATTATTTCATGCTCTTATTGGAAATCATCATTTTCATAAGTATGGTAAAACTAATAATCTCTAATCTTTTGAAATATTCTCTAAAATCATGTAATCATGCTAACATTTAAAGAAAATAACCTAGAGAGGAGGAAAGAGCGGTGTCAACCCTCATTACGCTGCGTGAAGTGGAAATGACACCAATATATATCTGCCATTGAAGCCATAAAACTCTAGATTAGACTCTAACAATCTCTAAATAGCTTAAACATAACCCTAACAACAATGGATGAGCACCCCCACAATGGAGACAAACAACAACCCATACTGTAGGATACATGATGGAGAAGGAGACATAAAAAACCCATAAAATCTTACCTTTGATCTCTTGGAAAGGGAATGATTTGAGTATAATGAGAGAAAAGGAGTGGGAAGGGTATTTGGAAGCTAGGTTTTTGGGTTGGGGGTGGGGGGAGCCCGATTTGGGGTTATAAAAAGGGTAAGGGGAATCATTTAAGTGAAATGGCATCATTTGACATTGTGTCTGTCCCTCTTGCACCGCTATAGCTGTCTACGAACACTATAGCAATCAAGTTCACCCGTGCTCCCTCTCAGAAACACACATGACCTCTATAGCAGTCCATGATTACTATAGCAGTCTATAGACCACCAAAACCCCCTTTCTTATACCTGTGGCCGCTATAGCGGCCCTGGACCACTATAACGATGACAGTTTACCTAATTTGCATAAAAAAAAAATGTCTTTCATGCCTCTAGGGACTTCCCAGCAATGGGGTAGGTCTCAGGGGACTACAAGGCCGTACTAAACTTATCTACAGATATGTATACACTAGGTAGTCCATACTCCCCCCTTAAATGAGATTTGGTCCCTAAATCTAAAAACATGCCTTGAAGAGGGAAAAGATGTAGATGCTTGATCCTTATGACTTTTTCGGCTTCCCAAATGGCTTCCTCGCTGGAGTGGTTCCTCTAGATGACCTTTACTGAGGCCACTTCCTTTGAGCAAAGCTTCTTGATTTACCTATCCACGATGACAACCGGTTCCTTTTCATAAGATAAAATCTGGTCAACTGGAACAACTTGTCGCATGAGCACGTGAGACTGATCAGCATGTACTTTTTGAGCATGCTAACATGAAAAACTGGATAAATCTCTGATAAACTGTGAGGTATTGCCAATCTGTAGACTACTACTCCAACTCTCTTTTGAATCTCAAATGGGCTAATATAGTGTGGGTTCAATTTCCCTTGCTTATTGAATCTTACTATTCCCTTCATAGGACACACCCTCAGAAACTCATGGTCACCCATAGCAAATTTTAAATCTCTATGCCAGTTATCAACATAGGACTTTTACCTAAACTGAGCTGCCAATAACCATTCTCTGATTAGCTAAACCTTATCAAGAGTCTCTTGCACTAGATCTAGACTTAAGGCCATAGCTTCCCCAAGCTCAAACCACCCAATGGGATTTCTGTAGCATCTCCCATACAACGCTTTGAACGGTGCCATCTAGATGCTAGCTTGATAACTGTTGTTATAAGAGAATTTTATCAGTGGCAAGTGGTCACACCAACTCCTATCAAATTCTAACACGCAAGCTTTGAGCATGTCCTTTAAAGTCTATATAGTCTTCTCTAAATGGCCATTTGTCTATGGATGAAAAGTTGTGGTCAAGTCCATGCAAGTCCCGAGAGCCTCTTGAAATGCTATCCAGAATCGTGAAGGGAACTGGGACCCTCTATCTAATATGATCGACATTGGCATGCCATGAAGTCTGATGATATCATCTATATAAAGCTAGGCATATTGAGCTATACTAAAAGTCGCCTTAACTAGTAGGAAGTGAACATACTTGTTTATCCTGTCCAAAATCATACATATAGAATCAAAACATCTAGCGCTCTGAGGTAACCTGACTACAAAGTCCATGTTTATCCTCTCCCACTTTAGTTTTCAGCCTTGACTTGCTGACACACCAAGCATCATGCCACAAAGTCACTGAGGTTTCTCTTCAAACCTTCCCACTAGTATAGCTATATGAGATCTTGATACATCTTAGGTGAACTGGGGTGGACGGAGCATGCTGTACTATGAGACTCTTCCATCACTCTTTTCTTCAACTCATCACCCACAATGGGTACACATAAATAGTCACCAAAACGCAGCACACCCTCCACATCAACCGAAAACTCATAGTTCTCTCCTTTGTGCAAATCCTCCATAAGCTTAACCAACTTGGGACCTTCCCCTTGTTGTGCCTTAATCTACTTCGCTATGGTTAACTGAGTCTTAATGTGAGCAAGGAAAGCTCTTGACTCATCTTGTCCAAACTAGACTCCCTCTGCCGCTAAGTTATCGATATCGCTTATCAACTACTGCCTCAAGGGTGTATGTGGGCCAAACTGCCCATAGACATTTTGCTCAACGCATCTGCTACCATATTAGCCTTGCTCGGATGATAGGACATGGTGTAATCATAGTCTTTCAACAACTATAGCCATCTATGCTACCTGAGATTCAGATCCTTCTACTGGGAGATATACTTCAAACTCTTGTAATTGGTGAAGATCTCACGTGTTTCTCCATACAGATAATTCCTCCAAATTTTCAAGGAAAGAGCACTGCTACCATCTCTATATCATGGGTGGGGTAATTCTAGTCATGCTTTTTGAGCTGCCATGAGTCATAGGCTATAACTCGGCCATGCTTCATCAGAGCCAAGTCCAACTCTAGAAACATCACAAAATGCCAAAAAACCACCTGTGCCTGAGGGCAACACCAACACCGAAGTTGTGGTCAAACAAGTCTTGAGCCTCTGAAAACTCTCCTCACAAGCATCTGATCACTGAAACTTAGTACTTTCCTAGGTCAACTTAGTCAATGACGCGGCTATTCTTGAGAAATCCTCAATAAACCTCTGGTAGTATCTTACCAAGCCCATGAAACTACGAATCTTTGACACTGTAGAGGGCCTCAGCCACTACTGAACCGCCTCAACTCTCTTCGGATCAACAGAGATACCATCCTTAGACACTATTTGCCCAAGGAAAGTCACTTGATCAAGTTAAAGCTCACACTTGGAGAATTTGGCATACAGCCAGTTCTCCCTTAGGATCTGCAAGACAATCCTAGGGTGGTATTTATGCTCCTCTTCTCTCCTAGAGTACACCAAGGTGTCGTCAATGAAGACAAGCCCAAAGTGATCTAGCAATGCTCCGAAAACCCTATTCATCAAGTCCATAAAAGCTGCTAGGGCATTGGTTAACCCAAAGGACATCGCTAGGAACTCATAATATCTATAGCATGTCCTAAAGGCCGTCTTAGGCATATCCTTACCCTTGATCTTCAATTGATGACAACCCAATCGAATGTCAATCTTAGAGAAACACCTAGCCGCTGGGAGCTGATCAAACAGGTACCGGTTCTTGACTATAACTGTCACGACCCTCCTTGGGCACGTGACCGGCACGTGAGAGATCTCATTCCCACGTAAGCCTGGTGACCTGTACTGTCTCTACTCATGCATTTCAATTAAGAAAATCCATAAAATAAATCCTTAATGTCACATGAAATCACCTGTTATTGAAAACCAAGTTTAGAAAAAAACCAAAACTTATTTCCATCCCTTTCTAAAAGCAAATATGCAACATCGCTAAATATGCACATAGACCTTTACATACAAGGTGTTTATAAAAGTCATAGTTATACAATCCCAAAAAGTATATAAAATAGAAAAACTATGCACAATGTGATCATGCTCTACGGTCCGGGGTCCTGCCTGCATCACACTGGAGCACGTCTAGAGCACAATATCAGACACCTCACCTAACGGGCTCAGCAACTGAATCTAATGCTGCTGGGTAGAGGATGGTGTAGAGGTACCCTCAGCAGCTACGGTATCTGTAAAATATGGAGGAAACAGATGGGTGAGTTTTGAATCCCAAAACTCAGTGAGTGAGCCCTCATCTGGAACCCCTCTTCATGGGACACCAAAGAAGGTACACAACACCAAAAATAATAATAATAATAATAACAGCACTAACATCAAGTAGTTCATAGTTATAATCAAGACCTCAATCTTAGTTCTTTACAGTCCGACCTAACAGTAGTCTAATAGAGAAACAGTGATCTCTGAATACAAAGGTTTGGTCATATCTGGGCGTTACGTATCGCCGTCCCCAGTATGACACTAAGTCTCTGAGTATCTGTGGTCACAACTGGGCGTTACGTATCGCCGTCCCCAGTGTGCCAATAAGTCTCTGAATATCTACAGTCACATCTGGGCGTTACGTATCGCCGTCCCCAGTGTGACAATAAATCTCTGACCCGGGCTACTTGGTACCAAGGTTAACGGATTAACTGCCGTTAACATACAGCCTGTTTCTCTATATTCACTGTCAGCTCAACTAAACCTCATTCTCTCCTCTATCATTTTCAAAGTCCTCTATCCTAAGGTTCAAAATCTCTTTTATACAACAGTAAAGAATATCAAGACCATATAATCATAAAACCAGCTTTAAATTATTGATCTTGCCACATAACTGTATGAAAACTCATCATTAACAATAGGTGTCCCATGGTTTTCAACAAAACACCTTCCTTTAATAAACCAATAGTTCACAACATAACACTCCACAGAAAGTTCAGCAGTTTACAAAATAAGTTCTAAAATCATATATACTCTCAGGTTTTAGGTGAAGATCCATATGATGATTAAAGTAGAAGCTACAGATGTGAACCCACTCACCTGGAGTGGCAGTAGACACAGGAATAGTACCAATAGAGTTGTGAGAGGTGAGAACAGCACCAGTATCTATCAATAAAGCAACAGAACCCTAGATTAACGGCTAAAACCTCTATATCACTCAAATATACTCTTAACACATTGAAAGAATTCTACCTCCTTGAGAGGTAGGAAAACTTTATGCCAACCCCCCCCAAAACCAAAGAGAAATGGAGAGAATAGAAGAGAAATCACTAGAATAACATACCTTGAAACCTTAGAAGTGAAGTATTGAAGTTGATTTTAAGAGAAAATGGAAGAAATGGAGTTAGGAGTGAATTTTTGGGAAGAGAGCAAAGTTTTCGTGGTTCTTTGGGGGAGAGAGCATATTTTTGGTGAGTGAAGGTTCTGGACCCCGGAATGGGGGTTTTTAATGCTCGTGACTGCGGTGCTAAGCAGCTGCAGCGCTCACCAGAGAGCATAATTTGCACCGACTTACTTTCTGTTGAGTACTGCAGCTGCAGCGCTCACCCGAGAGCATAAACTTCACTTTCAGCCACCGACTTACTTTTTGATGAGTGCTGCAGCACTCAACAAAGAGATTTTTTTTATTTTTTATTTTTTAGCCTAAGATATTACATAATCCCCCCCTTTTTAAAAGATTTGGTCCCCAAATCTAAAGGCATACCTAGAGGAGGGAAGAGATATGGGTATTTCACTCTCATGGCATCTTCGGCTTCCCACGTGGCTTCCTCGCCTGAGTGGTTTTTCCAAATTACTTTTACAGAAGGTACCTCTTTTGAACGAAGCTTTTTAATTTGTCTGTCTACTATTGCAATTGGCTCCTCTTCCAAGGACAAATTTTCATCAAGCTGGACTGCTTGTGGGGTGAGCACATGGGATTGGTCCGGAATATACTTCCTAAGCATGCTGACATGAAAAACAGGATGGATGGTTGACAAGCTGGGAGGTAATGCTAATCTATAAGCTACTGCTCCCACTCTTTCTAGAATCTCAAATGGCCCAATATAACGAGGACTTACCGAACCTCGCCACTCCCTTCATAGGAGATACTCGCAGAAATACATGATCACCCACAGTAAACTCTAACTCTCGTCTTCAGTTATCAGCATAAGCTTTCTTTCTAGACTGAGCTGCTAATAACCTTTCCTTGATTAACCAAACTTTCTCTAGAGTTTCTTGAACTAGGTTTAAGCCTAGGGTTTTAGCTTCCACAAGCTCAAACCACCCAATGGGAGATCTGCATCGTCTACCGTACAAAGCTTCAAAGGGTGCCATATGAATACTTGCCTGGTAACTGTTATTATAAGTAAACTCTATGAGTGGTAAGTGGTCACACCAACTCCCACCAAAGTCTAGCACACAGGCTCTGAGCATGTCTTCTAAGGTTTCAATAGTTTTCTCTGTCTGACCATCAGTCTGAGGATGGAAGGCTGTAGATAGGTCCACTCGGGTTCCTAGAGCTTCCTGAAACGCCCTCCAGAATCTCGATGTGAACTGAGCCCCTCTATATGATATAATAGATACTGGCACTCCGTGAAGTCTAACAATCTCATTTATATATAGGCGAGCATATTGGGCAGCGGTGAAATTGGTCTTTACTGGCAAGAAATGAGCTGACTTGGTCATCCAATCTACAATTACCCAAATAGAATCAAAGCCTTTAGTAGTCCGAGGTAACCTAATTACAAAATCCATAGTTATCCTCTCCCACTTCCATTCTGGAATCTCTATCTGCTGGAGTAATCCTGCCGGCCTTTGGTGTTCAGCCTTAACCTGTTGACAAACTAAACACCGTGCCACAAATTCACCTATATCTCTTTTCATACCTTCCCACCAATACAACTGCCGCAGATCATGATACATTTTAGCTGAACCAGGGTGCACAGAATATGCTGCACTATGGGACTCTTCCATTATTTGCTTCTTCAACTCATCCACATCCGGCACACACAACCTATTTCCAAGGCATAACACACCTTCCTTATCCAGAGAAAACTCATAGCCCCCTTCTTTGTGTACATCCTCTATGATCCTAGCCAATTTGGGGTCCTCTTTCTGCTTTGCCTTAATCTGCTCCACTAGGGTTGACTGAGCTCTAATATGAGCTAGAAAGGCTCCTGAATCTCCTATACCAAACTGGATTCCCTCTGTCTCTAACTTATAAATATCTTCTATCAAAGGTTGTCTTAAAGGAGCTATATGAGCCAAACTGCCTGCTGACTTCCTACTCAAAGCATCAGCTACTACATTAGCCTTACCTGGGTGATAAGAGATCGTACAATCATAATCTTTTAACAATTCCATCCATCTGCGTTGTCTGAGATTCAGATCTTTCTGTTGGAAAATGTATTTTAAGCTCTTATGATATGTAAAAATCTCACAAGTTGCTCCATACAGATAATGCCTCCAGATTTTCAAGGCAAAAACTACTGCTGCCATTTCTAAATCATGAGTAGGATAATTTTGTTCATGCTTCTTGAGTTGCCTGGAAGCATAGGCTACAACTCGGCCATGTTGCATAAGGACACAGCCAAGTCCTACTCTAGAAGCATTACAATATATAGTAAAACCATCCGTACCTGAAGGTAGTACCAGTACTGGGGCGGTAGTCAAGCAGGTCTTCAGCTTTTGGAAGCTTTCCTCACAGGCATTTGACCACTGAAACTTAACATTCTTCTGGGTCAATCTAGTCAACGGTACTGCAATCTTGGAAAAATCCTTGACAAACCGCCTATAATAACCTGCCATCCCCAAAAAGCTGCGAACTTCGACATCAGTAGCGTGCCTTGGCCAGCCGAATCGCCTCAACTTTCTTAGGATCTACCTTAATACCATCCTTGGATACTATATGTCCAAGAAACGCCACCTGCTCTAGCCAGAATTCACACTTAGAAAACTTAGCATATAGCTGATGTTCCCTAAATGTCTGTAAGACAATCCTAAGGTGGTGCTCATGCTCCTCTCTACTCCTTGAGTATACTAGAATATCGTCAATAAAGACAATCACAAAATGATCTAGGAACGGTCTGAAAACTCTGTTCATCAGATCCATAAAAGCGGCAGGGGCGTTAGTCAACCCGAAGGACATCACTAGGAATTCATAATGTCCATAGTGTGTCCTAAAAGCTGTCTTGGGTATATCTTCATCCTTGATTTTCAACTGATGATACCCGGATCGAAGATCAACCTTAGAAAAACATTGAGCCCCTTGAAGCTGATCAAACAAATTATCTATACGGGGCAAAGGATATTTATTTTTAATGGTCACCTTATTCAGCTGTCGATAATCTATACACACCCTCATAGATCCATCTTTCTTCTTTACAAATAAGACTGGAGCACCCCAAGGTGAGGTACTTGGTCGAATAAAACCTTTATCCAGCAACTCTTGCAACTGTTTCTTCAACTCCTGTAGCTCTGTCGGGGCCATACGATATGGGGGTATCAAAATAGGCCTAGTTCCTGGCTCCAATTCTATTCCAAACTCTACTTCCCTCTCTGGTGGTAACCCTGGCAAGTCCTCTGGAAACACATCAGGAAACTCACAAACTACAGGGACCGATTCTATGGTTGGCACTGGTACCTCTACATCCCGTACTGAAGCTAAAAACCCATAAACTCCTTTATCCATAAGCATCAAGGCACTCATAGATGAAATCAGACTAGTCAGAACATAACAGCTGACACCCTTAAACTCTTGAAATCCAAATGTAAATACCAAACTTGACAGACTTAGTATAGCAATCAACTGTAGCGTGACATGAAGCCAACCAATCCATACCCAGAATAACATCAAAATCTACCATATCTAACAGGTGTAAATCTGCATAAGTTTCCACATCACCAACCTTGATTTCACAGCCTCTGTACACTAACTGAACTAAAAGAGGTCCTCCTACCGGAACCCCTACTAAGAAGGGCTTGTCTAAACTAGAAACTGGCCTCTCAAATCGTGTGGCAAAGAATAAGGATACATATGAATAGGACGATCCAGGGTCAATCAAAGCAAATGCATCAAAAGTAAAGACTCTGATAATACCTGCCACGACATCTTTAGAGGCTGATGCATCCTGTCTGGTCAATGCATACAATCGGGGCTGTCCCCCGCTACTCTGACCTCTGCCAGCTGAACCTCTGCCACTGAAGCCTCTACCTCTAGGGCCTCTGCCCCCAGCACCCCTACCCACCGGGGTGGCAGAACCGCCCTGGGTTGCTGATTGGAAAGACTGGACCGAAGCAGTGGAGTTCGCACTCGACCGAGGTCCCCTGCCAAAGTGGGCATTCCGCCCTCTTGTGACCACGCTGGCCACAACCATAGCATACAAGGGTGCCAATCAGGCACTGCCCCGGGTGTCGCCTACCACAAGTCTGACAAACAGGTAAACTCTGGACTGATGCCTGGCCAGAATACTGACTACCTTCTCTGCCCTGACCCTGAGAAGCTGCAGATCGTACCGGGGTAGGATCTGAAAGGGTAACCCTACCGGGCTGAGCTCGCTGCTGACTCTGATGGCCAGATCCCCTACTAGTACCAACTCCTCCAGAAAATGTACTCTGAGTCTTAGCCCTCTTGCTAGACTCAGAAGCAACTCTCCTCTCTGCTAATCCTGCCTCCAACCCAATAGCGGTATCCACTACCTGGGCATAATCCATGGTACCAACATGCGGCTGAAGGCTGAGAAACATGTCTTTAGGCAGTCCCTGTACGAACCGCCTAACTTTCTCAGTCTCTGACTGCAACATTCCTGCAGCTGCCTGAGCCAAGTATGTAAACCTCTCATCATACTCCGCCACTGTCATACCAGGGGTCATACGGAGTCTCAAGAACTCCTCCATCATCTGTGCTCTCCGGCTCTCTGACAAGAATCTACGAAGGAAAGCGGCCCTGAATTCCTCCCAGGAGGGCGGATCTAAGTCGCCACGCCCCTGGAGAAACTCGTCATACCATGTTCCTTAAGCCGCTTAGCGAAAACCAGCTAACTCTGCTGCTCTCTCTGATGAACAATGAATAACTTTGATAATCTTCTCTATCTCCCTAAGGAATGCCTGAGGATCCTCTGTGGTCAGGCGTCCCTGGAAAGTGGGTGGATCCATCCTCCGAAAACGCTCTAGGGCTGAATCATTTGGGTCTCTACCTGGAGGCTGGACCGGGGGTGGCTATGATCCAGCCTCTGCCTGTCTGGCTAGAACATCAGTAAGGGTGGCCAGAGTCTACTCCATAGCTCTAAGGCGGCCACTAGGACTAGAAGATCTGCTACTACGACGACGTCGAGAGGTGGAACGTCGGAGGGGAGGCATACTGGATCCAACTGAAAGGGAAGAACACACAAGATAAGGACTACCATTCATATAACAGGCCTAAACTCCTTCTCTAAGTCTAGACTCAACTGATCATCCTAAAGGCCGCAAGTAATGCTTCGTTAATGCAAATAGGCGCGCTTCTATTGACATAACGAGGCACTACCTGTGGACACTTACTCCAGTGATATGCAGGGAAACCTATGGCTCTGATACCAACTTTGTCACGACCCTCCTTGGGCACGTGACCGGCACGTGAGAGATCCCATTCCCACGTAAGCCTGGTGACCTGTACTGTCTCTACTCATGCATTTCAATTAAGAAAATCCATAAAATAAATCCTTAATGTCACATGAAATCACCTGTTATTGAAAACCAAGTTTAGAAAAAAACCAAAACTTATTTCCATCCCTTTCTAAAAGCAAATATGCAACATCGCTAAATATGCATATAGACCTTTACATACAAGGTGTTTATAAAAGTCATAGTTATACAATCCCAAAAAGTATATAAAATAGCAAAACTATGCACAATGTGATCATGTTCTACGGTCCGGGGTCCTGCCTACATCACACTGGAGCACGTCTAGAGCACAATATCAGACACCTCACCTAACGGGCTCAGCAACTGAATCTAATGCTGCTGGGTAGAGGATGGTGTAGAGGTACCCTCAGCAGCTACGGTATCTGTAAAATATGGAGGAAACAGATGGGTGAGTTTCGAATCCCAAAACTCAGTGAGTGAGCCCTCATCTGGAACCCCTCTTCATGGGACACCAAAGAAGGTATACAACACCAAAAATAATAATAATAATAATAATAACAGCACTAACATCAAGTAGTTCATAGTTATAATCAAGACCTCAATCTTAGTTCTTTATAGTCCGACCTAACAGTAGTCTAATAGAGAAACAGTGATCTCTGAATAGAAAGGTTTGGTCATATCTTGGCGTTACGTATCGCCGTCCCCAGTATGACACCAAGTCTCTGAGTATCTGTGGTCACAACTGGGCGTTACGTATCGCCGTCCCCAGTGTGCCAATAAGTCTCTGAATATCTACAGTCACATCTGGGCGTTACGTATCGCCGTCCCCAGTGTGACAATAATCTCTGAATCTCTTACCCGGGCTACTTGGTACCAAGGTTAACGGATTAACTTCCGTTAACATACAACCTGTTTCTCTACAGTCACTGTCAGCTCAACTAAACCTCATTCTCGCCTCTATCATTTTCAAAGTCCTCTATCCTAAGGTTCAAAATCTCTTTTATACAATAGTAAACAATATCAAGACCATATAATCATAAAACCAGCTTTAAATTATTGATCTTGCCACATAACTGTATGAAAACTCATCATTAACAATAGGTGTCCCATGGTTTTCAACAAAACACCTTCCTTTAATAAACCAATAGTTCACAACATAACACTCCACAGAAAGTTCAGCAGTTTACAAAATAAGTTCTAAAATCATATATACTCTCAGGTTTTAGGTGAAGATCCATATGATGATTAAAGTAGAAGCTACAGATGTGAACCCACTCACCTGGAGTGGCAGTAGGCACAGGAATAGTACCAACAGAGTTGTGAGAGGTGAGAACAGCACCAGTATCTATCAATAAAGCAACAGAACCCTAGATTAACGGCTAAAACCTCTATATCACTCAAATATACTCTTAACACATTGAAAGAATTCTACCTCCTTGAGAGGTAGGAAAACTTTATGCCAACCCCCCCCCCAAAACCAAAGAGAAATGGAGAGAATAGAAGAGAAATCACTAGAATAACATACCTTGAAGCCTTAGAAGTGAAGTATTGAAGTTGATTTTAAGAGAAAATGGAAGAAATGGAGTTAGGAGTGAATTTTTGGGAAGAGAGCAAAGTTTTCGTGGTTCTTTGGGGGAGAGAGCATATTTTTGGTGAGTGAAGGTTCTGGACCCCGGAATGGGGGTTTTTAATGAAATGGTGACATTGCAGCTAACGAGCTGCAGCCACCAGAGCATAATTTGCACCGACTTACTTTCTGTTGAGCGCTGCAGCGCTCACCCGAGAGCATAAACTTCACTTTCAGCCACTGACTTACTTTCTGATGAGCGCTGCAGCGCTCAACAGAGAGATTTTTTTTTTTTTTTTTAGCGTAAGATATTACAATAACTTTATTCAACCGTTGGTAATCTATGCACATCCTCATAGACCCATTGTTTTTCTTCACAAATAACACCGGAGCACCCCCAAGGCGAGGTACTTGGCCGGGTGAACCCCTTTTCAAGCAAATCTTACAATTGATCATTCAATTCTTTCAACTATGCGGGAGCCATCTGATACGAGGGAATAGAAATAGGCCTAACTTTGGGGGCTCAAGCTCTATCTCGAACTCAATCTCTCTCTTCGATGGCATCCTTGTAGTTCCTCCAAACCCGGGAACTCACAAACCACAAGAATAGACTCTATGCTCGGCACTTCTGCGTCTACATTTCTGATCAAAGCTAGAAAACCATGATTCCTTCTATCCATGAGCCACAAGGCACTCATGGCTGAGATCAAGCTGGTAGGACCAAACAGCCGATACCCTTGAACTCATGGAGCTCACCTCCAAGAACACTAAACTTCAGTAATTTACTGTAGCAGTACACCATGACATGGCACGAGGCTAGCCAATCCATAGCTAGGATGATATCAAAATTTGACATATCTAGCACATGAAGGTTTGCCAATGTCTCCATGTCTCTAACCTTGATCTCACACTCTCTAAACTGAACAAAGAGGGGCTCTCTTGAAGGTATCCCTATAAGAAACAACTTCTCTAAACTGGAAATAGGTCTTTCAAATTGTGTAGCAAAGAATATGGACACATAAGAATGCGTGAGTCAATCAACGCAAAAGCCTCAAAGGAGAAAACTGTGACAATACCTGTCAATACATCGGCCACTGCTACTACATCCTAATGTGTAAGAGCAAATAGATGAGTCTATCCCTCACTGCCCTAACCTCTACCTCTACCAATCGAGCCTCTGCCTTTAAGGCCCCTACCCCTAGCACCTCTGCCAGCTAAAGTAGTTTAACTGCCCTGGGTTGCTGATTGATAAGACTAGGCTGAAGCTGCGAGGTTTACCGACTCCTAACCGGATGCTCCTTAGCATAACGGACATTGTGCACGCTTATGGCCTTGCTGGCCACAACCATAACAAGCAAATATGCCTATCATGCACTGCCTGACATTCCACTGCCTACAAGTTTGACACTGTAGGAATTGATGATGACCTGATGCTTGGCCTTGTGCTGACTACCCCCCTCTACTCTGACCCTAAGAAGCAGCAAGCCTAGTATAGGTAGGCTCTGAGCAGGCAACCCTACTGGGATCGCTGCTAGCCAGATCCTCTGCTGATATTGGCTCCCCCATAAATATGGCCATGCGTCTTGGCTTTCTTGCATGACTCTGAAGTTGCTCTCCTCTTTGCCAAACTAGCCTCTAACCCGATAGTTGTGTCCACTACCTGGGCATAATCCATAACCCTAACATGCGGCTGAAGACTCACAAACATGTCCTTGGGCAACCCCTGGACAAACCGTCCGACTTTCTCTGTCTCAGATGACAGTATACCTGTAGCTGCCTGTGCCAAATAGGTGAATCTCTCATCATACTCCACAATTGACATTCCTGGAGTCAATTAGAGGCTTAAAAACTCCTCAACCATCTGGGCCCACCTACTCTCTAACAGAAACCTCCTCAAAAATGCTGCCCTGAACTCCTCCTAGGAGGGTGGCTTAGAGTCGCCACGCTTCTAGAGGAACTCATCATACCAGATCCCCAGCTGGCCTTCCAACTAGAAGCCAACCAACTCAACTGCTTTCTCAAAAGAGTAATGGATGACTCTAGTAATCTTCTCTACCACTATAAGGAAAGCATGGGTGTCCTCTATCATGAATTGCCCTTGAAAGGTGGGCAGATCCATCCTATGGAACTGCTCTCAAGCTGAATCATTTGGATCTCTAATCAGATGCTGAAATGGGGGTGGCTATAGCCCGGTTTCATCCTGTCTGACCAACACATCAAAGAGTGTGGCCAAAGCATGCTTTATAGCTTTGAAATGGGTACTGGTGCCAGAAGAACTACTGCTATGATGGTGGCATAAAGAAGAAGGATATAGTGAGGCATACTGAATCTGAAAAGGCACAAGCACAAGGGATAAGGAACATTGATCATGACAAGGAAGACAAGACTCTATCTTTGAACCTAGACATAAGTAACTATTCCTAAAGGCCTCAAGTAACGCTTCATTAATGCAAATGGGTGTGCTTCCATTTACATAAATATCGTGCTACTTGTGGACATTTGCTCCAGTAACATACAAGGAAACCTATGGCTCTGATATCACTTTGTCTTGACCTGACTTGGATCGTGACCAACATGTGAGGAATCTTTTCCCCACGTAAGCCCCGTGATCGCTACACCATACTATATTGTAACATTCCAAAAACCCGATAATGCAGATATTGTCTGCTTTGGTAGGCTCGATGTCCATACCCTCACGGATTTGCTCTTCCCCTTTCTATGGGAAAAACGCGTCTGCATGGGGGAGGTATCCACACCCTTATAAGGCACGCTTCGTTCCCCTCCCCAACTGATGTGGGACTAATTCCACCCTTCCTAGTAGGGGCCTAGCGTCCTCGCTGGCTGGCACACCAATCCCGGGACTGGCTCTGATACCATCCGTAACATCCCAGAAACCCGACAATACAGATATTGTCCGCTTTGGTAGGCTCGATGTCCATACCCTCACGGATTTGCTCTTTTCCTCTCTATGGGAAAAATGCGTCTGTATGGGGGAGGTATCCACACCCTTATAAGGCATGCTTCGTTCCCCTCCCTAACCGATGTGGGACTAATTCTAAACATTTGGACAATTTCTCGATTTGTACGTGTCATCCTTGCGCAGGGGCCATGCTAATCTAATACGCATAAATAAATCAAAATATATATATCATATTTCCAATTTAACTAAACTCCATAAATCTGATAATATCTCCAAACATAAATCCTGAATATAAACTGCATAAAATCTATAATCTAGGCTGAAATCAAACATAATTAATAAAATAGCTGATAACTATAAAATAAATAAATTCATATTATGCATGTCTGGGATCCTGCCTACACAACTACTGGAGCACTACTAAACTAACATAACTTATAATAAGCCCCACTCCGAAGCGAAGCTCACCAAAAGAAGTTGCAGCACTACTGGGGAAGATCTTGTGGTGCAACTGAAACTGTAGCTGAATCTATAGGGGAGGAAAAGAGAGAGGTGAGTTCATCAAAACTCAGTGAGTTAGCCTCCACTCACAACCCACATGGGACAACAACAAGAATACATAATATATACATGCAACTGTGTAAAGCATTTTATATATAATTACATATAATAATAATGAAAACAATAATTTAACTAAGTTCATGGCAACAACTAGTAGAGAAACAGAAATTATTCTATACATAAATATAATCTGAGCTTGATAGCTAAATCTGAGCCGTTGGCTAATCTGATGGGCACCTAACTAGGTCCCATAATGGACACCTCACTAGGTTCCTTGCTGTGGATGAGCTAGTCTTCTAACGGACCACTTGGTACCAAGGTTAACGATCAATCCCGCAGCCATTAACTCGCTATTATGTTTCTCACTAATTATTGGTTAAAAATAATAGCAACAAATTCACTGTTCATATGATACTGAGGTTCATGAAATTTTCTGACTGATAAAACAAATCTAAATCATACATACAGCAAGTATGGTCCCATGAGCTTTCTAAAATGATAATCTTTCATGATAAATACAAGATAATAATCTTCTAAAATTTCTATAAATCATAAAAGCATAATTTCTAAGCATAAATCATTCTAAAGTTCCATAAATAATTTCTATAAATCAAAAAAGCATAATTTCTAGGCATAAATCATTCTACAATTCCATAAATAATTTATATAATATTGGAAAAATACTAATAATGACCAAAAGCATGACCATGAGCTTAAACTCACTCATCGTTAGCAGCCAGGAGTGTGCTTTCACTAACAACTTGACCTTGGGGAGCAGGAATGACACTGGTAACTACCAAACAATACAATGAAGACATAAACGATTTAATTTATTTGCCCAAACTGAGTTTGAGATGATAGGGAGGAAGAATGATGAGAGAAAATCATGCCTAACAGTACTCAAACTCACAGATTAGATAAAAGAGAAAAGGAATTGGCTATATTATATGAAGATCACTTACCGGAAGAGATTGATAGAAGAAAATTAAGAGAAACCACGTTTTTCTCTCTAGGGAAAATTCCTTGATGGCTAGGGTTCTTAGAAAATTATTTGGGAGTATTAGGATGTGTCAAATATATACTAGGAGGTAAATGTGTGATTGATAACAAGACGCAGTCAGCGTCCCGTGCACGCCGCACAACACCTTCTCGTACGCGTTCAAAAAGTAAGGAAAATTTGTAATTCACGAGAGTGAGCGGATGTTGTGCCTCGTTACCTTTTTTTTATACATGTATACATATGTGAAAAATTGAAAAACGAAACCGTAAAAGAGCCTGTGCACTCGTTCCTTTTCTTTGTAACATATATATATATAAACTAATATAATCTATATCAATATCTTTGAAGTAATAATAATAATAATACCAATAGTAATAATAAATTATATACCACCGAATTTTATATTTGGGATATTACATATATGCATATTTTAATCATAAAATCTAATTATAAAACATCATTTCATCTCTAATAAATCTCTAGCTCTTTTGAAATTAAGTTCATCATCAATAATCATAACTAAACTCTGAATTTGAAATCATATTACAAAATGTGAGTTGCTATCTATGTCACGACCCACCTACGGAGTGTGACCGGCACGTGAGGATTTGGGTCCCCACGGAAGCCTTTGGTAACGTAACTGACTAATATGCATAAATAATCCAAATTTATTCAAAATATCTCAAGTTCAACTAAAACTTCAATAATATGAAATTATTCTCAAAACATAAATTCTGAACATAAATTTGCATAAAATCCATATTCTAGGCCAAAGCCAAACATAACAAAACAATTAATGTAAATTAGAAAATATATCATGCATGTCCGGGGATCCTGCCAACACAATTTATTGGAGCACTACTAGACTGACATAATTGACAATAAGCTCCACTCCAAAGCGAAGCTCACCAAGGAAGTCAGAGCACAACTACTTTGAGGATCCTGTGGTACAACCTGAAGCGAGTCAGATTCTGTAGGGAAAGGAAAAGAGAAGGGTGACTTCATCAAAACTCAGTGAGCGAGTCTCCACTCACAGCCCACACAGGACAATAACAAAATACATAACATATACATGCAACTGATGTGAAATATATTACATATATAATTACATATAAATTAACTGAATCTATGACAATAACTAGTAGAGAAACATGAATTATTCTGTACATAATTATAAAATTTGAATAGCTAAATCTGAGCCAATGACTAATCTGATGGGCACCTAACTAGGTCCCATAAATGGACACTTCACTAGGTTCCTTATTGTGGGTGAGCTAGTCCTCTAGCGGACCACTTGGTACCAAGGTTAACGATCAATCCTGCAGCCGTTAACTCGCTGATCTATTTCTCACTAATTGATATAAAATAATTTTTTCATAAACCAAATAAATATAAAAGCTCTGAATTCATATAATTCTAACAATTTGACTGTAGCATAATTGAGATTCTAAAATCATGCCCAAGGGATCACCAGCTTGTAGACATAGTGATTTCAGTAATCAATAGAATATTTATCTGACAATTGTTATGAATTATACTTTATTCAATACTTTCAATAAATCATATTTAATATTCTAAAATCTTCATAGGAAATACATAGTCTGAAAACATGATAATCAATATTTCTACTGTAAACATTAAACTGAGGTCTCACAATTTCATAAACTAGGAAAAAGATATTCTATAACACGCAAGGTATCAATTATGGTCCCATGAGTTTTGCTAAAATGATTAATTTTCATGATAACTGTAAAAGTAATAATATTTCTAAAACAGACATAATTATAACAATATATTCTCTTGACATAAATCATTCCTAAATTTCATAAATAATTTATATAATATGGAAAAATATTAATAATGACCAAAAGTATGATCATGAGCTTAAACCCACTCACCGTTGTTAGTCGTGAGTGTGCTTCTACTAATAACTTTACTCTGAAATATTGGAATGGTACAAATAATCAATCTCACAGATTAAAAGAAAGGAGCGTCACAACGTCCCAAGAGAGGATTAGCTAGGCTCACTGAAGCTCGGCCATGAAGATCATGAGCTTGACAAGAGATGAGTTCGGCTAAGAAGATGTTTGGTTTAGAGGAGGTTTGACTTAGAGGAGGTGGAAGCAAAACTTAGCAAAATAAAACTAAACATCTCTTACACATACACACTCCTACACTCATATATTTATACACAAATATAATAATCATGAATAATATTAGTGCTATTTGTCTACACTTAATAATAATAATAAATATTATTAATGCTTACTACACTTAGTAATTATAATGTTAAATAATAATAATGCTAACTACACTTAGTAATAATAATTATAATGCTAGCTACACTTAGTAATTATAATGTTAAATAATAATAATGCTAGGTACACTTAATAATAATAATGCTAATGTTAGCTACACTTAGTAATAATAATGTTAAATAATAATAATGCTAGGTACACTTAATAATAATAATTATAATGCTAGTTATACTTAGTAATTATAATGTTAAATAATAATAATGCTAGGTACACTTAATAATAATAATGTTAATGCTAGCTACACTTAGTAATAATAATGTTAAATAATATTAGTGTTAGGTGCACTTGATAATAATAAATAATAATAATAATAATAATAATAATAATAATAATAATAATTCAAAATAATTATAATTTCTTTATTTGGGATATCACAATCTATACAAAAATAAACCATGAAAACTATAATCATGAAAATACAGATCATCTGAAATGATGGTATACAAAACATGCAATAACTCTATGGTCCAGGACCTTACCCATAATGTACATTGGAGCACTCTATCTCTAGGAAAAATACAAAGATACTTTACTTCGAGGTGAAGCTCACTAACTGAGAATAGCTCTACTGCTAAAGAAGAGGTAGCTAAGACGAACCCACAGCAGTTAATGTATCTATAAAGGAAAAAGGAAGAGGGGTGAGTTTTATCTAAAACGCAGTGAGTAGGCCCTCATCCATAATCTCTCATGGAACAACAATAAGATGTATATATGTATAATCATAAAAGTTAACAATACAATTTCCCTGAAATCATTTACATACATATACATAATAACTCTTAAATCAAATATTCTCTTAAAAGCATCAATAATCTCTGAAAATATAAATAACCGTACTCTAATAGAGAAATAGGGATATCTGGTTATGCATTGCATAACAATATGTTTTCTGGTTATGTATATCAACTATAGCATAACAAATTTTCTGATCTCTAGGATCTTTCAAGGATCCAAATCAAACACCTAACTAGGTTTTGTACTTTGCTTTTTGAGATTATCCTTTCAGGATAATTTGGTACTAAGGTTAACGATCGGGTTCCAACCGTTAATTCACTGTCTGTTTCTCTATAGTTATCGTCTAGTTTCTAATTCACAAAAACATATCATTTTCTCTCAAACTTTGCTTTGGGATTTTCTCTGGGTATAAAACTCTATAATACATAATTACTTTACTCTTGAAATCATCATGGTATTTTGTAAAATCTCTAAATCAAGTCATAATCATACTCTAGCTCTTTAATAAATCATTTTAGCAATAATGATCCCATGAGTTTGCATTAAAACAATTATTTCATAGTCTTGTTAGAAATCATCATTTTCATAAAGTTTGGTAAAACCAATCATAATCTCTAGTCTCTTGAAATATTCTCTAAAATCAAGTAATCATGCCGCCATTTAAAGAAAAAAGCTATAATGGTCAACATAAGGATCATAAGATCTGAACTCACTTACCTAAAGTGGAGGAAAGAGTGGCGTCAACACCCACTATGCTCCATTGAGTGGAAATGACACCAATATTTGCCATTGAAGTCATAAAACTCTATATTAGACTCTAACAATCTCTAGATAACTCAAACATAACCTTAACAACATTGGAGGAGCGACCCTCGACAATAATGGAAACAAACAACAACCCATACTCTAGGATACAAGGTGGAGAATAATGAGACATCAAAAACCCATAAAATCTTACCTTTGATATCTTGGGAGGGGAATGATTTGAGTAGAATAAGAGAAAAGGAGTAGGAAGGGTGTTTGGAAGCTAGGTTTTTCAGGTTTGGGGGAGAAGAGCCCAATCTGAGGTTATAAAAGGGGTAGGGGGAATCACTGAAGTGAAACAACATCATTTGACATTGTTTCGGTCCTTCTAGCATCACTATAGTGGCCTATAAACCACCAAACCCCCTTTCCCATACCTGTGACCGTTATAGCAGTCCTGGCAACAGTTCACTTGATCTGCATAAAAAAAGGTCTCTCATGTCTCTAGGGCCTTCCTAGCGACGGGGGAGGTTCTCAGGGGACTCTAAGGTCATATCAAATTTATCTACGGACACATGTACACCAGGTATTACATTAGTTTCCTTTGAACCACATATGATCGTCCTTCACCTTGCGCTAGTAATAGAGTAGTCTTAAAAATTGCCTTCACTTAAACTTTCAATTTCCCACAACTATGCTCTCAGATTATATCGTGAACATAGTGGTAGAAAAATGCAAAAACTGACTCTTCTCCACTAAACATGGTGACTTAGTTGTGGCAAAATGCATGTGCACTTTTTTTCCCCCAATATTCAACCCACTAAGTTTCGGGTGATAATAGTAGTAGAGTGGTTTATGTTTAAAAATTTGTATTTGAAAGGTGAGTTTGACAAAAATGATATTATTTAGATATAACAAAAAATTACTTTTAGATATATAATCACAACACAAGCTCTATAAGGAGCCTAGATAGCACATACAAGTCACATCAAAGCATCTCTCAAGAATCACACTCTTAGAGAATGGAGGTGGAAGGGGAAGAAGAGAGGTTGACCAATGAAACGAGAGAAAGCAAGATTAAAAAAGCTCAAAACTTTGGGACACATGCCGAAGAGAATAGATGGAGAGCACAAAGAAGCAAATGGAGATGAGAGGAGTGGAAGGGGATAGACGAAGACGAGGGAAAGGGTAGGGGCAGTGATAGAAATTAAGAGCAATAAGCGATTTCACAAAGAGAAGGGGAGCTCCTTTTCTCTCTACATTGTAAAGCTATATCAACGTCCAGCTTTTCATATAATATTATATACAGATAGATAGATATAAAAAACAAATAAATATTATTGAGGATCTATAAAAATAAATAAATAATCTTGAGGGTACACTTTGGAGAGCACTTAATTAAGAATGGTAGATCAATCCAATTATATTTTCACTGGTGTTCCAATCAATTTATCTTGAATTTAAATCATTTTAATTATAATGATAATTTGTTTTGATAGTTTTTGGAAAATAAAAACCATTACGTACATTTAAAAAAACAACATTATTATTTTGAAAATAACTTATTTCAAATGTGATATTCTTTTAAGTGTTTGGTTAAGGGATAAGAAATTGAAGAAAAATTTTATAAATAAATTTTATATATAAAATTACACCAAAATATTTTTTTTCTTCTTTTTAGTTTTACCCCCTCAACCATGTCTAAGGAGTATTAATGTTTGCATGGACTGCAGGTGAGGACCAACAAGGAGATCTACACAAGTTTGCCATAAAAAATGAGTGGCAGCGAGCAATATCAGTTTGTGATAAACATCCTGAATTGATAGGTACTCCGTTAACTACCAACGGAGACACAGTCCTTCATATTGCGGTGAGCGCAAACAGTGTTAAGTTTGTGCAACAGTTGGTGAACAGATGTTATATAGCTCCAGAAAACTTGGAAACACCAAACAATGATGGAAACACAGCTTTTTGCGTAGCTGCAAAATCAGGAAATTTTGAATTGTTAAAAATTATGATGGGCAAGAACGGAAATTTACCACAGGTTTACGGGCAAGATGGAACGCTTCCAGTTCATTTAGCTGCTTCAACAGGTGATGGAGAAAGTGTGCGCCTTCTGTCTTCGGACGATTTACTTGGGAAGATGAACGATAATGACATTCAACGACTGTTCCTTGTGACAATTAGCAACGGCATTTTTGGTAAGACTAAACAGTAAGGGTTTTCATAAAGATGAGTTTAATTTTTATATATTGAGCATTAGCAATATAAAAGAGTTTATTTTACATCATTTTTTAATCATACATATCAATTTATAAAACTTTTATGACAATATATATCATTAAGTCAAATATTTTTTTTAATATATTAATCATAAATAGTTGGATGTCTCGTATAATTTTTGTTAACACTTATAGATGCATATAAATTAAATTCATATTAATTTTGATGGTATCAGAGTACTTAAGAAAGAGGGGTTGAATTAAGTACTCTTAAAAATTTCCTGTACACTTAACACACTTTTTGTCAAATGTCTCCTATTATCTCAGGAGATTTTTTGCGATTGAGACAGAAAGGCTTGCTGGTTGAGGAAAAGCTAAAACTCGTGACTAGTTTGCTTAATTCAGATCTTTGTGAAAATGAAAAGCTCTTTCAGTAAAGCTCTTTTAGAATCTTGATAACAACTTTGTAATTTGTATTTTGATAAAATGAAAGAACCAAGATAGTGATACAAAACTTTGAATGTAAAACGTTTTGGCTAAAGAAATATGTTTAAGTTTTTCTCAAACCAGCAAGTGATTATCAGATATTTAAAGAGATTAAGAAGAAAAGCTTAAGACCAAAGATTTTATACTGGTTCGGTTCTCAATTTTAGAACCTACATTCAGTCCTCACCCTCCAGGTGAGTTTATCCACTAAAATCATTGTACAACCAGTAGTCTTTTATCCAAGCTTCTCCAAGCTCTACCCAAGTAGTCTTTTCAATGATTCTCTCCAAGCTCCACCCAAGTAGTTTTTCATTGAGCTTCTCCAAGCTCAATACAACAGCTTATATCTTCACAAGATAAAGCCCAACAATATCAGTGTTTTTTGGTACAATATGTTGTATCACTCTCAAAGATATTATACTTAATACAACAGCTTAGAAAAAATGCTCTCAGAATAAAATAACAACTCATACAGCAACTGAGAGAAGAGGAATATGAGTTTCAGCTTGAATTTCGAATTTGGATGATTGCAAAGGTATATCACTCAGTTTCTGATCTTTTCCTCTTAATGTTGAAGTTTTCCAAAGTCACCTTTTATAGGAGGGTGAGAGTATGACCGTTGGGTGAGGCTTGGAGAGCTTAATCTCGTTTTTCTGTTGTAGTCTTTCCTTTCTTAAGAGAAGACCTGCTTCTCCTTTTTGTTGCTTTTGAAATGCAGTCCAAGGTTGACACAGAAGAGGAAATATCCGTTTGAGCATGAGAGAGAGAGAGAGAGAAACTTTGACTTGTTTGCTTTCCAATGTGTCTGATATCATAGCAGCAACAGCAGCACACATTTCTTGTCTACTTGAACAAGCAAAGCAACGTGAATATCAACCTTTGCCATTTTTGGCAAAGCTTTTCAAAACTTCGTTTGCCTCAATCTACTTCTTTCACAAATGTATTAATACTGCCAACTTATATTGCTTTTTCTCAACCCCAGAAGCAAAGGCATATGTTAATCAAACTCTGAACTTAAATTTAAAAACACTAAACGGAGATGATTAGAAAGTTTAGTATATTTTTAATTAAATTAAGTGTATAAAAAAAGGTTACCCATAGTATTTTGTCATCATATTAAGATACATAAACCAACAAATTTGTTGTTCTTCAATTATTTAGATTTTTATACCTTGCCTTGTATGTTGTTCATACAATTGATAACTCTCTTTTTTGTGCATATAACAGATGTGGCAATCAAATTATTTGAAAAATATCGTGACTTGTTGGTCAGAGAAAGAGCAGATGAAACGTTAACAGCTTTGCACATTTTGGCACAAAGGCCTCCTAAATTTTATCGTTAGTTCTTTACTTCTTTGCACTTAATTATAGTTTTGTTTAGCTCTTTTATTAATTGCCTTCATTCTCTTTCTTTTTAATTTTTTTCAAATTAATCAGTAATTTTTTATATTTGGACTAAATATTCATTTTGATCCCTTAAAAACATATCAGATAATAAATTAATCTCTCTGAATTTGAATGTTCCAAGTTGTTCCTTTCCACTTTAAAATAAAAAAAAAGATAAATTGATCTTTTCGTACACATTCATATAATTAAAAAAATATTGTACTAAACTATGTGGGGGAATTAATTTATCCTCTTTTGTTGAATTTTAAGGGATCATGATATTTCAAATCCAAATCCTAAAGGACTAATTTGGGTATTTTGACTTATATTTATTATTATATATTAAATGGGTTTGTATAATCTTAAAATTATAAAATAAACCACTGTAATTTGTAAAATTGATGAGGTACTGAAATTCTGTGGTTGTAGTGACCATATATTAAAGAGTTTCTGAAATTATAAGGTCTGTTTGTAATTTTCAAACAGAAAAAAAAAATCTATTAAAAGTTTTAAGAAATTAGAAAATCTACAGATTAGTTTACATTATGAAGACACCTTGTGGCTAATTAACAATCTCTTATCAATATACATTTACATGCCAAATAATTTAACAGTAATCTAATCTAATACTGATCCAAAACTGTAAACATAAAACGTAAACTTCAAATTATTTGTCATATGTACGGCAGAAAATGAAGTTTGATTATTTGAAATTTTTGATCCTATATTTGTTTTTGATATGTTTATAGTCTGGCCTTCTCCTCTATAATTTACCACTTACGGTTGAATTCTTAGACACAATGCAATCTACAACAAGAAATCTGTCAAATTTTATTTTAATAAGGATAGTAATATTTAACCTCCAGTTGTCTGGTTTCCTTTTTTGGTCAACCTGAAATGGTTTCTACTATTGAAGAGACAAACGGAGGATTTTAAATTTGATTCACCCTGGATTGTTTGGTTAGGAGATAAAAGGAGACGAATTTTATATACGAAAAAAGGAGATGAATTTTATATACGAGCTCTTCCATAATTTTTTTCCCCTTTCCGTGGTTGTCCCTAATGACACACATCCAGAAAGAAAAGATTCTTTATTTGCTGCTGGAAATAGTGTAATTTGGAATTTGGAATGCGCCTCTAATCAATTTTTTTTTTTTAATTTAGCTCCTCTAAAATTAGAAGGTTTGTAAAATAAAAAGGTGATCCTAAATTACCTAGTAGAATCCACATATAACAGAAGCTATTGATCCAAGATGATTAAATTCTTGCTATCTCACCCTATAAATGATCTTTCGGTATAAATATTGTAGGTTAAAAGTTTATTTGTACTGCGTGTTTGACCAATCAATTACATTCTGGTTGCTAGCCGTTGACTCTGCAGGCCAAGGAGTGAAGTTGTTTAAAGAAGTGTGGAGTGCATTCGAATATAACATATATAAACCTTCGACAGCATTGTTTGGCGCAATACAATCAGGAAACGATGGTACAGCAATATTTATTCTTGAAAAGGATCCTCTACTACTAACGAAACTTAAGGACTCCCTTGGACGAATCCCATTGCACTATGCTGCTTTATATCGACGAGAAAGCGTGCTAAAATATATACTTGGCCAGAAGACAGTGAAGGATATAATACGAGCTGTGGACCATGATGGAAACAACGTTTTACACTTAGCTGCATCATATCAGTCACACGAAGCATTGTCAAGATTGGACACTAAAATGCAAGGAGAGCTCGCGTGGTTCAAGGTGATCCAATCTGTTTCGATATTATTATTTAATTTACCTTCTTCTCCTTTTTGCTATACTAGGAAAATATTAAATGTTTTACTAATTGATTTAATAATATATTTGAAAACATAAAAAGTTCAACATTTTCCTTATTATTTATCATTTAGAAGAATGATTAAGATGATGTTTTAATTAGGAGGATATAACAAAATTTACTCTTTAATTTGTAGTTCCTTACTCTTGAATGAAATTTGTCAATAAATTCTGCTTTCTTCTTTATTTCTCCTCTCCTTAATTATCTTTTGTGATCATCAGTGTGCAATTATATATTTTATTTTATTTTATTTTAATTTTTTGATAAATTTGTGTAAAAATTTATAGTAAAAGCAGAATCATTTGCTCGAAAAAAATTGTATCATAAAAAAGATGTTTAACAATAATAAATAAATAAATTATAATATTATATCCAAAATAGATTGCTATTATGTACATTCAAACGTAAACTAACTTCCACTTATTCAAAAAATATTATTTAAAAAGATTAATTAAAAAATTCTTGTTTTAAAAGATCATCCAAACTAGCCTTTGAAAATAGCATTGTTTTATATGTGACATCCATTTTTTTAATGTCAAAATAGATTGTTCATTTTATAGCTATTAACTAGTACTTTTTTTTCTCTCTCTTCTTTTTTTTTTTTCTCCTTTTGATCTGGAACTTGTAAAGTACTTTCATTTTAAAAAAATTTCAAATATTCATTTTGTAAACAACAAATCACAAGCGATGAGACAAAGAACAGGATTTACCCTGACTTCTCGATTACCTCCTAATTCTAGCTCTAGTTCTTGTCATGCATGATTTTCAACACAATATAGTTGATCACAACGTATGAATTATTGTTACCACCGTTAACATATACACTCTTGATTAATATAAATAAATGCATACAGGAATTGGAGGAGAAAGTCCCCCAAGACTTGAGGACAATGAAAAACAGTGAAGGTCACGCACCAAGGGATGTATTTTATGCCAGTCATAGAGAGTTATCCAAGGAAGTTAAAGAGACAGTCAAAGGAATAGCCAACTCTGGCATGCCTGTGGCAGCACTGATTGCTACTGTAGCCTTTGCTGCAGCTCTCACTGTTCCAGGCGACGACAAAAAGAGTGCATGGTTCGTTGTCTTCATCCTCACAAACACAGTTGCACTATTTGCCTCTTCTGCATCTGTAATCTCCTTCTTGTCCATTTTTACTTCAGCATGGGTCATAGATAATGAGTTCATCATCTCACTGACCCTGACTAATCTCGGGCTTCTATTACTCCGCGTCTCTGTTGTCGCAATGGTTCTGTCTTTTGCTGCAGCATCCTTTTTTATCTTTGGTCACATATTCCAGTGGGTTGCATATGTTGTGGTTTCAATGGGTGCTCTACCAATACTTTTGCTTCTTGCTCTTCAGTCTAAATACGTCGATCTTTTACTCTACTTCAATCGTTTTAGCAGCTACTACTCCTGGTTTAGATATAAGTTGGCTTGTGTATCCAAGTGAAAAAAATTATAGAACCATTTGCCAACAAATGTGGTTGTAATTTCAAAAGTTCATCAACTACAGAAGACAGTGTGTAGAGATTGAAATGTGTCCACACATGTGACAGAACATTTAATGTGTTGCAGGTATGTAGAATTGACTTTGTAGAAAAGTGATTTATATTTGATAATTTATGATGAGAACTGGTTTTGACAAAAAATTATAAATATAAAAATTTAGAGGCAACAATATTTTACTTCTACTAAAATTGATGTTAGATTTAAAATCAATTCTAGAATTTGTATTCTCTTGGGGAATCTAAACAAATTAAAAATGGACAAAATCAATATAAATTTGCACCTCTTAGAAAAATTTTGGAGTGTCTTAATGATTTTTCAGATAGTTTTAAATATACTCAAGAGTGTCTTGCAATTTTTTTTTTGTCTCCCAAGGGTATCTACCGTCGACAACGATGACTAATCCTTACCGCTCGACCACACCCCCTAAGTTAGTGTCTTGCAATTTATTTGAGTAAAATAAAGGTTGTGTTGGAATTTGACTATATATATATATATTTTGTTGGCCCAAACCATATTCACAGCCCACTTCATAATCAGCCCATTCTCATTCTCCACAAAAATAAAAAATAAAATAAAACAAAATAAAAAAATCATAACACAATGCTTGTCCGATTCTGTTAAGCCTCCGTGACACACAGCTAAAAAGGAAAAAGGAAGTCAAATAATGATAGTGCCAACACGATTATGTTCTTCCTCAATCCTTGCAAAAGGAATTCTCTTCCGGTGTGGCAACCTGTAAAGGTGAAAAGAGAAATGATTTGGTCAACAATTGATCAATCAATGGCAGAATAAAAAGGAGGGAATCACCATTATCAAAGGGGGGAGGGGATATTGCTAATTTTTATTTTTTTAAGAAAAGATACACAGAAACATTCAACAAGCCAACGAGAAGAAATCTACAAAAATCCCAGCAATTCAGTCCAGGCAACAATAAGAGGAAAGAATGAGGTAAATTCAGCAGCAACAACAATACCATCATCATCAAAATTTAACACAAAGAAAATTAAGAAGAGAAGGGGAAGAGGCCGTGGCGGTGCTCTTCCCCCACCACCAGACGCGGCCTCCATAAATCATATCATCATCTTCAACCTTCCCTTCACTTAATCCTGCCACCCACAACCACCGTCTACCATGAACCTACATCACCCTTTGAATCAGCCACCATAACGTCACCACCCTCCTCTTAGCCTTCCTTCTCTCCTCGTGAAGCCTCCCCTCCTCTTCCCCCTCGGGTTGCGAACTCCTTCTCTCTTCCTCTTCCACGTTGTACCGCCGCGTGACGCAGTCCCACCCAACACAGCCAGTCCCGCAGCGCCTCCTTCGCTCAGCTGCAGCCACCACCGCACGTAGCACCCTTCTAGCCAACCCTGAAGTGGCGCGAACACCTCCTACCCTGGACCGCACCACCGCAAACGCTTCTTCCCCCTGCGCATGGCCTCCTTTCCTCTCTCTCTGCTGCGAACAGGGCCGCGAGCCGTGCCCAACCGTCGTGCGCCCGCTGGCCCTCCTCCCGCGTCGCCCTTCAACCGCCGCGTCCTCCTACCCACGAAATCTCCCTTGCTGCCATGGTCGCCGCCCCCACACCCACATACCCCTATCTCTCTTTGCAAATCTGTCTTCCCATTATTCCTTAGCTCGCTCTCTATGTTAGCTTTCTAGAAACCCATTCTCCTTTCGTTCCCTTATCTTTGATTTAAGTTTTAATATATTAATCTTAGTGTCATCTTTTTTTATTTTATTTTAGGATCATATTTATATTAAAGGCAATGGGTTTTTTTTTTTTGGTCTTAGGGGGGGAATTTTCGAGCATCCTCCCAGCTCTGCTGGGGCTCGAACTGGTGTACTTTCTGGAGAGGCGCATGAGACTTTACCAGTTGAGCTAGCCTCCAAGTGCAAAGGCAATGGGTTGGTGTTTGTATATTTGGTCAAATTCTTTGTTTTTGGACTATTGGGTTTATTTTTCGGTTTGGGCCTTGATTTTCTTATGAATAGGTGTCTAAAATTTGAGACTTGATCCAGATTGATTTGGTTTCATTTAGTCCAAGCCGGCTTGGTATTTTTTGTTTGGGGTATATGTTTGGGTTTTGGCTTTCCTTTTTACTTTAAAAAATAAGCTGTATTTTTTAGTATTGCTTTGGATTCCTTAAATCTCTTTGTAGATTGTGCTGGTAATATGTTGGGGTGAGGCCTTTTTTTAGTTCTGTTTGGGCTAAACTAGCTATTGGGCTCATTCATGTTCTTGAACAGCTTCAAAATAAGAATAATCGATGGGGGGTGTGGGTTGTTTGGTTTTTTGGAATTTAGAGTCTAGTCTTTTGGTGTCGGATCTTTGTATCAAATTTTGTCACAATCTCATTTTAGGTCTAATTTCTGTTTAGCAATCATTGCAATTAGCTTGATTTTTTTTATGTCATTGTGTCCACTTAGGATTTTGATAAAAAAATTTATGTCTAATATATATATAATAAAAATAAAAATAAAAGAAAAGTAAAAAATTTTATCCACACAACAGCTTGTGATATTGATGTATAAATCATCATTCTCAAGTTTCACAAGAGTATAAGGGTTTATTGTATAGTTTATGCTATCATAAATCCTGTGTAGAAGTGAATTTTAATTCCTGTTATAAAAATTAAGTTCAAGATTAAAACCAATAGACACATTTCTTCTCTTTTGATTTAACCAAGCACATTTTATATTGTCTCTTGATTAAGACTCGTCAATACACAATCATTTTCTACAGAACAATGTGGTTTTGAGTTCTTCATTGCACCAGAGGATACATTGGCATAGCTAACAACTATCAAACCAAAATTAATTTTTCATTAAATTATGTTCTCTTTTAACTTAATTTCTCTCATTTTATTTTATCTTATTTTTTATATAATTGTTAACTTCTAGGGAAAAATAAATATTTTAAAGTCATAATTAATTTATATAATAAGCTCTATGGTAACTGTATTTATACAGACGTATTAAGGGTGCAGTGGGATTAAGTTTCTACTTTCCTTAATCGTAATTAGACTACCAAACCTCAAAACTCTTAAAAGACTAGTTTGCAAACTAAAAGGTTTTCCAATTTTGACCAGAATTAAAATTGGTGGCGACTCCCATTCATTTTCAAATCCATCGTCATTTGTGTTATGACGCCCTCCGGGTATGTTGTGACAATGCGTAAATCTCAACACTTATAATTAGTTAATATATGAGTATTACTAAAGCCTAGGTAATCTATTCACGATATTAATTATAAAGGGACCATATACATACACCCCATAATAGGAATGTTTTACTTTTTATATATACATATACATGTATGGGTAGCTAGGTACTATGAGAGGTATATATATATATATATATATTCCTTGAACTCTCCTGTAAAGACAATTCCTACTAGTATAACTTAAATCATTGCTATTTGATACCATTATAGTTACTAATATGTTAGTACAGGGTTTTTGGCCCTTTTTATCCACTTGGGCTTTCTAGTTGGTTGTCATATCTTATGTGCATGTTGCTATGATTAACCTTTATTGACAACTATTCTCATATTTTACATTTGGGTCACTAAATAACCTGTATGGTCAACTGTATGATGCTTGGTTTAGGTACTATTCATTGGTGAGAAAATAGGCATTGGTATAGGTAGGACAAGGAGGGATACTCACCAACAAGTTGCTGAGAATGCCCTTCGCTGCTTAGCAAGTATAAAACGTTTGTTCAAGCCAATTCCTAAGTATGTTCTTTAGAGTATTTGTTTAACTTCTGTTCATTGGTAATTGTAATGAAGAGAAATTCACTCTATAGATTCACTCCTAGACTGTTTTCAATATTTTTCTAGTGAACATTGGAATTCTAGGAACTTTAGGGCTATCATCCATCTGTTTTGGTTATATGAACTCTAGGCACTAGAGCTTATCATCAAATTTTTATGACAAATTCATGCATAGTTGTTCATTTTATTGTTTTGATGCCTATTTTTGGTAAGGCATGCGCTTTTCAATCCTCTTGCCTCAAGGCATTAGAAGCCTTTAGCACATTAAGGGCACTTTTTGGTTTTGGACTACCTGTGTTTAGCTACAAACATGGTTTATAATTGGATAATGTGGTGTTGTATACTTCATGTAGCCAAACATTGTTGGTGAGACAGATTTAGCCGTTAGAATTATGGAAGTAACAGCTGTTAGCACAAGAGATGCCCTATGCCTAATATACGAGCGCAATGTGGTATGCTTTATCTTCAGCTTATCAATTTTTTATTAGCATACATTGCTCTATTATGAGAATTTTCCCATGCTCTGTTTTATATAGTAATTATCTTTATGATTTTGCACATTATTGAGAAAAATATGTACTGGTATTAACAAATCATATTGGTTTTTTCATTGCCAGAGTAGTGAATGTGGACAGAGTTTGTTTTCAAGCTTTGAGTGATGCACTGGGACTAAATTTTCTGCACTAACACTTTTGGATCAAAAGGTACTGCTACCAGTACTACTTCTTCTTCTTTATGTTGTTTTTGTCGATTCTGCTTTTGTTTCGTTGGCTTCAAGTTGTGTTTCAAGGGGCATGTGAGTTGGTATTGTTTGAATTTGAAGTTCTCTTTTTTCTCATTTGTCATTTTTCTTGTCTTTCTTTAATCGATCATGTCATCTGTTTGTTATTTTCTTTTAGCTTCTCTTCATTTTCTTTTGTTTTCTTTAAATGAATGAACTGGAGGCTTTAGTGAGAAAAATCAATCAATATTTAATTTTAAATCAAAGAAGATATATGTGTGTGTGATGTATTATTGAAGTTGACTATCTATCTATCTATCTATCTATTTATCTATCTATCTATCTACATGCAAATGTATTATTGATGTATTTTGGCTTTTTGGATTTATGTGAATGAACCCTTGAGTGGTTAGGCCTTCCATGCTTGACATGACATGATTTACAATGATGGAAATTGCCGATTTATTGTTAACTTGCAATACAGTAGCTTCATTTTGATTTTCTCCAAAATCAATTAGCATTCTTCTTAGCTAACTAGCTTGATTTCCTGCTGATGCCATTGAGATATATTTAGATTCGCAGTTGATTGAGTCACCATAGCCTTTATTTTTCCCCTTTTAAGTCATGAAAAAGATTTGAAATGAAAAAAAAATGGCATGACCATAGCTACATATTCTTGAAGCTTGTAAAAATCTCCATTTAGTAAGAGAGAGACCCTATTCTACAAAACCGAATCCCCTTTTTGTACCTTAAGACTTTTGAAGAAGATCTATAATGTTTTTGACTAGGTATGTTATATGTGCAATAATCTTGAAAGCATACTTGTAGAAATATATTGTTCCGGCTTTTAGCAGGGATAATAGGCTGACAATTAAGCTTAAATAAAAACAGTATCAGTTGCCTGATTTTGCCATGGACAAATTCTTATTGACACCTAATTACGATTTCGAGACCAGCTTTGGCTTGTCCATATGGAACTTCCCTAAAACCTCCCTTGTATATTTTATTTGTTAGATAAATATGCCAGCATTGCACTTTTCAATTTCATTTATGCTGACCAAGATCATGTTTGATTTCAGGCAATACATTCCATACCCTTTTTGTATTCCTGCTATACTCACCGAAGGTTCTTGCATCAGTATTTTGGTTCAACTTATTTCCTCTTTATTGCTGGTACAAGAGTATAGCATGGACAACCCCTTCAAAGATCAATGGATCTTTGATCCCATGCTGTAAAGAACTAGACAAACCAAAGCTTGTGTTGCTATAATTAATTGTTCATTCTAGATTAATGTGGAATAGAAGCTGGTTTTATGTGGCATTATTATTAAAACAAAAATTATTTTTTTAAAACTTGGTGTGCAAATTATGACAGTCTTAAACTACCGTAATATTTTTAAAAAAAATTGATGTGCAAGTTGTGGCAATTTCAAACCGCCGTAATTATTTACTTTTTTAACATTTCATCGTGTATTATGGCAATTTTGAACTGCCGTAATTATCATATTTATGGCAGCTATTTAGGCTAATTATGGTGGTTTTTAACTACCGTAATTTCGGCAAATTATGGTGGCTATTTAGGCTAGTTGTGGCAATTTTTAATAATGCCGTAATTTCCCTAATGACGATGGTAATTACAACGGTTCTTGTAACTGTCATAATTGCACAAAAATGGCAGTTAAAACTGCCATAATCATACAAAATAGACTGCCCTAATTTACTTGTTTTTTTGTAGTGCAAAAATACTAAAAATTGCATAATAATTGAGAAAGAAAACCAAACAAATAAAAGGAATACAAAATCCATTCATTCAAACTACATTAATTGTTCCTAACATCAAAAGAAAAATGGCAAGTTATAGAAAAGATGAAGAACACAATAAACTAATGAATCATGTCAACTAACTCTAGTCTCTCCTTAAATAACAAGAGAATTTTAGGCAAAATCCCTTGATTTTCTCTTTTTCAAATCAAATTGAACATTCTACTGAGGTCATTACATATATGATACGATTTTCAAATCATATCCAAATTTTCTTAAATCTTCACATCCTTATCAAATCTTCTTTTCAAATCATTAAGTAATATTGCTGTCTTTTTGTTCTATAACATAAATAAAAATTGTGTGAGCCAATTAAATCCAAAAAATTAAATTAAATTTAAATCAAAAGATAATCTCATTGATAGCAAAATTAATCTAAATCTAGCCAAAAAAATGGGAAGATATAGGGAAAAGATATGAATTAAATTCAAATAAATTTGAGAAAAATAAGATAATAACACAGTTAATGTTCAACTCAACTCATCTATTTTTTTCAGTGATATCAAATTTATGTAAAACTTGGAAAAAATAAACTTGCACGGAACATATGCAATGCAATGGAAATTTTGAATTGGACTTGAAAATTTTCTTTCAGTGGACTTGAAGAACTATTTTGGAAAACAAAAATATTAATTATTTTTTCAGTAATATCAAATATAATATAGTTTTTTCAATCTAATTGTTGAATCATAATCGCATATCATGTTAATCATATGTGTCAAATTTTAGAATAATTGGATACGAATAAGAGTGTGATCAAATAGTTATTATTTGTATACATTTAAAAAGCATCCATTACGTTGATTTAAATGTATATAAAAAATATATTAAGCAACTTTGAATTAGTATGGAATTTTATAGACATGATCTATAACATATTAAATATTAATCCAATAGTTAGTTCTATGAAAAAGTTATCGAAAGTAATATATATGGCATGTATTATACCCGTTTAAATGAATGGTTTCTCATATAAATGTATCAATATTTTTATATTATTATAACTCACATATATTCCATTTTATAAAACAAAGAAAAATTAATATTTATAACTATTAATAGTGGTATTGTAGTAAACAAAAAAGATAAACACGAAAAAGATTAATAAAAAATTCAAAAATGGATTAGTATATCTCATATTAATTTTTTAAGGGAGCGATTTCTTTTGGAAATTAAAAAAAATTGAAAGTGTAAAAAATCATCTCCAAAAGAAAAGGGAATTACACTTAACTCCTTTAATAAATAATCTAAGGCGAGTGGCATGTGAATAAGTAGTTTTTATTCAGGAAGAAAGGTGAAAAAGTGCAAGGGAAGATATTATTTGTCTGCTCTCCTATAGTAGTCGAACCAAATTACAGTTCATGCACCGAACAGCGTACGAATAACATTTGATTGGTTACAATCGGAAAACATTCTTAAAACCATCAAATCCGCATATGGGATATGAGTGCTTGCGTACTCTTGGGAAATAAAATTCTCCCTCCACAGAGTATATCTTAATTAATTCTTAACTTTTGGATGTGGTCGGAAGGATGGGAGAAAATATAAACAAGTGGTGAGATTTGTTTTATAGAGTACAAACTGATTTACTCCAGGAGTATAAAAGGAGATTTTCCACACCATATGCTCCAAAAAAGGCAAGTCGCCATTGTGACCAATCAAAACGCCACTGTGCCTCCAGAGTACGTCTGTACGATCATATGATACAATTAGAGGGGTCGTAAATTCTATTCGAATAACATTTATACCTTATCCAATAATTAATAAATCATGAATTGGTGTGATATTACATAAATATTAAGTATAAATAATACATCTCATATATATAAATGAACACGTATATAATAGAAAAAACAAGCAGAGAGTAGATAAGAGAAAAAATGGCGACGCTCGTGTGGTGGAAGGAAGCCAGAACATCGTCGAGAGAGAGAATCTTGCTCGCTTTGCTGTCCAAGAACACAACAAAAAAGAGGTTTTCCATCTTCTTTTCTTTTTTTAAATATAAAGTAAGTTCCTTTTCATTATGATTAATTTGTTATTATTCATTTGTTTGTTAATTTTAATTTCCCCGGAAAACTTCGAAGAAGAAAGTGAATTTTGCCACTAAAAAGAGCTAAGCCCATGATTAATTTTGGCACACTATCCAAAAGTGGGCTTATTTGTTTGTTTTTTGTGATTGAAAATTTCAATAACAAAATTGGACTTTTTTTTTTCTATAAGTAAGTTGTAATACCCTAATTTTAAATAAAAATATTAGGTTTTTTTTTTTGCAACTAGGAAGGGTGTCAATTACTTATATCTGTCGTTCCGAGTTCTGAATTTCACTAAGTCTGAATCCTACACGTCCTTTGAGGACTATATGATAGAACTATATTCTTGGGATCAAATGTCCAGGTAATTGTTCCCAAGAGGGAAATAAGTTAAAGAACGATATTTAACGAATTTTATGAAACCTTTAAACATTTCGTTTTTAGCCCATAAGTTTATAAAATTTTAGAAATTCCCAAAATTGAACTAAAACCCAAAATTTAGATTCTGATTTATTGAGATTTTAATTTTTGTGATATTTTATTTGAATCCAAATAGGAAATACTTCCTTATTTTATTTATTTTATCCTCCATTAACTTTAACTTTAAACCATAAATGTCAATAAGTATTCAAGCAACCCAACCCAATATATATACCAATGCACACCCACACACCCCTCATTTCTTTCCTTCCTCCCTGTTTTGCAAAACTAGAACAGATGAAGCATGGCCCCTCTCTATTCGAGCTCTTTCTCTCAAATTCAACCTAGCACCAGCCACTCCTCCCTCTTTCGCTGCCAACCACCACCGCGTTGCCGTCGCGACTCCTCCCTACTGTAAACGAACAATAGTGTGATGGTTCAAGGTTTTTACTTCAATCTCTTGAGGGGATAGCAACATTCATTCCTCTTTCTTCCTTCCTTTGGCTATCAAAGGTATTATAGAGCTCAATCTTACTTCCAATTTCATGGGTTAGTTGAGTTATATTGTGGATATAGGATTAAAGCTCAAATATGTAACCCTAGGGTCTCAAATTGGGTTTTTTTTTTATTGTTTGAAGTTATTAGGTGTAATCTTTTTTGCTAAATGATGATTGATGATTATGTGATGATATTCATGGCATTAGATGCTCCAGAGAGGTGCCTCGTCTACCCTACCACAACATAGGCTCAGAGCATCACTTCATTGGGATTGTGTTGTGAGTGAATAATGTGTTTATGATTAATTGGTATTTAGTTCTATGTATTTAAATATCTATATTGCATATTCATTATCTATTTTGCAGTAGCAACTAAAATGATTTTCTTATTGTATTCATGTCTTGAAAGTTGCATTGATTAGTTCAAGTACCCTTAAAATTGTTGTCTTTTAAGAAGAATATGGGATGAGATTTAATAACCATTATTGATATTGGGATAAGCACTTATATGATTTGCTACAATGCTATGTATTGTTATATCGGAATTAGATTATAAGACAAGTATATTTTTGGAATTATTATGGTTTTGGATAAAATCTCTGTAACTTTATTTTCTTAAGCAAGGTTCATCGAAAACCAAACATAGTTTTAATTTATTCTTTTGCACCTGAAGAAGATTGAAAACAATTGCATTCTTTATGTTTTACTGAAGTGGTTGGTTTCTTGAAAGGAAAGTAGATGAATGAAACTTTATTTGATGTGAAAAGTTCATTTTTTTAGGAGGTATCATTGATAGAAACGGTAGTTAACGGTGGTGGTGTTGCCCTGGTGCACCTTGAGATAGACCTCAGCTAGTAGAGGAGTTGCTAGCCCGGTATGTTAGGCCAGCATACTAGTATTATTAGGATGGATGTGAGGACCGCTCAGATGCTCTGTAACCACTCTAGGGATGGCTGTGAGGGCCGCCTAGAAGTGGTGTGAACACACTGGGGATAGGTGTGAGGGCCGCCCAGTTGTGGGATTAATTTTGGACTTTGTTCTGACTTAGAGACCTCCTCATTTAATGCATAAATTCCATAATTTTGTATTATCACTATAAGAGATTTGTATGTTGATTCTATACTCACTTAGTTTGGTTAATATCTTATATTATTTATACAATCCATTATTATTTTGGGACTTGTTCCAATTAACTGTAAACATGTTATTCCTCACTGAGTTTCATAACTCACCCCATGGTTGTTTCGTCTATTGCAGATTTAAGTGCAGCCTCGAGTTCCACTCCTCCCATTCAGTAGGATTGAGCCACTACCTAATTAGGTGAGCCCAACAATGGTTGTGAACACCCGATTTTGTCCGGACCAATAAAAATAAAAAATTCAAAACATTGGCACATTTTCAGAATTTAGTCCATTGAGCAACCTAAATCTAGTTTAGACGATGATTTCAGGTTCATTTTAATTTTTGGTCCATATGCATCAATATAAAAAAAAAAAATTTGTGTACATTGCATTAAAAAGATTTGGTTTGTTGCATCATTCTCATTTTCATTTTTAGTATAAGTCATATTGCATCCAGCCCACTTTCAAAAAAAAAAAGAAGTCTGTTTTCATTCAACAACAAAATAACAATAAAACAAAAAAAAGTAAATAAAAACAAAGTGACAAAACCATTCTGTCACGGGTTCACATACCCGTGAAGCAACAACAGAATTGGGGTGAGGGAAAGTAGAAAAAAAATAATAAAAAAAAAGAAAAAGAGCACAATGATGATGTTCTTCTCAACTTTGTGCAATGAGCCAGAATTCCTTTCGGTTCCAGAGCATGTGAAATGGGGAGCTAGCAGTCAACCCGTGAAATCATCAGAGAAATGGGAATATAAAAGAGATATCATCATCCATCAGCAGGGGGGAATTCAGTCAATCAAAAAATTCAGTATTAACAAAAGGAAAGGAAACTCCCAGCAATATAACCCAATAATATCATCACAATACACAAATTGGCCAGCAGAGAGAGTGGGAATACAAAGAAAAAATCTGCAAAGAGAGCAGCAACAAATCACAGCAACAATCCAGCAGCAATAAAAAGTAAAGAATAAGGTATTAGCAGCAGCAATATCATCATCACCAAATAAAATTAAATAAAAAGAAAAGAGGGAAAGTGTGGGAGAGGCCACGACGTTCCTCCTCTTCCACCATCGCCGCGAACCCCACCCCGCGATAGCACCAAAACCGACACCATCCCCTCTGGCCAAGCTCGCGCCCAGCACCTCCATGCACGAAGCTACTCCTCCCATGGCCACCTTTTCTTGGCCGTGGATCAGCCATCAGTCCCCCTCTCCTCACCAGCTCGCTGCACGCCTTTCCCTTTTCTTCCTCAGTCGCGAACCCCATTTCCCAACTGTGATCTTCCCCTGCTTCTCCTCTTCACAACCCTCAACTTTCAGATCTGCCATTTACAAATCCAAACTCAGCCACTTCAACCACCGCGGACACTCCTTCCTCCTCCCACACCCCGATCTGGCCACGACCCCTCCAGCTACCACCAGCCCCTTCACGCCTCCTCCGCGAAGCCGCGGATCTCGGCCTCCACGCGCAGTGGCGATGGCAGATTTCGTCGTTGCCCAGCTCTTCTTTCTTGTGGTAATCTTGGCCGTGAGAGTTCCCTTCCTTGTCGCCATAGCCATCTCTCTCTCTTCCCTTTCCTTTGCGTGCGGCTACTCCATATCTTCCTCTCCCTTGTGTGTGCATGTGTCTGTGTATGTGTGTTAGTGAGAGAGAGATTTGTGTGTGTGTGTGTGTCTGTTAGTGAGAGAGATATTTGTGTATGTGTGTGAGAAATAATATGTGTGTGTACCCGTGTGTGTGTGCGTGTGTATTAGGGGGGAATGGGTTAAGGGAATTAGTTTTTATTTATTTATTTATATATTTTTGGTAATGTTATTATTATTATTTTTGTTGGATCAGGTTTTGAATTTATTTATTTGGACTTTGGAGTGTTTGAGAATTCATTTGTATTAAAAACCGTTATTAAGCTTTAAAGGGCTACAAATTAAAAATAACATGGGTTGTGGGCCTGTTGTCATTTATTTTAAAAAAAAACTCTTGGGAGTAAAACTTGTAATCTGTTTAGATTTTGGTATTCTAAAAAATAAGAAGTGTCTCAGGTGTGTCAATTTGGATGGGTTTGGACTTTGATTTCACTTTTTATATGATGTTTAGGATTATAGTTTAGAGTATGGGCTGTCTTACTATTATTATTATTATGTACACTTACACTTTTAAGGGTGAGGAATGAAAAAGCCATATATTCTGATTAGTTGGGATGTGCATAGGCACATAATATTTTTATTTTTATTATGTGAAAAATTCTTTGTTTTAAATAGACTAGCATTTGGGTCACACTTCTTTCACAATCTTTCAACCATTTTTCGTTTATGTGTTAATAAAATTTGGTTCTAAAATTTGTTCTTAGGTATTTATTTATTTATTTATATTTTTTATATCTTCATTTTTATGTATTAATAAAAATTAATCACCATTTTTTTAATTAATTTAGCCGTGACGGCTTGTTAATTCTAAATTCAAAGAATATTTTAGCTGTGACAGCTTAATATCCTAAAAATTATAAAAAAAAAATAAAAAAAAAATAAAAATCAATTAACACATTCTTCTTTCTATTTTTATTTATTTTCTTTTAACTAAAATCCATCCAATACAGAATCATTTTCTACAGAACTACGTGACTTTGAATTCCTCATCACACCAGAGGATACGTAGGAGCAGGTATTCCCTGTCAAGCCAAAATTAAATTTTCATAATTTTTATTTTACTTTTAAATATTTTTTTATGCATTTTATTCTTTAAAATTTAAATTAATCAATTATTAGTTAAATATTTTATTTTCAAATAAAGAAGTTAATTTAGCCGAGACGGCTTGTTAACTGAATGTTTTGGACATCTAAGTTGTGACAGCTTGATGTTTTAAATTTTCAAGCTAAAATTAAATTTTATGATATTATTTTATTCTGTTTTGCATGTAAATATTTTTGTTCATTATTATTATCATTATTGTAAATATTTATTTATTTATTTATTTATTTATTATTATTATTATTATTATCATCTCCTCTTTCTTTATTATCTTAGTTTAAGTTAATCATTGAAATGTATATATTTTATTTCAAATAAAGATGTTAATTTAGCTGTGACAGTTTGTTAACTCAATATTACGGATACTTGAGTTGTGACAGTTTGGTACTCCAAAATTTTCTTATTCTAAGAAAGATTTTCTTTTATAATTTCCTTAAGATAAAAGTGTAAATAAATATTTTGAAAGGTTATTAATAATTTGCACAATTCAATTAAGGTAACCGTAGTAATACGGATGTATCAGGGGTGCTGCAAAAATGAACTTTTTGCCCTTCCCTGTACATAATCGACTCCCGAATTCAAATCTGGTTTCAAAGATCAATTTTTTTTAAATTAAATGGGTTTTCCATATTTTTTTCCCAATCAAATAAAAATTTGGTGGCGACTCCAATTTTAAACAATCTCATTTGTCGTCGTCCCGTCGCGATCCCGGTTGTGACAATGGTGTATGGGCCATTATTTTGTGTGTATATGCTTAGGTGCTCCATTTGATCACAGGCAGGGACTAGATTAGTTGTGTGTAAGTTTATGATCATGTTTATAATTATCTTACATTTTTGTATGGATGGATAATATGTGAACTCCCTAATTATGGGCTTGTATATGTATATATGTATAAGTACTTATCTATTATCCTAGTTTAGACTGTGATTGTAACATGATACATGTATTATATTTTGGAAATGTCCAAAAAATAAAGGAAACTCTGTCTATTTTTCTATTAAAGTGTGAATATTGGGGCTTGCAAGGGAGCCTGTTCCCTATGCACCGGTCATGGCCGAGGTTAGGTCATGACATAAGTGGATTCTAATTTTTTATTTTTTCTCTGATTGAGTTGGTGATTTAATTAAGCAAAATTCAGGTCTGGAATTCGTGAGGGTGATTAGTGCAAAGCAACAAGTGATAGCTGGCACCATGTACTACATTAAACTATGGAAGCAACAGATGGTGTGAAGAAACAGGTTTATGAAGCCAAGGTTTGGGAGAAGCCGTGGCTGAACTTCAAGTAGCTGCAGGAGTTCAAGCTCTTTCGTGATGATTGTGTTGCCCATTCCGTGTCTAGCACTTAGCTACCTAGTTACTATTATTTTACTATAAAGTATAAATGAATTATTTATAATAAATGCAAATCCTTTAATTTTGTTGTAGTTCTTGATTATTCGTACTAGCTACAAACCTTTCTATCCTTGAATTGCATTCTCACACAATTTTCCATCCTGAGCATCACCAATGACATTGTTTGCATGTAGTGGGAACTCATATGCATGCATAGCTTGAAGATTTAGAGGGCGCATCAAAGACGATGAAATGCACTCATCATTTGCATTATCATTAGCATCATGATATGCATTACCATCGTCACTTCCATGTTCCCCTTCAAAGTAATTATTGTCACTTTCATCATTGTTAAAATCGCATCTCCTGTTGGAAATGGGCTTGCCTCAGGTACAACACGATGTTGCATGAGCGCGTAATCAAAGAATAAAAATGATATATTAACTATAATGGAATTAAGGAAATAAAATAAACAAAAATGCACAATAAGAAAACTGGATCTTGTACACGAAACTATATACTAAAACACAAGGATCAAGAAATGAAAATACTCACTGTATACAACTTCGTCGTTGTGATGTTGGCTTGCCGGGTATGAACAGGGAATTGTAGGTCAAAGAATTAAAATAATAGATTAACTAACACAAAATTTAGATTCAAATAAAATATACTTAACAATAGTTCTCACTGTCATGTGTCTTCGGTGAATGCTATTAGACAGTATCTACTTAAAGGCTGGAGTGCCGAGCTATAAAAAAAAAAACCAGAATCGCGTGCAACGTACCTCTATCAAAAAGAAAAAAGAATCGCGTGCAACCTCTGCCAAAAAAAAAAAAAAAAGAAAAGAATCGCGTGCAACCTGTACCAAAGAACAAAAAAAAAATGAAAATTGCGCGCAACCATAAAAAGAGGGACAAGCAGGGATTGAGGCTTTCATTCTCAATTACTGGCAGCTTGGCATCCAATCAACAGTTAAGCTAAGGATCCTGCTGGAAGGATCACCATATCCACCACTTCAATGGACGAGGTAATTAAATTTAATGCTTCATGCCATGACTTAAGTTTAAGCTTCAAATTACTCTTCTATTCCTGCTCTGAGGTTAATTGTTGCATTATTCCCATTCTGCGTGCAATAATAAATCTAATAATCACGACGCTTTAGTTTTGAGTGAATGTACACTCGAAGAAGAACTATACCACAGGGTCGTCAACGTGCTGATACCTGAAATATGTACAAACCCTTTTTTGGTGCTTCGAAATTGTAGTTTTAAGGCCGGTTAAATTCAACTTATAACTCAAGTTGATTGAGAGAACTCAACCAGAAAAACTAAAAGAAACTAAAGTGAGAAAACTTTATCTTTAAGTACAAACACTGTGTGGGTGTGTTATGTTTCACTAGGGGTTATATATATATATATATATATATATATATATATATATATATATAGATATATATAATTTCCAAGTGTTTGTGTGCGTGGGTTTTTTTTTGGATGCTTGCTGGCCATGGGTTAAGTGTATTAATTATCAATGCATTGAATTGGGGAATCAGAAATCCTTTCTTGAACAAGTGGACATATGCAGATTTTGATTTCAAGCTTATCGGATTAAATCTAGTCAAGCTTCAGTTCTGCGTCAGGGTGGTGATTTGTCTTTTGATTTGGTCTTGATGGCAATGGCAATACCGAAGGGGCCATAGTAGAGATTTGCATTACAACTATTTTTCAGACATAGAAGGATCTTTTGTATTAAATTTCAGCATAATAAACAGGGAGAATCTAAAGCAATTGTTAAGAATTTGTTAATCCAAAAACAGGAGGAATTAGCATTACAGTGGTGGGTGGTCCACGGTGGCAGGGGAGGAGCTAGGAATCTTAAAGGAGGGGGGTTAAATTAATCATCATATACAATATAAATTAAAATTAAAATTAATTATCACATAGAAACATATATAATGTATAAAACCATTAACAAATTATAAGTTATCCATATATATTTAAGATCAACATAAATAATTATATGCACATGAGGCCAAGTTTATACCTGATATAAATACATTTACTTTTTTAACCTTCTTCCCCTTCACAACTTTGGCCCCTCTTTGCCTTTGGTTCCTTGGATTTGGGCTTCTTCCTGTGCAATTTTCAAATCAGAAGCTTAGAGATGACGAATCTCTAATGCTTACAAAGAAATTGAGGACATGACAGAAAAAAAAAGTGGAAAATCCACCTCTCTGGCTTTTTGGCTTTAGAAGTCTGTTCAACAACTTAGGCCTTTAATCTCTGAACAAATAAAAAAAGAAACCAAAATTAAGAGCAGAGCAACTGAGAAATAGAATAATGATTCAATTACCACAGCATCTAAAATTTCCAACATAATAAATAAAAATCAAAGAGAAGAACAGAGAAAGGAGCCTACCGAGATTCATTCTGATTATGGCTTCAAGGCTGCAACTGTGCATGACTGCATGCTGATGAGTGCCATCGGAACATCCTTCTTGCACTCTTCGCTGCAAGTAGGAAAATAAGAAAAAGCACAAGACAAAGAGTAAAAGAAGTTGAGTTGTATTTACTTTTTAATTATTTTCAATAGTATTTTTCTTGACTAAGAGTAGGATATTATGACTTTTTCAAAACAATGAGGGGGGGCCACCCGTGGCCCCCCCCTTGGTTCCGCCTCTGATATACATGGTTGGTTATTTCGAGGGTTTGTTTTGGATGCTCATGGCAAATAATGTGGCTTTGAAAGAGGTGAATTATTGTATTCGTATCATTGACGGGATCGGTTTGTGTGGATGAATTACAGAGGGTGGTAAATATGAGGTGGTTTTTAATTCTTGTGTAATACCAGTAAATATTTCTTTCATATTTTTTATCCATTAATAAATCAATGTCATATTGAAAATATATGTCTGGGTTTATTGATTTATTAATGTACCAAAAATTAAAAAGACATTTGTTTATGAGGAGACATTAATTTATAAATGCATCAAAAAGACATTTATTTTAAAATGGACAAAAGAACCAGTGCTAATAGTGTGGCAAATCACTCCTTCATTTTGCTTTGATGTGATGCTAGTGTATGTGTTTTAGTGCTGTCTGCAGCCTCTCTTTATATATGATTGGGGTTTAATTTATCATATTAAATATTAAATTATTAATTAATAATTTAAATTTTTAGGACTAGTGATTTCATGATATACCTACTCAATTATGGGGGAAAAAAATACCGCATTCAATTTGCTTATTTACTTAATATAGTACTCATAACACAAGTAAGGCATGAGATTGTGAGGTGTTGAAGCTTATAAATATCTTTCAGAGAGAATGGGTCAAATCAGATAACAGATGGAATATTACTCAAATCCACATATATAAATTCACAATGGAAGTAACCATATATCAAAGTGTGTGTATTATACAATATATACTTGCACGTTAAAAGGAAAATTATGTAACTCAATCATCGCCTTTCCAGAATATGGCAGGAAAGAACAAAGAAGCAAAATCGGACAAGCAAAATCAGATTAGCATGCTATCAAATCCAAGTCTAGGTCAGCATGCACAAACTACTGAAGAACTAAAGAGGCGTACTGATGAAGTACTAAAGAGTAAGTTCCACTTCAAACTACTTTATTAAATTAACACTAGTTTTTTCCCCATTGAATATTATTTTGATAGAAAAATGTCCTTTCAACTAAAAAAATTAGTTTTCATAAAAGCTATTCACATGTCAGTTTTTACTCAAAAACAAAAAATAACTTGAAACAAGCTATTTTTAATTTTAAAGTAGAAGCTGATATAAATCATTTCTATAAAAATAAAAAGTGACTTTTTTAGCTAAAAAAATCCATCAAAATAATCTAAAACAAAATGTACCAATAGTGTGTGTTTGGATTAGATTCTTATCAACTTGATTTTAAACAAACTTGATTACTTAGAGTTGATTTAAAAGTGCGTTTGAAGTTGCTGAGGCAAATGTGGGATGAGAATTTTATTAATAAACAATAAAGTTGTAACATCATCACACCAAAATCAACACAATAAATTGGAGATGAACTACCTAAACTAAACTAACTAACTAGGAAAAGGATAAAAAAGACAGATAACATGCAAAGTTGTTGTTTTGATCTGTGGAGATATCCTTTTTACTTTTAGATTTCTTCCACCTTTAAATACACAACAGCTTCCTCAGGATCAGTTTCCTTTGAACCGCGTATGATCGTCCCTCACCTTGCGCTAGTAATAGATTAGTCTTCAAAATTGCCTCCACTTAAAACCTCTTTTCCCACAACTATGCTCTCAAATTATAACATGGACATAGTGGTGGCAACATGCAAAAACTGACTCTTCAGTGCTAAACACATGGACTTAGTTGTGGAAAAATGTATGTGCACCTTTTTTTCCAAATATTCAGCCCACTAAATTTCGAGTGATAATAGGAGTAGAGTGATTTATGATTAATAATTTGTATTTGAAAGGTGAGTTTGATGGAAATGATATTATTTAGATGTAACAAAAATTACTCTTAGATATATAATCACAATACAAAACTTTATAAGGAGCCTAGACCTATGAAGCATGGACACTCACATGCACATTTACGCGGCATATATATAAGTGAAAATTTAATGAAAATTATACATTATTCAAAATATCATTTATATAAACTTCACTTATATGTTTTATTTTTTTATAAACTCAAAAAGTTATATATTATTTCCTTTTTATAACTCTATTTATATTGTATTTTTTTTATGCTAAAGTAAGAAAAAAGTACATTTTAAATTAAATATATATAAACTTGTGTTATTGATATGTCATTGGTGTATCATATAAGATTTAACACAGACACGAGTTTGACACGTAGACAGTACAACACCCAATTGATGTGTCCATTCTTCATAGGCCTAGACAACACATACAAGCCACATCAAAAGCATCTCTCAAGAATCACACTCTTAGAGAATGGAGGTGGAAAGGGAAGAAGAGAGGTTGACCAATGAAATGAGTGAAGGCAAGATTAAAAAAGCTCAAAACTTTGGGACACAGCTAAAGAGGATATAGGGAGGGCAAAAAGAAGCAAATGGAGACTAGAGAGTAGCATAAGTGGAAGGAGATGAGAGGTGTAACACTCTCCCAAGTACAACATCATTCTTAAGTCATGATATCAAGCTTGAGAGTTATTACTAATAAATTAGTGGACCTTACTTAAATATCTAAAACGTATCTGATCGAGTCATGCTGTCAATAATTCATAATTCTACTTAAATATATAAGAAGGAAATAAAGTATTTATAGAATACATATCTAAATTCATAAAATGGCTCTTCAATGAGCCTTAATACATATATGTCTTGTTAAACATTTATAAAAACAAAAACTAAGAGTACTCTTCAGCTATCGAGTTATTCTGACTTAGACACTTCTAGCATGATCAGCTTCTTTGTTCTCATGAGTTATTTGGAGACAACACGGGAACAAACAAACATAGAGGGTGAGAATTATGAAATTCTCAGTAGGGTATCCCTAAGTACACAATAATCAATACCATTGTCATCATCCTAACCACTTTAATTTATTAAGAAAAATGTGATCATACAGTACATATCGAAGATTCATTTTAAAGTTTAAAGTCATCATTTTGAAATAGGTTTCTTTTAGCATATATTCAATCATTTAATACACATATATCACAATACTCAAGCTCATAGTAAATCATCATAGGCAACTAATTCAAAATAATATGAGTATGCATATGATAATTTCAATGACTATCTTTGGTAGTTTTCTTATCTTCACATGCCCTTGATATGTCGAATAAGATCTAATGTATATCTTTCTCATTTTACATACTCTTGACATATCGAAGTAGATCTCATCTTTTTACGTACCCTTGACATAAGTGGCCTTACCCACCCCAAGGTAATAAACTGCTTATCAGGACTGAGCTCATTTCTGTACATGATTATTGGATTTACTTTTTCTGACTCTCACATAGTACTATTCCTCATCATGTTTACTTTTCCTAACTCAATGTCGAAGGGGATCTCTTTTCCATTATGAATTACTTTAACAACTCATGTTTCATGTTCCATGTTCTATGCACAAGTATCACATAATCATATATACATAGCATCAATAATTAAATTACATAATGTACCACGCATACATACTACTCATAATCACAATTCATAGTTCCAACTCGTTAACATTCTATCCAGAATTTCAGCCTTAAAGAAAATTATGGTTAAATTACTAAACATAATATATGCAAGGTAAAATAATTTTCAGAATTAGTTTAATGTAACTATGAGGTCATGTAAAAATTTCAAATCAAAATAAGGTCTTTAGCTATATTAACAAAATTATACAAATTCGATAGTCAGTAATCACCTAATTCAAGCCAATAGTCAGAGTTCTCATATTTGTTATCATATCAAATGAACTCAATAAATTTTTAAAAAAATTCAGGGTTGGACCTCAGGGTGTTGATGACATCCTGTTTCAAATCAAAATTCGATCATTTGATACAGTAACAAAATTAGACAAAATTTGTGCTTTAGAATTGGCTGATCAGGCAGAAACCCTGACTGCCTTTGTTTTTGAATTTTTTAAAACCAGTAGAAGTCTTCAAATGGACTTAAGAAAAATGCTAGAGTTACCTTAACATATTATCTTCATCCTAGCTCCAAAATATGTCGCATACTAATTGAGAAAAATTGTGTAATGTAACCTATCTGCTTAAAATCTAAGTTTCCAACAACCCAACTTAAAACTTGTTTTGATAAAAAAAAAAAAAAAGATGCTTTCTAACAACATATAATTAATACACTCATGCAAACACATCAAAATCTATGTATAAACATTTAATAAAACTAAAAATGTTAAGCTTAAAACTTCAATATAGCTTCAGAATAAAAATTTAGACAAGAAAAAGCCACAAAATCCTACTTGTTGCTTGGACACCTTTGTTCTTGTCTTGGCTTTCCCAAGAGTTTCTGCATCCAATTTCAACTCAAACCACCCAAACCCTCCTCCTAGGCAGTAATACAACAGCTATTCTTGATGGTGAAGTGAGATGAGGATTCTCTAGTGGAAGTTGATTTGAAGATTTCAAGAGGTAGGTTAGAGTTTGTACATAGGTAATGGATTCTTGGTGTTGTAACTTGAGATTTTGAGCTAGCTATAGGTTACGGTATTTTCATAGAGAAAAGAAATAAGGAGGCTGTATGGAGAGGCTTGGCCAAAATCTTGAGGAAGAAAAAGAATGAGAAGTGTAATAATTTTATTATATATTGATATAAGCTGCGTCATAAATTTTTACCATAATTAAATATAACTTTATAATAGAATTGGAATTTTTGGGTGGCTAATATAAATTCTTAATAAAGACAAGAGTTATGGCCAATTCCTCCCCGTACATTTGTAGGAAATTTGCTTTCTAAGCTTCATATGGTGTAAGAAACCATACACCGAAATTTTACTGAACGGATGAGATATTGGTTTGTAGGTGAAATTAAAAATTAATGAAAGGTCAAGATTAAAACTTACTAGATAAGTTTTAATCTATGCCATCCACTTGGCTCAACATAAGTGGTTCACTTAAATTTAGTGAGCAAGTTATTTTTTTGGTGTTAAAATTGCACGCCGATATTTCACCGAACTGGTATAATATCCCTACTAGGAACCTAACATATTTTTATTTGGGTCCCAAGCTTGATATTCCATCCTAGCCTCCGAATGTTGGTTCCCGTGGCCCCGAACACCTTTGGCCCTAGACATCCTTGGCCCCAATTTAAGAGTTACTATTCATCTAAGTGCCCAAAAAACACTATTTTTTTTCTGCTAAGTCGTTTCTCATGACAACTAAATCTATCAAAATTTTGAAATTCTCATTAATAAGGTTTAAATTAATTTTTGAATAAATTCGAGGTATTGCAAGAGAAGTGGAAGGGGATAGATGAAGATGAGGGAGGGGTATGGGAAGTGCCAGAAAGAGCAAGGGATCCCCCAGAGAGAAGGAGAGCCCTTTTTTCTTTCTACATCATGAAGCTATTTCATCCAACTTTTATATAATTAATACTAGATGGTACCTATGCATTGACAAAAGATTAGTTTTCAAAATCTTCCTTAATTTAAACTGATTTAAATTCATAATTTTTTATTTATAATATATTCAATTAAATACACACACACACTTTTAGGGTAAAAGCTGATACAAATAGTTTTTATAAAAAATGATTATTTTTAGTTGAAGTCACTTAACTACATGTTTCATTTGCAATGACTTGCACTAATTCAATGTTGGAAACAACCTCTTTGCAAATTGGGGTAAGGATGTGTACATCCACCTTTCTAAACCCCACTAAGTGGGAGCAATATGCATTGGATTGCCATTTTTATTTAATTCATATACAATGTCAAAATTAAAAATTTACATAAATATTTAATCATGTATTACCGTCTCAAAAAAATTATTAGATTTAACTACTTATTAATTATCTTCAAAGTCTAATAAATATAAAGCATATAAATGTTTTATTCAACTTCCTAAAAATGCAGCAAAATTTGTTTTTCATTAACCTAATTTTGTGTTTGTAAATTAAAAATAGAATTTATTCTGTATGCACCATTGATAAAAAAAAAAAATTACATATACATCTAATCACAAATAGTGATTCCTGGAAATTTTGACAAGCGATATGCCAACCGAGTTTTCTACTATTTTTTAAATCACAAGTTACATTTCACCATAATTTTAGTTTGATTTTAACTTCAAACTGTGATTTTGACAAAACGTGAAAACAAAATACTTTTTCTTTTCCAACAAACGCAGTTTAACGACTAAAACCCGAGCACACTCCTAATATTTTTCGGTTTGTAATTTGTAGTTTGCAGGATTAATTTAGTGAAGAAACTAGCGAATGAAAAAACGGCAGAATCAATTTACTACTGAAGATTGAAGAAGGAGAAGGAGGAGGAGGCGAGGAGTGGGTGGAGAAATGGGCTGGAGTAAGAAATTAGGGATTTAGATGAATCATGAATTGGGAATTTTATTAAATTTGAGAATTTGTTAAATAATTCCTGGGAATAAATTATAAATAAAAAAATTTAAGTCCTAATATTTAAAAAATGATGATAAAATAGTGACTGAACACTTACATAAATAAAAGAATCAATAAGAATTAGCCATACAGTGATATGTTTGGGTAGGACTCATTTAATATTAGTACCGAAGCAATCATATAAAAAAAAAAAAAAATCCTGAAGGTACATCTGGAGAGCGCTTAAAAATGGTAGATCGATCCAATTATATTTTTCCAGGTGTTTCAATCAATTTATCGTGAATTCAAATCATTTTAATTATAATCATAATTTGTTTTAATAAGAGCCATTACGTACTTTGCGAGAAAAAAAAACATTACTTTTTGGAAAATAACTTTTTTCAAATGTGATGCATTTTTTTCTAACTCAAGTTGGTTAATTAAGAGATAAGAAATGGGAGAAAACTTCTATAAATAAGTTTCATACATAAAATCTCACATAAAAATCATTCCTTCTTTTTTTTTTTTAACCTTTTTAGTTTTAACCCTCAACTACGTCTAAGGAGTATAAATGTTTGCAAGGATTGCAGGAATGTCCAAAGAAGCCTTCAAATCAAGGGTATACATACGTGCTGCAAATCTATACAAGCTTGCCGCCGTAGATAAGTGGCACCAAGCAATATCAATTTTTGATGAAGATCCTAATATGGTACGTACTTCGTTAACTGGCAACGGAGACACAGCCCTTCATATTGCAGTGGGCGCAGACAGCGTTGATTTTGTGCAAGGGTTGGTGAACTTAGTGCATATGACTCCACAAGACTTGGAAATACAAAACAATGATGGAAACACAGCTTTCTCCGTAGCTGCAATCTCAGGAAATGGTAGATTATTAAAAATTATGATGGACAAGAACGGAGATTTACCACTGATTTCCGGGCAAGATGGAATGCTTCCAGTTCATTTAGCTGCTTCATCAAGCTACCGCGAAATTGTGGACCTTCTGTCTTCGGACGATTTACTTGGGAAGATGAAGCATAATGACATTGAACGACTGTTCCTTATGACAATTAGCAGCGACATTTTTGGTAAGACTAATCGGCAAGGGTCTTCATAAAGATGAGTTTAATTTTCATATATTGAGCATTGCCAATATAAAAGAGTTTATTTTACATTATCATTTAATCATATGTATCAATTTATAAAACATTTAAAGTAATAGATACGGTTGAGTCATTTTTTTGCTAATATATATTAATAATAAGTTGGTGGATGTCTTGGTGTAATTTTTTTTTTACACTTATAAATACATCTAATTTAAATTCATATTAATTTGTTGTTCTTTAATTATTTAGATTTTTAGACCTTGCCTTGTACATGCAATTGATCACTCTCTTCTTTGTGCATATAACAGATGTGGCAATCAAATTATTTGGAAAATATCGGGGCTTGGCCACTGCAAGAGCAGATGAAAACTTAACAGCTTTGCACATTCTAGCGCGGAAGCCTTCTAAATTTTCTTGTTAGTTCCTTGCTTCTTTGCACTTAAATTGTAGTTTTGTTTAGCTCTTTTATTTAATTGCCTTCATTCTCTTTCTTTTTAATTTTTTCCCTTATAATTTGGCATATTCAATTTAAATTAATCAGTAAGTCTTTAAACCTGGACTAAATATCCATTTTGATCCCTCAAAAATATATCAAATGGTAAATTAATCTATCTAAATTTGAAAGTTTCAAATTGGTTCTTTCCACTATTTGAAAAATGATATTTAGCGGTGGTTTTTTTTTTTTTGGATTTCCGGTGGTTTGTAACCACCGCAAAAATGTTTACAAATAGTTTAGAAAACCACCATAAATAACGGCATCCTTAAACCTTTTAACGGTGGTTTGGAGCAATTGCTGGAACAACTATTGCCAAAGAAGGTTTTTTGGCAGTTCATATGGCGGCGGTCCCACAAATCAATAGTGGCAGTTTAAAACTGCCGCAAAACCTTTCTAACGGTTGGGCCATAGGATCTTTTTATAGCAGTTTTCGCAATATAGCGGCGATTCAAAACTGTTGCGAAATGATTGTGGGTGCCAAATTATCATATTTACTGGCGATTCAATGCCAATTACTTGCTTCTATCTATTTTTTACTGGTAGTTTGGAACAAAAAACTCTATTAATTAACTACTTTTTTTTTCATTTTTTCCCGCTTTTTAATATTTCATGTTGAAGCATACTAGTCAAAAACACTAGTTGGTAGCCTATACAATGTTAGTAATCAACAATCATGAACAAAAAGGAATGTTGCATGGAAAATTCTTAAACTTTTAAACACAAAAAGTGTGTATCAAATGTCATAACATAATGTTAAACAATGTATAATTAAACAAATCCAACATAACATAATAGAAAACTAAAAAAGCATAACAAAACAAAAAGTGTCTTAAGTGAAAGCTAAAAAATAGCCTTGAGCTATGATGCATTCGTTTTCAACTTTAGTTGAAATGATCATCATGGTGTTGAGCGTCATGACTAACTAAGGAAGACAGTCTTACACATGGTGAAATTGATTCACTCCCTTCATCTAGTGCCTGAAATTATGAATAGAAAATAAATTGTAACAATTTTTTCACTACCATCGTGTACATAGTTTTATTGTACTAAACTATAAGAACTAATTTATCCCCCTCTTTTTTTGAATTGTGAGGGATCAGGATATTTCAAATCCAAATCCTGAAAAACTAATTTGGGTATTTTAACTTATATTTATTATTATATATTAAATAGGTTTGTATAATCTTAAAATTACAAAATAAACCACTGTAATTTTCAAAATTGATGAGGTACTGAAATTCTATGGTTATAGTGACCATATATTAATAAAGAGTTTTTGAAATTATAAGGACTATTTGTAATTTTCAAACAGAAAAAAAATTCTGTTAAAAGTTTTAAGAAATTAGAAAATTTACAGATTAGTTTACATTATAAAGACACCTTATGGCTAATTAACAATCTCTTATCAATATACAGTTACATGCCAAATAATTGAATAGTAATCTAATCTAATACTGATCCAAAACAGTAAAAATAAAACCGTAAACTTCAAATTATTTGTTATAAGTACGGCAGAAAATGAAGTTTGATTATTTGAAATTTTTTATCCTATATTGGTTTTTGACACGTTTATAGTCTGGCCTTCTCCTCCATAATTTGCCACTTATGGTTGAATTCTTAGACACAATGCAATCTACAACAACAACTCTGTCAAATTTTATTTTAATAAGGATAGTAATATTTAACCCCCAGTTACGTGTCTGAAATCACCCTATTTCCGGCCGCCATAAGGAATCTTTTCTTTCTAAGGATGTGTTTCGTTGGGGAGCAACCACGGAAAGGAAAAAAAAAATAAAAATGAAAGAGCTCGTATGTAAAATTCCTTTCCTTTAAACTCCTAACCAATTGTACCAAAAAAAAAAAAAACTCCTAACCAAACAATCCAAGGTGAATGCAACCCAAAATCTTGCGTTCGTCTCTTCAATGGTAGAAACCATTTCAGGTTGAACAAAAAAGAAGAAAAAAAAAATGTTTCAGCGAACTTTGCTTCCAACTATGCATCTTTATTCTTTGTATAACTAAACATTAATTTGGAATTTGGAACGTGCCTCTATTTCATTTTTTTTTTTTTTAGCTCTTCTAAAGTTAGAAGATTTGTAAAATAAAAAAGCAATCTTAAATTACTTAGTAGAACCTGGTCATAAAAGTAGTTATTGATCCAAGATGATTAAATTCCTACTCTTTCACTCTACAAATGATATTTTCATATAAATATCGTTGGTTATAAGTAGAGGTCGGTGTGTGGACCGGCTCGGTCTGTTTTATAAATGGACTTGATTTTAGTATGATTTGGGTTTGCTCCACATAAGCCCATGAGTTCACGGCTAGCTTTTTTTTTTTCTTTGTCTTTCATCTTTTTTTTAGCCTTTTTTTATACCCTGTACTATATTACATTATATATTTGTATCTATATATTATATTTTACCTCACAAAATATATATACATGCTTTTCTTTATAGTATCCAAAATATTACCAATCACATATGCATAACTCCTCTAATAATAAAAAAATAATGAAACAACTAAAGAATATAAATTAACAGCCATCAACTATTAAATATCAAACATAAGCAAATCAAATACCAAGAACATATACCAAAAATATTAGAATAAACTAATCCACCAAAGTCCATCTATCAAGAACATAAATAAATACTGCAAATGGAAGCATGCCCTCACTTATGCAGGCTAGCAGTTGGTCCGCAAACTCGCGGATCAGGTCTATTTAGCCTGCGGGTTAAGCGATGCTAATAAAAAAAGTTCACGGGTTGATGGATTAAAGACTTTCTGATCCATTTTTGCACGGATTGCGAGTTAAATCGATCGGTCTGCAAGTCGTGGCCCATATACCTAGCTCTAGTTAGAAGTTCATTTGTACTGTGTGTTTGACCAATCAATTATATTCTCGTTGCTAGCTGTTGACTCTACAGGAATGAAGTTGTTTAAAGCAGTTTGGACTCATGTTAGACAATTGGAATGTAACAAGAGGTTGGGACTGATAGATAAACCTTCGACAGTACTGTTTGATGCAATACAATCAGGAAACGATCTTGCAGCAACATTGGTTCTTGACATGAATCCTGAACTATTGACACTTAAGGACTCCCATGGACGAAGCCCATTGCACTATGCTGTTTTATATCGACGAGAAAGCGTGCTAAGATATATGCTTAAGCAGAGGACAGTGAACCTTATAATACGAGCTGTGGACTCTGAGCGTAACAACATCTTACACTTAGCTGCATCATATCAGTCACATGAAGCATTGTCAAGATTGGACACTAAAATGCAAAGAGAGCTCGCGTGGTTCAAGGTGAATCAATCTGTTTCGATATTATTATTAATTTACCTTACTACTACTCTTTTTTGCTAAACTAGGAAAATATTAAATGCTTTACAAATGCATTTAGTAATTTATTTGAAAACATAAAAAATTCAACATTTTCCTTATTATTTAGCACTTAGAAGAATGATTAAGATGATGTTTCAATTAGAAGGATATAACAAAGTTCGCTCTTTAATCAGTAGTCCGTCGTTCTTAGATGAAAGTCTTTTGTATCTAAATTCTGCTTTCTTCATATCTCCACTAATTAATTATATTTTGTGATCATTTGTGTGCCACTATTTGTATCTTGATTTTTTATTTTACCTTTTTGATATATTTGTGTAAAAATTTCTAGTAAGTGCAGAATCATTAGAAAAAGTATGAAGAAATCATTTTCATAAGCTATAATTTATATTGTATAGAAAAAATTGTATCATAAAAAATGTTTAAACACATTATAATATTACATCCAAAATAGACTGATATTACATACATTAAAACGTAAAATAACTTCTACTAATTTTAAAAGAAATTACTTAAAAAGATTTATTAAAAAAATCTTGTTATAAAGGATAATCCAATCCTGCATTTTATAATAGCGTAGCTTTATATGGATATCCAGTTTTTCGATGTCTAAACAGCTTTGCTCATAATATAACTACTAACTAGCACTTTTTTTTTTCTATCTTCTTTTTTGTGTTTTCTTCTGATCTGGAACTTGTAAAGTACTTTCATTTTAAAAAATTTTCAAATATTCATTTTGTAAACAACAAATCACAAGCGATGAGACAAAGAACAGGATTTACCCTGACTCCTCGATCACCTCTTGAGTCTTAATTCTAGCTCTAATTCTTGTCATGCATGATTTTCAACACAGTATATATCGTTGATCCCAACGTATGAATTATTGCTACCACCGTTGACATATACACTGTTGATTAATAGAAGGGAAATATTTTTTTCAACCACTAGATATGGTGTTAACATTTAATCATCATTCTTAAATTTCGTGTGATCTTTACTTATAATATAAACTTTGATTTTTCATATTTAATTGATTGAGTGTTGAAATAACACCATCTTAATATAAATGCATACAGGAAGTGAAGGAGAGGGTCCCCACAAACTTGATGACAATGAAAAACAGCAAAGATCAGACACCAAAGGATATATTTAATGCCAGTCATAGAGAGTTATCTAAGGCAGTTAAAGAGGCAGTCAAAGGAACAGCCAACTCTGGCATGCTTGTGGCAGCACTGATTGCTACTGTAGCCTTTGCTGCAGCTCTCTCTGTTCCAGGCGACAAGACTAGTGCATCGTTCATTGTCTTCATCCTCACAAACACAGTTGCACTATTTGCCTCTTCTGCATCCATAATCTCCTTCTTGTCAATTTTCACTTCAGCGTGGTTCATAGATAACGCGTTCATCATCTCACCGACCCTGATTAATCTTGGGCTTGTGTTACTTGTCGTCTCTATTGTCACATTGGTTCTGTCTTTTGCTGCAGCATCCTTTTTGATCTTTGGTCACATATTCAAGTGGGTTGCATATATTGTGGTTTCAATGGGTGTTCTACCAATACTTTTGCTTCTTGTTCTTCAGTCTAAATATGTCGATCCTTTACTTTCCTATTTCGATCGTTTATATAACTACTTCTCCTGGTTTAGATATTAGTTGTCATGTGTATCCACGAAAAAAAAAATTATAGAATAGAACCATTTGCCAACAAATCAGTGGTTGTAATTTCAAAAGTTCATCAACTGCAGAAGACAGTGTGTAGAGATTGAAGTGTGTCCGCACATGTGACAGAACATTTAATGTGTGTCATTGGTTTGTAGAATTGATTTTGTGGGAAAGTGATTTATGTTTGATAGCTGTGAGAACTGGTTTTGACAAAAATTACAAAAGTAAAAACCTAGAGGCAACAATATTTTACTTCTACTAAAAATGATTTTGGATTCAAAATCAATTCTAGAATTTGCATTCTCCTTGGAAACCAAACAAATTAGAAAATGGACAAAAACAATATAAGTTCGCACCTCTTAAACAATTGAACACTCACTTTTGGGTGTTGGAATAACAATGCTCATGGATAGTGGGTGTTATTTTGTGGGAAAGTGATTTATGTTTGATAGTTTAATATGAGAACTAGTTTTGACAAAAATTACAAAAGTAAAAACCTAGAGGCAACAATATTTTACTTCTACTAAAATTGATTTTGGATTCAAAATCAATTCTAGAATTTGCATTCTCCTGGGAAACCAAACAAATTAGAAAATGGACAAAAACAATTTAAGTTTGCACCTCCTAAACAATTGAACACCCACTTTTGGGTGTTAGAATAACAATGCTCATACATAGTGTGTGTATGTTTGTACGTAGATGTGCATTCCTTTTCTCCCAACTCAACCCAACCTAACCAACTCATGAAATTTGAGTTGACTTGAGTAGAAAATTCTTTAACCCATCATATATTGGGTTTGGAAATTTTCATCACAAACAATTCAATGTTAGCCAATTCGAAAAACTAGCTCTAACAAGTATATCGGGTCACAATAATAAAAAGATGAATACAAGAATGTCATTTCCACAAGGAATATAAATAAATATCAATTCGTTTGAGCACGTTACTATTCAAGGAATCGAAATTCAATTGGACTTAAAGAAAACTTAAATGAAAGTAATAAAAAAAATGCAAAAGAAATCAAAGAGTAACAATCAATGGAAAGCAGTGTTAGGAAACAATTTCGTCCAAGTTTTTGGATTTTGCATTATCATCTAATATGAATTCAATTTCTTTCCCAATTATATTTAAGTACTGATTGAATTTCTCAAAACTTATAACTGTAATTCAATGTCTTGATATTGCAATCCTCTTAGGATAAATTGAATAGATTAAGGCCTTAATGTTATTCTAAATTTATCTAAGGATGAAGAATATGAATTCATATGATCACACAAATAAGTATACTTCCTTGCATGACTACTTTAATTTATGGCAATTTTTAGATTGGATTATTTTGTATTGTTAATTGTCATTGAATTAATATAAAACCATATAACATTCAAAGGAGTAGCTAATTCCTAAAAGTACTAAGAACACTAAAAATTGAACAATTACTTGGGAAAGAAAATAAAACCAATAAAAGGAATACAAAATCCATTCATTCAAACTACACTGTTCCTAACACCAAAAGAAAATTAGCAAGCCATAGAAAAGATGAAAAATCTTACACAAACGTTAGTTCTTAAGTGACTTTGATGAAAAAGTACATGTGTACACAACATATGTTTTTTAATGGAACTATTATAAATATTAAAGATTGTTATGGCTGTTGAATAACTATGTTATCCTTTTATCGGTTGATAATCTTCTTGTTTGTCGTTGTTACCCTCATAGGACGAGGGTGTGCCTCTATAACTTAATAAAAGGATAATACGATCATTCAATAGTCATAGTGATCTTTAATATTTACAATAATATCATTAGAGATCATGTGCTGTGTATTTGTGTACTATTACATCAAAGTCATTTTGGACCAATGTTAATAGGGAAGTTCGATGTAGGACTTTTCGAGACTTACGAAGGATTTATTTGGTTTCAGTTTTCATTTTCAATTTTCCAGTTGTCAGAATTTTGTGAAAGAAACACTAAAAAACTGAAAATAAAAATTGAAAACTAGATTTTATAGTTTTCACAGTTTTCAATATTTTCTTCACAAAATCCGAAAAAATAAAAACCGAAACCAACCAAACCCTTAGCATGCAAGTTTTGAAAAATAGAGGGGTGAGAGTTTTATTTTGCCAAACTTCAAAGGAGGTGAGTGTGATTGTCCCTTTTTTCAATCCACTTATCCGCCATTGAAAGCATATATAATCCCCTCGAGGTGTATTACTGATAGACATGGGTCTCTATAGGTAGAAAAAATTCCTCTTTAAAATCCTTTAAATTATGTAATTTCTTATAAGTTAATATTCAAGCATATTATCATGATGAATTTTAAATTCTTTCAAAAATTATATTCCCCTTATAATTGCTCCATCCAAACACACACTAAAGGATCAAAACCTTTATTTGATTTTTTAAAAAAAAAAAATTGGGTCTGGATTTATTTGATGTTTAAATAACTTAGGAACACACCAATTTTTTTTTTTTGGTCAGAACATATTTTATTTTATTTTGGTCCTGACTACTATTTTTTTTCTTAAGCGGCAACGTTACGGTCCAATAAGGCATAGGGCCTGGGTCTGCCATTCATGAGCTCGGGGTTAACATTTTTGGGCTTGGGCTACAAGCAATCAAGAATGAAAATTTTAATGGTTCATCAGATAATTTGTTAGGCGATAATTATATGATTTAATTGTTATGTATTGATAGTATAAATGTTTTCAAAAATATTTTTTACATAATAATCTAATTATGTATTATTACATAGGTCATGATAGTTGATATTTACATCCATTATATAAAAAGTTATCCGAACAAAATATTTTGATTAGACAATAATGTAAAATAGTTTTACATTTTCATCACATCAAAATTAAATTCATAATAAATATAGTCATTATTTCCAATATCTTGTAATTTTTTTTATATTTTTTACTTTTACTTTTCGTAACATATCACTTATTTTTTTCATCTATATAAATAGAATCTACAACAAACTATTTATACTTTGTGTGAATTTGTGTGATAGTTAAAGCATAGTGAATCAGCCCACTCCTTTTGAGTAACATAATTGACTATGCCAACTTTGAAGAGTTGCCATATCAAGTATTTTAACATTTCTTTTTAGAAAATATAAAATTTAATTCCCATTTTTTTTTCTTGATTTAGTTCTTTTGATAGGTAAAGAGGGTTAAAGGCATTCGAACCAGAGGTAATATAGTAGCGGATGTGCATAGCTGCAAGAGGTATGACCACAACTCATCTTCATACTTCATGGTGTGTTTGATATGATGTATTAGGTATGAAACTATAATCTAATGCATATTCCTTCTTTCAATGGAGTTTCTATCTTTATTCTCAATGCTTTTGTGGCTTGTTCACCCATAAATTGATGTGGTGAGTTATATAGGCAATTGGGAAATTAGTGCATAACTTAGATCATAGGGATAGAAATCATAATCATTAATTGTCTAAGGATAGAGATTAATAAATCATGTGAGATTTGATATTAAGATTTCATAGAACACAATAATGCATTTGAATCCAGGTTCTTGTTAAGGAATTAAGTAATAATAAATTATGTGGGATTTGATATTAGGATTTCACGAAACACAATAATGCCTTTGAATCCATATTTATGTTAAGGAATTAAGTAAACTTTACTTTTCCAAGAGGGTTGGTATGCCAAGGAATTGGGTATTAACTAAATCAGAAAATCCTCCATCAATTGAGTTGATTGAACATCATTAGGTTGGGAATTTAACACTCATGTGAATAACTAGGTGAGATCGGATCGCTAGTGCCTTAACTTTCATTGAATTCTCTCTTTGTTTATTGATTCAATGCTTTTCTTAGCATTAGATTAGAGTAGTTTTATTTTAGTCTAAAATTTAAATTATTGAAATCCCAAGTTGGTTAGCCTAGATAGTATTTAGACTTGTGAAGTGATATTTGGTTACACAATCCCTATGGGACAATACTCTTTTCTCACTCTTTATTACTTGTATGACCTAATACATTTGCTGGAGTTGCATCAACCAGAAGTGGTGGGCGGTGGTAGCTATTGGTGACAACTGATGATAACTAGGGATAGGGTGTTGATGTAGAAGAGTAGGTCAAAGTTAATTTGAGATTGGTTAGTAAAACTAATATTATCAAGTGTTATCATGTCTTTTTCGACCTAATAACTTAATATTGTAGTCGTAGAATAAAAATGGTTTGACCGTATAATATTATACTATCATATACGACACTATACTTGTGATGAAAATTGAGTTTATAGTATTAGCTAATATTATTAGGTTTGACGCTATATATTAAATGGGGCCTTAATACTATACAGTATTTGATGAGACATTGTATAAGATATTATATTTTATATCATATAATATTATTATTTATTTACAAATAACTCTAATTATATATAAGTATTAAAAATAAAATAATTATTTTGTTAATTATTCAAATGTATTAACAATATATAATATATCATTTATTTGAAAAAATTCTAACTGTAAATAACTATTAACTATTTATTAAATTAATAGTCTTTAGTATTTTTATCACAATTATTTAAATTTTAATTTACTAATAAATATTAAATTAAATTTTTATTATTAATCCTTAATTTAATATACCACAAATTATTTTTTATTAAAAAATATATAATATTATCAAATATTTAAGATAATTCTAACTATAAATAAGTATTAAATAATTATTAAATTAATATTTTTTGTATTTTATCATAATTATTTAAAATTTAATTTACTTAAAATATTAAATTAATTTTTTTATTATTAATCCTTACTTTAATATACCACAAATTATTTATTTATATATTTTAATAGTATATAATTTTTAATTTTTATATTAAATAAAATTTATTATTTATTTACAATATTTTATAAATTATTTAATATTTATCATTTTATTTTAATAATTATTTTTTTATTTATTATATATTTATCTAATTATTTAATATATCTTTATTATTTTATGTTAATTATTTTATATAATATTTTTATTATTTTAATAAATTTGTATGATTTAAATATTGATTATTTTATTTTAATAATTTTTTTGTTATAATATTTAATATTATTTAATTAAATTAGTAAAATAAATCTTATAAATCAAAAGCTAACCAAGCATTTTCCTCCCTCCCTAAAGTATAATTGAGTTATTCATCTTTTTAACCCATAAAGAAAATTTAATGGATAAACTTATGTAATACATAACTTGCATCAAATAACATATAAAGCTATTACATATTATATTCGTTTATTCTATTATATGCTGGGTGCCAAACAGGACCCTAATGCCATTAAACCCGTGCATAGCAACACATGCACAATTTACAGGCTGTAGTTTAATAAAATCGTTAGCCCTTGTAAAAGAGAGGTACGTGAAACAAGTTACCATCGTTGAATTCATACCCGACGAATACTTGTAAGTTCTATGACATTCGGCAGTAGCATTAGCATACGCGGTAGCGTCTTCAAAACTCCCTCGCCGTTCAACGTTCAACCATACAGCCATTCAGGCATGCCTTTCCTCCTTCGCGGGCCACCGCCGCGAGCCCTTACCAGCTGCGTGGCCGCGCGGTCTTCCCCTTCCCCCATGGCCGCGCGGCCTTCCCCTCTTCCTCCTTCTCTTTTCCTTGCATGACTGATTTCTCTCTCTTACTCTCTCTCTCTCTTTCCCTATGCGCGGGTGTATGTGTGTCATTGTTTACAATAAAACCAAGAACCCCTGTTGCTCTAAACGTTGCTCAGACTTTCTTTGAATTAGTGTTATTGTGTTAATTCATTTGTTGTGTTTAATATGGAGTATGTTTGCCATTTTATTTTGTTTGGACCATATGTGTTATTTTCATAGTTTCTGGAAACCGTTTTTAGACTAAAAAAAACAAAAAGAAAGGATGAATAATGATGGTGTGTTTGGACTGTTTTGTTTTTCAGATTAGCATGCATTCTAGGCTGTGGTGATAACCTTTTTAGTTTAGTTTGATGTCATTTCTTTTTCTTATGTATGTTTTGCTGTATTATTCCAATCAGAAAAATAAAAAATGAATGAGGAGGGTGTTTGGGTTATAAATATATTTTGCATATGTTCTGGGTGGTGGACTAAAATTTTCAGTTTGGTTTGAGTTATTTCCTGTCCTTATGCATGTATTACGTTGGTCTGTTCGTTTATTTTTTTTTTCGGTATTTTGCATAGACTAATTGCATGTTTGATTTTTGTTTATAGATTTGCTTTTTTCAATTCATGTTGAAATTAATATTAAAAAATGAATAAAATAAATATGTTCCTTTCTTGTGAATAAGATTTTTTTAAAAAAAATATAATTTCTTGCTAATGATTAATGATACTGATTGAGTAGCAAATGTTACCTTTACTATTGTTAAATCATGGGTTTATTGAGTAGCGAGTGCTAACTTAAACCCTTTTCAAAAGTGAATTTCATTTTTAATAATTAGTCGGTCAAAAATCCATTTTTCAAATTAAAATCAACCCACACTTTTTTTTCCTTTCTTAATTAAAATATGTTAACACATACTTACTTTTTAAAGAACTAGATGGTTTTCAGTTTTTCATTGTACCAAAGGATACGTAGGAACAGGTATTCCCTGTCAAGCCAAACTTAAAATTTTCATAATTTTATCTTTGATTTTTATTGTTTCATTTTCTCTATTTATAAATATTTTAATTTAATCCGTTTTTATTTATTTGTATATATTATATTTATTTATCTTTTTGGATAAATTTTATATGTTTTAAGTTATTCTAATTTACACAATTAATTTCTGGGTAACTGTTTCAGGACGGATGTGTCAAGGGTGCTGTGGGATTTAGTCATCACTCTTCCCTGCATATAAACAAACTCCTGGATCTAACTCTCAGTTTAAAATATTTATAAAAAGATTTTTTCAATGATTTTCCTTAATAAGCCTCGGTGGCAACTCCATGAAAAATATTTTTCAATATTTTCGCCGTCCTATTGCGATTACGGTTGCGTGATCATGACAGGATTGAATTTATGTTTGGTCTATGTTTTGGTCAGAGAAAAGGAGAATGGGTTGTATGTATGGGTCTGTGTTTTGGATGCTGGAATGTTTAAAGATTGGTTTACGTGAGATTATGTGTAATGGTTTAGCTGCTGCTACTAGATGAGCAAGATGGTGTTTCATTTTTATTTTTTCACAAAAAGTAACAGTATCGTAGCTTTGTGGGGCACACAATGGTTGAATCAGTTTAACCGCAAGCATAACACATACATGAGAATACCACTCCTCTGTTCTTATTCTTCACTATCCTTGCCCTCGAGTGCCCTCTCTTAAAACTTCTCTTCCGCTTTTAAAAAAAAATGAAAAATTCCCCTTTCTCTTCTGTTTCAGTCTATTTATATCCTAGATTTTATTTTTCATTTAGAATTTTTTTTTTCGTTTTTGTTGTACCTTAAATTGCAGGAGGACGAAGCAGCCTTGTCTCCTATTAACCCTCTACATTGCAGCCTTGCCACTGGTGTGTGTTTTTTCGTTTTTATCTACTAAGCAGTAAGCACTGGCTATGCTTATATGCTCTGCTGCCCTGCTATTGTATTGGGCCTGAAGAGGAAAAAGAGTGTGCAACTCATGAAAGGAGAAGTTTGCTTATGCTGGGTATGAGGAGGGGGCAGTATGCGCACCCTCTGTTCCCCTTCTTCTTTTATTTTTATTTTATTACTTGTTTTTTTTAATAATTTGTTTGGAAAGAAATTAAAAGAGGCAATAGACATGAACTGAAATGGATTGGACAACTTTTCTTTTTTTTTTTTTGGGTATGGAGTGGACAAATAAAGAAATAAGATGAACTAAAAAAATGCTTTGAAAGAAATTTGGTTTAAACACATAAAAAGATATTGTCAACACTCAAGACAAGATTTACAATTGAGCACCACCAAACAAAATCGACCAAAAATACTCAAGAAATGGGCTATGAGTTGGGCATTTGTTTTAAATTATAAAATATGTAAATTTTTTGGCTTTTTATTTAATCAGCCAAATAAAATCGGGCATTCACAATATATATTTCTTTTGTTTTCGGTGCCCAATAGATTTATATTAGTATTTTCCAGGAAAAAAAAAGGAACCTATCTAATCTTATTCATTTATCGTTCGGTTTCTAGTTTTCATGTCGAGATTCTTTGTTGGCATAGCACGAGAAGACAATAAATAAAAAAAGAAAATTGCAGAAGAAACTTAACAAGTTTAAATTTCAGAGATGGTTTTGACTTATTCTAGTACTTTTATAAGTTTACATGGAAGGGGGATTAATACTTCCTACCCCTAAAGTAACAAACACTTGCGAAACGAACAAACAATAATAATAAATTACAATCAAAGAATGAAATCTTGATGACCAACATAATAATTTTCAAGTATTATCTAATCCAAGTATTATTCCCTAGCAACAGACATAGATCCCACTTCCACATAAACCTGCAACAAAATGAAAAGGATGAATGAATACAAAGACCATCCATGTGATCTTGCATGAGAAATTAAAGAGAAAGGAAAGTAAAGTAAAACGAAAGAAATATTTGTAATAGCAACTTAATTCGTGTTTATGATGAGTTAAAATTTAAATGAGGCATTATTGAAATTTTAGCAATAACGTTTTAATCCATAAACAAAGGAAAAATAAATAAAAAAAGCAACAGAAAGTTTAATAGAATTTTATGGACAAAATCTTGCAATGCAAGAAATTAAAAGTGGAGTTGGGGGAGTTTGCTTCTCAGCTTCTGATTTAGATTACCTGATTATATATCAAACCATTTCAGTTATTAGGCCTAAGACCGGTTTCAGCAGTAACTTTGTCTTTCTTATCACCCTTCTTAGGTTTTGGCTTCTTCACAGGTGTCTGGGGCTTCTCGCCCAGATCGTTGGAGATGTCTTTGGGATCGGAGGAAGACATGGATATTGATCGATATAAAGCAATATAATTGATATTGTGATTAATTGTGATCAATTCAATGGACTAGTATTTGAAATACACGCTTGTTTAATTTGGAAATCCATGGTTATATATAGAGGAGTAACATCAACTAGAGATGGGAAACTTTCATGCAATACCTGGAAGAGAGACCTATGCAGGATCAGTTTTTCATTCATACGATGAAGATTTTGTAGCAATTTACACGTTGTTATGGGTAAATCTTTCATTGATTTGAATTTTCATGAAATGTGCTACCGCTTTTCGCTGGGCATTGCATGGGAAGATTTGAGGAAATCCTGCTATACATGCGGGTCTCTTAATGTTACGTTATTTGATTGAACGGGAAAAGAGGTAAAAAAGGACACAGAAATATTATTGTCTTTTTCTGTATTAGATAAAGAAAAAATTTATGTGTCTGTTTACATTTTTAAAACAGATGACTCCATTTTAGTACGAAAAGATAAGAAACATTGGCAAAATATAAAAATAGAGAAGCAGAGATCACTTTTATATCTGTAGTTTCGTCTTCATTATTTATTTATGAACGGCTTATGATGTGGAAAGAAATGTCTTGAGATATTTTTTTTATTCCGAATATCAAATGAGTTTAATTTTTACAAATATTTAATGTAAGTTTTTTAAAACTGTTATTTAATTAAATGATTTTATTTGAATGACATTTTAAGTAGTAAGTGTGAAATTTAAACACTTTTATTGATATGATAATATATGATTGAATGAAAGTGTAAAGAAAAAATTAATATTATTGGTGCATAGAAATTAAACTCTTTATTTATTTATTAATTATATCTTTCCTTTAAGAGTTTATAATTATCATGTATTGAAAGTGTAAAATACTTTTGCACTATCAATCAATAAACAATTGACAAATCATCTATCATATGCAATTTTTTAAAATTTGACTTAGAGTTAATTATAAAATGAATTATGTGGCAACTTTCTATTGGATGAAAGTACAAAATATTTTTTATGTTGTCTGAATATGATAATTAAACTTATATAAAAAATAATATAATGTTTTGAATTATATATTTTGTAAAACGTGTGAATGCAACTTGAAAGAGAAGAAGGAAAAACTTTGTAAAAGAGAGGTACGTGAAACAAAATAAGTTACCGTCTTTGAAATTGAATTCATACCAGCAAACACTTGTAAGTTCTATGACATTCGGCAGTAGCATTAGCATACGCGGTAGCGTCTTCAAAACTCTCTCGCAGTTCAACGTTCAACCATACAGCCATTCAGGCATGCCTTTCCTCCTTCGCACAGATTATAATGAAGTTACAATTAAAATTACAAAGTTTTTCCTTCTTCTCTTTCAAGTTGCATTCACACGTTTTAGAAAATATATAATTCAAAACATTATATTATTTTTTATATAAGTTTAATTATCATATTCAGACAACATAAAAAATATTTTGTACTTTCATCCAATAGAAAGTTGCCACATAATTCATTTTATAATTAACTCTAAGTCAAATTTTAAAAAATTGCATATGATAGATGATTTGTCAATTGTTTATTGATTGATAATGTAAAAGTATTTTACACTTTCAATACATGATAATTATAAACTCTTAAAGGAAAGATATAATTACTTAATAAATAAATAGTTTAATTTTTATACACCAATAATGTTAATTTTTTCTTTACACTTTCATTCAATTATATATTATCACATCAATAAAAGTGATTAAATCTCATACCTATTACTTAAAAAATCATTCAAATAAAATAATTTGATTGAATAACAGTTTAAAATTTTTTTACATTGAATATTTATAAAAATTAAATTCATTTTCTATTCAGAATAAAAATTATATCTCTAGACATTTCTTTCTACGTCATAAGCCGTTCATAAATAAATAATGAAGACGAAACTGCAGATATAAAAGTGATTCTGCTTCACTATTTTTATATTTTGCCAGTATTTCTTATATTTTCGTACTGAAATAAGTCATTTTTTCCAAAAATTTAAACTGATAAATAAAGACACATAAATTATTTTTATATCTAATATACAACAAGACAATAATATTTCTCTGTTTCCTCTTTTTCCTCTTTTCATGTTCAATCAAATAACGTAACATTCGTAACATTAAGAGACCCGCATGTATATCAGGATTTCCTCAAATCTTTCCATGCAATGCCCAGCGACGAGCGGTAGCAAATTTCATGAAAATTCAAATCAGTGAAAGATTTACCCATAACAACGTGTAAATTGCTACAAAATGTTCATCATATGAATAAAAAACTGATCCTGCATAGGTCTCTCTTCCAGGTTTTACATGAAAGTTTCCCATCTCTAGTTGATGTTACTCCTCTATATAACCATGGATTTCCAAATTAAACAAGCATGTATTTCAAGTCCATTGAATTGATCACAATTAATCACAATATCAATTCTATTGCTTTATATCGATCAATATCCATGTCTTCCACTGGTCCCAAAGACATCTCCGACGATCTGGGCGAGAAGCCCCAGACACCTGTGAAGAAGCCAAAACCTAAGAAGGGAGATAAGAAAGACAAAGTTACTGCTGAAACCGGTCTTAGGCCTAACTGAAATGGTTTGATATATAAACAGGTAATCTAAATCAGAAGCTGAGAAGCAAACTCCCCCAACTCCACTTTTAATTTCTTGCATTGCAAGATTTTGTCCATAAAATTCTATTAAACTTTCTGTTGCTTTTTTATTTATTTTTTCCCTTTGTTTATGGATTAAAACGTTATTGCTAAAATTTCAATAATGGCTCATTTAAATTTTAACTCATCATAAACACTAATTAAGTTGCTATTACAAATATTTCTTTCGTTTTACCTTACTTTATTTCCTTTCTCTTTAATTTCTCCTGCAAGGTCACATGGATGGTCTTTGTATTCATTCATCCTTTTCATTTTGTTGCAGGTTTATGTGGAAGTGGGATCTATGTCTGTTGCTGGGGAATAATACTTGGATTAGATAATACTTGAAAATTATTATGTTGGTCATCAAGATTTCATTCTTTGATTGTAATTTATTATTATTGTTTGTTCGTTTCGCAAGTGTTTGTTACTTAAGGGGTAGGAAGTATTAATCTCCCTTCCATGTAAACTTATAAAAGTACTAGAATGAGTCAAAACCATCTCTGAAATTTAAACTTGTTAATTCTCTTCTGCTATTTTCTTTCTTTATTTATTGTCTTCTCATGCTATGCCAATAAAGAATCTCGACATAAAAACTAGAAACCGAACAATAAATGAATAAGAGTAGATAGGTTTCTTTTTTTTTCTGGAAAATACTAATATAAATCTGTTGGACAATGAAAACAAAAGAAATATATACTATGAACACTCGATTTTATCTTGCCCATTAAATAAAAAGCCAAAAAATTTACATATTTTATAATTTAAAATGAATGCCCAAAACTTCTTTTATAGCCTTTTCATTTATTTCTTTTCAACCAAAGAACAAAAATAAAAGAGTTAACTTTTGATTTGGAAAATTAAAAAATACAAAAAAATTGAAATCAAAATATGAAAAAAAATGCTAGCTGATAGCCCATTTCTTGAGTATTTTTGGTCGATTTTGTTTGGTGGTGCTCAATCGCAGACCTTGTCTTAAGTCTTGACAATATCTTTTTATGAGTTTAACCCAAATTTCTTTCAAATTATTTTTTTAGTTCATCTTATTTCAGTATTCGTCCACTCCATACCGAAAAAAAAAAAAAAAAAAGTTGTCCAATCCATTTCAGTTCATGTCTATTGTCTCTTTTAATATCTTTCCAAACAAATTATTAAAAAAACAAGTAACAAAACAAAAGAAGAAGGGGAACAGAGGGTGCGCATATTGCCCCCTCCTCATATCCAGCATAAGCCAACTTCTCCTTTCTTGATTTGCACACTCTTTTTCCTCTTCAGGCCCAATACAATAACAGGGCAGCAGAGCATATAAGCATAGCCAGTGCTTACTGCTTAGTAGATAAAAACGAAAAAACACACACTAGTGGCAAGGCTGCAATGTAGAGGGTTGATAGGAGACAAGGCTACTTCGTCCTCCAGCAATTTAAGGTACAACAAAACGAGAAAAAAAAAATCTAAATGAGAAATAAAATCTAGGATATAAATAGAATGAAACAGAAGAGAAAGGGGGAATGTTTCATTTTTTTTTAAAGCGGAAGAGAATTTGTAAGAGAGGGCACTTGAGGGCAAGGATCGTGAAGAATTAGAACAGAGGAGTGGTATTCTCAACGCTTGCGGTTAAACTGATTGAACCATTGTGTGCCCCACAAAGCTATGATACTGTTACTTTTTGTGAAAAAATAAAAATAAAAACGAAACACCATCTTGCTCATCTAGTAGCAGCAGCTAAACCGTTACACATAATCTCACATAAACCAATCTTTAAACATTCCAGCATCCAAAACACAGACCCATACATACAACCCATTCTCCTGTTCTCTGACCAAAACATAGACCAAACATAAATTCAATCCTGTCATGATCACGCGACCATGATAGCAACGGGACGGCAAAAATATTGAAAAATATTTTTTATGGAGTTGCCACCAAGCTTATTAAGGAAAATTATTGGAAAAACCTTTTTATAAACATTTTAAACTGAGAGTTAGATCTAGGAATTTGTTTATATGCAAGGAAGGGTGAAGACTAAACCTCACTTCACCCCTGACACATCCGTCCTGAAATGGTTACCCAGAAATTAATTGTGCAAATTAGAATAACTTAAAGCGTATAAAATTTGCCCAAAAAGATAAACAAATATAATGTATACAAATAAATAAAAAAGGATTAAATTAAAATATTTATAAATAGAGAAAATGAAACAATAAAAATTAGAGACAAAATTATGAAAATTTTAAGTTTGGCTTGACAGGAACTCAAAGCCATGTATTTCTTTAAAAAATAAGTATGTGTTAACGAATTTTAATTAAGAAAGGGAAAAAAAAGTGTGGGTTGATTTTAATTTGAAAAATGGATTTTTGACCGACTAATTATTAAAAATGAAATTCACTTTTGAAAAAGGTTTAAGTTAGCACTGACTACTAAATAAACTCTCATGATTTAACAATAGTAAAGGTAACATTTGCTACTCAATCACTATCATTAATCATTAGTAAGAAATTATTGTTTTTAAAAACAATCCCTATTCACAAGAAAGGAACATATTTATTTTATTTATTTTTTAATATTAATTTCAACGTAAATTGACAAAAGCAAATCTATAAACAAAAATCAAACATGCAATTAGTCTATGCCAAATACCCAAAAAAAAATAAAAATGAACAGACCAACATAATACATGCATAAGGAAAGGAAATAACTCAAACCAAACTGAAAATTTTAGTCCACCACCCAAAACATATGCAAATATATATATATATATATATATATATATATATATATATAAGAAAAACATACATAAGAAATAACTCAAACCAAACTGAAAATTTCATTCATTTTTTATTTTTCTGATTGGAATAATACAGTAAAACATACATAAGAAAAAGAAATGACATCAAACTAAACTAAAAAGGTTATCACCACTACCTAGAATACATGCTAATATGAAAAACAAAACAGTCCAAACACACCATCATTATTCATCCCTTTTTTTTTTTAGTCTAAAAATGTTTCTAGAAAATATGAAAATAACACATATGGTCCAAACAAAATAAAATGAAATCCCAGCCCAAAATAAAAAAAAATAGAATATGATTAAAACCAAATGAATCATGGACAGCATAAGGAATACACCACACTTTGGTTGAGTAGCCAGGGACTTCACTTGTGGCTTAAGGACAAATAGCCCAATGGGCCCAAACATACTCCGTAATAAACACAATAAATGAATCAACACAGTAATACTAATTCAAAGAAAGTCTGAGCAACGTTTAGAGCAACAGGGGTTCTCAGTTTTATTGTAAACAATGACACACATACACACGCGCATAGAGAGAGAGAGAGAGAGAGAGAGAGAAACCAGTCATGCAAGGAAAAGAGAAGGAGGAAGAGGGGAAGGCCAGCGGCGGAGCTTCATAGGGACAATGGGCCATACCCCCCCAAATTTTTTTAAAAAAATTATATATATATATATATAAAGAAAAGAAATTTAAATTTAAATGTAAGAAAAATATAAGAAACTTATATAATTTCATTCAATTATATCTTTTAATATATGTATAATTTTTTAAATAGTTAGTATGAGGGTTAAATATCTATAATAAATAAAAAGTGTGATATGTTATTTATATAGGCTATGTCATTCTGTATAAATGAGTTTTATCAACTTAAAATCCATTAACTTGTCTTTTACTTAAAAAGAAAAAGATCACATCATAATTAAGTATCATTTTAGTCTTTTTAATACATTAAATAAGTAATTATAAGAACAGATTCAATATAGACAATGAATTTGTTAACTTTGTACTTTATTTAGATGCTCAAGAATATTTATAAATTTTTTGTATGTTTGGGAATATAATCTAGAAAGAAAAGGTTTATTGATCTAAATTTAAAATGACTTTACATATTTGAATAAAAAATAAACTAATTTTCATTTTGAAATTCACTTATAAGTGAAATAGATTTTTTAATTATTTTTACTATAAGCGAAAATAATTACTTTAGCATTTTAATGCTTTTATTAAAATAATCCTAATTTGTAAATATTATAAAATATAGAAAATTATTTGATAATTTTTTTAATAATTTATCATATAAAAGTCATTATTTTCAGATAATTCAAATGAAAAAACACCATTTAAAAATTATTTTTGAGATGGTAAAACTAAACATAAAATTAATTTTGAAATAATCAATTACAAAAAAATCAATTATAAATACATTTAATTATTGAAATAATTTTAATCTCACAATTAATCCAAATATATATTAGTATTTATCACTATTTACTATAAATTTTATATATCAATATGTAATTAATTTTAATTTAATTTGATTATTGTAATTTAATTGACATGTGAAACATTTTGGCCTCCAAAATTTTTCTTCAAGCTCCGTCACTGGGGAAGGCCGCACGGCCATGTGGGAAGGGGAAGACCGCGTGGCCACGCAGCTGGTAAGGGCTCGCGGTGGTGGACAGGCGCGATTGGGGAGGGAGCGGCGCCGACGGGGATGTGGCGGTTGAGGTACAACACGATTCTGGTAAGGATCACGATGGTTGCTTCCTTCTTGGCTTGGTCTTGGTTCGAAGTTTTAATTTTGAGCTTGCTTGTGTTGGCTTCTTTTTTTGTTTCTGGTGCCTTAGTTATGACTTCAAAACCAAAGAGCTTCCTCCTTTTTTTTTTTTTTTTAATTTTTCGATGATGATGGTAATCTATGGCTCCGATTGTTTTTTTTGTTTTGGATGGGTTATGGTTTTATTGAATTGGAATAGTGATGTGATGATGGAAGACAATGGTGGTGGTAATGGTTTTGTGGTTTTGTGGTTTATGGATGGCTCAAAGTTGAGGACAAGAGTGATGATATTAGAGCTACCGTTGCAGTGAGCTTCCCCCCTTCTGTTGCTGCAAATGGTGTATATATGGCTGTATGAAATGGATTTTTTTATTTTTTGATTTTCCCCACCCTCCATCTCTGTGTAGCTTGGAGTTGAGGGAACCCATCCCATTATCGTTGCAATGCAGGGAATGGGTAAAAGTTGTTGTCTACCACTTGTCTCTCTTTTTTTATTCTATATATTTTTGTTAAAATGAGAAAATGGGCTGAAAGTGATGGACTGCAAAAATGATTGGCCCTTAACCGAGAAACTGGGCTGATGAGATACAAAACTGCTTTTTATACTTTTAATTAATATGCAAAAGAGAAATCAAACATAAAATTCAACACAACATCCACGTTCTTTGATCTTGTTTTTCTGCTTCCTTTTGTCCTTTTTATTTGTGTTTATTGGAACTTTAGTGCTTGTTTTGGGTTCTTGTGGCCTGGTTTTTGTTTTTTTTTTGCTCTGAATCAAATTGGGGGAAATTATTTTTTTATGGGTTTCAAATGCATCATTACCAATAATGAGTATCAGGCTTTAATTAAATACACAAGGTTATCTAAATCACGTAATTTGTAACTCCCAAAACAAAAGAAAACCTCCTACACAAACAAAGAAAACCACCTGCAACAACGCCTGCATGCACTGAATCACGCCACTTCTGTGATTTTTAAAATCTCAACTTCAGCGAGATTTTTTCCTGCATGCACTGAATCAGCACCACACACACGAGCTCCCACTTGCTGGTGCGTCCGGAGCTTGTGAACCAAGGACGTGCACCGTGCACACCAGCTGGGAGCGGGGCTAGCATCCGAAGCATGGGGGCCAGCATTCGAAGTAGCAGGGAGCAACCACACAAGCGCGAAGTGCAGTGCTGTCAACTCCCTATCAGTGCAGCACGAATATAGCTAAAGGATGGGAATCTCGTGTGTGGCATGTCGGGAAGTGGTGCTGCATGCCTCGAGTATAAATGAAGCCATGGGAGAAGGCCTTTACCCGAAAAGAGTTTTAGCAGTTTGAGAAAAATTCGAAGAAGAGTTTGAAGAAGGTTTGTTCTCTACGTTTACAGAGAGTGTTCCGTTACTTTTTTACTGTTTGAAATAAAAACTTTATCTATCCCTAATGATAGAACAATAATTTCAAGAGAAAATTTGGAGAGAACATATATCTGAACAGATTCATTGAAATACTGTAAGTGTTTCATTTTATATTTAACATTTTTTATAAAAAAATTAAAGATTAAATTTTATTTTGCATATGTATTTTTTAACATAAAAATTAAATATTAAATACTGTAAATAGGGTGTTTCATTTTATATTTATCATTTTATGTATTTTTATTTAGCATTTTTTTTATAAAAATTAAAGATTAAATTGCCTGAACAAACTCTTTTTCTATAATGATTAATTTTATCTTGCGTATGTATTTTTTTTTAAAATAAAGATTAAATTTAATTATTTAATTAATATATATTTTACTTTTGTAACAGGAAAGAGATTTATTGCGACCTCGTCACCTATACATGAGGTCACCAAAAGCAGAAATTCATGGGCACTTACGACAAGCCGGTCTTCACTGCGTTTCCTAGACTTGTGAATCAGAGATAAATAAACCTCTTATAATGCTTTAGTGGAAAGGAGGAGACTAGAAACTCATACATTTCACTTTTCAGTTGGGGAATGCTCGATAACACTAGAGGATGTCGTCATAGTACTTGGACTTCGTATAAAAGGTTTACCCGTCATTGGAATTACCAATGGCACCACCATAGTACTTCAGAATATATATGAACAACTACGTGGTGGTCGGCCAAATCTGACCGATCTTGTGGCGAGAGAAATCAAACTTGAATGGCTTGATTTTCATGCACATAATCTTGAAACAAATTCTAAGGAGCTAATAACATTTAATGTTCGCAGTTATATACTAGCTCTATTTGGGTGTTTCTAATGTTGAATAAGAGCACATCATTGGTTCACGAAAAGTTCTTGCAACTACATGCAAAATGTGGATGAAATTAGATGGTATCGTCGGGTATAGATGACAAAATTCATATAACCTGTAAATTTAATAAAATGAAATAAAAAAGATGATAATTACATATCGACACTTTGGAAACTTGGGTGTATTCACAGCTTCAAGATTTAAAACATGCATAAAGGATGGCTCCCCGAATGGGTGCTGACTAGCAATTGTGTTTGGTGTGTGCTCATCATCTGCTTCATCATCTAGATCTATATCATCGGCACCACCATCACTACTTCCATAATCCTCTACAAAGTCCTCATCATCACTTTCATCGTTGTTTTCTTCTGATTCTACCCCACCTTCTGGAAATGTATTTGGGTGAGGTTCTTCATTCTCATTGTCAACTTGCTGGAAAACAGGTAGGAGCTACTTCTTTGAAATCAACATACAACTCGATGACAGAAATTTTTGCTCAATGATGCTGGTAGATTTGAAACATTTGATACATGTTATCATCGTTGCTTATTGTGACTGTTTGATAATGTGTGAACCCACCAAAAATGGATAATGGACACCTATATGTTATTCTTTCCATTGTCTTTGGAGTTTTAGGATTTATATACTGACAAAGCCTACTCTCTAACTCCACAAAGGACATAGTGTTGGGAATAAAAAAAAATGCTGGATTCTCACATGTAAATGTGACATCTTCACTTGTATCAACAATATTACCACTGAAATATGCTATGATGTTTGCCATGCTATTCATTTGTGCCTTTCTTACCAAACCTACTCTTTTTTTTTTTACACAGAGCTCTTTTTTTTTCACACTCAGATCATTTTTTTCCTAAGACTAGAAAAACAAAATAAACAAATAAAATCATAAGGGAAAAAGAAGAATGAGACACTTTTTTTTGCAGAGTGGAAATGTTACACTTTTTTTTACACTTATCACTTTCTTAAGACTAAAAAAAAATACACTGACAAAATTTGAATAAAAAGGAAAAGATATCTATTTTCCTCCTATTCTACCAATGTTTTTGTTTTGACAAACAAATGGAACAAAAGAAGCAAGGAAGAGAAAATCAAACTGGGTATTAAACTGGTCAAGGTACTGGTGAAAAAGTTTAGAGGTCCAACCAGTTCAATCGGGGTTCAACTGGAATATAATATATATATATATATATATATATATATATATATATATATATATATACATGCGCGCACACACACACACATGATTAATTAGAATATAAAAATATATTAAATCATTAACATGAACATAATCAACACAAAAAAAAAATTCATAGATCTATAAAAATAAACATAATATATAAAAAAATTCTCTAATCACAGTCTCAAAACACGGTTACAAAGCATTTGAAAATAATATTTGTTAGTGACCAGCAAGGTCTATGATGAGCAGCCTATGAATGACAGAGAGAGAAGAAGAACAACCCAATAATCTTTTTTAGTGCCTTTCTTTGATTCCATTTCTTTTATTTTTACTTTGTAACTGTCACAAGATATCAATATATAAGCTTTGAAAAAAAAAGCACAAAATGGTTCACCGATTATCTCAATTTTTTCCGATTTTAACTGGTTTTGACTTCCCCCGATTTTTTAAACTTAATTGGACTGGCTAAATGACTGGTTCTTGGTCGGACTAGCTAGTCCGGTCCTGTGTTCTCTTCCATGGAAAGAAGAGATGATGGAAACAGATTAAAGAAGAATGAGACACTTTTATTTTACACACATCACTTTCTTAGGACTAAAAAAATACACCGACAAATATGGAAAATAAAAAGAAGGAGAAGATCTCCATTTCCCTCCTATTCTACCCCCTATTTTCTACCCGATCTCTCTGTTTTTGACAAACAAATGGAACGAAAGAAGATATGACAGAAGTAGATTAAATAGAGAATGTAAAATATTTTAATATTTGTTGGAAATCTCGCAAGATGCGTGTTAAAATTTCGTAAAAGTCATAATTTAAATCTTGCCACAGGTGAGTTATATTTTTTATAATTCTTTGTAAAAATCTCACCAATTGACAAGCTTTGTTTTTTAAATTATTAAATTTGTTTAACAATATCTCGTACTGGCAAGATTTTTAACATATTATTATTTTATTTCATTTTAAAAAATAATGCATTATGCGAGATTTGTCCAGCCATATACATGTAATTTTCACTCCAGACCTATTCTTCTATATTTCATGCACTCAAACCCGATATCAAAATAACTGACCCACAAATTGGGGCTACCTTTTGCAAAAAAAAAATAAAATAAAATAATAACAAGGTAGTGTCTTTTTATTTTTTTCTGGTCTGAAACTAATGTCTTTTATGGGTTGTTTGTTCTATGCGACTGAATTATATCTTCAACTCCTTTTTTTTTTTTTAATAATGTGTTTATCATTCAATTATAGCACAACTCTTTCTTCATTCTTGAATTATCCATGTATATTTTGTTTTTGTTCTAGGTAGTCACTTGTGTATTTCTCTTGTCTATTAATTTGTTTTGTCTCTTTATATTATAATTAAAGCTCATCGCCAAAAAAGAAAGTCTTTGCTTTTCAATCAAAAAATAAAATAAATTCTTCCCTTTTCAATCAAAATAAGATTTTTTTTCTCTGTCCAATGATCAATGACAATGATTGAGTAGAAAATGTTATGTGCACTATTGTTGAATTATAAGGGTTTATTAAGTAGTCAAATACTAACTTAAATCCTATGCAAGAGCAGATTTGTTTTCAAAGAAAATGCTTCTTTACAAAAAAAAGTTTTTATTAATTAATTAAAATCAACCAACACAAATATTTTCTACAAAACTACGTGACTTTGAGTTCCTCATTGCACCAAATGATACGTACGAGCATGCGATCCTTATCAAGTTAAAATTAATTTTTCTTAATTTATTTTTTTAATTCTAATATGTTTGTGTCTCTCTTTTTTTTTTTAAAAAAAAAAAGAAACTAAAAAATAAAAAAATAAAATAGAAGAGTTTTCTTTTTGAAGGTTATTAATTAATTTGCACAACTTATTAAGGTACCGCCTAAGCACAAGCTAAGTGTGTTAAGGGTACTATAGGATTAAGTTCCTAATCTTTTTTTTGCCGTCCCCTTGCGATTTCAGTTGCGACATATTCAAAAGTAAAATTTATCTCAATAGGGTAAATAATGCAAGGAAAAAAATTGGATAAAAAAGACAAAATTGATCATGGTTCAGTTTTAGCTACCTATATACATGGCCTCTATAAGGAGTTCTAAAATATTTTACTATTCGCAAATTTGAGCAGCTAAAATTGCAAACCATCCTTACAAATATTTCATCACATAGACAATTTCTAAAGGCTACCCATATGGATCACTCTTAGTTTTAGTGGATATTTAACCCAAACAACCAAAGCTCATATTTATAAGCCAACACACTAGCAAAGCATCTATATCTTGCTGATGTGAGACTTTGGGTAAAATCCAAACAAAATCCAAGGGAAATCGCTCAAGTAAATTGAACACACTCTATAATAGTTCATAACATCTTGGATATGAGAACTTATCTCACTACATGAGTGTTCTTGGTTGGCTTTTCACATTGCATTCCTTTCTTTTTGTTCTTGAAGGCCATTTCGAAGGGGCCAGGACGAACATTTGCACACAACTGGAATTTTTGTTCTAATGCAATTGAGACTGCACTCACTGCTGGGATTTTGGCCTGTGTTCCTTTCTTGCACAATGGCTTGGTAGTTAGATGGCTTGTAGGATCAATAATTTCTATTTCTACTACTATATGTCTTCTGTTTTAGTTGTTGTCCTTTATCTTGTTGATTGTTGTAATTTGTTGTGTTTGCAAGCCACGATTACAGCTATATGAATTATGCCTTTTTTTGTTAGTCCCTAGCGCAGGGTTTGTGTGTGCTATGTTGTCTTCGTTTTGTTCTCATTGTACTGTACTAGAAATATGGGCCTGATGCCTCGGCCCAATCACAGAGAACTCTACCATGGAGCCGCCCAAATCGCCCATAGTGGGCCCCTAGAGACTCTCCACCATTTTAGCTTGAAATACCTCCTAGATTGGCTACCAAATTACATGAAATCTCCTATTTGCTAACGGAATCTCCTATTATCTTATCATATCTTCTGTAAATACAGAATATATCTAATTCCTACTAAATCCTAGGGATATCTCCCCTATTTAGGGAAGTTTATCTTCTAACTTATCACGGAGTCATCTCTCACTATATAAGAGGTTCAATGCCCCTTAGATATAACAATCTGAATAAATACTACTCTTTTACTACTATATGCCTTATTCATTCACTGACTTAATTGTCAGAGTGTTTGTCATAACCCGACTTGGGAATGTGACTGGCACGTAACGAATTGGGTCCCTACGAAAGCCTTTGGTAACCTAACTGGCTAGCATGCAAAGAATAATATACATATACATTACATATTTGTGTGTGTGTGTTCCATAGATTTCAATTTCAACTGAATTTCATAATCTTGTAATATTTTCAAAACATAAATATTGAACGCAAGTTGTGTAATTACAATAATAAAGGCCATAGCCAAACATAATTAATAAAATAACTTAAGGTCAAAATAAGTGAACGAAAGAGAAACGTGAGAGGGACACGCAGAGGGTGTTGGCAGCAGCTAGGGTGTGTTTCCCAAGCCTAGGGAGGGATTTATATAGTATTGGGGATGCTTTAATGAAATTGCATCATTTTGACGTGCTTTGATATCGCATGCAAACCATTATAGCGGATGACAGAGGAAAAACTAACCGCACACAAACACTTAACCACTATAGTGATCCAAGACTGCTATAGCAGTCTCTAAATATTGAAACGCTGCAATCCAAACAGCTTAACTGCTATAGCAGTCTTAGAAATTCTAGTCCTGCACTTTTTTATGTTTTTCATGAGTCTCAAGACTTCCCAACAACACGGGTGGTTCCTAGAAGACCCTAAGGATGTACTGCACTTACCTAGGGACACGTGGATCTGAGGTATCACAGTGTCTTTGTAGGTGGCCAATTTCTATTTACACGAACATTGGAGTCACTTACAGCCTTACCTCTTGTTCTAGGTAAGAACATTGACGCCTACTGTGAGGCATAGTAAATAAGCCCACCCTACCAATCTTGGTAGAATGAGCCAAACCGTAAAAAATTACAGGGAACAAATTCTTATCAAGAGCACCTCTTTATTGTCGAATAAATCAATTCTCATGCTATACCTCACCAATGATCCTATCATTATCAAAGTGAACTTCCATGTTATATCCCTCCATTATTTTTATTTTTTCCACATTTTTATGTGAATTGCATGGAACCGCATTATGCACACTAACTTGGTGCAATTACTGGTTAAAACCAAATCACAATCATGTATACGCATTATGAAATAATAATGGCTCACCTACATTAGTTGTATAAAATAAAAATCCCCAAAAGAGTTCTGTAGGTGATAATTAGATTAACAATCAATGCCAAAAAGGCGAAAACAAGTATGTTTCTCATAACACGGAAGCTAATGAGGATTCACAGATCTTTTCTTTTTCTGGGTGCCCTAGTTTAAAAATTATTGGTTAAGAATACTAGAAAAAGTAAAATTTAAAAGATATTTATGAATCCTTCCTTTTGAAATCCAAAAAATACATATTTCTAATACAAAACTTTCTATTTTTGATTCATTAACTAGTGCTCCAGGGCACTGGCTGCACTGGTCAGATAAACCGAAAAATAAAATAAAATTAAGGTTATGCAATGGGTTGCTGTCCAAATACCGAGGTAGGTTTTCAAGTTCATTACTCGAGAATTTGAAGGCAAATTATGCATTTGTCACCCACACACTGTACTTCTTTTGTTCGAAATGTCATACACACTCATTCACCTTTTTTTTTTTTTTGGGAGTCATCAGCACTTTTTTTTTCCTTTTTAATTAAATCTTGGGATAAGAATGTAACGTGTAGGCTATGGATCCTCTCAAATAAAAGGAAAAAAAATTGTAGGTTATGGATCCAAAACGGCAAACAAGAAGGCGGGATGATGAGGCAAACATAGGCAAGGGTTTACATCCATATGTTAGTCAAGAAAAAAAGACAAAGTCTCTAAATTAGTCCTGCTTTAAATTTTACGTTCAAAAAACTAGTTCTTTTAAAAATATTAGATAAATTGATCCTGCAGATAAAAAAAAGCCCAAAGAAGGGTTTTCCAATTAAAAAAATTGGACAAACCATATATAGATTAATTTGATATTTTTCATGACTTTTTAGGGATTAATTTATTCTTTTTTTTCCTATAAAAACCAAATTGTTTGACGTTTTAAACTGTCGAGTCTTTCTTGGGATTTTTTTTTCTCTAGAGACCAATTTATTGAATGTAAAATTTAATAGGAACCCATTAAGAGTTTTCTTTTGAAAAATTAAAGTTATGCATTTCATATTCATCCGTATAGCAACCCCATTTGATATCTTAGCCTTAGGCGTGTTAAACCGGCAATCAATGTGTTCATTCTAACGAACTAGACATGTCCAACCGCACGATAAATGTTTACAGAATTATTATACTAGTTGTCAAAGACACTTTATTCCCAAATTTTGGATAAGGAGCAGACCTCGGTATTCCCTCCTATTCAGGGCATTCAGATTTCAACTTTGCGTTTTTTTTTTTATTTTTATTATTACTCCCTCAATCCACTTTTAATTGTGCCGTGAGAATCAACAAAAACTTGGTATATTATAAACTCAATGTATTTAGATACATTGTCTTCCATACTTTCACCCACGCAAATGTGTAGAGATATATTGAGTTTATAGTATACTAAACTTTTACTGATTCTGATAATACATTTAAAAGTGGAAGGAGGTATTATTGCAATTTTTTATGGAATGGTGGCAAATTCGTGGCATATGAGTTCAAAACCAGGAGCAAAAGCTAGTCATTGGCCTCCAATAAAAGCTTCAGCTAGATACCCCAATGGGTGTGGCTATTTATTACGTTATGGCATGGTGCTGAATGCGGATGCTTTGTTTTCAAATAGAAATTAATATTTTTAAGTGAAAAATTTATATGATTTGGTCATGCTTAAATTTCAATCATTGAGCCGATATTTTTGTGGCTTTTAAACTAGTGCTCACCCTCCTTGATGGTATTTTCACGTAGAAGATCCATTCCGGTCTCCAAATTGGTGGCTTTTTATTGGTTTAGCATACTTGTATTTTACTAATTAGAGGCAAACAACTATGCCAAGAGTAATATGCGAAGCCAAATCTCTAGTCTATGCCCTATAAAATTCCACCTAAAAAGAAAAGTTGAAAGTGAAACATCCCCTCCCCCAGCACCCCCCAAACCAAAAATAAAAGAAAGAAAAGATATGCAGTGCTGGTCAAGAAAATGCTCTCTAGTCAATGGAATGGCATAACTTAATTATTATTTGAAGTTCTGAACAAACTGTTTAATGACTTGGAACAAGAAACACTTCAATTAAAAGTAACACTCTAATTATTATTTGAATATGCTTCATATCCAGTCACGAAGTAACACTTCAATTAAAAGTAGAAGTTAAAGGTGAGTAATAATTGAAATATTACTTTGTAATCGGAGAGCATACCCCTGCAATGCTCCATATGAATTCACACTGTTGGTTGTGGAAGAGGGTGAGAAGGGTGATGAGATTTTAGCATGTGGAAGGAGTAGGATGGAAGAAAAGTTGCCAAAGCGTGTTCACAAGGGGCTTTGTGACTATTTAATAAACTGTAAAAGAGAAAAAAAAAAAAAAAGGTAAATATCATAGGGATCTCATTTGGTATGCTGTATTAATCAACACCTTTCCTTTTCTTGTGAAAATTTTTGCCCTCCCCGGAACCTCACTATATGGTACACATTTTTCCTACCTCCTTTGTCCTTTCCTCTCATTTGATTCACAAGCAAAGAATAGCCAAATGCAATTCAACCTAAAGAGTCACAAAACATGAAAGGCAACCAACCATCACAATCAGGCCATATTGACCCAATGACACCACCATTCCAAAAACCACACTTGGACATGAGAGATTTGTAAAGAGGGTTCCATATAGGGGATGTTGGGACCTTTTAATCAGTTCGGTGTACTAACTGGTCCATTTTTGTTAAATATGAAGCTCCAAATAAAATATTTAATGGAAGAAGAAGGGACAAGAATAAGAAAAAGAAGCAAGAGAAGCATGTGCTCTTTTGAAGCTAAATGACCTCATTTTAACAAACTTGTGCACTATAGATGTGCCACTGACCCTCAAAAGATACATGACAATGCAACAGATTAAAAAGGAAGAAAATGAAGACCCGGAAAGATTGTTTAAAAAATTAATATCATTAAAGTAGAGTAAATTTGACCAAAGTATTTAAGGGTGCACCTAACATGGCATTCTAAAGGCAGCTATCACAGACTAGAGCTGCCAGCAAGCCCAAGTAATCTCCCATCCATGACAAAATTTGATACAAAGGCATCATAATTAAGTCTTTGTAGCAAAGAGCATTGAAGTTGTGTGAATTGTCCAAAGCATCCTTATGAAGACTAATGTCCTCAGCATGTACATTTGGCCATTGCAAACACCTTCAGGGGCATTCTAGTATATGTCCTAGACATAACCTTACTTCAAAACCAAGATCAAATACAGAAGAAAATTGACACAAGATGTTAATTAGATAACCATCCTTATGATGAGGAAAGGAGAGAAAATGCAGCAAGAGGAGAGTGAGCCTGAGATCACCTCTTCCAAGAAAAAAATTGAAGTCCGAATGGCAAAGATTGAGTTGCTGGAGAAAGAAAACCAGGAGCTCAGACAAGAAGTGGCTCGGTTAAAGTCACAGATAGTTTCACTTAAAGCACACAATATGGAGAGGAAATCCATGCTATGGAAGAAGATACAAAAATCAATAGATGACAACAATTCAGATGCACATCAACATAAAGCAGCAGTTATATCCGAAAAGAGTCCAGAAAATGAGAATGTGCATACAAATCCAGATTTCCAAGACTCAGCATGTAGAAAGGAGAGATCAACAATAGTACCAACTCCTCCACCAAGGCCTCCTTCATTCCTTCTTCCTTCACACAAGAATGAGAAAGGAGTCAAAGCGCAGCCTACAATTGCACCGCCGCCGCCTCCAACACCACCAAAATCATCAGTTGGGTTAAAATCAGTGCGCCGTGTGCCAGAAGTAATAGAGCTGTATCGTTCCCTTACCAGGAAGGATGCCAACACGGAAAGCAGAATACATCCCAATGGAGTTCCTGCAGTAGCATTCACCAGAAACATGATTGAGGAAATTGAAAACCGCTCAACATATCTCTCAGCTGTAAGTTTAGTTCCTAACTGCTCATATTTTGTATGTCAGATTTTCTTATATTGATAGATATCTACTTATAAAACCACTAATATCCTCTCATTGGTACTATATATGCACAGATAAAATCAGAAGTTCAAAGACAAGGGGAATTCATTAGTTTCTTAATCAAAGAGGTAGAATCAGCCTCATTTGCAGATATTTCTGAGGTGGATGCATTTGCTAAATGGCTGGATGGGGAACTGTCTTCATTGGTGGATGAAAGGTCAGTACTAAAGCATTTTCCTCAATGGCCGGAACAAAAAGTGGACGCGCTTCGCGAAGCTGCTTGTAACTACCGCGATCTGAAGAGCCTTGAATCAGAAGTTTCATCATATGAGGACAATCCTAAAGAGGCATTGGCTCAGGCATTAAAAAGGATACAAGCAGTGCAAGACAGGCGAGCATGTAACAAAATTAGATTTCATTAACTGATGTTTTTTATTCAATGCTTTAAATTAATTACAAGATCCACTTTCAAATCATTAGGTTGGAGAGAAGTGTAAGCAGTAAAGAAAGGACAAGGGAGATTGCAAGCAAGAAATACAGGAATTTCCATATTCCTTGGGAGTGGTTGCTGGACACAGGCCTCATTGGTCAGGTAAGCAGGAGATAGCATATTTATGACTTAAAAGCTTGATGGTTCAACAAATGATACCATACCAATAAAAAGCCCACCGTTTTAATGAAAAATAGATAGCACTGGGATCTATTGGGTAAGGAAATAAACAGGATTTATTGGTTAATTTGTAAAAAAAAAAAAAGTTAATTATTGTATTCTCTAGCTTGAGAATGAGTCTTGGTGCAACGATAAGGTTGATGTCATGTGACAGGTCACATGTTCAAATAATAAAAACAATCTCTCCATTTACAAGGCACTGCATATATCTACATTTTTAAACCCCATCAGGTGGAGCTGTGGATTAAGCCACCCTTTTATTGTATTCTCTAGCCTCTACAAAAGAACTAACAAGACACAATAAAATCATGCATGATGTAATGCGATGACTTTCTGTTTGAGGTCAGTTTCACATAGATCAAATAACCATAAACAGGAGTAAAACATCTATACTTCTGCAGACAAAATAGTATCATTTCAATGACATGAGAAGCGTCCAAACCTTTCTAGGATATGCAGTTTTTTCAGAAGGGAACACATCATCAAAACCATCAGAATTGAAAATTGAAAGGCTTTAATTATCCTGTTTTTGATTGCAGATGAAGCTAAGTTCACTGAGGCTGGCAAGGGAATTCATGAAACGGATAACCAAGGAATTGAATTCTCATGAAGCCTTGCAGGAAGATAGCCTCTTACTACAAGGAGTTAAATTTGCATTCAGGGTACACCAGGTAATAGAGTACACTCCTCAGACTGACCAAACTAACTTTTCCTTCTTATCCAACTCATCAACCACCAAGACCTTCAGTTTGCAGGTGGCTTTGATCCAGAGACAATACATGCATTTCAAGAATTGAAGAGGGTTGGTAGTGCTGTACCAAGTTATAGTAACCTGATCAAATGCTCCAAACTTGTCAAAACTTGTCACAAACCTGTATCTTGACCAAAATTGTCTTCCCACCATAATTGTTTGATGCTCACACATCACCACAAATATGTATGTATATGCTTCCTTAATCCTTATTTATGTAATTTTGCTCAATGCATAGCCTACTTCTGACAAAGTAGGTATATATGCTTCCTTAATTATGCAAGTACACTGTACACCTCATGAGATAAACCCTCATAAGATTTTTTGTGCTTGAAAAAAGGAAACCATTGCTCAAAATAAAATAGTCTGTAGTTACCAACAACATGGTTAGCAATAAAAGGCTAGTGAAATACGTATATAAACAAAATAATTAATATGAAGCGCAAGTGGCATATTGAAAATATCATTCTTTATTGTAACTTCATCAAAGGGGGTGGCAGTACTTCCCAATCACAAATCACGTGTTCCCAAATTATGTATTCTTTTCAATCCTATTAATAATTTATTTTCATGGATAAGATGACTAATCTATATTTAGTAATTATTTTTAAATTTTAAATTTTATTAAATACTTATCTTTTATGTGACAAAAAGTGATAAGTGGAACAAAAAAAAAATGACATAATTTGAGAACAAATGATTTCCAACACTTCTCATATAGAGTTCCAACGGGTGACCCAAATTGTGTGTCAATGAAACTGATCATTAGTGTGAAATTGTTACTGTTGCTACTTGGACCTTCTGCTGCATTTGCAAAGGTAGCGTACCAAAATGGAGAATTATTACTTTTTTAAACAAAAATGGAAGTTGTAGTTGCTGGTGAAACATTTACATCGAATTTATATCCAAAGTCCAAATGATCAAGAAAGATCTGCTCACGCTCCCTAGATGAGTTAATTACACGAGTTATAACCGGTTGGTACATTGCTGCTACGTAAACAACTTCAATTCTACGATTAAGTTTGCCCGTTGACTGTTGTGTGATGTATACGGTTCGATGTATATTTTTGAGATGTCCTCTAACGTGTCAGTTTCCTAGAAGCGTGAGTACAGCTACGTAAACTACTTCAAATTTACACCTCAATGAGCATGGACGCCTATCATCGTCTCAGAGCAATGATGGAAAGAGAAAAACTTGCGAGAAAAGGTAAGTGATGTGCCCCATATATTTATAAGTAGAGTATTTGAGCGTTTGAGATAAAATAATGTTGAAATAACCATTGTTAATAGATTTAAAGATGCTATTTCTATTCATGAAAAATGAAGTAAAATTTTGTTTTATGTCTCCAATTTTTTTTTGTTTTGATGCCAGTCCAAATATTTCTAATGCTGCTTGATTCTAATAAGTGATTGTCAGCACCCAATTTTTGACTAAGTTAAAAAAAATTATCAATTTAACTTTATTTAATCTTTTGAGTTAATATCATGTTTAATTATTGTTGTTAACATTATCTTTTCACCTCATCCTCTCATTTTAAAAAAAATTTCTTAGCCCACCTCATTTTTATTTTATTACGCCCATTTCCTTTCATTTTATATTTTTAAGTTAGAAAAAAAAAAAGACAGAGGCAGCGTGCACCGAACAAGAAGAAAATGAAACCAGAAGAGCATCAAATGCAGGAGCATGCAATAGAACGGAAAGTCAAGAAGAGCAGCACCGAACAGAAAAAATGCAAAGAATGGCAAGTCAAATGCAAATCCCCTAAAATCGGCAATAAGTTTTGGGGATAAAATTTCCTCAATCAGATCACAAGTGGGCCAGAAAAATCAATCCAGAATGGTGTATAAATAAAGACAAAGATTCACAGACAAAGGGGGGAGAGGACGGAGAGAGAAGCCATTTTTGTTTTCAATTACAGTAAGGGCACATTCTCACCTTTTCCACTATCATCAGCCACCACCATCCTCCTCCATCATCACCACATAGAACCCATGTCCCTCCATCTTCATCATTAACCACAATATCATTGTCATCATCATCATAAACCACAATATCATTGTCATCATCATCATAAACACATCACATAACCAAATTCACCATTATCATCCACCATCCATCTTCCGACAAGTCATTGAAACACAATCAAAGCTCAAACACAAAAAAATAAAAAAAAAATGATCAGAGCCATAGGTTACCATCATCTTCAAAAATAAAAAGAAAAGAAAAAGGCTCACTTTACCATTAGCTGAAACATTATCTCCTGGCCATTAGTTATTCCTTTAAAACCATTAGATTCCATCTCCATCTGACCTTGCCATCATTTACTTTTTCCTCCCAAAGCCAAGAAGCAGATATGTAGAGGGAATAGATTACCTCCAACCATATCGCGAAAAGGTCCGCCACGCACCCCTCCTTGCCGCAGTTCTCTCCTTATTTTCCTCATCAGCGAATTTCTCTCTTTTCTCTTACTCTCTTGCGCTCTCTGCGTGTATGTGTATGTAGTGTCAGCCAAAGGTAATGAAACTCCAACTTCCATTTCTAGTTTTAGGCATAGGATTCCATTTTCTTTCTTTGTTTATTATTCTTGCTTACTTTTACTAGCTCTCCACATGATGGTCTTAAGATTCCTTTTTTTTTTTTTAATTTGTTTCTTTTGTATGAGTTATCATGGTAGGGTCCATTTAGTTTATACTTTTATGTTGTTTAGAAATAATTGGGTCATTTTTGTTTTTACGTGGTATATCCGCTTGGGATTGGGTTTATTTATTTTTTATTTTTTTTTGGGTTCTGACAGCACAAGGTCATTTTTTAAAAAATAATAAATGAAAAAAAAACGTGTTGGGCTATTTGTTCTAATTTAGCCGTGTAAGTGTTCGGGAAAAAACTGTAGATAGTTTATTTAAAAATAAATAAATAAACTATAGAAACCCATATTTTTAAGTTAATTTAGCCGTGACGGCTTGTTAATTTTACGTTATAGAATATTTTAGCTATGACGCTTAATATTCTAACGTCTTCTTTTAATAAATAAAATCAATTAACCCACAATTATTTTATAAAGAACTATGTGGCTTTGAGTTCCTTATTGTACCAGAAGATACGTAGGAGCAGGTATCTCCTGTCAAGCCAAACTTTAAATTTTCATAATTTTGTCCCCCTATTTTTTATTGTTTCATTTTCTTTATTTGTAAATATTTTAGCTTGATATTAATAATTTTGTCTCTAATCTTTGTTGTTTCATTTTCTTTATTTTAACTTGATGTTAATATTTTTATCTTTGGTTTTGTTATCTTATTTCCTCTATTTGTAAATATTTTAATTTATTTTTCATTTATTTTTAGATATTATATTTGTTTATTTTTGGGTAAATTTTATATGCTTTAAGTTATTATAATTTGCACAATTAATTTGTGGGTAACCGTTTTAGGACGGATGTATTAGGGGTGCTGTGGGGTTTAGTCTCCACCTTTCCCTGTACATAAATAGACTCCCGAATCTAACTCTATTTTAGCAACCAGTTTAAAACTTTTAAACAAAAAAAGGTTTTCCCGATGGTTTTCCTTAATAAACCTTGGTGGCGATTCCATGAAAAATATTTTCATATATTTTTCGCTGCCCCGTCGCGATCACAGTTGCGACAGATGGCGACTCCACTGGGGACTTCAGTGAGTCAAGCCCATTAAAATGTTAATTGTGCAAATTTTATAATTTATAGCATATTTTACTTACCCATTGTCTACTTATCATATGATTTACTGCATTTTATTACTATATATGTGAACCTTAGGGTAGATGACAATTATCTTGTTTTGGTGTTAATTTTCCTTTTCAATTCATGTAATTAATTTGTAGAATTACTAGGCATTTAGGACACATTATACCTCACACACTGCTGGGCTCTATACCCGAGCCTGTGCGAGCCTAGGAATTAAGCGATGACTCAGCAATGTTATTGAGGGGTCTTGTACTCACTTGACAGTTGCTAATTCATCACTCAGATTGTTACTAGTTTTATAGATTGATCATACTGAGAGGGTTCATCCCTACTTGTGGTTAGTTTATAAGCTAGGTCCTTATTATTAAATAAGGGCAATCTGGGGACTTTTGGCCTTTAGATCTATAGCTCTGACCTTGATAACCTTGCACTAATAGAGTTTAGGTTGAGAAGAGAGTCATGCTCAAATCCTATGATGAGCATTTGTTGAAAATTTTGGGGGCTTGTGCCAATGGTCTTTGATTACAGAGTTAACCTTTTGTAAATAATCATTTTTCCTTCAATTCTTCTGTTCTTTATTCATGCTTTTAGGTTCAAAGTCACAAATAATTTTTTTTTTCATAATTTTACATTTCGATACATTGCTTTGTTCATTTTTTTAAAAAAAAGGTTTGAAAGAAAACTTTTAGTCTTGCATAATGTAAATGCATGTTTTAAAATTCAAGCATTGCATTCTAGCCTTAAACCAAAAAAAAAAAAGGGAATTAGTCATGCATTTTAGTTGTTAAAAATTTTTTTTGAAAAATTCAAAACTTTGTCTTAAAAAATAAAAAAGTCTTGTTTTGAAACAAAAGTTTAGTTTTCATAAATTTGTTTTCTAGCATTCTTGTCTAAAAAATAACAATACTCATAATAAAAAGAAAAAAAGAGAAACATTTTGATGAAGTGCATTCTTTTAAAATTCATGTCATGATAATGATTTTTAACCTCCTTTAAGACTATGGAGAATTCAGATGTTAAGTTAGCATTTCCCATCATTAACCCTTTTCAAATTGCCAGATTCTTCACCATTGCACCTCGGCGCAAGTTTGTTCCGATTCGAAGCCCAATCCAAACTCGCTCCCGTTCCCAGCAACAGCTAATCATTGAACCTTCCTTAATGGCCGACCAGACTCAGAACACAAGTAACCCCAAGCCTACATTAGAGCAAAGAATGGAAAAAATGGAAGGGAATTTTGAGCAAATATTGGGCTTGCTAAAAGAAATAACTTCGAGCAAGGGAAGCAATCCCAATGGCAATTCAAGTCATGACTCTATTCCAGTTATTGAAAATGATGATGCCAATGAGGGGAATGAAGAACACGTTATCCAACCAAATGAAAAGGATTTAGCTAAGGTTGTGATAACTACTCCTAAGCATGACCAAGGAGATGGGAGCAGCCATGGGGGCTATGGGTCTTCATGAGAAAATTAGAGAAGAAGATGCCCTGATGTTGAACAAAATGGAGATGTTAGAAGAAAAAGTGAGGGCAATACAAGGAATAGAAGCTTATGGGAGGCTGGACATGCAAAACTTATGTTTGTTCCCTGACATGGAGATACCTGCAAAGTTCAAAGTTCCGGACTTTGAAAAGTTTGAAGGGAGAACTAATCCTATGGTCCATTTGACCATGTATACCCGAAGCATGGTAGCCTACCATAAGAATGAGAAGTTGATGGTCCATTGTTTCCAAGCATAGTTTGGCTGATGGAGCTTTATCTTGGTTTTTGCAACTTGACAAAAGTCAAATGAGAAGCTGGCGTAGTTTAGCGGAGCTATTTGTAAAGCAATACCAATTTGTCACTGATATCGCTCCTGACAGGTTTGAACTTCAAAGAATGAAAAAGGTTGATAGAGAAACCTTCAGGGAATATGCGCAATGATAGAGAGAAAAGGCTTCCCAAGTCCAACCACCTTTGAGTGAAAAAGAAATTGTCAGACTTTTTGTCAAGACATTAGATGGAGGTTATTTTGAAAAGTTGTTAGGCTGTGTTACTAATCGATTCTCAGACGTGGTTATTGCTGGAGAACAAGTAGAGGATGCTATTCGAGAAGGAAAGCTGAGTGGGTCAATTGATAAGTTTAAGAAACCTATATTCGCAAAGAAAAAGGGAGAGGTCCACATGATACACGGTGGAGGCCACTCACCCAAAAATCAACCCCACCAACCCAACTACCAGCCTTCTCCATATCCCATGTCACCCTTCAACCCGTACCCATACTCACCTTATCCTCCAAAGTATCCCTCCCAATTTCCTTCTGGACCATCACAATCTAAACCTCAATCTCCTTTCAATGTGAACAATGTCTCTCTTGCCAATACACCTATAAACAACCCCTCTGGTGCTTCACTGAACCAACCTGGAAAAGATAGGGTGAAGATTGACCCAGTACCTCTCACTTACAGTGACATCTATGATGCCTTGTTGAAGCAAAATCTTATAGGCCCAAAAGTGCCCAAGCTTGCCCCGAATCCTATCCCAAAATGGTACAATGCTAATGAGACTTGTAAATACCATATGGGAGCCCCTGGTCACTCCATTGAAAGATGCATATCCTTCAAGATTCGTGTGCAAAGGCTAAGGGATATTGGAAAGTTATCTTTTGAAGAAGATAAAGAACAATCATCAAGACCAAACATCGGGACCAATCCACTTCCCACAAAGAACAATCATCAAGACCAAACATCGGGACCAATCCACTTCCCACACATGGGGCTTGAGATTTGAAGTTAGATAGCTTAAGGAAGGCTGAATCTTGTTTGCTATGCATCTTTATGTTGTTTTTGCTTATGTTTCCATTTTGATGTAATTTCCTTCCAAGTAATGAAAACACCTTTTGGTTCATGTGTTACAATCTTGATACACCTCATTCACTTTGAAAAAGAATTTTTTTTTAAAATTAAATTTGTGAAAATATGCAATCATAATTTGAAATGATGTTTGGCCATGTTTCTCTATCTTTCAAAAGTACTAATACCCGTTGCCATCCCATTTTGAGCCTAATAGATTTCTTCTAAATAACCCTGTCAAGGATCACCCAACACAAGGGACTAGTATGCAATGAAGATTATTCGCTTCAATTCCTTTTCAAAAAAAAAAAAAGGAAGCAAAGCAAGATAAAAAATAAAAAAAAAAAGAAGGAAGTGAAAAGACGACCATGAAAGACATTGGTTCAACATGAAACTCTATTCATCATTCTCCATTATTATTAGATTACTTCATCATGCTAAAATTGATCTTCTGACACAAGTAACCCTTAAACACTTGTTTGAGCCGTTAATACCTTTTGTTCTTAAACATTTAACCTTAGCCACGCTACAAGCCTAATAAAGTCAATTCTGATCAATGATTGATTGCTTATGTTTTCATGAATTTAATTTTGAAATAAAAAGATATTGGTGCATCCTCATAATGGAAACAAAAGCTTAAATTAATTTCAAGCAAACAAACAAGATTCGAAGAACCTCCATAATCTCAAGCATTCAAATTTGGGACTATTTTAAGGTTATTCACTGGAAAGACTTGAAAGATGTTGAATTGTTTGCTCAAAACAATGTTAGTCAGCTTTGAAAATTCATTCCACATTGCCTATTCTTCTTGACCACCTTTTCGAAAGACTTTGACATTCACTCTATCTCTAATCCTATACCCATGGTCCTTGTGCAAAACAAACTTAAGCCGAGGCATAATGGTGAATGCTTCTAAATTCTTTGGAATGTAACTTTATCTGAATTTTTCAGCGATTTTAGTCAAGCGATGATTATCTTTTTGAAAAAAATCAAGTTCGAGCTTTCGACTTTGCATTGCATTATCTTCATTCATAATCAACTTGCATTATTTCGTGCATTATTCCTAGGTATTGGGAAGCCTTGTCTACTTTTCCATTCTCAGGTATTGTGAGGCCTGAATAATCTTTGTAGGTATTGTGAAACCTACTTTTCATCTTTCAGGTATTGTGAGGCCTTAATAATCTTTCTAGGTATTGTGAAGCCTACTTTTCATCTCTCAGATATTGTGAGGCCTGAATAGTCTTTGTAGGTATTGTGAAGTCCTGAATAGTCTTTGTAGGTATTGTGAAGCCTACTTTCCATTTATCAGGTATTGTGAGGCCTGAATAGTCATTGTAGGTATTGTGAAGCCTACTTTTCTTTTCTCAGGCCTGAATAGTCATTGTAGGTATTGTGAAGCCTACTTTTCTTTTCTCAAGTATTGGGAGGCCTGGTTTATCTTTGTAGGTATTGAAACGCCTACTTTCCTTTTCTCAGGTATTGTGAGGCCTGATTTATCATTGTAGGTATCGAGAAACCTATTTCTCTTCCCGGATATTGTGACGCTTGGTTTATTATTGTAGGTATTGTGAAGCCTACTATTTTTTCCAGTTATTATGAAGCCTAGTTTCTCTTTGTTAGTATTGTGACACCTACCTCCTTCTTCCTTTTATGGTTTTGTAACGTTTCGTAACATGTGCTAATTCTTCTTTGTTTTCATTTTTGCTTCAAATAAAATTTAACTTTAACAAAAATTGGTTGCTTCTTTGCTTTGATTGTCCTTTTAAATAAAAGGTCAATCAATGGGGGCTACTGTTAGCACCCAATTTTTGACTAAGTTAAAAAAAATTTATCAATTTAACTTTATTTAATCTTTTGAGTTAATATCATGTTTAATTATCGTTGTTAACATTATCTTTTCACCTCATCCTCTCATTTTAATAAAAATTTCTTAGCCCACCTCATTTTTATTTTATTACGCCCATTTCCTTTCATTTTATATTTTTAGGTTAGAAAAAAAAAAAGACAGAGGCAGCGTGCACCGAACAAGAAGAAAATGAAACCAAAAGAGCATCAAATGCAGGAGCATGCAATAGAACGGAAAGTCAAGAAGAGCAGCACCGAACAAAAAAAAATGCAAAGAATGGCAAGTCAAATGCAAATCCCCTAAAATCAGCAATAAGTTTTGGGGATAAAATTTCTTCAACCAGTTCACAAGTGGGCCAGAAAAATCAATCCAGAATGGTGTATAAATAAAGACCAAGATTCACAGACAAAGGGGGGAGAGGACGGAGAGAGAAGCCATTTTTGTTTTCAATTACAATAAGGGCACATTCTCACCTTTTCCACTATCATCAGCCACCACCATCCTCCTCCATCATCACCACATAGAACCCATGTCCCTCCATCTTCATCATTAACCACAATATCATTGTCATCATCATCATAAACACATCACATAACCAAATTCACTATTATCATCCACCATCCATCTTCCGACAAGTCATTGAAACACAATCAAAGCTCAAACACAAAAAAATAAAAAAAAAATGATCAGAGCCATAGGTTACCATCATCTTCAAAAATAAAAAGAAAAGAAAAAGGCTCACTTTACCATTAGCTGAAACATTATCTCCTGGCCATTAGTTATTCCTTTAAAACCATTAGATTCCATCTCCATCTGACCTTGCCATCATTTACTTTTTCCTCCCAAAGCCAAGAAGCAGATCTGTAAAGGGAATAGATTACCTCCAACCATACCACGAAAAGGTCCGCCACGCACCCCTCCTCACCGCAGTTCTCTCCTCATTTTCCTCATCAGCGAATTTCTCTCTTCTCTCTTAGTCTCTTACGCTCTCTGCGTGTATGTGTATGTAGTGTCAACCAAAGGTAATGAAACTCCAACTTCCATTTCTAGTTTTAGGCATAGGATTCCATTTTCTTTCTTTGTTTATTATTCTTGCTTACTTTTACTAGCTCTCCACGTGATAGTCTTAAGATTCTTTTTTTTTAATTTATTTTTTTGTATGAGTTATCATGGTAGGGTCCATTTAGTTTATACTTTTATGTTGTTTAGAAACAATTGGGTCATTTTTGTTTTTCCGTGGTATATCCACTTGGGATTGGGTTTATTTTTTATTTTTTTTTTTTTTGGGGTTCCGACAGCACAAGGTCATTTTCTAAAAAATAATAAATGAAAAAAAAACGTGTTGGGCTATTTGTTCTAATTTAGCCGTGTAAGTGTGCGGGCAAAAACTGTAGATAGTTTATTTATAAATAAATAAATAAAGTATAGAAACCCAGATATTTAAGTTAATTTAGCCGTGACGGCTTGTTAATTTTACGTTATAGAATATTTTAGCTGTGACAGCTTAATATTCTAACGTCTTCTTTTAATAAATAAAATCAATTAACCCACAATTATTTTATAAAAAACTACGTGGCTTTGAGTTCCTTATTGTACCAGAGGATACGTAGGAGCAGGTATCTCCTGTCAAGCCAAACTTTAAATTTTCATAATTTTGTCCTCCTATTTTTTATTGTTTCATTTTCTTTATTTGTAAATATTTTAGCTTGATATTAATAATTTTGTCTCTGATCTTTTTTGTTTCATTTTCTTTATTTTAACTTGATGTTAATATTTTTATCTTTGGTTTTGTTATCTTATTTCCTCTATTTGTAAATATTTTAATTTATTTTTCATTTATTTTTAGATATTATATTTGTTTATTTTTGGGTAAATTTTATATGCTTTAAGTTTTTATAATTTGCACAATTAATTGGTGGGTAACCGTTTTAGGACGGAAGTATCAGGGGTGCTGTAGGGTTTAGTCTCCACCCTTCCCTGTACATAAATAGTCTCCCGAATCTAACTCTATTTTAGCAGACTAGTTTAAAACTTTTAAACAAAAAAAGATTTTCCCGATGGTTTTCCTTAATAAACCTTGGTGGTGACTCCATGAAAAATATTTTCATATATTTTTCGCTGCCCCGTCGCGATCACGGTTGCGACAGTAATATTAGAGTGTCTATGTTAAATGTTGAATAACAAGATCATTCAATTCTATATAATAGCGAGCAATCATGCGTGACGAAGATTAAAACTGACAATTTTAGAAATGTTTGAAATGAAACAAAAAATAAAAAATTCAAGAACCAAAATTAAAATTCGGATCAAAATTTTTTTTCCTATTCTTTTACTCAAATGACAAACATAATATATGTATTAAATAATCAAGTTATATTTTTTCAAGAATTTAATTTTATGAAAAATTCCACTTTAATTCTTGAATTATATACTATATGTACACTTTAGTTCCTAAATTTTAAAAACATGAAAATCAGTACATGAATTTTTACAAATGTGCATTTTCGTCAAAATAGGTTTACTATACCCTTTGAACTTTGAAACTTGTGTAAACTGATTCATTGAACTTTTCTAAACATGTATTCTAATATCCAAACTTTTCCTATATTTGTGACTTTTTTTTTTATAAACGTACATTTTAGTCAAAGTAGGTTTACTATGCCCTCTGAACTTTAAAACATATGCAAATTGACTCATTGAACTTTTCTAGACATGCATTCTAATATCCAAACTTTTCCTAAATTTGTGATTTTGTTTTTGTAACAATTGATGAAAAAATTAATAGACGGGTCAATTTACACATTCAAAAAAGTTCACAGGGTCGAACTCTATATTTTTAAAGTTTAGGAACTAAAGGGCACATGACCTATAGTCTAGGAGGTAAAGTGCAAATTTCTATAATTTTTATGTATTGATGGTGTAAAATAATTTTGTAGTGTCAACCAATGTAAATTCAAGAAAATATTAAATCATGCTATATACCTATCCATTATAATAATTGTTCATCATAATTTGACACTTTTTTTCTTTAATTTTTATTGGTTGATAATGCAAAATTATAACCCCAAGGCCAATCACAATTGGTAGCTAGTTGATTTTTTTAACCATTGTGAACACCCGATTTTGTCCGGGCTTTTAAATAGAAATTTCAAAATTTGCATATTTTACAGTTTCTTTCAGAGTCTTTTCAAAAATTAAAAATTACAAAAAAGTTGTCTTTAATTTGTGTTCCTTTATTTGCATTAGTCTATAACCAAAAATAATACAAAAAAAGTCCACCTCATTTCTTGAAAAAGATAAAACAAAAAAAAAAAGAGAACAAAGTGGTTGTAAGATTAGACCCCACCACACAATCGATGGAGCTAAAGTCATTCTATTTTCTTTATTAAAGTGAAATTGTTTTTTTGAGCTCCCGTACATGCGTGACTTGGTATGATAAGCAGTGGGGACATTAGCACATGTAGCAGTACGCGGACTTTAGAACCTTGTTCTTTTCCCTTTACAATTCACGCAAATGCATCAAAGCGTGAAGGAATAGAGGCACTTCATGATGGGCCTTTCCTCGGTCCCTGTACAATCCCTGCACTCCATCCCCTATCATGCGCATGCAACAATATTGAAACCGGGTGATGGGGAAGGTTAAAAAGAAATGGGATGGCAGACATAGCTTCAAGAGTTTTCTCCTTGCAATGGCAAACAAGTGATGGGCACGAGGCGCAAATGCCAAAGCACTTCGTGGGAATGATGGGCAACTCGCAGGAGCCTAGCAGACAAGCCCACAAGGTTCCCCTGCATTTCGAAGCAGCATGGAATTAAAAGTAAAATACTGAAGGCAAGCTCAGTATAAAAACGGAGGAACCATTACTGTGACAGGGGTTAGCAATTTTTGAGGGAGCAATAAAGAATCAAGTTTCCTTACAGAGAGCTTCCATCGCAACAATCCATCACCACCATATTCACCATTTGTTTTACACTCAGAACCTTCAGACCATACACAAAAACACATCATATGTTCATAACCAAACACAACCAGACTCAAATCCAAAACCAACAAACCCAATCTTCATCAACATAGAGCCAAGCCACACAATCCCACTCCACCTTGAATCCAAACCCGCCATCTAATACAGCCATTGTCCCCCTTTCATAATCACTACCACAGTAACAGACACTATCGCTCCTTATCAACATCATTTACACCAACACAACTTGCAACATCCATCATCATCACTAGAAATCAGAAACCAGGACAAATCCCAGCAAATCACAAATCAAGTAAACTCATTTTATTTCAAACAACAACAAAAATCCCAGGCAAGAATCAAACTTTCACAATACGAGGATAAAAGAGAAAAGGAGTAGAAGAGAGGAGGCTCTGTTTTTCCCAGACCGCGGGTTCAAACAGCCAGCCTCACGCACAACAGTGTGAAACTCCTCCTGCGTCAGGAACCCTCCCAGCCAGCGACCGCCCTCTCCCTTTCGCGAACCTGAAACCCATCGCGAAAATAGGGCAGCCCCACAAAGCCCGCGCGAACCTCCCCCTTCCGCGCACAGACCTTTCAGCAAGCCACCATATCCCGCGAAACCCATCTCCGCGCAAAGAACCCATCGGACCTCTACTTGCAGCCTCGCTCCAGCAGTCATCGTGCGAAGCCATTCACAGCCACAGGCCGCCTCGATTCAAGGCGCCTGCCCAGACCCATGCGTCTCTTCCTCTATGCCAGCATCGAACAGCACCAGCAGAACCACCCCAATCCGTCGCGAAGATCATTGGCCCTTTCCCTGTGCTCCGCCGCGAATCGCCCAGCCCGTTGCCACGGGACAGTGCTCTGAGCTCCTCTCCTTTCTGCGTGCTACAGACGCTACTCCCCTTTTGACATCCATCTCATTCCTCATTTGATTGCTGCTGCAACTTAGGTCTGGGAATTAAACCTTGATTTTGTTTCCTTTTTTGAAAAAAAGGAGTGTGGGCTAACGTTTGGGCTTGAAGGTTTGAGTTGTTTTTTTATTATTTTGATTTTATTGCTTTTTGAACCAAAAACCTGTTGGGCTAGCTTGTGCCTTTTTTTAAGTTATTTTTTGTTTTTGTTGAAATGGGCCTTTTTTTCTGGGTTTCCAAACAAAAAAAATAAAATTAAACAAGTATAAAATTTTTTATCCGTGCAACAATCAATAGTCGTGACTGAGAGGTGAATGCCTCCTCCATTACTATTGAATTGTAAAGATTTACTGAGTAACCTAGTGCTACCTTGAATCTCATGCAAAAGCGGATTTCCTTTTAAATCCTTTATCAATAAAAATCATTTTCAAAATTAAAAGCAATCAACACACTTTTATTTTGTCTTTTGACTAAAATCCATCAACTCACAAGCATTTTCTTACAGAACGACGTGGTTTTGAGTTCCTCATTGTACCCGGAGAATGCGTCGGCGTAACACAACTATCAAACCAAAATTAATTTTTCATTAAATTGTTTTCTTTTAATTTAATTTCTTTCTATTTTATTTTACTTTATATTTTACATAATCGCTAACTTTTGGGGAAAAATAAATATTTTAAAGTCATAATTAATTTGCATAATAAGCTCTAGGGTAACCGTATTTATACGGATGTATTAGGGGTGCAGTGGGATTAAGTTTCCACCTTAAATCTCATTTTAAAGACCAGTTTGCAAAAAATCAAAGGTTTTCCAATTTTTCCAGAATTAAAATTGGTGGCGACTCCAAACATTTTCAAAAAAAACCAAAACGAGCGCCATCCGAGTCTCGGCTCCCCCCCTCCGGGTACGTTGTGACAACCATTTAGTCAAGTGTTTGATTCCTAATGGTGTATATAGAGAGGTTCTTGTAATCAGAGCCAAAACCTACATCTATGACCTCTATTCTACATCCTGACATAATTAATTATTGTTTCTGACAGTGGATATCCGGATTCACCCAGACAAACCGTATAAATTTAACAAAACTACATTAATAAGAAAGAGAAAGCTTCCAATCAACTAATAAATTCCGACAAATATAGTTATAAGAACCACTAGCCAGCAAAGCACACCCAAACTGGCCATGAACAACATCAACGAATTTTCCAAAAACTCCAACGCGGTTCGTACCCCCTTCATCCGAGAGTAGGAGTGCTCCGTTGCCACTAGGGGTGTTCATGACCCGTCTCGTCCCGTCAATCCGGCCCGGCTCGAAGCTAATTTTGACGGGTTCAGGTCTTAAAATTTGATCAGGTACATTTTTCAGGCCGGGTTCGAGTCATACGTCGGGTTGACCCGACCCGACCTGAAGTCAAATTATCCCTTAAGAGATATATATTTTTATAATAATTTATGAAGAATTATAAGATTTTAAAATTCAATTAATATATTTTACATAATTTAATGTTATTTATACATTGATATGGTTTATTTTGAAACCTATATCATAAAATATCTCTAAAATTTTATTTCTGACTTGTAAAATTTTGTAACTTTATTATATACAATATCTAAATTCTTGTATATTGTTTGAATGACCCGGTACGACTCGGGACATAGTCGGGTCATTATCGGGTCGAGTTCGGGCTTTAAAAATTGCTCAGTGTAAAAATTGGATCGGGTTCGGGTCTTGTCCAACCCGACCCAATCTGTCCCTTGTACACCTCTAGTTGCCACTATTCTAACCGCACACGCACACACACACACACACACACACACACACACACACACACACATATATATATAAATTATATTTTTATATAATGATTTAATTATATTCGATCTAATTAGTCATTTAGTAACATAGTGTCTTGGTTGAATCGATTACCATATTGAGTCTATTACTATGCTTGTAATACTACTTATCCTATATTTTTTTAACACCTGTCCGTATCTTCATTGTAAGAAAATAAAAAATAAAATAATTTGATTTCCAAATCAAATTATAAATGTGAAATAAAAGAAAAGAAAAGAATTGAATTATTAAACTCCATATAATTCCATTTTTTAGTTTTAAATTCCTTTAATTTTTTGTAAGACTAGTTACTTGACTCGTACGATACACGAGATGATAATAAAAATAGTTTATTGACCATTATCGACAATGAATAATTTATTTAAATATATCTTATAGAAAATTGAGTATAAAAATTATTTTAAAAATGAGTTAATATTTAAATAATTAAAAAGATTGATAAAATATAAATGTGTCATTCTATTTTATATCTTATTTTGAATATTATGTTTATAAGGTTAAAAAAAATCTCAATAAATGAAATATAACAATAAAGAGCCTATTTTATTACAATTAGAATTTTCAATTATACTTTAATTCTTTTAATTTAATCAACATGATTTTTGTTAAATTTTTTATCCTTTGCTTAGCTTATTAATTAATTGTATGACATATTAACATAAATTTTAATAATCAGCTTAGATCATATAATTATATAGTTTTATAATAACGATTATTGTAATTTAATATTGTGTATAATTCCTTTTTTTTACATTTTATAAATTTTATAGTAAAAACCGAAAACCAAACTAAACTGAACTGAACCGGACCAGACCAGACCAGATCGGTGAACCTAACCAGACCGAACCCAACTGAATCAGGCCAAACAAAAACAACCGGACCGAACCAGACCAGATTGAATCGAACCGGATCGGACCGAACCAAATCGAACTAGACCGGACCGGACTGAATCGAACAAAACCGAAGTGGACCGGACCAAACCAGATAGAATCAAACCGGACCGAACAGAACTGAACCCAAGAGAGCAGCCCCTGTAAGCAGCCATCCCTTCTTTTAGGTGCTCCTTCTGATCTAGAGACTCCGGACCAGATCAAACCAGACTAGATCGGACTGGACCGAACCAAACCAACTAAACTGAATCGAACTGCACCAAACCCAATCGACCGCACTGCACGGACAAGACTAGATCGGACCAGACCGGACCCAATCGCAGCAAACCGGACCCAACCGCACCAGACCGAACTAAATCGGATCAGACCGAACCCAAGCGGACTGAACCAGATCAGACTAGATTGAGTCGAACCAAACTGGACCAGATTGGACTAAACTAGACCAAACCCAATCGGATTGGATCGGATCTAGCAGAACCAAACCAAACGGACAGGGTCGAACCAAACCGAATCGAACCGGACCTAACCAGATTGAACCAGACTGGACTGAACCGAATTAAACCAGACCAGACCAAACCGAATCGAACCAAACCGGGCCAAACTAGATTGAACCAAATCGAACTCAGCTGGACCATACTGAATCCAACCAGACCAGATCGAACCGAATCAAATCGTACCGATCCAAACTGGATCAGATCAGACCAAACCAAACTGGACTAGACCAGGCCAAACCGAACCAGACCAGAGTGAATCCAACCAAACCAGACCAAACTGAACTCAACCGGACTAAACCAGGCTGAACCGAATCGGACCGAACCCAAGCGGTCCAAACCAGACTGAATCGAGCTAAGGGACGGACCGGACCGAATCAGAACAGGATCGAACTGAACCGAATCAAACCAAACCGAACTGGACTGGACCAAACTCCATTGAATCAAACCACTCCCGAACTGGATCGGACCGGATCAGACCAAATCGAATCAAACCAAACCAAACCGAATAGAACCGAACTGAGACCAAATCAAACCGAACCAAGCTAAAGTTAAAATTATTGAATAATGAACTAGGATAAGTGGAAAATTTTATTATATCATGAGTTGTTTATAGGGATGACCATAGGAGTACATGATAGAACAGGCATGCCCTTTGCCCTCATCCCCATTTATAATTTCATATTTCATCTTCATCCTCATCCCACAAGGATTTGAATCCATGCGCATACTCATAGATTTATTAAAAGAATTTCAAAAAAGAAATTATTTTAAAAAATGTACTATAATAACAAATATTGGTAATGCAACATAATCAAAATAAAAAAAATACAAAATACAAATCCAATATAGATAATTGAAAATATAAAGATGTGATGTGATATACTTCCCCGTTTAACAAACTAGAACTCTACTCCCATGAAGGCAAAATTTGTCCTATTTTTATCTCTATTGTGGGTAATCTCGACCCATCCCACGTGTACACATATTAGCGATTTTTTTATCATCCTTAATTATTAACACATTTTTTATAAGTTAAAATATTTTATTTATAAAAACATAGAATATATTTCCTAATTAATAAAAAATAATCAATAAATTTAATTTATGTGATTTCAATTACACATTCTTTCCTTGTACATACTTTTAGTAAATTAAAATATCAATTTTAAAAACACATGTTATAATTAATGTGTTATAATTAGTAAAAAAGATCAAATATAATTTTAATTTTTGTCATCACAACTATTGGAATAGTATATCAATTCACAATTATTTTCAATAAAAAAATTGATGTACTTATTTAATTTTTTAAAATAATTAGTATCATTATCAAAGAAGTGTAAATTGTGAGATTGATTGTTTTAAATATTTTAATGTTGAACAATTGAAGTCTCGTTTTTCCAAAAAAAAATATGAAACAATTGTGAAATTGATAAGTTAGAATGTTTAGGTTGTAAAAAATTAAATATGGTATAGTGAGACGGGTGGAAAGTATATCTATATACATATATAATGATTTTCAAAAGTTCTATATTTGAAGTTAGAAACTCCCCCTCCCCCGATTTCATCTTTATTTAGAATTTCACCTATTATCGTCCTTCTCATCATCATCCACATCAGAGGTCTCTATTCCTTATTTTTCGTAGAGATTTGAATCCTTATTAGTATTTACAGGTTTAGTAAAAAAAATTTCAAAAATTAAAAAGTTTTCAAAATTCTTTGAAATTCAAATTACAAATATCCATAATAACAAATACCACTAATGCAACATAATTCAAATTGAAAAAAAAAATACATGCATGATGCAAATTGAATTCAACAAAGATAATTAAAAAAATATAAGTGTGCTAAGATTTTCTTGTTATCATTAATTATTATAATTATAATAATTTTATTATCATTAATACTATAATTATAATATTTTGTTGGTAACATATAATTACAATAGCTTTGTTATCTTTAACACTATATATATATATAAAATTTTAATGGTATAATACATTCAATTATCATTTTGTTTATATCATTTGTTATTTGTTAAATAATTTTGATTGAACTATTTTGTTAAATAATTTTAGTGAAGACAAATATGAAGGTATGATTAGAAAAAATAGTTAACAATTAGAATGTAAATTAAATCTAAAAACTTGGGTTAAATATTAAGATTATGAAAATGTTGTGATATAATTTTCTCTATGAATGGCACATGAAAAACTATCTATATAATGAATCTTAATTATTAGTATTATAGATGGATGATAGAATATATTAAATCCTTTGAAAATACATTAACTATGATATTAAGTTTTATTAAAATATCAAAACTAATACAGTATAGTGTGTATTATTATATTTTTATTATCAATATCATTACAATATAATGTAGCAAATTTTATATATTATAATGAGTAAACCCCCCAAGTTAGTCCCTGACAATTTCAGCGTCGGACAAGGTGGTCCCTAGCAACTAGAAAGTGTTAACCTGATTCCTGACAATGTTAAAAGTCGGACAACCGTTAGTCCCTAAATGGAAACTATGATTTCTCCCTTATGTGGCATATTGAAATAGTGATACGGACGATGACCAAGCAACTAACACCCTCTAAACAACATTGTTGTGTGGTGGACTCAGACAGAGAGAGAGAGAGAGAGAGAGAAAGAAAGAGATGTTGGAGTGGTGCCTAGGCATCCGGCAGATCTAGCGGGCATTCCGACATAGCAACCTCCCTTTCCTCTGCCTCTTCCTCATCGTCATCGTCCTCTGTGGCACCATCGACACCAGCAAATTCGACACCCCCGAGCAGGTCCTCAATGAGATCCGCCAACACCTCCTCCACTCTTGTTCCCACCTTCAGCATCTCCAAGATCCTCGTTGACGAGGCCTCCACCGACGATGACATAAAGTGCGATCCAAACGCGCCCTACACCTTCGACCCCAAGATCTCCGATTAGGGACAGCAGTGTTCTCAATGGCTCAAACAAAGGGAAAGAAGCAGCTAAACCTCTTAGAAAAGAAGCATCCATGCCAGACAATAAGAAGATTTTTTTTCAAAGGAGGATCGGGGTGAGGGATTTTGAGGTGGAGGAAGATGAAGGTTTTGAGGGTTTGAGGTATCAGAGAGTGTGCATGTATGGAGAAGAATGTGAGGTTGTTTGTTGTTAAAGCTTTCAGGAAAGGGTTTTTCCCTGCTGTCATGACTCCCAGACGATGTGCTCATTCTCCTCTCACCACTCCCTCGTATGATACATACATATATATTCAATTCTTCTGCTTAATCAATGCTATGCTATACATTGCATCAATCAGTGTGATTAATATGTATGTATGTATATAAACTGAATTTTGATACATTGTCAATACAAAAATGTTTTTGTGTGTGACAATCATGTATAGTGGCATGTGATTTGATGATTGATAACAATATAAATCTCTTGTGTATTGGTCGAGAGTGTGTCTAAGTCTGATGTAACTTGAGTCTAATCTGTTATGACGAGTTAGTTTGTTATCATGTACTTGTATTTGGATGGTTGTCAACTATGGACAGAAACGTTAGTTAGTTGATCATGTTGAGTTGGTCTCATGGCTATAAACTCAGATAGTCAGATGTGTGTTGATGATAGTAAATTCATTTATTCATTCACCATCTCCTTTTCTTCTCTTCCCTGCAAATTTTGGTTGCAGGATTCTTTAGCTCTTTTCAGAACCAGTATGTGGTAAACAAAGTGTGGACTAGTATATCAATTTTATGAGTTGTGGCATTGTATAATCGTAGTGTAGTGGTTCTTGGGGTAAATGATAAGAGAATGGTGTTTTTGGAGTGGAGATTGTGATTTAGGGAAAGACATTCAACCACAGGGTTTAAAATAAAACTGAGAATATTTAAAGGAATTTCTTTTTTGACTAAGTTAACTTTGTGCTACGTAATGCATTTACATAGGAATAATTTTTCTTTTGACTAAGTTAACTTTGTTTAATTTATAATTTTGCAATGGCAATCATTTAGTGATTTTTGGGCAAATATTTTATGCAGGTTGCTTTGGGAACCATGGACTATATCATAGACACAAGTTCTACTGTTCATTCTCTGATTCCCCTACTTGATCTGCTGATGGTAGTAATTGTTAGGACGGGGTAGTTTGGGCACAAATTTGGAATTCTATTAACTGAACGTTGTCAATTTGTCATTGAATTATATTATTATTATTAGGTGTATATAATATAATGATAAATTTTGGGATGTTAAATTGTTAGTATGATGGTGTTGACAGTGGAATCAGGCTTTTTTTCTGTCTTCAACCCTTTGGGAGTTGAAGAGGGTATTCAACAGTGGTGGTGGTGGGGTTATTGGTGCAGATGAAGAGGGTCAAGGAAGGGAGGAAGGAAGGATGGGAATTTTTTTTTTTTGTGTAAGTGATGGTAGGGACCAAATTGTCCGAAAGTGAAATTGTTCAACGTGCCACGTAAGGAAGAGATCACAGTTTCCTTTTAGGGACTAACGGTTGTCCGACTTTTGACATTTTCAGGGATCAAGTTGACACTTTCCAGTTGTTAAGGACCACCTTGTCCGACGCTGAAATTGTCGGGACTAACTTGGAGGTTTACTCTAATATAATAATTTTTAATAAAGTATATATCATACTAATTAAATCATACATGCAAAAAATAAAATGATACATAATTAATGCTATTCTTTAAAATTTTAATTTTAATTTGAGAGTGATTGATTAATTAAAGAGTGACTGATTGATCATATTTATGTGTTAATGTGGTATTAAATTTTTAGTTATAATTTGTTAATTATGATAATATTTACTCTAATTTTAATTAATAAAATAATGTTAAATTAATATAACTATTATGTCAATTATAGCACAAATTTAAGGTTGACTTATCAACAATATCAATTTGACATCTCTTCTCTAAATTTATTGACTTGTCTGAAGCTAACATGGATTATGATTTATATTATATATATCATTAATTTTTACAGTATATTTTTCCAAGGATTTAATTTTAATGTATTGTTAATATAAATAGATATTTAACATTGATATTAAATTATATAAAATTAAAATATTCAACCATTAATTACCATGTTTAAATGTAATTTGAATATAAATAATAAAAAGAATATAATATTTAATACATATTAAAAAACCTAAAAAACCTCAGGAATCTCATTTAAAACAATTGAATAACTTCTATACTTAAAAAATTTCATATTAAAATTAAATGATAATAGAGTATATATCAGTTTATAAAAAATACTCTAGAATTAAATAAAGAAAATTCTCTAAATTTAAGTCAAAATAAATATATCATAGTAAATATTTTATATTTTCAAAAATAAAAATATATTTCAAAAGGCAAACTAAATTATTTAAATTAGTATTGAATTAATTCAAGAAGATTTTAATTTATTTATTGTAACACCTCAAATATGAAATTTATTAGTATATGAATTATTATTATTATTATTATTATTATTATCATCATCGTGATAGGATTTATTATTTTAATATTATAACATAATACACGAAGTTTTGATTTTAATATTATTTTATTATAATGTGGTTTACAACGTGATAAGTTTTAATAATATTTTAACCTATTATCGTTTTAATATTGTTAATGCGTTGCACGACGTTATTGTTTAATTATATTTTAATGTATTGTCATTTTAATAATATTAAACGTGTTGCATGATATACATTTTAATATTATTTTTATCATATATATATATATATATATACACACACACATACACATACACGTGAAGGTCGTTGAAGGACGCTGCGTGCTCGGGACACTTAATGTTCTGCTCTTGATTTTATGTCATCTCCTAGTATATATTTGACGTATTATAATAATCCTAAATATTTTTCTAAGAACCCTAGTTGTCAAAGGAATTTTTCCTAGAGAGAAAAACGTGGTTTCCCTCATTTTTCTTTGATTAATCTTTTCCATTAAGTGATTTCCATGGAATTTAGCCAGTTCCTCCCTTTTTATCTAGCATGTGAGTTTAGGTATTGTCAGGTATGGTTTTCTCTCAACATTTTTCCTCCCTACCATTCCAAACTCAATTTAGGTAATAAAGTCAAATTATTTATATTTTCATTATATTGTTTGGCAGCTATTAGTATCGTTCTATTTCCCCATAGTCAAGTTGTTAGTGAAACCACACTCCTGGCTACTAACAGGGAGTGGGTTTACGCTCATGACCATACTTTTAGTCATTATTATTATTTTTTCATATTATATAAATTATTTATGAAATTAAAAAATGATTTACGCTAAGAAATATGCCTTTATGGATTATAGAAATTTTAGAAAATTATTATTTTGTAGTTATCATGACAAATTATTATTTTAGAAGAGTCATGGGACCATATTTATTGTATGTATGATTTAGATTTATTTTATCAGTTAGAAAATTTTATGACTCATAGTTTTATTATGAATAGTAAGAACAATGAATTTTGTTATTATTAGTTTTTAGCTAATAAATAGAGAGAAACAAATTAGCGAGTTAATGGTTATATGATTGATCGTTAACCTTGGTACCAAGTGGTCCGCGAGAGGACTAGCTCACCCATAGAAGGAACCCAGTGTGATGTCCATTTATGGGACCTAGTTAGGTGCCAATCAGATTAGTCATTGGCTCAGATTCAGCTATTCAGCTCAAATATTTATGTACAGAATAATTCTTGTTTCTCTACTAGTTATTGCGATGGATTCAGTTAATTTATTATTTTCAGTACATTTATATGTAATAATATATAAAATGTTTTACACCATTTGTATGTATATGTTATGCATTTTTTTGTTGTCCCATGGCGGTTGTGAGTGGAGGCTTATTCATTGAGTTTTGATGAACTCACCCTTCTCTTTTCTTTCCTCTACAGATATAGCTACAAGTTCAGTTGTACCACATGATCCTCCCCAATAGTGCTACAGCTTCCTTGGTGAGCTTCACTTTGGGGTGGAGCTTATTGTTGGTTATGTCAGTTTAGTAGTGTTCCAATAATTATGTAGGCAGGATCCTGGACATGCATTATATTGTTTTAATTAATTTCAGAATTTCAGTTATTGATTTAATTATGTTTGACTTTGGCCTAGATTTTACGCAGTTCATGATTTATGATTGAAAATATTTTCAAAATTATGAAATTTAGTTAAACTTGAGATATTTTCAATATATTCGATTTATTTATATATATTAGCCCGTCACGTTATCGGAGACTTCCATGAGAATTCAATCCCTCACGTGCCGGTCACGCTCTCTAGGCGGGTTGTGACATTTATCTTGATAGGCATGTTTTCAAATAAAATATATAATTTTAAAATATCCATCTATTAGTTATGATTGACACCATTGTGATAGATTACGTTAATTACAAATTGATAATTACATATTAAATGAAAACTATCATATAAGTTATATTTCAAATTATGCATTCATTGATAATATATAAATCACATGTTCCGTATAGAACTATAATATGTGTGAAAGAAACTATGACTATATATTAAGCCAAATAATTTTTTGATAAATAAGCCAAATAATACAATCATAAAAAAATTTGAACTTTATCAGAATAAAAAAAATGATATTTCATAAATTTAAAATATAGAATAAAAATTTGCAAAGTCAACCAACAAAGAAAATTTGTAAAGTGATATTGCAGTATTTGATAATGAGTTTTGAAATTGGATTATGAAGTGAAAGTGATATTATGATTTATAATTGACATTTCATAATTAATAATTAATTATGATTGATGTGATTGATATTTATCAATTAAGTGTAATGAATATAGATTAAGAATTCAAATTCCAAATTAAAATTGTGGACCTTAAATTACTCTAGAAGCGACACCTGTAAAATTTTCTCTCATGAGAATTGAATTATTAAACTCCATGTAATTCCATCCTTTTAGTTTTAAAATCCTTTACTTTTTGGTAAGATTTGGGATGAAAATGGATTGTTTTAAGATTAGATACAGAAAAAGACTATTTTGGTCTTTTAAATATTAAAAATTTAAGGAGAAATATATGATATAATAAAAATAGATAAGTAAAATAATAAAAATAAATTAAATTAATTCTCATTAAAATGAATTCCGAAGGTGATATTTTATTTATAATTTAATTCAATTCTTATTTTATAAAATCAAGTTCAAACATGATATTTGGCATATAATTCAATTCAATGTTCAATTGAAATCACAATTGAATTCATTTTCTATTTTATTTTATTCTTTATTTTTTCCTTGGTAAGGGCCTGGGAGGGGGATAATTGGCCGTGGGGGGGGGGGGGTTTTATATACATATTTTTGATAAAGCCGCCTATTTTATTTTTATTTTATTCCAAACATATCTTACTATGTGGCGAATCACATAAAAGCCTTATTTTAACATAGGCCAAAATTTTCTTTTGTAAAAACTTGGGCCATCATGGTACTAATTATTTTAAACAGTTACAAGGCTAATTCGAAAACCCAAAGCAACACCACTAACCATAGTTTTAAAACTCAGACCGATGATCGACTCGGTCGAGGTACCGGGTCACTGGTCGAACCGGATTGATATAAAAAAATATAAAACTATATACAAATTTAAATAAAATATAATAAAATAACAACTAATTAACAATTGGATACTTTTTAAGGGCTCCAAATATAAAAACATAATTAAATAATATAAATTCCTAAATATTGTTTTCATTTCACAATCACAAATTACAATTAACAAGTTCAAAACATAATTGCATAAGTAAACTCACAAAGTTTTACATCACAAACTCACAAATCATGACAATATAAATAAATTTATTGCATTTTTCTAAAAGTCAAATTAGAATATTATTTTTTAAGGTTTAGAAAAATATATCATTTAGCCCAAAAAAGGGAAAAAAAAGAAAAAAAAAAAAACCGAGTCGACCCAGTCCGGTTCAACTGGCCGAGTCACCGATTTTGATCCAAAACTGACCGAGTCAAACCGGGTTGCACTGATTTTGATGCAAGACCAATCCAAACAGTAGCTCGGACCGGTTTTATGACCGGTTCATCAGTTTTCCGGTCAAACCGACCAGTCCGAACCAGTTTTTAAAACTATGCCACTAACGCTTGACCACATTTGTAAATATAATAAGAGTTTAATTTGAGCCTCTGGCCAGTCCATGTACCCAAAAAATATAATTTTTTTTATACTATTATCTCTTGTGTATTATCATATTAACAAAAATTATTACATCTCACACTCACTATTTAACAAGTCATGTAAATGGGGTGATGTGGTTGGATGACAATATAAAATAATTTTATACTATTAGTGAATAGAAACTATGTTCTTATAATTTAATACATTGTTAGCATGAAATATTTTGAAAAATTTTACTCTCCATTGCATATTCCATAATACTAGTGAAGAAGGATGATCTCATCCGAGCAAATACAGAAGAATAGGAGTAAATCAATATCAATCAATATATTTATATAAAAGAGAGTTTATCCAATTAAGGAAATCCAATATGGCAATCCCTCCTTCATTCATCCTTAATTTAATGTGATTATTAAAATTAAGTGAATTATTTAATTAATATATTTGATTAAAAGAAAGTTATGGATTATCTAAATTGATTTCATTCGTAAAATAATTATTGTCTAAAATTAATGTAGGATTCACATATATTAATATATGATCCACAGATATATTTGATATTTTTTTCTACTAATATTGATTCTCTAATATTATGCTTTAGTCATATTATTCTTATGAATTTGATATAATTTCCAATAGTGATATTAATTTCATGAATATGATATAATTTTCAATTTTTATGAACAAAAATTGGGCAACTAATATCAATTGTTTTGGACAACTAATATCAATTGTTCTATCATTTTTATTCGCAATTAATTTTTCAATCTTATTTAATATTAACTTTTAATATTATGGTAGTTTATATGTCATATTAATATGATATTAGATTTCAATTTATATCCTAAAAATTAAGATTGTCATTATTGTTATATTCTAACTTCCATTATTTTGATAGTTGAAATATGATCCAAATCTCAATTTTATATATATATATATATATATATATATATATATATATATATATAAGGACAATGCTACATGACAATTCCTTCTTAGCTCATTTTTCTGTCCAAAATTTTAATTACTTTCATTTACCATTTTGTTTTATTTTTTTATTTTCTTGATTATTTATTTTAAAGAAAAGTAATATATGATTTTATTCTTAATTTATATATGATTGAAAGTAAGATCCTTGCAATATAAATTCATTCAATTTACAATATGAGAATAATAAATATGTTTTGATTGCTTTTATTCTTAATTTTAATTGTACTTATTATTTCCATTTTTATGATTTCCACTTTTACGATATATGAATGTCACATTTCAAATTTTAATTTTGATTTCAATATTTAAACTTAATACATATAAAAGCTGAAACATAAAACTAACATAAAATTAATCTCACCACATTTTTGTATTATTTATTTTAAGCAAAATTAATATATGATCTTAATCTATCCTTGGTTAAAAACATCTTTCTATTCTTTTTCATTTTTATTCTTAGATGCTTATCTATCTGTATTTTTAATTTTTAATAATTATCATACTAATTAAGATTATTACCGTTTTCAATTTTCCTTTAATTCTAATTGATTTGATGCACTTAATGTTTTTGATAGATTTGATGTGGTTAATTTTAGCATATATACATTTTTTATCATTGCACATAAATTACAGCACAGGTAATATTTCTTCTGCACATCCTATCTACACATGCATATTTGTATTATTTCCTTTATTTTTTTTCTCTTCTTTATGGTTTTTCCTATTGATTTAATGTTTTGATTTGGTTTTGTTTCTCTCATGTTTAGGTGATGTGTACTGAGTTGTTTGGAGCCATTTGGTGAAACCATTGTGGTATATTCATCAATAATCTATTTTGCTTTTTTATTTTTACTTTTTATATAGTTGTTATATATATTTTTTCAATTCAATAGAATCAAATTTAGAATGATCTGTCAGTAAACTTTTCTTTAGTTCAACTTTGCCTCTTTTCTTTTACAGTAGTATTAAGGCTCTCCAATTATATTGTTGGTAATTTTCTTCAAAATATTTTTCTTTTATTTGATTTGAATCTTACTATACTTCGTTCATTAAGTTTTTATTTTGTTTTCTTTTTTAATATTTTAATTTATATAGCTCCCATAACTTCAAATGATTTTAATTTTTGAATTAATTGTTACTTTCAGTATACTTTTTTTCTAAATTTATTCATTTTTACTTTTGATGTATTCTTTCTTAGTATTTAATACTATATTGATTTGAGTTTGAAATTAATCAGTGATAGTATGTTGTTTTAAATAAGTTTTAAAAATTACGTTATTGAAATTTAATATTATTTAAAATTATATCATATTTCCATTTTAAAACATTTCCTTAATATTATATTCATCTTTTAATATTACCATACTAATTATTTTAAATGATTCTTAATCTTCAATATTATACTCTTTTTTTTACAAAATTAGAATATAATATCCACATTTCAAATAAAAAACTCAAAACATTTCTTTATAATCTTATATGCTAGGTTGATTTAATAATGAAATTAGCTGTTAATATTACTTTAATTCTAAATAATTATTGTCTTATTTGATTTTAAAAGGATCAAATCAATTAAACAATTATCTATTTTTAATTATGATTTCAACTATTTTAATTAAATCTTCACTTATTCTTTTAATTGTCATATCGATCAGTAATTTATAAATTTATAAATATTCACATTAAACATTAAATTTTTTCATTTTAGTCAAATAATTCTTAATTATTAAATCATATCTGTCTTTTACAATATTAGAAAATCACATCTCCATTAATTATATTTTTTATATTAATTTAATTCTTAAATATTTCTCTTTCTCTTGATTTTGAATAAATGATTTCTAATACTTACTATGTAAACTAAAGATATTTCATATGTATCTCATATCTTAAATCTCAATCTCGATATCAATTTCAATATTCAAATTTAATATGTAATTTAATTTTTAAACAAAAAATTATTGATATTTGCATTCATGTCAATTTGTTATCATGTTATTTGATACTGATGTTTTGAAATTATTTTTAATTGATATCATTTTAATCTAATATTGATTTTAATATCATGTCTAAGATATTTAATTACAAATGAGAATTCCTTTCAATCAATTATAAATGGTAAATGGTTATAGAGTAAAATATTTTTATCATAAACACAAAAATAATTCATTTGCTTAGTATACAAAACATATATATTATTTATAATAAATAAAACAAATTTAATAATAATCTTAGCATCAATTGAAATTAAATATACATACAATTTTACTTATTTTGTCTTTTTTAATAAAAATATAATAACATTTTTTTTCCTAACTCAAACAATCTACAACACGAGTAGTAATGAAAACATATGAATTGCACACATAACAATGAGTGTATCATATATATATATATACCAAATTCATATATTACATGAGTATTAATAAAAATATACATTACATGGGTAATAATTTAGTTACAACCTGATTAATATTAATTTATGCTAAATTAAAATTAGTCCTAAGTTACAAAAAAATAGATACACCCATATATTGATATATAAATGTAAAATTTTGGTTAATTATTTATCTTAAAAATAAAACATATTTATCTTAGAAAAAAGGCCATGATAAATTATTTTTATAATAAATTATGTAAACTTATTATATTATAATTCAATTCAATTTTATAATATATATTTTATAAAATTTTTTTAAAATTTATAAACATAAAGATAAAACACTAGTTTTATTAAATTTGAGATAAAATTAGTGTAATTTCCCCACAACATTGCATAGTCAACTTGCGATAGACAACAAAGAAAGGGTTAGCTAAAGATATCATGAGTTCGTTCATGGTCAGCATTCTACTCACATTCCGTGACAACTTGACACATCGTTGAATTATATTTATATCCCGTTGACAGATTATCCACAATTTATTTTTTTTATAATTCCTTGTTGGAGTTGATACCCATTTTTTATTAGATGAGATATGAATTATATTTAAGTGAGATTCACGTTAATTAATAGTAAATAAGATGTGAATTGTCGTGATCGCTCAGTACGGATAATATTTTCTAAAAGGAAAAGGACGGCGGTGGATGAGCCGGAAAGTTCAGATTGGTATCAATTGGTAACACAAACTTTGGCCTCTAAGCACATTGGTTAGCGTGCCGCAGAGAGAGACAGAGCATGTGAGATTTCATTTCCACTCTCACCAACCACCGCTTCATACAAGAATCATCTTTGGTGCAAGAAACTACTCTGTTTCAACCGGAGCCCCTGCTATTGATTTGATATTAGAAACAGAAAATATAAATGCACAAACTATGCAGTTTGCATGAATGAAATAAAATCTGTCCGTTTTGCACAAGATCTGCGCCACTCGCGGTAAACCACATAAACCATTCCCCTCCGCCTAACCCAATCATCAACATTATCTCTTTCTCTCAATATCACACAGTCACACTCTTATAATCATAACAAATCATTCATTTTTTTCTTTTGGTGCTGTTTTTTTCCCCCCCAGTTGCTTGAAGCATATCACGGTTATTATGACAAGATTTTAAACCATAGAGGGGAAGCGAAGAAATGGGGCGTGGTGGAAACTTGCATGGAAGCGAGGAAGAAGAAGGGGATAATGGCCTTGAAGAAAAACAGGGTGGTCTGCTGTATGTTTCTATAAAGATGGAGAACACGAAGCATGCTAGTGCTCTCACTGGGGAACTCTTCCCACACGTCTATGGTTCCTTCCCACTTGTCTCTTCATGGGATCCTTCCAAAGCTGTAATTTTGATTCATACCCATTTCTCCATTTCCATTTTCCCATTGTGGGTTTATCCCTGTTCTTGATTTTATGGTTAACTCTTTTTTTTTTTTGGTGAAATATTGTTTTGGTGTGAAAAAATTAGCTTTCGTTGGAACGGGAATCGGCCTCAATGTGGGAGTTGAGCTTTGTTGTTCCACCTAATCATGGTAATGCTTTCTCACTTGGCACTTGCTTTCTCTTTCTTTTTGTCTTTTTCCTGTTTGCCTTTATGTTAAACCATATCTGCGAATAATTTAGCTAATGATAAAGGTAAAGGCACATAAATGATTTTTAACACATTTTCTTTATGTAAATGCCTCTTTTGGACTTAGAAGCGTAAAATTGAACCTCAGGCCACTTGGACAGGAGGCTGTAATAGTATGTTAGGAAACTATTTCTCCTAGAAGGTTAAGCTGATAATGGATAGAAACAAGTGAATGATTTTATTCTCTAACATTTTTAAAGCTGTGAAAAGCACTGATTAGTTATAGTGATTCATTTTTTATTCTCATTAAGGGTTTAAGTCAGGTCAAAGTTTTCAGTTTGAGTCTTGTGAATAGAAACAAAGAAGGGAGAACTTTATTCCACTACATTTTGACTCAGCTCAAACCAGATTATTTGGGTTCAGTTGACTCCATATTCAGGTGGTTGAGACCAAAAGAAAAAAAGGGTTGTAAAATTCCTGTAAAACTGTACATAATATCTTAGGATTGAGAGGTTAAGTAAAAGGGGAAAAATGCAAAGTAATTGGCTTTGAAGATTGAGGAACAGGTTTATTGGGTTCACCATGAGCAGATAGACACTGTTATTAAGGTGTTTTGAAATTGACTTTTAGCATAGTAATTGAATTACTGAAACGAAAGGCGGTGTTCTTGGCTGCATTTATAACCTGAAGTGTTGATTTTGGTTGGGATTTTCAGAAGCTTTAGATTTCAAATTCGTCCTGAAACCTAAGCACATCAATGCACCTTGCTTCATTGAGGAGGGTCCCACTCGTCTACTCGTTGAGGGAGCATTGCAGGAGGATGCCAGGCTTGCTTTGTTTAGGCTTGATAATGGCAAAGTTCTTGAGTATCGAGTCTTTGTTGAATCAAGCAAGGTTTCTCCCTATGATCTTGCAGCCAGTTGGAGGGCTTATCAGGAGAATTTTCGTCGTTCGGCTGTTCGAGGGATACCCGATGTCAGCATAGATCCAGAAATTCAGACAGGTGGTGAGGTTAGACCCTAACTGCCAGTTTCCTTTATTTTTTTTTCCCCTGCTTCTTGGAAGATGTGGTTGTGGTGTAGTACATGACACTTTTAATCAGGTGTTCTTTAAGGATGCTACTTCTTTTTCATTTTTCAAAATTCAGATTATGTAGCTGGATTTAACCAAAATTTGTCCCCGTCCACCTTCACTTTGATTTATATTAGATATAAAACCATAAATGTATCATAACCCAACAGCTTCGGCTTTTGAGATAAGTGATTTTATGATATGATATCAGAGTTTCTATAACCAAAAGGTCTAGAGTTTGATCCTTACTGTCCTCATTCTTTTAATCAAATAATTAAATTACAGTATAAGGTAAGATGGGTCTGTGCATTATCTATGCTTCATAGCTCAACAGTTTAAGCTTTTGGGACAAGTGGTTTCGTGATAATTTACATCAATGAGATGAAAATTTCCATGACATAGATATTCATGGCACTCCACTACTTTTTTTAGAAGAAGTAGACACAGAGGTGACTAACGTCTTTTGTATGCTGGCTTTCGCCTTGTTGAAGTTCTACAATTTTCGTTCTCTCTCTCTCTCTCTCTCTCTCTCTCTCACACACACACACACACACACACACACACACACTCTTACTTTTAGTATGCTTTTAATTTTATCTCTCTTAATTTCTCCTTTAGTTGTGGGAGCACCATTGGGACTCAGGAATTTTCGTTAATGCCAATCAATTTTCACCTACATTCTGTTCATGGAGCCATAGTTTTTTCTGTACTATTTTTCTACTATGAGGGTGCCAAATTGTTGTGGTCAAGGGCCAGTAGTTGGTCTGGTTGAAAAGCTAAAATTTTTCATGGAAGTGCATGTTTGTCTCTTACATTACAATGTCATGTACTGCAATGTGTCCAACTCGAATCATGTATCATAATTGGTGGCTTTCATGCGCTCTCCTTGTCTCCCCCCTCCCCCACAACCGAAAAAACACGCCAAACAACTTAGTTTGTCTAGAAAGCAGTTGTTATTCTGGGCCCCATGCTTATTTTTTATGTTTTTATTCAGATTGCCTCTTCTACGAGTTTGGAGCTTGATCTTGAGCATTATGTCGTCCCAGCTCCCTCAAAATCTGCAGATTCAGATATTGTGTATGCTGCTAACTTGACAGAGAATCCCAGGTTATTTAGTAGTGGATCTGGCAGTGATTCACATTCAATCTGTGATGGCGATGCTCCTATTGATCAACCTGCAACAGTAAAGGTTTACTTTCAAATTAACATTTCAAACATGATTATACTTTCTAAATTGATGATTATAAAAAGAACTTGTAAAATCAGTCCAAGGATATTTTATCATCATTTTAATGAATTTTTGTGATTATTTGCAATGTATACATAATTGATTAACTAGAACCCTTGCTTTTGCTGTAAGAGATTTGCAGTTGTATTTAAATTAGGATTGAAATGGACAATTAGTCCCAATAATTTCACTGGATTTAGATTTTGGTCCCTATAATTTGTGTTCAATATCGGTCTTGAATTTCATTTTTGGGATTGTGGTCTCTTCCAGTAAAGTATCACCCTCATATTTTCACATATTGTTGTTCTAGTCCCTATGGTTTTGTTTCCATGAAGGATTGATTCTTTTAATTTCAAATTATTAAGATATTAGTCCCTGTCTTGAGGGACTAATCTGAATGAGTGAAGCTACATGGACTCGTATTGTACAATAATATAGGGCCCAAAGTTTAAGTTGATTGAAACTATGGGGATTGATTGCTTAATTTAACCTTATATAAGACTTGGTTGAGGAAGATGTATTAGTGTTCAACAATCATCGTATCGGATTTGAAGTATCTCCTGTGCATTTTAAGTGCGATGCTGACTAGCAGGCTAATGCTTGAAACTGTAATGTGTTAATTTTACTCTCTCTCTCTCTCTCTCTCTCTCTCTTCCTTTGATACATAACTAAAGCTTTGTTATGACTTAAGATTAACAAATAGCAGTACATCTGCTGTATGAAGCACAAAATGACACTTCTTGTAGTTTAAGGAAAACTTTTGTTAGAAATAAGAAAGTAAACTAATGCCATATTGGCTCAATATACCATATCTAATAGAATATGTTTATCTTCCACCTAGGAAATGGAGTTTAGTGTTTCAGATCAATCTAATTTGTATCGAAGCCGTGGAATGGTTGAATCTAAATCAGTTGGAACAATTTCAACCTTGCAAAAGGAAGATCGTCAGATGGGACTTCTTGTCGATAGGGGTGTTGGATCTCCCAGACTTGTAAAATCTTCTAGTTTAAGCACTTTGACAACTGATCTTAACTTGGATACTGACACCAAGGTTCGTATAGAGGATTTCCATTCCTTTTTTATTGTTCAATTTTATTTCCAGTGGACTAACTTATGTTGCAACAGTCTGTCAATGTTGAGTTTGTTCATTTGCTTCTACCCCTTTGCTTATTGTATTTTCATTTCTTTTATTGATAGAATTCAATTCCAGAAGCCACTGGAGCTGTTGCAGCTGGTGCCATTGCTGATCAGATGCTGGGTCTCAAGGAGGATAGACATTTGGCAATAGTCATGGTATTAATCTAGTTCAAAGAATAATTCTTCATAGATACGTTCTTTTTTGTTCCCCCAAAGTTTTAGCAACTCTGTCATCACATTTTTTGTTTTCTGCTTCATGCTGAAGTTCTAGTTGTAGATTAAGTGAGAATCAAAATGAAAGAATACATCTTGACACTTTAGAATTTGGAAGTACCTGGCAAAAGATGCCACATTTACATCTGTAGTTCATCTAATGTAGTAAATTAAAAAAATGTGAAAATGAATTATTCTAATTAGTTTCTTTTACTTAGGTGAGTCTGCCAGCTCGAGGTAAAACTTACACTGCAGCTAAACTCACAAGATATCTTCGGTGGTTAGGTCATGAGACCAAGCACTTCAATGTTGGCAAGGTTGTTCCCATTCTTCTTTGTAATCATTTGTCTTGTGCCTAATCTAAGATTAGAAACATGTCAAGTATGAATGTTAACACACTTGCATTTCGATGTTGCAGTATCGTCGCCTTAAGCATGGAGCTAATCAGGTAATCATTAAATGATTATATCTACATTCTACAGACTGTTAGGTGGTACAGAAGTTCTCGTAGGAGTAGAAACTTGTTCTTTGTACTATTACTATAGATGTTGTGCATCTTCCCCCCCCCCCCCTCTTTTTTTTTTGATGTTTATAACATATATCCTTATTTAATGGTGTAATGTATATACTGTTTTTCATAAGACTTGATATGGTTCATTTTAGGGCAGAGGATATGGTAGGTGAAAATGATTGCTGTGTCTAAGAATTCTTTACTTAGAGATTATCTTTTTTCTATAATTTAATGAGTGACATCTTCGGATGGGCACTCTTGGTGTACTATGATGATGCAATAAGGATGCTTAGTAGTTTAAGTTCCATGAGTAAAATATAAGGAATGGATTCTTTGTGATTGTGTCTGTTTGACGAGATTAATAATGCCATGCAAATTCGTGCCCAATACACACCCCATTCTCACTTGTTAGATTTGACACACTTCTATGAATATTTGACACAAGGCTTTGATTTGACGAACTTTATTGTCATAAAACCATCTCTCTAAAAAGTTTAATAGTGGCACATGAATTATTTTATATCTAACGTGTCCCCTCACGTGAATGACTCTTTCGAACTTGAAGTATGAACAATTTGTCAGAATGGGGGCATAACAAAGATCGAATCCCTCACCACTTGGTCATGTAGTTTTGATGCCATGTCATGAATTATCTCTCCCAAAAGCTTAAGCTGTTGGGTAGAGGTATGTGAATAATTTTATATCTAATATTTACCATCAAAGACAAAACCTTGCACAAGACGTCAATTTGATACATATTTACCATCAGAAAGAATTTGTTGCAGGGGAATGATTTTGTGCCTAATATGTGTTTGAAGCATCATTCTTTCAACAAAATTAATACTGGTTTGAAATGCCAGGGAATTTACAATGCTGGGAAAGGCCACAGGCTTTTATGCTTGGAACTTTATTTTGCTTTTAGATGTCTTGCTAGTTTCCGTGACTATTTTATGCCTTAAAAGCAGTGGTTGAAATTATGGGCATGATGCCAAAGCCTTGGGCTTTAGTTCTCTAATTTTTGCAGTATTTTTTTATTTTTTCTAAAAAATAATTCTCTGAATGTTTCATGGCAGAAAATGGAACGTGGGGCTTCAAATATTCAACAATTTAATCTATTCATCCTTCTTAAAATGTACTCATTAGGGACTCACATCTTGATGAGCCTCGTCTTAAAAGCTCAAGCTATTAAATTATGTGCCAAGAAAGTTTTTATTACAAATCACCCCTTCAAATGAAAGTCGTTGGGCCAGAAATGTGAAGAAAAATCAGTGTTATGCTTTTGTTGTGCTAAACCTAAAATTCCCACAAGCTGGAATTTGTTGTAATAAGATGGGAGGTGGTCAGCATTAAACTCTAATTCGGTCAAAGAATACTGGGACAAGAGCCTGGGAATGAATTTTATTAACTCTAACTATGCTGTTGCTATAATATATCTCTTGTACTTTGGAAGGTCATCAACTTTTAAACCTTGCTACATCATGTGATCAAAATGGAGCACTTGGATCCCTTTGTGAAACATTATTTTGAAAATTTATTACATTAGAGAATGGACTGTCATGCTTTTTTGGGAAACTTTCAATCCATGTCATATTCTACTATGCAGTCTGCTGATTTCTTTCGAGCTGACAATCCAGAAGGCATGGAGGCACGAAATGAGGTAACTACTGGCCAATAATTTTTATATTTGGATAGATTCAAATGTGAGAGAGTAAAATTTATTGGATGCATGTATTTTGGCCATTACTGCTTGTTCTTAGTTAGAATTACGATTATGATGCTGTTGCTTCCATATTTATAAAATCTTATTACATTCAACTAAATTATATTTTAATACTTCTAAATTTTACAGTTTTTCATCTTTGTTTAGCCATCATTTATTATCTTATGGGGTAAAATTAATCTGTGATTAGTGGCCTTAATTACTGTTTTGGTTCTGAATCATTCACGGGATTATTTCCTGGAAAAGAAGTTATATTGTTCTAATTTGATGATTTTAAGTGATTCCAAACAAGAATGTGATGAAAGAACTGAAAAATGATGGAAAACAGGTGGTGGGAGATGGATCGACAGTTTGACACTGGACATAGTTTAACACTCTGGCCTATGGACTATGGTTGATGTTATAACTTATAGTGACTTTACTAATGTCAAGCATAGAATGGCAACAGATGCTAATTTATAGCCCATTAAAATAGAATAAGAATCTGAAGGAAATTCACATTGGCAAACATTAGCTAGTTAAGAGCGTTTTTCTCCAATACAAATACTACTTCTAACATTTGGTTTATCTTGAATGTTAATATCTAGCAAATGTAGAACAGAAGATCCAAAAGAAAAATTTATATGGGCATACATAAACCTGTTAAAACTATTTTACCCTTTAATATTATGGCTTTGATATTTGTTTTGTCATGGATAATTCTGTTCATGTTAACATCATGTTCATCATTTTCTGTGTACATATTTTTATCGTTTACTGCTAGGTTGCAAAGCTGGCATTTGAAGATATGATATCTTGGATGGAAGAAGGTGGCCAGGTAAGTTAATTTTTGTTAGATAACTTAGTTACTTTTATGCCTTCTTTCATTTTTTTTAACTACATAGAGTTTTAATTTGGACTTAGGTTGGCATATTTGATGCCACAAATAGTAACAAGCAGCGAAGACAAATGCTGATGAAATTGGCTGAAGGAAGATGCAAGGTACTGTAATCACAGATGGGCATTGTGAATTATTTATTACGAAATGGCCTGTTAATTTTTGGACTCTTCTGATCCATCTTTGTGTTTTCTTTACAGATTATCTTTCTGGAAACAATATGCAATGATGTAGACATAATTGAAAGGAATATACGTCTCAAAATTCAGCAAAGTCCTGACTATGCAGAAGTGTAATGTTTCCTGTAAAATCAGTGACGTTGTATCTTGATGATTGTGCAGATACATATGCAACTAGATTTCTTTTGCAGGCCAGATTTTGAGGCTGGATTGAGAGACTTTAAAAGTCGTGTGGCCAATTATGAGAAGGCAAGTCTTTCATATGTACTTGTAATGATTGTTCAAGGTGGATCTTTTGCATTAAATAATGCTGATTTATATTAGCAGGTTTATGAGACAGTAGAAGAAGGATCTTACATAAAAATGATTGACATGGCCAGTGGACGTGGTGGGCAAATGCAAGTAAGTTTAACCTTTAATTATACCATTGGTTTAAAGTGTTGACCATAGCCCTTTGACATAGCTCGTTGTCTGTTGTCCATACGGTATATGTAGTTTGGGTTAGTCAAATTTTTAAGTGATTGTTGTGGTTAAACTTGATTTAAAACCTTAAAGTTGGATAGAATTGTCGCATTTGTTACATATTGTTTGGATGAAAGGATGACCAAAGTCCAAATCCAAAATGTTTCATACCCATATACATTTTTATGAGAGTTGTACAAATCATCTTTTTGACATTGTTGTAAGCACAGATAATTTTAACATGATTCCCTTGTTAATTTTATAGGGAGGCTGCCCTGACACTCTGGAGTTTCTTGTTGCAAATATTTGTGCAATTCCTTGATATGGTTTATGGTGTGATTTACTCACAGCTTCTGTCTTTTCCTTTAGGCGAAAAATATCGGTGGCTACCTTCCTGGGCGGATTGTCTTCTTCTTGGTAAGTTTCTTTGAAATATGTTGCAAAGCTTCACACACACACACACACACAGGCTAGCAAAACAATCGATTAAGTTAATTAACAAAATGTAAGCTGTGTATGGTGCAAATTCAGAAATTGCTCCTCATCTTTTCTTGCATTGTTCTGGTGCTAAACCTTTATGGAATTTTTTGTTTGGCATTATTTCTGGAGAATGTTGGATGTGTCCGATGTGTCCTTGAACCATATTTTGATTAGTTTCAATAGTTTTGGTACAAGGAAAGAAGTCAAACTTTTTCCGCAATATACAATATGTGCTACATAGTTTGGTGAATTTGGTTGGTCCGTAACTCAAGTTTTTGAGGATACCTCTTCAGTTAAGCAGCTGCTTTGAGATATGATAAGGTGCTTGTGTTCCATTTGGTGTAAAAGCACATGGTCTTTTTAAAGAGATGTCGCTTTTAGATCTATCAAGGGATGGGATAGTGTCAGAGATGTAAGTAACAACCAATCATGTGCCTTCAGTCAAAAGCAAGCTTTTGAGAAAGTTAATTCATGATATGATATTAAGCCTCTTTTAACTAAGTAGTCTAGAGTTTGATAATTGTTTTATATCTTTCTAATAGAAGTTTAATCTAAGCATATTGCAAATATGGGACTTTCAACTATGCATTATATATTCTTTAAACCCAAAAGGTTTTCGTGTGAGGGAGCACACACACACACACACACACACACACATATAAGTCATTCATGTGCCTTCACCTCACCTGAAAATTTAAGGTTTTAAGAGATTTGGTTCTTGGAAGGTAGCTTTGCTCTTTTTTTTTACACCTTTTGTTTTCCAATTTGCAGGTGGATTTCTTATCTTGTTTTCCATTGTATTCTCCTCCTTTATGCCTTACTAAATTGCTTCTTTTATGAAAATTAAGTAAGCTAGTATTGAGAAAATTAGTGTAGATGAGCCATCATCCTGACCTTTCATAGTTTTAAGATCAAGATCCTTTCTCCCCACTTATATATTGCATCATATAATGAGTTGGGCAGGCTTCATAAAATGAAATGCATAATTGAACTTCAGCAAATGGCCTTGTGGATATGACAGGTCCCTTAGAATTTCTGTGTGGTAGAAACTTAGGAAAATTTGCAGGTTTGATGATCTAGATTTTGTCATTAGTTTATGAAGCAATAAACCTTTCAAGTAGGCCTACATTTTTCTCTTTCACATAGTGAATTTAGCTAAGCCACGGATGCAAGTATGCAACACAAGCATGTTCCTATAGTAAATTTAATATAAGCTTTTTTGCCTAACTATCCAAGACAGTGGTTTTTGTCAGAAGACTAATGATATACATTCAGCAAATACTACTTCATCACTTGTAAGTTTCTTATGAATAACTTGTTATTTTCTTGCAGGTAAATACACACCTTACATCACGCCCAATATTACTCACTCGGCATGGAGAAAGTCAGGATAATGTGAGAGGAAGAATTGGTGGAGATACTGCATTAAGGTATGTTCTCATTTTTGGCTCCTTCTGTCTCTATTCAGTTTAATGTTCAAAATTAATAAGGATACAGGCTGAAGCAAAGGAAGAGATATTAATGAAAATTCCTGTTGTAGTTTTGCTGAAAAGAGGAATTGTCATAACATTATACCTATTGTTATTGCATTTTGAGTCTTATTATGTTAGGATGTATTAGTGAACCCGGATTTTTGCATCATCTGCAGTTTTAAGATTAATTAGGGTATTAGTGAAGTCCCTGTTCACTTTTTTCTGGCCTTGTTAAACTAATTCATGACATTTCATCTTGCTGTGGCTTACCTTTTTATGGAATTTTAGATACATGTTATCTTGAAAAAGTAAATATTTTTACGTTGTTAATGTTAGGTGTTACTTTTCTTTCACACATTGGGCTAGGGGTTTCTCCTTTTACTGCTTCTATGTTAGGGTGTACCCACCACTTTTCTGAAAATAATCAAATAAGGCACGCTGCTCATTGATGCAAAACTTAATTGAACACTAATTTTAAGGAGACTTGCAAGGAGAAATTCTAAAATATTTATAGTTCCTCTATCTTTGAAATGTTTCTTCTCTACAATGTCTATCTGTAAGGTGAAACCTGGTTTCTTTGACACGAATTGCTGTGAAATTCTAGCCGACTAACTGGAACACAATGCAATTTATTTCACCAGTGAGACTGGAGAAATTTATAAAAAGAAGCTTGCCAACTTTGTTGAAAAGCGTCTCAAATCAGAAAGAGCTGCTTCTGTAAGCCTTTTCCAACTGTATAGATTCAATTTCTACTTTTTCCCATAGAATCCAATGCTTAGAAGAAGTTGATGCTTCAATATGTCATGTTCTGTCTGGTGATATTCTTTTGTTTTCTTTAGCTGCATATAACAGTTATGTTATACTGTGATCTAGTTTAAATAATATATACTACTTAATCATAGGGAAAACTGTCAAACAACATTGTAGTAATATATGTTAGTTATTGATATTGATTGTTAGATATAAAATCATTCATTTGCCTCTACCGATTAGCTTAAACTTTTGGGAGAGATGATTCCATGACATGGCATCAGAGCCACCATGACTAAGAGATTAGTGGTTCGATCCTTATTATACCCTAATATGAAAATGTTCATGCTCAAATCCAAAAGAGGCATTTGTGTAAGAGGGTGTGTTAGATGTAAAACCATTCATGTGCCTCTACCTATAAGTTTAAGTTTTTCGGAGAGATGGTTTTCTTGACATTGTTATAATAGTAACTTTTTCTTTTTGAATTGAATATCTGATATTGAGGAGGGTGAGGGTTGGGGATTCTGAAGTCTGAACTGTGTAGGCTTAGCATTGAAGTTGAAGTGGAAGGTAATAATAGTAGTGTTACAATGAGAAAATTCTTGTTAGGGCCTCATGTAAGATCTAATGAAGACCTGTTTAGGGTATCAATCCATAAAAGATAGTTTTGTGGGTAGGATTAGGGAACATGCAAAGAGAAATCCTAGGTTCATTTCCTTAAAGGAATAAACAAGTTTCAGTTTTTTGAAACTGAAAAAAAAAATATTGATTATTAAATTTTAAGGCAAGGCCCATGTGCAGTGATGTTTACATTCAATAAGCATGGAGTAAGAAGAACGTGAGGAATGTGAAAGAGCATTCTTTTTACATTTGGTTATTGTTAAAGTTACATTAGTTTAATGGTGAATCACTTCACATATCAGCTTAGTGAATGAATGAGAATGTGAAAATATTGAAATGATGAATGACTTGAGATATATCTAACTGGTGTATAGATATGGACTAGTACGCTGCAGCGAACAATTCTGACAGCAGGTCCAATTGTTGGATTTCCTAAGGTTGGTGTCATCCTTGAGCTTTCGGCCACATGCAGTCACGTTATTCAAGTCAAGAAATATTACAAATTAATGGTGTTCCTCCTAACCTTCATATCGATGTGTATGTTAGATTCAATGGCGTGCGCTTGATGAGATAAATGCAGGGGTGTGTGATGGGATGACATATGAAGAAATCAAGAAGAACATGGCAGGGGAGTATGAGTATGTCACAAACTTGTAGCCTTTGATTGTTGAATGCAAGTTCATGGTGGGAGGCTGGTAGCACAATGCTGCTTGAAAAATCTTCCAGTGCATATTGTTATTTTATCTTTTGCTTTTCTTATTGCAGAGCCCGCAATAAGGACAAGCTTCGGTACCGCTATCCTCGAGGGGAGTCTTACTTGGACGTCATTCAAAGGTTGATACATTGTATCTTTCAACATTATACTAACGATCACTTGTTTGATGGTAAATAACTTGAGCATTAGTAACAATGCAGGTTAGAGCCTGTAATTATCGAGCTTGAGCGACAACGAGCACCTGTTGTTGTTATATCTCACCAGGTTTTACCCATGAAAAGTGAACTTATTTTCTATATAGGCCCTATAGTTGACTAATTTTAATCATTGAGGTTCTTCATTGTTTTTATTATTGCAGGCAGTTTTGAGGGCTTTATATGCTTATTTTACTGACAGGCCTTTGAAAGAAATTCCACATATAGAGGTAATCATGTATTCAAATTTTGCTGAATGTGATGTTCTTACTCTCATATGAAAGATGGAGTTGATGCATAAGCCTGGCTGAGATCATGGCAAATGTTTGAGAACTATAGTAATTTTGGTGTTAGATTCACCATTCCATTTTGAGAAACTTTATAATCAATCTTGAATTTTTACTAGTGGTGTTTTTATTTGGATTAGCTTAGTTTGAATTTGAAACAGTTTATAATCTAAGGTTTAATGGAACAAATTTTGAAAGAAAAAGATGATTACTTTCCTTGCAAAAAGTTATGAGCTTAATTTTGATATATTAACAGTGTAAAACACTTTTACACTATTATCCAACCAAAATATTTTATTTGAGTGACTTTTCAAGTATTATGATAGGAGAGTCAACTATCATAGTTGATGTAAAAATACTTAATTGGACGATTCTATAAAAAAACTTTATAATGTCTGTGCATAAAAATTAAATCCAAAAGTTATTGCCAAACATGCATGGTATATTTAACATGAAGTTTGGTCATTTATAGGTGCCTCTACATACGATAATAGAGATACGCTTGGGAGCTACAGGGGTCCAAGAGAAAAGATACAAACTAATGGATTGAAATGCTTAGATGTTGAAGAAAAGCTAGGGCAAGGGAAGATGTTGAAGTAAACTTCATCATTGTTTGGTTTTTTTTTTATATTTTTTTTTGTAATGAGAAAAAAAAATGTTGAATTGTCTTGTAAATGTAATCCTATTAAACCTCCTTTATTCATTTTTATGAACATTTTTAAATAAAAACTAAATACGACCTATGATTCGAATATCATATTCATAGGAGGTCTTCAGGTGGCTGACACTACGATGAACTACTTGAATCGCTACTACCTTTTTGTTTTTTCCCTAAAAAATATCGCAAGAGATTTGTGGTTACATTTTACATTCCATTGCAAAAATGAGAAATTTTTGCTTGGCTATGAGGTTTTAAGGAGGATTGTGATCTATCCAATGATGAAATGTTATTTTAGTTAGTGGTAGGATCCATGCTTTTATTTAAAAATGTCGTTTTATTATTGGATAGAGTATAATTGTCATCTTACATTTTGATGATACAAGTATTTCTCTTGCAAAATTGAGAGGCTGACATCTGTTGTTCTTGATTAACGCAAAGTATTGCCCGTGATAAGAAATTTACAGAAGAAATTAGAAAAGTTATGGCATGCTTTTGTAGGAATATGTTAGATTGTTATCATTTAATTTACTGAGTAGCATTTTATTTATGAAAGTAGATAAGGAATATGTAGAAGATATTCGTGATGGGTTTTATTACTAACATAACAATTATTCTTTTTATGATTTTTAATTATAAAATAAAAAAAATAAGACATAATTATGTTTTATAGGTAGTCTGGTTTTAGTCTTTTTTTTTTTTTTCAGTTCTTGGTATCTCTTTTCCCCTAATATTATGTTTTTAATCCTTCCATTCTATAATTAGGTCTTTAAAAATAGTTTAGAATATATATTTAATATTTAAAAATATTGAACCTTTTACTTTTTATCCTTATAAATATCTTAAAAATTTTCCTTTGATCCTTATCAATATTATCACTTAATAATATAAATTAATGATAGAGATAAAAAATTAAATGTTAGAAAAACAAAAGACTAAAAACAAATAAAAAAATTTAAAAGGATTAACACCAAAATTACTTGTGATGCGAAAAGATATTTAAACGTACTTAATTTATAAGTTAATAACTTTAAGCATTAACTATGAAAGAAAAATAATATTTGTACTTTTATCTATTATTGGACAAAGCATGTATCTTACATAAATGAGTCCACAATTTATTTAATGATAAATAAGAAATGAGTTTATATGATCTCCTACACAATGAGTAGAAAAAAAAGTGAATATTAGGGGCTTGTTTGATTTGAATTTCTAGTTTTCAATTTTCATTTTCAGTTTTTCAAAATTTGTGAAGGAAAAATTGAAAATTTTCAAAACTGGAATTACGGGTCTATTTGATTTGAGTTTTCGATTTTCATTTTCAGTTTCCCAGAACTTGTGAAGGAAAAACTATGGGCCTGTTTGCTTTGCCGGAAACAGTTTTCGGTTTTCAGTTTTTTCAGTTTTTCATTCACAAAAGCTGAAAATTGAAAACTAAAAATTGTTTCCAACAAAGCAAACAAGCCCTATCATTTTCAGTTTTCTAGAATTTGTGAAGGAAAAATTAAAAAATTTTGAAAACTAAAATTCATAGTTTTCAAAATTTTCAATTTTTCCTTTACAAATTCTTAAAAATTGGAAAATTGAAAACTCAAACCAAACAAACTCATAATGTTTAGAATTTTCAATTTTTTTTTTTTACAAATTATAAAAAATTAAAAAATTAAAAATTCAAACAAAACAGTCCAGCTGGTTTATTATTAATTTTCAAGAAATTAACATGTCTGGAGCAACGTATTTAAGCTGACCTTTCGGGAAAAGCTGGTCCTGAACTGAAAGATTATGAGTTGCGCAGACTGTTAGCCTCTGCATTTGCAGGCCAGACGTTTACATTAAAGAGACAGCAAACCAAATAAAATTTCCACTTTTTGTACAAATTTGTAGCGACATTTCTCATACAAGTGTTTAATTACAATATCTTCTTATAATATATTTATAATATAGAAAAAAAAATGATGGGCTCATTTTAATTTATTTTATTTTCTTTGACCTATCATCTTACTTGTCTTCTTTCTATGATATAAGTCAATTATAGGAAAATGCTATACATTTCACAAATGTCAAATTAATTTAACTGCTGTAGAGCGATCCAATAGTAAAAATCAAAGTATTCTTTTTAGGAATAAAGAAGGCACATGCGTAATGATTTCCAACTCCTAAAAAACCTATATCAATTATGACCTGTGTTTTGGAACAGGCCTTTTTTCTTTTTTTTTTTGTCTTTAGGTCCCTCTTTACATAAAATGGCACCAGTATATGGGTACAATCGCATCATGGCAAAGATGGTTCACGAGCCTATACTATGCACTATAGTACTACACTAATATACGCCATGCCCACTCTATAGACTAGAAAGGGATCAATCCATCGCCAGAAACATGCAGCAAAATATGGTGGAATCTATGCAAAGATCGACTGCTGCTATAGTGGACTTGGTATCTCACTATCACTAGGGTGGTATTAAAAAAGTGAAAAATAAAAAATAAAAAAAATAAAAGAAAAGAAAGGACATGATAGTGTCTGGTTCCATTCACATGGGACCCCTGAATACCCCCGTTGATCTCTTTAAAACCGCAATTGTGGGCCCCATTCTCAACCCCACCTAACCCCGAAAACACAAAAGAAAAAGTTAAAAATAAAAATAAAAGTATTGCCAACCCCCTCTAATATTGACAGCATTTAATTTATATAAATGCATGGAGGGCACAGAAAGGTACAAAGATATGAGTTAAGCATAAGAAAATTGTGAAGGGGGGCTTCCATTTTCAAGATTGACTTTGGCTTTTATTTGTTGCAATTTGCAGTAACAAGATTTTTTCTAAGTCATGACTCCATAAGCTCTTTCGCCTTGGGATTCTTACTCCAACCTCACCAAATTCAACTAATTAATAAAAACTATATACTATTATTATTATTATTGTATAAATAAATATAAAACCTTCCACACGAATCCATAATAAAACTCAACCACCCCTCCATTGCCCTTGCCTTCACGAGTGCTTCATTTCTGTGCCCCCACTTTCATTTTTTTTTCCCCTTCTCTTGATCTCCATGCACCAGTCTCCATTACACCCTTGGATATAGGGATTCTTCTTTGACTTCAATTGCACCTCTCAACCTCATGCCCTTCACACGCTATAGATTCCAAGTCCACAAAGCCATATAGAGTTTTATAGGCCATAGTGGTTGCCAACCATCACATGCTATACACAACCAACGTTATATGCACAAGAGGTAGCATAGCAATAGCATCAACCCACACCCTGATTTATTATTCCCTTCATTTCATTATCACGTAAACTCTTTTCACACACAGACACACACAACAAGAAGTTGCAAACACAAAGCAACATTGAACAATCAGAACGAGATTCTCAACTGAATTGTTCGCCAAGTTCAAACCTTCCCACAACAAGAATCTACCCTTTTGCCCCATTCAAGCAAAGCACCCTTAAACTTTCACCTCACTACATCATTTCCACTTCAAAATGCAAACCCAAAACGGGTCACCCGACAAGCACACTAACCCACTGAGTCAACTGGCTCAGAATATGTTCTCCAACAACAACAGCATTAACAACAGCACCATCATGCTTGCAGCCATTGTTTCTCTTCTACTTGTCATCCTTTTCGTCCTTCTTCTCCACATCTACGCCAAGTGGTTCCTTTCTCAGTCCCACCCATCACAACTGCAACATCGCCGGCGGCCTCGCCGTCGCCGCCGGCGTGTCTCCAGCATTATGGGGCCTTCTCAGTTCCACCACGTCCGCATAGAAGACTCGCCCTTTATAACCAAAGGGCTCGACTCGGCTACGGTTTCGGCGATTCCCATGTTTGTGTATGAAGCTGGGGAAACAGAGGAAGCACGGGAAACAGAGGAATTGGAATGTGTGATTTGTTTGAGCGGTTTTGAGGAGGGTGAAATTGGAAGGAGCTTGCCGAAGTGTGGCCACGCTTTTCATGTTGAATGCATTGACATGTGGCTGAGTTCTCATTCCAATTGTCCAATTTGTAGAGCTCCTATTGTTTGTGGTGGTGTTGCTCAGAATGATTCTCAATTGGGTTATGTTGATGGGGATGATCATGATCATGATGGTGATGGCAATGATGGTGGTGTGCTTGAGATTGTGATTGGTACTCCAAGTTATGAGATTAGTGAGAGTGAGCTTGGGAATGAGAGTGGGAATGATAATGTTGGAGGAGGTGGAATGGTGAGTGTTGGTGTTGGTGGTTCTGTTTCAGAAACTCCATCATCTTTGTTGGGGTGCTCTTTGAAGAGAATGCTGAGCAAAGTTTTTGTATCATCCAATGTAAATGAATTAGATGGTTCACAGTGACATCAACTCTCTGTCAATGTCTATAGTTGTCTACACAAACACCATGATGATAGAACAAACAATCAAATCACTACCGGGATCAGCCAAATTCTTTACAGGTTACTTTGTTGGCTTTGGTTTAATGCATCTCTTTTTTGTGAAATTGTTTCTTTTGAAGATGTCAATTTTTCTTTTTTCTTTTTTTCTACTATCTATTTATTTTTTTCTGCTCTGGCTGAGGAAGAATTCAATCATACACCCCTCATGCACACCACAAACCTGTGCAATACTCACACAGGCAATGCTCAATTTTACTCTTTCAATTTTTCGCATTTTTAATTTGGTTGGGAAATTTTGGGCATCATTGGGTGGGGTGGTCTTGGCAATCCTGCTTTTTTCATACCCAACATTGATTCCACTGTTTGATGAATATTTTCCATGGATCAAATTTACTAATTGACTAAACCTCACTTTCAATTTGGTTGTGTTTCCGTTGCCAGCAATGTTAGGAACCCTGATAGGAAAGAGTAGCTTCCTCTAACCAAAAGATAAGGCCAACTGTGAAATCCTACCTATATATTTATAAACATAGGTGATAATCTAATCAAATTTTTATATTTATATGAGTTTTCAAGTTATAATTATAAAAATTATTCATATTTATTAATATGACAATATATAATTTAATGTCAATATGCATCATATATCATTTATAATAAAATTAGGTTCTACTAATTTTTGATCAAGACTCATTAAGTCATTTTGGAGTTTTTTTAATTTTATTATAAATATGCTTAAATCTTAAATGCTAGATTTTTACATATGCAAGGATTTTCCCAAATGTATTATTATTATTATTATTTTGGCTACAGGCTCCTTATCGACTACTAGGAAAGAAGTGACAAGAGTAGCTTCCTCAAACCAAAAGATAAGGCAGTAATTTGGCTACAAGTGCTGTATTAGTTACCCAATCTGTCATGACTGATAACACTTCCTAACATCAATTGATTGTTCTGAAATCTGAAGTCTATAAACTTGTGTTGTTTCAATCATGAACAAAATAACTAGTAAAAAATTATGTGTCTGTGGGTGGCAGAAAACAGATGTGATAGCATTAGGGAAGGACAAAACTCTCCGTACAGCATTCCATGTTTTCTGGTCAATGTTTTTGAGCTCCCCATGCAAGACTTCAATTTTGTAAAGAGTTATGCATGACAATTCACGTTTCATTGTTTCATTTATCATTAGATGAGTTATGAATCCCATTTAAGTGGGATTCATATCCAATTCAATGATAAATTAAATATGAGTTGATATAATGCCCCATTCGATAAATAATATTTTTCTTTTATGATTGTAGCAGTAGAAAAACCTGCCACAAGTGAGTGAGGCCATCTACAATGACATTTGCTTTATAGTATTTAATGGAGACCTTGGCTTTATGGCTTTGGCCTTGCCTTATCAATAGTATTTAATGCATTTGTTAACAATTGATATTTGGCGTGGATTAGTAGCGCATTGACTGTGATGATAAATGAAAATATTGTCACCCCCAATCATATACGTTAATCTCCCGTTCGTTTACACTTAAATCTCAGACGAATAATATTATTGTCACTTATCGATCAGTATCACTATAATATGTATAACTACAATATACATACGTGATTCTCCATTAATCAATGTGAAATTTCCACGGTCACTGCATACATTCCTCTTTTTTTTTTCTTTTTTTGATAGAACATACATTCCTGTATATCAATAGACATTAGACATAACTTGCAAAATATATCCAAATAACATAACTTTAATATATACAGAGATCAGAGTAACGAATGGATTTTTCTTGCCCAATTTTAGTCAATCACATATCATCTTTTTATTTACATATACATGAAAAATGATACTTTTATATTATTTTTTTTTGAATCGTTTTTGTGCTTCTTTCTTTTAAAATAAACAAGACATAAATAATACTCATTCCAATCCCCCCCCCCCTTCTCTTCTCCCGTTCTTTTTTTCTCTTCTCCGTTAAACTATAGAAGTGTGAAATACTGAAGGTGATGAAATATTGTGTATAGATATAGATGTATTGCTAGGGATGACAAATATTTTTTCAACCCTTTCCATGGGGCACCCACCCTATTGGCCCTTCTTGGGTCAAGTTTAAAACCCGCCACGATATGGGGAGATTTTGCCTGTGGGTCGAGGCGGGTGCGCATTTAAGGTGAACCCATCTCTATCTGTCCCACATCCTATATATATTTAAAAAATTATAATTATTAATATATTATGTGTGTGTATATATGTATATAATATTTTAATATTTATAATATTAGTATATAGCTATATATATTTTTAAAAGAAAATTACATAACTCTAATATACTAATACAGTAATTTGTAATTATTTATTTTTTTATCAAGGATATTCTGTTATTTTTTTATTATGGATGATTGTTACTTTATAATTTAAATATTAATAATAGTTGTATTTTATATTTTATGTTTGATTTTTAGGTTTTAAGATAATTTTACAGGTTTTTTTAAAAAATAGTGGCGCAGGGCGGGTACCCATAGCGCAGGTTTGCATTTAAATTAGTAAAATTCACAGATAGGGACAAAGCTGAGTGAGATTCATATTATCTGATACGGTATATTAATGGATTGAGCAAAAATCCGTCACCACCCCACTCCCACCCCTGCAGAGTATTGCAGCTGTAATGGACCTTTCCCCTCTTCTCAGTTCTCATGCTTCTCTTTTTGCCCGTTTCGGTTTTGACCATGTCACCCCTCGAAAGTAGCAACGCAAGGCAAATACTGGTTGTCAATATATATATATATATATATATAGGGGGCAAATATGTTTTATGGACAAACATCATGGGTAATTTTACTTCTAGAACTCTTCCATGAAATTTTATATATCATTTTTACTCCATTATCAAACGTATCTTTTAAGAATATTGAGTTGAAGCATAAAAATGAGGATAAAGTTTTAATTATTGAGCGTCATATGTAATTTTATACAAAATCAATCATAAAAAATTAATCCCCTACCCTCCAACCAAACATCTCCGCAAATTCAGCTACAAAATTGTCTCGTATAGGGTATTCAAGCTATATTGGTGAAGATAATGTTCGTATTTTGTATTCCAACGGAATTTTTAACAAGTTTAAAACTTCAAACTCGTACTCGGAGTATTTCAGGCTCCTTCTCTCACGAAATCTTTAATTGAATACATATACATGCTTTAAGCATAGTTTATTGGCTTCAAATCTGATCCCTTTACAATTTGAGCTTCAATATATTTAATTTTGGTAAGAAGATGTAATTTTGAAACTACAAGTTAGAACTTATGAGTCTGAATTTCAATTGATGGATAGATATTTGGTTTTTTGGTAAAGAAAATGAATGAAAATAACAAATTTGAGAATGGATAGATATTTGGTTTGATAAAATAAGTTGAGTGAACAGCTTAATATATTTCTTGAGACTTGAGAGGTTATATTATTATGTGATCAAGATATGAGAATCAATCACCGTGCATCATTTGGCTGGCGTCCATTGATAATGTTGAATTATGATGAAGAAATATATGGTGACCCAAGTGCATGATCGAGCGAGTTAGGTTACTAAATACATGAAAGTGGGATCACCGCTTCACTTTCAATGTCTCTAACTACTCTATTAATACAGCTATAGAGAGAGAGAGAGATGTGGAGTTGAAAACTCTCCTTTTGACTTATACAAATATGCATGCTATTGTATAACTACTCACCAAATAGCATTTTTCAACAAGATTTCTTCAGGAAGTATGTATTGTTATTAGTTCCTAATCATTTGTAATTTTATTAGTTTTCATACCGATGTTTTAAATATTTGTATAGATCCAATTAATTTCTTTTCAAAAAAGATATAATATATTCTTATGTTACACTTTATATTTTGAGGTACATCTTTTTCATATACCAAACAAAGTAACATGAATTGTCGGTTAAATTACATGTGCATATCGAACATGACGTTATAACATTATCAACAATTTAAATGATAATAGTCTTTTTGAGTAGTAATCTAGATTACTAGTAATCTTGTAAGATAATGTATCAAATGCCATCTAATATTCAAAACACTGACCAATGCAAAAGACTATTTTATCCTCCAACATTTTGATGCGAATTAAATTGATCATTTTAAATCAATTTTTTGTATGATAGACCTGAATTCAGGGATGCTTATAATGACTAATGAGGCTTCACCTTGCACATCATGATTAATATGAATTTAATTTCATGCATGGTGAATGAATGTAAAAACAAAATTACATATAGATTTTTAATCAAATATTGTCATACCTCCATACAAGTGTTTGATTAAATCATTTCTACTTGAATATCTTGCAACAAGAATTACGTGCGATTATATTACAGTACGAAACTCTTTTGCATTAACAATGCATTAAAATCAAACTCAATCAATATATAACAAGTGAGTCCAATCCAGTATCACACATTGATGGTGATCACACTGCATTGTACAAGCATTGGACATGTATAAAGAGATAGATCTCCATTTCTCGTGACTCATCAATTGGAATCGCCATGGTTGAATGACAAAGTTAATTCAGCTTCACCCTTCCTCTCGAAATTCCATCCCCGTAGACGCCATGCAATTGTAGGTACGTTCAGATTTTATTTTATTTTTTTATGAATTTTCACTTCTATCTGTCACACGAAGATATATAACTATTTCCGAAATGAAATTTTGAGATGTTATTAGCAGTAAGTAAATATAGAAAAATTTATGTGATGTTATATCTAGTTTGCAGGCTTAAATGTTATATGTTCTTTCTTTCTCTGGCAATGCAAATTATGTATTTGATTGTGAATTTTGTTGTTGGGAGCAATTAATACAGGTGGATGTGGCATGTGTGTCAGTGCACATGAATCAATTTATCATCCTAGACTTGCGCGGTATCGTCGCCGAAGTAATTACATTTGCATAAGTTAGTGCATGAACTGCTTGAAGGAACTTTAATGGAAAAAATAATTTATCCATGGTATTTATATAGGTGATTTATATTAATATAATAAAATGGATAAATTTACTTGTATATGGTATTTTAGAATCCGCTATTAAGTTATTGCATGAGCTACTTGAAGGAACTTTAATGGGAAAAATAATTTATATATGGTGTTTGTATAGGTAATTTACACTATTATAATAAAATGGGTAAATTTACTTATATATGGTGTTTTAGAATTCACCAATGGCAGATTTAATAAAAAAATATTATTTTAATAGGTTTTGAATTTGACTTTGACAGCAAGATTTTATTTTAACATTATTTTATTGAATCCACCAATAAAATAATATTTTTTACACTGAATTCGATACAGATTCAGTACACAAATATTTTTTTTATTGAATCCGTCAAAGACGGATTCAGTGTTAAATCTGCCTTTGACAGATTCTATACTGAAAGCATCATATTGTATGATTTTTTTTTCAAAATATCATATTAATATAAATATACCGCTTAAAAATCATGTTAAAAAAAAAGCCACTTTAATGAAGCTGCTCGTATGTAATCATACGATGCAGAAAAGATAGAGCACATGTGCCTTGCACGAGTCTGTTAATATATTTTTATAATTATTTTTAATAAAATTTTTCTCAAACAATATAATAACAATTTAAAATTAAATATAAGAATAATACTTCCTTTTAATTATTTTCGATAATATTTTTGGTATTATATACGGGTTTTTTTTTCATGCTGGTTTTGAGGGTATAAAATGCATTGATATGGGTTTAAAATTTAATTCACGGGGCTGTGACTTTTAAAAATCTCGTCACAAACGTGTTTTTTTTTTTTATATATAATTGAGTAAAAAACATTTCATGAAAATCTCGTCAAACCTTCTTTTTAAAAACCGAATAAAATAAAAAAATTTCAATCAAATCTTGCCAAACTCTTTATAAATTAATGTCAGCGGTGAGATTTCAGAAAAAATCATGTGTGGCGAGATTTTGAGGAAAAAATATTAAAATATTATACCTTTCTATAAACTCTTCTCGTCTCATTCGATAAATTTTGTTGATTGTGGATGTTGTTTTAGTCCGAGAATGCTCTCTATGTGTGCGTCAGAACACACAGTCGGTTGAGTAGAAAAAAATGGGTTAGAATAGGGAAAAAAGAGGATAGCGCCTCCTTCTTTTTATTTTCCTAATTCCATCGGTTTATATTTTAGCGTTTCTAGTCCTCTTAAAAAAATAGTGACCTGTGTCCGAAAAAAAAGTGTTATGTGGGTCTCAAAAAGGACAGCAGAGTAGAATTAGGAAAAAAAAAAAAAAGAATTAGCAAAGTAGAGAGTAGAATTAGCAACGTCGTTTGCATTAGTTACGCAGAGCCTGTAGTACAAAAGAGTGATCTGTGTCCAAAAAACATGAAAATAAAATTATCTTTTTATTTTTTCATTTTAAATAAATTACCGATAAGTTTACTAACGGTTAAGTAAGAATTTGATATTTTTTTATTTTTTTTCTTAAATTACTGATGGATATACCAATGAGTAAGTAAAGAAATAATTTTTTTTATTAAGTTTCTTTTTTTATTACATTAATTGATGGGTGAGCGTTGAAATAATAGTTATTTTATAATAATTTTTTAAAATTTCTTTTATTTAACGACGACTATGCCGACGAGTTTTTGAAATTTTAGAACGTTTACGAGCAACTCTTGAAATGCCCACAAACTCATCGGTAAACCCGTCGGTAATTAGTGAATAGCTAAATGCACCATTTCATTTACAGTTAACTTATCGATAACCCGTGAATATTTATCGAACAATGCCCTTCTCCTTTCCCATCTTCTCTCTCTCTCTCTCTCTCTCTCTGTGTCACCACCACCTTATCTATTGCCATTCACTGTCACTAGAGCTTTGTTCGTGAAACCAAGACCACCATTGCAATCTATGTACCTTGGTGAGCATTTTAACCAATTTAGTTTTTTTTTAATTTGTTTTAGTGTTTTCGTTTGTTTTGGTTGCCCATCGTGTTATTTTTTAATGCATTGGAGAGTAATTATTGTTGATATTTTTTTTAAATAAGGAGTTGTGTTGGAGGGTGGCCTTGACTGTATTGATATTGAGAGCTTTGGTTTGCCATTTTTTCCTTATTTTTATTTTGTATTTTCTATGCATCAATGTTTATAAGTGCGAAAAAATAAATATTTGTTCATATTGGATTTTTAAGATTGGATTTGGTTGGATGCAAGAAGCTTTTCATTTTTTGTTTTTTGCATTGCAGTAGAGGTTAGCAACAAAATCTTTGTTACTTATATGCTCTAATATATATGTAGGATATAAGCTTATTTTCTTTAGGATAAAATTATAGGAAATAGGGATTGCATGACTGGGGAAAAGGGCGTACTTATTTCCATTGTTTGTTGTAGGATTCTTTGTGTTTAGGGAAATTGCAATATATGCATATTGTGGAGTTATAAGGGATGCGTTCTAGAATGATTTTTTGGATTATGTAAATCTTATGTAATTGTTAAGATGTAACTGTTTAATAATATTTATTATTGTTGAATACACTGAAATATTTGATGACAGAAGCTCCTAATTTAAGTGGAGATACTGTCAAATTTTGTGGAATTATTTATTAGGGAAATAAAATTAAAAGTAATTGAATTAAGGTGTTAAATATTATATACAATAATGTTTTGAAATTACTCTAAATATCTCGATATAATTATATTTTTTTGTGGATTATTTAATTGTTTTAGTATGACTAGTAGATGCAGAAGCCAAGCCAGGAAGATCGGTTTACCCAGCACCTCCACCACCACTTCCACTACCTCTTCTGCCACCACTTCCCTTTTCACTACCTCCACCACCATCCCTACCACCACTACCCCTCTTTTTCAAATAATGCCCACTCTCAGGTATGATGACCCTCTAATTCAACCTTATTCCTAGTCACAGCCAATCCACAATAGTGACCCTATCTCCAGCCCTACCATTGGCCCGACTCCGAGCCCCACATCTCATTAGACCCATGCTTCCTTAGGTGGGTCACAGATAAGGGACCTAGATGGGAGGCTACTTGGCCCAGATGGTAGGCCGCTTAGACCTAATGGTTAGTCACTCTGCCAAATTAGGTCGGATGATAAAGACATGTAAGTTTGAACATATTTTCTATGACCTTTTAATTTTGGATTGTGTATGATGTTTAACATATTTTCATTGTATTAATTTAGTTGATCTATATAACAACTTTGATCCTTTTGCTAAGGGTCACCATCGGATTACGGAGGTTATACAGAGTAGGTATAACCTCTCGTGGCCTACTTGGACTAACATCCCCAGAGATGTTAAGGAGATGTGGTGGTATAAGTGGAAGATAAAGCTATAATTTATTCACTTATGTTAAAAAATGTTTATTTTATTTATTTGCTTATGATTAGTCATATGCTGTGAGTTTTATATACAATAATGTTTTGAAATTACTCTAAATATCCTAATATAATTATATTTTTTGTGGATTATTTAATTGTTTCAGTATGACTAGTAGATTCAGAAGCCAACCTAGGAAGATCGGTTTACCTAGCACCTCCACCATTGCCTCCCCCACCACGTCCACTACCTCTTCTGCCACCACTTGCCCTTTCATTACCTCCACCACCATCCCTACCACCACTACCCCTCCCTTTCAAATAATGCCCACTCTCGAGTATGATGGCCTTCCAATTCCACCCTATTCCTAGTCACAGCCAATCCACAACAGTGACCCTATCTCCAGCCCTACCATTGGCCCGACTCCAAGCCCCATATCTCATTAGACCCACGCTTCCTTGGGTGGGTCACAGATAAGGGACCTAGATGGGAGGCTACTTGGCCCAAATGGTAGGCTGCTTAGACCTAATGGTAGGTCACTTTGCCAAATTAGGTTGGACGGTAAAGACATGTAAGTTTAAACGTATTTTCTATGACATTTTAATTTTGGATTGTGTATGATGTTTAAAATATTTTCATTGTATTAATTTTGTTCATCTATGTAACAGCTTTGATCCTTTTGCTAAGGGTCACCACCGGATTACAGAGGTTATACAGAGTAGATATAAACTCTCATGGCCTACTTGGACCGACATCCCTAGAGATGTTTAAGGAGATGTGCTGGCATGAGTGGAAGATAATGCTATAATTTATTCATTTATGTTAAAAAATGTTTATTTTATCTATTTGCTTATGATTAGTTATATGCTGTGAGTTTTGTATATGCAAAGGTCCGTTTATATTTTGTTAGAGCATGAGACCACCATCAACATGGCTTAGAAGATTAGGTCCTCTAAGAAATTGCGACGTCACTGGGCATCCGACCTGACCTTCAAGGACAGGTCCCAAACCAAGTCTCATGGATCAAGCACCCAAGAGGGCTCCCAAAAGCGTCTAGTAAAAGCTAAAATTAGTGTTTTTTTTAAATTAGAATTCCCTCTAATCCAAAATTTAAAATTCCCTCTTAAAATTCAAATTCAAGACACTTGAGTATAATAATATTTGTTTGAATTAAAGTGTTTGTGAAATTGTTAATTTATTTATATTTAGCATTATTTTAATTTCTCTTTCATTGTGAAATTCCTAAACTACTCTTGCCATGTTACACTAATATCTCCTCACCCTTACCTACACTTACAAAAATAAATCAAAGAAACCCTACCCCTTCCCCATTAGTGTAACCAGCACTGCCCCCCTCCCCTCACCACTCTCATTTTCTCTCAACCCAAACACCACCCTACTCATTTGCATCTTCTTCGTTTCTTCTTTCCCTTCATCTCCATCCTTTACCCTCCACCTCTATCTCACCTCCATTCAATCCACAAATCCAAACCCATCCTTATCTTTTCCCTCTCAACACTAAGATCTTTCTTCATTTCCAGTTTGGTTTAAGAACCCAAGCTTCCCATCTCTCTCTTAGAGCCATAGTACTGTAGCAAAAGAAAGGAGGAAGATTCTTCCTTCTTCCATTCCCCTTGGAGCTTGAAGACCATCATTCCTTGTGCACCTTCAAGTTGGTAAGGGTTTTGTTTGTTATTTCTTATTTTGAACTTTTACTTTACTCTTGAATCCCTAGGCTTAGGTTAGTGTGTTCTTTGATTTGGAATGAAAATCTCTTTTAGATGAGTTGTACTCAATTTACATTACACATTTGATTATCTGTATGATGTGAAAATAAATTCTTGGGTTCCTCCCTTATTATGATACGTTCGGCCAGCAAGGATTAAATTGAGGAAATATGGGTTTTGTTTGTTCTATAGTAGGGATTATGGACAAAATGAGTTTATGTACAAAGACTAAAACTATAGGTAATATTAAAAGGCGCTAGGATTTTAATTGGTGCCTAATCCTAAGGATTTGTCATGTTCTTTTTCGGGATTTTCTTCTTTCACTGAAAAAATGCTCAAGAAAAAAAAAATATGTGTAATGATGTCTTTGATTTGTGGTGTTGATATTGTTCAAAAAGCATGTGTAAGAAACTTTCTATTACTAGCTAGTTTCATGTGCCAACAAGCTAATTCAAGATCAAGACTCTTTACTAATTGCTATTACTAAACCATAAGAGCAAAGTTGCCTTGACCATGCATGTTTCTCTTGTTTTTGGTCAAACTAGGGAAGTGTGGTTTTATCTTCATGATTACATGCCCTTTAGGTTTTTTTCCCAGGCTAAATGATTACTCAACGAAAGTACAAGAGATACAATAAATGAAATTGGGTTAATAACATAGCAAGAGCATTACTTGATACATTTAAAGATGTCAAAATGGGCTGAGCCCGCCGGGTTGGTCTGCTAAACTTGCCAATTTTAGTGGGTTGGGTTGAAGTTTTGAGTTCATCAAAAAATTTCAACTCGTCTAACCCGTCCCGCTTAACCTGCAGGTTTTGGCAGGTTGGGGTGGGCCTGGCTTGCGGGCCAAGTCTTTTTTTTTAAGAAAAAATTATAATTTATTGGTAAAAAAAGTAAGGAATATGTGACCTAAAAAAGAAAAAGTAAAAAATGTATATATTTATCAACGCAGTAACACTATACGGATGAGAGTATTCACTCAAAGTTAAAATTTAAAAATAAAATAGTATCAAAACTCACAAACAACACCATTAATAATAATATTTTTTAATCAAAGTTGCTATATAATTGTTATGAAACTTGAAAACTTGGGTATACATAAATAAAAAATATTATTTAAAAACTTTTTAAAAAAAATTCAAGAAAACATTAAAAAATATTTTTTAGAATTATTTTATTTTTTGGTAGGCCAGCCTGCTAACCCGCCAGCCTGCCCTAAAATAGGCTGGGCTAACTGTTTCAGCCCATTTTATTTTGGCGGGCTAGCCTGCCCTGTCTCTTTTTTTGCAAGCTTTTGGCAGGGTGAGTCTAAACGGTGCGGGCCAGCCCGTTTTGACACCCCTAAATATATTCAAATATAATTTTAGCTAAATGGATGATGTATTTTGTAACATCCTCTGCTGTTTTATGGATTGACGACTGTCCCCACAAACCAACACAGGTCTTTTCAGCATGTTTTGTCCCTACTCACGCTTCCTAGGAAAACTTCCCAAAAGGTCACCAATCCCAAAATTGCTCCAAGTCAAGTACGCTTAACTGTGGAGTTCTTTCAATTTGGGCTACCAAAAAGAAGAAGCATCTTGTTGGTATAGGTAGTACAAATCAATTCATATAAGCCCTCCTCAACTGTATAGTCCAATACCTATACAGTCTCAGGATCCCTCTCATTCGGGTGTGTGATCGATTCATTCATGTACCCCTCCGCTTAGAAGGCCTTGTGAAGAGTCGCTCCTTGTTCGTGCCTTCTTTTTGCACCGACGATCACTCCTCGCCCTCGTCCCTGGGCGTTATATATTTGGATAAATCAAAACATGGAGTCTCAGATTTAACATAATAAATAGAAATGTCCAAATTGATTGACTCGTGTGTAATGTGTGCACAATAATGAATTAATATAATAAATGATTTGGACACATAGGGTTCAAAGTGTAAGTGTTAGGGCTGTTAAAAATCATCTTCCCATTTGAAAAATCATATTATTTTGGAGCTTGAATGGGGTCTTGGAATTTTATTTGGCTCTTTGAAATTAAGGATGAAATGGAGTTATTACAAGTTTGAAGGTTGTGTTTAAAGTTTAGTGGGTACTAGAAAGTTAATTTAAAGCTTCTAAAACCAAGCTAAATTTTTAGTTTTTTGTTTATTGATGAGGTTTTGGTTTTTGTTAATTTTATTGATAAAAGTATTGTAAAATTTGATGATTTTCAAGACTAGCAAACTATATTGATGCTTTGATGCACTACAAAAAAAAAAAAAAATAGAGCCCTTATAACTGTCATGACCTAACTTGAGTTGTGATTAGCGCTTAGGGAATGTTTCTTTCCCTAGCAAGCCTTATAATTTTAAGTGGCTCACAAATAACATTTCCCCTAAAAACAAGCTTTTCAGAAGTGTAGTAAACACTTGAATAGACGAAATTAAGATGTACACTCATGCACATGGTTGCCTCAGTGACAAGTGCCAACCTTAGAAATACAATATATCAGTTTAGTATAAAAAAAAATAATACTATACACATCATCAAAACTATTAACTTATAGTCAAACTCAACATCTGTGGAGACCCTACCTGTGTATATATAGAGTACTAAAGAAGAAGCCTTAAAAGACTTCATGGCACAACTTAATCAACCCCTACAACAAGTGGCTCATCAAAAGGCATTTTCACTAGAATTCTGGAAGCAGATGGATTCAAGACTTGTCCCGGCCTGTATCTAAAAAGAGATAGAGAGCCGCAGAGTGAGTTATAAGAACACAATGAGGAGCAGATATACTTATAATTGGACGTGAAACGCATAAACAAAATTCATATTAAAAACATAACAAGACCAATCAAAACCTTTTTGATATAACTATTCATAGTAAAAACATAGCAAGTTAAGTGAAAACCTTTTCAATATAGCATTGTGAAATTGTCACGACCCACCTAGAGAACGTGACCGGCACGTGAGAATTTGGGTCCCCACGGAAGCCTCTGGTAACGTGACTGACTAATATGCATAAATAACCCAAATTTGTTTAAAATATGTTAAGTTCAACTAAAACTTGATAATATGGAATTATTTCTAAAACATAAATTCTGAACATAAATCTGCATAAAATCCATATTCTAGGCCAAAGCCAGACATAACAGAACAATTAACATAAATTCTGAAAATAATATCATGCATGTCCGGGGATCCTGCCTACACAATTTATTGGAGCACTACTAGGCTGACATAAATGACAATAAGCTCCACTTCAAAGCGAAGCTCACCAAGGAAGTCAGAGCACTCATGCGGAGGATTACGTGGTACAATGAACCTCAGAATCAGATCTGTAGGGAAAGGAAAAGAGAGGGGTGAGTTCATCAAAACTCAGTGAGCGAGCCTCCACTCACAACCCACATGGGACAATAACAAAATACATAACATATACATGCAATTGATGTGAAATATATTACATATATAATTACATATAAATTAATCAATCTATAGCAACAATTAGTAGAGAAACATGCATTATTCTCACATAATTATCTCGAAATGAATAGCTAACTGAGCCAATGGCTAATCTGATGGGCACCTAACTAGGTCCCATAAATGGACACCTCACTAGGTTCCTTATTGTGGGTGAGCTAGTCCTCTCGTGGACCACTTGGTACCAAGGTTAACGATCAATCCTGCAAATTGCTAACTCGCTGATCTGTTTCTCACTATTTATTGGCTAAAAAAATAATAGTAATAATTTCATACAAAACTGAGATTTAAAATATTTTCTAACTAATAAATAAATCTAAATAATTCATACAGCAAGCATGGTCCCATGAGTTTTCCAAAATAATTAGTTCTCATGATAATATTTCTAAAATTGACATAATTCATAACAACATGTTCTCTTGACATAAATTATTCTAAAATTTCATAAATAATTCATATAATTTGAAAATATATTAATAATGACCAAAAGTATGGTCATGAGCTTAAACCCACTCACCTTTGATAGTCAGGAGTGTGCTTCTACTAACAACTTGATTTTGGAAAATTGAAATGGTACAAGTAACCAAACTTGTCGATTAAAGGGAGGGAGCGTCACAACGTCTTAAGAGATGATTAGTTAGGTCCACTGAAGTTCGGCCACGAGGATTATGAGCTTGACAAGAGATGAATTCGGCCAAAAAGGGGTTTGGCTTAGAGGAGATTTGGCTTAGAGGAAATTTGGTTTAGAGAAATTTTTGGTTTAGAGGAGTTGGAAGCAAAACTTAGCAAAATGAAACTAAACATTTCTTACACACACACACACTTCTACACACATATATTTATACACAAATATAATAATCATAAATAATATTAGTGCTATATGTCTATACTTACTAATAATAATAAATAATATTAATGCCTACTACACTTAGTAATTATAATGTTAAATAATATTTGTGCTATTTACACTTTAATAATAATAATACTAATGCTAGCTACACTTAGTAATATTAATTATAATTAATGTTAGTGCCATATATCTAGATTTAATAATAATAATAACTAATATTAATGCTAGCTACACTTAATAATTATAATGTTAAATAATATTAATGTTAGGTGCACTAAATAATAATAATGTTAATGCTAGCTACACTTAGCAATATTAATTATAATTAATATAAATGCTATGTACACTTAATAATAATAATGCTAATGCTAGCTACACTTAGTAATATTAATTCATATTCTAACTATAATGCATTAACACTACTAACTATAATGCATATTTAAATTATAATGCATGCAACACAACTAACTAAAATGAATATACTAACTATAATGCATATGTATGCTCATAGTTTACTATTAACTATAATAATAATAATAATAATTATTATTATTATTATTATTATTATTTCATTATTTGGGATATCACAGAAATCTTTCCAAAACAACATCAAACTCATTTTTCATTGCACATTCAGAGAAACTCCATCAAATCACAATATAATCAATATATAATCTCTTTCCAAAAATATACATACCAAATATGTGAATAATCATATATATGAAACTCTTATAAGAACCAAATTCAATATCCCCAAAACTCATTCTGAGTAAAAACGGATAGACATGCGTTCATTGGCAACCATTAAAATGCTCATGTTTATTCTTGGGAAGCATCAAATGGAATAATCCCTGAATGGGCAGCCCCATCAACCAGACCCCAGCCAGATCGACATCATTCCCCATGCCTGAGTGGCTCCCATCAGCCTGACCTCAGCGTGTAGAAAATTACCACACATTTTGGCCTGCGTGTTGAGCTAGCAACCGTCCAGCTAGTTAGGTTCTACGAGGTGCACCACGTCCAACGTATCATTACCATTAGCATACAAATCCTATTCAAGGTCTATCCCAAAATTCTCATTTCACATTCACTTTTAAGAATCATCCAATTTCTAGTATTGGTTGCTAAATTCGAAACCTTCCTTTATAATATTTCAAAAGAATTAAAAAAAAAAGTTTCCACTACAAATTTCCAAGTAATTTATGTCTCATGTTCTTTATTACATTTATATGTCGTAAAACTTATAATTACTCTTCTACCTTCCTTCATAAAAGCAAAGTTTTGAAACCCAGATCAGACATCGAACTGGTCAAGGCAGGGGTTCAAAGGTATAACTGGGGGTCCAATTGGAATATAACCGATATATAATAAAACTTGTATTTATATAAATATATAAAAGTACAAAATGAAATATATGCCATAAAATAACTAAAAATTAAATTAGGTATTAACAAAATCCATAGAACATAACATATATAGTTCATCCTTTAATCAAAATAAACATTATTCATATGCATCAAATATCTCAAGTTACTACTTCCAATAGAACATAACATTAACTCACATACTTATAAGTGAAAACATAAGAATAACCATAAGAAGATTGTGATGAAGGCAGAAGTAGATTTCGAAGAAGGTAGAAGCATAAGCAGATGGAGGTAGGAAGTAGATTTCGAAGAAGGCAGATGGCAGATGGCAATGCAGGCAAAAACATTGATAGTGATAGCGAGGTAGGCGGCACAGTGGGTGACGCGAATGGAAAGGGCATAGCAGCAACAGCTCGCGATGCGACGGGCGACGGGCAACATGAAAGGCGAAGGGTAACGCAAACGATGATAAGCAAAGCGAATGACACTCATGCAAATGGAGGAGCACGTGAGTGGCATTAGCATTGCTCCTGTGCTTCTTATAGTTCTAACCAAGAAGAAACAAGAAAGGAAACTAGGTTTGTTCCAATTGACAACTTCCCCCATATTAGAAAAGGAAAGGAATTAGGAAAAATGAGATTTTAGGCTTAAAACAAAAAAAAAACCCCTAAAATGACACCATTTTGCATCTTTTTGCAAAAAAAAAAAAAAATCGGCTGATCGCTTGGACCAGGCCGATTTGACGGTTCCAAGCTATTTCTGTAACATCTGTTACATCTGGGCGTGCTTCGTATTGCCATTCCCAGTGTAAGTGTAACAATCGGCATGCAGATATTGTTCGCTTTTGGGGCCTAACTGAGCACCTCTCACTGATTTGCTCTTTCCCACTCTCAAGGGGAAAACCCGTCTGCATGAGATAGGTATCCACACCCTTATAAGGCATTCTTCATTTCCCTCCCCAACCGATATGTGACCAGTTCTACCCTTTTTAGTGGGGGTCCAGCATCTTCGCTAGCTGGCACATCGATCCTGAGACCCATCACTAAAGAACTCCACAGTTAAGCATGCTTGACTTGGAGAAATTTTGGGATGGGTGATCTTCCAGGAAAACATCACAGGAAGTGTATGAGTGAGGATAAAGCATACTGAAAAGGCCTGTGTTGGTTTATGGGGATAGTCGTCAATCCCTAAAATAGCATGAGATGTTACAAATGGTATCAGAGCAACATCTCTCCCAATACAGTGTGGTTTGGGGACGAATGAAATGGAAGCTGGTGAGCATGTAACACCCGGGATTGACGAGGGTGGGAAGTGCTTGTCGATGTAAGAAGGTACGAACAAAGACCAATTCTTAGCAGGCTTCTAAGTGGAGAAGTACATGAATGAACCGATTAAACACCAAAATGAGAGGGATCTTGAGACTATGTAGATATGGGACTATACAGTTAAGGATGACTTATATGAATTGATTGGTACTACCTATACCAATAAGATGCATCTTCTTTTTGGTAGCCCATCACTAAAGAACTCTATGGTTAAGCATGTTTGACTTGGAGAAATTTGAGGATGGGTGACCTCCTGAGAAGTTTCCTTAGGCCCCAAAGTGGACAATATCTACATGCTGGGTGTTACACTCACACCGGGGATGACGATACGTAGCATTCCCAAATGTGACAGATGTTACAGCCAATATCAGAGCCGATTATAGGATCGATGTGCCAGCCAGTGAGGACGCTGGGCCCCACCAGGAGGGGTGGATCTAGTCCTACATCAATTGGGGAAATGAACGAAGTATGCCTTACAAGGGTGTGGATACCTCTTCCATACAAATGCATTTTCCCTTTAAGAGTGGGGAGGGGAGGCACAAATCTATGAGGGGTGTCCAGTTAGGCCCCAAAGTAGGCAATATCTGCATACTAGGGAAAAGAGTATAATAACCTCATGGTGGAGCATCGAATTGCCTCATTAAAAACTTATCAAGAAAAAACCCAGTGGATCTCGATCAAGGAAAAACGAGTGTAATAATATTTCTTACCCTCTTTGAAGTATTACTTAAAATCTCATAATTGGTGTATTATAATTTTGTGCATACTCAATCACTTGAACAAATTAGATCAGTTCCTCTTATTAGTTGAACTATCTAAACCATGTTATCCTCATATAAAGTTGTGCAATTTTCATCTAATATAATCCATATGATAGTTTGAACATGTTGATTCATTACCCTTAGTCAGAAAGATTCACAAGCTTTGCATATTGCACTAATTTCTTCTTGATTTGAAGAAGTAACAGATATAGAGTCTATCTTGTATACCTTCAGGATATGACCATGTGTCTATATATAAAAGAAACATGTCTGATATTTACCTTTTATGCAGATTTGATAAACATCCTACTTGCTAATACACTTACAGGAAATAGATGTGATTTATATATATATAACTTCATAAGAATTTTCTCCTTTTAAATTGATTGGTGAATAAACATTCTGTTTGTTAAACAGTTGATCTATAGGTTTAGAAAATAACTTTATCCTTTTGAGATTTTTCATCTCAAACTCTTTCTTTAGATCTTTTCTGCTATGGAAACTTTTTCAGGAGTTCTACATTAACTAGATCAACTATAATGAACATAATTCTAAACTTCCTCAAAAACACAACATAAAATAGCATATATAGTATGCCATGGATATACCATCAATCTGCAACTTCATTTTTCCATATAGATATTCATTTGTATCCCACATGGTTTACACCTTCTAGGTGTCTAGACTATAGGTCCAAAGACTTCACATTTTACAAGTGAGGCAAGTTCAACCTGCACGGCTTCTTTCAATTTTGATCAATCATTTATTTGTCAATACTTGTTGACGATTTTTGCTTGAAGATCCTCATCATGCATAATGTACATTGTCGACATTAATTACTTATTGGTTCCATCTTTTTCTTGTAGAGATATAATTTATTGAGATCTTATCTTTTTAATGATTATTTTCAGGTACTTAAACGTTTTTTGGCATTTCAAATACGTCAAAATTTTGAACTACAACAAATGTCCTTACTATGTCTCTATTTTCTTTAACAAGAATTGTATCATTTGTTTCCATAAAATCATTTGGCCTCCTTGCCTCTCTTCTTTTTAGAGGATTTTCAATTTTGGAACTGACTAGTCTACTATGCTTCCGATGTGTGATTTTTACATTGATCAATTGTCCAACGGTAAAAATATAGTCTTGTTTATTAGTCAAATAAACAAGTAAGAATAAAGTAGAAGGAGTAAATGGTGATATACTCAAATAATAATAAAAAAATTAAGCAATTAATAATTATTGCTTTGTACCATACTCCTGCCTGAAGTATTTTCTTGTTTATTAGTCTCAAGACCCATTGAGTAAAGATGAATGTTAACATATAATATTCACGATAAATATCTGATACGAGCTTAGGAGGGCAAATGGATATTTCAAGACTTGAATTTTTTGTTTAATTTGTATCAAGCATAGGCTCCAGTCATGTTTGGCCAAGTTTGGTTTATTTATTTTATTTTATTAGTTTTTATTTTAAAATGTTTAAGACTTGTTTTATTTTATGTTTGTTAAACCCAATTGGTAGTGTAATAATTTGGGCCTAGTCTGGTAGGGTTAGGAAATAGATTTAGCCTAAATAAGAGGTATAAATACTTCAAAACTTGGCAGACACAGGTTTTTAGCTTTTGATGGAATGAAATTTCTTGGTTTCTTTTAAGAAACTTTGTGCATACGAGTGAGGTAGAGTGATTCCCTTGGCCTGTTGCATCAGGAAGCTGAATAAGGATTACAAGGTAGAGTGATTCCCTTGTAGTATTTTTATTTGGTTTTCAATCCTATCATCTATATCAATTGTGTGTTGGGGTTTCTGGGTCTTAATATCCACGGGGTTCCGCATCAATATCGTTAGGATGTCTTACCTCAAGCCTTCCTATTCACCACTGTTTATATTGATGCTATAATAATTATAATAATAATATAGGGGAAAATAAGATCAACCAAGAACAAGTGCGTGTAAGTGACATTGGAAAAAGAATTATGGTATTTCCAACTTGTATCTAATGCTCTCTCAATTTCCACCATAAACCAAGAATCCTAGAAGAATGAATCGTACCTGAACTATATTAACGAGCTTCTTCACTTTAAGAGCAAAATGGTGTTGATAATGTATTAGAAAAGATAAGACTTGGGAGAATGAATAATGGAGAAGAAGAGAGAATAATCTTATTGATTGTCTCAAAGGTACATATATGGAGTTGTTTATAGTCAAATGATGAGTGATATAATATTATATTAATTCATAATAGAGTTGTTTATAGTCAAATGATGAGTGATATAATATTATATCAATTCATAATAGATTTTTTATAATCTAATCAAATCTTAATTGAATGAGCTAAACTAAGACATGGATTTCTATAAATGAATAATATTTCATAACATAAACATTTGTTCACTCACAAAAATTGAGGACATAGACATCCTATGGGCCACCGAACTCAAAGATTGATTCCACTAGGAATCTTGAATCAGAACCAACGCTCCAGCAAGCAACCCACCTCTAATCCCCATCCCAAAGCACATCACGGACATGCAGAAGCGACCACAGAGCACCATGCTAGAGCACAAGGTCGATGTGCCATCAACGTTGCCAGCTGCTATCTGCCGCATAGTTGCTGGCAGCTTCTGTCCCCACTTGAGTCGGTGAAGATGTGCAATGAGGCAGTAGAGAGTGAGAGACCGGAATCAAGAAAGATAGAGATTAAGGTTAGGAAATAAGATTGTGAGATGGAGAGATATGAGAGACGGTGATTCTAGAACAAAGAAGAAAGGAAAAAAAAGTTTGAACCCAAGAAAGAAAGGGCCGGGGACGGTGGTCTTAGTGTTTCACACTTAAGGGTGTGCCTATGGTGTACCTCCCTCGTGGTATTCATCGGTGATCCCTAGTCTTCTTTTTATTTTACTTTTTATACCACTTCGAAAACAATCATCATACAATTTTTTCCTCTAATTCTATATAACTTGAGTTTGTTTTCACTATTAGTATTTTATTTTAAATAGGTATTTCATTTTAAACGGGGTATTACAAGAACTCTAACTTGATGTTATAGTTTTGGCTTGTTAAATGAGAGGTATTACAAGAACATGACTAGAGGTTATGTTCATAGGAGGCATCCCATGAACTACATGACATAGTGTAACTAATTCTAATGCAAAGTGTGGATCAGAGTGTTAGCATGATTTAGTTATGTCTCATAGGCCTTGGAATGCAAATCGAAGTATGAGTGGATGGAAATTCGAAGCTTTGTCATTAAATCTATAAAGATTGTGCATATGTTTCCTAATAATTTATGAGATTTTTTTCCATTGTGTTACAAGATAAGATGTCAGGAAGTTAAATTTAAAGTTTAAGTGAAGTTTCCCCCCTTTTATTCCCATTTAAATCTAATGACGGCTGGTTAGGTTGAACTCATCTTAGGCGATAGATAATGTGAAGGATAGGTGACAATTAAATCACCAAGGCAGTGTTGCGGTTGGTCGAGGTGACATGAGAAAAGGTGGCATGTTAAAGGAATTAAAGTCGAAGTAAATAAAAGTGCTAGAAAATGTGTCATGTCTTGTTTCCTTACTTTTTCATGCATGTTTCATGCTATATGTGTCAACATGTTAGTAATGCTATGATTTCCATTTTGTTCTTTGTTAATCAAGATATTTTTACAAGACTTAAAATATGTGTCACTTAAGAATTATAAATTGTGAATTGATTAAATGAACTAAATCATGCTCACTAATTTCTTAATTCAATCGAAGTGTCTGGAAACGATATCAATGATACTTGAACTATTTCGATGAGCTATCGGATCAGGATACTGAAGTCCCTTGAGTTTCACAATCTTGGTATTAGGGCATACTTGAGATTTAGATATCATCTTATTGCATATCTTTCATTTATTTTTCTTGGGCATGTAGACTATTGAAGTATTTCCTCTTATGTGTTAAGGTCGTCTAGTATTATGGATGAATGTATTTGAGACTAGGCCTTAATACTGGCTCTAAGCTAGGCTTTATTTACATTGTTCTGTTTATTAGAATATTATGTTAAGTTTTATGTGGCTTGAATTTGACGGGGCTTTTAAAATTATTTTCAATTAAACTAAACAAAGGAAGTCAAAATGTATAGATCTAGTAATTGGCCAATTTTAAATATGCATAAGAGGTTAATAATTAGAGTGTTACAAACTATACCATATGAACACAATATAAATAATGTATATATTATAGATATTATTGTACTAAAATATACAAATTTAATAAATTATTATATCAATATATATGCCATTATATTATCATATAAATAAATATGTACAATATTGATGTGAATAAAATTTGGATGATCACTAGAAAAGTATATGGATGATGGCATGGAAATTATAAGAGAAAAAAATTTAATATGTCATGATTTGTAGTTAATATGGAAATTGTAAGATATTGAAAGAGATAATCATTCAAGAACTAATAAAATCATATATTAATTTTTCAAGTTAAATTTTATTTTTATATACAAAAATTCTTCTAATAAAAGAAGAGTTGATAGTTAATATGGTAATTATTAGAAATAAGAAAGAGAGAGAGAGAGAGAAACATTTAAGAGTTAAATTAAAAAAAATCACATATTAATCTTTCAAATCAGAAATAAAATCTGGGTGATATACACAAAAAAAATTAGATGATAGTAGATAAAGTTTGAAAAAGAAACATTTTAAATATCATTTAATATTGAATATGCCAATTATTGGAATTCAAGAGAGAAACGTTTAAGAATTTAAGTAAAAATATATATATTATTTTTTCGAATCAAATTATATATATTAAAATCAAACTTTACATTTCAAGTATAAGATAGGATGTAACTAAACATATTTATAGATATTCTTCTAATAAAAGAAATAAAATCAATAAATTAATATATATATATATATATATATATATATATATAATATTTTCATATGGATAAATATGTACAATTTTGACTTAAGTAAAATCTAGGTGATCTAGATAGAAAAAATGGAAGTTAGCATAGAAAGTGGGAAAAATATATTTAAAGTATCATTTAATAATTAATGTAGTGACTATTAGAAATAACTAGAGATAGAGAAAAATTTAAGAATTAAAATAAAATATCATATATTAACATATTCTAAATTTTATATTAATATCTATATATTCTTTAAAACAATATGCTCTAAATTATACTAATATCTATGGTATTTTTTGCCTTGAAGTTACTGAAAGAAGAATTACATTTATCATTGATATTTTTCTTTAAATTTATAGTAATTATTGGAAATCAAGATAGTGAAGTATTTAATTTTATTAAAAAATCATATATTAATTTTTCAAATCATGTATTAATATCTATTGTATGTTTTGATCGAAATTCCTTAAAGAAGAATTACATTTACCTTTCATATTTATTTTTTCAAATTTTTTTTTGAGTGATTATTGTAAATCATTTTGATTTTGAATTAAATTTTATTAATCCTTATTTGGAAGAATGATGAATGAGCAATTGATATACTTCAAGATAATGTAAATTGAATTCATAATATTGTTGAAAAAATAATTACAATGCTGTCATTATTTTTGTCATACAGAAAGACCATAACAATATCAATATAAATTATTTGTGCTAGAAACAATAGAAACAACTAAACCTGAAAGTTAAAAATACATTGTTCCAAGATAATTTCCTAATAAGAAAAATAATAGAATTTTATTTATTGGCAACCATTGTTTGAAAAATCTGAAGTAGAAGTTCGTTCATTTAGTCATTGCTTTTCGAATTACACATGTATTAGCACTAGTGAGACAGTGTAAGGTAACATTTACCTAGAACTAATAAAGATTAAAATGGATAAAATAAAGAGAAGTAATACACACACACACTAGTCATTCAACTCATACGATGCACGATATGATAATAAAAGTAGTCTGTTGACCATTATAAAAAATAAATAATTTATTTAAATATATCTTATAGAAAATTGAGTATATAAATTTATTTTGAAAATAAGTTAATAGTTAAATAATTAAATAAATTGAAAAAATATAAATATATCATTGTATTTTATATCTTATATTGAATATCATATTTATAAGGTTGAAAAAAAATCTCAATAGATAACCCATAACAATAAAGAGCTTATTTTATGAATTATTTTTGCACATTTCGAAAGTTTAAATTGTTGAATAATGAAAAAAAATAAGTGAATAATTTTATTATATCATAAGCCGTTTATAAGGATAACAATGGGCATCTAAGACAGAGAGGACATTACCCATGCCCCATCTTTATTTAGAATTTTACCTCTCATTCCTAATCCTCATCAACGTCACAGGTTCTCATTCCTTTTTCCTCATAGGGATTTGAATCATTGCGCATATTCCTTGATTTATTAAAAGAAGTCTTAAAAGAAAAAAATTAAAAATATTTTGAAATTTGAAACATAACTATTATAATAACAAATATTAGTAGTGTAATATAATACATACATATATATATATATATAGACACACACACACACACACGTAATGCAAATCTAATATAGATAATTAAAAAAAATAAAGATAAGATAAGCTATCCTTCTCCTTGCTCCGTTTAACAAACGAGAACTCCAGCCTCATGAAGACAAAATATGTCCCTATTCTCATATCTATTATGAATAATCTCATCTCATGTGTACCCAATTCAATAGTTTCTTTTTTTTTTTATCATCCATAGTCATTTATATTTTTTTAATAAGTTAAAATATTTTATTTATAAAATCATAAAAATATATTTCCTAATAAATAAAAAATAATTAATAAATTTAATTTATGTGATTTCAATTATACCCCTTTTTCTTGTACATACTTTTAGTAAATTAACGAATCAATTTTAAAATATATGGTATAATTAATGTAGTAAAAAAATCACATATAATCCTAATTTATGTCATCTCAATTAGTAGAGTGGTATATTAATTACATGTGATTATTTATTTTTTAAAATAATTAATAAATAATTAGTATCATCATGAAAGAAGTATAAATTGTGGGGTTGATTTTTCTAATATTTTAATGTTGAAAAATTGAAGTCTTGTTTCAAAAAAGTTAATACAAAACAATTGTGGAATTGATAAGTTTGAATGTGTACGTTGTAAAAAATTAAATATGGTATAGTGAGACAGGTATATATATATATATATATTTATGATTTTTAAAAGCCCTACATTTGAAGTTAGAAACTCCCTCTTCCTAACCTCATCCTCATCTAAAATTTCACCTCTTATTCCCATTCTGATCCTTGAGTCTTATTCCTCATTCTTCACGGAGATTTGAATTTCTACTGTTATTCACAGGTTTATTAAAACAATTTCAGAAAGACAAAATTTTCAAAATATTTTGAAATTTGAAACACAAATATCCATAATAACAAATAACATTAATGCAACATAATTCAAATTAAAAATAAATATAAATACATGATGCAAATTAAATCCAATAAATACAATTAAAAAATAAAACGTGTGCTAGTATTTTCTTATTATCATTAATTATTATAATTATAAAAAATTTTGTTATCATTAATACTATAACTATAGTAATCAATTATAATATTTTTTTGGTATCATAATTATAATAGCTTTGTTATCTTAAATACTATAATTATATATATGAAATTTTAATGGTGCAATACATTCAATTGTCATTTTGTTTATATTATTTGTTGTTTGTTAAGTAATTTTGAGTGAACTATTTTGTTAAACAATTTTAATGAAGAGAGATATGAAGGTATAGTTGGAAAAAATAATCAATAATTTCAAGGTAAATTAAATCCAAAAACCTACTTTAAATATTAAGATTATGAAAATGGTGGTGGGGTATAATTTTCTTTACTAATGACACATGAAAAACTGTCCATGTAATGAATCATAATTGTAGTATTATAAATAAATTATAAATTATATTAAATTCTTGGAAAATACATTAACTATTATATTAAGTTTTATTAAAATATCAAAGCTAATATAGTATAGCTTGTATTATTTTATTTTATTATCAATATCATTACTGTATAATGTGACAAATTTTATATATTATAATAATTTTTAATAAATTATATATTATCTAATTAAATTTGACATTTAAAAGTAAAATGATATGTAATTAATGTTATTCTTTAACATTTTAATTTAAATTTGAGAGTGATTGATTAATTAGAAAGTGACTAATTGATCATATTTATGTGTTAATTTATTATATTAAATTTTTAGTTATAATTTGTTGACCATGATAATATTTGCTGTGATTTTAATTAATATAATAATTTTTAATTACTATAACTACTATGTCAATGATAGCATAAATTTAAGGTTGACTCAATAATATTGATTTGACATCTACTCTCTAAACTCATGGACCTATCCAAAACTAACATAGATTATGATTAAAAGATATATATCTCATTAATTTTTACAATATATCATTCCAAGAATTTTAATATTAAATGCATTATTAATGTAAAAAGATATTTTACACAGTTATTCAATTATATAAAATTAAAGTATTCAACCACTAATTACCTTATTTGAATCTAATTTGAATATAACAAAACAAAAATAATATCATATTTAAATCATATTGAAAATCCTAAAAAACCTCACAAATCCCATTTAATATAAGTGAATAACTTCCATACTTGAAAATTTCATATTAAAATTAAATGATAATTTAGTATATGTGAGTTTATAAAAAATATTAAATCATTATTAAATAAATAAAATTATCTAAATTTAAGTCAAAATAAATATATCATAGTAAATATTTTATATTTTTTTAAAGTACAAATATATTTCATGAGGTAAATTAAATTATTTAAATTAGTATTGAATTAATTCCAAAAGATTTTAATTTATTTATCTTGATAGGCATGTTTTCAAATAAAATATATAATTTTAAAATATCTATCTATTATTTATGATTGACATCATTTTATTTTTGATAAGGAATGGGGCTTATAGGCTTGAAAGAAAACTAAAAGGGATAGATTATATTAATTACGAATTGATAATTACATATTGATTTAAAACTATCATATAAGTTAATTTCAAATTATGCATTTATTGATAATATATAAATCACGTGTTTCGTATAGAACTATAATACATTTGAAAAAAACTATGACTATATATTAAGCCAAATAATTTTTTGATAAATAAGCCAAATAATATAATCATAAAAAATAGTTTGAAATATATTATATTGAAAAGGAAAAAAAACTATTTCATTAATTTAAAATATAGAATAAAATTTGCAAAGTCATATTGCAGTATTTGATAATAGGTTTTAAAATTAAGTTGTGAAGTGAGAGTGAGATTATGATTTATAATTGATATATCATAATTAATTAGTAATTATAATTGATGTGATTGATAATTTATAATTTAATTAGTAAATATTTTATAGTTTTTTAAAGTACAAATATATTTCATGAGGTAAATTAAATTATTTAAATTAGTATTGAATTAATTCCAAAAGATTTTAAGTTATTTATCTTGATAGGCATGTTTTCAAATAAAATATATAATTTTAAAATATCTATCTATTATTTATGATTGCCATCATTTTATTTTTGATAAGGAATGGGGCTTATAGGCTCGAAAGAAAACTAAAAGGGATAGATTACATTAATTACAAATTGATATTTACATATTGATTTAAAACTATCATATAAGTTAATTTCAAATTATGCATTTATTGATAATATATAAATCACGTGTTTCGTATAGAACTATAATACGTTTGAAAAAAAATCATGACTATATATTAAGCCAAATAATTTTTTGATAAATAAGCCAAATAATATAATCATAAAAAATAGTTTGAAATATATTATATTGAAAAGAAAAAAAAAACTATTTCATTAATTTAAAATATGGAATAAAATTTGCAAAGTCATATTGCAGTATTTGATAATAGGTTTTAAAATTGAGTTGTGAAGTGAGAGTGAGATTATGATTTATAATTGATATATCATAATTAATTAGTAATTATAATTTATGTGATTGATAATTTATAATTTAATTAAATATTTTATATTTCTTTAAAGTACAAATATATTTCATGAGGTAAACAAAATTATTTAAATTAGTATTGAATTAATTCCAAAAGATTTTAATTTATTTATCTTGATAGGCATGTTTTCAAATAAAATATATAATTTTAAAATATCTATCTATTATTTATGATTGACATCATTTTATTTTTGATAAGGAATTGGGCTTATAGGCTCGAAAGAAAACTAAAAGGGATATATTACATTAATTACGAATTGATATTTACATATTGATTTAAAACTATCATATAAGTTAATTTTAAATTATGCATTTATTGATAATATATAAATCACGTGTTTCGTATAGAACTATAATACATTTGAAAACAACCATGACTATATATTAAGCCAAATAATTTTTTGATAAATAAGTCAAATAATATAATCATAAAAAATAGTTTGAAATATATTATATTGAAAAAAAACTATTTCATTAATTTAAAATATAGAATAAAATTTGCAAAGTCATATTGCAGTATTTGATAATAGGTTTTAAAATTAAGTTGTGAAGTGAGAGTGAGATTATGATTTATAATTGATATATCATAATTAATTAGTAATTATAATTGATGTGATTGATATTTATCAATTAAATATAATAAATATAGACTGAGGATTTAACTTCCAAACGAAAATTGTAGGCTCTAAATCATTCTAGAAGCAACACCTGTAAAAGTTTTCCTTGTGAAATATTAGTATCATAAATTATAAATATCATAACAAAATAAAAATATGAATGAGAAGCTCATTAAGCAGATATTGTTCATAACCTTATCATCAAATGAGAAAAAAAATCAAACAATATGATCATATATAATAAAACAACATAAAAGTAGAAGTAATGAATCATTATCACCAAGATTTGGGTCTAGCAACGTATGGAACAATTGAAGTGCTTTAATTAAGTTGATGATTTAGATGAAGATGTCATACTAAATTACAAGATATAGAATGATCGTTATAGAACACAAGAACACAATTAGCAAGAGAACATAATTAAAATATCTTAAATATAAAGATGATAGAAAAGAAAATCACCATACCAAAATGAATTTGAGCCCGTAATTGCAATAATAAATTGAAAAGAAAGAGAAATACCAATACCAATTGGATACACTATGCAGATAGATATAGTGACAAAGGAAAAATATATATAATATATGCTATATCATTCATCAATCATTGGAAAATAATGTGCATCTTTTGAAGATTTATCTAATTATAGTTATTTGTTATTTCAATGATTTGATTTACTAATTATGATAATATTATGCCATAGTATGAGGATTTCATAAGATGCTGTAATAAATTGATATGATATTCAAATTTTTCCAAAAAAAAAAATTACATATTGAATGAAGGATAAGTCGACATATGTCAAAACTTTCTCGAGAATAGATTTTATATATACACACACATATACATATCATATTATTGTAACTATGATTGTTCATTGTATTATTAGTATTACTTCCTTCTTTCTTTTAATTCTCATTTAAATTCATTTGAATTAACCATGAGGCTTAGCATAATTGTTAACTAGTTGAGCTCCTTTAGCATTTAATCAAAAGGTTCAATTCTTGGTAGTGTGTATAGAAAATGTTTTATGGCTTGTGGTTTATCCTTTAATAAGAGCTCTCACACCAAAGGAATTAATTATCGCTACTGGCAGTGGATACCTTGCACAATTAAATAAAAAAAAATTCATTTGAATTGAACTACAAATCTTTTTATAACAAACCTACTCGAAAGATTGAGTACTTATCTAATCGCATGCTTCCTTTGTAAAAGAACCAACAAACTATGGACTAATATTATATGAAGCTACTTTAATATTAAATTTTATTTGATAAGAGTAGCTTCAACAAAACAAATTCATCTAACGTTGGCCGAGAATTAAAAGGTTGTGGGGGTATTTTGAATTTCAAATTTTGGTTTTGATTGATTTGTGTCTAGATGCATATTAGTCTAGGTTTGTTGTAAATTTGAATGTCAAATATTATACAACTTAATCCGTTAGTAATTATTAAATAACAGAAACTCTTATTATGGGCATAGACAACTTGTTTATAACTTAATGGATCCTCAGTAAATCACTAGGTTCTCATTTTAATTTGCAATTTTAATTCAAAAAAACTATTGCTTTTTTATAAATTATGATTTTACCCTTAATTTGTTCTTTTTCTTATTTTTCCTAAGTTTTCACCTCACCAACTTAAAAACTACCCTATAATTCATAGAACATCTAATTAATCTTACTAATTAGTAATAAAAATGAGCAAATTATTATAAGGAAAAATTGGAGACATTACACCAAAAGAATTGAAAGATTTATGTTTAGTTAGTGAAAAGACCATGGTCATTTTAAAATGAATGGAAAGAGAATCTACTTCCATTAACCATTTATTAGATACTTGAAAATAGAGAATCTTTAAGATTATCAGAAATCTAAAAGAATTATAGGAAGGAGCCATCAATCAGCTGGAAAAAGCCGGGGCTCTTTTAAGGAAAGTCGAAATGGAAGCAAGTTCTGAGTCAATGGCTGTTATGAGATAGAACGAGAAAAAATTGAATTTAATTAATTCGGTTTATACAACTTTTGAACAATTAGAAAATCCCAAAAATGAAACTATTCATTTTGAATCGCAAAAGGTGACATTGATTAATTTAAATGATTAAAAAAGATAACATGTAACATACTGTCTTTTTAATCATGTACATGCCACATGTCTTTTTTATCACTTGGATTAAGAAATCAACATCTTAGGGGAGGTCAATGTGATTTTACAAAATAGAGGGGTGATGAATGTAATTACATATTTTCACATTGAGAACACGAAACACAAAGGTGGGGTATGACTTTGTTCATGACAAACTTTAATTTGCAATGAACTATTACATGTCATCATGTGTTGTCTGATGCTCAACTGACAGATATCTTCACCAAGGCCTTAGGAGAAACCAAATTTGATTGCATAATTTCTAAGTTGGGCATTTGTAATCCATCAGCTCCAGCTTGACGGGTATTAAGATCTCCTGCAAGATCTCCCATTACTGTTGGATTTGGTATTATTAGGATAATAATTATTCTATAATGGGGAATGCTATATGGCTCAATAAAGAAAACGATGAATGGTTGTGTGAATGAGCTGGGCCAACAAAACAAATCATAACCAAACTAGTTTTGTACCACTACATAACTGTCTACATGAGGTAAAAATGAGAAAAATGTAGCCCATTTTTTGTTCATATTGTTTTAAACAATTTATATTCAGACAAAAGAGCTTTCTTCTTCTATAATACCTGTTGCAATAATGCAACAGTCTGTATGGATTATATTTAGAAATAGTTAGCGTGTAATTAGAATTGGTAATATGTAAAGATTATGTTAGGGAATAGTTAGCGCATAATTAGCATAGAATTGTTACAACTACTTTGGGAAACTCTGTGTATATATATTTGGTTTGTACAAGTAATATGACGGCAAGAAATTGCATTGCAAATTCTTCTTTACAAGCAACAATAAGCTAACACAGGGAGTCCCTCATATTACCTTTTTCTGCTTGCCATCTGACCTCTAGTGACAAAGATGACCTTTCTACGGCCAAGGCTCCTGATCACTCTTATATGCATTTTGATCATTAATCATGCAGATTCCAAGAATGATCGAAAGGCAAATACACTCACATGCATACAATTTTTGTAGCTTCACTTTTAGATTATATTTTTAGTACGACTATGGTGCTTAAAATTCCATCTAATATAATAATATCTTTTTCTGATTACAGAAGCACATCGTGTACATGGGTCATGTCCCAGAGGCCATGGACCCCACTTCCTTAACTTCTCTTCATGTAGCCATGGCACAAGAGGTTCTTGGCAGGTTGTCCATTATGCCTGTTTTCTTTCTTTCTTTTTTGGTTAGTTCTAAGGAGCTCCTAGTGAAATTAAAGGGAAATGGGGAAGGGAATAGGCAAATAGGAATAGAACTCTTAACCTAATACCATTAAACTCCTAGTCACTTTGATTAAGAGTGGTGTCAGCCTTAGAGAATACAAGTTTTTGGATGATGTACAATTCTACAATTCTATATAACTTAGTTACTTACTACTATAAAGCTTACCAATGAATGTTCAATAATGGATACAGATAGATTTATTCATTTGTTTATTGTTATATATGAGTATCACAATTAAGATTGATCATCTAAATGTGCATTCATGTAGCGATTTCACGTCCGAAGCTGTACTTCATAGCTACAATAAAAGCTTTAATGGTTTCGTCATAAAGCTATCAGAAGATGAGGCAAAAAGAATGGCAGGTATGATAAATCTACTTTTCTAAACTACTATAATTATTAATTAATTAATTTTTATAAATTTAATATAAAGGATTTCCAATGCTTTGTTGAACGGTTGTTGTTCTTTTTAGCTTCTTTATTTGAGAATTAAGCACTATTCAATTATAAAATAATACTGTAAATGATCGATGATAGGTAAGTGCAATTCAATAGTTAGATCAATAAAACAGATTTTTGAGAAGTTATTAAGTGGTGTAAATATATACTTAAAGATACACCAATAACACATTGTTAATTTGCTATTGCATAGAAATGGACAACGTTATCTCAGTTTTCCCGAGCAAAACACATTATCCTCAGACAACAAGATCATGGGATTTCATAGGCTTTCCCCAACTGGTCAAAAGAACTAGCATAGAAAGTGACATAATTATTGGAGTATTGGACGGTGGAATTTGGCCAGAGTCTGAAAGCTTTAATGATGAAGGATTTGGCCCACCACCAAGCAAATGGAAGGGATCATGCCAAAACATCACCTGCAATAAGTAATCATATTTTGACATATTATGCAATGACTTTTTGAGTAATTCTTGATTAGATTTGTTTATTGAAAACAATTCAAATCATTTGTTCATGAAAACTATGATAGAAGTGCATTATTGTTATTTGTCTTTACTAATATAACATGGGATAAATTAGTTTCTTAGCTCATTTTTCATAAGATAAGGGCCCGTTAGTCTTTCTTTAACCTCTCATCCTTCAAACACTTAATAGAGAAGCACAAGTAGGCCACATTTTCTTTAAAATGACCACAATTTTGATTTTCTTTTTCACTAACCCATGTTCATACATCTTCAAATCAAAATATTCTCATCCTTTAATTCCATTTATATTTTCACACCTCATAATTCAAAACAATGTCGTTAAGGGTTATCATGGAATTCAATAGAGCCAAATTATCAATTCAATGGGTCATGCATGCTTCTTCATTAAGTGTTGAAATATAGTAAGATAGTAGAGGGACTCATGTATCTTCTTTTGTGAAAGATCAAAAAGGACCACAAGAAACTTTTAATTTCTAAAAGATTAATTTGTCTGTCACAATATTAGTCAAGGACAAATTTAATATTTTAATCAAATACTTTTGCACATGTCAAATACCAATTTTTTCATTTTTCTAACTTTCTCAAAATGAACAGGTAAAATAGGTTTTTTGGTTCTTTGCTTTTATTGAAATTTTCAATTTGGTACCTTAGACATTTTTTTTAATTAACCATTATGTTTCAAATCATTCTCAATTTGGTCCCTAATCATTGTTCCATCACATATTTTATCGAAAATGCTGATGTGGCGTAAACATTATTGATGTGGTACACACATGGTGTGATGTGGATTGCACCACATCAGCCTTTTCCATCAACTATATATGTGACAAAATAGTGGTTTAGGGTTAAATTGAAAATGATTTGAAATATAAAAGATCAAATTGAAAAAATAAAAAGAGATTAAATTGAAAAAAATCGAATAAAAAAGGTAAAGGTACCAAAAAGCTAATTTGCCAAAAGAATAGGAAAAAAAAGATTTCTTTATTAAAATTATCTTACTTTGTATGTGCAGTAAAATCGTTGGCGCAAAATACTATAACACACTAAACGAATTTGAGAAAGATGATATTATATCTCCTAGAGATATAAATGGCCATGGATCACATTGTGCATCCATAGCTGCTGGGAACTTGGTTGACTCTGCAAGTCTACTAGGCTATGCATCGGGGATAGCCCGTGGAGGAGTTCCATCAGCACGCATTGCTGTGTACAAAGTATGTTGGTCAAAAGGTTGCAATGACGATGACATTCTTGCCGCATTTCATGACGCAATTGTTGATGGAGTTGATATAATTTCTGCCTCAATCGGAGGTGAAGAGATATCTGACTTTAATTATTTCAGTGATGCAATTGACATAGGAAGTTTCCATGCAATGGCAAAAGGCATATTAACATCAAATTCTGCCAGTAATGAAGGTCCAAATCCTTCTTCTATGAAAAATTATTCACCCTGGTTACTTTCTGTGGCTGCTAGCTCTACTGACAGACAGTTTCGCACTAATGTTCAATTAGGTGATGGCATGGTTTATGAGGTATTTATATTTAATTTTTCAAAAAAAAAAAGGTTAGAGAACGATATTTTTTAATATTTGTTTGTTTAAATGATTTAATATGTTTATTCATCCTTAAATTATTGAGTAGGTCATGCTCTTTTATTCCATCCGATAACAATTCTTATTTTGTGTAGATAATTATGACTATTTCTTTTTTATAATGTGTTAGGTTTGCTCTTATGAAAATACTTTTATATTTTAAAAGGCAATGACTGATATGCTTGATAAGTAACTCTTGCATATTTACTCCATTCAATATTTTTTTATAAAGTTATAATTTAATAAAAATGACCATTTAACTATGTGATATTATATGGATGATTAAGAATGCTTAACATAAAAAAAAATTGGACAATAATAGATATGAAATCTAATAGTCAACATTTACATGTATTTTAAAAATATATTATACATAAAAAAAATAAGTAGAAAAACAAAATATACAGCCATTTTTAAATTATATGAAATTTTACATGCCTGATCCACTTAATGAAAAATCTTGGATTGATGAAATTTTATGTTCATAATAAATTATTGAATGAAGTATAGCATAATTATTCTTCAAGCGAATGGCCAAGAATGAATGGATCCCCAATTTTATGTATTGATGTGTTTGTACAGAATCAAAGAGACTAAGTTTTATGAATGAATTTGGCACATGTACAGGGGGTTTCAATAAACATATTTGATCTCAAAAACAAAATGTTTCCCATAATTTACGGCGGAGATGCACCCAACACTGCTGGTGGATATAATAGTTCCTTATCCAGGTATCAAAATTTGAAATTCTTGTTGGCCTTTTCTTAGTTTCTTTATCATTATATATTTATATTGGGAATTCATTTTTACAATTATGACATTATTGCTCAGGTATTGTTTCGAGAACTCTTTAAATGAACATTTAGTGAAGGGAAAGATTGTTCTATGTGAGGGTCTAGCGTCTGCAAAACGTTTTGGGTTTTTATCCGGGGCAGTTGGTATGATAATTCCAGCCAAAGGACAAAAAGATCAACCAGCAATATATGGCGTGCCTGCAATTGTTGTTAAGCATTATAGCTTTGGACGCATACTTTTTTACTCACGTTCAACAAGGTATAGAGCCATACATGCACTCATTTATATAATTTGACATTCAACTTGTAAAAGTTATTTATTATTTAATTATGTATCAGCAAATAATTAAATAATAGAATAATGAAAGTGAAACTTTTATTTCTTTTGTTAGATCTTTTGAATTTAATTAACTAATTTTTCATTTAACATTTTATCAATCACTAGCAATTCAACAGCCACAATATTTAAGAGTAATGAAGTTAAAGATTCGTTAGCCCCGTATATTGCTTCGTTCTCATCAAGAGGTCCAAATCCAATTACGCCAAACATTCTCAAGGTAACTCAAATAAGTAAAATCCATAACAAATTAAATTGTGATCCTTAAGCTATCAAATTTTCACTACAAGTTGTTCATGATTTTGTAGCCCGACCTTGCCGCCCCAGGAGTTAATATTCTTGCAGCATGGTCTCCGTTGAACCCTATTTCACAAGTTGTAGGTGACAAAAGAAAAGAACATTACAATATTATGCATGGTACTTCAATGGCTTGCCCTCATGCTACCGGGGTAGCAGCATATGTCAAATCATTTCACCCTGATTGGTCCCCAGCTATGATCAAGTCTGCACTTATGACTACTGGTAATGACATATACACAAATAGAGAATTTCTATACTAAGCACAATCCACCATATCATCTTAGGGATTCAAATCATTACTTAACATATCTAAAGTTGAGTATTTTATGCGGTAGACACAATCATATTTATGTCACCATAACCTTACAGATTACAAATAGTAATTATCATGCCTAATGACTCATATAAATAAATGGTCAATGAATCTCATTACTTATATCCAACTAGTTTTTAACTAATGTGCTCTACTCAAACTAACAGCTTCTCCAATGAGTCCTTCTCTTAATCCTGAAGCCGAATTTGCATATGGAGCGGGGCAAATAAATCCAATTAAGGCGACAAATCCCGGCTTAGTGTATGACATTAGCGAAGTTGACTATATCAAGTTCTTGTGTGGAGAGGGTATTAAAACTGAAAATCTTCGGAACCTCACTCAAGATAATAGCAGTTGTAGTGAGGAAATGAAGGCTAACAAGGAAGCCGTGTACAACCTTAATCTACCATCATTTTCTTTTTATGCAAAGACACCATCTTTCAGTAAGATTTTCAGCAGAACGGTCACAAATGTTGGCTTGGCAAATTCTACTTATAAAGCCAAAGTAATATTTCCATCTTTGTTAGATATTCAAGTGATACCCAATACACTTTCCTTCACATCTGTGGGGCAGAAGAAGTCATTCTTGGTCCTAATTGAAGGAACTATTAATCTGGAGACAATTTCTGCTTCTTTGGTTTGGGATGATGACACTTTTCAAGTTAGAAGTCCTATTGTAGTGTTTGGTGATCAGGCTTTCCCAGAAACTATGAAACCGGGAAAAATAATGGTAAACAACAAAGTATAGGTGATTATTGTGGTGCACTATTCTAGTGAACGGAGGTGGTACGGTTGTGACATGGAATTCTATATGCATACTTGATGGGACATAGTAATTTTTGTTCTGCAAAGCTCGGACGTGGAATTCTATATGCAACTAGATAGTTCTCTCTCTTTGTTCTACTTTTGTTATTTTTTATTTATTTATTTTAACCTAAAGTTGTGGAACTTTTTATTTCATTTTGTAATAAAACTTTGTGTATTTAACAACAGGGTTCATATTAAATTACTTTGTAAACATTTTTATATAGTTTTAGTTCCAAATAAATGCTTAAATTATATTAATAAACTTTTACATTTATACAATACAATGTCAGTTTATATTTGTCTGATATATGTTGTTGTTTCATTAGAGAGACATGATATTTGAACCCTATGCTTCTTCGACACCCCAAAACTCTACAAAGAGATGGGAAAAAATTACAAGAAAAAAAGAACAAGATGAAAAGACACACGGAAGAGTAAAACATAAAATGAGATGTTGGGTGTCTACCAAAATTCAGATATACATGCAAATATTATTTTTCTTAATTAGATAAAAAATCGTCACTTTTGCCATGGTTTCTTTGTTCGATAATTTATTTTTATTAGATAAATTATAAATTAAAATAAAATAGATGTTAAAAAATTATTTAATTAATTAACTGGAAATAACATATAATGAAAAAGACATTTTATTTTTGAATTGAACCAAAAAGTGTGGATGTGTAAATGTAGATGGTAACTAAGTGATTAGGTGTTTGGCCTTGTGTTTATAATATTCATTTTCGATAAAATTTATTTTGTTAAACCAATTTTAGTTAACTGTAGTTTCGAGAGAAAATGATTTAAATTTGATAGTCTAATCTAAAAGGCTATTTTAACAAGTTTGATAATTGATGGATTTGTTTTAGCAATTTTTTATGAAAAAAAATTGTTAAGAGAGGGTAAAAAAATGTTCTTCCAGAAATCTATTTTTTCCTCTACATCTTTCTTACTTTTATACAATATAATACTTACATATGTACTCTCTATAAATGAATTATTATTTAGAAAAAATAATGCATTTAATTTATATTTATCAATTATTATTGCTTAAATGTTTTAATTAATTAATAACTTTTTATATACATTTTATAATTCTGTAAATAGATAACTAAAGGTTTAATTTTTTCTTATAATTTCGTATGTCATAACAAAATTTCTTACATAAGTATAAACACTAATATTATATTCTCATAAAATATTATTATTATTATTATTATATTTTAACATGCTTATGAAAAATTACAAATTTTGTAATCTGTGTTGAAAAGAAAAATTGTACAAATTATTATTTTCATTTTCATTTATTTGAAAACAATATTTTGTATTTATTAAACATTTTAATGTAAGGCATTTCAAACAGGATAATATGAGGGCATATGGATGTATTAGGCTTCAGAGCTTTTTTGTCATGGATCCTATTACCTTTGAAGTGATGAAATTGATAAGTCTATGAAAAAAATAGATATAATGCATGTAAACAAGCTCAATATGGTGAGCCTATGTCCACCCGAAATTGACATTTTTAGTACATTAAAATTTAGTATTATGTTGATGTTTTACATCAATCTTTCATGTATGTGTACATATGGATATACATGCATACAAAGATGCAGATGATCAACCCTTTACCTGATAAGGATATTCAAACCAAAACTTGCAAAGAGCAAGGAGCAAAACTCATACGACGTTGCAATTTTAAATGTGAGTGATGAAGTCCCACATCAATTGAAATAAATTAATTAAAGAGTACATAAAATGAGAATATCCATAAATTAGTTATCTTATAATTAATTTATTTTTTTTAACATGGTCCATTTATTTACATTTTATAGGTTTTACTAGTCCATTATTGTAATGACCCGACTAGGCCGTTACTGGCACACAACTCTCAAACACTAACAAGCTTTACTCGGCACTCCCTTCTTATCATCTCATTTGATAAACCCTATTATGCAATGCTATTTCCTAACATAAAGGGACACTATTGCTGTAATACCCCAATTTTAAATAATAGAATTAGAAAATGTTGTGAATTAAAAATAAGTTAAAGTGTGATTTTTAAATGAATTTTATGAAATTTTAAATCATTTCTGGTGAGCGCTGCAGCACTAAGAGTGCTGCAGCGGTCAAGTGAACAGTAAGGCAGTTTAGGGGCAATTTTTGCGCTCTCTGGTGAGCGCTGTAGCGCTAAGAGCGCTGCTAGCGCTGCAACGCTCAACAGAACACATAAAATCCCCTATTCGGGGTCCAGAACCTTCCCATATTCAAAACCACTCCTTTCCACCTTTCTCTCCGTAGAGAAACGCGATTCTTTCCCCCTATACCTCATTTCTTCATCATTTCATCATCTAAACTCCATTTTTCCTCCTTCTAAGGATCTAAGGTATGCTACTCTCTTGATTCCTCTCTCTATTCTCCATTCTTTCTTTGTTATTAGAGTGATACTTCATGCTTCTCAAGGAGAGAAGTGTTCTAGTATGTTAGAGATGGATTATTGGATATTTAGAGGTGTAAGAGGTTGATCTAGAGTCCTATGGCTTCTGTATCAGATACTGCTATCAATTCTACTTCCTAGAGTTCTGTTGGTGCTATTCCTTCACTGTTCACCCCTCCAGGTGAGTGGGTTCGCACTTGTAGTCTCTATATTATGCATTAGAGTTATTTTCATTACTATTTGATTTTAGAGATTATTGTACAAGAATTTGAGTTGCTGATGGTTTATATGTTTTAGAAACTTTGATTTTAAAGCATGAAATATGTTTTTCATAAAACTCATGGGACCATTATTGTTGAACTGGTGTTAGATAGAAGTGATGATATATATGTATTGTTAAAGACTTCTATGGTTGGCTGAATGGATTCTGGAATTGATTTATGCGTATGATATAGTTATACGTCTAGAAATGCTATTTAAAGAAGAAAATGGAATTGTGATTATGAACTTGGTTGTTTTGGAATATGATGTTGAGAATTCTATCTATGTAAAGTGTGATGATTTGAGATATGGTTAGAGAATTAAACAGAAAGCAGTTTTAGAGCTTGAATCTTCATAAGATTCAGAATAATTGACGGATACATATTCTGAGGATATATGAGATCATGAATGTCTGCAAAAAGGGTAACCTCTTAGGCATGATTTCATAGTCATGGTTATGCTAAAGTCAGATTGTTAGAGTTGTATACTCATAACAACTGCCAGCTACATATTCTATGGTCTGAAATCACAGTGCCTTTAAGTTGGTGATCCCTTAGACATGATATCATAGCCGCAGTTATGCTAAGGTCAGACTGTTAGAATCAGATAGATTCAGGGCTCACCAGAGAAAATGACCCACGAGGGGCAAATTTACGTAGAGAAATGATCAAACAACGAGAAACTATGAAACTTAGCCCACGAGGGGCGATTGTGAAACTTAGCCCACGAGGGGCGATTATAAACTTAGTCCACGAGGGACGTTATTCACGAGAAACTGAACACTTACAAAACAGAACCGAGATAGGGAATGAAATGAAACAGAAGTAGAGATTATAGTTTTCTTTGATAGTTACTATATGATGAGCTGATATGGTTTTGGACATGAATGTGAACAGAGGAGAATTGTTTTGAGTTGGGAAATAATGACTAGCATGTATATATGTATATATATATTTGATTATGTGAGACTTTAGAGTATTATTAATATTATTATGATTTCATGCATTATTCCTTGGATGTCCCATGAAAGGGGATTATAGGTGGGGATTCACTCACTAAGTTTTGATTACAAAACTCACCCCGCTGCTTTATTCCATTTTTACAGATAAGGTAGCTGCTGTAGACTCTTCTCGGCCATTTTCTCAGCAGTAGCATTAGAGTATCAGCTGGTAAGCTTCACATAGGTGAAGCCCTTGTGCATAGAGTAGTATGCTCCAATGTAGATGCAGGCAGGATCCCGGACCATAGTGCATAATGTGTAGTTTGCATATATAAAATGTTTTGATGGACTGTATTATAAGACTTTATCATAGAGATTATGTATATTATGAACTTTTATGATACTTGATGATATTATGAGAATAGAATTCAGAGCAGAGAATATGAGACTACAGTTTTAAAGAATACTGACTATATGTTTTAAAGGCAAGCAAATTGTATGTAGAAAAGATTTTATGGTTAAATTATGTTGTGATATACTGTGCATATATAGCATTCCAGGTCACAAGGCTTACATGACAGTGGAATTTCTCACGTGCCGGTCATGTGCCCAAATCGGGTCATGACAATTGCAGAGACTCCCTTCACGTTGAAATCCTGCCTGAGGTGAGATTCTTCGACCACCAGTGGGATTCACGCTGCTTGATGTTGATGGGACACTTGAAATCTCGCCTCATCCGAGATTCTTCTGCTACTAATGGATGCAATCCGCCGCACCAGCTAGCCCGCATGGTCTGCGTGCTCTGCTCCCCTCTGCTTCTATTGTGAGTGTGTTTCCTTCTGCTCAGCTCATGCACTGAAATCTCGTGCTACCCATGATTCTTGAACTATTACAAGCACATGAAGCCTTCTTCAGTGATGTGCTTTTTGCCAGTAAATCACTCCCAAAGCATGATTTTAATTTGACGTAACTACAGTTTATGCCTGAAAACTATATTAGTGAGAATGATTCACTCCTTACCCATAAAAAGAATAATTTCCTTTATCATATACATTTTTTTTTCATTTTTTTTAATTATAATTATTCTCTATTGTTGTCTCTATTTTACTATCAAGACAAAAGACCACTCGAATAATTTGTTGTCAAAACTATTAAGAGAATAATACCTTTGTACCGATATTGCTATATATATATTGGTTGATCTTAAAGGAAAAAAAAATAATTTTTTCAGCAGTTAGACGTAACGTTTATTGAATAGACCGAAACTTTCCTTAAGAAATCATCAATGAAAGTCAATAGGTATCTCGCATCACTTTTTTGACGGAACAGGCATAGAGCACCCACATATAAGAGTGAATATAGTCAATTGTACCCTTAGTCTTGTGAATAGCAGTGCCAAACTTGACCTTAGTTTGTTTCTCATTGACATAATATTAACAAAAGTCAAGTTTTTCCATCTTATTATCACCAAGCAAGCCACACTTGCTCAAAATAAGCATTCCAACTTTGCACATATGCCCCCAGTGCATATGCCACAAACTAGTAGTATCTAACTCAGAATTATGGGAAGATGATATGGTTGCAATACAAACAATTATGCTAGCTTAGTAAAGCAAGTAAAGACCATTGACCAACTTTCCTTTGATCACAATAAGAAAATCATTCAGCAGAATACTTACAACTATGGAAATCAAGAGTGCCCAGAGAAATAAGATTTTCTATAAGCTTGGTATATACCGAACTTATTCAATGCTCTCATGACTCTATCTTGATTTTCACTGTACCAATGCCAAACAACCTTAAATGACATATTGTTTTTCATAAGCACAATGTCACCTTTAATTGCCTTATAGGTTTTAAACCATGTGGTACGAGCAATTACAATCAATGATTCACACATCACTAGTTAAAAAAGTTGTATATACAGATAGAACATTTTTGGCACCTTCAACAACACTTACTACATTACTTGTATTAGCGGCTTTCCTTTCTATAAGATTTGGCCATTCTATTTTCTAATGCCTTTCTTTCTTGCAATAATGACATCTTTTTTTCCATTGTCTAGACTTTGATCTAAACCTCCCTCTGCTATAACTACGCAAACTTATCTCCTTTGGTCTTCTTCTAACAAACAAGCCAATTAGAGGGTCATCATGTCCACTATTATCGTGCTCCATCTTCTTATGACTTGTTAATGCATACTTCACCTCATCAATGTCAAGGCATTCATGCCAATATATTAATGTTTCTCAAAAGTGCTCGTAGGAAGGAGGTAGAAAACAAAGCAACATCATTGATTGTTCCTCACTAGAGAATATATCATCCATATTTTTTAGATCATAGTAAGTGAAGTAAACTTAGAAATACATGTGTTCTAATGGATGTCCCTTCAACCATGTAGAGCATGTATAAACATTGCAATACTCCAAGACAATCAGTCACCGTCTTTTTCATATATAGTGACTCTAACTTGTTTCACAACAGTGCTGTAGTTTTCTCTGATAGGAGCTATTGTATAATACATAATTTGTGAGATAATTGAATGACAGAAAGAGCCTTTTGATTAGATTTTTCCTACTAAGAGTCCTTTATTATTGATGTATCTTCAAATTTTGGCTTATAACAATAGCTATCTTACGGACCTTCCAAATTCCAAATTAATGTGTCTATTGAACTGCTGAATATTAAATTTTGATATCTCCATATTTTCTTTTACTAGGTTCGCCTATAATGCTATAAGCGCTCTAATACTAGTTTGGTTATAATAGTAGTAGAAAAGAGTGGATATATGAGAACAAAAAGTGGTTCGCCTTATACCCTATGTTCACAAGGCAAGCAAATTCTACAGTTAATATAAAAAATACAATGGAGAATACAAAAGAAATTTATACACTTCTCTCTATCCTAAACCTCAAATACACCTCACAAGTGCATACACTCCAACGTTTCTCAACCAAATGTAACAAAGAGAAAGGAAAGTAAATAAACTTCTATGGGAGATTGTATTTTGTTTGAGATGATGATGCTATAAATGAGAAGATCCTTGTATTTATAAGCAAATGCAATCTCCTATAACCATCCATTAGTCAATGGAAGAGAGATGTATGTCATAATCTCTCAAATGATAGAGGAGGACATTTTTAAGCCACAAATCACTTCTATCTTTATTGTGCCTATGTTAGGGCAAAAACCCATAGAGCATTATTCTAGAAAGCACTGATATGACACGGAGAGGATACGTTGTATAAAAGAAAACATAGAAATGAAGTTTTGTAATAAAAAAATGATATAATAAAACATAAAACTAAATATATATTTTGCATAAAAATAAAAAGATTATCTCAAGATAGTATAATCACTACAAAATAATATCCTTTTTAAAGACTTAATCCACTATCGTAATCTCCCTATTAATAGGAAAAGTGTCAATCTTTTCTCCTTCAAGTCCATTGTCTGCAAATAGAATAGCTTCTCTCTCTAATTCTTATAATGATAGATATGAAGTGTCAAGAATATCAAAATTATTATCATCTACTATGACATCCCACATCTTAGAAGCTCCTTGTTTGTAGTCTTCACTCATTCCTCATAGATAACAGTTAGATATTAGTATGTACATATACTAAACCTTTGCCTCTTGAGAAATTCAATTTATCTTTTACTAAAACCCCAAATCAGTCCCTTAGGTTTATAACAGAGGACAAATTAGTCCCTTATATTTAGAAAATCTCATATTAGTCCCTCAAATTTTATACAAGGAAACATGTTAGTTCATCTGTATAATTGTCATATAAGTTGTGTTCTGTTAACTTATGCATACTGTTAATTTGTTTACATGTACTGTTAACTTTTATGGTGGATTTTAATTTATCTCACTTTTTTAAATGAAGTTGTTTAGAGCTTTTTTTCATCTGCTATCTCACCATAGCTTTTTGCTGAGAAGATAGATTTTGACTTTTGTTTTGTACAAAACAGAGAAATGAGGTAAATTCTGATTCATTGTGAAAATTAATAGTACACATAAGCAAATTAACAAAATACATGGACATTTCTGTTAACAATTCATATAACAATTTGACAGAGTGACTAACTTGTCTTCTTTTCTAAAATTTGAGGGTAGTATTAATCTGGGATTTTCTAAATCTGAGGGACTGGTTTGGGGTTTTTAACTTTTTTTGTTCTTTTAGAATGAATAAAGGAGTATGCACTCCAATTCCTTTCACAACATGATGAAGAGTAAGGTTGCATAAGAAGTTTCAATGCTAGCTTTTGAATGAGAGGGGCCGAAAATCCATAGTTTGACCACCAAGATCCTGGGTCTAGCGCCCATCTATCTTCAATTGAATTAAAATTTAAAAATGTGTCTGCTGTTGAATAGAATCTAGAGAGTTTAATAACAACCTTCTTTCAATCATTAAGTCTGAAAAGCATTTTGTCAAACACTTATTCCTCATTTTAGAAAGCTGTTCATCTTGATGAGGAGCAACTCTATTTGGAGCTCATTGAAGTCATTGTGCACTATAATACCTACACAAAATAAATTTAATTACATGTTACATAATAATAAAATTTAGAAAAATAATTTAATAACATAAATTAAACTTACTTTAGGTTCAAAGAATATGCCATGCAATGGAAGAGGCATTGTTCTTAGTCCATCTACCAAGGAGTATTGAAGAAACCACTTCATATGATGCTAAGTTCTCATTTCTTTCTTTCCTTCATGTTTATAAATAGCCACTTTCACGTTTTTTATCATTGTATCCCACATATCATATACTAAGTGAAGAGTAGGAGCGTCTGTGCCACAAACTCGAACCATTTCATAAATGGAATCTATGAAACAAACGTATGTCACAATTCGATTTGGAAACGTGAGCAGCACATGGGGAATCGACCCCATGAAAGCCCTTACATGATATGACATGCATAAAAACCTTGTGATTTCCAATTCAACATTATTCAAATATAAACAGAATAAACACTTATCATATAAATGATAAAATAATCCATAATAATATCCACACGATAAAATAAATGTTCCAAAACCCATAAAATTCTTTACTCATGATTACGTAAATCCTCAAAATAACATAAGTAAATATAAATTCATGGTCCATGAATCCTACTAGCAATGTATTGGAGCACTACTAACATAACTGAAAGGCATCACTTTACTCCAAAGTGAAGGTCAGCAAAAATATAACTAACAGCTATCAAGGAGAAGGTATTTGGAAAGACTCTAGACCAACAGTTATATTTGTAACGATAAAAAAGGGGTGAGTTTCATGTAAAACTTAGTGAGTGGATTTTTACCCATAGCCATACATGGGACAACAAGGGGATACATAATAGTAATGCAACAATCAAAATCCTTTCATTAATATTACGTGGTAATGATGATAACAATAATAATAATAATAATAATAATAATAATAATAATTTCATGAAAATCAAAAGGAGTCATAATAAGCATTTTGAGGAATTAAAATGAGACAAAATGAGAAGTAATTTATAAAGGTGATGCTCTGCGTCCCTTGTGGACTAATCTAAGTGAAAGGTAATTGCCCCTTATGGACATCATGGTATACCAAAGTTAACGAATTTATTATCATTAACTCATAGCTCTGTCTCTATCTAATTCCTATCCAAAATTTGCTCACAATCATCATGCTAAAGGTTCAAAAGCCAACATCTCAAACTAGTGCTCTCTAACATCTCTATAGTTCATAATCAAATTTTCTAAGGTGAATATTCTCATCTAACAATTAATTTGAAATCATTTGAATAAACATATTAGTGAAATTGGCATACAGTCAACAACAACGGTCCCATGTATTTTCTAAAAGTCATGCATTTTCACTAAAGGTTGTAAAATCCTAGCCTTTCTAATTTGGCATAATTTATAGAACATGTTCTTTGCTTAAATAATTTTATAAATTCATAGAAGGTATGTATGATGCATAAAACTATTCGCAATGGCAAAAAATAAAACATGAACTTAAACACACTCACTTGGAGGGGTTGGCAAAGATGTGACAACACCAACGAAGCTCTGGGAATGGGAATGGTACCAACATCTGCCACAGAATAAAAAGAAACTATAAAGAATAGATAAATTCACTAAGAGTTGAATTGGGAAAGACAAGGAGGAAGAACTTCATAGGAAAACTATGCCTGACAAACCCTAACCTATAAACTCAATGAAGAGGGGAAAAAATAGCAAAAACCATGTAATTCACTTGCCAAAAGCCTAGGGGAGAGAAATAATGGAAGAGAAACATGAGAGAAAGGTGTAGAGAGCATTGGGTGGTGGCCAATGTGTGTTTCCCAACCTTAAAGATAGGTTTATATAGTATAGGAAGCATTTTAATTGGGGATTCTAATATGCAAAAATGTGAGTCCAAGCATTTTATTGCGTGTCTGCGTGTTTTTAGAAATAGGTATCCACACACACCTACAAATTCTAAGGCTCTATGTGATGACGAGGAAACACTTAGGAAAACTTGGGGGAAATGGAACCCAGCATCTATGCATTTTTTATGCACATCCGGGCAGCCCAAATCCCACGTCCTTGAAAAATCATTGCACATATGCACAAACCAAAATGTATGTTTGCATGTTTTGGTTAGATTTTATAGATTCTACAGAATCTGCTCTAAGCCTCAGAGAATGCCTTTCGACCTCGGATGGCCTTTGTATGGGCACTTAAGCCTAGAATATTACATCATATAATCTATTTCTACCACAGATTATTCAAGATAAAACCTTTAACAATTGTGGCTTTCTTTCGATCACCATCCCCATAAATGTTTCATTCTTGACTGATGACCATTTCTTGCAAAGGTTGCTTTGTGAGTGTAAACCTCTTTCACATCACTATGACTAATGCAAATCTTGTGTTAACAATAGCAAGAAGTTTCAATGGCACAAATACATTGAAGATAGCCAATTACATTGAATGGTTCATGATGAAATTTCTAATTAAGGAAATATCATCAGCTATCAGAGTGATCCAATGACACTCATTATATGCATTTCATTCTTTTCTGTGTTCTTTGCAACACATTTATTTTTCAATGCTAAGTTCAATGTGTGCACCACACAAGAAGTCCAAAAAATACAAGGATAGTCATATTCAATTAACAATCCTGCAACTTTACACATAGAAACATTATTACTCATAAGTTGGACAACATTATCAACTCCAACCTCAATGATTGTTCTTTGAACAAGTGAGCCATATAGTGCCTATCTTTACATTTCATAGTGCCGTCAATGGACTTCCAAAAAATAGGATCTCCTTTACTTGCAACCATAAAATTAATTAAAGGTCTATGGTTCACCCGTCAACAACAATCCTAACACATTTCGGACTGCATAAACTTTTTATTGGTTGAAGCATTCTTTCAACATTTGCATTCTCCTTTTCTAACAAAATTGTTCTCAAAGTATAAAACTTGGAGGTTTATAGCCATATATGGAATGACTTGCTGCAAGAGTATAAGAGCTCATATAGTAAGGGTTTCTAGCAAGATAGAAAGACAAGCCAGAAGAATAGAGCATCCTGGCAATTTGTTCAGTAAGTTGATCTCTTTCTTCATTATTAAAAGGTTTTTCCAAATGAGCAAGTTTTCTTCCTTTTCCTATTAAACCATCAGAGCCAAAGCCATGGCCAAAGCTAGAAGGAACATGTCTAGTTTCAAAAAGCAACGAAACATGAAATCATTCTAATGCTTTTGTAGCCTTTTCATCAACTTTTTTCAATTTTGACAAATAGTCATTTATTTACCTTCTTACAAGCAAGCAGCAAATCTGTTTCTTGGTATTTTCAATAAATGTGCCTTAAATCTTAAATACAACCCAGTCATCACTATATCACAAAATTCACATTGCCAATTTTTGTTTCCACCGCCAACACTTGCATTCTTGTTTAGAATCATAACATATGCCTAAACAGGGTTTTTGTAATCTTGATCCTTGGAAGATACATATCTGCTCGGAATAACTGAGTTGCAAGTATCTCTTGAATTTGGAGATGCCATTATTCTAAAAGAAAAAAAAATACTCATAATAATATAACAATTATAACAATATATATAGTAATAATATTGGTATTATATTGTAAAAAAAGAAAAACAAATAGTGTTATTGTAAGACAAAAGAAAAATAATTATATATGTCATAGTAAAAAATTGTGCACATATAACAATATAAAGGTAGTAGTAGCTCACTGCTTAATGCTTATGTCATGTACATGTAGTGCTTTACTCCACCTCTTTCTACTTTTTTCTGAAGATTTTTCCCCTCTCTTCTACAATCTACTTCTATACTAATCTTTTTTAGTTTTTTCTTTTTTCAAAACATGTTTGATAAACTTGAGCTTGACCCCCACAAGGCCATCAACACAATTAACTATCTTTCTCTCTGCAATATATATATATATATATTACACTTACAAAGCAATAAGCTCTGATAACCCGGTTAGTTGATATTCTTATAGTACAACTCAAAGAAAATAATGAGAGATAACCCAAGAAAAGAAGCTTTGCAACCTTCATCGGTATCAAGTCTAGCTTTGGCCTTTAGGTCACCGCGAGTTGTTGTGCTACCATCATCGTCTATGCTGCTACCACTGGTCAGTGGTCGCTAGATCACTCTGAAATTCAGTCAATAGAAGGTCTGATATGTGTCGTTATGTTCTGTTCTCCAACTCCAAAATTCCAAAGTCCAGATAAACAAGGAATGCTGATTGTTAAAAAAGGAAACAAATAAAAAAAATAAAAACATATCAAGTTTGATATATATTTTTGCAATTTGATTAGGATTTGGAAAAGATTTTGTTTGGTGCGTCTAACCCAAGCCCGAACTGTGTCGGACTGTTCAAAATTTGAAAATCAGAGGGATCGAACAAGATATGTAACATCCCAAAATTTTGAGGGTCTTAGATTAAGTATGGATTCCTAGGATTATAAATAAAGAAATTTATTTGAAGGATTTGTATCAAGTGCCAGGCAAGCAGCTTAGTGGTTAAAGTCTTGTAGTTAGAAGTAATGGACTCAATTTTGAATCCTTGAGAAGCCTTATTGGATATTTTTGGCATAATTAATCAAGATAACTCTAGAGTTATCTAGAAAGATGTAGAGGTGGCAGTTTTGATAGGGTTATTAGGTGGTTTGATGGCCAATAAATGTGAGATAATGGAAAGTTATGAGTTTTGATTGCTAGGATAACAGTTACACTTCCCAACCTTTTTGAAAAGCCATATTCTCACCCCCTATATGTAGGCTTATGCGCATTCAAACCCTCACCATTGTTCCTTTTTGTTTTTGTTTTGTGCAACTTGGAGAGTGTAGAGAGTAAGTTCTTGAAAAGTGTGTGAGTCCTTGGGAGTTTGAGGGAAACATATCTATCTTCTTTATTCTTCTTATTCTTCCTCCAATCAATCCTCTAGCTACCTTCACCATCACAAGGGAGGTCCTCACATTCCATTTGGAAACTTGGAGAGTACAAAACATCAACCCAAAAGGGGGCGGAGGCCGTGGCACTAAGGAGCAAAGCAGGAGGAGTGCTTGAAACATTTTTTCATAAATAAAAAATTCAACATTCAAGGTAGGGGTAAAAATCCACCTATTGTATTATGTTGATGATAATGGGGAGCCCATGGCTTCACCTTATCAAGACTATGGCCAAGGCTCCAAAAGGATGCCTAAAGTTGTTTATGAACAATGCATGCTATGTGTTCTTGTATATTATTGTTGTGATAATATGCTCATGATTGTTGTTGTATATATATGTATGATTGGAATATTTTTAAGAATTAGAATGACATTGTGATAATTTAGAAGCCATGTTAGTATGCACGTGACAAAGAAATCAAGAATATATATATATATCAACCAAGATGGGTTCTTGTAGAACCAAATTGTTGTCAATGAATTTGTTAAGTTATATATAAGTTTATCTTTTAATCTAAGAACATTGAGATATAATAAAACACATAAACAAACACTTTAGAAAATCAAGTACGGTCAAAACTAGGAATTTCGTGGATTTAGGCCAAGAACACTTTGCATATTTACATGAATGGCAAGAACAGTAAGAACATTTAATAAATTGTAATTCAATCTTTAATGCTTAGGTTAGGATCCTAAAAGATGTTGGACAACCAAAGAAAAATAATTAAAATAAATAATTCAGTAGAATAAAGACAAAACAATTAGATTAGTAACCTAGCAAAATCATAATATAGGTTTCAGCCTGTAGCTTATATACATAAAGAAAATTAGTAAAATTGGGATTAGGTATTGAAGCATAAAACTCATATTATACAAGTTAGGATTCAAGATTAGAAAATAATAAAAAGATAAGTTTTTAATAATATCCTCAAAGAAAATATATAAATTACAAAATATATATTAAAATTATAAATAAGATAATAGCACTAGGATTAATGTTTAGTAAAGAAAAGATAATAATTCTAAAAGACATGAATATAAAAGACACAAGTACATTACCCAAAAATAAACAAATAAATGAAAGACACAAGTATAAAATATACTAAACAAATAAGATATAATAAATAAGTAAAACATACTAAAAAAATAAAAATATATTGGAAGAATAAAATTCATTAAAAGCATAAAAATAAAAGAATTAAATATATCAAGTAGAAAAATATAAGAACTAAATAAGATAAATGCATAAAATACAATAAAAATAGAAAAGATAGCATTAGATGATTAGACTATTGAGAGGAAACTAAGAAACATAATATACTCTGAGTATTAGTTGATAAAGGAATAGTAAACAACGTTTGTAAGAACATAATGATAATTATATGCTACTATGAAAAAGTACTTTAGGAACATTCTGACTAAGAAAAAACAAGATTTTTAAGCAAATCCATCCAAGTAACTCACCTCTATTTCTTCGGAACCTACTCAGAACTTGGTTAGTGGAGGGTATATTTTATATCACTATATAGTACAAATAGAAAATGATAATGTATAAGTATTAAAAGACTAAATTCATAAGAGATGAAATTAGAAATAGTTAGGCTAAAATTATCTAAGGCATCAACAATATGCTAAATTAATTAACCAAATTACAAATAGTTTAAAGAATAAAACATTAACAAGGATAAATGAATTAGTTAATAATTATAAACAATCAAAAATACTAAGACACTTGCCCAAAGAACAATACCATTAATCAATTAACTTATGAAGCCAAGTAAATGAATAATAAAAAGTAATTGATTAATAATGTGAAAATCAGAAAAAATAAATAAATAAAATAGAAGTGAGGACCATCGTGCACCTTAAGTGGTATAGATCACTTTAGCCTCCTCACATTTCTTTTTCTTTCCTTTCCTTGCCACTCTCCTGTGACATCCCTCATCTCTTCTTCCTCTTCACTTCTTTCTTTCTTTCTTCTCTTCCATTCTTACCTTCATCAATCATCACCACCACCTCCATCATCGTCATCTTCTCCTCATCTTCATCATCATAAATCGTGCTCTCTCTCCTCTCTCTCTCTAACGCAATTTCTCTCTAAGTGGAGGAACCGGTTAGAGCGGTGAGTTTCGAATATTTCTCTACCTCTACTCATTCTCCTAGAGTAGTGGCAAGTGATTATCTTGCTTTTTATTTATCCTATTGAGCTCTTTATATAGCCATTCATTATAGATTGGGATTTTTGGGTCCCGAAATGTATAACTTTAGGGTTTTCTAGTATGTGGGACTAATTTGTGTAAATTTATGACATTATTAGCTCACTAATATTGTATTTATTTTGCTCCTAGAGTTATAGAGTATTTGAGCATCAATTATTGGATTGGTGACACTTGAGAGTTAGTCTTCGATTCTTTTGAACCAGTTTGTGATTAGACATTATACCTATAATTATTTTTATTCATGTTAAATTTGCTCTAAATATATTTTAGACATTTAGAAATTGGACAATAATTATTTAGTTGTGTTATGTAATTTTAACGAAATTACATCCTTTATGTTAGCTTATGTTTTATAAAAAATTGGCACATGAGATAATATGATATTGATTCTTGAAAATCATTTTATCTCTACTATGGACTTGAGGAAAGGACTTGAGAAATTATGGTTATAGACATTTGTGGAGTTACTGAGAATTGATTTCATATGATATGTAAAATCTTTAGGGAGAATCCCTGACATTATCTCTAGCTAAAGACAATAGGCATTAGCCTTGGTGCACCTTGACTATATATGATTAAAACTATTCAGAAACCATCATAAAACTTAAATAAGAACATAACCATATTAAAACTATTCATAAAGAATTATCTAATAATTAAGTAGATATGTAAATAAATTAATAATAATAATTCTTGTTTAATCCTTGTAATAAATTATGTGAATATGATTCTATGTGTATGAGTGGGATAAGAAACTTATAGCCATGCTCCATGCATTATGATAGTTACACCCCCATAGTATATGACATTGCATTGCATATAAACTATATAAAAGATAAAGATATTAAGTTAAAGATTAATAATTAAAAGACACTATGGAAAACGATCCTAAGACAAGCATGGTAACCCACCCTATGTATCCCTGCCTACAAGGATGATCCTAACACAAGCATGGTGACCCTTGTTAGGTTTTAGAATAAGCTCATATCCTTATGTTTAGAGCGGTTATAGGTTACATGCCATAAGGTAGGTGGATGCACAAGCCCTTGGTTATAAAAGTTGCCGTAACGCTTATGGATGTATAAGCCCTTGGTTATACATGGTGTTAAATGATAAAAGTTAATAAAACTTAAGAAGTACATGTTAAAGATGATAAAGTAAAGAAAGGTAGATTTTATACATACTGGATTATAGGATCTATATGTGCAAAATCAAAGTAAAGAAAGAAAAATGAAAGCATTTGCATGACATACATCATAATGAATTGTTTACTATGCCATGGAATTTGACACACATGATTAAAATTGTGATTTGTGACATATGCATCATACTAGCATGTGCATCAAAGTCACCTAAACCCTGTCCACCTTCTTCCTCTAGTTGCTGAGTAATTCAATTCCCGCCTAACCATAGATAGATTTCCCTCCCATCATCCTTTCCCCAACAGAATTTCTTCTAACAAGAAATAATTTTCTGAGCCACTACTCTTGGCATCTTAGAAATGCCTAAGTAACAAAGGGCGACTGTTTATAACTATTTTAATAAGAACCAACTTTCCAGTCTTTGACAAACACCTTCTTTTCCTATATATTAAGTTTCTTCTCAATTTTCTCTGTAACCGCCCCCTTCTTACCACCTTCTTAGGGTTTGATTCCCAAATATCTAATTGGAAAAGAATAGAAGTACTTTTTCAAGTAAAATTATAATTGAGGACATGCAGAGAGAATGAGAGTGATATTTTTTAGAGAATTTCAAGAATAAAATCGCAATAGAGTGAAAGAATAGTGACTGCTAAATTTGAGACATAAATTCTCTCTTTTCTAATGCTTCTATTTTCAGAAGCAACATGTTCCTATCTATTTTTCTTTTTGACTAGAAAAATTAATTATTTTCTGCTTTTATTTTTTAAAACACACATAAACATATTATTAGAAAATTTAAAAGTAATTTTTAATTAATAATTTTTTGTGCTTCTAAACATACCCATATATTTATTATTTCAATAATATTATTTGGTACAAAGAATGTCCATATGAAAATGTTATGTCGAACAACCAATAGAGGGAGTTAACTTAATACTACCTCTATTCTTAAATAATTATTCAGTTTTAAATATGTATATGAATTATGAAAATGATTGAAAGTATAGATATATTTTACAAAATTATCCTCATTAATTAATTATTTCCAGTCACTCCCCCCTATACCAATCCTTATTTGATAAGGGTATAGTTGGGAAAAATAAATAATATTATCTATATTTCTTGAATGGATATTTATTTGTGAAAAAGAAAAATTTTAAGAGTGGACAATTATAGAAAATGGAGATAATAGTAGAAATAGAAGGGAGAGCAAAAAAGCTAAAGAGAAGGGAGAGAAAAAAACAACTCACACAAAATTACTCTTTTCTTTTTTTCAATTTTCGTACCATTTTATGATTTGTTTTGTGGACACTATTAGGCATTTCCCTTGCTGTTTATTTCTTTTTGGGTTCAAGATACAAAATGCAAAAACACCAATGCCCAACAAATACTAGGCGCAGAAACAACCAAATCAGCTCAGTTCCAAAACACCAATGCTGTTTATTATTTTAACAGCGCTGTTCTTTTAATGCTTGGGCCTATATGACAATAATTTTAGCCCTTTAGCCTATGTTTATGGTTTGGACTCTGGAGAGGAAACGAGGAATGAAAAGGATTTATGGTGTAATATTTTAAAACTTTACACTACAAGTCATTTATTCTCTTTTTCTACTATCCAAAATCTAAACTCTCTAACATACCATTAAGTTCCACCAAATTCTCTTGGGAAAGCTCTATTAATTTTCCTGTTGTTAATGATGTAGAGTGTCTCTTAGAGCCGTTTGCTTTCAGTTTCTAGTTTTCAGTTTTTCAATTTTCAAGAAATTAGTGAAGAAAAAACTGAAAAAACTAAAAACTACAAAAATTAAAAACTGAAAACTAAAAATAAACAGTTCCTTAATTGTTCTATTTCATCCAACTTGTGAGATGTAAGCTCACGGTTGTGCATATGAAAGAGGATTTTCTCATGTGTAAATTAGACATGATAATATTATATGCGCATCTCAGCTATTGATTTTTTTTATCTTTTAGAGATGTGCACGTGATATTGTCATATTCAATTTAAACATTGAGAGAGGATCCTCCCCCAGTATATGTTCTCTCAACTGTAAAATTATGCTTCGTCTGTTTCTTAACAATGAAATTTCTATTATGACAAAAAAAAGAAGAGAGAAAAGCTCCACTGCTCAGTTCTGCTTTTTCTCTATGCAGTATTCATCTCTCTCCTAATCTACTTGTTCAATATTTATGTAGTCCTACTATGTTCATTGATTGTCCAGCGCAACCCGTCTCGAACAGTTGCACCACATTAAATAGAAGACGGTGGATTCGACAAGAGACGTGTACTAGTTTTCGTCCATCTTCTTTTCTTCAATATTTGCTACTCATTTTTTTATTAAAAAAAATCTTAAATAGTTGTTGTACGGAGTAGAATTATGGGCGCTAGACTATGGCATACTCTCGTATGATTCTCCCAATAGGTTATGCAACTTACCCACATGACATAACATCTCCCCTATATTTATCCTGAATTTAGTTGATGATATCTCCTAAATTTCATATAGAATCTCTCTTCATATCTTATAATATCTTATCATATCTTTATCATATCTGACTATTATCTCTAGTACAAACTAAATCACAGGAATATCTCCTATATTTAAAGAAGATCATAACAGATTTATTAGATCATAACAAATCTACTATGGGATCACTTTACACTATATAAAGGGCTCAACGCCCCAAGGTATCACAAACTTATTTAATATTATTCTTTACCATTTTAAAAATAAAAATGATAATTTCAAAATAAAAATTCCTAACGTTTCATATAAATTTTATCGAAGTCACGTTTCAATTATACTCTAATCAGATGCTTTTCAATTGCTCATATTCTTTATTGAATCAAAATCTGCTCTTTTTTTCAGATATATTAAGTGCCAGTCAAACGATTTTCAACTGGGAAGAAAATGGAATGTTATATGAAAAAATGAAATAAAAGAACGAAAATAGATTACTTTGTCCAAGACAAAGACTTGAAGACTACATCGTGTCAAGCCACCAGAATTAAACTAGTGACGAGGGTTTCAGTGATTTATCATAAAGTTTTAAGTTTAAATTTTATTGTCTTTTTAATGTATTAAAAGTAAAAGAAAGACAAAGGTTGCGCCACTAATTAAGAAAGAGTCAAAACCATAGGATCCCAAATTCCACTGAACTTATAAAAAAAAGAGTTCCCATGGTGGAAGCTGCGTGTATACTTTCAACAAAGTTCCAAAGAAGCAAATTTTGAGAATAGCACGTTTCACGGCAACTAGAGACACTAAAATTTAGTTGGCAAATAGTGGCTGTGGCATATACCAATCCATTCTCCACTATGCTGGCATGGCATGCACCAAGCTTTTTCAACTACATTTTGTGCTAATTAATTATTTATGTTCAATGAGTTTCAGCTTTGAGCATTTATTTATTTACTACCGGGACAATTTGGGGATGACGCTAGTAGTGAAACTGTAGTGTTAAGGAAAAGCAGAGTGCCAATCCACTACGCTTTAGTTTTTGCCTTCGTGTACTTTCAAATTGTTTTCTTTTTCACTTTCTTTCTTCCCCACTAAAAAGAAAAAAGACACAGACCATAGTGGTAACTGTATTCTAGTATAAATTTCACATCCAATTCTTTAAAATTGTTGACACCAAAGTTTAAAACAAGGATTTTTAATTTATAATCCATCTATAATACTAATACTTCAGACTCTTATAAGAAAATTTTTTACAAGTGTCGCTTCTACAGTAATTTAGAGCCAGCAATTTGCATTTAGAATTTGAATTCTCAATCTATATTCATTACACTTAATTGATAAATATCAATCATATCAATCATAATTAATTATTAATTATGAAATGCCAATTATAAGTCATAATATCACTTCCAGTTCACAATCCAATTTCAAAACCCATTATTTACTTTGCAAGCTTTTTTTTGTTAGTTGATTTTGCAAATTTTTATTCTATATTTTGAATTTATGAAATATTATTTTTTTTCATTCTAACAAAGTTCAAATTTTTTTATGATTATCTTATTTGGCTTATTTATCAAAAAATTATTTAGCTTAATATATATAGTTATAGTTTCTTTCACATGTATTATAGTTCTATATAGAATATGTGATTTATATATTATCAATGAATACATAATTTGAATTATAGCTTATATGATAGTTTTCAACCAATATGTAATTATCAATTTGTAATTAATATCATCTATCACAATGATGTTAATCATAACTAATAGATGGATATTTTAAAATTATATATTTTATTTGAAAACATGCCTATCAAGATAAATAAATTAAAATCTTCTTGAATTAATTCAATACTAATTTAAATAATTTATTATGCCTTTTGAAATATATTTTTAGTTTTAAAAATATAAAATATTTACTATGATATATTTATTTTGAATTAAATTTAGAGAATTTTCTTTCTTTAATTCTTGACTATTTTTTTATAGACTGACATATACTCTATTATCATTTAATTTCAATATGACATTTTCAAGTATAGAAGTTATTCAATTATTTTAAATGGGATTCATGAGGTTTTCTAGGGTTTTCAATATGGATTAAATATTATATTCTTTTTATTTGTCATATTCAAATTGCATTTAAATATGGTAATTACTGGTTGAATATTTTAATTTTATATGATTTAATATCAATTTAAAATATCTATTTATATTAACAATGCATTATAGTTAAATCCTTGGAATAATATATTGTAAAAATTAATGAAATATATACATCTTTCAATTATAATCTATGTTAGTTTCGGACAAGTCCATAAATTTAGAGAAGAGATTTCAAATTGATATTATTGAATCAACCTTAAATTTGTGCTATGATTGACATAATAGTTATATTAATTTAAATTATTTTATTAATTAAAATTAGAGAAAATATTATCATAATTAGCAAATTATAAATAAAAATTTAATACTATAAATTAGCACATAAATATGATCAATCAGTCACTCTCTAATTAATCAATCACTCTCAAATTAAAATTAAAATTTCAAAGAATAATATTAATTACATATCATTTTATTTTTGCATGTCAGATTTAACCAGTATGATATATAATTTATTAAAAATTATTATAATATATAAAATTTACTACATTGTATTATAATGATATTGATAATAAAAATATAATAATACACACTATACTATATTAGTTTTGATATTTTAATAAAAATTAATATCATAGTTAATGTATTTTCAAAGGATTTAATATAATCTAGAATCCATCTATAATACTAATAATTAATATTCATTAATAGATAGTTTTTCATGTGTCATTCATAGATAAAATTATGACATTATGCCCAACTATTTTCATAATCTTAATATTTAACGTATATTTTTTAATTTAATTTACATTCTAATTATTAACTATTTTTTCCAATCATACCTTCATATCTGTCTTTATTAAAATTATTTAACAAAATAGTTCAATCAAAATTATTTAATAAATAACAAATAATATAAAAAATTATAATTGAATATATTAAACTATTAAAATTATATATATAGTTATAGTGTTAAAGATAACAAAGCTATTATAATTATGTTACCAAAACATATTATAATTAATTATTATAATTATAGTATTAATGATAACAAAACTATTATAATTATAATAATTAATGATAACAAGAAAATCTTAGCACATTTTATTTTTTTAATTATCTTTATTGGATTCAATTTGCATCATGTATGTATTTTTCGTTTTCAAATTTGAATTATGTGGCATTTATAGTATTTGTTATTATGGATATTTGTGATTTGAATTTCAAAGAATTTTGAAATTTTTTTGACATTTTGAAATTTTTTTAATAAACCTATGAATACCAATAAGGATTCAAATATCTGCAGAGAATGAGGAATAGAGACCTGTGATGAGAAAATGGATGAAAATGGCGATAAGAGGTGAAATTCTAAATAAGGACAAGATCGAGAGAGTTTCTAACTTCAAATAAATAGCTTTTGAAAATCATTATATAAAATCATTATATATATATATATATATATATATACTCGTCTCACTATACCATATTTAATTTTTTACAACCTAAACATTCCAACTTATCAACTCCACAATCATTTCATATTAATTTTTTTGAAAAACAAGACTTCAATTGTTCAACATTAAAATATTTAAAACAATCAATCCCACAATTTATACTTTTTTTATAATGATACTAATTACTTATTAATTATTTTAAAAAATTAAAAAATTACATCAATTTTTTGTTGAAAACAATTGTGAATTGATATATTAATCCAATAATTGAGATGACATAAATTAGAATTATATTTGATCTTTTTTACTAATTATAACACATTAATTATAACATATGTTTTAAAATTAATATTTTAATTTACTAAAAGCATCTACATGGAAAGGGGGTGTAATTGAAATCACATAAATTAAATTTATTGATTATTTTTTATTAATAAGAAATATATTTTTTATGCTTTTATAAATCAAATATTTTAACTCATCAAAAAGATGAAAATAATTAGGGATGACAAAAAAAAAATCACTGATATTGCTACATGTGGGATGAGTCAGAATTACCCACAATAAAGATAGAAATAGAACAAATTTTGTCTTTATAGGAATGGAGTTCCTGTTTGTTAAATGGGGAATGGATAGGGTTTGGACCAGTTGGGATCGGTGGGGTCCAATTCGGTTAGGCTCGATCCGGTCTAATCCGGCTTGTTTGGTTCAGTTTAGCCCGATCCCGTTTGGTCTGGTCCGATTTGGTTTGATCCAGTTCGGTCTGGTTCGGTTCAATTCAGTTCGGTTTGGTCTGGTTTGGTCCAGTTAGGTCCAGTATGGTCTGATTCGATCCGGTCTGGTCCAGTCCGGTCCGGTTCGGTTTGGTCCAATCTAGTATGGTCGGGTTTGGCCTGGTCTGATTTGGTTTGGTTCAGTCCGATCTGGTCTGGTTCGATCCGGTCAGATTCGATTCAGTCTGGTCTGGTCCGTTTTGGTTCGGTCCGATCAGGTCTGGTCCTGTTTGATCCGGTCCGATTTGGTCTAATCCAGTCCGATTTGGTCCGGTTCGATTTGGCCGGTCTAGTCTAATCCGATTCGTTTCGGTCTGATCTAGTCTAGTTCAGTCCGATCAGATCTTGTTCAATCCGGTCTGGTCCGATTCGGTTCAGTCCGGTCTAGTCCAATCCTGTTCGATTTGGTCTAGTCTGGTAGTCGGGTTTGGTCTGGTCTGGTTTGGTCCAATTAGGTCAAGTCCGATCTGGTCCAATCTGATTTGGTCCGGTTTGGTTGGTCCAGTCCGATCTGGTCCAATCCGATTCGGCCCAGTCCAGTTCAGTTCGATTTAGTTTGGTTTTCGGTTTCGCTATAAAATTTATAAAATGTAAAAAAAGTAATTATAAACAATATTAAATTAGAGTAATCGTTATTATAAAACTATATAATTATATGATCTAAGTTAATTTTTAAAATTTATGCTAATATGTCATATAATTAATTAATATGCTAAACAAATGATAAAAATTTTGAACAAAATCATGTTGATTAAATTAAAAGAGTTAACGTATAATTGAAAATCCTAATTGTAATAAAATAGGCTCTTTATTATTATAGGTCATCTATCGAGATTTTTTTAACCTTATAAATATAATATTCAAAATAAGATATAAAATAGAATGACACATTTATATTTTGTCAATTTATTTAATTATTTAACTATTAACTCATTTTCAAAATAAATTTATATACTCAATTTCTATAAGATATATTTAAAGAAATTATTTATTGTTTATAATGATCAATAAATTATTTTTATTATCACCCGTGTATTACACGGGTCAAACAACTAATTTTTATATAATAACAAAATTGTTTTAGACAACCATTCAATTATATATATAAAAAAAAAAAACTACATCATCAAAACTATTTGTAGTTCTCTTATTATAAATATCTCAAAAAGTCTCATGAAAAACATCAATAGTACAAAACAACACTAACAATATATCAAATTAATTAATGACTTAAAACTAGATTAAAAATATGTAATTCACAAGCATACACTTATCTGAAGTTCTTGAAGTTCAAATGCACGACAACTCTCTAATAACTTATCTAGAAATATTAAAAAATAAATAAAAGCTCATTTCACCTCTGCCATTTTTTCCTTTTTGCCAAAATTTTACCAACAAGTGTATAATTTCCCATATTTGTTGCAATAAGGAAGAAATTGCTTTCACTTCTGTGTTTTTTTTTCCTTTTTTTTTTTTTTATGCTTATAGCTTAGCTCACGTTAAAATTAAAAGGCGTGACAGTATCATACAAAAAAAGCTTTATACAAGCATATATTATGATTCAATTGTAAAACTTACTCCATGTTGACATAACTTTATTTACCTCACGGTCTTTAGAAAGACTCCTTGATAATTATCAACAAATTTAAGGAGGCAAAGAGTCATTTCCCATAAATCCTCTTACTAATAAGCTTGGTATTTACATCTTACACTATTGAGCACTAATTTTTTTTTTATTTTTTGGTACATATTTGACGACAAGACAAAAATGTTCAAGCCCAGAGGGCAAGAATAGACATGGCAGCAGAACCCATGGTTAAGGCAACAAAAGATGCCTTTTTCAACCGCGGATTAGAGTTCATAAGCTTGTTGTGAAAGAAATCAACGGCAATGAGGTCAACAAGGGCCATGTAAATCAGTACTCCCGAAGAAATTGAACCTAGTAACCCTTCTATGATTAAGGCGTTTGGGTTACTATCATCGTAACCTGTCAGCGAGAATAACATCATCCCCAATATTATTCCCATTGGCGTTGTCACGGAGAACATGAAACACATGTATGCCGTTGTTACAAAGCTAAATCCTGCCTGTAATGATCATCACACAAGGGTATGAATTAGCATCTTCTAGCTTCAAGAACCAAGTAATATATACATATACACACACACACCATGACCATGGAATGCGTACACTTCTGAATTCATGTTTATTTATTAGACCCGTTTGACTGAAAATTAATTTAATCTCATTTAATATCCTCAATTTGAGCTTCAAATTACTGTTTTTTATCCAATAAAATTGTAAAAAGAGTTTATATTTGAGTGTAAATTTAATATATTACCAAAATAGAAATGTTAAATTAATTATCTATTATTTTATGCATAACTATTTTTATATAGTAACTATATGAGTCAAACATGTGATTTTTATTATCAACAAAAATTTAAGATTAGAAGAAGCTTATCCTAATTTAGAGACAAGGAATTATGTATCGCTAACCTTAACCTATATAAATATAGTAATATACTCATAAAGTCAAAGAACATTTAACATTTGATAATCACAGAGAAATGTGACGCAACATTCCCAACGCACACTTGAATAGTGTCGTCGGTGTTAATTTATTACACATACGTTACAATATGTGGTACTCCATTAATCAATAATAACTTACTCCGCTCAAAATGCCTGTGGACAACTGAAACATTGATTAATTACGAATGAAAGGCGAAGAAGATTAGTATTTTTTTCTATTTAAACGACCTTTCCTTTTTATTATATTGCTTTTTGCCCCAAACAAACAACAATCAGAAGACTTACGTTCAACATTTCAACCATTCCTTGCGCTTCTGATTTGGAGGCATAATTCACAAAGGTCAAGCACATGCTCTATCGCTAGTCAAGCCATATTTCTCAATCAAGACAAATTCACATTTTGCAATTGGCTCGATGCACAATCACACAAAGACAACCATTATTTCCGCAATACATTTCAACCCTTTATTTCAAGATTCCAAAGTTAGTTTAGCGTCGCTATGCCAAAAACCCAAAATCCAAAGAAGCCAAGCCCTAAATCATTTTCTTGTATGGACCCAAAAAAATAAATAATTTTCGTTTGCTGTAAAATAATTGTGTTCATTTTTCTCTACACGAAAACGTCGTTTGAAAAATGAGAAGGCACATTCTCTAAATTCACAAGGTAGAATAACCCCATCAAAATCTTCATTTTCTGCAATTTAAGTTTAACACGGCAACGGGTAGTTTAGCCAAATTACTAATAGATGACTGGCATTGACTGAAAGTTCAGAGTTCAATTTCATAAACCCAATTTAAAAATCTTATGCCCCAATAGTTTCAAGTTTCAACATATTTACTATTGTAGTAATTTGTAACTAATTTTAATACTATATTGTTAATATAAATTGCTTTATATATTGTCAACTAATTATATGATACAGTATGTATAACTTCTGCGACAGTTATTAAAAGTCAAATATTTTTAATGACATAGTAATACATACTAATTAAATATTAATTCCAAAAAATTTACACTAATAATAATATATCAAAATTAAATCCATAATTTTTTATATTAAAATCATACATAAATTTCATTCTCACTTTTTTATCACTAATATCCAAGACCAACTTATGTTACCACATAAAAAGAAAGTGACCAACTTATGTTAGAATTTAATTCTAACATACTGACAAGGTAAATTTTTTTATACAATTATCCAATCATGTACTGCCATATAAATAAACATGATTGACTTTTACACTTATCACTTGAAAGGTCATACAAATAAAAAAAATTGATCGAATAAGTATCAAAATTAAACTCCCGGTATTAACTATTTTGGTTCAAGTTAATTAAAAAAAAAAGTAAGGTTGGTCAAGTTTGATTCTCATTTAATTTAAAGAGCATTAAAAACTGAGTTAAGGTAGGTCAAGTTTGAATCACCATCAACTTCTCAATTATCCAGTGGCTAAGTCACTGCGATGATTCAAGTTCAGTCCTGGATAATTCAGGTTAGTCTCTAGATATGTCACTCCTCACTTAGAGTTTATCACTTCAAATACTAATTAGTTAGTATTTTTTTTTTAATTTGGTAATTAATTTCTTAATTCTAAGGAATCAGCTTCAGCACCAAAAAATTGGTTTTGTGGTTTTTTTTTTGGGGGGGGGGGGGCGCATTTCCTCAATTCTTTTAATATTTCTGTAATCTAACTAATTCCCAAATCAAGTTTCGCTAGATAGATATTGATTAAGCAGCACATTAGATTAATCTAGAAATTAAATACTTTATCCTAAAAATCAACACAAACGCCAAAACCACAACTGAACCAAGAAGCCGAAAAAAAGAAAGAAAAAAAGGAGGTGACAGAGTAAAAATCACAAGAAAGATACTCCCTCCATCTAACAATAACAATCAACTAGAGAAATCGAGAGAAATTGATACACTGAAAAATTAATCTATCTTAGTATAATATCAATTTTTTAATGTACCAATTTTGGAGAAAGGAGGAGAAAGATAAAACAAACCTGAGCAACGCAACCACCAAGACCCATCCCTTCGAAGATCTGATGAAACGCCAACGCAGCAACGAGAGGCCTTATGGTGCACACGTTCTGAGACATCCCCATCGTAACCCCAATAATCACCGAATGAAAAATTATCCCAATCTCCAGCACCTGCGACACCATCCTCTGCTTCAACCTGGTCACCTCCTCCTCCGCCGCCACCACTCCTCCGCCGCCGTGACAACCAATTCCAGCTCCACCTAGCTCAATCACCCTCGACTCTCCCACCGCCACCGATTCCTTCTCCTGATTCACCACAGGCGCGTACTGCGCGTGCTCCACGTGGGAGCTCGCGACGAGGTCGACAGCCAGGGCGAGGAGTGCGCCGAGGAGCGTGACGAGGCCGGAGAAGGGGAAGTCGCGCCAGGGGTGGCGCGTGGAGACGCGGCAGTCGGCGAGTGCGGCGAAGGCTTCGGGGAGGACGTGGACGAGGGAGGTGGAGAGGATGACGCCGGCGGCGAAGCACTTGATGACGGCGAGGGCGCGGTCGTAGAGGGATTTTCCTTGGAAGAGGCGGGCGAGGAGGACCGGGGAGGACATGCCGGCCATGCTGGAGACGAAGATGACGAAGAGGGAGATCATCTTGAGGTGAGCCGCCGCGGCGCCGTCCCTGCATGCGGCAGCGCGGGAGACGTCCGTCGCGCACGGCGACGTCGACATGGCGGTGGAGGAAACGGGAAAGGTATGAAAAGTGGAAAGAGTTAATAAGTGTGGGGTTTGAAGATGGGAGTGGCTTTTGTTCTGGGACGAGTTTTAATGAAGGAGGAAAAGTCGATTGGGACCCAGTTTTTTTTTTTAATTAATATTCATTGTAGTTGCTTATTTTTTCACTTTAGGATTATTATAGTTGCTATTTTTAAAATAAGTTAAATTAATTTTTAATATTATGAATTATAGGTTATGTTAGCTTTTTAATCCATTTTTATTTAAAATTTTATCAATTAAATGATGATAGGTAATTTTAAGTTATATATTGATATATCATATGTTATTTAAGGTAGAATAAAGTTTAACATAACTTATTTTAGTTTTTAAAATTATATAAAATGAGTCATTTTAATATTCATTCTATGTCATATAATGACTCATTTTGTGTAATTTTAGATACTAAAATAAGTCATTTTAAACTTTATTCTACCTCGAATAATATATGGTATGTCAAGGTATCACTTAAAGTTACCTATTATAATTTAATTGATAGGATTTTAAGCAAGAATAAGTTGAGGGATTAACATGATTCACATTTTATAATATTGAAGATTAAATTAATTCATTTTAAAAATTAAAAAATAAAATAACTCATAAATAAAAAGAAAAGACTAAAATAAGTATTAATTTTTTTTTCCTGTGATTTTCCTTCTTTTCTTTTTCGCGTGAGTGTGTGGGGTGTGGGATTTTAATGAAGGAGGGAAAATTGATGTGGACCAGTATTTTTTTTTTTTGGTTTTTTCTGTGCTTATTATTTTGTTTGCGTGTACGTCTGTGATCCGGAGGGTGTTGTCTGTCAATGTGCGAGAAATAGTTTCATTCTCGTGTTCCATGACTTGCGTTGATAAACACTGTTATCCCATGGCTCATTTATTATTAAATATATATGATATCGATCATATTTAAATATATTTATTTAATATTTAATTATATGTAAATTAATACATTATTCAATATATATACAATATATAATAAGTATTATATTTATTTTTTAATAAATATTCATCTATAAAAAAAATTTTACTATTATTTATTCTTTTAAGAATTATAGATAACATTAATTTTTTTCCATGATATATTTATAAAAGAGAGTTGATGAATAGATTAAAAGAAAGAGTATTGGAATAAATAATAATAAAAGTGGTGTTATAAAATATATTTAGATTTAACTTCAAGACCACTCAATCATTCAACTATTCAAGCTTCAGGAATAATCACAATTATTTATTTTTATTTGTAATTTTTATAAGTTATATAAGAAATCAAGAATACCTAATTGTGCATATTCTTAGAATATACTCCTCTGTTCCACAATAATTTTCAATATTTACTTTTTTATATTTCAGAATATTTATCTATTTATAATATTTAAATAACATTAATTTTTTCTTTCACTTATTCCATTACTATAAATACATTAGTTAAGTACTCAATACATTTACTAAAATGAATAATATTGATTATAGAAGGATAATTTTATCAGCTCATATAATTTTCTAGATTTACCTAGATGTTTTTTATTTTCCTTGATATGTATATTATTTATTGTTTTATGATTATTATGAAATTGAAGGAGTACATTAAATGTATTCAAGTAGCATGTAAAAGTTTCTATTCATTGTGGTGTGGCTTGGTTCACCCTTTTGTTTTGGTTATGGTGGTGGGGTTTATGGTGTTATGCAGTATGGTCTGGCTGCCAGACTCAAAATTCATTTGGTCAGATTTGACTCTTAAAATGACTTTGTGCAGTTTTTAGGTCGAATTTGGATTATTCATCAGGTTAGTTCAACTTATCTCGAAGTTAAAAAATTCTTTTAGAGATATATTTTTATATGATAATTTGTGAAAAATTATAAAATTTTATAGCTCAATTAATCTATTTTGTGTAATCTAATATTATTTTTATATTGAAATGATTTGTGTTGAAACATATATTGTAAAATAGCTTTTAGAATTTTTTTAATTGTAAAATTTTATAATTTTACTATGTATAAAGTCCAAATTTCATATATTGTTTCAATGTCATATTGATTTAGTTCAACCCAATCTATAATCGAGTCATTATAGGTCGAGTTTGGGTTCTAAAACATGACCTAATTTATAAATCAAGTCAAGTTCAGATTTTGTCCAAGGTGTGCCAAATTCTACCTTTATACACCGCTAGGTTCACTTCAGAAAGGTAAAGATGTGTTTCTTGGTTTCTGGTGTCTACGTGTTGTAATCTTGGATGGACTCTTGACTAGTGCTCAGATTTATGATGGTAGCACTTGCATAAAGATTAAAGACGAATGAAATAATAAGTTTAAACCTAAGAAACACAGACACACTGACTTAGTAGCGTGTCCATGTGTCGGACACGTGTCAGTGTCCGACTCCCACACGACACGCGTTAGTATGCATCCAATTAAAAAATAATTTTTTTGAGCTCGGAAACGTATCGAACACAGCTAGATACTGCTCTAATTCAACATGAGCCTAAAATCAACCAGAGTTATTTGGTTGAACCTATGTTGTTGGGTCATTTTATTTTGAAAATTCTTCAGTTGATCACAAAATGACAAAAAAATCACACCAAAAAATAAAAAAAATTATATATATATATGTCGTGTTCATGTCATGTAATTTTTGAGTTTGGTGTGTCTCCGTGTCCATGTCCGTGTCGTGTCCCATGTTCGTGTTAGTGTCTGTGCTTCGTAGGTTTAAACTTTTATTGTTTTTTAAATTTTTTTACATTTAATAAAGGGATGTGTTGATCCAAAAATACGAGAGAAATTTACCAAGGTAACTCTTGCAAGAAGGACGAGTGAATTGAAATTTTTGGATGTACATACATATATAATTGTTAAAATTCATATGAAGATGTAAAGTTTAGCAAGATCCATATTGTTAGTACAAAAAATTCACTATCCCTCTTTAGAATCAAGTTATAGTTATAGATAATTAGTATTTTTTTTTTTACCTTTGTGTTTAAAATTAAAATTATAAGTTTTTAAGAATAGTAATTGAAAGAAATTTGATTTTTTTAAATGGTTAATTTTTAAATTTTTGCATAATAACTGTCATATTATGATAATTTAAAATAGAAATTTATTATATCATTTTATATTAAACACAATTTATATATATCAAATTAAAGAGTGAATACATAAATTATAACGTCTAAAAATTAAAGTAGAATATAATTTTTTTTATATTTAATGGAAAATTAATAATTAAGATAAAAAAAAAATAAAGATATTTTCTCACCTTTGATTTCCTTGTTTTGTAAAATTCTAATCTTGAATTCTCAAACCAAATTAAAGTATGCATCTCCATAATACATATCTTGTGCCCATAAGTCATTCTCGGTAATTTTCCCATTTGTCAATATGTTATAGTTCTAAAATATAAGTGATTCTATGCTATTTTTTTACTGTTTTGCTTTGGTGATTCTTCTTATTTTACTGCAAATACTATAATTAGAGAAGATATAAGGCCTGTTTGGAACAATTCTTTTGTTTTTGTTTTTTAAAACTGTTCTCCAAAATAATTTTATAAATAATTTTCAAAAACAATAAAACAAAAAAACTTGTTTGGATAACAAAGAATAACAATGAGATCACAAAACAAAGAACATACATAACAAAGGACAATAATAGAGGCTGCTCACGGTGGTTGGAAGGGCGGTGGGAGGGGCTACAACGCTTGGTCAAGGAGAAGCATGGCTCTTGGTCGCGGGCCTGGGTCGTGGGGCGAAGCATGTCAAATATAGGTCGGGGGGTCACGGGGTTGCACGCGGAGCTCCCTGGGAAAGGGGGGTCGCGGAGGAGCACAACGCTTGGTCACGAGGCGAAGCACGTCAAATCTAGGTCATGGTGTCGTGAAGTCACAAGGCCACATGCTGAGCTCGCCGGGGGCGGTCGCGAAGCTTACAAAGTTCACAGGGCGCTAGTTGAAGCTCCTCGTCGGCGCTTGGTCAGAAAGCTTGCGAGGGCTGGTCGCAGATCTTGCCAGCGCTTAGTCGTGGATCTCGCTGGCGCTTGGTCACCAGCTCGCCGACGCATGGTCGCTGGTCGCGGGCTTGGTTGGGGAAGCTTGAAGAAGGATGGAGGAGTTCCGCCGGAGGTGGGAGAAGCATGGTTGTGTGGCTGAAGAAGTCCAAGAACAACAAAACTATTTTGGAAAACATCTAAAATTAGTTTTTGGTTTTTTGTTTTTAAAACCCAAAATGTGTTTTTCGTTTTTAAAACAAACATCCAAAAAAATTATTGCCAAACAAGTTTTTTTACTCTTTTTGTTTTTAAAAACACAAAATAGTTTTAAAAAACTGTTGCCAAACAGGCTCATAGGTTTGACCCTTGCTCAAAAGGCCAGCAAGAAAAAGAAAGAGAGAAAAGAGAATGCTAATAAGAAAAGATGTTACTATCTACCACTTGAAAATGTATTTATGTGCTTTTGAGTTAATGTGATGAAGATTAGTAGACATTACAAATATTAACCTATAATGTTTCAAGCCAACAAGGGCAAAACAACACCCAAGTTCAGAATGAAAAATGATGTAAAAAAAACATAGATGTAGAAGTTTGTTGGATTTCTTAAGTAGTGAGAATAGATTTCATAGAAAATATTAAAATATAAAAAATAAAACAAAAATAGAAAATTTTTGCCAAATTGAAATGAAACATGAAAAATAAGAAGCCTTTAAGTTGTCAATGTCTTATATAAAGGCATCAAATTGCCTTTCATTATTGGATGTAAAACACTGTCATGAAACTGATCCGTAGTAGAGCTGACCCTGATGGTAGAAACTTAATTAGAGTCGGAAATAAATAGTGAAAAAATGGGAGAAAATATGAGAATAAGTAAAAGAGATGACAAAAGAGAGAAGAGATAAGAAGAAGATTTCATGCTTGTGTTCAATAAAATAAGGGTAAATTACAAGGATCTCTCCTGAGATTCAGTGAAATTACACGGACCTCCCCTCTAGTTTGCCACCTTACAATTACCTCCCTTATGTCAAATGCATTTTAAAAGCATTAATAATATAAGTGAATCATCCAAAATACCCTCACACTAGTCCTTCCATCGCGCATCCTCTGAGTCCCTCATCTCACAGCCCCTCAGTCCATATACTCACACTAGCCGCTCCATCTCTATCAGAGCATACCCTCAAACCAACCCTGAAAATCTTCTAATCTCATACTCCCACACGCGAGCACTTCCCTGCCGACACACCCCCACCGGTGTCATAGTCACTTTGATAGGCACTACCACCACGCCCAAACCCTCAGGCCATGGAGAAGGAAGCTGATGGCAAGCACGCGTCCATGGGTAGACCGTGGCTTCGCTGGCGTCGGGTCATGGCCATGGAGCTTGGGGTAAAGGAGAATTCGCTGCTGCGACTTGCAGGGTGGACGGCGGTGGCAGCGGTGGTTTAGATCGGGGGCCGCGGTTCCACTCCCCTCATCCCACTGCCATCTCCGTGCACCATGCGAAGCCACCAGCAGCCACGGAAACCACTGAGCTCCATCTTCGTTGACGAGCCTCCTGCAACCGTGCATAGCCACGCCCATCTGTCGTAAAGCCAGCCTCAGCGTCGACGGGAATCACCGTAGCGCCACCCTCAAATCGCACCACACCACCATCACCCCCCTCCGTGCTTCCGTCGTCATGAGCTTGCCACCACCATGTTGCCCTTCCCTCTGTGCTGCCGGTCCGCCACGATGGATGGCTGGTGGCGCGATGGATGAGGGGAGTGGAGCCGCAGCGGTGACTTGTGAAGGTCCTCGGCTTTGGTGATGTGGTGGCTGTCACCTTGGCTTTTCGATGGTCCTCGGCTTCGCGATCATGGCTCCCTCTCTTTTTTTTCTTTTGGAGTTGATGAAGATCTGGTTGCTATTTTGTTTATGGTTGATATGGAATGAGGTTTGTTTGGTTTATGATTTTGTTGGATTGTTTGCAGTGATTAGAGGAACTGTCACGTGGCTTCTCCTGCTTTTCTTTTTTCATTTTTTATTTTTTGGTCTTGGGTTTTTCTGGTTATGCTCTATTGTTGGTTTTATTTTGTTTCAAGCTTGATTTTGGTTGGGTGTGGATAATGGAGGTTGCAATGGTTCTAGATTGTAGTGATGGTAACGGTTGTGGTAGTGAATGATAATGGTGGAGCGATGGCTGTGATGGGATGATGGTGTTTTTGTGATGGGAACTAGAACTTAGCAGAGGGATGTTGGAGTGAGAGATGGTGGTGCTGAGAGATCAAGAGCAGGCCGATCTGAAGGGGAAGAGGCTGTGGTGGCGCGAAGGGCGTGATGCGGCAGAGAAAGGGAAGAGAAGTGAGAAGGCGGAGAAGGAAGGGGACGATGATGGCAAGGAGGTGATGACGGTGGTAGTTGTGGGCTGCATCGGTGGCTTGCAGCTGGGTAGAAGAGAAGGGTGGAGGACAATGGTGGAAGGCGGCAATGGTGGGGGTGATGGAAAGTTGGTTTATAAGAGATTTTTGAGGGTATTTGAGTCTTTTTATATGTTAAAATGTTCTAATTAATTACAACTTTACCATTAAAAATCATGTGCATGACACATGATCTAACTTCTATTTGAATAGTTAACATAATGTTCACTGCAGGGGTGCTTAGTGTAAGAGTTAATAAAATTCAGGGGGGTACATTGTAAGATTTGCAAACCAGAGGGGTAGTGTGTGTAATTTCGTTGAACCTCAGGGGAGGTCAGAGTAATTTGCCCATAAAATAATTGAGAGATATTTTACGTTGGGGGTGAAAATATTGAGTTACCTTGCCTATGGTTTTTAATTTAAAAGCATTGAGTGATTACACAAAATATTAATTATGAGAAATAGTGATTTTTATCATTATAATAAATTGAAAATTAAAGGAATATGTATAAATTAGAAGATGATTTTAAATTCAAAATTTGAATTTGTAAATTAGATAACCAATTTTGGTGGACTAAAAACATAGATTTGGACAGATAAAGACGGTGTATTACCTCAAACATAATTTGAATAGTAAAATTTGAAAATTTTATTAAAAATATATATATATTGGTCAAGAGATAGAGATATATTTTAGTAGTAATTTTAGGGCTGTCAAACAGGATGGATTCACCCATTTAGGCCTACAAAATAAACGGCCCTAAACGGGTCCGCCCATTTACATACGGTCTAAATTTATATAGCCCGACCCATTTAAGATGGGATCACGGGCCTCAATTGGCGGTCCTTTTTTTTGCCTTTTTTTGTAATTACACAAAGAAAGTCCATGGCCAAATTAAAAAAAAAAAAGCCCAAACCCATATGAAAAATCTGTCCAAAAATTAAAGCCACATGATGAAAAAATGGTAAGAGTATAAGCATGCAAATCAGTCAAGAATCCCAGAAAATCAAATTAAAACAAAGATAACAAGAAATCAAATCCTTCCTAAATTTGCGCCTCAGTATTTTCCACCAGTAGAAGATATTCCATCAGTGGTCCATAGACACCGCAACTGATTGCTTCTCCTAGGCATTTAGCTGATTTCATATTTTTTTTTTCGATTGCATAAGATTTGGAAGTCTCGAACTTTTAGTAAACATAATTGCTGACCTCCCTCTTGCTGCTTCCTCGGCGGCGGCATGCGACTCGACAAGGAGCGGTGTTGCCATAGCTCATGGCTGTGGTGGAAATCGATTGAGAGGAAGAACAGGTTGTTTGAAGAACTGAGAGAAGTGACAATGGTTGTGGCTAAAGGCAATGCGATGGCGAATATAGGATGAGAGGAGTAGCATTGCAGAGCTGTAATGTGTTGTTGGGAAGGGAAGAAACGACACTAGGAAGTAGAGGTGTCAAAACGGGCTAGCCCGCTCCACCAAAAGTCCACCAAAAATGGGACTCGGTACAATAATAAAATGAGCTGAAACAGTTAACTCAGCCCATAACAGGATGAGGACACTAGTGGTTGAAAGATCAGTACTAAGATTGAAATAAGAAAAAGAATTATGGATAAAAGAGAAATTCAACATTTTAATCTCATTATAATAATAGCTAGGACCACATGATCCCAAACTTGAAGCTCCATACCTAATAATAGCTATGGGTTCATCAATTATTCTAACCCCAAAATCTCATAATTCTCAAAGAATGTGGAATTTATATTTTTATGGTCATTTTCTCACATCTTTTGAGTGTAAAATTGATATCATTAATCTTAATTATAAGAAAAATATTATTTATATTCATTGTGTGTGGAATATTATATTGATTTATATTCAATTCACAATTGGATGTGGATTAAACCCTACTTGAATGGGGTCCACAACTCATTTAACGGTGGATGAGGTGTGAATCGACATGGTGTTATACACACAATAAGTATAAATAACACAACTCGTGTACTTCATCATAAATATATAACTGTACTAGTGAGTTTATACAAATATAAAATAATGATTGCTCAAATAAAATGACTTTATGATAGTTCTTAATATAGAACTATTTATTCAAAACTTAGTGTTCTGGCTTTTTGATTCAGGTGTTTTATTGTGAATTCAATTGCTAGTGATCTTTTTGGAAGAATAAGAACAGGCTCGAGGCTTCATTACTTAGGCCCAAATATGACCCATTAATTTACACGTGATAATGAAAAACAAATCCTTTGTCTTTACCAAAAACCTGACCAGTCATTTTGACCCAAAAAAATATAAGGAGAACCAGACTGATCATTCGAAAAAAATAATAATATTGACCACAAAAAAACATACTAATCATTCGAACAAAAAGTCAGGCTAAGTAAAAGAACACCCAAAAAGAGAGTCACGGGTCTCAGATAATGCAGCCTTCGAATAAAAAATAAAAATAGTAACATTTCTTTGATATTTGTGTCGACTGTTAAAGAGGTTGATAATAGTAGGCTAGGATCATTTAAAATTTAAAATTTATAAATAATTAAAAATTGAAAATTATATTTTTTAATAGCAATGGTAGCTGGAGCTGATCAAGTCATTAAAAGCTAGACCAAATGGTGATAAGCAGATAACCTTGGTGGCATTCATGATACCAAAAACCTGAAGACCTTTGAGAACAAGGATATCTCAGCAGAGGAAACTTATGCGATGGCCTCTCAATTAGCTAATGAATTCTCATCTCTTAGAACAATTCTTTCTCCTTTTCGTTAAGGAAAACACTCAGCAGCCCAATAAATATACCAAACCGACTGACGTGTTAACTTTTCCTTAAATTTTATTTTATTTTTCCCATTTATCATGTATCAGGTTATTTTTCTCCTTCAAATAAATATTTGACAACTCAATCGGGCACAAATAATCATTTGGCTCGGGCCGTGTAGCAACACTCATTTCATTAGAATCTTCTTCTTAGTTTTTTTCTTCATATTTAGTTGTTTTGGGAATGCCCATTTCTTTGATTCATGCCGTTGTCTTTGTTGACCATATTTATAATTTGGTTTTTATTGAATGAATAACAGCTATCTATCTTTGATAAAAATAAAAAAAGCAACTTTTCAGTTTTTCAAAATATTTTTAAATTTAACATCAATTTAATTTTGGGGCTGACTTTAAGCGTAGATGAACTTGGAATCTCGAGAATTCTTGGTGTTTTTTTGCCGATGTTGATGATGCTGTGATCGATATCTTGGCTGAGCTATACATGGAAAAGCTAGGGTCGATCATGGAACAAAGCCAGCTTGTGTGAGACCCAATAACCGAAAACAACGAAGATGCAAGATGAATCTTGTTGCTTGATTTTCATCGGTGTGTCTCTTAGTGGCTATGAGTTTTGCTTTGTCATGTTCTATTTGGTTCTTTTTTTTATGTTGTTCTTTTTAGTTGCTAGTATATGTATTGTATTGTAGACACACCCTAATATTGGCAACTAATTAAGCCGGTTTTCACTGGTTCTGACCAACAACTTAGTTATAGAATATTGTACTGTAGTGTTGAACGGAAGCAGGAGGTAATTAAGTATATGACATCTGTGAATAGTGAAAACAGTTAACAAAGATTGAGCTTCATTTCGAGACATCTAGTACGTTCAAAATAAGCTTATAATATAGCTTTTCAATGACCAAATCCATTCGACAATCCAACCCTTGGATTCTCATTTTCCTAGTGAATGATCTTTGAACCAACTTACACTTCATAGGCTTCAAGTTTGTCATAGATAATACTAGCCAGTACCAATTTGTACGTGGTCCACAGTCTCCTAGCTAGTTATTACTAATACTAGCGGCCATCAGGTTAGTGTGTGCCTGCAAATGCTGAAAATAAGTTGGTTCAACTGCCTAGTTACTAAAGTCCCTTCAATTTCAGGTTTTAGTGATCTCTATACATGATCTATCAATAACGAAAAGACTTGTATTAATTTTGAAACAAATCAAAACTAATTAATTCTTTTGGTAGACAAAATTAGACAATTGTTGAAAGGATCTCTTAGTTGTAACTTTATCTCAAAGCAAAGATATCTAATTAACCAATTAAAAAAAAAAAGTCATTACTTTTGAGCAACATCGGATTAAGCATAGTTATAAAAATCGGGCTGGACAAGTAGGTTCGGATTAAAACTAATGAATTGGTCACCGGATCAATTCGATTCATTGAATAGATCGGATATGCATATAAACTAGTCAAGCTTGGTCATATCCGAGTGAACCGGACAAATTGTTGTTGAACCAATAACCTAGTGTCTTGACCGAATTAATTACTAGATCGAGCTTGATAATTATGTGTTTAAGACTTTTAAGTGTTGCCCTTTAGAAAACCTTCATCATCAAAAGTTCTATATGTGACTCTAGTCCTCCTTTTGAACTTCCATCATTAATTGGTGTCATCACGCAAAATAGAATTAGCAAAACTACAAAATCTTTCTTCAAATAACTCCAACTTTTTTTTGTCACTATTTCTGTTTCTAGCTCGCCCGTCATATAGAAGGTGATGAAAACCTACGCCAAGAATTTTGTTTCTCGTATTTTTATTAATCCCCATGAGCTAGGACACCTTAATTTAAACATCCAACAATCCTCATTGATCATGTCAGGAACAATGCTTTCGGAACAAATGCGGAAAAAAACCATTGAAACTTCAACTACTGACACTGCAACTGAACCTATGGTCTAATGGTAGATTTTTATATATCTTAATGAACTAAGAGAGGTCACAAACTCAACTATCATCTCTACCCTTTATCCTCTAATATCTTAGCCAAAAAACGGAAAAAACACCACTGAAATTTTCTTTATCGTGAAATACGTTTAAGTGGTTTACTCTGTTTCTTTTTTTTATAAGCATTAAGTGGTTTAAGTCATAGAATGATTACTATCATTATCACACAAAATTTTTTTTTTTGGGGTCAATCACATAAAATGTTTAAAAAAAAAAAAAACTCTTGCCGAGATGACATGTTTTGGAGACCATCTTGACCTGAGATGCGACAAAATAATGGAGAAGGGTGTCCCCTATATGTTACCTCAAGGGACGGGACAATGTTGGACCACAGGCCTCATTGATTAGTCCGAATCATGCACCAGGTGAGGTTAATTTACCAACAAGGACTGAGGACACCATGGGATGGTGGCACCTAATTATAGAAATCTTTTTGAGATTCTGTGACACCAATGTGAAAGGAACTAGTGGAAATCCCCCACCATAAGTGATGGATGGGTGCACTTAACCAAACAAGTCAATACATGTGGTTGGGGTTTAGTTCTTACTTCTTAGGCAAAAGCTAAGGAAAGAAAAAGAGAAACTAATTAATTAAGGTATCCGGATATTTTTAAATAATGTTTTAGCCCTCATTTTATTTCCTTAAAAACCTTTTCTTTTTCATAAATTCTTAGTTACTCTATCTTAACGTAAAAAGAAAATTTTTTTTCAATAATTGGATAAATGCTTAAAACACCCAATAAGGTGAAGCAAAGGGTTACATTATAATGATGCAAAAAGAAATGCAAAGAACTCTGTGAAAATTATAGGATAACATAAAGACAAAGCGTAAACAAAAACATTCAAGAAGACCAAACTAAGGAAGCAAACAACACTACAAAGAAGCGTAAACTTTTATTACCTTCCTTCTTGCCTCTAACTTGAGATCACTTTGTCACAACCTCCTTTTCATACGAAGTTCACCAGAAGTGGAAAATACATCCTCCTCATTATCCCAAACTCAAACATGAAAGAGGATTAAGCCCCATCAAAAACACAAATACCAAAATGATAGGCCATCGAAAATGATAGGGCTTGAGGTAGAACACAAAACCATCACCAAAACAAACTCGAACATGAAAACAAGAATGATGCCACAACCACCATCGATTGCTTGAGATTACTAGCCAAGGTCGAAAGAAACTACTGAGAACACAAAACCAAAACAAACATAAGCATCGCCATCAATCCATCTCAAATCATAAACAACGCAAGATATTGGAGGACCTCACCAGAGAACATGAGCACAAGCAATCGGGGAAGAAAACAAATTCAACAGCGACCAAGTGCATAGGTCTAGGCAAAGAAGGATCGAGAGCGAATAAGGGAAGTAGATATTCCACATTAAAAGCTCAAATTCGGAAAGAGGATAAACACTATTGAAGTGTCCAGTGGTTGAAACGATGCTCAACGAATGCCACCAAATCCTCATTCCACCGAGCAAATCGATTGCCTCCACTTGTCAACACAACAAACTCCCATGCTCCACCAAAGATGAAAATGAGACAAAATAGATCTAGACCGCCACCAAGAAGCCACAGCCGAGACCCGACGACGGAGAAAGAAGCATTACAAGAATTTAGCAGATCAATGATGAATTTTATTAAGGAAATGATTCGTCGGTAATCCATAGCTGATTAGCTAGATATAGTGGCAAGGGATTAGTGAGGAAAAATAAATTAGTAGCTAAAATTGATAAAAATAATGGGTAAGAAGTACAAGTACATGGAGGAATTAGCTACAGATTAGCAATGATATATCCCCTGCAAAAAATAATATTTACTTAAGATATGTTAGTGAGTTTAGATTTTAAATAAAAATGGATAGAATGGAATGATTTATAGTGTAAATTTTAAAATCTTACACTATTAATTCTCTCCTTCCCTCCTTTCTTCTCCAAAATTTAAACTAACAAATATACCCTTAGCGAGAGACATTTCATTGCTAAATTTGAGAGAAAGTAATGATCACACTACTAGACTATTTGTGCTATTAAGTGATGTGTTATGTATGACTTTATTATAGTTTTATAGAATTCTTAACTTTCACTTATTTCTAGTTGACTTATTTTGGATATCTTTTTTGTGTAATTTATTTGTTAAATTTGAGTTATTCATATTGATAAAATTGTTATAGATTGAGTTATATATACAAGTATAATATTTAGAACTTAAATTGAATAATTTTTCCACGAGTCAGTGACGTATTAGCTACGGATTAGTAAGCCGAAACATATTCTATTCAGGGGCAGATCTGTTGGGAAAATACATCACTTCCCCTCCTTGAGAACCACCCTAAACAGAGAAATAAAATAGGAATACAACCACAACACAATAATTTAACGTGGAAAACTTCAAAATCGGAGAAAAACCATGATCGCTGTCAAAAAGACAACCAGAGAATATCACTATGTGAAAATTATTACGACACACAGACTTCTCTCTTAAACATCCACACCCCAGTACACCCACACTCTCCAAAGCAAATATTTAAACTACACCTCAACACTCTAAAACAAGAGTACAGAAGAAGAAAAGTCAGATATAAGCTTAAAGTGTTTTCCGACTGGTGCATCTTGAAATGGAGGATTTAGGCTCATATATATAGTCTTGGCAACCCACTTCCTCCCAACTCTTAGCAATGTGGGACTTCTTTCCCCAAACTATTTCAATCAACACTAACAAGATCAGCTACCATTTAGCCAGGAAACATAAAGGATTAGTGATGGATTAGCTACAACTACTATTAACATTTCAGTCTTTAAATACTAGCCTAGTAATAGCTGCCAATTAGCGAGGGATTTGCAACAAAAAAAGGCGATAAATTTGCAAGGAATTAGTTATGAATAAATGTCTTGCTAATTTACGAGGGATGCAAGAAATGATTTTTTTTTATACAATAGTTGTACATTAGCAACAGACTAGTGAAAAAAGTTCAATCGGTAAAATAAATCGTCGATGGATTAGCTATGAAATTTTTATGAGGCTGATCAACTACGGCCAGAAAGCGACGGACATTTTGGTCGTTAATTCCTCATTGATCCCTCGCTATCTTGTTTTAACGACAAATTAACAACGGATTAGCGATTGATTAGTGTAACCAATCCACAAAATTGTTGTAGTGAAGACCCAAGTAGAGGACTAACCAATGACCTCCGTTGGAAAACTAGGGTTGTGTTTGCTTTGTATTTTCTAATTTTTAATTTTTTATGAAGAAAAAATTAAAACAATTAAAAAAATTTAATTTTTTTAATTTTTTTTTCACAAGGACTAAAAAATTAAAAAATACAAAGCAAACACACCCTACATTTGTGCCAGCACAAGCTTCACCGGCATAAAAAAAATAAAAAAAGAGAGAGAAATAGAACTTCAAGTAAAGGGGAGCTGCAGCATCCCACCAATAGCATTGTGCGATCCACCACACCAAAAACGAGGCTAATACCATCTCGCAGGCACTCGAGTCGCGCTACCTGTGGAGAACCTTTGACCTTCTGCCGCAAAAATGCTCAACCCCTCTCTCAACTCACACCTTGAAGCTACGACGTTACTGGAAATGGAAGGAGGGTGAGGCATGGTTGGGCACAAAGGGAAGCTTGAAGGTTAGGGTAAGGTGAAAGAGGGGAATACTGTGAGGGGGATGGAGGACTTGCTTGAGGGCTCATCGCTAAAGGGAAGGTGGCGGCAGCCCCTAAAATAATTTTTTTTTTTGTTACAATAAATTTTACATTCTAACAAAGAAAGAAAAAACCTTTGGGCCGATCCACTTATTATTTGATAAATAAGTGAATAGTGATAATATTAATAATTTTAGAAACAAGAATGAGCCACATTTATTTACGTGTCAAAATAATGAATGGAATCTTACTTCAAACTCAACTAAGAATTTGTTGTTATTTTTTTTTTCTTGGAGTTCATGCGGTACTTTAAACCTCTCGTGGGTCTACAAAAAGAGCTCGTGGTGGGGTGTTTGTCAATTCGTGGAATATGTTTGTTCCTTCATTTTTCAATGCCTTAATGCACCAAAAGTCCGGGCATGAGAGCAATTTCCAGTGTGGGATATGATGGTTGAGCTCATGATCTGTTCCTCCAACTTCTGCCACAATGATCCTGCAATTCTCATCCTTTGACTTTGCTGCCATGTTGTGCACAAAATCACACAATGCCCTCACCAATTTCCCTGAGGATGGCCCTTCATGGTACACTCCATAAATGAAGTAGAAGCCAAATGGATTGAAGAAGTCAGGTAAAGTGGAAAATCCCAAGCATGGTAAGAATTTGTCCATCAAGGCCCAACTCTTTGTGAAAAACAAGCAAGAAAATGGTGCTCTCCCAATCCTCAGCTTGAAGATCTCCCAACTTTTCCATGCACTAAGCATGGCCCAACTATTTGGGACCCTTCCATCAGACCCAAAATAGGCACTATCCCCTTTGAAAGAAGCCACCCATGTCCCCAAACTTAGCTTGTTCCTAAGTACATTCTCTATGTCATTAGGGAAGAAATCAACTGAGCCCATGAATCTTCTATAAAGGGACTCAGCTTTCTCAATCTTGACCCTTGCTATGTCAATGTTGGAAGAGATTCTAAATGGGTGATGATTCACTGGGTTCACTAGTATAGCAGGGGTCCTAAACTTGGTGTAGCCAAACTTGTCCATGAAGAGACTAATTGAGGCATGGTTTTCTTTCTCCGTGGCCATGTATGCATAGTCCACATCATTGGAAGTGAACCATTCTTCTAGGCTTTGCACTAGGCTGGATCCAATGCCTTTCCGCCTACTATGTGGAGCAACCCTTAAGCCTAGGACATAGCCAACCTTTGCCAAACCCTTTGGAGAATGACTGTGGAGTGTGACCAATTTTATAGAGCCTTGAATGACACCAACCAGTTCATTGTCCAACTCTGCCACCTAGCACCAATTTGGCTAGTGAGAGTGGTGTACATAATGATCAAATTAAAGAGCAAGAAAATTATAAGACAAATTAAAGAAGATTAAATTAAATTTGTACACCAGGAAAACAAAAGAGGAAATCAAGAGGACTAATTAATTAGTGGTTATTATTGGTATACGATTACATCTATATATACTATAGTATATAGATGTCACAAAATAATAATAATAATAATAATAATATAGTATCTAGTTTTAGTCTATACCAGCATCATGTACATGGGGCTGTTTCGAATCCTACAGATGGGGTCACCCATGGTGTGTAACACGGTTTCGGATGGCCCTACCTTGCATCTTCTCTCGAGATCTTCAACCTGAGCTCTATCAGATTGACCCTCATAGCTTCGGATTATGAACTCCTTGAATTCCATATTCAAGAAATAGTGTACTTGTTGAAGGAACTATTTGTTATGTGTGATGTAATACAAGTACTACAAGACGAATGGTTTGGCAAGCACTTCATGATGACAAACATTTATATGCACGGGCTATAGAAAGAAAAAGGTACAATGATAAGATGGTAGAAATAGATTGGAACTAGGGAATGTTCTTTATCGGAATAATCAATGACGTAGGCTTCAAAATTAATAGTAGACACAAGTTAGATTAGTAATAGAACGCGTGTTCTGTCTCTAGCCTTTTGGTAGTACTGGGTATACGGACCGGTCCGGTCCGTTTAGCCCGGTCCGCGACGGACCAATTTTAAACGGGCCGGACCGGTCCGTTTAATAAATGGCTGCGTTTTACTTCAGCGCTCATTAAGCCATTCCATGACTAGGCTTTTTTTTTCTTTCATTTTATTTTTTTACCTTTTTTAATATCCTATATTATATATTTATATTTATGCAATATATTTAATAATTTACATCACAAAATATATATACACATTCTTCTTTACAGTATACAATTTAAATTTTAAACAAATAACATTTAATTACATCAATCAGAAATATTAAAATTCAAGTGTTAATTTTTTCAAAGCAATAACATACAAATTAATTACAAACCAATTAAATATGCATAACTTCTTCAAGTATAAAAAATATTTAAACTACTAAAGAATATAAATTAACAATTACTAACTATCAAAAGCTGGAGCTTAGTCTCTATGTTCTACAAAGATACGGGTTAAGGCGGGTTGGTCCATGGACCCCGCGTGCCCGTTTAGTCCGCGGGCTATGCGGACCGGATCAAAAAAGTCCGCGGGTTGGCGGGTTAAAAATTTTCTGATCCATTTTCATGCGGATTGCGAGTTAAACGGGTTGGTCCGCGGACCACGGTCCATATACCCAGCTCTACCTTTTGGTGCCCACCATCCACCCATATATATTATGGCCTAATTAAGCTTTATACATATGATCTTATTTATATATCAAAGTTAGTTTAACCTTAGGCTAATGGATGTGCGCCAAGGTGCACGCCTAAGGACTTGTTTTTTGGTTCCTACCCTGATTTGTCAGCCAATTGGTGATGAGATTCTCCACAAAGCTCTAGCACGGACTTTGACAAAGAGAAAAAAATTTGTACATATTAGCTAAGTAAATTAATAATTTGATGAATGATCAAAGTACGAGCACAAACAACACAAGTGCGATCCACTGCAAATTTGCAATCCCAACACCCGTGCTATGTATAGTCGGCTGCAGGTTAAATGTCTTTCAGAAATGGTAATCTAATCACACGGGCTAATGATAGCAATAGAATCTATTCATGGATTACTTAATCAATCAATTTGTTGACCAATAATATTGAAACATGTAGTGGGTGTGTTAGATAAAGAAAGCATAACTAATTAAGTCCTAGAGTTAACTAATTATATGGGATTAGTTTAGAATTTAATTTTGACCACTGCAAAAACATTTTTACACTGTTTCTTGAGTCAATAATATATTGTCATAGAAAGTTAATCATTGATGAAAAAATGATTTTAAAAGTTATTTTTTAATAATGTAGTGATATTTTATTATTTTAAATAATAATTATATAAATTTTTTTAAAAAAATATTGATTGGTTTATGCAGATAGGGATGCTTGGTTAGGAAAGTTGTCAGATTAATTAGTTAGGCTTTTGGAATGGGGAATGCCCCAATCGGATTAACAATATATTCTACAATCAATGCATGTCCATTTTGCAATATATTTTACTCTTAATGCTGGTATTGTTTTTGGCCGTGGGCGGCCCCTTTCTTTTTAGACACGAGATTCGAAAGTGAAAGTTAAATTAAACCCCACTACCTAAACCCATGCATCTGCTAATTATAGGTTCCGCAGATAATATTTCGCCTACAATAAAATTATGCAATAATATTCCAACAACATTAAGAATAATATTTAAAATACAATAAAATTATATAATAATATTTTTAGTGCATAATATTTAGTTTCATTAAAAGATAAAATAATATTATGAGTACTATTATAATATTATTATATATTTTATTATATATATAACATTACTCAAAATCTATAATTAATGATGATAAGATCGCCCTAAATTCCATACCAAAGGCACAACTGCTGCCACAAACTAAGGGTCACTATTTTGAGCATAAAAGTAACTTCAGGAAGAATGTCTCTTTCTGTTGGAAGTCTGGCCAAAAATCCGGTCACATTTAATAAGGATTAACACATCAGCCTATTGCCTCATATATTTATATAGTGGGGAATAAATTAATTTTTTGGATTTAAAAAATATCATATTAATTTACTCACATATACTGTTAACTTATTTATATATATAATTCTAACTTGTCTCACTCTTCGAAATAAAATTGTTTTAACATTATATTTAATCTTCTTTCTCCATAATTCTTTACTCAGAATAAAGATTTTGATTTCAAATTATCATTTGTTCTAAGCACAATAGAGGAGTGAGGCATATTAGGACCCACCGTAAAAATTAATATTATACGTAAGTAAATAAACAGAATATTATGACATTTCTATTAATAGTTCAAATAACAATTTGATGGAAGGACTAATTTATCTCCATTTGTGAAATCTGATATACTAATATGAGATTTTTAAAATTTGATGGACTAATTTATTCCCTATTAGAAACTAAATTGGGTATTTAGTCTTTAATAAGTCAGTGAAAATGTAAAAAGGAAAAAGACTAATTTAACCATCAAGCAATTATGTTATTCCGATGTATATGCCTGATTCCGTGAACCGTGGAATTTTAAGCATTTCCGAAGTTAATCTCGTTTGATATCCATTGCTTTTATTAATCATGCATTTATAAATTTATAAATAAATTATTTTATTTAAAATTTTGATAATTGTTTTTTTTTTTATTGCTCAAGGATATCCCCCAACCGGAGACTAATCCCTTCCATGCGTAGAGATCATCGAAGTGTGTATTGCATCTTCGAACAAAGCCTCTTTCTATATACACGGTAGAAGTCGAACCCTTGACACATGCTTAAATATTTATTACATATTTAAATTTAACTTATGTTAAATACTATTTCTTAATTATGTATTTTTTAACATGAATATTTATTGATATAATATAACGTGCCAAAAAATGACTAATATATATTCTACTTGATTTTGTAAATATTAAAAATGATATAAATTATGGTATAAAAGAATTTACATAAACATTCAATCATGCATTGTCACATCAATAAGAATTAGATTCAACCATTTGTTATCTTGAAAATTTTACAAATAAAATCATATGATTAATTAGATGGGAGTATAAAATTTCTTTTATACTGTCACTGTATTTAAATTAAACTCATTTTAAAATCTTGTGCTTCCAAGTTTTAAGAATCTTGACCAAAAAGAAATAGGTTACATTGAAATACTAATTTTATAAAGGCTTAAATATGTTTGTTATTCTTAAAAAATTAAGTGAATTTGGTTTTGAACTTGAAAATTTTTTTGTTTGTTTCTATCTAGTTTATTTTATTTTAATAATTTGGCCATTAGCCTATATGTGTTATTTATTGAACTGATTAATGGAGAATCAAGTCATTTAATCATACATGACAAACAATAATCATACGTGACAAAAACTATAATCAAGTAATTTTTGAAATGTTTGGATCAGAACTAAACAAAAATTTTCAAAAACTAAAATTGAAATTCATTATTTTTCAAAGTCTACTAACATATTCAAGTTTTTAATAAATTATTTAAATATACTAGTAATAAATAAATGTAAGCTTCTAAATAGGCTTTTGAATTAAGTCAGACTTTGCAAAAGAACAAGATAAAAGCCATAAAAAAACTTATGTTAGGTGATAGGCTTAGGATCAAACTACTTATTAGGAATGTAGACCAACCCTATTTAAGTCAAAGTTTAGTCTAGCCTACCCTAGCCTCATTCCACGTCTAATTAAGAGACTCGATTCATCTAGGTAGTTGGGAATTATGCGTTCCTATGTTTGTTACAAGTTTTATAAAACTGTTCCTGGGTATTAATTATTCCATGGAAAAATATTTTCTTATAATTTAGTGAAATCTCATCATTTCCAAGTTGAAGGATGGAAAAAAATTTCCATGACTTGAGAATCACAATTATTAAGCGCAATTACTAAATTATCCCTCAATTATTTGGCTTTTTATTATGTAAAGGGTAGTTTGGAAATTATGACTTATATTATTAGGAATATTGATTATAAAACAAATAAATTTTAAATTTATTCCCTGGAATGTTAACAAATAATCCCACAAATGTTTAATATTAAACAAATAATTTTTTAAATATATCCGAGAATAATATTTCCATGAATATTATTTCTAAGAATGTAATTTCTAGAAACCTAATTTCAAATATTAAAATAAATACTCCCTTACGACTTTTCACCATTGAAAATGTTGTTGGAATGGCACAGCGGAACAGGCCATACACATTCATATAAATTCAATAACTCAAATAAAATACAAAATATTAAGGAAAAATATTTAACAAGATTACAAGAAGTGTAGAGACATAAAAATATATGTAGTTCAACAAATCGACATGTGACATCCATCCTAGATGATAAACAGTCTAAATACAAGAATATTATGTTAATTTGCTCTCATACCCAAAGGCTTGTGCACACACTCTCTCTTATAACAGAGTTTTATTATTTTCCTTTGTTCGATGATCATCACCACACACCTACCCCGTTCATTTTATTTGTTGCCAAGGATCTTTAGTATCCAAGACTCCTTATTTTCAAATCTTAATGGATTTTTCAAATACAAGCATATATCACTTGTCCTAACATATTTTTCATATATATCTTAATAGATTTTATATATCCTAACAAATTTTTCATATCATTAACGTAAATATTCCTTGAACATCTCTCACAAAGAATACACATCTTGAGGATACAAATCTAAAGATTTATTGTTTTTTTATTAATTTAATCAAATATAAAATTTAAAATATATATAATATATATTTTATTTTTTAAAAAATATTTAAATATTTTTACTTATATTTTTCATGCCATACAATATATATATATATATATATATATATATATATATATATATATATATATATATATATAAGAAAATTATACTAAAATAATAAATAAAATGTTATTTACCATACCCTTCTAATAATAACCTTATTCAATCTAATTTTATTTACCATAACACTTTCAGTGTGAGAAAATTAGTTCATATAAAGTGATTATGTTAGCTTTATCATTGCCTTTGAGAATCCCTAAATCACCCAAAAAATTTTCTACTTTGTTTTCTATACCTTTTTCCCTTTTTTTGGCTTTTATATAGCTTTACACTCTGCTTTAACCTTCTTATTATTTTGTTCTTTTCCGACTATCTTTTATTCACCACTAAATAATCATAAACGCATCATAATGGAAAAGACACGAACCTACATAATTAAGTTCCATTGGCAAAGTGAACACATGTATATAAATGGAAAAGAAATATTTGTATGCTCCTATAACATATCCTGGGTATATTAAAGTGACATATCTTAATAAAAGAAAAAATAAAATGACATATTAGCTAAAATCCACTTTAAATTTTCAACTTTGATTAAAGTGTCATTTTATTATTAGACATAGAACACATATTTAATTTGTGCTCCAAAATATGTAAATGTATTTCTCTTGTTGATTTTAAGTGTGAGTTTAAAGTTTCACATTGGTTAAACTTAGATTAAGTGAATAATATATATGATAGGAGGACCCATAGACTTATTGTCTTAAAATTTTTAGTCAAGATATAGTATTTGACCCACTTTTATGTTTCATTACTCAATCCATTTATTTACGTCTCCCGAATTTTGGGCCCCCTCAACCATGGTTGGGCCACGTTATTTTGTTTGATAAATTTTTTATACTATATAGTGTTTGATGTAGCATTGCATAAGACATTCGATTTTATGTTCAGTAATATCATACTATTTATTTACAAATAATTCTAATATCTTAATTAAATATTAAATAAAATCAAATAATAGTAAAATTGGAATTTGTATTATAATAATTTTCAAATATTATATTTATGTAAATATTTACTAATTAAAATTTAATTTTTATTAAATTTTATTATTTATTTCAATATTTTATAATTATTTATTATTTCAATAAAATATATTAATAAAAATAATATTTTATATATTTTAATATTTTATATTTTTAATCATAATTATTTAAATTTAAGTTATTGATCCTTACTTTTATATATATTATTTATTTAAAATATTTATTTGTTATTAAATATTTATTATTTTATTTTATTTATTGTTTATCAATTGTATTTATTTTTATTTATATTATATTATATATAACTAAATTGATATTATATATTATTTGTATTTATTTTATTATTATTTATTTAAGAATTATTTTATTTTAATAAAAAAATTTAAAAAATGATCTTATACATTAAAAGCTAATTAAGCCTCCCCATGCTATATTGAGTTAGACAATATTTTAATGTATATACAAGGATTATAACGTATATGATTATGCAATACATTGTCTATATTAAATAATATATAAGAGTATAACATATAATATTAGTTTATACTATTATCATGCCTAACACATCATACTAAACACCTTCTAAGGTTTTGTGCATGTATGTGATGTCCAGTCCACTTTTATGATTTTTTACTTAGTTCATTTGTTTTCAAATTTTGGGCCCCTCGATTGCTTTGCTCAAAATCTCTAAATGACGATCGTCGAACCACAGTCGGCCACCCAGAAAAAGAAAAGAGATTAAAGAAAAATGAAATTGTAGTGAGGTTCCCTACCTCCCTTCAAGTTTATCCTCCACAACAAAGTGCTAGTGATGATAAGTGATAAATTATCCAACAAGTGTACCATCTGTGTCTTCTTGTATCTTTCTTCGCATGCATTAGGTTGTCCTCTTCTATGTATAGCCATTTTGGATGAATTCTTTTGGACAGGATATGCTTGGGTCCCAGGGATTCATTTTATTCTGGCTACATCGTAGGGATCCAACACTGGGGTTTTTGTGTTTTTATTAGACTTTATCATATTCATTCACCTTCTCCAACCCCAAACAAGCTACTTCTAATCCAATTGCCACTTCATCATCCTACACGCAACTTCAAGTCCCATCCATTTATAATGAATAGATTAATCCCAAAGGGACAGAAATGATCTGGCTGCACTATGAAAATAAATCTACCATAATAAATTTTGTAAATGGCCAAATAGTGCTGTCAAATGATATGAATCTAGGAGGTCCGAACTCTTGGAATTCTCTACTAAAGATTTATTAAGAGGAGGAGCTGGAGGAAGTTGATAAAGCTTCATGTAGATATATGTGGCTTGATTTTTCAAGCTTTGTGTAAAAGCAATTGGACAAAACGTCCAAGAAGTGCTGCAACGTTTGTCTAATTAAATGAAGATGTTTGTTTTGCAAAACGGTGCTTTCATTAAACAAGGAGCTTTTCATTAAGTGATGTTTTGAAAAATGGTGTGGCAGAAGCTCTACAAATAGAGTTATCGTTTGAGCTCTTAGTGCATCAATTGGAGAAATCAATTCATTCCTCTCTTCGAAGTTTAGAAAGTAATCTGAGGGTTGTTTGGAATTGGTTTTGTATTTTTTAAAACTGTTTTTGGTAGCAATTAATGAAATCAACTAATTATAAATGTGTCACCATATTTTTTTTTATTTTTGAAAACATAATTTCGAAAACATCTTTCAGCTGTTTTCTAATTTTTGCTTTTAAAATACAAAACTCATTTTTTATTTTTAAAATCAATTTGAAAAGAATAACCAACTAAACAAGTTTTTTTTGTTTTATTATTTTTAAAAATTGAATATTATTCTATAAAACACTTTCTAAACAGCCCCTTGTTTCCTTTGAGTCTCTATATCTATTTATGAGTCTTGAGAGTATATATTGGTAAGAAACTATTGTGTAATATTTTGGATATATTTAGAAATTAGATTGAGTGGAACATGTCTACCTTTTATATCTATGTGATATTTCTATAATAAAATATCTGATTTTCACATTTACACGTAAATATAGGTTAAAAGTCAAATCCTATTAATTCTTTATTTTTTTTATTTTTACATATTTATTTTGTGTTACTCTTTTTTTTTTCCTTTTAAATCCGCCATTTTACAGCACTTTCACAATAGAAAAAACAGAGGCCAAGCTAAAAGAATAACCCAAGCTTCCTAGCCTTCAATTGGGCCGGAGCACGTACTTCGTCATTATTAATTATCATCAAACGAGGGAAATGTTATTGTTAAAAGTAGACATTGAAAATAGACATACAAAGCATTAATATATAGTACTGATAATGATTGATGTGGTTAAGGTTTCGTCTCTTTGGGTATATAGTATATCCATTCTTAATGAAACTTATTTTTAATGATAGTACTCATAAAAAGATGTATAGAAAAATATTTTTGAAAATTATGAATCAGATATTATGTTAGATACATGGTTCAATGTATAAATAATTAATGAAAGTTTTACTTATATTTCTCGTAGATGTAATTATCGTAATAGAATAATTAATAGAACCATTTAATCAAAAGTTTGATTCGTAATATTGTGTATAAAATGATTATGTGACTAAAGGTAATATCTATTTTTGTGAGCTTGCTTTATACCGCCTCAAGAAAACTATTCATTATTTTTTAAAGTAAATATTCTTGATTTGTCTGAAAGAATGTGATTTTTTTTCAGTAGAGTGATTGATAAGATAACTGAAAACTTAGTTATTAACATTTAATTCATCATATCTTTTTCTCATATAATAAATTTACCCGTAATACAATTGAAAAAATATGATGAATCATACAACATATATACTGATAACACACATCAATATCAAAAGCATCACAATGTGGATCGAATGAGATTTTAATTGTATGAGGGACCCCTTATTCATCCCAATCGGATGAATCTATTCTGTCTTGGTGTTTTTCCATTTTTTCTTGTTAAGAAAAAGAGGAACCCGCGTGCATGATGATGAAGTTATAATTAAGCTAGTGAAAGGTTACCGCGTCACTTACAAATTCTTTTACACATGAGAAAAATAATGCTGGTTTGAAGTACATTTTAATTTTAAGGATTTATTTTACCAATTTTAGGTACATTGATTAAGGAATCCAAAAAAAAGATTTTGGTATCCAGAATATTAGCATACATTTGGTTTCGCTTTTCAGCTTTCGCTTGAAGGAAAAATTGAAAAAACTGAAAACTAATGACCTGTTTGCTTTGTTGGAAACAATTTTCAATTATCATTTTTCAGTTTTCAGTTTTTAGTTTTTGTGAAGGAAAAACTGAAAAATCAAAATCGAATTTGTTTTTTTTTCAGTTTTTCCTTCATACAAAATGAAAACTGAAAATTGAAAACGGTTTCTAGCAAAACAAACAGGCCCTAAAAATTTCAGTTTTCAATTTTTTTATTTTTTTCTTCACAAAAACTGAAAACTCAAAATTGAAAACAGACAAAGCAACGCATCCTTAATAGTTTTTATGTTTTCCAAACATGAGACCTACTGAAAAATTTAAAATTTATTTGTTTGGATATCCTTAACTATTGATCTTAAGGCCTTGGTTAAAAACTCCTAATGTTAATTCATTATATAATTCAAAGAAAAGAGTTAGTGGTTTAATAGAGGCATTGTTATAAGTATTTAGAATTTGACTTTTTAAATAAATTACTTAGTTTTTTTTAGTAAACCTTTATTTTTTAGGAAAATCTGTTTCGAATTTAAATAATAATTTGGCAAATGCTTTTAATTATTAAATAATTATTAAAAATATTTATAAATATCTTTGGATAAATCAAAATAAAAACACTTTTTATAGACCAAATTACATAAAAGTACAAGAATAAAAGCTCAACAATATAAAAATTACTAATGATGTATCCTATTGACAGTTGATCCCTTATACTATTCTCCAGTCTTGTTTGGCTTTGTGATCTTTCGCTGTTTTGTTTCCTTTTCTATTTGGTTGTTTTAATTTCTGTTATCTTTTCTGGTTGGTTTGTGCAGTCTGTGTTTTCTTCATCTTGTTTGTGTTCTGTATTGGTCCGTCACTACGGAATTTTGCTCCCCTTGTGTTTTTGCTTGGGTTTGTGCTCCTTTTTATAAAAACAAAAAAGGAATTATGAAGTTAATGACACTTAATTAAGCAAAGACATCAAGCAAAGAGGTGCGTTATTTGAGCTAACTTCAACTGAAACACCACATTGATTCATCCATATCTATAATTGAAAATGATAAAAAATATTTAAAACAAAAAAAAATATCATTTTAGATAGATGATGAATTAATCAACACAATATTTCAAGAGAAACTAGTACATCTACCATTTCTTGGCAGGAAAATGCAATTAACAAGGGAGAGCAACAAGTTAAATTAGTACGGACAGAAGTCACATCTATAAACTTCAAATCTGGGAAGCAGGCCTTTTTTTTCCCCTTACTTTTTCTTTGTTTTCCGTTAACTTTTTTCTAGTTGGCTTTATGCACGGGCAATTAATTGTCCCTGTTCGGTTTCAAGTCGTATTCACACAAAAGTATCCTCATCCCTGCCTGAGCCTTTTCTTGTATTATTTGGTTATCTTTCTTTAGTTTATGATAGTCACCCAAATTCTCATGTGGGATATTCATGAATCATTTAATTTAATTAGCGAATTGAAAGAAAAAAGAGGGAGAAGGCAACGATCAAACATTGATTGTTAGCTATATGTCTTTTGCCTAGAATCATCGTATATTGCTTATGTTGGCTACAAGGTATAAATTGCATGATTATAGAGATTATTATAGCATTAATAATAATAATAATAATAATAGAGATTATTATAGCTGCAATCTTATTCATGTACTGTTGTGATATGGTGGTTGTATTTTTGCTCCGCTCTATCTTTTTTGAGGTCTAATTTTTTTTTTTTATCGCAATCAGGATATCCATCGCCGATAACAGTGACTAATTCCCTCGCTGTGAGAGCTCTCCCAAAGAGACAAATAAATAGTCACAAAATGCGTTCCATTCCCATGAGTGGGGATCAAACCCCCGATCACATAGTTAAGGATAAGGTGAGCTGTCACCATGACATGTTTTAGGTATAAGTTAACAACATCTATAAGGATATGTTTAGTTAGAGAGTGAAAATAGAAGTTAATTTTTCATGAATATATATCATGTGTAATTTTAATTTATACATAAATCTTATTCATAAAAAATTTTACACTTTATTTTTAACCCCTTAATCAAAACATGGCACAAAAAATTTGTAGCTCTCACTTCATAATGGTAATCATATGTATGGCAATCTCATTTATCTCTATATATATATATAAAATAGACACACACACTAGTGTAGTGCCCGTGTACATGGATCAATTAATTGATAGAATTATGAAATTAGTTTTTTTTTTATAAGTGAATGTGATTACTTTCTAAAATTAATATTATTTTATGTATCTTGTGAGTGATTAAAAATAATTAGTAATAATTTAAATTGTTTAGATTTTATTATCTATATATTTAAAAAATTATTTTAATTGATGATGATTATTGAATTTAATTAAATATACCTTGAAATAAATGTTCCTGGGAGAAAAAACTCATCTTAGTCCAATATTAGAGCAATTTTACTACTTTATTTTATTAAAAAAAATTCTTTTTATTATCAAAATTTTTGCAACTTTTTAAAGAATAAATATTCATTTTGATCCTAAAATTTTTCAACTAACATCAATTTAGTTCTAACATTTTTTTGAAATAAATTTATTCCTGAAATTTTGAAAATTTGACATCAGTTTAGTTCCTGTTAAATTTAACTAGCCGCCTCAACGTGGACCTATGTAGCTAACAGATTGAGTAGTCATAGATGGAACACACCTATCACAAACAAAACGAACACAGCAAGTGCTGAAACAACACTGATTGGCATTTCACGGTGATTTGTGTGAAATTAATGAATTAGAGAGTAAGCACTCAGATTGATCCCTAATAATTTTCTTGATGGATAAATCAATCCCTAACAATTGTAAACATTCAAATTGGTCCCTCACAATTATATAATAGACACAGATCCCAAATCGGCTATCTCAACTCCCATACGCTATCAACTTCGCTACATCGGTCACACTTATCAAGCTCTGCCTAGTTCTACCATAGCCTCAATAGCCTGTAGTGTCTAAGCGGAGCTCGGTAAGTCTTGAAATTAGATGACAGTCGATTGGCATGTAGTGTCCTATTATATAATTATGAGGGATCAATTTGGGTGTTTACAATTATTAAGGATCAATTTGTTCATTAAGAAAATTGTTAGAGATCGATTTGGGTGTTTACTCTTAATTAAATAATTGAAGGGGGCGGGGCCCAAAAAAAAAATCCCCAAATTGAGGAGTGAATTAAGTGAAGAAGGGGGAGCTGAGCTTACCCTTTGAGGCGAGGAGGAGGGAGCGGACGTCGGAGGGACAGTTTTGCAGGCACAGTAGAGGAAATGAAATGCTGGTGACATGACTGTCCCTCTAGCTTGTTTTTTTTTTCAAAAGTAGTTAACTGAGTTAAATTTGACAGTAAAATTAAATTGACTTGGATTCTAAAATGACAAATGTTATTTTGACTCACACTTTGTGGGACGTTGTGCCAACACACTCATATCCATCATTGAATTGGATGTGAGGCCCAAACTAAGTGAGGTCCACATCCAATCCAATGGTGAATCTAAGTGTGTCGGCACGGTGTCCAACAAAGTGTGAGTCAAAATAACATTACTCTTCTAAAATTTAGGACTAAATTGATGATAGAAATTTTTTTAGAACCAAATTGACGTCAACTGAAATATCTCAGAACCAAAAATGATATTTGCTCTCTTTTTAATGGTATCGTATAATTCCATATTTAATCTATCCAACAATTTTGATTTTAATCATGTTATTATTATTATTTTTCGTTCGAGGCCATGTTAGTTAATGTGGGCTGAATAAGTTTTGGCATTGAGTTTGGACAGCATTTGATGAGCTTAAGATGTGTGATAACAACTAAGTGCAATCTACCGAATGTAGACTTGCACCTATTTTGGGTTCATAAAGACAATCTTGTTTCTGACCAGAAAAACACAAAAAATGGTTTTCCCAAGTCCCACTGTGGCCCAAGCAACTTTGACATCCTATAACTAGTTACTTTCTTTGGGTGATGATTTTATCATTATTTAAATAGAAAACTTACCAAGACAAAAAAAAAAGAAAGGCAAATTACATTATTCACTTTTTTGCATGAGGTTTGTGCTAGTTCGCTTTGACATTGCTTTATTTGTCACATTGATATTTCCTATCATTATAATAATTCCACTAACTCATGCAAGAATGGTATAATATTTTTCAAATTTAATTACTCCAAACAAATTTTATCAATAGAGAAAATTAAGTCAATATAAATTTAACTAAATCTTATAAGAGATTTGTAATTTGCCCAAAGGAAAACTTCTTATTTAAGTTACTTCCCAGTCCAAGGCTCACAACATAGAGAAAAAAAAAAAGGTAGTGTCTTATGCTCATCATCAGACAAGAAAACTTATTTTGTTTCTCATGAAATTTTAATATGTCATTGTTCCTTGTGTTGAACTTGATATTTTAGTTCAATTTGATTATTGTATTGCCTTCTTTAGTGGCTATTTTGTGATACCCGCATTGTGAAGACTTGTGATTGTATTCCACATATGGGGTAAGATATTTTGTTGATTGTTAAGATTTCCTATTATTGTTAATAAAGAGAAAGATTGTATTCCCATTAGTTATCAATAGTGGAAGTATTTTGCTTGACTAGGTCCAATGAGTTTTTTTTTTTTTTGTAAGTTGATAAAATGAGTTGGACATGTCAGGTTGGCAGACCAACTTGCCATTTTTTTTACAGGGATGATTAGCATTTATAACTCAAATAACTAAAACAGGTCAACCCGCCTTGCTCCATTCGATGGCCAACCTATGGTGAGGTGGGATGGGGTCGGTTGGTAGCATAGCTGGAAATATAACTAAAAATGGGTTGCCAGGTTAGGTTGACTTGCAAACTTGCCATTTTTTAACAAGGCTAGTAGGCACTTTTAATTCAAATAATCAAAACGGATCAATCCACTCATCCCAGTTTATGGCCAACCCATAGCGGGATAGAGAGGGTTGACTTGTCTTGCCTTGTTTGTCATTCCTAATTTTTTGTCTCTTTAATTGGGGGCTTTTCTCCCATAACAAATATTGTCATGTCTCTTATTTTATTTTTTTATTGAATTATTTTACTACTTAAACTATTTTTGGTACTATTTATTTAACTATATAGGTGAGGGGGGAAATATTTGTTACTTCTATTATTGTTGAATTGGTCCATTCCTATGGTTTTCCCCAACCAAGTGGTATCTAAAGCTTTGATTATTTTATATTTGTGCAGTTTAATGGTGGAAAATCAGGGGCCAAATATGGTCAAGTTGCATTCCAAAAACTACTTAGTTTGGAAGACAGTCATGGAGTACATGTTATACATAAAGACTTGCATGATTCTGATAAGGGAGACAAAGATAGGCTTGTTGATCAATCTAACAGTGAAGGGAAAGAATGAACAAGAAGGGCGTTGCGTTACCAAACAGTACTAGAAACGTTTGGACCAAAACATTGAAAAACAAAAATTCAGGGACCAAAATCAAAAACTTATTTTTTCAAAGACCAAAAGTTTCTTTAGCCCTTCTAGTATCTTATTTGTAAATCTAGTGAAAAGATATCATATCCATAACTATCAAACTCTGAATTTTACTTTTAAACCCTTACAACTTTACAAGTTTAGGCCCCTAAATTGAGTCACCTCTTAGGAAAATTTAGTTAAACTCCTATCAACTTGGATAAACTTAGGTAAACTCGTGAATATATTTTTTTAGTTACAATTTGGTCTCTCTTGAAACCAAACATGAAATTTCACAATAGTGACTTGCAATTAGACCCTCCAAAATTGAAGTTATAATATATTGACTTAAGTTATTTTGATTTTTCACATCCAAAAGTCTTGATTTGTTATATTTTTTATGATTTTAATTTATATTTTATATTTTTTACTTGTATTTGTTTCATTATATTGTGAAGTGCAACTGCATTTTTTATATAGTTTTATTTTATTATAATCATGGGTGTTATAAATGTTTTCAAATATTGTTTTTAAAATAAGACCATCAAAATAGAAATATTCACAAGAGGAAATTAAAACACCCACAAAGGGGACAATAAAACCCAAAATCCCAAGTAATGAAAATGATAATAAAAAAAGAAGAGTGGGACTCCCACCAAAGAAAACAGATGACAACCCCTTGAACATGGATCAATCTGACTTAAACCCGTTTAACCAATTAAGTTATATATATGATTCAGATCATATTAGCTGGAGGGCTTAGTAAGTCAAACTTTTAGCAACCGACATGGATGAACATGGTTAGCTCATAAGTTATAATCTTAAAATGAACTTTCCATCCTCATCATATATATGACATGGCAATAGAGCCGGCAAAGAAGGTTAGTTACTTGACATGAAAAACATTGTGCATGATTTTTACTTATATTTAATTTTACCAAGATCATTTTACTTATGGTTATTGAGCCTTCAAACATGTTTTAATTTTAAAATGGAGGACCATTTTCCCCCCATCTTCTAATATTTTGCAGAAAATATGACACGAGGAAAAACATTATATGGCATTGTTTTCATTTTTTCACCCCTTCTTTATTTGGTTGAAATTGCAGGAAACTTGTTTTTCATTTCCTCTATCTGCTCCTATGTGAACATCACCACCAACCAATGTTGTGAAACTTGGATCGAATAAGCCAGTTCAACTAGTTTTATCAGAAATTGATGATTGGTCCATTCATAGCTGAAAAATCGGATTTTCTAAAAGCCAATAGAAGATCAGTGAACCAGCCAAAAACTAGTGTGAACTGATGGTTGAACTGATCAAATTTTTTTTAAAATAAAAATTCCAATTTCTTCAAATTCAACATTTCTATATATGATGAAAGATAGGTAAATACTGCCATGACTTGGGTTAGCTCGTATGGCCAACTTTTTACTGATGCACCATCATAACTTGTATTCGATTCTCAAGTTTTTCTTGAATTGGGACATGTTTTTTCCCTTAACCTAAACTTTTGTTTATAAAAGAAAAGGTAAATTCACAATTGGTCCTTGACAATTTTATCGTCGGACAACTTGATCCCTAACAATTTCATCATTTTTTTTCGCTTTTGTGTTCCTAAGAATTAGTGAATTATATAAGGGACTGGTTGGAGAGTAAATTAGAAAATAGGTTGGGGGTGAAAGTGAGATTAGAGATGAAAGAGAAGAGAGGCGCGGGTGGCATTGGATGCAAGGTTCTGAAAATCGGACCGGACATCGAATCGGTCAGGGGTTCAGAGGTTCAACCGGGGGTCAAACCGGTATATAATAAAACTTGTATTTATATAAATATATAGAAATATAAAATAAAATATATGTCATAAATAACTAAAAATTAAATTAGGCATCAACAAAACCTATATAATATAATATAATTCATCTCTTAATCAAAATAAATATTATCTATATAGATTAAATCTCTCAAATTACTAATTCTCATACCAGAAAATGAAAAGAATTAGGAAAAATGATATTTTAGATTTTTTTTTTAAAAAAACCTCAAAATAATGTCATTTTACATTTTTTTCATAAACAAAAAAATCGGTTCAGCCGGTCGGGCCGGTTTGCCTGGTTTTCCCGGTTCTCGACCGGTTCGAAATGGTTTGCCGCCAATTTTTTCCCAGCCGGTTATAGGGGCCAACCCGGACCGGATAACAGGCCGATTCCTGGTTTAACCGGTTCAACCAGTCGGTTTGATTCGGTTATCTGAACATTGATTGGATGTGGTGTGTGGGAGGGGGTGAGGAAGAATAACTAATATGGATAGCTGAGATTTGTTAAAGACTAATTTGGTATGTCATATAAGCTAATTTTAATATTGAGAACTAATGACGTTTGACATTATCATGAGCTAATTTGATAATTTCTTTTTGTTGGGAACTAATTTGGGGTTTATTAAAAAAAAAAAGTAAAAAATACATCTTGATTTGCCAAGACAAGAATTATTAAACCATTAAATTATGTTATTTATAATAGTCTTAAGAGTTAAAACTTTATAATTTAAATTATATAGAACTTGTGTATTCCATATCTTAACTCTTTACTTATATTTTCTATTATTTTTATCTATTTTATTACATACAATTATATATATATATATATATATTTATTTATACTCCAGTTTAATCATTTGAATCGGTAAATCTATAAATCAGTGCTATATTTAGTTGGATGACAGGTCCAATTTTTTTAACCTTCCCACCAACTAGAAAAGGAAATAAATTAAAGAAAATAAACAAGAAAAAGAATTCATCTACTATATTCAAAGTTAGAATCCAACAGCAGATAACCAGGAAGCATGACAGGGATGTTCATTAGAACTACGTTATGATTTCTTGTAGCAACAAGGACGATTCAGGCATGCGTTACATAGTGCATACTATAAATTCTTTTTACGGTATACAGGCATACTTTTGTACCAACTCTAGCTTTTCCGAGCTGTAATCGAGTAACCGCTGTTTCTTGTAAAAGACAGTTGAGGGGTCCCCTTCATTGAAGCCACTTTTGTTTGCTTACTCCTTCGTCTTCTTTTCGCTACTACGATACCTCTCTTACATATCTCAATCACCTTCACCTCTCTCTCTCTCTCTCTCTCAGTGCTACTGCTATGTTTTACCAATTTCAATGTTGACTAAGAAAAAATCAGCTTCAAAAGGTGCAGCTAATGATGAAGGGGTTAAGGGAAGTAGTAGTAATAGTATACATTGGGAGCTGAGACCTGGTGGTATGCTTGTTCAGAAGAGACAACCTGTTGAGTCATCTTCAAGTCCTATGATCAAAATTAAGGTTTCTCATGGTTCTTATCACCATGAGATTACTGTTCCAGCACAATCCAGTTTTGGTAATTATATATGCATTTTGGGAGGGTCTTAAATTTTCTTCATTTACTCTTTTTGGTACGTTTCTCATAGTATTTTCCCCTTTGGGTTTCTGCTATGAAAAGGGTCCATGCTTAATTGCTTATTAGCCTGTTATAAAATCATCAATAGTTCACTTTCTGGTGGTTTTGTTTGATGAGAAGTATCAAGTGGGCAACATCTTTAATGGCCAAGATGTTGGAATGAGTAATCCAGTCGTAATTATTCATATAAAAAGAAAGTTGTATTTGCTGGTTGTTTGGAGAATAATTTATCAAAATCCCCCTAAATTCCTTTTGTGGTTGATCTTTATCTGACATTGACCTTTCTGAAAGCATAAGTTTGGCCTTCAGAATTCATCACTCCCTCGTGTGCTCTGTCCTTTATTTAATTTTTTAATATATTGCAAAATTTATTTATTCTTTTCCTAGTACACGCATTGTTGCAGTATTAGGTTGACTAAAGCTGTTACACTTTCACTTATTAAAAGAGGCATTTGAGTGTTGGCATTATTAGAGAAGGCATGCTGTTACAATATATAGTACCAATTCGATTCTGAAATTGATGCCTAACTGCCCTCGTTGGCTCAATGAAAGGGCATTTAAAAAGGGTCCTTGCATCTGAGACTGGTCTTGAGCCTAAGGAACAAAGGCTACTATTTAGAGGGAAAGAGAAGGAGGATGAAGAGTGCTTGCATATGGTGGGAGTGAAAGACATGTCTAAGGTTATACTGTTTGAGGATCCAGCAAGCAAAGAGAGGAAGCTTGAGGAGATGCAGGGGAGGGAAGATATCTTGAAGGCCTGTGAAGCAGTATCCAGTGTCAGAACAGAAGTGGACAAGCTATATCAAAAGGTAGCATTTTGTTATCATGCAACTCTTCTACTGAACTTTCTGAAAATAAGGCTGATTAATAGTTGAGTGCTCTTTAGGTGGTTGCTTTGGAGACCACTGTTTGTGGTGGTACTAAGGTTGAAGACAAAGAATTTGTTGTCCTGACTGAACTGCTAATGATTCAGTTGCTTAAACTGGACTCGATTGCTGCTGATGGAGAAGCTAAAGTACAGAGAAGAGTTGAGGTTAATGATAGCTAAGAGCTAACTCCTCTTATTTAGCAAATAAGCTGTTATTGACAATTTTTGTGTAATTTGCACTCACATCCTCTGAAATTAGGCAATATTACATAAGATATCTCTCGATTTGTCACCTCTGCACGGCTACACTGGCACCCCATATAAGGATACTCAGGGTCATATTTACAGGGGTGCCTATGGGTGCTTGGTGTCACATTCCTGATATATAAAGGGTGATGGGGTGTATATATCTCTATCCTTAGTGTAGGTCAACATGTAGGTATTGCGGGCAATATTATCTAACCTCTAGGAAGTTCAGTATAATTAACCCTATTATTTTAGTAAATGATCCAAACAGGTTGACTTTTTATTAATGATAGTGCTTATCAATGACTCATTTTTTATTAACAAAACTTATTAGTGACTAGCATCTAGTGAGAGATAAGAGTTAAATTATCTATATACTCTGGATTGAAAATCAAACACCCATTTTGTTATAATGCAGAGTTCCCTACATATCCAGTTGCAGCTTGCTGGCAATGTGAGGCACTACTAGATAGACCATAGTTTATGAATTGACAAAACCATGTGGCTTCCACCCCAAAAATAAGACCGGGGAAATGCTATTAAAGTGCTCTATATAAGGAATTGGAATGTCAGATGCAGTCTTTGAACTTAATTACTCCGCTAGATAGTTTTGAAATTCTTAGGTATTCTTAGAATAAGATAGAGCATTTACTCTTTCTGATTCAGTAATTGACACCTAACTTTAACTTTTGTGGGTCATCGTTGTCTTTTTTTTTTCTTCTATATTTTTAATGCAATGGTTAATGCATCAATCCATGAATGGAACATGGAAAACAATTTGTCTGTCACAGCATCTAAGAATTTCTGTAAGTAGTTTCCACTTTTTTCACAAATGCAGACTCCAAATTAACAATGAGAGCTTGCATTGAATTCCTTGCACACAGGTGCGTCGTGTTCAGAGTTATGTCGACACAATTGACAACCTAAAGGCAAGAAATTCCACTGCTTTTAGTAATGCTGCTAACAATGTGAATATGGTCTCTGTGATGACCAAATGGGAGCCCTTTGAATCAGGAGTTGGAAGCTTGAAGTCACCAACTCCAATGCGATCGTCTGCTACTGTGATCACTCAAAATTGGGAATTGTTTGAATAAACGCTTGGTCATTGCAGTGCTATGTTGTTTTATGTAAATACATATATGCTTGTACAAATTAATGCCTGTACATTTTGTTCTGTATGATGACATAAATAAAAGGTGTTATTTGTATTCATTATTCACGGGACATCGTATCAATTCACACCTCATTTACTATTGGATGATATGTGAATTTTATTCAAGTAGGACAACATCCCATCTAATGATGGATAGAGTGTGAGTCGATACGATATTTCACATATTATGAGTATAAATAATATTTTTCTATAAATAAATAGAGACATTGTTGCTTTTTAATTTATTTTAAATTGATAACTGTTTGCCTTCCACCTCTAAACTAACCAATTGTTCACACAAATAATATAAGTTTAGTTTTTCAAAGATTTCTTACATTAATTTAGTTTCTAAAAGATACACCATTTTAGTCCTTAAAAAATGCATATTATATCAGTTTTCTCCAAATAATTACATGTCAATTCCCTTTAGTTTTTAAAATATGCATGTGATGTAAAAGAAATTCATCAATTTATAGAAAGAAGGATTGACCAACAAAGCCCGGCATTAGTAAGGTGGCTGGGTCTTTTAAGTATATGTCAGGGGTTCGATTCCTGCCATGTGTATAAAAAGAGGTTTTGTTGGGAGAGGCAAAACTCACTTTGGTGATCTCCATGCCTCGGAGGGATTAGTCTTCAACAGCCGGCCGAGGATACCCTTGAGCAATAAAAAAAATAAAAAGAAGAATTGAATAGATGTTATATATATTTTTAGAGACTAAAATGATGTCACATTAAAGTTTTAGGGACTATATGGATGTCATTTATATCTTTTATAGACTGAAATGATATAATATCACATGAATAATAATAATAATAATAATAATCTTTCATGCATCATAATAATAATCCTTCACTCGTTAAAAAAAAAAAAGAGTGAATGCCGTGAAGCACCCCACGACAATGCAACTCGCTTCGCCTAAGTTTCAGAATTTGTGTGTCGTTCAACGAAAATAATTTCGTAATATTTATCATTTCCCGAATGCCATTAACGATCGTTCAAATATTCATACAAAAAGTTTTCGCAATATTTGACAATGTTCTACAATTAACAATCATGTAAACAAAATTTTTATTATTTTCCTTCTTAAGAATTATAAAAATTTTCTTTTCCCCTTGTACTACCCTACAATATAATATGCCTTGGTAAAAAAGTAAAATAAGAAAAATAAAATACAATAGTCTGCTAAATGCTCTATCGAAATTTAGGAAATTTTTTTCAATACTATTTGTTGAGATTACACTCACCTTCCATTTTGCTATTACACACAATCTCTTTTGACTTGTGCATAAGGTTGTCAGATAATTGGATAATTAATTCTTGACGAGCGTCTTATATTAGCTAGTCAAGTTGGCAATGCTCAAGTTTGGTATACAAATATATGTATTGACAAAGATGCAGATCCATTTCTTAACATCCAAGATTTCATAGAACCCCATTTAGAAAGAAGAAAATTCCTTCTTATCTAAAAACAAAAGGGATTTATTTCCTATGGAACAAAAGAATAAAAAAGAAAAGGAATTGAAGTGGATACATGAATTTTTTAAACCAGTTACACTTGGCAGCATCTCACACTAACACCAATTTAGGGAGTTGCACAAAATGTCTTTACCATCTTAATTTTTCAGTGACCCTCCAGATTTGGTAATTAAGTAAGAAGGTGTTATTAGATATTGCATAGTGTTGAAACATTTTTGCCACCTCAACGCCACAAGGATTCAAAAGTGAAGGGCCCTTCAGAGATGGTAATTAAGAAATATCAGTCATAAGTAAATTTGCACAACAGATCATTGTGTTGATCATGGGTGGCCGGTGAAGTATTCAAATCTGCACAAGAGATACGCAATTATTTTCTTTCCTAAACAGTGCTGGTGCCTTAATAATAGATATGCACTATCATGAGGATTCTTCCTAGTGGTACATGCTCAAAAATAATAATAATAATAATAAATAAGTATCTCTAAAGTGGCAGCAATAAAATGACCAAACTGCCCAATCTTACAACCAAACATACCATGTTCATCAACTATAATGCAGGGACAATTCTGTATTAATCGAGGTGAGATTTTTAGTTTTAGATATGGACATCTTTTTCAGGTGAAATACAAGGTAGGAAATCCGCACAGAAAATGTACATTTGGTAACTACGGTGTATTTCTATGTATTAATAAATGCTAGGCTCTCATCAATAGTAATAATAAAAGGATATAGATTCACCTCATCGACTTGAGTCCTACACTATATACACAAATATATAAGGAAATTATTACTAAGGGGTCAGCGTGAGTCAAATTCCCTAGCTTCCTCTAATGTAAGAATTGCAGGTCTAATATCTAGTATATCTTGTGTAAATTATACAAATCTACGTCTGAATTCATGCTAATACCTCTTGGCCATTTTCTTGTTTTGCAGACAAAATTAACAAGAGAGACTGAGGACTATGGAAGACTACCTTATTACAAAGAGAAAGATTGGTGGTGGTGACATGGCAGAAGAAGAACAATCATGGCCAAAGAAACCCACTCTAGTCAAACCATTACCCCTGAGGGCTCAACCAAATTTGCCTTTTGGTGCTGGCTCATCATTTCAACCATGGAGAAGACCTTTTGGGGACATTAACAATGGCCATGGTATTAATGCAGGGATAACATTAACAAGCATCAACATAAACAAGCCTTGTCACAGGCTTGCCACCAGTTCTAATGGCACTCTTGTAGAAGATGGCAATAACCTGAATATAGAGAACTCAACTGAGAAGAACCCCATAATCAATGAAATTATTGGTGCAACTTCTGGTGATGATGCTGATGATGCTGATGATGATGACAACACTGACATAACTGATGATGATGAAGTCAAAGACCAACCCAGTTCTGGTTGCAACACCAATTCATCAGAAATGGATCCAAAGAAGCTCAGGAGGTATGTGTATACATCTGTGTTATTGTCACTTACATAAAAATATGTGTGTTTGAATTAACTTATGTTGTGTTTAAACATGTATATTAATTGAATGCTTTTCCCACCTTTTCAAATAAATTGTGGATCAAAGTTATTGCAAAAAAGTTTGAAAAAATGCTGGAAAATGCAATTGATATAGCATTGTTGCTGTTGCGGTGCAATTGCATGCAAAATGTACCACAATAATAATATCGCAGCCTCATTTGTGATTACTAGCTAACTCTAGTTTAGAGAAGATCCTATTGTAAACCTGCAAATAGGGTAATATATATGGCAGACATATTTAAGTGGCCTTGCCCAATAATTTATCTTCTTTTGTCCTCATCAGGATCATGTCAAACCGGCTTTCTGCACAAAGATCCAGAGAGAAGAGAAATGCATATGTGGCAGACATGGAAGACAAAGCAAAAGCTTTTCAGGTGATTATTCTGATTAATGTTTTGTCCTTATGGATGCATACATGATGTGTACGTGTGTTTGTTTGGTGTCCTTGGTGACAAAAAATTGTAGCATATCTAAGATATTTTGGGATTTCACTGTGTGCAGGAGAAGATAAAACTTATTCATCGACAAATTGCAGCCCAAAAAACTCAAGTCCAGTCATTGCAAATTGAGCAGCATAGATTGAAACTACTCATGGCTGCTCGTGAAAAGCAACGAATACTCCAAGAAGGTGACATGTCATGCATCATCCCTTTCATGTTTTTTCGATCTTAAAGATTTTTTTAAAGAAAAATATTCTTTTAATACAATTAAATTTGAATAATGTAAATTATAATATAAAAAGTATAATTAAAGTGAGAGAGAATATTATGGTTAATATCACAATTGTTTTTACATTCTCATAATTATACCTTATTAATTATGTATTAATTTATAGTGAATTGCAAGTTTTATGCTTTAGGTGCTAATAAAAAAATACATGCATGTAATTAACTAGAAATAGAAAATTCTTTTGGTACAAATAAATTAGATGCGATTATGCGAATACAATATGAAAGAGTGATTTTCACTGGTTGATTAATCTCCCAATGATGATTTCCGTCAACCACGGAATGAATCACCAATAGCATGAAGCTATTTACTTTTTTATTCTATTAGTATTTTCATTTTTTTTCATTTGAGTAATAACATTATAGCCTTGGGTTTCCAATAAACCCTGTAAGACAATATATCCAATATTCAACCAACAAAGCCTGACACAGTTGGTAAGGTAGCTGGATCTTTTAAGCATGTGTCAGGGATTCGATTCATGCCGTGTGTATAGAAAGGGGCTTTGTTGGGAGAAGCAAAACCCACTTCGGTGATCTCTATGCCTCGGAGGGATTAGTCCTTAACTGTCGGCTGAGGAATACCCTTGAGCAATAATATATATATCCAATATTCAAAATATAATTTATAATTACAAATATATAAATACTATAAAAGTACCGATTAACATCATATCAAATGTAAGATTATCCATAAATTTGAGTTTATACTTACATTTTTCTTTTCATAATTTTGAGCTATATATAGAAGTGTTCACTAAAAATTCATATTCCGTTTCCTGTCTAATATTATAATAATTAATTATTATTTTGTTAACTTGTGAATCGTTCTAATTTGATCCATACTAATGAAAACTATATCAATTTTAAGGCTGTGTTTGTTTCATTTTTTATAAAAAAAAAAAGAATATTACAAAACTTAATTTTATATAATTGAAAATACTAAAAATAATTTTTTCAGAAGCTACTTTTTTTTAGTAGTTAGCTTCTAGAAAAATTGAAATTGAAATAATTTTTTTAGATTATGATTATATTTTAAAAAATTAACTAAATACAAGAAATTTTTTTTTTAAAAAATGATTTTTATCCAAAAAAAAAAATCTTATTCAAATGCACCCCAAATATGGGCAATTTAGGGGGGGAAAAGGTAGAAAGTATGTATATTTTATTAATAAAAAGACTCATACATCATTATGAATGAAAAAAGACTTGTACATCTTTAACAGTATATTACCAGAAATAATGTTATAAGAATAATAAAATTATACAATAAATACATATCATATATTTTATCATCATCGAATACAGTGAGTGAGTGGGATGAATAAGAACCACTTATTATATTCAATAGTGATAAGATATATAATACATATCTGTTATGCAATTTTATTATTCTCATAACAATATTTTATTACCTGTGCAAAAGAACAATACGAGACAAACATTTTGTTGTCTATATTCAGTCGTAGAGGGGTTTCTCTTCGATCGGCGCCTAATTAAGAATCTCTGGTGTTGTGTGTTTTCAGTTGCAATTGAGAAGAACAGGGCGGAAGCGGATAGGCTGAGGAAAATCCATATGAAATTAACAGCTGAAGCACAGGCAAGGATGCTTAACATTGTTGCTGCTTTGCGGTTTAGGTCCAATTCCAATTTATGCCCTTCAGGCTTGGGACGATTCTTTTGCAACAACCCACCACAAGGTTAGAAATTTGGAACATAATATTAAATGTAGGAATGGCACAATCCGTTCTAGATTTAATTATCCTAAAATGAGAAGGTTTATAAAGTGAGAAAATATAAATCAATAGCTTTCATTGTTTGTGAGTTTCACAACATAATTTAAAAGTAGTTAATCCTTTATTTTTTCACTTTATCAAACTACTCACTTTAGCATAATACAACCCTGTTTTTTTTCATAGCTAAAATGTCATTATCATAAGGGAAAAAAAGTCAATAATTAACCATAAAGAAGTGATAATTTGTTTTTGTAATGATAAATTTTTGTTTAATAGTAAAAAGAATTTATTTTAGCCTTTCCCCAAAAGTTTATAAGAACTATGTATAAAAATTAAACTCTAATTTCATAATTTTTTTTCGGATTTTTTTTCCATTCGTTAATCTATATTTGAGTTTTAGAACCAGGATACTGAGCAGAAAAATTTATTATCATATGTAGAAACATATTAATTAACTTATCAATCCTTTAATTTCAACATATATGTCTGGTATTTTCCTTTCTTTTTCATTGAGATAGATGATCTATAACGCAGAAAAAATAACTATGCTCTTAATTTTTCAAATTTCAATATTTTCATTCGTTTCTATGTCAATTAACTAGTATATACTGGTTTTTAACAATATATAGTAGTTTTGGTTTCAAGCAGCTCTAAATGGAGTAGAAACATCAATAACGGAAGTTGATACTGCCCAGCAGCCTCAAAATCAACTTCAGATGATGATGATGATGCGAACATGGGATAATAGACTCATCAGATCAATTCCCAATCACAACTTGTGAAGTCCGAACCCGAATCATGAACTAGTAAAGATGCAATCAAGCAGATATAAGCACTGCAAGAAATTAACTCCTTTTTTTTCCCCAGTAGTTTGCTTCATTAGTTTGTGATTCATCATGTTGTATACTTTTGGCTGGTTTGTTAGGTGCTAACAAAACTCGTGCTTGCTAGCTTCAAATAACTGTATTTTTCGTTTCTATAGTTCATCCAAGCTACAATTAGCTAGTTATATTACTTAAAAAAATGTTAATATATTACTTAAAAAAGTCACATGACTTTATGCCTTAAACTTTTAATTTTGATCATTCATATAAGATTCAATGAACAAGATTCACTTCTCATTCTCACAACAAACCACTTCTTTGACAGCAAAACCTAGGTGAGCCTTTTTCCTTCCTATAATTTCTATCACAAAAAGCCTTCATAGAAAAGTTTTCTTTTTCTTTTTTACATGAAAGAAAATTTTATTCATGGATAAATCTAATTAATGGCACACTTACAAATTAAGAAAGATATTCTAAATATATAGTTGAATAGAATCAAATACATTCCACATTTTAAACTAATAAAATATATATAGCTTAGCACCTTATTTGAAGATTATTAATATCAAAATATTTTCACAATGGAAATCAACAATAAAATTAAAGTGATACAACTTGAAGAATGTACTATGTCCCTTTCCATAGTAGATACAAACATCTTTGTATTTGTAAGACCATTAAAAAAAAATTACCGTTACGGGAAAACCAAAAAGGGGACAAAAACACCCATAAGTAGTGGACAAAGAATCCACAAAGGGGATAATCAAAACAAAACAAAAGACACAAAAACCTAAGCAACGGAAGAAAAGAAAGAATGGTAAAGTTGTCACCACAGACAGAAGAAATATGACAATACCCATTAATAAAATTCACACAAGGGGTTGCAGGAGAAAAAAAGAGAGAACAAGGACCCGGGGTCGACAAATAGGTTATTTGTGTTACTACTACAAGTTATTTTAGTGTAAAATTGTAACATAAGTGGTATGATAGGAAGTTACCCCGGGAACAAGGCAAACATGCTGAGCTTTCCCTCCTTCTACAAGCTTGATCACGAATGTGGGGTGACGTACCTACAGAGACTCTAATGAGCACAGGGTTTTGAGTTTGTGAGTAATGGAGAATATAATGCATACCTCTTTGGAAGGTCAAGCTTCCTTCTTATACCGATTTTTGTGCCCGTTGCCACCATCCCAATATTTTGAAAACTAGGATCGAGGAAGAACGTGTGCGCTTCCCACTCCGCTCTCCATGCAATGTAGTTTTGACACGGTGACAGAATGAGCTCGGATCTTGGATAGGGTTTACCTAAATCAGGTTGGGCCTTGGTTCCTATTTCCAAGTTGGGCTTATCATAGCTGCCTAATGTCCAAGGTCCGCTTTGCCATATGACCCTGTTATCAATTGGGCCATAACACAAACACTACAAATATTATATAGCAATACTGTTTATGAATATTTTAAAATTTACATTGATTAGTTTATGAATATGTAATTTAAATATGTAACTTAATTATCATAAGTAACAAATAATTATATATGTGTGTGTGTATATATGACAAATTGATTGTTGCTCATATAAAAATATTAATTATATATAAATTATATGTAGGCTCTTTGCCACTAGTTAACCCTAATAACTTATATTGATTATTTTTCCTTGTATTAAAAATTGCTTTCTTGACCCCCAATACCTTATTAACGGAGTATGGAATAATTTTAAAGAGTTGCTTATTGAAGCATAAAAAATTTTTTTCTAAGAAACCAAAGAAATGAAAAGACTAAGTTGACCAAGAATTTACTTAAGGGCCCCTGGACTTTTGGTTGTTATGGAACTCATGATAAGCAAATGAGAATTCACAAAGCGAGTTCTGGAAATTCTCAGTCTCCTACAATCGGTCTCACTAGTCCTACAAAGAATGCAAGTAAAATGTTATCTGATTTTGGATCCCTTAAAAACAATTAAACTGCTCCTTTTTTATAGACAAAAACTATGCACAATTTTCCGCCAAGTCTTCAAAATTCTAAACCTTGTACCCACGTTCATTCTTCATGCTCATGCCCACGTTGCTTTGAAAATTGCTTCACTACATGCTTTACTACCTAAAAATTAGCCACTTCTAATAATTGGTTTTTCTCAACATCACCAATCAAATGTTATAGATTCACAACTTCCTAATGCTTCGATACCTTAATTATGTTGCTGTAACCCAAGAATCAACTTGCTCGCTTGTTGGTCTGATCTCCAACACTTTACTCTTTTTGGTTACATCATTGGTTCTTAGTATTCCTATCATACCTTCCGTTGAAGGTATATTATGTTCCTTTTGTAGGTTGAAATGTGTATAAGAATAGGGGTTGAATCGTGCTTTCACTTTTTTTCTGCTTTTTGGTTTTTGAAAGCTTTAAAAACAAAGACAATCAATTGTAAACTTGAAGTGTAGCGGAAATATAATCCATGAGTATCAAAAAGTAACTTTCTGAACTAAAATAGAGATAAGAAACTGATTAAAAGTAGTTTTCTCAAAAAAGTATCGATGATAAACTCAAAGCAGAAATATAAAAGAGATACAAGGAAATGAGAGGATACTGTACAAGGAGTTTTATATTGGTTCGGTCAATCTTGTCTACATCTAGTTCTCAATAACCTGTTGAGTTCCACTTAGCAATCATTTCTCAACCTCTGAGAAAATCAAATAGTCTTTCAATAGCCTTATTAAGCTGTCTCATGTGACTAGTAGCACATTTTTCTATCACTCCCAAGTAGCCTTTGATTAACCTCTCCAAGCTAACTCATGATGATCACTATTAAATCAGGGTACAAAGGTATTTGTTGGATGGTTCACTCTAACTATTAAACACTCAAGTTTTCTTAGAATAATACAGTGTATGAGCTGAAAACTTGGGTGACTCCTTTCTAACAATTCTTTCTAGGAAAAAAATGTCATCTAATAAGAACTTAGAAAGAAAATTTTTACAAGAGCTGAAACTGATTACAAGCAATAATAATTTTGCGGAAGAATGAGATTCTCGTGTTCTTGAGAGCTTTTCAAATATCTTAACCAAAAGTCTTGAGTTGTAAGTACATGATATCCTTTTATGCTTGATCTTTTATTTATGACCATTGTCGTTGATTTGTTTTCCTAGTAACACATGTTGATTTTCTTTTTGCGCCTTTGAAATATAGTCTAGAAGAGTAGCTCGACTATGTCAAAGCCACTTTTGCAATTGCAAAGGCCATTGTCAAATAGAGGTTTCTAAGTCCATCTTCAAAAACTATTTTTTACTTTCTGAACTTTCTCTTCTAGAAGTTAGGACAGTTGACTAAGTTAAAAAGTGAGATGTCACCGTCATCCGCTCTTTGGGTTTGACTTTAATTTAAAATTTGAATTTCCCTCATATTCTATAGAGAGTGGACCATTTAAGAGTAAACGTGCTTTCTGAAGAGTTGTATCGTTTTTTGAACATTCCTTTAATCTTCAAGACTTCAATCAGGGCTTATTACACATTGTATCATCATGATTGAAGACTATAACCATAATATTCTTTAGAGGATGTTCACTACAAGAAATGTGCGAGATACTGACAAGTTTTTTTATGTGTATGATTTGTGTACCGATGGTTACGGGGGCATCGGTTCCCAGGCCGTTGATGAATATTACCGACGGTAAACAAAAACCCGTCGGTTATTTTCGACGCGTCTATTGATGGGTGTTAAGAGAATTAGTTATCGGTACAATTAAAAAAAAGGCATCACGATGGCCCTCAGAGACATATTTATACTGACAGGTTTATTTAATTGTACCGACAGATATTTAAATAAATAAAATAATTTTTTTAATCATTTACTAAAGGTTTTATCTGAGGGTTTTTTATTTATGAAAAATATTATTTATAAATATTAATTATTACCGACGGGTGTACCGACAGTTATGGGGGCATCGGTTCCTAGGCCGATAACAAAAAAACCCATCAGTTATTTTCTACGCGTGTACCAACGGGTGTTAAGATATTTAGCTGTCAGTACAATTAAATAAAAGGTGTTACGATGGCCGTCAGATACATATTTATACCAACAAGTTTATTTAATTGTATCGACGGATATTTAAATAAATAAAATAATTTTTTAATAATTTACTGACAGTTTTATTGACATGTTTTTTATTTATGAAAAAAATTATTTAAAAATATTAATTATTACCAACGGTCATACACGTCGGTAAAAATTAATTTTTAAATTTATTATTTTACTTATTTGTTTATTTATTTATTTATATAATAACCTAATTATCAATTAAATTGATATTAAATAAGAAAATAATAACATGAATAAATTAAATTGAATAAATAAAATAGCAAATTATGACAATAAAATATATACAAATTACAATAAATGTAAAAAAAAATCCAGAATGAAGAAAAAAATGAAGCTAGATAAAAACTTGCTGAACTCTTGGGCATCGGCATCAGTGGTGTCATCATCATCATCATCTGGACCATCATCATCATCTGCGCCGTCCAACGATGAGTGGCCCTCAGAGATGGAGGGGAGTGGGATATAGGGGAATAGGGTTTGGGGGAGCATTTTGCCAGAGTTGGAGGATCTCGAAGCCTGCATGTCCTGGAAGAAGGTTATCATGTCTGCGGTGATTTTCTGCTGCATCTTTCGAAACTGAACTTTCTCCTTCATTGCTTTTTCTTGCTGCTATCACTCCAAGGAGAGCTTAAGCTCTCGAATTTCTCTCAGCTCCCGCTCCATAGTTGCTCGCCTTGCCTACTGCTTCTGCTACTGCAGGATCAATTGTGCCTGTTGTTGCAGCTTTTGGTTGAGGGCATGCACACGCTCCTTCAGAGCATCGTCGGCATCCCGCATTTTTCTGGCAGTGGTTGGAATTCTTTATTGTATATCAATTTCTGAAGACAAAGGCTACTTTTTGAAGATTTGAGACTTATTCCTTACTCTTGAAAGCTTTTCTTCGTGGATCAAACATACTGACATCCATTTCAAGGATAATTTATCACATCACTTAAGTTCTGAATTTCTTTAAATGAGATTAAATATGTTTACACATGATATCATGAGATCAACATGTTTAAATGGAAATAAAACTTGTTTAAGGGACTTGTATGTTAATGAGAATAGTTCTGTTGACTTCTCAAGAAGCTCAAGAAAAAGATTAGTCTTTCTACAAATTTTTTTAACAAAATTGATTTGTTGCCACTCAAAACTCTAAGCAATAATGCTTTCTAAAGGGTTCTAAAACCAACACTTTTAACTTCTTTGACTTCTTAGACAATATGGCTGGTCAATGACTCGTCAACTACTTTCTTAGTGTCTCTGCTTTGTCTCTTCTTGGAAGTATCATCTTATCTTATTTACTACGTCCTTTTGATTTCTTCAACCATTTCTCTATCCTTTTTGTTGTCTAGTTGAGATCTTCTAATTTGGGATTTATTACCCTATTTCTGAATCTATAACACTCACACATTTAGTTTTAAACTCATCAATTGAATCTTTTGCTTTAATATGGTTTCCTTTGTAGCTTCGTACCTTGGAAAATTCTGCCCCAACAACAAGACACAACATTGGGACACAAAAAACATGGACACGATATATATATGTATTAAAGAGGAAGATTTATTGTTCATAATATCATTTCTATAAGCTCACTTATGCCTTACTTTCCTGATTCAGTATTAGAAAATATTTAAAAATTTAAAATAGAATAAACATTTATGCATTATTTCTTTTCTCAAATTTTTAATGACTTTAGCTACATTGTGTCTATCTGTATTGAAATAAGAGGCAAATAATGTTGAAATTGAATCTATACAAACATGTCATTGGTATGTCATGTTAAATCCAACATTGACAAGTATCCAACACAGACACAACACTCAAATGGTGTGTCCATGCTTCAATAAAATTTATCAACCAAAGTTGTTTTACGACCAAGGCAACCTCCAAATGCTCGATTTTATTCATGGAACGATTAAAGAAATTTGGTCTTCTCGATAAATGGCAAAGTACACCATCAAGAATATACAAACCTAGCAAAAGTACAAAATGACAGCTCCACATAACTATAGGCTTGTTCAACCTAAGGTACCTACTTTTAACATCTAACACAGTTATTTTGCATTTTGGATCATGCTGCATTTCAAATCATTTTCCATATTCTAAAAAAGAAAGGAAGCTAACTCCCTTAGGTGCGCCAGATGCCCTTTGGTCAGCAGAGGTCCTAATTTGGACACGTTTTTTCTTGTTTAGTGGAGTTATCATGTGTTGTTTTGGATTACTAGGACTTGACAATGATGACTTTCCAATGTTTATGAACATAATTCCTTTTGGTGCTTTTGTAAGTTGATTCTGTACAATGTCCATCGCCTTAGGTTCTAAGTTGATAAGAGAATGATTCCCTGTAGAATTGATCAAGTGGTTTTGCTGGATAGAGATATCATGACTGTTAAGGGGCACATTGAAACTTGTGTTTCCTGATAGAAGTGGAGACTTCATCTTTGGTCCACAGACTTTTGAAAGTGAAGGACTATCTTCGATGGCAGATAACTGAATAAGAAAAAGGCAATGACAAGAAACAATTAGAAGAAAGATAACTACTTCATACATGTGTGTATAATACCCTAAACATTATAACCGGTAAAAATCATACCTTTGATGCAAGTAAATTTCCATGATCTTCGATAGCATCTTCTTCCCAGGATCTTATGTGCAAGACTTTGTTTCGAGCATAATTTGCAGGCACATTAGGACAATATTGTTCTTCCTTCTCATGTTCACCTTCTTTAGCAGTTGTGAATTCTCTTTGTACTTGCAAGTCATTAGCATTCCTAGATATGTTCACATCATAATGCTGGAATTTAATGTGGTCTACTTGGAAATCCATCAACTCAACTTCATTGGTATCGGACTCATTGTCTTTGTCTCCAAAACCTTTAATGGTGTCCCGAGCCTCCTGTATTATTTTCTTAGGTATAGGATCCTTGGGATCCATAGAAGAAGAAGAACCAACAGATTCAGATAACTCAGACCCATTTTCCAATTTCTCTTGCTCCATTTTACCATCGTCATTATCTTAAATCATAAATAAATATAGTTAAAATTAAATAAAACCGGCAAATAAGTATGAGAAATCTGCAATTAGATTGAAATCAACAATAAATTGATCTATATCACATACCAAACCTTAGATTTCAACTTCTAATGTAACCAGTAAATTTAAAAAAATTATAAAAAAAATTGGTAGTAAAAAGTACATGTAACAAGTATAAATTGGACTCTAGCCCCATCAGTGGTGGCTTATCTAATCGAAAGGGGAAACTATATAGATTGAATAAAAGGGTTGAGAAGAGGGCAAAGAATATATGAAATGAGATCTTCATCCCGTTGAGTCTTCTCTATGATTTTTTTCCTTTCTTTGATTTGCAAAATTGCCTCTTGAGCCCCTATCCAAATTTCCCTCATCTCTTCAGATTCATTGAAATGTTATTTTAATCTTTATAATTCTCTGTTTTAATCAGTATATCAATGATAAAAACCACTAAGTAGAGGTTTTGTGGCTTTTCATTAATGTCACATTGATAATCTCTACAATACCTATTACAGTACCCTTTTGATTCCAATTTACCAAAACTCAAACAATTTTAATTAAAAAAAAATTAGATTAATCATATCTTAAATCAAACATGCACAAATAAATTGAAAAAGAAAAATAAAAAAAAATTAATTTCTAAATTTCAATGTAAAGCAATATAATAATCATGAGCTTTTCAAATAACAAAAAAAAACAACAACATCCCCTCCAAAAACAATACCGATGAGAACAACAACAACAATCCTAACAACAACAATACCGACAACAACAACACCAACATCACCACCACCAATATATCAAGAAGATTTAGATTTGAAATAACGTACCAACTGTAGAAGGAAAACGAGAGAAGAAGTGGACAAGGGTAAGGTATGTTTGGCTTCGAAAGTGTGATCGACGGTAGGGAGGGAAGCTCAATGGTTTTGACTCACCCAACTTATTTTGCACCATTGGAACCTAGTAAAAAGAACAACTTTTCCAAATTTACGAAGCTATCGTGTGGGTTTTTGCTAAAGGGAGAAGGCCTAGCAGTAGCTTTTACACGACAAACAAGTTCTAATGATATGTTGTAGTCTATATTGTCTGTTGAACGCTGTGGTTATGCCGACAAACAAGTTCTAATGTAGAGAGCTTTATAACATATTATTTTTTTCGGTAATAGAAAGTCAATTTGCTAGATTTATTACTTTAATTGCATTTGCAATTTCGATGACTTACTTAATATATTTTATTGGTTTAATTATTCTGTTAGTCTCTATTGTTTCAATCAAATTTTTATTTTGTAGTTTAAAAATTTATGATTAGATCCCTATATTGTATAAAATCTTTCGATCAAGTGCCTAAATACAATAATGGTTAAAAAAATGGAATATTCTTAATATATTCCATCTCAATTAATCTCCATCTCCTCCTCTACTATCCATCCTCCCTCCCCCACCACCCAAACCACCATAGCCAACTCTCCCCATGGAAATCAAACTGGTCCTCGACCTTATCGTTGTGTGTCAACCTTGCCTCGCTATTAGCATACTAGCTTTCTCTCTTTTCTATGCCACACTCACAATGACATCCCCTCGTACATATCCCCTCATGAGACTGGAACACAAAAGCTCCATAATCACCCATGTCATCAATATAGAAGAAGCTTAATGATTTGATAAAGCATGGGAGAATGGATTGCAATTATAGAAGTGTGGTTGAGGATGTTAAAATTATAAAGGGAAGGAATCATTTTGAGAAAAAAAAATATTTCTAAGTGCTCGTTTGGTGTATGGAATTGAGCATGAAATTGAAGCTTGGAATGGGAATTGGACAACCCAATTACAAACTTTATGTTTGGTAACTCTTTTGGTATTATAATCACAATTTCATATGACAACTCCATGGAATTGAAAAATAACTAGTCCAGCTATTTTCCTACACTTAACTCATACCTTAAAAACTGTCAAATCCATATCTCGTAATTTTTATTGTTCTCCATACCTTTAGTGGGTCACAAGTTAATGCAGTTTTTATTAAGTGAGAGCAAGAATAGTTTCGACTACTATCACATCATTTATGTAAATTTCTATTCAATTGATTTTTGTTCAACTTGATTAATCTCTTTTGTTGGGATGTTGGAGTATCTAAATTTTGGGTCTTTTTTTTTTATGGATTGGTTGTTGTATGTGAAAATCAGCAGCCCGTTCACTATATAGAAAATAGAAATAGTAGATAATAGAGTGTGTGTTGTCCTAGAGCTAAGATATGGGCAAAGAAGTCGAGGGAAAAGGTTGATAAAAGAGGAAGCTAAGGTGATGTTAAGGATTGAAGGTGCGATGTTCCACCATTTAATTATGTAGAAATAGGTGTTTCTATTTTATTGTGCTTTTGATATTTTTGGTTGTTTGCTGCTTTGGGTGGGTTGGATATGGTGGTTTGGGTGGTGAGTGGGTTGGGTATGGGTTTGGGTAGCAAGCGGTGGAGGAGGAATGATAGATCGTGGATGAGAAGGTGGAGAAAGATGGGAAATGGGCTATAATATGAATATTCCATTTTTTTATAACTATTGTTAGCTTTAGGGATTAGATTGAAAATTTTCATACAATATAGGGATCTAATTATAAATTAAAATTTTAAACTATTGGGACCTAATTAAAAATTGAGTGAAATTATAATGACAAGTAGAATAATTAAACTAATTAAATTTATTTATCGATATTTTCCTTTTCAACTAATTTTATGCTTAATTGTTTCTCCATATATATCTTTAACTATAATAGATCAGATGAATATGATAAACAAAAGATATTTACTAAAAATCATTTCTTTGAAATGACAAAAGTGACCTCATCAAATTGATTTTTTTTTTCAAATAAATAAAATATATGGATTGTGATCAAATTATATTGGTGTTACTTTACGCATAGTTATATCGTTGAATAAATTTATATAAGCTATTTTTTTTTCTCGATCTAAATATTGAATTGCAATTTCATATTTTAAAAATCATTTATCCCAAATTTCATAAAAATTAAACATCAATAGGGTGTAATTATATAGCTCTTATTATCGTTCATTTTATATATATATATATATATATATATATATATATATATATTATGTGATTTTGATTTACATAGAAATTAGACCAAAGATTATAGATTAATTTAAAATTTTAGAGAAATGATCTATATGACATGGAGTTATAATTAACCTAATGATTGCTTTTGTAAAACTTTCATCAATAAATAAGTGATTCAACAATGTAACAATTGCATAAAGTTATACTTGTGTGACTTGGTGCTAATTAGGATTAAGTTATATCAGTGCAACTTTAAGCATAGTTACACTACTTAATAACTTTCTATAAAATAATTTTTTATGAATCTAACAATTGAATTACAATTACCTATCATACAGATTATTTATACTATATTTCATAAATATAGAGTATCAATAAGATTATAACCATGTAGTTTGTTCAGCACATTTAGCAATCAGTACATTGAACTTAACAATTAGTGATTGATCATAATTTATCATTAAAATTTACTCTAATTTTCACTTATTATATAATTTAGGTATAATATTTTTAAAATTAAAATTGATCATAATTTATAATATTTTTAAAATAGTATCATTTAATACCGTTATACATAAAAATATTAATATTCTATCTTTGACATTTAATTATTAATGTGTTACACTTAACAATTAGCGACTCATCATTTTTTATAAATAAATTTGCTTCGATTTGCATTAATATATAATCTAGGTAATAATATTACTTATAATTAAAATTTAGGAAATATTATTTTATAAATTGTTATTTTATTTTTATTTTTATCATTATTTAAGTAAAGTTCACTACATTTTGCAATTAATGCGCTACACTTAACAGTTGTGACACATCATACTTTATAATAAAAATTTACTCTAGTTTTCATTTTTTTTATAAAATTTAGGTAATAATTTTTTTACAATTACAATTTATTATAATTTATAATATTCTAAAAATAATGCCATTCAATATTTTTATACATAAAAATATTAATATTGTATCTTCTAAATTAAATTAGCTAATAATAACTAAATTATTTATTTTTAGTTTTCTTATAAATTAAATTTGTCTTTAAAATAGATTAAAAAATTTTAAGTTTATTTGAGAATAGGAGAGATATTAGCATAATCGTATTCTGAATGAAATCTCCCAACATTGTCAATTTAGCCTAAAAAAATCCTTATACAATTGTTTCAAAAGCCACAAGTGATAAAATTTTAAAATACTTGCAAGTAGAAATATTAAAAATAACAAAGAAACACCACTTAGATGCAATAAAGGACAAAATCATAAATCATATCAGAGGACAAAAGTATGCAGAGGAAGACAACTATACACAAAAACCACTTTATCTGCCATTTTTCACGATAATAGAGTGTGCCCTCACCGTATCTTGACCTTATTCTTGTGTAATGGGTAAACACTTCTTCCACCTTTAAGATGAGGATAAAGAAGATATCTGTCCTAAAGAGAACCAAGACCTCTCAAGAGCTATGCAACTATATTTTGTCTTGAAAATATTAGCATGCTATTATTTTCTTTTGATAAAAAAGTTGGCATGCTAGTTTAGAGTATCACGAAACAATACTACATATATACTCAGTAATTTTTAGCTTACAGTACACCAGTTCCTTGATAGATAAAAATGCAATTGGTAGTTACATCAAAATCTATATGCTTTCTAAACTCATTCGTTACATCATAGCATAGTTTAGAGAAAAGAGCATTTACACTCCATAAACTTTCAGCAAATTGTAAATAGCTACTTTTAATTTTTAATTTTTTCAATTAGATCCTTAAACTATAATAATATTTAAAATTAATCCTTTTATTCAATTTAGAGTTTAACTTGTTCACATGACAAAATATCTATGTGCCACATGTCATAATGCTTGCAAATTTTTTTATGATTTTTTCCTTTTATTATATTATTCGTTCACTGTTTTAAATAAAAATAACATATTAATGAAAACTAAGGAATCAAAAATAGTGAAAAAGACATAATTGAAATTTTAATTTACTACTTAAATAAATTTTACCCTTTCTTTTTTATGATTTGTAATACCCTATTTTAAATATAAGGTTAGGCTCATGAAGAGAGAGTGAGAGAGAGAGATTGAACTTTTGAAATTCACCTTGTGAACTCTTTGAGTCAAGTTATACTTGAAAGAACCCTTTTTGAACCAATTAGGCATCAGTCGCACTTATCTATCATTGCAGGTTTAGAAATCTCTCTAAGTCTAGGCCCTGCACATCCTTAAAAGGCTATATGATATGAGCATTTTATTGAGATCAAAAGTCTTATTAATTATTCCCTAAATGAAAAATGAGTTAAAAGGTGATTTGTAATGAATTTTTGGGAATAATTAAACCTTCTAATTTTTCCTCATAAGTTTATAAAATCTAAAAAATTTCTAAATTTGAACTAGAACCTAAATATTTGGACTTTGATTCGTTGATCTTTTAATTTTTTTTACTATTTTATTTGAATCCAAATAAAACATATTTTCTTATTTATATTTATGTTTTAAATTTAATAAAAAGTAAAATAACTAAAGACATTAAATGTCCTCATTAAAAAGTCACACCACACCATCAACCTCCCCATCCTTTTCCTTCTTCTTTTTTTGGTAGGAAACATCTTTCTCCCCTTTACGCGTCCTTCTCTCTTTTACCTCATCAACAACTCTATCTTTCCTCTATCAATCATTTCATGTTTAGCTACTACTAACCACCAACAGCCTACCATTTCACCTCTGTTGAGGCAACCTCCTATATGTGATTCTTAGTGGTTTGAAGTTGGGTCGGCTTGTAGATTTGGGGCAGCCCAACACCACCCATCACCTCCTCTTCCTTCCTTCAACTTTTTAAGGTAATTAATCTTACAGCTTGTTCCTCTTCCTAGGGTTCATGGATTGATTAATTGTTGTGTCGGGAATTGGATCAAAGCTCTAGTGTTGGAAATACCTAGGGCTCGATTTCAAAATTTTGTGTTTTCAGGGTAATTGATGTTAATGTTGGTTTTCAATTGTTAACTAGTGGATGTTTGATGATGTGTTTGGGGCAAGATATAGCAAAACGACATCCTCTTGACTCGTTAACAACCTAGTATGGGATTGTCATACACTTGAAATCATTCTGTGAATGAATAATACGTTTATGGTTAGAATACTCTAGGGATAGGTGTGAGGATAGCTAAGATGTGGTGTGAACATATTGGGATAGGTGTGAAGGTTGCCAAGTTATGAGATTGTTTGTGGTCTTTGTTATGATTTAGAGGCTTCCTTAAATCTTTTTACTTGAATAACTTTCAAGTTTCTATTCCAATGATTTATAGAGTTTTACATGTTATATATATATGCACATTTAATTTATTTAAAGACTTATGGTATATGATCTGATCATTCTATGTGTTTTGGAACTTGTCCCATTGAACAATAAACATATTATTCCTTATTGAGTGTTATAACTCACCCTATTATTTCCTTCATATTTCATATTCATATGTGGATTTGATTACAACTTCATTGCTTCATAGTGCATGGTCATTTCCTGTTGGAGTTAAGTATGAAAGGTGAAGTCCCACATTAGTTGAAAATGTACTAAGTGAGTAACATATAGAGTGGAAGCAGGGGTAGGGTACCTACAATGACACTCTGACACTCAAGTTATTAAACAAATGAAACATAGAGCGGTAAAAGAGTGAGATTGTGTTATACATTGGGGGTACTGAGCCCCTTATATAGCTCATGTTATCCCTATAGATAAATCAGGATGTGATCTTCCTTGAGTAAGGCGATTCTCATGAGATTCAGGAGGTAGCAGATATGCTCTATATCAATTATTACTATTGAGAGACACGTCCTGGATTTAAGCTTGTTTAAGATTGTAGGAGTTCTCGTCGAAATTATGCCCAATCCATAAGAGATATAGGCTAAATCAATTAACTATCCTTAAGAGGATTCCATGCCATGTAGTTGGCTTGTGAGGCACTTTGTCCGAACTCCTTAGGGGTGACTGAGGTTTCTTACCTATATTTCTAATTTAGTACATAGCCCTCGAGCATGGTCATAGGCCGAGTTGTTGGTGTTGAGCATTATGTGCCAAGCTCAATTAAGCCGAGCTTTCACTCACAGTTAGTTATGTCTTTTAAGTGGCTATGGTGGTAGTTTATGAGAGGTCGTGTTGTGACATGTGGCACATTCAAAATGGAGGATGTAACACTTAGATTTTAACCCTTGACCAAATTACCAAAATGCCCATTAGATAAAGTTTGTATGAAACCAAGGAAGAGTGGCGGCCTTAGTCATCACCAAAGGGTTAACTGTGCGTTTGATGGGGACTATATATATGACTTTTTTATGAGCATTGATGTGTAATTAGGCTTATATCATAACGCGATTTGAGAACATAATCAACATATGAGCTATTGGGTCTCCACGAAAGCCTCTAGTACCATGATGTGCTAGCATGCATAATAAAATATAATTTTATTCCAAAAACTTGGTTCAATATCAAAATCAATTTAAACATTATTTCATCAAATCTAAAATATTTCCAAGACATAAAATCTGAATATCAAAACTGACTATCCTATAATAGGTTGTAGCCATTCATAAATAATCATAAATAATGCATGGTCTAGAATTCTGCCTGCCCAACTACTACAACACTCTACTCTACCATGATCCCAATCAAAACTTCACTACTACAAAGTAAATCTCACCACTGGAATAGTTGCAAAGCTCCTAAAGCTGAGTCCGAATGATAAATGGATCTGCAACTGTAACTGTAACTATGAGGGGAGGAAAAGAAAGGGTGAGCTCATTTAAACTCGGTGAGTAGATAGCCACCCTCAACTCATATGGGATAACAAGGAACTACACAATGATATATACATACAATATGGACATGCAAGTAGTTACATAATAATAATGTTTATATACATGCGTTTATAATTCTTGTCTTAACTAGATAGAATCTAATTTAGGAAATTAGCTTGAAATTAAATTTATGTTCAATAAATATTCATTTGCATGATGATATATATATTTATAGGATTATTCCCACAAGGCCTATATTCTCTGGTATATATGAATCGTAAAAGCATGCCTCTTGGCTGTTGGCATGTTGCCTCCATGGTAGCTAAGTATGCCAAGATTAACTCCTTGGAAGTTAGGTTTATCAAGGTTAATGACTTTCCAGACATAAAACACAATTCTGGTTTAACAAATCTCATCATCCATAGCTTAATTGAATAAAGAATAAAATCAAACAACACTGGAATTATTTCCATGGATTTGTCTATTTTTTGCATGCTAACAATTAAAATAATAACTCTCTTATAAATGCAGTGCATGTATAATTATTATTTGCTAAGAGTATAGGTCTTAAAATGCTTAGTAATTAAATTAATAGCATAAACTGATGATACACACACACACACACACACACACACACACACACACACACACACACACATTAACTGTACTCAAACTAATCTCAAACATACATAATTCAATTGAATATGCAATAAATTAGAAACACTACATCAAATTCTTTGTATTTTGTTTGTTGTTTACGTGATAACAATTCAAATATTAAATATCATGTCATAAAACCCATTCATATTACACTATCTACTAATCCATTAATAATAATAATAACATCAACAACAATTTAACTGTGAACCTTTAATTATTATTTTTCTATTTTATTGATGCTAAAAGGCTGGGTTTTCTCATATAATATAAATAAATTAATCTTAGAAATTAATAATAATTAAATAACACCTATAAGACTGAAACTAATATTACTGTACTAAACACTTCTTATACCTTAATAATTAGTTTATAATTGGATCATAAAAGTTGCAATAGCTATTAGTTAATTTCTATTAATTGACTAAGTCATATCATGTTACCTTATAATAATACCTAGTTAATTAATTATTAAATTAGGGGACTACATGAGTTGTCTAGATAAATTATGGTGTTGGATTGAGTTATATCACAAACAATTATTAATTAAAATTTTAAATATTACTTAAATCATTCTTATTACTTTGGCTAATACTCATATAACAAATCGTAGGTATATATTACTCTGTTTGTTTAACTTAGCTATTAACTAATATCTATCAATCGACTAAATTTTTTATGCTAAATATTAATAATACTTAATTTTAACTGCGCATTGTGCTAGCTGTTTAACTAAGTTTTAATATTAGACTGGGCTCTATTTATAATTAAAATTTACATAACATTTTAACTGTTCTTACTATTCTTACTATTATTTTTATGGTAACTATTAAGTAGTTATAAGCTATTTTCTCTTCTTAATTGTTTTATAGTAACTAGCTAGGTCATATTATGCAAAATGGATAGTAATAATATTTTCTGAAATTTGTATAAGATGTCCTCTAATGTCTTGCCTATTATTCGTATCTGATAATTGAATAATACTTTTAGTTGTGAAACCATGATAACTATCAACTTATTTATTTTCTGATAAAAAGATCCATATCATGTCGGATAAAATTACACACTTCTAAAATATAATATAACTTTAACAAATGACACTTTTTGACAAACATGTAACAAAGAATGGTCCTTCAAATTTTCTAAAATATGATTTTCATGATAATAGTGATAATAATCATTTTCCAACATACTTTTAATGGATAAAATATAACCATGACCAACTGCCCATTCACCGTGCATTGCTAGGGTGCCTAACGACTATACCTATGTGATCCTAGGAACTTGGAACAACATTTTCAACTGTCAAATAATAATTGGAATACTATTAGAAATGATGTGGAAGTATTTAGGAAGAGAAAACTAAACCATAAGAGCCCTAACAACCACTGAACTTAAGAATAGGGCTAGGAATGCAAAGAACACACTTATTGAAAATATTTAATCAATGGAAATCCAATGGAATCACTTAAAACCACTTGAAAATGCTTGGAAACTCGTGTGTAGAGCTGGAAGAACTTTTGGGGGGTAACTAGAGTTCATCCAAAATCTTGCATTTCAAGAACATAAAAGTTTGCATCAAAAATGAAATTATTTACCCTAACCAAGACGTCCTCCAAGACTCCTTCGGATTGAATGGTGCTTCTGTTAACAAGTTGAATCACCACACCGATTGGTTGAAGCTTTCCTATATGCAATGATTTTGTAAATTGACTTAGGCATGACATTGATTGCGGCCCCAAGATCTGCCATTGCTTGGTTGAATTGTTGATTCCTACTGACACATGGGATGGTGAAGGTGATGAAATCCTTGCATTTTTTAGGGCATGCTCGATTGGATGATGTGGATATATTCTTGCCCATGCTTAACCTTTCACCCCACCTTAGTTGCCTCTTGTTTGTGTAAAGCTTTTTCAAGAACTTTGTATACTTGGAGATTTGCTTGCTGGCATCAAAGAGGAAAATATTGATTTCCACCTTTCTCAATATCTCCAAGATCTCATTCTCTACATTAGCTTCTAAAGACTTCCTGGATAGAGCCACCTTTGAGGAAAAGGCAAAGGAACTTGGATAAGGGGCTTAAACATTATTCTCTTCATCTCATTTCCAACCTTTTCTTCACCATTGTTCTCATCTTCTTCCCTTTGCTTTGGCTCTTGCAATTGCTTCCCAAATCTCAAGGAGATGACAGTTACATTGCCTTTTGGGTTCGGAATCGTTTGCGAAGGTAGATTACCCGACCCTTGAGCTTGCATTTGTTGGATGGTTGAGGTCAACTGACTACTTGAGTTTGCAAATTTTGAAAGGTGGCATCAATCCTTTGTTGGTGTTCCAAGGATATGGTTGTCATTTGCTTCACCAAGTTTACTAAGGAAGGTTTTGAAGAAAGTGTAGGAGCAAGTAATTGTAAGGGTAGTTTGTTTTGGATTAAAAGGGGTGTTGGTATGGTAAGGGTGTTTGGTAAGGAGGATGGTACTTTTGTTGAGATGGTTGTTGTCATGAACCTCCCCATTCGAAGTTGGGGCAGTCTCACTAACCAAGGTTGTAGCTGTTGCTAAAGGGTTTGCAACCCTATTGGTTTGATTTTAGTATTAGGATCTCCTAGGAAAGACATTTGTAGCTACCACAGTGGTTAAGTCTTTTTGGAGTTAGGGACATGCATCAATAGTGTGGGTGTGGCAAGAACAAATGCCACACACCTTAGCAACTTCAAGTGTAGGAGTAGTAGCAGAAGGGGCTTGTTGTTGATGGTGGATTTGCTTTAACAAAGTGGTAATCTCAGTTAAGGTCTGTTGTAGGTTGTGGCTATCAAGTTGAGAAACTTCAGACACATTTCTTGTACTCACCATGGCTCTAGAACCAAATTACTGAGAATTTTCCACCATGTTAGCTATCAAATCACGATGGCTGTATGTAATATTTCAAATATGGAATTTATTAGTATGTGAATTATTATTATTATTGTTATTATCATCACATATACATTGTTGCTATTATCATTATTAGTACTTATTATTATTATTATTATTAATTGGTCATTGTTTTAATAATATTATAGTGTATTATCATTGTAATATTATTGTGTGGTACACGATGTTATCATTTTAATAATATTATAATGTATTATCGTTATAATGTTATTGCGTGGTGCACAACGTTGTCATTTTAATAATATTATAACGCATTATCGCTTTAATAATATTATACATGTTGCACGATAGATGTTTTAAAATATTTTTTTATCATATATATATATATACACACACACACACACATGAAAGCCATTGAACGACAAAGCGAGCTCGCGACGTTGATTTTCCATTCTCGTTTTTATGTTGTCCACTATTATATATTTGGCACATCGTAATACTCCTAAATATTTTTTAAGAACCCAAGCTGCTGAAGGATATTTCTCTGGAGAGAAAAACGTGGTTTCTCTCAATTTTCTCTTATTAATCTCTTTCGTTACTGATGTCATTCTTGCTCCCCAGAGTCAAGTTGTTAGTGGAAGTACACTCCCGGCTACCAACAGTGAGTGAGTTTAAGCTCATGGCCTACTTTTTGTCATTATTATTAATTTTCCCAAATTATATAAATTATTTATAAAATTTTAAAATGATTTATGCCAAGAAATATGCTTCTATGGATTATAGAAATTTTAGAAAATTATTGGTTTATAGTTATCATAACAGATTATTATTTTAGAAAGCTCATGGGACCATACTTGATATATGTATTATTTAGATTTATTTTATCAATCATAAAATTTCATGAACTCCAATATTGTATGAACTGTAAGGACAGTGAATTCTATTACTATTAGTTTTTAGCCAATGATTAGAGAGAAATATATCTACGAGTTAATAGTTGCAGAATTGATTGTTAACCTTAGTACCAAGTGATCCTTTAAAGGACCAGGTCACCCATAGAAGGAACCCAGTGTGGTTTCCATTTATGGGACCTAGTTAGGTATCCGTCAGATTAGCTATCAAGTACATATTATCTATATGTAGAATACCTCCTATTTCTCTACTAGTTATTGCCATTGATTTAGTTAAATTATTGTTTTCAGTACAATTACATGTAATTATATATAAAATGTTTTACATCGGTTGCATATATATGTTATGCATTTTTGTTTCTGTCCCATGTGGGTTGTGAGTGAAGGCTCATTCACTAAGTTTTGCTTAACTCACCCCTCTTTTTCCTCCCTGACAGATATAACTACAGGCTTAGTTGTACCATAGGATCCTCTCCAGTAGTGCTACAACTTCTTTTGGTGAGCTTTACTTTGGAGTAGAGCTTATTGTTGGTTATGTCAGTTTAGTAGTACTCTAATAATTATGTAGGCAGGGTCCCGAGCATGCATTCTAGTTATTTTTAGAATTTCAGTCATGTATTTAATTATGTTTGGCTTCGACCCAGATTATGATTATGATACAATTTCTTATTCAGGATTTATGTTTTGGAAATATTATCATAATTATGAAATTTAGTTAAACTTGAGATATTTTGAATATATTTGATTTATTTATGCATATTAGCCAGTCACGTTACCAGAGGCTTCCATGGGAATCCAATCCTTCATGTGTTGGTCACTTTCCATAGGAAGGTCGTGACACTATATGAGTTTTGTCCACCAATGCTCCTCCATTCACAATATCAATCATATACCTCTCTATGGGAATCAAACCCCCATAAAAGGATTGGATAAGGAGTTGTTCTGAAATTTGATAGCGGGGGCAACTAGGACACAACTTCTTAAACTTCTACCAATATTTGTAAATTGTCTCCTCTTAAAGCTACCAAATCCTACAAATATCCTTCCTAATACCTGCAGCACTTAATGCAAGAAAGAACTTCTCTAAAAACAATCTCTCCAAGTCCAACCAACAGTTCACAATCCCAAGAGGGAGGTAGTAGAGCCAATCCTTAGCATTTCCCTCAACAGAGAAAGGGAATGCCCTTAACTTGATTTGATCTTCCTTTACTCCTTGGGGCTTCACAATGGAGAATACCACATGGAACTCCTTTAAGTGCTTATGGGGGTCCTCAGCTGCCATACCATGGAACTTCAGAAGCAAGTGGATTTTGAGCTCGAAATCGATATCCAAGTGAGGGTATTAGATTCCAAGAGGTTAATTGTTCATGTCAGGAGCCACTAGCTACTTCAAAATCCTATTAGGATTAGCCATATCGTCTAAAACACAACAAATCCTTAGAATGTTCATAAACAAAATCAAAATTATAAGCAATATCTTGATGTGAACTATGAACAAAAAGAAAACTAGAAGTATTTGGTTGTCCTTGGTCCTCAAACAACCTCCTCTTAGCCTTTCTCAATTCTCTCAGAGTTCTCTCAATCTCTAAATAATAAGTTGCAAGAGAAGGGTCTGGCAAGGAACAAGTCATGCATAACCACATAAACAAGCAACATCAAGAAGTAGACTATAAAACTAAACTAAATCAACTAATATTTTTGGATTTTTTTTGTAAAGATAAAAAGAAAAGTAAAACTAAAACTATTCACACTACCAATACTTTTCACAACCTAAGTTACACTAACTTCCTTGGTAATGTGAACACCCAATTTTGTCCGACCATTCAACTAAAATTCTAAAGTGTGCGTATTTTACAGCTTCTTTTAAAGTCTTTTCAGAAAATTAAAAAAAAAAAGAGTTGTTTTGTGGTCTTTTGGTTCATTTCTTTTGAAAAAAGTTAAAATAAAAAAGGAGTGTCTTTTGTTTATTTTAAATCAAAAACTCAAAAAATTGTTAAGCTGATCCTTTATCTTTGTTAGTCCATGACTCTCTTTATGAGTCTTGGTTTGGTAAGCTTGTCTAGAGTGTGAGTTCAGCCCAATGTTTTATTTGTGTTTATCTAGACAGTTAATTCATGTTTTAGCCCATTATAGCCCACACTTTATTTTCCAATTTGTGTTCATTGGCTCATGGAAATAATAGAGAACATGTATGGAAATCATAAGAAAAGCTGAGAAACTGCGCAAATCAGATCCCAATCAATGCCAAGAAGTCAAGGTGGGACGAATGCATTTAATGCTAATTGTCTCATTCAGAGCTCCGACAGTGAGGGGACGATAATTTCAAATGCATGCTCTGGAAAGCAGTACTCAAGCTGAATAAGTTAACAAATTACATCCCGAAGATCTGCGCGTGCCACTGCATTTAATGCATCAACAGTCAAGGCATTTAATGTTCCTGCGTGGATAAATGAGAAAATTAAAAGAGAGGAAGGGGGAGCCAATTCTTAGCAACTAATTTTGGCACCACAGAGAGAGCCAATTTCCAGCAAACACAAAGAGAAAAAAAGTTCATCTTGCTATTAACTCTAACGTCATCATTCTCACAATCACTGCAAACTCGCCCTTACATCATCACCCCAACTTCATTCCTAGCCTCCATTTTGAAATTCATCACTCCTGATAACCACCCAAATCACTTACATCATCATCTTCCTCACTCAAATAGCTACTAACAGCCACCACAACCATCACCTCTACCATCCATTATCATCACCAAACCCATCATTACCAATGAAAATCATAAAACCCAAACCTGTAAAATAAAAACAGAAATTCCATTTGCAACTACCATTCCCCATCCCCATCATCATTGACAAGCATCACTAACAATAATAGCCAAAACCATTACAGCATTATCATCACTCACTATCATCACTAGCCACCATTATCATCACAAAACCAAACCTGTAAGAAAGTAAAATCAGAAACCTCCTTTGCAGACACAAACTCCTGTCACCATCTTTTCAATCCACCAAAAATCTTAACAAAATCATAATTAAGCATAGATCCAAAACCTTTTACAACAACAAAGGAAAGCTGAAATAAAAAGGAAATAAAGAGGAGAACAAGCTGGTCATCATTATCATCTCAACAGCTGGTGTAGAGCACGTGAATCAGCCATCATCCACCGGCGAGAAATCGCTACGCAAGTGGCGGAGAGCCTAGCCGCACGCGTCTCGCTCACACCGCACAGCACAGGATCGCGACGACGACGCCGCGACCCTTCTTCGCGTCGCTCCTCCAGCAGCATCTCCGCTTTACCTTGCGCAGCCAGCCTCCCCTCCGCGAACCAGATCGCGCGTGAGGAGCCCCTCTGCCTTGCTCCTCGTGCTGCTGCTGTCACCCGCCCGCCTTCAGCTCTGTATCTCCGCCTCAGCCAGCCAACACCACCGCGCGCTGAGAAGCTTGCCGCCGTTTTTCTTTAGCTGATTTATCGCCAACTGCCGTCCCTTAAGGTTACCGCTACCAACCACATCTCTTAGCCTCTGTTGCTTTTTTTTTTGAGTTAATGCTCATTTTAGTCCCTCACATTTCACGCATGAGTCAATTTAGTCCCTGACTTTTAAAACGAGTCAATTTGGTCCCTCACATTTGCAATTGTGAGTCATTTTAGTCCCTCTGTCATGTGGGATCACTTTTAAAAGATGTTGACAGAAGGACGAAAATGACTCACAATTGCAAATGTGAGGGACCAAATTGACTCATTTTAAAAGTCAGGGACTAAATTGACTCACACATGAAATGTGAGGGACTAAATTGATCATTAACTCTTTTTTTTTTTTAATTTTCGTTGCTGATAGTGTTCGGTGAAGGGAGTTGGTCCAAGACTCTTTTGCTAAATAGTTTCTTTTAGTGGGTTTGGGCTTATCAGTTTTTATTTCCTTTTATTATTTCTGTTTTCAACCAAAAACACATAACAACTAATGGCGTCTCTTTATTAACTTAACCTTCCTTTTGGATCAGTATTGTTGAGTTAAAATTAATCTTTGGGCTTTTAAGTTTTCAACTTCTTTTCAAGGCGTCAAAATCTTATTTTTGGTTTAGGTCTCTAGGATACAAAGTTTGCGTTTATTTTTTGTTTAGAAACTGAATGGTCTCTCCTTTAGAGTCTTAGAATTAGGTAACCTTATCTTATATATATATATATATATATATATATAAAATAAAAAATAAAATATCAAAAATTGGAAAAAGCAAAATCAAATGAAATATTTTCATTCATGTAATAAATAATAAGTGAAATTTTTATAACATCTATCAATCAAAACTCTTTTCAAAATTGAAAGCAACCAACACATTTTTTATTCTTTGTATGTTAATTAAAATCCGTTAATACACCAATATTTTCTACAGAATGACGTGGCTTTGAGTTCCTCATTACACTGGAGGATACGTCGGCGTAGTCAACAATTATCAAGTCAAAATTAATTTTTCATTAAATTATGTTCTCTTTTAATTTAACTTCTTTTATTTTATCTTATTTTTTATATAATTGTTAACTTATGGGAAAAATAAATATTTTAAAGCTATAATTAATTTGTATAATAAGCTCTAGGGTAACCGTATTTATACGGACGTATTAAGGGTGCAGTGGAATTAAGTTTCCACCCTTCCTTAATCGTAATCAGACTCTCGAATCTCAAAACTCTTAAAAAGACCAGTTTTACCAATTAAAGGTTTTCCAATTTTTCCAGAACTAAAGTTGGTGGCGACGCCCAATTATTTTAAACAATGTTGTCATTTGCATTAGGCGTCCTCCGAGTATGTTGTGACAGGCAATGACACCAAAATTTGGCAAGCCCCAAGATGTCATGTGCCTTGGCTTCATTCAAAGTCATTCAAAAGAAAATGAAATAGCCTAAAGCTAAATGTACCTTGGGTTCATTCAATGCATTGAAATTGGAGTTTAGAATTGGAATTACCTTACAATCTTAAATTTTATATTTGACTTTTACATAGAATTAGGATATAAAATTAGAATTTTAAATTCAATTTTATTTCCACTATTTGGATGTATGATCTATAACTTCAAAATATTCACACACACATCTATATATTAACTTTACATTAAAATTTTGGGAATAATTAAATAAATGAATTGATAAAGATATAAAATTATCAAACTTTATATAGAATGCACAAATATTATTTTTTATCGAAGTCATTTTTAACTTGATCAACGTATAATAACTGAATTTAAGTTTCTATCAAATAAAATACATTCATTTCATACAATGCATTCAAACTTAAACAACACTTTAATGTAACATATCAAAAAGTAATCATAGTCTTTGAAAAATAAACAACAAAATCCTAAAAATTGCACATTGACAATTTCATTTGTTCTTAATTTGAAATAAGATCCAAAATTTTGCTAAGCAGAGTAGGAAGAGCTTTAAACAACTCATACTTTCTTGCATCATCAGTAAGAACATTATATATAATTCCAACGCAATTTTGATTCTTCTAAATCTAGAATATGAGAAATTTCAAAAAATATTTCCTCAGCACTTGCTTTAACGGGATCAGATGAATAAGGTTTATTAATACCGTTAGCCATATGAGTAACAATATTTGCAAGTGTATCACCATAAGGGTTTTTCTTTCCATTCAATGTAGAAGAAGTTGGTTGCTTAGCCAAAATTGGCGTAGACTAAGGTGTATTATAAAACATTTCCTCAATGATTTGTCGCAAGCCTCAAGGTGTCATGTGCCTTGGTTCTTGACAAAATAACAAGTTTGTGTGTAATCCAAACTGGAATGCAATACTATATAATATAGTGATACAAACCGTCGCTCAAGTAAGTAGTGTTAGATAATTAAGGTTTGGGGGGAGGGGATGATTGCATTCAATAGTAAAAAGCTAGAGAATAAAGGTTGATTCAAATATTGAAATAAAAGCTTGCACAAAAAGCTTTCAAGACTCATGGCAAATCTATCATCAACAATCAACACAAATTAACAAAGATATTGAGAATTCAATTCTCAATTAATTCATGCAAATCATCAACCTAATTGCATTTAGCTAGATTGAACCCAATCATACTCTTCAACCCTTAAGAAAATTAATTCCACACAAATATGCCAATTAATATAAAATCAATTGCACAACTCATTCATTATCAACAATCAATAACATTCATGAAGAAATTAAATGAGAAGTTGACAAAGGTTGAAGAAACATAACATGTATTCACATTAAAAGCAATGACAGAGTTGGAGTTTTAAGATTACAATCATGGCCTCTTGAACTCCTACTAGATAAGGTCTAATTCTCCATAGCCATAGAGGATTACAAGCTTAATTTTGCAAAATAAAATAAAATAGAAACTAAAGAGTAGAAGGGGGAGAAGAAACCGTGTGAGACAAAACCTAGAGAGAGACCTACCTCAGAGAGTATGTAATGTGTTAAAAGTCACCCTAAACCTAAGTCAAGTTTCCAAAAAATTTTCTCCAAATTTATGCCCTCAAAATCTTGCCAATTTTCAACTTCTTTGTGGATGAGACTGAAAATAAATAAAACAAATAATAGTAATTAATTTAATATACATATTAATTAAAAAAAATAGGCTCTTATTTGTACTAAATTAAGTAATTAACATAGTCTTCCCTAGGTCATGATCAATCCTCACCATATTACAATTCCAATCCTAACCAAATCCACTACTACCAAATATATTTTTAATGATCATGGAAACTTTTCATTCACTACAAGATTGACTATAAAGATGGCAATCAAATTGCAAATCCGCACACAATTTTCAGGATTTATCTTATTACCCAACTGCATTCTTCTTGTGGTTTGGGATGTTTTTTTGTTTTCTTTTTGTTTGTGTTTTTGGGATTGATGTTTGTAGACCCTGTTTCTTTTTCTTGTGTGCTCGCCTACCGTGCTAGTTAATTGGCCTAGGCAGGTTTGTTATATCGAAAAAAAATGCGCAAAAAGAATTTTATGGAATAAAAATATCGTTGGTGTTGTTGCTTCATTGTCTGAGTGCAAAACAAATCAAATTTTCTTCATTGTATCCTACCGAAAATTCACCATTAACCTATTTGCACCCATAAGTGTCAATTTGGTGGGATGAATTAAACCTAAAAAGAAGTGTGTGCACACACATTTTAAAGGTTGTACACCTTTTCTTTTTCTTTTTTTTCAGATTTTAGGACCGTTATTAATCTCCAACATGATTTGCCATCATTCTTTCCAATAAGGAACAACCTATAAAGAAGCAAACATGACAAGAAAAGAGGTGGCATGAAAATAAGTTTCTGCTAATGGCAAGAAATTATGTCCTCATCAGTCACCTGAATACTTGTGTTCATCATATGTAGACCATAGTACCTTTATTATGTAGATGCCTTCACCTACCACTTGCAAATCACATGATGGCAATGTACTATGCTGTTGAATTTTTTGGGTAAGACGGACCTTGGTGTTAATGTCGATGGATAATTTGACCACTGAAAATAAAATGAAATAAAATAAAAATAGATCATAGATAGCCGTTTCTTAGTGATTAATACTCTTTAAATTTCGGCAGCTCCTGTCCAGTGCAGAATTTGTCCGGCACAGCGAGCATTTGTTACCTTGGGCAAAATTATTATCACATTAATGTCATGCTAGCCCTTTTAAATTTATGATATGGATTTTAAGATAGCCCTATCCAAACATTTGCGTGCATCACTTTATATCCTACACTTCCATAAAAGTTATTAATATTCTTTTGAAAGAAGAATAATTATTAAATAAAATAAAATAATATGACCAATTTAATAATTTAAGAGCTAATATATCCATATCACATCATTTTGACAAATAGATTTGAAAAAAAAAATTATTCATTAACATTTTCCTTTAATCTTCACATTCGATTTTATTTATTTTTAAAATATCTGTAGTAACAGCATTTAATTTAATAGAAAAGCAGATTTTGGATTAAAAATTAAAAACCATAAGATATATATACAACTTTTATCTACTCATCATGGACACATTTTCTTGAAAATTCTAAGTTACGATGCCAAAAATGATTGTGCTATTACATGGAGGATTGATTCAGGCACACTTCACACAAACTGGTGCTAGTTGCCACAAGTTTTCTGCCTTATATATCAAATCAAAGGCAGGTATATATAATCAATATCAAGTATCGACATATTCTGGCATAGATTTGATGAATTGTTTTTCTTCCTTCTTTCTTTTTTTTAAAGCTAGTTGAATCATTTCTCACAAGTTGTATAAGAGTGCATGGTGGGACAGTACAATGGAGAGAACATGCTTCAGTGGTGTCACATGGACGTAGGGACGTGATCCTCTTTCAGTTTTTTCTAGTCAATTTTGCTATCTTGAGATGGTGATGGGCATATAGATATATAGCTTTATAACCATGCATAGATAATTTATTATAAGAGTGCAAGTAATAAATCTTGGTCGTATAAATATATATAGATAGTCAAAATTTAAAGTTAATTAACAGTACTCTCTTCATCCTTGAATAATTATCAAGTTATAAATACGCAATGGAATTAATAAAATGATTGAGAAAATATCAAAGTTAAAAATAATTTACTAAATTGCCCTTATTTCTTTTTAATATTCCAACTTTCTCTTCTTTCATCCACTACATCTCTCTCCTCCTCTAATAGTATTTACTAGGGATGCTGTTGAAAATAAATAATTAATGTTATTTAAATTTTTGAAATGGACAATTGTTTGTAGACAAAGAAAATTTTTAAAATGCACAATTATTTAAGGACAAAGGGAGTGCTAATTAATAATTATATGATCACTTAAAAAAGTTACATAATTTTATGTTTTAATCTGAACTATTTATGCATAATTCAGCGATCAAGATTTACTGCAATCAATCTCACAATAAATCAATAATATTGATAAACATGGAGATGGGTGCATATTCTTGGTTACCTTTGTTTCTTTTGAATAATTATCCAGTTATATATGCGCAATGGAATTAAGGAAATGATTGAGAAATATCAAAGTTAAAAAAAGTTAAAATTAATTTATTAAATTGCCCTAATTTCTTTTTAATATTTTAACTTTTTCTCCCTTCCTCTGTTATATCTCTCTCTTCCTTCAATAATATTTACTAGGGATGCTATTAAAAATAAATAATTAACGTTATTTAAAATTTTTAAATGGACAATTGTTTATAGATAATTTTTTTAAAAAATTGATAATTATTTAAGGATAGAGGGAGTAATAATTAATAATTATGTGATCACTTAAAAAAATACATGAATTTATATTTTAATCTTAACGATTCATGTATAATTTAATGATTAAGATTTACTACTATCACACTCACAATAAATCAATATTGATAAACATGGAGTTGGGTATATATTCTTGGTTGCCTTTGTTCCTTTTGAGCATGTACTCCAACTAGTGCTTATGTGTAGACATTATTCTTTTGCATATAAATCCGATTATTGGCACAATCTTATTGTACAAGAGCCACTACGTATGGTCCATTGTGCTATGAGTTCTGAGGCATAAAAAAAGTTACGGAAAGTTGGTAGATCTAATTCCTTTGGCTCTCTTCAATAATTAGGTCATGATCATCACTATTCATTGGCTCATTTGTTGATTGATATTTGATTGTTTTTGGCACTTTATTAGATGTGGTCAAGCATATCCACGCAAATTCACGTGTTATGGAGACGTCGTGGACTGTTTTTAATAATTTTTGCATATATTATAATATGATGTTCAAGCTTAATTTGACCACATATCTTAGCAATCAACATATAATATAAAGTCACATTGAGTGTATAGAAGGAAAGTGCCATTCCTACTTGTGCCTTTTCCCACTCCCAAAATAAAAAATAAAAAAATAAAAATGTAAAAACGAGCCATTCATGATTTGGACATTCAACCAACATGCACAAATTCAGTGATCGCCACTAGAAGAAAAGTTGTGGATTGCTTTTGCTGTATGTGTATGCACAGTAAGAATAATTGGAAAAGTTCTTGCTGAAGGAAATAATAAAAAGTAGGATAATATTAATGGAAAATGATGTATCGTATATCACACTAAAGCCCCATTTGACACACTATATAAGACATGATAGAATAAATTAATACAATATACAATAACCTTATATATTGTTCACTACAAGCACTATATTATATAAGCTTATTTATTAAATCTCTTTTATACATTAAAACAATGAATAATTCAATTATGTCTAAAGAGGGAGGATAAGGCCTGATAAACTTTTGACGTATAAGGTGTATTTTACTTATTTAATTAAATAATATAATAAATAAAATAATTAATATAAAATAATAAAAATAATATTAAATAATTATATAATAAATAATAAATTTTATTTGACATGAAAATAAATTATATTTTCTTACATACTATTAAAATATATAAACAAATAATATGTGATATATTAAAGTAAGGATAAAAATTTAAAAATTTAATTTAATATTCATTTATTATTTATTTCTAGTTAGACTTATTTTTAAATAGATAATATTATAAATTTTTAATAAAATTTAATCATTAACAAAAATTATTATTTTATTTTATTTTATATTTATATATAATTAGAGTTATGTGTAAATAAATTATTATTTAATATAAAATATAATACCTTATACAATGTTATATCAAATGCTGTATAGTGTTAAAAGTTTAATAGATTTTATTTTATCAAAATTTATCCTATCAAATTTTATATTATCAGATCTTATTCTATCAGATGTGCTAAACGAGTCGTAATTCTTTTAAGCTGGTTTCATACCCGTTAATTAGGCATGAAGTGATCGATCACATGTTACGATCTGATTAATACAGTGGTCAATTATTATTGTATCGTGTTTAATTAGTTTGTAGTTGGTGTACTCTTACCGCTTATTATTTTAAATAAAGGAAGTATAATGATTTGATTGAACAAAGTATTAAAATTTGCTCTATTTATTGTGTCTATAATCCAAAAATATTTAATTATTATCACACCAGTCTTCATATATAATTAATCATAAATCCGTATTATAATTAATAAATCATATGTATAATATGAATAATGTGATATTGAATATTATGATTAAGAGTTTAATTGATATTATGATTAATTAATGTGATATCTAACCAAATTATCATATTTGTATGATTTTTTAAACCGCGAATATGAGACCTAACTTATTTTACAAAAGTGGTAAAGTTTCACAAATCACAACAAATAAAAGCTCTACCTAAAAGCATAATTAGATATAAATTTGTAATTAATCGTGTACACGTTGAATTTATTAAAACGGTGGGAGAATATCATCTGGTTGAATTTTAAAAGCCATTTCGGGGAGTGGAGAAGGAGAGCATGGGTATTTTAAAATGTGATTACCTGTTTGGTGTTGATGAGACAGCTTAACCATGAAATAATTGCATTGGTTACACAACTCACTCCACCTTATGCACCTTTACTTGGCATACAATTCCATCTGAAATTCTAAGTTTGCGGTTCAATGAATCCAAATAATAATAATAATAATAAGGTAAATTACAAGGTTAGCTTAACCAAAAGAAAAGAACCTGATCATGGAACCAGTTGACCAAACCAAGCTTCATTGGAGTGGTTCTGTATTGCTGGACCCCCACCCATTTCTCTTTTTCTCTGTGAAGCTATGTTGTACGGGTGTTAATAAGAGTGTATGGTACCATAACAGAGCACGATATGGGAATACAGTACAAATCAGATTAAGAATGTGTAAAATATAATTAAGTGTATTTAAAAGTACATAATAAAATAGGTTTCTGAATGTGTTACGGACTTGAAAAATCCATGCCTCACCCATGAATCCACACAAATGGAGTTGTTGTTAGTGGCACAATCTAAGCACAGCCACCCCATCAGTTGAAAAAGAAAAAGTTTCTTTGATTTTGCCTCAACTGACTCCAACCTCTCATTGTGTGTGTGTTGAGTCCAAATCTTCAATCCTCAAAACACAAAAGATATAAAACCTTGAATTCAGTACCACTTTTTAAGGCAAATAAAAGAAGATACCATTTGCCAAGTTCACCTTAGGCCAATGGTCTCCATCACCCGACCACCATCTGTGTAAGCAAAACAAAAACATTAGTACCCAAGGAAAAATCCTTTTTTTTAATCCCTGCTAGAAGCTTCACTGTTTTGAGATGGCCTAAACTAAGACCTTCAAATTCAACCTCTTATCTCTCTCTTTCAAAGGCACACACACATCCCTTTATGGGGTTTCAAAGTTCATCTCTTTATCACAAAGGGTTGAAGACAAAGTGAAAAAAAAAGGAGAGAAAAAAATGCGTGGCTTGAAGCTAACTGAACGCTTCAAGAGCACACAAGTTCATGCCCTCAACAATTCCTCAGAATCCAATAGTTGCAGTAGAAGAAGAAGCAAAGCCTCTTCTGGGGTCATATCTTTTGTGTCAAAGCACAAACCAAGAAACAAGACAACCTTAGCAACTGCAAACCTTATTGTCCCTCTTCAGGTACCATCCACTGACACACTAGAACCTTCCATCGAACCTTACCTTAAACCCATCAATCTTGTTGAGACCTTAGCAGAACTCTATCAGAGGCTAGAATGTTGCTCTCAGTCCCAAAGAGCTTCACTCTGTGTGGAACAGTATTCACTTTTGCGCAGCCTTGGTGACCAGAAGCTTCTAAGAAGGTGTCTCAGGACAGCGCGCCAGAACGCTGACGATGTTCTCTCCAAGGTTGTGCTGTCATCATGGTTGAGGTTTGACAGGAGGGAGGATGAGCTTGACGGTATGTCTTCGATGGAATGTGGTGGTTGCATCCTTGAGTGTCCAAAGCTGAATCTGGTTCATGGGTTTAGTCCCTTTTCAATCAATGATAGGTGCCAGTGTCCACAAGAGTCAATAGAGGGAACAAGCAATGAAAGTGTGTGTTTGCCAGATGAGGAAAAAGATGTTTCTTTCTGCATTGGCGATGAGGAAATTGGTTGTGTTCGGTGGAGAATCGCAGCACTATCTGACCCTTTTAAGGCCATGCTATATGGTGGATTTGCTGAGTCCAAATTGAGGAAGATTGATTTTATCAAAAGTGGGGTTTGCCCCAAGGGTATGAAGGCAGTGGAGTTGTATAGCAGGGCTAAAAGATTGGATTTTTTTTCCCCCATGACTGTTTTGGAGCTTCTCTCCTTTGCCAATAGGTTCTGTTGTGAGGAGATGAAATCTGCTTGTGATTCCCATTTGGCTTCAACTGTCGGGAATGTTGATGATGCATTGATACTTATTGACTATGGATTGGAAGAGAGAGCACCCCTCCTGGTAGCCTCATGCTTACAAGTGTTGCTTAGGGAGCTGCCAAATTCTTTGCATAATTCAAAGGTGGTGAAAATCTTCTGTAGTTCTGAGGCAAAAGAAAGGTTGGCTATGGTGGGGTATAGCTCTTTCTTACTGTACTATTTCCTGAGCCAGGTGGCCATGGAGGAAAGCATGGTATCTAAAACAACAATGTTGCTGCTGCAAAGATTGGGGGAGTGTTCCATGGAAAGATGGCAGAAGGCACTTGCCAACCATCAATTGGGGTGTGTGCTACTTGAGAGCAAAGAATATAAGCATGCACAGCATTGTTTTGAGGCTGCAGCTGATGCAGGTCATGTGTATTCTGTGGCTGGTTTAGCCAGAACAAAGCACAAGCAGGGTCAACCATATTCGGCCTATAAGTTAATTAGTTCTCTCATATTTGAGCATAAACCTGCTGGGTGGATGTATCAGGAGCGCGCTCTTTACAACATGGGAAAGGAAAAGAGTTTTGATTTGGATGTTGCAACTGAATTAGATCCCTCCCTCTCATTTCCTTATAAGTATAGAGCTTTGGCAAAGGTGGAGGAGAAGCAGATAAAGGCTGGAATTTTGGAGCTTGATAAAATTATTGGATTTAAGCTCTCCCCCGATTGCCTAGAATTGCGAGCTTGGTTGTTTATTGCACTACAGGATTACGACAGCGCCATGAGAGATATTCGAGCAATGCTAACTTTAGAACCAAGTTACATGACCTTACATGGGAGGATCACAGGGAAATATTTGCTTCACCTCCTTAGCCATGGGGTGCAGCAAAAGAGTCAGGCTGAATGCTGGATGCAACTATATGAACAATGGTCTTCTGTAGATGATGTTGGTTCTTTGGCTATTATACATCAGATGCTTGAGAATGAGCCTGGAAAAAGCCTGCTAGAGTTTCGTCAGTCTCTACTGCTTTTGAGGTAAGAATTTGTGAAGCCAACCTGTAGGTATCTCTTTTCTTCAACTTTCAATTGTTATGATTTTCATTGTAATGTACATTGTTGTACTGGATCCTTATGCCTTGATTAGTGTCTGATAAGCTTGTTACAAGATGTAGTACCCAGAAAGTTCTAGCTGGTATCTTGATTTTGAGTGTATCAATGATTCCTGGTCTGTCTGCACAATGTCGCTATTTTCTGCATTCAATTCAGTTACTAAATTGTAAATACAATTTTAAGAGAATTCCTCACATACTTGAATTTCGTAGGTTGAACTGTCAAAAGGCTGCGATGCGCAGTTTGAGGATGGCCAGAAACCATTCTAGTTCAATGCAAGAAAGGTTACTTTATGAAGGATGGATTCTGTATGATACCGGCTACCGGGATGAAGCTCTGGCAAGGGCTGATAGGTCCATTACAATCCAAAGATCATTTGAAGCCTTTTTTCTCAAAGCATATGTGCTGGCAGATACAAATCTTGATCCTGAATCCTCTTCTTATGTTATCCAACTTCTGGAATCAGCACTTAAATGTCCTTCAGATGGTCTTAGGAAAGGACAAGTTAGTGACCTTTGTGACTATCCCTATTGATGATCTTAGTTTGTCCGCTGCTGTCATTTGATTGTGTGCTACAATATTTTCTGCAGGCACTAAATAACTTAGGAAGCATTTATGTGGATTGTGGAAAGCTTGATCTTGCAAAAGCATGCTACGAGAATGCCCTGGCAATTAGGCACACTAGAGCTCATCAAGGTCTAGCACGCGTGTATCATCAGAAAAATCAACGAAAAGCTGCATATGATGAGATGACCAAGCTAATTGAAAAGGCAGATAGCAATGCCTCAGCATATGAGAAACGATCTGAATACTGTGACCGTGAGATGGCAAAGGTTGATCTTGATGTAGCAACACAACTGGATCCTTTAAGGACATATCCATATAGATACAGGGCAGCAGGTACTTTCCTTATCATTTCGTTCCGAGTCTTTCGCATCTGCCATTTGGTCTTGCACTCTTGAATCTTGATATTCTTATCTGCAGTCAGTTTCCATAGTAGTTCTCATGATGAAGGAAAAGTTTTACCTGTTAAATATGACGAAATACATTTATTTTAAATTATTTTTTCTGATTCTCAAGCCCAGAAATATGTGATTGAGTTCGATCTGCACTGTGATTTATACCTTAAACACCAATTTGTGAATCTGCATTTAAATCAATTAATAAATTGATTGGGTTTTTATTCTGAACGAAAATTTCATCAATTGTCATGGTTTTAGTGGTCCTAAATCTTTGAATATGTCATGATCATATGAGAGCCTCTGCAAAACTCTTTAGGCCTAGAGTATCATTACGAATGGTAAAATTGCCCATCCATTTTTTATGTTGCTTCATGGTTGAAGTTTGTTTTAACGTTTGATAATTTAATGGTATGAATTTATTTTTTAAAGTATGTTTTCTTTGAAATACATTTTTACACACTATGCAGTAAGACTGGTGAAACACCACAAGCAAGTTGTTCTATTAGACACCTTGTCTATGATGATCATTTCAAAGGACACTAGTTTCTCATCATCATGAAACTTACTCATATCCTTGAATTAACTCAAGTAGCTTCACCCCATACGATAAGGAAGAAACCTATCGGAGCATTTGGTTTTAAAAAACACAATTTTCAGTTTTCATTTTACTATTTTCAGTTAGTTTCCTATTTTTCAGGATTTTGTGAAGGAAATGAAAACTCAAATTCTGGTTTTTAGCTTTTATTTTCAATTTTTATTATTTTCTTCATAAAATCATGCAGACAGATAGAAAATAAAAATGGAAAACTATTTTCTGAAACTAAACACACCCTACTTACCTGATTGTAGCTTTCTGTATCCAAAATTATTACTTTTCATTTATAATGCCTCAATTTGTAGCATCAAGTTTTTTGGTCACTTAGTATTTAGTGGGTAGCTCATTATGCAGTATCCGGGATGTATGTAGCACGCAGAAGATAAAAAAGGTTGGTAAATATAATAAGGATAAACTTTATTCCCTCCTACCAATTTACGGTTCCAACTCAAGATCAGTTTTTAAAAAGACATAGTTTGCTGCCAAAGAAAAAAAGAACACAATGAAAGAGGATAATTGATTTTATGCAAGGATCTAAACTTATGCCATTTGACCTGCACTTCAGAACTTAAACTTTTGTGATCATTCTAGAGACACGATCATCTCTTAAATAAGGGATTTTTTAATTTTTTTTTTTTCCTTTTTGAACTTACGTACAATGTTGTATATAACCAGTGATGATGGATGAGCAAAAAGAAACTGAAGCTGTAGCAGAGCTCACCAAGGCCATAAGTTTCAAACCTGACATGCAAATGCTTCATCTGCGAGCAGCATTTTATGAGTCTATGGGGGACTTATCCTCTGCTCTTCAAGATTGTCAGGCAGCTCTTTGCTTAGATCCTAATCATACCGACACGCTCGATCTGTATCAAAGGGCACAGAAACTGCGCTTTCAATCTTAAACCCACGTGCCTCATAATGCTAAAAGGAGTGGAGATCTTGGTTAGGATATTGCTGTGGTAATCCAGGTGGCTGACATTTCCCATCAGAAATGTCACAGCCATCAAGAACTATTCTTGGTTATGACAGAAGGGAAGGACATAGATTCTGCAACAAATGAAACAATGACAAAACATAAGAAGCGATACTTGGATGGTGTTTTGAGAAAAAGATGGACTAAAAAGATTGAGTCATGTGTTTTACATGATCAAATAGGACCATGATTCAGATGAACATCAGAAGATGCTTACAATAGTAACTCCATTTATATATGATATGGATTCTTGTGAGCCGCATGCATAGAATTTGTCTCACACTATATACACATATTCTTGTACAGGGACAGGTTTATGATTTATTGAGGCTGATACTCTTATTCAAACAATGTATAGTTTTTTGTTCTTGACAAAAGGCTTTTACTTTTCCCATCTCTAACCAATATAATAATCAGAGTAAGAAGAAAGCATTAAAGTAGATGTTGCTATTATACTACCAAAGTAAAAAGGTAGAGCTTGCAAAGTCGCCCACGTGTCTATCAAGCACCAATGGTGAGATTCCTTTGAATGACCCTCTTCTCATTTTGCTGTTTTTGGTTTTATTTTTGTTTCTATTGACAATACTTCAGGCAATGTTATTTAATGACACTAGTGTCATAGCCATGAAGTTACATAAATTTACAATACACTGTAAAATGGATATGAGAATGCTTTCTTTTTTATTTATTTTCTTTTTTATTTATTTTCTTTTTTCCATTGCTTTCTCAAGCTTTGCTGAATTGAGGCTTCCTGATATGGAAGTGAGAGAAGTGAAAAAGTAACATTTAGATTGTTTAGAGATAGTGAATATTTTCCAAGTCCAGCATATTTTGAAAAATGTAACGTTTGTCATCCCCCTGCACATGACAAAATAATCGACCTATTTTCTTCTCATTGCAGATAAATACAATGCAAACCTCCCAACAACCTCCAGCCATTTGAAAAAAAAAAAGATATAAAAAGAACGGGTATTAAAGAAGCAATCTCTATTCTTCAAAAACATTTACTGAAAAATTCCTCTAGTGTTATGAAACTATTCATAACATAGTATTAGAGCCTTTATGATCAAATGTTTGAAAGGAAGACAAAGGCCATCTCTTCCCCACCTAGCTGTTTCTGTTAGCTTTAAAAGAACAGTTTAAAACTACATCAATACAAAAAGTACAAGATATTTGAAAATTTTTTAGAGTAATTGCACAGATCATCACTCCATTTTTAACGTCTCAACTTGAATCTATGGACATAATTTCCAGTTCTGCCCACGAAATAGGTGATGATTTTGGATTTGCTTCATCAGGACCCATTGCAGTGATTTCCTTAAGCCTAGCTGTAACCTCTCTCATAGTTGGCCTTTTTTCTGCATCAGGATGCACACAATTTTTTATCACTTCAGACCATTTCTCAATCTCATCTTCTTGCAAATAACTCAGGCTTGGATGTACCACATCTCTCAAGGGTTTCCCTCTCCTTACATATTCAACTGCCCAATCTGCCAGCACATAGGGAAGTCTCCCTGTTACCAACTCAAACCGTATTATTCCAAAGCTATAAACATTGTCCATTGTATGTACTGATGGTGCTTTCAAGAGCTGTGTGTTTGCAGACCCTTTTCCCTTAGCAACCATGTCATTCCAGAAACTAAGATCTGATATTTTAGCAGCATAATCTTCTGTCAGGTATATAGAGCAAGATTGCAGGTTTCTGTGGACAATGGGTGGGTTCAACTCATGCATATGCTCTTGGCAATAGGCTATTCCCAAAGCTATCCTCACTTTCTTTCCCCACTCCAGTTCTTCTGCTTCTCTAACTGGATCATGTGCAAGAATAAAATCAATACAACAACTTCATGGTTCAAACAGTGGGAAACTAGGAATGTTAAATTTTCACATTACATAGTCAAGTGTGATCTTTCACTGTTAATTCTTTTGTGTTATATATCATGTCTGGGTCCCACCTTTTAAATCAATGGTGATAAATCACATATGATAAGATCATGTGAAACATTTTCACATGAGAGGATTCGACCTCTCAATGAACTTAAAAGAAGTCAAAGGAGCTGATCAAGAAGTTTATCCTACAAAGTAAAAGCCCTCCTTACATCTTGGTGAAGGAGTTAGGTTGCTATAAGCCTACAAATATTAAAGGATCTGCTTGTGTATGTGAGTAAAATCTGAACAAAATGTCACTTACTGTGAAGATGCCCAAAAAGTGTTCCATTTGGGGCATACTCAAAAACCATAATTCTTGTGAATGGATCATTATCTTCACAGTAACCAATAAGATTTAGGAAATTCTTGTGGTTCACTCTTGATAGTGTCGTTATCTGAGATGATGAGAAGGTAAGAATTAGACCATGATGATAATAAATGTGGCGCATTTGCTACATTTGTTTGTCAACATATACCTCCTTCCGGAATTGAGCTTCCATGCTTTTTGACCAGTTTTGAAATGTGATCACTGCAGATGAAGCTACAGCAATCTCAACACCACTGGAGAGAGTACCCTTATACACATTCCATCTGGCAGAGAACCAATAATGTTGCTTAAATCTTCACAGGCAGCTTCTAGTTCTGCTCTTTGGAGAATTGGCACCCCTGGATCACACATGCTCAGTGTAATCAAATTCCATATAAAGAAAAACAAATACACATGAAGGGTGGAAGGGCAAGAAATATGCATTTTGGCGGTTGAAACCTATCGCTAATCTTCTCAATGAAGTAATAACGTGAATATGATTTGGATGGGAATAGATTCTCCCGTGTAAAAATTCACATGATTTAGGCATGTGTTGATTTCACTATTGATTAGATTTTTTGTGAACCTAGACTGGGGTCCACCTTCCTGATCAATTGTGAAAATCAATACATAATCAAGTTATGTGAAATTTTCACATAAGATGATTCATTTCTCGGTCGAAATAGAGCCGTAAGAAGCACAAATTACCTGTTGCAAGAGCTTTCTGCAGCTGGCCACTCAACCCCGTGGTCCAAGGTTTAACAGTCATAACCTTTCTACTTTGGAAGCAAGCAAAAACAGTGGCAGACACCAAAATCAATAAAGAGAAACATCCAACAGACCAAATTATCACAAAACGGTTCATTAAGTTAGAACTGTTTGTAGCCCCTTGGTTTGGAAGTGGAGAAGGAGAAGTTGGTGAAACCCAAATGGACTTTGGTGATGTGGACACAATGGTAGGTGGTTTTGATGGAAGTAATAAATCAGGAGTTGGTGACACCATGGGAGAAGGTGAAGGCGAGGGAGTGAAAGCATTACTGGAGGAAGATGGTGATGTTGAATAAGATGATAATGGAGCTGATGCTGTTGGTGAATTTGAGGGACTTTTTGTTGGTGAAAATGGTGATAATGAAGAAGGAAACGGTAAATGTGCCTCTTTCTTCGCAGCATTTTCTGCCTCGAGAAGTTGCCTCCTGCATGATATACTATCATGTTGGCCAATGTACCTGAGACAAAAAAAATAAATGTCACACGCAGGAAAGTTTGAATTTCATCTGATGAGCTTCACAATGAATCAGCGCACTTAAGCAATGAGAAATTCTTAGATGTCCTAAAAGCATTATATGGATATGTTTCATCTCTAACAACAAAGTGACATTTCAACTAGGATCTACCTTTAACATCCACTTTTGGTATTGGATATGAGGTATATCTATGTGGCACTCTGAATACACCTGATAATTTCTCCTTAAGCAATACTAGTGGATAGGAAAACATCATTTTCATTTGAGAACTATGATAAGGTTTTTCTTTTAAAAAAAAAGGTGAAGCAAATTGTCATTCAACAATTAACTGAGTAAACTTTTCATTTAATCCTAATTTTAATATGGAAGAACTTGGAGAACTGTTTGTTGCAATCCATCATAAAGCTGCCTATCGTTTGCATAAGTTATTTGTAAATCATAATTAATGCAGTAGCAGTTCTTGCTGCATGATCATTTCCTTACCATAAACTAAATTGGCTAACCAATACTTCTCTTGGTGACACCAATTAGCTGTTCAACAGACTGAAATTGTTGCTTAAACATTTCAATTTCTTAGAATATTTTTTTCACACAATCATTTGGAATAGAAGTTAGAGAAAATTCATGTGACTGACAGAGAAAAAATGTCACACTTCTTTTTTCTTTTAATCCATTTTCACCTGGGATAATGCACTATATACTGAAACATTTTAAAATGTACTTATTATATTATGAAAACTGACTATTTACATCAATCATCAAATTAGAAATATCAAACAGGCTTATACATAAAACACGGACTTAGCCCAAAGGTTTCCCACTGGTATAAGCAAGCAGCCCAAATGAAAATTTTTATGCAGGCTGTATTAATAATAAAACGTTCATTTTCCAAAATATATAAATAAGACATTCAATTGCTGCCCGCTATAGGCCAAAGGAACTAAATAACCAAATGGGTCGGCCTAATACTTTTGTGTGTGTGTGTGTGTGTGTATATATATATATATAGATTAGTTAGCATTTTCTGAGCCAAAAAAAAATTCATTAATTAGCACCAACCACCAAGTAATATGGCTATATTAGATGACACCATTTTTTAATAAAGGAAAAAGAAATACATCAATCAAAAGTACTTTACTATATTAGTTACGAACATTTTTTCCATACATTTTTTGAGTTAGGAGTGAAATGCCACTGTGCTCCTTTAACAAAAGGCCCTTGCAAATGAAAATTATTTTTATTATTTCTCTTACATTGCTGTGCAATCCTGTATCTTTTATCCGTGCTGCTGGCGACACAGGAGAGAAATCTGAATAATTTTGAAAATGTCATATGTTTGGATCTATGTAATGGCCATTATTTAAAAAAAAAAACGGTGCAAAAATTATTATTTCACATTGTGAAGGTTACAAATGACATCAATTTCTCTCATATCAAATAGTCAACATCAATGTCTCTTATTATTTACATTTCTATGTCATTCACAGCATTTTTGTGTAAAAGCTGTTGATTGTGTGAGGCTGTTGACGACTTTTTAAAGGACGAGAAGGAAAAGAAAGCTTTCAAGTCATGCCGTCACATGTAGTTTGCCGGCCAATTTCATTAGGAAAGAACATCACCAAATCTAATGGACCACTCACCGCTGCTAAAGAAATTCTTGGTTGTTACATTTTGTTTATTCACCATTTTACAGTTTTAATGTTTTTTTTTTAAGGGGGTTGCTGTTGCCACACCCCATTAAATAAAATTTTATTTGGTTGTTCTAAAACATTTCTATGCAAAACATAATACAAATTTTATTACATAAAATAATAATTAAAAAATGAATAAATAAATTATAATATATAACATACATACTAAAAGAGCTTTCCTCCTGCAATTACCCTTTTAATTATTATTATATTTTATAGATAATTTTAATTAAATGTTTATGTCTATGCTGTTATATTGAATAGATCAATTAAAAATACTTAGAATATATCATGGTCATATAAAAATAAAATATAAAATAAATATTGAATAGTTTTATAATTTAATTAATATTAAAATCACTTAAATTATTATGAATTTTTTCATAAAATAAAAATTACAAAAAAAACTAAATCGTCATATATTAAAAAAATATTTACTTAACAATATTAATAACTACAACATAATGGCACGTGCATTGTATGGTTTATTATCATAATATAAAATTACAAATTAATTTAACTGATAATTATTGAATTAATTAAAAATAAGATATTATAATAATACATAATTTTAATTATAAAAATGAAAATAATTTTTTTTTATTTTAAAGTAAAATACTACCAATGTGAGGTTAATCAATGTACCTTAATTCCTTAATCAAAGATCTCGAGTTCAAGCGTGTGAATAAAAAAAAATACTTATTGGAAAACCCCTACCCGTTTCAAGGACCTCAGTCAACTCGAGTCAGATTAGTTAGGTTTCTAATAATAAAATAATTTAAGCAACTTGAAATAAGAAATTGTAACAACACCAAAGATAAAAATTATAATAAATTAGCTAATCTTTTTCAAGGTTCATAAAAATAAAATTATACTGTTCATATAAAATATTAAAATAAAACACTGACATGAATTTATAATATGCACATGTTTATTACAATTTATGTAATATATTATTGTATAAATTAAAAATTCTATGGGATTTTTATTAAATAATAATTGATTACATTTAAAACATTTTATATTGTTTTTTTTATCTTTTTATGACCGTGATGTATTCTAAGTATCTGCAATTGAATTATTTATTATAACAATATAAACATAAGTATTAGATTAATTTTAAAATTTTTAATATATAATAATTATCTACAAAGTATACTCGTAATGGAAAAAGTAAATGCAAGATTGAAAAATCCTTGAGTGTGTATGGTATATAATACAATTTATTTGTTCACTTGTTTAATTACTTTTTTTTATCTAATATAATCAGTATATGTTTTGTATAAGGGTATTTTAGGACAATTAAGCATAACTTCATTTAATATGGTGTTATAATAAATAAGTGGATGTGATAATGGCCGCTCTCTATTTTTAAAACAAAAAAATAAAAGTAAAAAACTAAGGGTGCGTTTACTTTGCCTGTTTTTAGTTTTTATTTTTTAGTTTTTGTGAAGGAAAAACTGAAAATTAAAATTGGAAAACTGAAACCAAACGCACCCTAAGAAGTTTATATTGAGGAAAAGTTTCATCCCACTTTTAAATCATAGCATATTTCTAGCTTCATTAAGTGCTTGTGAAGATACTTATAAATCACTCATTAATAAAAGTAAACTTAATAATTAAATTTAAATCATGATAATGCATGACCAAAACATCAATTAGATACCCCTGTTGCCTCACTTTTCATATTTTTGTAACTTAATAATATATAAATTTTAGCATTTATACTTTTAGAGCATGAAATTTCTTTTGGCATGTTGTGTTCATTTGTTAACAAATTAGCATTGAGTCATATTTATTTTCTTTATTATTGAGTATTATCTTTTTGAACTACCACAATGTTATTTTGTAGAACAAAATTTAAAATAAAAAAAATTATTGCTTTCAAGGTATATTTAGGTAGGGGTAAAAATTGAGTGTGAAAATTTTAATTCTTATTTTTATTCCCAAACCAAGTTTACCCTCAAAGTATATAGAAATTTCTTCATTATTAATGACCTACAAAATTAAGTGTTAAATAATAAAGGCTCAAACATATTTTTGATCCCAAAAAAATTAATAAATTTTGGTTTTATCCTTGAAAATTATTTTCTTTGGTTTCAGTCCAAATATTTTGTAAAAATTTTGCTTATTTTAGTTACTGTCACATACAATCACTAGTTGTCATGAAAAAATGAATAACCTGACCTTTAGTTAATTAGTTCAACATTTAACATAGATAATTTAAAACCAATCTATTTTAAAAAAATTTTGGGCTAAAATAAAAGAATTTTTTTAATGGCTAAAACCAAAATTTACTCTATTTTTCAGAGAATAAAAACATATTTAAATCAATAATAAATTAAATAGAACAAAATCTTTTTTCCACTCTGAAATTACTTATTATAACTATTATTATTTGCCTTGTTAATGTTATTAAGCCTTAATTGTAATTAAACTAGTTAAATTACATTGCAAATATGACTAAAATTACGTATTTTCTTGAACAAATGAACCATATCTCTAGTAAGAGCTTAAGCTCATGGATAGAGACATGTGAATGATTTATTGTTGGGAAATAACTCCCACACAGTATAAATCAATCAAATCAAAAGAGCAAAGGAGCACAAGAAAATTAACGTGGTTCGACCTCAACTGCCTACATTTATAACCTCACAAATCAATTCATTAATTTAATAAGGAATACAATTACCAATTCCAACAAATCTCAAACAAGTCTACTATTATTCATGGAACATGCCGCTTGACATCACATTGCCAGAAAAATTTTCGACACAATCTAGCTTTACTTGCACCACCTCTACTTACGAAATATAACATCATCAATGAAACTTTTCTAGCAAAAGTTACAAAACTCTGCATCAAAATAACTTTTCTGGCGAAAATAGCAAATCCTCTGTCAAGGTAATTTTTCTGGCAAAAATTGCAAACCTTTCGTCAAGACAACTTTTCAGGTAAAAGCTATAAACCTTCCATCATAGTAACTTTTTTAGAAAAAGTTGCAAATCCTTCATTAAGGCAACTTTTTTTATAAAAGTTGTAAATCTTCCATCATGGCAACTTTTCTAACAAAATTTGCAAACCATTTATTAGTGGCAAAGCATCACATTAATCTCATCAATTCCCTCTTCATTATCTATGTCTTCCTCATCATCACTCTCTTCGTCTCCATGCTTCATTTTAAATCTTTTAATTATATTTTCCTCACATATCTAAATAATTTTTAAAATTGTTATTTGTTAGTTTACACACTCACTAAATTTGACTTTGGTCCTAATAATTAATACTTTTTAATTCTAGATAAAATCCTAACAATTTTTCAAATCTTAATAGATTTTTCAAATCTAAAAAGATTTGCCATATTTTTTTTTCAAATTGTTTTCAAATTCTTTCCAAATATTTCTAAAATCGAATACTATCAATTGCAATCTTTAATTAGGAATTTGGATCAATTCTAATTAACAATCTCCACATTAATCCAAATTTCACCTAATTGTCAAACTTTGAAATACAAATCTTCATAAGTGCTCCACCTTCATCAAATATCCATTAAAGGAAAAAACAAAAAAAACTTCAATACTAATCTACAATTTCGAGCTTTGCATCTTTGATGCCTAAACGGATCAAAACCCACTTTGATACCAATTGTTAAGAAATAATTTCCACATAATATAAATCAATCAAATCAACAAAAACAAAGGAGCACAAGAAAATTATTATGGTCTGACCTCAACTGTCTACATTTACGACCTCACAAATCAATCTACTAATTGAATAAAGAGAACAATCACCTCTCAACAAATCTCAAACAAATCATCGTTATTCACGGAACACACCACCTAACACCATATCACCATGAAGAGTTTTGACAGAAGTTATCCTCACGTAAACTATCGCTACTCATGGAATATAACATCATCAATGCAACTTTTCTGGCAAAAGCTGCAAAATCCTCTATTAAAGCAACTTTTCTAACAAAAGCTGTAAACCTTCTGTCAAAATAACTTTTTTGAAAAAAGTTGAAAACCATTTATTAAGACAAATTTTCTGGTGAAAGATGCAAACCTTCTATCATGGCAAATTTTCTTACAAAAGTTGCAAATCCTTCCTCAAGGCAACTTTTGTAATGAAAGTTGCAAACCTTTTATCAGGGAACTTTTCTGGCGAATCCTACAAACCATCTTTCAATGGCGAAGCATCACATTAGTCTCTTCAATTTCTTTTTCATCATTTGTGTCTTCCTCGTCATCACTCTCTTCTTCTCCAACCTCCATTTTAATCTCTCAATTATATTTCCCTCACATATTTAGATAATTCTCAAATCTATTATTTATAATAGTTTATACACTCGTTAAATTTGACCTCAATTCTAATAATTAATAATTTCCAATTCTAGATAAAACCCTAACAAACTTTCAAATCTTAACAGATTTTTCAAGTCTAAAAGGATTTGCTATTTTTTTTTTCTATTTCAAATCCTTGCCAAATATTTCTAAAATTGAAACCTATCAATAGAAATCTTCAATTAGGAATTTGGATCAATTTCAACATTTATATCTAACATATCCTCTCACGTGAATATCTTTTTTTGGGCTCGAAACATGAATAATTTATTAGAATGGAGAAATATAGGGACCAAACCTCTAAATATTTGGTCATAGAGATTCTGATACAATATCATAAACCAACTCTCCCAAAAATTTAAGTTAAATGGTTTTATCTAATATTCAGTATCGTCTATAGCTTTCGAGAATGCTAACAAATTTAATTGTGTTGCACAATGCAGCAGAGAAAAAAAAAGAAAGCATCACAAAAAATATACTTCAATAAAAAAAGAAGAAGAAAGTGTTTGATCTTAACTCATAAGAAGAGAAAATGATGAAGAAAGAAAGAGGGAGAAGAAAGAGCTTAATCACTTACAAGGTGTTCAGCGGAGTATGCAATTTCACGATGAAAGGAAACATGGACAGAAGCAGCGCCAACAGCACCATGCCGCAGAGCTTTAACCGAGTCAATGCTCGCCACGCTTTATTCATAGTGAGATGAAAAGACACTCTCTGTTATGGCCAAATTCAGGTGCTAATGACATTGCAATGCTACTATCTATACTATACTTGTATCCAAAAATTTCCACACGGTTTCACCTGTAAAATGATAATGTGATATAAATTTTGTGTTAATAACGTGTATTATTCATTTAGCATTATCGTAAATTCGTAATTAACTGTCATATATCTCTCCATCATTACATATCTTTCCAAACTAATCATGACACAGAGGGTTGAACCGGTTATGAAATTGAGTCCCCTGTTTGCTGGTTCAAACTAATGGCCTAATAATAAAAAATTTTAAGCATCGTATCCAACAAAAACAAAAGACAGATGAAATACAATTTTTTTTTTATCAATAAGTTATGCACCATAGCATAAAATATTACTTCATAAGTTCTAATGAAGTACAGTTCAATTTTATTTATTAAAAAAAATACAGTTCAGTCAATACAATATTGCAACATTAGTACAATTGAATATGAAAATGTTAAATTTGGATGAACACCAAATGTCTTGATGATGCAAATTCAAAAGATCAATACAGGTTTAAGATGAATTGTATGAAGAATTCAATTAACAGGTTGAGGTTTGATTCAAACTTTTCTTCGGTTTGATGTAATGGCTAAAATTCATTTCTCACACATCTGCACTATTGAAAACTTTTTATCAAGGAAATTTTTTACGAAACCCATGTTTAGATTGAAATTTCATATGTTATAAATTATATATAAAATTTTACATTAAAAATAATTATCTTGTCGATAATTTAATACTATATAAAGCTATTTACACAAAAAAAATATAAATAAGATTATACAATATTGATTAATTTATAATCACAAGTTATGATGTATCCATAGTTAATACAGATAAAAATTTTAACTAGTATTGTAATATTCGTAAAAGATATATTGTATCATTAGCTTTATTTAATAAGATAAAATATTTTTTTAGTCAGCCAAAAAAAAGAACATTTTTATTATGCTCAAGTGGCACTGTTTTTAGACTTCTTCAATTTTTTTGTGTAAAAGGTTTAGAGGTTAATTTTTATGTACTGACAATGTGAAATACTTATACTATCATCCAATCAAAATTTTTTATTTATATGATTTTTTTTTAAGTTGTGGGTGAAAAAGTCAACTATATATCATGATTGATATAACAATATATAGTTGAATGACTATGTAAAAAACTTTTTCGCCTATGCATAGAAATTAAATCCAAAGTTTTAATTAATAAGGATAAACTTAATTATATCATTATTAGTTAAACATAAATCTTACATTGTGAAATAAGATTTTTATAGATTTTTTTTCCAATAGAACCTGCTGTTAAATTGAAAGTTTACATATGTGAAGGACCACAACCCACTTTGATAATAGATAGACCCCAAACAATCCAAGTCAAACAAACAAACAAAACAAAGAAAAAGTACCAAAAAAAAAAGAACCTAGTTCGACTTTTATTGCATATATATATGTCCATAATTTCATAAATCAGTTACTCCATTAACTTCGTCAAAATATAATCATCAATTTGAAAATCTCTTTTAAATCTAAAATCCCAATACACTTAATCTTACAAAATGAAATCTGACTCAAATAAAATTAATGTGCGTTTTACTCATTATAATGTGTACCAATTTGCAGTTAAGCCTACAGCCTAGTAATTGTGATTATCTTCTGTTAGAACGTGGCTTGCATCATGCATGGCCCACATCTTTATTTTGTTTGCCTCAAATGAGTTGTCCCTCACCAAAAGTGGTTTGCATAATGCAATGCCATTATTTTGTCCATGGTGCATTCATTGCACATAGTCTGAAGGCCTCCTATAAATAGAAGGAGGTATGAAACCGTGAAAGGCGTCCAAGCCGAGAGCTCAAGCTGAGAAGCAGTTCCTCAGCGTAGTAGTATAAGGAGCAGAGTAAGCTTCTTGTAGTGTGAGAAAAATAGAGAGTGTGTGTAAGAAAATTCCAAGAGTGTAATGTGAGTATACACTGAGGTTTTGGATATATTCTCTAGATCTCTGTAATACTGCTAATTGTAGTAGAAGAGAGTCACACTGGGGATACACTATATTGTAATTACTCTTTAAATATAGTGGAATATTTTTCGGAGTATGGCCCGTGATTTTTCCCTCAAAATTACTATAGGGTTTTCCATGTTAAAATTTCATGTGCAGTTCTCTCAATTTATTCTTGTTGGTGTGAATACCAAAAGTGGGTCCTACTATGAAGTATAATTCACGTGCTTTATTTATCCATTACTCTCCACAATATTTTGGGCACGCTTCCGCTCACATTCATAAAGTGTTTATGACACTTGGGGTGTACCCGACTCTAATGATGATACCATAACATCTTCTACACCATTGAGTGGATGGTTATGTGTTCGACTCCCACCTCCCCCTCCCCTTATCCTCTCTAGGAAATATTTCTAACCTTAATGCCTTTGCTAATAATAATAATAACAATATGTTCCAATTCGTAGCTGATTGTTAGGAGGTTGGTTAGTTATAGCATCTGAAACATATTTTGTTATAAATTGATTACAAACTCTAAGCTATTATCCTCTTGTATAAATATCTAACACTCAATGTAACCATCATCAGTGAAATCATTTGCTACACATTCTCAAACCCTCTCATCTTATCTCTGCTCTCCCTCTCTTTTACCTAAATTCATCAACCCGGCTTTGATACCTATGGTATCACAATGCACACCGTGTCTTGGAGCTCTTCTTAATAAGCATAAACCTTAACATAATAGTTTCTGTTACCAATTTGTTTCTATTAGATTTATCTTTCTGTTATTTGGTGGTGGTTTGTGTCAGCCGACAACTAAAGAGAATTTTTATGGCGAATCTCTGTATTCCTGTTTTTTTTTTTTACCACAATCTCTGTATTCCATTACCTCCACGATTCCTTTGTTTCCTATTTGCATACCATTGCTTTCTTTCTTGGTCATAGGTGGTATGCCTTGTATATAATCTTACAAGAAACCATATCCTTAGATGATCCACCCAAAAACAAAAAAAATCATTTGAAAGTTTTTATATAGAATTAGAGAGTTTTTGGAGCATCACTTACAAGTTACAACAATTCTATACATAGTTATAAATATTTATTAAACAAAAAAAGGTTGCACAATTGAAAGAAAGCTATAAGCATTTAGATTAAAATAATCACAAATAATCAGAACGTGCAATAATTTTGACTCAAGAATGAGACTTCTCAAACTTTTGTACTTTTTCTACAAATATATTTACATTGTTTATAGACATGATTTTAGGCATAAATATATTTTTATTATCTGTGAAAAAAATAGCTTTTAATCCCTCATTTTTCTAATACTAGAATTTTTTAATCCTTGCGATTAATCTACATTCTTAAGTGACAATATTTGTATGGACCAAAAGAAAATTTTTCAAATACTTATGAGGACAAAACACAATTTTCAATATTCATAAAGACTAGATGGATATTTCAAACTACTTATAACAACCTAAATTTTGAATGTCGGAACCAAAAACAAAATATTAGAAAAAGCAGAGCCTAAAAGTAAAAAAGATAAAATAGGAGGAGTAAAACCAAAATAATCCATAGTTATAGGGGGAAAAAACATATTTAAACCCTTGATTTACGATAAAATACAATAATATATATTTGATCAATGCAGCGATAAAACTTTATTGTATAACTTCACTTACAATTGCTTCATCACGTTTCCTTCAAGTGATGCATGATCCCTTGGTTTTCTAGGTGAAGAGTATAGGCAATGGCAAGTGAATAAGGATAATGTGTCATCCTCCTTTTCAGTCCTCATCCAAATGGAAAAGGACGGAATACCAACATTTGAAAGAGAAAGGAGGGAAGCATGTTCCTTTCAAGAATTGGGACCTCCCGCTCCATTATTACTCTTTCGTTTCCTAGATGATGGGATGGTTGCAAATCCATGCATATAAAACTATCCATGCATATAAAACTATGTCCCATCAAGTTATGCATTCATAATCCTTTTCAATCAGGACAACTAGCAAAAGAAACTAGTGATAAGAAAGAAATGTTTTAGCTCGAAACGGGAGAGGAAAAAAACAAAGCTAGTCCAACACCATATCTGTCAATAACTAGTACTCTCATAATGGGCAAGGATTTTTTTTTTCTTTCTATAATTAGTGGGATGCATTCTAGTCATAACTCACAAGTACTTGGATGTTGGATACATGGCTAGCAAGTATTTTAAATAAAATAAAAATTTTGGTAGCCATTCAATCAAATTTTGATTTGAGTCATCCGCGATCAGGACTGAAGAGGACAATTTGTCAATAGCGGATGTAGTTTCTGGCCACAAAATTTTAGGAACATAGCTACTAAACTCACCTGAATCTGAAAGGGCCATGGGCTTTGAGGAATGACAACCATAATTGGATGCCATGCCAAGTCCATCAAGTTGAAAAATAGGTACCATTAAGCAGAAGAAAATATCAGAGGCTCAAAAGAATCAAATATCATCATTAAAATTGGTGAAGAGCGGGAATTCAGCTAGTTTACTGCATAGATGTAGTGTCTGGTTGTCTCTAACTGATTCCACAGAAGGAGCTGCAAGTAATATTATTGCAGTGGAAGGTTTCAGTTGTTGCAGGCTCTTCATTCTTTGACAACACAACCATTGAAGGCCATGTCTACAAGGCTGTTGATACTAAAGATGATTCCCAGGTGAAAGACTCAACCATGATTTCAAAATTTTACTGAGCTCCCCTGAGATTAGGCAATACTACACAGAAAACTATTCAATTTGCATAAATACACACTAAACTCCCCTGAGATTTGGGTGATATTACATCCAAATTCCAATACCTTCATATTATGTGCAATGTGAGTACAATAAGCAACCTATAAACATGACACTCAGTACCCTTGTAAGAAGTTTGTGTTAGCATGACAAATAGAAGGTATCATATGTAATATCACCGAACCTGAGGAAAAGCTAGTGTAATTTATCCAAAAAGAACTGAAGCAAAACAAAGACTAATCTGCTTCTAGCAAACATCAAGAATCCATGAGAATCACTAATATTAATGTTGGATCAAGAAAAAGAAATGGGCCATCTTCTAACACTCAAGAAGGGAAAGGCATGCATATGGGTAGGAGAACCACGAACAGTTGTGTTACATTTGGTTTTTCTTGAGTTGCTGATGGATTTTACCCTGTATAGATTACATTGGAAGCAATATGGCTTAATGCCTTGTTTTTCTTAGCACAGGCACAGCCCTATGGAGTTTGGTCTTATGTTTCGAGCTTCAGTGTCATTTGATTAGAGCTATGCCCCATTCCTTACACCGCTCTATATATACATAGTTACCCACAATGTGTACAAATTAAACAGATAGTTACTTATGACTAAACGAAAATTAATACTTTTTACATCGTTTAATTTATGGTAAAGGGTAAGAATTACAACAAACCAAACTGATACCAATTCCAGCTCAAGACATAATCATGTGAACTCGTGCAGGTCCAAATCCTATGCTAAAAAATACATAACATGAAAAGGTTGTACCGGTTTTTCTGCACATGGATCTTACCTAAACTTTCACTAACAGATATTATTCAACACCAGAAACCACTTCTCAATTGATTAACAATATTTTCTTTTGAATGCCAACTAAAAATAAAATTAACTAACTCTATAAAAACAACAAAATAACAAGCATTAAAAAAGGGGGGGAAAAAAGACTCAATATTAAAATGTACACAACTTCTTCTTAACTTTTAATTAAAGAAGTACAATGTAATAATCCAGTAAAAAGATTAAAAAAAAGTTAGCTGATAATATATGGTCTTAAAAACAACCACCACTGCACCCCTTTGTGCCTATACATAATTCTTACATTCCCATCAAAAAAAAAAAAAACTACAAAACTGATTAACCAAAACTAAATAATAATTTATTAAAAGAAACCCAAATTTCAATAAACCAAAAACAAAAAAAGTTAACCCACATTTCTTTTTTTTTGCTTCTTGAAAATGTTAAAAGAAAAAAAAAATTGGATCGTGATCATGACAATATTGGTGCTGTGAAACAAGAAGGGCACCTGAGGAGTCCATTCTCGTTGCAATTCCCACACGTCCTGAACCCTCCTTTCTCCGTGTACACCTTCCTGCTACCGTCACACTCGTCGCACAGAACGAACCTGTGACCCCCGCACACGTGGCAGCAATCCCCAACCTCCGCCTTAGGCAAACCTTCCAGAACCTTCTTGAGCTCGCCCGTCTCGTTCATCTTGCTAACCTCCTCAACGCCACCGACATACCTCCCGGAGATGAAGACACGTGGCAGCGTAAGCCCGGGCCGGCCCATGACCCGGTTGAGCTCGGCCAAGAAGGCCGAGTCCATCGACACGTCCCGCTCGTCGAGGGGGACCCGGAAGCCCTGGAGGATGGAGAGGACTGCCTTGCAGGCCTCGAAGGTGGGCCTCACCACGCGCAGGCTGGTGAAGTAAACCACCACGCGCTGGTCGGCGCCAGGGATGAAGGGTGTGGGGTCATCTTGGGGTTGGGATTGGGACCTGGGAAGTTTTGGGGATTGTTGTTGCTGGTGAGTTGCCCAGGTGCGGAGGAGCGAGTTGGCGAGTCGGACTCGGTGGAAGACGGAGGGTTTCTTGGTGGGAGAGTTGGTGGGTAGAGGCTGTTGGTGTGGGGGTTGGGGTTGGGGTTCGGAGTCGTCGTGGCAGAGGGATTGGATGTCTTTGAAGGAGGAGCAGGAAAAGAGGGATGGGGAAGAAGAAGAAGAAGCGGACGGTGACGATGACGATAACGACGTGTTGTGGATCCGGACCGTTGATTTGTTGCCCCACGGTCGCCACATTTGATGCCTACCTCCGATAGGATTGGGGGAAAGAGAATTGAACAAAGCTGGCTCCTTTTTTTCCTGTGTGTGTGTTTGGGTGGTGGTGGTGGTCCTGGTTTTTTTTTGGGGGGAGGGGGATTTTTTCTGATTGATTCGATTCTGTTGTATTGGAGCTGGGAAGGAATTGGGGGGAATTGGGAAATGGGTTTGAAGAAAGGAGGGGTTTTTTATTTTGTGTTGAGGAGGTTGAATTGTGAAGAAATGATGGATTTTTGTATGAAGAAAATGAAGGGGTTGGTTTTTATTTTTTAATATTTTGTGTTGGGGGTGAATTGGAGGGGGGGAAATGGGGGAGAATTGGGAGATGGGTATGAAGAAAGGAGTTTTTTTTTTTTATCTTTTTGTGTGTGTGTTTTCTTGTTGGAAGAAGAAAAATGGGGGATTGGGGTTGGGTTTCTATTTTTGGGAGGTGATGGGGTTAGGGACGGATGATGGATGACGGGGGGGACTTTTGATTGCTTAAAGATTAGGCTTTGGTGGGGTGGTGATTGAGGGAAGAGCAGCAAGCTGCAAAAGCGGGTGGTGGTGAATTTGCATGTTTGCACACTTTGGGGAGGTCCTCAGCTTTTTTTGTTTCTCCTTTACGCTTTTACTACCAGCTAACGAGAGATAGAGAAGGGGATAGGTCAGAGGGTGACGCGTGAGGGAGAGAGCGAGAAAATTTGAAAAACTAAACAAAATAAACAACAAAAATTGGAAACTCAGGAGAGGGAGATTGTGTTAGGGTTGGGACTTGAGAGCAAGGGAAAGGGGTGGGTGGTTTGGTTGTTGGGAGGTTATTTTATTTTGTATTTGCTCTGATGGGGTTTAATTAAGGAAAAATTACATTTTATTCCTGAATTTAGGTTTTGTATACTTTACCCAACATTTTAAAAATGTATAAATTGATGCACTTTAGTCATTATATCAATTTTTTACTTATTATTATTGAAAAATAGGTCTACTACATTCCTCAAATTTTAAGTTAGATGCAAACTGACATTCTAAATTAACAAATAACATGCAACTTAATGCCTTCAAACTTTCTTCAGTATGTGTTAGTTTTTGGGTTGTGTTAGTCAGTGTCCTAAGGACACTGATTAAGGATATTAAAGAAGATAAATATTCAAACTTAGTTAGGGATTCAAAGTGTTGAAAGTAGAAAAACACATCTATAAGAAATGAAGAGAATGGTCGATTTGTACATTAAGAAAACATAGAGGGTCAGCTTGCACTTTTTTTTGTAAGTCTTGGGAGTAAAGTATACAAGGCCAATAATTTAGAAGTGTAAAGAGTAATTTTTTCTTTAATTAATATACAGAGCACATGCATGGAATGGAGGCATGAGGAGAAATTTTTGCATACTCTTTGAGTATATTTAGGGTGTGTTTGCTTTCAATTTTTCAGTTTTCGATTTTCAGATTTTGTAAAGGAAAAACTAAAAAAATTGAAAACAAAAAACTATAAACAGGCAAAGCAAACGCACCTTTAATGTGTCTTTCACATACATCCATAATCACTCATTTTAATTTATAATATTTAATATTGTATAAAAATCTAAAGGTTTTACTAACCAATGCCCTTAGGACAATGGTTGCATTTTTTCAAAAAAGGGAAGTTTACTATTAAAAAATGTAATTGTTATGTTTTCAAGGGGTGGGGTTCATTAGAAAGCTTTCAAACTTATTTATTATGAAAACATTAATCATTGCCCTTAGAACACTGGTTAGACAAACCAAAAATCTAAAATGAGTAGTTATATATATTTGTGAAACAAATATTAAATATGTTTCATGAATATGTAAGAATTTCTCAAAGGATGAGATGCCCTTGTTACAAGTTTGCACAAAAAGGTAATTAATAGTAACTCACATGATCATATAATTATGTAAATTTATTTTGTCGAAAAAACAAGCATGTAAATTTATACGTTATTGTTCAATGTTGAAATTTCATGCTTATATCCACTTTAGATAGACATCTATTATGGTTTCATCTTATAATGACTATTTAAGAGATAATTTATATATATTTCTTCAAATCTCTTTATTTCAAGAAATAAAGTGATAAGTTATTCTAAATCTTCTAAGATATTGATGAATTATTATTAAATATATATTTAAGTTTTATACACGGAAAACGTAAAAGTTTTTACAAGCATCCAATCTTATATTACTATATGACTACATTAGTCATAATAATTGATTTTCACTTCAACTACTTTAAAGATCATAAAAAAAAAAAAAGTTTCAATTGGATGACCATAAATGCATCAAAATTAAATTCTTAAAAAAATTAAATCTTAGATATATTATTCCTAAAGTAACTATTTTACTCTTTATACAAAGAGTTAAATCATTGAGTTCTGGATTTATATACAAGGAATAACTCATATGAGAGGAATGATTTATTATAAAAATAAGATAAGCAATTTTTAACTATTGGGTCTTACATGAACAATTAACATTAGAATAACAAATCATATAAATTTTTTAAATGAGCATGTGAGCATTAATTATACTATTAATTAACTTTCAATCTTGACCATCTATGTATGGTTATATGGCCCAGATGTGCCCATTTCACTTTCATAATAAACCACTCATCTCATATGATATGTTTCGTGTTATATATATTAAATTAAATTCACTATAGTATAGTTTATTTATTTCGCATATTATATTGAAATTTTTATGTAAATCAAAACATAATTGAATGGCGTTAATGAAGAGTATATTCAATTGGTGCGATCCAAAAAACATTTCTAAAAGAAATAAAAAATTCCAAAATAGTTTTTGGATTCAATTCAAACTGAACAACCTCTTCTTCCCATATCTATTTAAAAAATAAAATCCAATTTTTATAATAAACAATATTTGTTCCAAATTATGATAAAATTTAGATGACATATAATTTAGATTTGTAATCTATGATCTTTAATAATGGCTTCTTTTTCATTAATGATAAGATTGTTGAAAAAAAAGGAAACTTTTATATGAACGACAAAGATGGGTTAGCGATTGACTAATGAATGTAGATTGTATTAATGTTAAATGCAGAGAGAATGATATTATTGCAGCAAATTAATTGTTACAATTTTTATAGAAATTGTTATATTATTGTTGTATAAAGTGAAGTTGGTTAAATAGAGGATAGTTTATGAGTTGTCAATGCTCACCCAGCTACTCATTGCGATAATGACATTGGAAGCTATAAACAAGCTTATTACTGTCTATCATTACGTATATGTTGACAATTACCTACAATATCCTCTCAAGTCTCTATCCCTAACAAACATCAAGAAAGTCTGAAGTCATAACGAGAGTTTGGATAAATTATACTTAACTCTTTCAAAACTACACATAACCTTAATTTCAAGATCTATAAGAAATTATATCAACCTTCCAGTGATTTGTAAAAATATATATTAACTTGTTTTTAAATTTAAATGATATGATAAATATGACCCTGACCATTGCTATGAAAAAGCTAAGTGAATATAGGATACGATTGTTTCGGTGTTTCCCCAATCAAGCATCCATACGTTTGCTTGGGTGGATTTTGGTTTGCTCAAAGTGAAGAAAGGGATTTCCACCGAGAGGATTCTGCAATACTCTTTAGAAAATATGGATTACCACACACTATATTATCTCATGGTGAGGATTTGATGATATATTAGTAGGCCAATTATATATGATACTTCTTAGTAAAATTAATACACAAAAACTTGTAAACCAATGTACAAAAAATTATAAATCAGTTATATTTGTGAAAGAGAAAGTGGGTCTTTTATAGTATATGAATATTACATTAATGTATGAATAATCATTACAGATCCTTACCATTAGATAATTTGATGTGTGGTACACCATATTAGGAGGTGCACCACAGCTTTCACCTTTCCACCTAATCCTTGGTTCAATAGAAGTGATTACTTCTTGTTTTTAGATTCAACTTTTTTGGGCAGTAAAAGTAGGGTTTACTTTTGTAGGTGAATTTATTCCTAATAATTTTGATACATTGTATATATAACACTATCATCCCATAATATACTACCTTATATGTATCTTCAAAAAATTGATAGTAAGATCCAAATATTTTCATTTATGTAATAATATATAATTTATTAACTATATACAAGTTTTTTATACTAACAATACATTATAAAATAATGAAATAAAAGGGAAAATATTAACACTACAATATATACGTTATTGTAATTTCACAAACAAATGCAATTTTCATCATCAATATCATTAGATAATATTCATTTTGTGAAACTCATTTTCAAGGGAGCATTTATTTCAAGATTTAAAATTATGTTCCTAAGAATCACATTCCTAGGAATGTAGTACTCGAGAATAACATTATTCCTGGGTATTTTGAAAAATTATTTGTTTAATATTAAATTTTTTTGGACTATTTCTTAAAATTTCTAAGAATAATTTTAAAATTGTTTGTTTTATAATACATATTATTGGGAATATATGTTATAATTTTTAAAATATCTCTAATATTATTATTGTTATCGTCATCATCTAAATTGAAAATTACAGTTATTGAAAAAAATGAGGGACAATTTAGTAGTTTTGCTCTATAATTATCATTACCAAGTTATGGAAATCTTTGATTTCCACCCTTCATCATAGGAACGAAATCTAACTAAAACATATGAATATCTCTTTCATGTGAACAATTGATACCAGGAATAATTTTTATAAAACTTGTAACAAATATGGAAACAAACCAATCCTAACTATTTACTTAGGGAATAGATCAGTAAACCTTGAAACAAATGCCTTGTGAGATTAAATTTTCCAAATATAAATCAAGTTATACCAAACTCACTTTTTACTCAATCAAATTCACAAAAACATGTTGATCCAAAATCGAGGTTACAAGGTGCAACCCAAATTCAGAGTGAAAACAACTTCGGCTTCACCTTTGAGTCAAAATAAGTTATAACTCCTCGACCTTTGCCTAGCCTGTTGTAGGCTCTCTCTTTTAAGCCTAAAACCGGTTTATCTATAAGTTTGGTTGATTTTATATAAAGCTTGCTTATTTACAAAGGCTTTAAAACTTAGATTAGATTGGCCAGTTCCACATACTGAATTAGGAATCGGCCCCTCAACCGACCCAATGACATCATAAAAATTGAAATTTAAAAAACAAAGTCATAACTGGTATAAATAAATCAAAAGTCAATCTAACCAATATCAATTTATGTAATCTACCAATCAAACATTTTGTCATAACTCGACTTAGACCGCGACGAGCACGTGAGGAGCCGCTCCACATAGAAGCCTTCGACTAAACACGTCATTCATAAAACATAACTTTTATTCTGAAACATAATTTAAACATGTTTACAAAATGAGTTTCAACATAAAGCCATAATCATAACATCAATAAAATATGAGTTATCCCAGCATACAGAACCATAAATTCATCAAACTTTGTAGTCATGTCCTTCCAAAATAAAAATATATAAATCATTTCATAACATAATAAAAATAATGCATGCTCTAGAATCTCCAAGGAATTACATATATAACAATGCATCAATCATAAATCATTTTACACATAAACTCATAATAATAGAAAAATCATATAATTCTTGTGATAGAACATACTTCAAGGTATACTGAGGACATTAGGGAAGAAATAAAAATTTAAGCATGTTGTAAAAGCGATACTTAGTCCCTAGTGAACATGAGTATCCAACTTATATAAAATACCTCGCGAACTGTGTATCTCGTGGCCAAGCTATATGCACTTAATTAAGTCCGTTATCTATAATTTGGATAAAAAAAGGAGTGATTGCCTTTTGTGGACAACATGATATACTAAGGTTAACGAATTCATTATCATTAACTAACAGCTCTATTTTTCTCTAATTCCTATTTTAATATCATGCACTCATGTTCATACTAAAAAGGGGTTCATAACTTAAATATCATAATCATCATTCCAACATAACTCAACAACCTATATCTAACAATTTTAATGAATCATACATCAACTTTTGTTTTCAATAAAACTATTTTCTAGGAATTGGAAACTAATTTAACTAGCATACAAGTGTCAACAATGGTCCCATGTATTTCTAAAATGTGAATTTCATGAAATAATCAAAGAAATGTAATTTTTTTCTAAGCCTTACAGAATCTATAAATTCAGGTGCAAACTCATTTTTAAACCTTTGGAATCATGTATCGTAATTTAAATACTAGGAAAATAATTGTAATGCCCTAAAATAAAGCCATGAGCTTAAACTCACTCACCGTGAGAGACCGAGTGAGAAGTGTCACTATCCAATGGAACTTGGGAGTTAGGAATGACACCAACAATTATAAAAAAAAAAAATCCAAAAAACCATCAAACATTCATAAAACTCATCATTGGCAGATCCATGAGAGAAAATTCATGCCAAAATCCGTCCATGAGTGAGCCCTAACTCAATAACAAAGAAAAATATAGAAAAACATGGTCGAGATAATGATAGCACTTACCCAACAGAATTGGAGGAGGAATAAGCCTAGGATTTGTGTGAAAGGGAAAGGAGGAGACTTTGGGAGACTTAGGTTTAAAAATGAGTTGTTTGGACAGTTATGTTATGTTTAAATGTTTTAAAATGAAACTACGATTTTTTACGGAGTGTTTCTATCATCGAGGGCTCACTATAGCAAGTCTGACAGAGAGGCACGCATCCTGGAAAAACAAACTTGCTATAGCGAGCGGGGTCTTTCTATAAGGAGTCTACTATAGCAGAAAATCATAATTTCTGCATAAGGGGGCTTTTTTTCTGCAACATGAGAAGTTCTGAGGTATCTTAAGCCTGTATTAGACCTAACTAGGGATACGTGAACTTGTGACATAACACATTTTAACTTCTTTCAATTTTTTTCAATGATCAACTTACTCATTGGCCAATTCATTGACTTGATTATAGCCCTAAGCACAAAACTAGACATGTGATCATTAACACTTTCTTTTATATACACTCTTGTACCACTACAGTTCAACCATAGGTGATTAATGCATGTGCTTCATTTTATACACAATTACACACAGATTACATGATAAATTAAGAATTTTTTTACATCATCAATTATGGTCAATAAGGAAGTAAAATTTTCTATGACCAGAGAGGGAGTTCATAGTGGTTCACCATAATGTGTTCCTCCATTCACGAAATTTGAGTCATCAAGGGGAGGGGGAGGGGGAGGGAGAGGGAGAGAGAGAGAACGAGAGAGAATTAACATAATTAAGTCTAATAAAGGTGTAATGACCTCGATCCCTTAAGGCTTAATGTTATTACACTCTATATCTGCAAAATTATTATAAGAGGTCCTTGAAGTTTATTGAAACCTATACTAGCCACCCTTACAATTACTAGCTCATTAGCTTTTATGGGGCATTTTTTTCAAAGTTTAAAATTATGTTCTCAGGAATTTCATTCATGAAAATATAATACCCAAGAATATTATTCCTAGAAATTGGGAAAATTTTATTTGTTTAGCGTTAAACAATCCTGAAATTATTAGTTGAGATTCCTAGAAATAAGTTTAAAACTTGCTTGTTTTATAATACATATTCCTAGAAATACACATCATGATTTCCAAAATACCCCTTACATATTATTATTATTGTTGTTGTTGTTGTTGTTGTTATTATTGAGGAATATTTTAGAATCTATACTCAATAATTACCATTCACAAGTCATGGTATTTCTATCCTTCAACAAGGGAATGAAATCTTACTAAAACACGAAAATATCTCTTTTCTATGAATAATTAATACTCGAAAATAGTTTTACAAAATTTGTAATAAACATGGAAATAAATCATTCCCAAGGAATTATTCCCGGGAATAAATTAGTTTACCTTGAAACAAATGGCCCCTTAAATGATAGAAAAGACAATACGTTGACATGCACATGATTATTGATGAAATAATTATAATATTTTGATAATATCAAACATATAGATTGACTGAAATATGTTTTTTCTATCATGAGTTACAATTATAAGCTTCCTCTTCATTTATAGAAATATAGATTGCATTTTCCATCACTTTTAATGGATCATTAACTACAAAAGATTATACTATTGTATGTTTTAGTAAATTCAAGGAACCTTGGTGCCAATTTTTCAAAATCTAGAAGTGTCAAGTGTAATTACACTAATTAAATCTCGAGGAGAGATCAGTATTATTCACCCTAAATTTAATTGAACCCCAGAAAAGGAAATGTTTGAAAACTGGACCATCATAAGTCTTCAATTCCAACTTATTTAAATTATGGTTGCGCCATCCAATCCAATCTAATCTAGAGTTGGGAAAGAGATCTCAACCATACATTAATTAAGATGCTCATTTTCACTTTCATCAAAAAATTATTCTCACTTGATATATTTACACAAAATATATTGTAATAGGCTAGTTTGACAAGATTCACCGGATAAATAGACTTTTAAACAAGCTTGATCTTGATCTTATTTATGAATAGGTCGAGTTAGACTAACTCAAATACAGGTTTAGTCATATGTATCTGACAAGACATTTAATCTATTTCCACCCTTAATAGGCATGATAAATCAAGAGATATCACATAAATGATCAACTAAATCCAGGTAGCGGCAGAGCCTCTTTTATATGCTATAAGGATTTGTAGGATGATTATTATAATTTTTAGATGAAATTAGTTAAATTTAATATTTCAATAGTTCAATTTTATCATTCATTTTTATTTTTTATCTTTTATTCCTATATAAATCAAAAAATACAATTCAAATATTTGAGATAAGTTCTTGCAAACCTTTTACTTATTTTGATATTTAAATATTGTAATAAACTACATGTTTTGTATATATATGTTTCTTGAGTTTTGATTGAAATGTGCATTGTTTTTTTAGAGTAACAGCTAGCATGCATCATACAAATTGTTTCTTCAAGAAGAAAAAAAATCATTTTGTGATTCCTTGCAATGAAAGTTATAAGACAACTTAGTTTTGTTTTTAGTATTTTTGAAAAATTTATAAAACAAATTGATATTTAATAATTTACAAATAGTTCAAATTGATTGATAATAAAAACACAAATAGAACAAATAAATTTATCAAAATATTGATAATGAGCTAACTTACTATATATTTTTAATTGTAAGGACTCTAAAATATATTTTTTTCTTGAGAAATCAATTTATTCAGCATCATTTTTTTAGAGCCCAATTTGATATCTATTCTAAATTATATATATATATATATATATATATATATATATATATATATATATATATATATATATATATATTTCTTTTAAAATTTTTAGGTTAAAAAATTAGAAGATATATATTATTATTTTTTCATATATACATTATCATTTAGTACTAGCTTCTCCTGAAGTTTGGGTCTAGCTCCACCCCTGACTCCCAAAAATGTTAGTGCTTAGAGTTTTGATCATGATTTCACCTTCATGGAACTAGAAACCCTGCTAGCAACATTAGCTATCTCTTCCCCAAGGTGATGTTGAATGGACCACTTTTTCGTTTTTTATTTCCACGGTAGTTTCTGAATTTTTTTTCTTTGCACTTTGCCCATCAAAAAATGAATGAATGCAGTCACGATACACGCTTTCATTAGAATTTATTGCTTAATTTGTCCTTTGCTTTTTATTATCAGTTTTCACGCTTTTCTAAGAAAGAAGGAAAACAGAAAATAGATTAAGAAAGTAGTACAAAAAGTGAAGGAAATGTCCATGTGGCTACCAGGACCATATGCTATAATAACACCGGATCAGGAAACAAGGCGTGTTTAACAGTACTGCTGCATCAATGACTTCCGAAAAGTAGGGGAAAAAAATTAAAAGAAAAAGGCTAAAGGTTTAATCCTCTATCACCAACACTACCAAGTGAGTGGATTCTGAAAAGTCTCACATGGTGGCGCAGAGTAAGAAAAAAAGTGGAAGCAAGGGAGGATCAATGAAGGGTGGTAAACCCATTTTGCACATGCAATGCTGTGATTGATTTAGCATCTAGAGAGATATATACATTTTTTTTTTCCTTTTTTTCTTTTTTCTTTTTCACTCATGTGAACAAACCAAATATTGTGTTTTTCTTGATTTGGGTGCCACATTTCATGACATTTGCTATCCTTTGACCAAGTTGCTGCTCACCCATCATCTTAGCGTATTGCATTTAAATAAACAAGTTCACATCAATACTTTACCATTTCTGAACACTAATTAAATATGTGTAGCTCTGCACCATGGTTTAATGTCACAGGCTGGCTTCAGATCGTGTCCTTAATTAGTTGGTAGGATAATAGGTAAGCAAGCAATTTATGGGATTCCAGCGCTTCATCTTTAATAATAATAATAATAATAATAACTAAAATGTTCCCAGCCGCAAAAGTTGGAATTTCACATTATTAGAGATCCTATATATAATTATAAAAGGTTCACCAAAAAATTACAAAGCTAAGTAACTTGTTTTTGGTTTTGATAAGTAGCTAGGTAACTTATCTCTGGATTTAGAATGTGATTTAATCTTTTTTGTTTTTTGGTGCATGAATTTGATCTAATCTATGTTTAAAACTTTACATTAAGATAATAATAATAATAATAACGACAATGCTATTAAATCGGAAGTGATGTTATGTTGTACAGGATTGCTATGAAAGGAAATAAAACCGATCATGAAAAAGAATTGGTTATAAAAGAGCGAAACGAAAAGCTCCTTAAAAAATTCAACTCCTTTTTATCATTCACTTTTTATTACACACATCAACTATAAAGTGTGTGTATATATATATATATATATATTAAGATATTGTTATATTAAGGCCGGATGAAAAACCAAATACAGCAAAATGACCTTATACTATTTTTCTTTTTTGGCGTAATGACAATATATACTGCTAAGTGTGTGTTTGGTTCTGTATTTATAAAATTTATGTTCGCTAGAATTGATTTTGTGAAAATTAAAAGGATGAAAAATTATTTATTTATTATAGTTTGATTTGAAAAGTGATTTAAACTAAAATTAATGGAGTAAAAACCTAAAAACAATAATTTATCACTTCCAATATATCAATTTTGGAGCCAGAGTTGATTTTGAGATTAGATTCAAAACATGAAACCAAACAAGTTGAAAAACACAATCAATTTTACGGCCTCAGAATCGATTTTGAAGACAAACACCTTTTTTTTTTTTTTTTTTAATAAGTAGGTATCACAGCTCACCACCAGAAAAACCGATAAGAGAGCAAGAAAGAATCAAGTACATCGCCACCAGTAGGAGCCAAAATAAAATATCCCGAGCACACCATTTCACCTTATAACATTACACGTAACTATATCAAGTAAATTAATCTCAACGACAACCATCACACTACACCTTACCAACAAGGAATAGAATTCCTAATGTTCTCTTGCCATCAACATTACGCTGCCCATACTTATATATGATGCCTCCTTTGAAACACAGACAATGACATGTACATGGGACACTAACCATGCATGACTTTCACAATTGCAAACACATAAAAAATCAAAGTTAGCTCTCAAAAATATAATTATATCAACTAACACAAAAATATAAAAGAGAGAGGAGAAGAAAAATTGGAAAGCTAAATTGTAAATTACATTAAAACAATGGAATTCTCAAAACATAATTCTTGGATCTTTAGAATCCTTACACCAGGTAAAGAAATTGCTCCTCCATAGATAGAGGATCACAATCAATGTTGAAGAAGAATGCAATTGCAATCCCAAACCGGACCCAAAACAAGGATTGAAAGCTCCCAAAAACATAGAGATAGAGTAGATAGACGAAGAGAGATAAAGTAGAGAGAGCAAAGAGAGGATGCTTGACCGCAAAAATAAAAATAATCAACAAAAGGTGTCTATAATGTTTGATCTATTCTTATTTATAATAGAGCAAAAATAACATAAAAAGTGGATCCAGTAGGATTTAAATCACGCATCGCTGACACTGGGCTGCAGGCGCATGATCACTGGGGTGGTCAATTAAAAATTGTTGTCTCTGTCTACTACTAGGATAGTGAATGACCGTTGGGGTGGTCGATCGATGTGGCTGGCCTACCTTCAGTTCCTCCCTTCGCCTTCTCTATTGGCCGTTGGGGTGTTCAATAGTGTTGCCAAAATGCGCTTGAAAATTACTCTTAGTCCTTTTTGGTCAAATGCATCAACTTGGGAAGTTCCTGCCACTAAATAATACTCACATAAAGATATTAAAAACACAAATAACTCCAAAATATAATTATTTATTAGAAACGGTGTAAATAGCCATGAATTTATTCAATGATGCATGATAAGGATGAAATACGAATCCACTCTTTTTCAATCAATTACGAACAAACAGGATGCAAAATGCCTACAGTTATAAAGGAAAATGGGTGCATAAATGCAACCCATCAAGAAGCTGTCATAAGTTAGTCCAATAATGTATATAAACATAAAGTAATAACCATTCCAATCACGATAAAAACATGACAAAACACTCATTTTGGTCCCTCTAAATTTTGTGTTGACCAAATTGGTCCCTGCACAAAAAAAGAAAAAAACTCTCAAATTGATCCTTACAAAATTAAATAGTCGGACAAATTGGTCCTTGTGTAAACTTCAAATTAGACAAATTGGTCCCTGTAAAATTGAAGAATTGGCCAAATTAGTCCCTCTAATAAGTCAGATAAGGAGGACTAACTTGTTCGACAATTCACTTTTGCAGGGACTAATTTGAGAGATTTTTTTTATAGGGACTAATTTGGCCGATTATTCAATTTGCAGGGACCAATTTGATAGTTTATTTTCTACAGGGATCAATTTGATCGACACGAAATTTTAGAGGGATGAATTTGTTAATTTTGTCTAAAAACATAAACCTTTCTCCTTTGTCTTTCACACATTCATTCAAGACCAAGATTCCTAGAAAAAAAATACAAACAACATTATACAAGCACATGATACAAGCTATAATGAGCACGCTACCAATGATTGGTGCGTTCTCAGGTAAAAAAAAAAAAAAAACTACGGCATGAAGATATAAGTTGTCTCAATCAATTGAAGAATGTACTGGGTTTTGTGTGGTGTATCATGCAATCGGTTCACCCATGATACACTATAGACAATTTCATCCCTTGATCTCCCTTATTAGCGCCCCCACCCTTAGGCCACCGCGCAGTTGAACATGCCGTATTGGCGCTGCGATATCACTGGCATTGTTGTTGATCGTGAGCGAGCTCGGGAAATGGTGTGGCGACGGATAGGACAAGAACGACTCTCTTCTCCTCTTGGTCCCTCTCCTCCTCGATGGGTTTGGACGCGGAGGATCGACTCACAGAAATAGAGATGCTCCTTGACACTGAGATTGGAGACTCCAACAAGCTCGTTCTTCTTGTTGCGCTTTGGTGTCGCGACGGTGACAGCGGAGGAGGGATTGTCAGTCGGCGGCTACGGCGATGGAGATACCAACAGAGGACAAAACGAACGACCATGAACACAAGATGCGACAGCAAGAAGGACGGTAGAGTCAGGAGCGACAAAAGAAGCAATGGTGGGTGGTGCAGCGGTGCGGCGATTAGTAGTCTCGACAGATGAGCGTGGTGTTTGAAGATGAGGCTATTGCAAATCTCATTCGAGGTTAGGCAGCTGTTTGGATGGTGACGCAAAAGGAAAGAGAGGCTTGCAGTGGCTGAAATGGTGGAGGCCATTGGGATGATGGTGTAGGGTTGATGGTGGGGCTGTTTGGGAGAGAGGTTATTTTTTCAATAAATGTCTATGACACATCATATGTGAATGGGGACATAATAGCTTTAGCACCTCGCCATTATCTACTTTCTTCTTTTCGAAAACCATATTATTCCTACACCACCATATCTTCCACATTGTAATAAAGAATAATCTCCACAGCCTTTTCTGTCACTATTTCTTGTCGGAACACCCATCCAAGCTTCAAAAAATGACCTTGGGAAATCAGGGGGTCATCTACTTTCTCATCTGAAGCCAGGCCAATTACACCAAAGGAAATAAGAAAATTCACATGCAAAGAATAGATGATACCCATCCTCTACGGCCCTATGTCATATAAAACACATATTGTTTGGTACTGTTGAAAATCCCCAGCCTAAAAAGCCTAGCTTTAGTGTTAATTCAGCCAATGACAACAAACCAAGTGAGTATCTCAACTCAAGGTGGCACAACGCCCTTCCAAACAATTTAAATAAAGCTATATCTATTCATCTTAGACATTAGTAATAGCTTTCAATATTGATTTAGTAGAAAACAACCCATCCTTGTCAAAATTCCATTGTAAGTAGGGTTAATGCATGTCTAAACGGTTAATAATAGTCTGAGCATGTATTTACATGAGATTGACTGCTATGACATAAATTTAAGGATTTATTTAATTATTTTCTAAGGGTTTGTTAAAGAATTTTTTTTAAAAAAATAACTTTATATTAAGATAAGTTTTTCTATTTTCAATTTTTAGAATCCACTAAAAAATTTTAAAATTTATTTTTTTAATTAGTGCCCTTAAAAGACTGTTAAGGACACTGATTAGCAAAACTTTAAATGTAATCCCATCTATTAGTGGTACAAAGAATTTATATCATTTATATTTAAATTTATTAATGATAAAGGTAAAAAAAGTTAACCAAACTACTAGGCACTTTGAGTTGTAAGTTCTCTAACGCTAAACTTCTCATAAAAGATTCAAATTTTACAAATAGCACCGGGCCACGTCTCCACATTTTGACCTAAAATAAATCAGACAATTTTATTGATAAAGAAATCAGTCTTGGATAAGAAAATATTAGTATTGAGGTTTCTCACAATTGTAAAAGTAGGATATTATAGCTAGGTTCTTGAAAATTTCATTGATGGATAAATTGGTCCCTGATAATAAAAAATTAGTATTGAGATTCCTCACAATTATAAAAATAGGACATATAGGTCCTTAACTCACCGGCAATCTATTAAATACTAACATGGATTTTAATTATTGATCTATATGACATCCACTAATCACAATTGTAAAAATAGGATATTATAGGTTTTTGACAATTTCATTTATGGATAAATTGGTCCCTGATAATAAAAAATTAATATTGAAATCCCTCAAAATTATAAAAATAAGACATATAAATCCCTAACTCACTGGTAACTTGTTAAATACTAACATAGATTTTAATTATTGATCTATATAACACCCACTAATCCCAATCAACGCTAAATAAAACACATCTTTTTATTTTTTTTCTTTTTTACAAATTCCTCCTCAAATATTTCAATATTTCATCGTACTCATTATCAAGAAAAAAAACCCTAACCCTAAGCTTGTCGTTCCAAGAAAGAAATCAAATTTGGAATCAAATTATTTATATTTTATCACTACCTTATTTTGAGGTGCCATGGTACCAATATCATAAATTTGTAATCTTTTTCCCAAAAGAGTTGTCTACTAGAGTATAGTGATTGCATATTACAAAACATTGCGATGCAACCATGTTTGGTATGAGATGCTCTCTTAAATTTTAAAGTATTTAGGGAGGTATTTGCAAAAATGATAAGGTACATTTTAGTAAATTGATGATGATTGGAATTAGTGGGTGCCACATAAATCAATAATTAAAGTTCATCTAGCATTTAGTAATTTACAGTTGAGTGAAGGATCTATAGTATCCTATTTTTACAATTGTGAGAGATCTCAATACAAATATATTTTTGTTAGAGACCAATTTGTTTATCAACGAAATTATTAGGGACCTATAATACCCTATTTTTACAATTATAAGATATCTGAATCCTAATATTTTTGTCAAGGATCAACTTGTTCATTAACGAAATTATTAGGAACATATAGTATTCTATTTTTATAATTATAAGAGATCTCAATATTAATATTCTTTTATCAAAGATTAATTTGTCTATCAATAAAATTATCAATGATCAATTCAGGTATTTATTCATAAAGATGTAGAGAAACCTTATGATAAAAGGAGAATTAGTTAAACAACACAGCACATTTCAAGCATGAGTTATTTTAATCCCTCACTTTTAAAATGAATCAATTTGGTTCTTCACATTTACAAACGTGAATCAATTTAGTTCCTCTGTTAACATCCATTAAATCACCATAAGACCGGAGTGCTTGGTGGGGATAGAACTCGTCATGAGAGAGACAGAGCTCTATTTCATATTGGGTGAAATCTAATACCTCTCGGTCGAGCTCTGTCTCCCTCAGAATGAGCTCTATCCCCCTCAGAATGAGCTCTATCCCCACGAAGCACTTCGCTTAACTAACTGTAATTTAGCACTTCGCTTAACTAACTGTAATTTAACATAATGACTAAATTTATTCACATTTATAAATGTGATGAATCAAATTAATTTATTTTAAAAGTGATGAATTAAAATGAATTATACATAAAATGTCAAGTATCAAAATAAGCATGAACTCTATTGTTGGACAACGTGAGAAACGAGGCCGGTGCTTCCGAAATGCCAGAGTGTGTGAAGGAAAATACACCTAAATGTTACATAAAAGAGGCCAACCTTTATCGCCACCATACAAATGAGATCATACTACAGCAATAATTTATTGATTTTTCATGTCCACTCCAAGCATCTCCGATTCGACTAGGCGAAGAGCTCGAATGCTACTTTATTCTCGTTGGAATTTTCTTTTCGATAAATGAAATTATCTCTAAATAAAAAAAATTAAGACATATTTCCTGTAAAATTATTTGTTAATTTGAAATAAATACAAATAGTTTTACTTAAGAAATAAATGTACATTAAAAGAATTCATCCTTAAAGTGGATTCAGCAAGTTAAAGGATAAAAAAAGCTTGCAGCATTTTTTAGTTTGAGACAACATCGTTGTGAGATATCATTAGGCAAAAAATGTATTAAAGAGACAAATAAAGTTACGTTTATGCGCGTGATTTCGGAAAAAGGGATTAGTAAAAGTCTAAAACGACATCAGCTTATTTAAATACAAAAATATTGCTGTAGCATTTCCAGAAGACAGAAATGGTGTTCCTTTCATCCTATGTCCCATAATAGTTGAAAGTCATGCTTGAAATAATTTGGATTACATTTGATTTGGTGAAATTTATCCGGTTTCTCTCTATTTGTAAAATTTTCTAAAATATTCATAATTTTATAAAATTATTACACTGTCATTTCCTCCATTGCATGTTAAACAGTGTCACTTGGACAAACAGAGGGAAGTTGAAATAAATTTTATCAGGTATCAAGGGATACTAGTATAATTTGTCTAACTAATTTTTATGGTTGAAGTTGGAATCTTTGTCCCAATGTACACAAAAACATTAGAATTAAGTGATTCAACTTATCTTTAAAGCTAAATTTCAAACCTAATCCTATCCGCTAAATAAACACTAAAGACGAGGACTAACATCGTATGGGAAAGTAACCATGACAATTCCTACATCATAACCACTCTATAGAGAGAAATAAAAATGGTGGGTATCAAACTCTGATTCTAAGGGTATAGTTGGTAGGAGGCAGAAATTAATGTAAATTTTCTATGGTTAAGCTTCATATATAATTTTGCACATAAAACTTAGTCATGAAAAATTTATTCTCATTTTTACCCCCACTCAGTGTGTTTAATTGAAGAGTAAAATTGAGAAAAAATAATTATAGATAAATTATATATGTAAAATTACGCAAGGAACTCATTCATAAAAAAAAATTTCACCCATCACACCCTATAAACAAGAACTAGAGGAATGGAATTCTCTTTTAAAAATATATTAGTAATGTTGTTGGACATGGCTTGGCATAGGTGAGGGCTCCATTGGCATCGATGGGGAAGGAAGCTTGGCACAGTGCCCTAAGACAATGCAATGAGGAGGAGGGAGAAGTCGAAGGAGGAGTAAGCTTCCTTCTTCGTCCCACCTAGGGCATCTCATATAACAAAAACTGCTAGTTTTGTTTGCTTTGTTTATTTTGTTTTGCAGCAGCTACTCTTGCTACTTTTATGAGCTCCAACCCTAAGCTTAGGAGAAAAGTAACAAAGATAATTTGTATATAGAGAGGCGGCTTCTAATGTGATGAGACCAAAAGTGAGACGGGGTTGCTGGAGATAGAGATGACAATTGTGCTAGTAGATTAGACTTCTAAGTCAACCGGACTCTCCCTGGCACCCATTTAAATTGGTACTAACCCGACCCCATTTTACCTAGCGAGTTCTGAGAACAAATAGCTCCACTTCAATCACACAAATCTGATCCCGTACCCTATCCAACCCTGCCGCTACTCAAAGTGTTAACTGTCACAAAACACACTTGGGGGAGGGTGGGGTTGGGGGTGCAGAGATATATTCATTAAACCTGAAGTGACCTAACCTCTTAATGATTTGTCTCAAAATAGAGACTTCTTGCATGATCCTTGTTAAAACCTACCGTAGACCTTAAATCTTCACTATTGAAATTATTATCAACAGTCAACATTATTTGAGATTAAAATTTTCAATTATACAAAGACTACAATAGTCTATTTATATTTTGATATTTTAAAATAAAAAACCTTGTCGCAATTTTACAATCATAATATCAAGCATTTTACCTATTTTACCCTCCCCTCTCTGCTTCCTCTCCAGTCCCCACCATCACCAACACAACACGCTTTCAAGCAAGCCCCCGACTTCGCCTCCTACCTCATCACACACCCTTAGCAAGCTGAACATAACTAACGTGTCTATGCCGTTTATCACGTTACCACCTCTACCATTGATAGCTCACCAAGAAATTAGTAAACAAATGGGTGTCTCACCAGTGGAAGAACCACAGCCTTACAATCAGCGGGGGCGGACACTACTAAACAGAACACCAACCAATACACCTAAGCACGTTTTCTACCATAAAAACTACCGTGGCTCATATATTATATATTAATGGGACTAGATGCAGTATATATGACATACCATCAAACCATCTCAAGAAAAGATTAACCAGGCAAGCGATATAACATACAATGAAAGAAAGTTGCTTATCAATTCATATATGAACTGTGATATGGTGAACAACGTCGCCATGTGTGTACCCATTATGAATATTGAACAGTACAGTAAAGCATTGTCTGATCTAACTAAACATGAGTCTCAAACACACCTGACAAGATGAAAAAACCTAACGGAAATAAATGGATATCTGAGGGATGTCAATGTCATTATCATCATCATCCTCACATGCCACAACAACGTCCAAGTGATGACGGTAGGAAGGGATGTCCACCTTGGCCACTTCCCTTGCTAGATCCACGATTCTTTTGTCCATTCGCTCTTTGTGCCTAGGGAACATGCTATTATAAAGCAGACAACTTCCACATGAAATGCTATAAGCATTCAAGCCTTTTGCCTTCAGCCAGTCAAGAAGTTCCCTGAGAGTAGGATTGTCTCTTAGAATCCACCTGTCCCAAACTGTCCAACTCATGTCCTGATGCTTGATGACCTTTGGTGGAACTGGCTCAGCCATGGAAAAGAGAGGCAATGCTAAGTTGACAAATGTGTTCCGGTAGTCCTCAACTTTGTGCCCTCCATCCAAAACTTTGTACAGCTCCAGGCAGACTAGCCCAGTGGCCAAGGCAGTTGCGGTTGCAATTGCGGGAATGATCCGCCCGGCAATAAACTTAGCCTTGAGCTTGTCAACTTCAGGAATGCTGTAATTCCGTGCCCTCATGTTAGCAAGCCCAGCTATCAGGTCCATATGGTAGTTTGTATCATCATCCTGCAGTTTTACAGAAGAAAGTCGATTTTTTAATGCAGTATATGAAAATAAATTACATTTAAATAAGATGCACAGCAGAGACCATGGCCTCAATGAACCCACAATCCTATTCACAGCAAATACAAACTCAACCCCCACCAATCCAGAATCCTTAATTGTATCCTCAGAACAAAATCCATTTAACAAGACAATAGAAGTGGCTTTATCCAGAATCACGCTAAAAATCCCGTCAGATAAAAAGCCCAATGAGAAAAACAGACCTTCTCAAACTGAACTGGCTTCATCCTGAACCCTGCTGGTAGATTTGCCCGGCACCTCTCTAACTTGACGATTAGATCATTAATAACAGCAGCATCATCTATAGAAGCGGTAGAAAGAGAGGTGGCCTTCTCATCTGTCACTATTTTCGCATCTTTTCTGGGCTGAAAGTCAGGTACTATCACTCTGTCAACAGCTTCTGCCAACTTGGTAGGGTTCTTCACCCAGTCAGGGATTGGGATACCAAAAGTTTCTGCTCTTAGTATAGAAGCTGCCATCACAAACTGGAGATGACCAGGATCAGAGGATGAGAACTGCAGTGGATGAGGAAATCGTTTCGGTGCAGACCAGAAAGGAGCTCCAGTACTGGTTGCAGCATCTTCAGGAAAAGTATAACTTAACTGCTTCACTCGGTTAGCAAAGTAATCTTCAAACCTGTGAATGAAACCCCATGTCTCAATGTAAGGCATGCAGAGAAAACTACTACGCTGTCACAAAAAAGTAAAAGTGAACAAAGACAAGTATATAATATAAATTATCAAATACATACTTTAGCCTAGACCAAGTAATACAATCTTCGAATGTCTCACACTTCTCTTTGTCCAGGCACTCAAGAACACGCTCCAAGTTATCCCTTGCTTGAGCATCACCAGCATTCTTCATTGCATTAGCATATTCACTTGGGTTAGACAAATATGTATTTACTTCGGCAGGTGTTTTCTCAAGCAAACCCTCAAATTCAGATCGAGCCCATGTCAGGCAGTGATCAATGTTGTGTGGAAATGAGTGTACAGTACACATTGGTGCCTGTTTCTCAGGTGGATCTCTTGATGCACCATAATTTTCTGTTAGATGGGGAATGACCATCTGTGTATTGCATTTGGCTCCAAGAGTTCCGGATTCAAGAAGAGGCTTCTGGAAATACAAGCACCTCTGATCGACATACAGTCTCGCATTCACATTGTCTAGGGCATTAATCACCACACTCAAGTTTTCCCAAAATGCATCATGAAACACATTTTCAGTTTCAGGGCCAACTCGATTTTGCAGAGCTTCAATATTCAGATGAGGATTTATGGATGCAGCAGCAGCTGCAGCAACTGTAGACTTAGCCTGGCCAATATTCCAATCACGGAAGAGGAATTGCCTGCTTAGGTTACTCTTCTCTATGACATCATCATCAGTAATTGTCAGCTTCCCCTGACTTCCACAAGAAACTCCCATGAGGGCAAGATTTTTCAAAAATTCACAACCCAATGCACCAGATCCAACAACAAACACTTTAGCATCCTCTAATTTCTTCTGTAACTTGTATCCAAAAACCGAAATCTGGGCATCATAACGACTATTTATGGGTCTAAAATCATTGGGATCCAATGGTTCTGTTGGAAGTGACTCGACAGAGTCAAAGTAGAAATACTGCAAAGGAGGAACGTAAGTTAAAGTTAAAACCACAAAAAACAATATTGTACCTCAGAAAAACAAGCTCACTAAAGAGGAAAATGGGAAAAAAAAATGATAAACAGACAACATTTATTACATTTCCATAAATTAAGCAAGCCATAACAAAAATGCCAATATATCTCAAGACCATTACGCAAGAAGTCCCATCACTCCCCCTCTAAAAACAATGCTAGAATATCAAAGGTTAAAACCAACCGGAGGCTAAAAATATTCATTTGGTCCAGTCAGCACATGCATATACTGAAGGACAGCATCTTCAGAGCTTGCTCACCTATGATAATGCTGCAAGGCAAGCATTACATTCACCTAAGGCACACTACTTGAATTCTACGAGAATAAAAAAAGACTTAAAAAAGGGTACAGAATCCAAGAAACCAAGGAATCGTTGAGATCAAATTTCATTTATGAAAATTGTGTTTGACAAGTGCCTCACTGAACTGATGGAATAAATCATCATTTGTATTTTAGGTTCAAGATCAGATACAAATTTCTTCAATCGAATAAATAATGATCCCTATGCAATTATTTTCCAGGAAATAAAGGATGAAGAACAATAAAATATCAACTGAAGCAGCAGAAACAAAGACTAACTAACTAACTGGAGCAAGCAATCATTTGGAAGAATTTCATATGGGCCCAGTTCACTTGAACACACTATTTTTTTTTTTTTTAAGAAGGGATATAATGATTGATGACAAATAAATACTTTTCACCTGAAAAAGTGGATGAAATTTCCCAGAGCATGCCTTCACAACCTCTTGTCCCACAATTCCACCAAACATAGCAGCCATAGGGTTCAATACTGCCCTAGCACCAAAGGCAAATTGCCGCAGGAGTTTTGCATTCACATCTTCCAACCGTCCATCACCTAAGTTTGCATTTATATTACTAGCAATAGATATAAGTTTCTGAGCATCATCTTCTGAACCAGCAACAGGGAAGCGGCCTAACTCAGAAACAAACTTATCCAACGCCTGGAACGCTAAATGCAGGAGTGGTGGCCGATCAAACTTAGAAAAATCACTCAGGAGAAAATCACCTGGATCCCTGAGTGCTTCCCTTAGTGGCTTAAAGTTCAACACTTTTGGTTGTTTGACCTGTGTGACAATACCACCTTTCTCATAAGTACCATAGTTTGTGGTGTCTTCTTCAAGAGTAAAGGAATATGCTCTAGCATTTTTAATCTTCCTTGGCTTTCCATCATTCAACTCTTTCATTCCATGAACTTCAGAGAATACAACCAAATCTCCATCCTGGAACTCAAGCCTCTCATCATCAACACAAGATACTAGAGCAGGGTTGTCATTACTGATAGACGCGATTATACCAGTATGGGGCTCATTTCCATCAACATCAAAGACGGTGAAGTCAGGCCCAAAATCACAAAATACAGATCCAAAAAGGCCTCTAACTTCAGTTTTAATAAAAGCAATGGGAGGCTGATGACTGTGGCAGTAATCGTTGAATTCAATGGCTGTCTCAAGACTGACTTCAGTGAAAACAACTGCCTACAAAATATTAAATGAACAAATGTAAACATATCCAAATAAGTCATACAAATGGATCCGTGACTGCAAATAAGAAGGAAATTCACACATAAATTACACCATTCATATACAAACATTCACGTTTTGAGTGTTATACCGCTTTAGCAATATACTATTCACAACTACAACTATTACTGAAACAACCCAAAAAATTCAAACTTGCTCTATTCACATGGCTAATGCCATTTCAATTTACTTTGTTACCAATAAAATCAAACAATATAAAGAACATCAGAATTAATTATTGGTGATAAACAGTGAAAGAACTATGTAAGTAGTTGTATCTTGTTATCACTGCTCAATATCACATGACACACAGTACCACTATCAGTATTACCACATAAACATCAAGAATAACATCCATATACCTCATTTTAAGCACAAAAAGTCAAAAAAACCTTCCCTTTAACTTTGAAATTCAGAAGAAAAAGTGTCGTTATCTACATTTTTTCAGCAACAGAAATATTGACTTAATAACATCAGTCAGTATTACAACCCAATTTGCAGCTATTCTACCATTTCAAAATCTATGGATAAAGAAAGTAAAAATCTTCAGATTTAAGCAACAGATTATATATCCAAGAGAACCAAGACCAATATTTAAAATCATAATTCCTCTATGAATGAAAAAGGACCAGTGAATAATTACCAAAGCATGACAGTAAAGTCAAAGCAGACAGTTAAATAATTCATTACAATTAGATGTTAGAAATAAGAACTAAGAACAATTAATGCATAAGAAAGTTTTGTATTAATATAGAAGAAGATATTTTATTTGAAGAGGAAAAAATCCCAAATAAAATCAGCAGTTAAGAAGTAACCATTAAAAATCATAGAATTCCTTTCCAACCAAATACACCAACGCACTGAGGATTGACCCAGAAACTTTGCTAATTTACGAGAGCCAAAACCTCTGTGCTTAGTGAGGAAAAATTGAAGTTTGTAAGGCAAACCCACAGCTCTTCAAAGATATCCAAAACCAGTTCCAAAGAGATCTCAATAAAGGACAAAGCAGAAAGAGACAAAACCCCAAACCAGAATCTAAACCACACATTATACACTCTGAAGCATGGGTATGTGCAAAATGAGAAAGTACCCCTACCTGGTACACGGTGGGTACAGTTAAGCGGGTGGGTACATGTGGGTACACGTGGATACGTACCCATCACCCTCTTTTTTTGGAAAAAAAAAAATGGGTACGTTAAGGTACGGCGGGGTACACATGAGGTACGCGCACCCAGTAGCAAGTACGCCATTTTTTTCCAAAACACAATCGTTTTGGTTTTTTTTTATCTCCTCTCTCTTAAACGCTACAAACACACTGCCCCTTTACAGATGACTGTCGGCCCTAGCCTTTTTCCTCAGCATCACCTCTCCCTTCTCCACTTCTTCATCGCCGGCGACACCACACCACGACGACAAAGCTACAGACAGCGGAACGGAGGTGCCACCCACCTCGCTCGGCACCACCTTGGAGCAGCACAACGACCTACGAAATGCGGTAGCGGCACGGAGCTACGGAACATAAGCAGCGCTACAAGCTAAGGTCTCCGGCCGGCAACTCTCTTCGGCGCAACTCGTAACCTCGATCTAGTGAGGTAGCTCAACGGCAGCTCTCTCCAGTGCAACTGTCAACCTCGATCCAGTGAGGTAGCTCGACGGTGGCTCTCTCCAACGCGACTTTTGACCTCGATCCAATGAGGTAGCAATGGCGGCTCTCTCTCCAATGAGGGAAGGGTGTTTTAACCATTTGTCTTTGTCTCTATTTTTAACATTTGGGGTGTTTTAGCAATACTGTCTTTGCTGCAACCATAGTTATCAAACTCGACCCGGTCATTGACTCGGTCGAGGCCAGTGTAGTCGGAATCATACGAATCGCAATATGATACATGCGATTCAATACAATTCTGAGGCCTAGCGATGCAAATCGGAGGTTGTATCGAAATCAAGCATGAATCGCGACCGTATCGTACGAATCATGAGTTGTATTGTGTTAGGACCCCAAATAACAGTAACCCAAATAACATTATTTTACCATACCCGAAGGTTTATAAGAGAAGGAGAAAAAAGGGAATTGGGGACATGAGGGAAGGTATGTAACCAATTAGGGAAGTGTGGGCTGTAACTAACTTTGCCTAGTTGGCAAAGTTAGTGAAGGAGGAGTGGGGGAAGATGTAATTCCGTTAGAGGAAAGAGAGGGGGAGTATATGGGGAGTGGGGGAATGGCTGAGAGGGCATTCGGACAAGTTGGAAAGAATTAGACATTGGAGAGCACTAGGTCTCTCGAATACCTAGCCTATTACACACTTTTATTTCTGTTCTGCCATTTTCATACACAACACAGCCAAGAGGGAGCATTATCACACTGGTATTGTTCTTTCTCTGAGTTATTCATCTCTGTTTCTGCAATTATCCATTATTCCTGATACCAGTTCTTACATATCGCAGCTATGCGATTTGCATGTCCGCTTGGGTTGCGCGCACAATGGTCAGGTCATGCACGACCCCATTCAGAAAAACGCCCAAATTTTGTTAATTATTTTGCCTTTTTTTTAAATAGAAAAATGGGAGGGAACAGCCGCTTCTGCTTGTCTCTTCACTTTCCATTATTTATTTATTCATAAAACCTCTCTTCTCTCTTCCTTTTCAAACCTTCCATCTGAGTAAGAAACAAAACGTCAAGAACAGAGGTCCCATTCCTAACTTCTGGTCTCCCTTGTGGATGACTTTTCTCCATCTTTGTGGCTGAGCTGGTACTTCTCATCCTTTAATAACTTGTTTTGTTTGGTGCTAATCATTTTATAAAGCTTTATTTTGGATCTTCTTCCCCTATTTCTAAACAAGAAAACAGAGCATGTGCTCTATGTTTCTTCTTGTTTTATAACTTACATTATTACTTATTACAATGACTCTATTATTATATTTATATATTTTGTTCTTTTAGTTTATTTTATTTTTATCTTCTGTTTGTTAATGCCTTTCAAGTTTTGTACAGCTCTTTGCTTCTTCTTTTTTAATTTAGATCTTTTTCTATTTTAAGACTTGGTCTCCATTTCTTTTTCTTTCTCTATGTTCTAACCTTTTAATATTCTATCTCCTTTTTTATTTGTATAATGTTTTAATGTGTTTTAAAAACAAAAAATTCATTTGTTTGTTGTGTTGTGATTTTGTGACCATTATTTTGACATGGTTATGAACTATGACTTGAACCTTGCCTTATTTGAAGTATATATGGTTCAATACTCCAGTTTAAAATCACTTGTTTGACTTTAAAAAGCTAACATATAGTTATTCTTTAAGTTTATTTACATCGAAAATATTTTTGTATGATTTATAATTGTTGATCATGTATCTTACAATTCACGATCCGATTTGATACACGATTCAAAAAATAAGGTTTCCGATACACGATTTGTATCCCGATTTGACAACCATGGTTGAGGCACCGAGTCACTAGGTCACTAGTTCAACCGATGAGTCACTGGTCGAACCAGTTGAACTGGATTTATACAAAAATATATATATAAAAACTTAAATAAAATACAATAAAATGACAACTAATTAACAATTTGACATTTTTTAAGGGGTCCACATACAAAAACAACAATAAATAACATAAATTCCTAGATATTATTCATATTTCATAATCACAAATTACAATTGACAAGTTCAAAACATAATTACACAAGTAAACTCATAAAGTTTTACATCACAAATTCACAAATCATGATAATACAAACAAAGTTACTGCATTTTTTTTATAAATCATATTATAATTTTTTTTTAAGATTTTAATAAAAGACATCATTTAGAAGGAAAAAAAAGAGCAAAAAACAAAAACAAAAAAAACCGACCCGACCCGACCCGGTTCAACCGGCCGAGTCACCGGTTTTGATACAAACCTGGTCGAGTCGAACCAGTTTTGATGCGGGACCAATCCAACTAGTGGCTCGAACCGGTTTCATGACTGGTTTTCCTGTCGAACCGGCCGATACAAGTCAGTTTTTATAACTATGGCTGCAACCATTTGTCTGTCTCTGTTTTACGTTATTTTAAATTTGTAAGTATTGTAGTGTTTCATTTCGGAATGTAACAATGATTCTAACAATTTATGGTTGTTTTATGTTGAAATTACTAATTTTATCATATAAAATTTATGATTTTTTTTCATATTGGCGTACCCCGTACTCATATCCATACCAGGTACGGGTACCGTATCCGGGTAACATAGATTATACACTTATTTGAAGACAAAGTAGTAATTAGTCTACACTTACAAGGCATGCCATGTGTGTTAATCCCATTAACAATAGCGGTCCAAATAAGTTTTACAATAGAAAAAACCAAAAGAATCAAGAGTCTAAGTTCCTTTTTAGGGTTAATGAAAGTACGGATAGTATCAGGTAAAGGAAGAAGAGACTCTCAAATTTCGAATAAAATGGAGGTACTGAGACAGAGGTCATCCTGAAAAAAAAAAAAAAAAAAATCGACAAACAAGGGCATCATGCAAAGAATATAAGCTAAAAACCTGAGAAAAATTATATGAAAAGGGAGCAGCACCAACACCAAATATGTTCCCAAAATTTAATGCGAGATTTGTTAACCAAATGTGAGGACAAGAACTAAAAGAAAGAAAACCCTAGAAAATGAATTTCCAAGGACTATATTACTTGATGCCATAAAGTGTTAGGGTGAAGAGGAAAATGCAAATGCCAGGAGAGAATTCAGGTTACCAATGCCTTATTATTGTACACTAAAATTACCCCATTCCAAGTTTTCTCTGTTAGGAGGAGTTAGGATTTGGAAATAAGTTTTACAACAGAAAACACAAAGAATCAAGAGTCCAAGTTCTTGTATAGGGGTTCTTAAGAATTGAGTAGGCCTAACTCAACCTCACAAGCCAACTCATGGGAGGAGGATTGCCCAAGCTCTTATAAAGGCTATCTAGGCCATGTCCTCAAGCAATGTAGGACTCTACCGCACACCCCCTCAGGCTCAAGACTGGACATCTGGAGCAAGAAGTTTGCAAGACTAACCGGAAATCTGCGAGTGGCTTAATAACAACCTAGGATAGGCTCCAAAACCATCTTAAGAATTGAGTAAACCTAACTCAATCCCCAAAAGCTAACTCATGGGAAAAGGATTGCCCAAGCTCTTATAAAGACTATCTAGGTCATATATCCTTAAGCAATGTAGGACTCTAACAGGGTTAATGGAAAGATTAATAGAATCAATTAAAGGAAAAAGGACTCCAATAGTCCAATTAATTAACCTCTCCATCATTCAAATTTCAAATAAAATGGAAGTACCAAGAGATGTCATCCTGAGAGGGGGAAAAAAAATAACAAGGGCATCATGCAACGAAGCGAAAAAGTGGAGGAAAAGAATACGAAAGGGGAGCAGTACCAACCAAATATCTTCCCAAAATTTAATGCAAGGGTTGTTACCCAAACGTAAGGATAGGAGAGAACTAAAAGAAGGAAAATCCTAGAAAATGAATTTCCAAGAACTATTGTAAGTTATTCTGCTTGCAAATAAGGTGTTCAACTCATTTGGATGCAAACCATACTTTGAATTACATGGCACCATAAAACATCAGGATGTAGAGGAAAATACAATAGTGACTTGGTCACCACTGCCTTAGTACTGGAAACTAAATTGCCAAGGTCCAATCCCCCTCCATTTTTGCTTTAAATTCCCCCAACTAACAAGGTGATCTCTTATAGAATCTCTTCTAGAATTTCCTACCCCCAAGCAAAAGGAATCCCAATGAGTTTTACTATTTTTTTGATCCAGGAAAGATGGAAAGCCAGATAAAATATGGCAGCATAATATGAGGAGTAAACCATAGACTCTCCATTTGCAGTACCCCCCCCCCCCCAAAAAAAAAAAAAGAGAGAGATAATGTTCTCGGTTGTGTAACGGAATAGCACCATAAAAAGAAGGTAGAGGAAGACCAAGGAAAATTATACGGGAAATAATCAAAAGAGATTTAAATGTCAATGGTTTTAACATATATATGATATAGTCTTGTGGCATCGCTTGATCCATGTAGCCGACTGAGTTCTTATTGTTGAATGTTCTCAGTTGTGTAACAAAATAACATTATTCGCTCATGCTCATTATCAATGTTCTCAGTTGTGTAACAAAATAACATTATTCACTCATGAGATCCGTACAAAATAGTAGCACAACTTAAGTTCAAACAGATTACATGAAACAAATAACTATACAAGTTTCACTATTGATGCATGCAAAAGATAAATCCTTTCCCATATTTCTATGGACATTCAAACAAGCAAAAGTGCATACATTATATATAATCACTTCACATGTAGCAGATGTCGATATAAATGCATTTACTGAACTGAGGCTAAAATAAGAGGTGGGGAAAAATAGAAAGCAAGATTGGAGATACCTGGAAATTAGAAAGTTGTTCTTTTGTCAGCTTAGTTGTCAAGCTTTGAACAAGCACTGCATTGTTGAGTTCCTGCAGCTTACTAACAGAAGCTGCTGCCCTGTTCTTACCAATATCATTCTCAGAAAACACAAAATTACTGGACAAATCCCATAACTCCACATTCCCTTCATCGTGCAAGGTCACAGATTTGACACCAGCAAGAATAAGATTTTTCGCTGCATGTAGTAAACTTTATTAGAATTAAAAAAAATGACCAATAACTTCAAAGCTGGCACTATCTGAATCTATATCCCAAAATTAATTTAAAAAACCAAAAATAACAATTAGAACGGTTCAAATTGCATTGGATATTCATAAACTTACTCTATTAATTCATAAGTCTAAATTTTCAATAGAGTGTAAGTGAGGACCTCCACAACACCAAAATTGCCCAAAGATATGAAAGCAATGACTCTATAATCTACTTCATATGTGTACATATAAGTATAACAATAAGTTACCTATATAAAGTTTGTAAGACTGAATATGAACAACTAGTAATCATTTTCAGCAAACTCATTCAGCATGGACAACAGATCACAAGATATGAATTTTGAGTCTCATCACACTGCTTCCATTCATTTTCCAGCCTACACGGTGGATCAGGGAACAAATCACCAAAATCCACCAACACCAATCTCATTAAATAACAAATCAAGGAGCTTCTTCCACTAAGAAAGAACTGAAATGCACAGAAACCACATAAACAAGTCATCACATCAAATCAGGGTCAATTTGGTTACTATTTTCATTTTTCTGTAATTTCTATTTTTAAGGTTTTGTGAAGGAAATAATGAATATAGGAAATGGGAATGAAAAGAAAAAAAAATGATTTTATTGTTTTCACTGTTTTCACAATTTTCTTCACAAAAATCTGAAATCAGAAGACGCATTTGAAAAAAGGGGATACCAAACAGGCCCTTAGCATTTGAGTGAGTGCACGATCAATTTTCCTAGGTCATCACATCGACACATCCTAAAATCCCTGAAGACTTCTAACTACAGCAGCAAGCAAGCATCTGATCATCTAACATTACACTCAACAAACATCAATTCATGGCAAATCAAAATCTAAAAAATTGCAAAAAAAAGATTACCGATCTCCACACCGAGTCCCTGCATCCCGGAAACGAGGACGCTAGACCCAACGAGCTTCCTCATGGTCTCGCGTCCGTACACGGCGAGCTGACGGCTGTGCAGATCCTCGTCAATCTCTGGCGACTTTGAATCCCCCAACGCCATATCCGACACTCCTTCTCCTCCTCCTCCGCCGCTGTTGTTGTTGTCGTTACTTCCGGCGCTGACGCTCCAATCGGTGTCGTCGTTCACCGTCGATTCAGCACCACCACCAGAACGCGAGCAGGCAGCGAAGCAGCCGATCCGGCTCTTCTTGTGAAACGACGCCGCAGTAGCACCACCACCTACGCCGCCGCCGCTGCCGCTGTTGTTACTGCTGCTGCTGTTGTTGGTGATATTGGAATCGGTTCCGACTTCTTCTACAACCACTCCTTCGCTTGGTCTCTTTCTTGGAAGCATATAGTGCAGTAAGCTGCTACATCGGAATCGAAACCGCAACATCCAGATTTTCATCAACACAACACCAACAACAAAAACAAAAACAACAAACAGAAAATAAATCGAGTTAGAAAAATAACGATCCCGAGAGATAAAGAGCGAGATTATTAGCGGCGATGAAGCTAAGAGCCAAAACCCTAATTGGCGCATATTTGATTCGAATGCAAAACGATGAAGCAAAAGTATATAAAAAGATTTTAAAAAAAATGAAGAAAGAGGGAAATGGAAGATGAGAATGGAAATGGAAGGAGTGAAGGAAGGAACGCACCGATTGGAACTTGGGAGAAGGGGAAGAATGGAATCTTGGATTGCACAAAAGTGAGTGAGAGAGAGAGAGAGAATGTGTGGATTGGTTGCGTTGGTTTGGTTCCTGAGGGTTTTGTTTTTAGAATGATGGAGAATGTGGGCTTGATATAAGGGACTGGAGAGGGCATAGAGGGCATAGAGGGCATTTTATGTACTTGTATACGATTGTGAGAGAAGTTTGCCTTGCTAGGGTTTTGAAGGACAGATGGTGGTTTTCTTATCTCTTTGAAGAATTGTTCACTTAATTAATTTGAAGTTGATGACGGTAATTAAGTGTTTTAGAAAGTGATAATTTAAGAATTTTTTATTTACTAATGATATGAGTGGGTTAAACAAATTTTATGCACTTAAAACTTGACTCAGTCATCTCTCAAGTGAATCTAACAAGAGAGACTATTCTCTAGACACCAATCGAGAGACCATTTTTAAAGAATGCTATAATTCTTAGATAATTAGAGCATGTTTGGTTTAAGTTTCTAATTTTCAGTTTTCAAGATTTTATAAAGGAAAAACTGAAAAGTGAATTTTGTAGTTTTCAGAATTTTTTATTTTTCCTTCACAAAATCTAAAAAACTGAAAATGAAAACTAAAAGCTGAAAACTAAAACTAAACAGGCCCTTAGATTTTACAAAGTTTACATATTGAACACACCCCTCTATACATCAACTAAGAGATCATTCTCCAAGATCTACCATTCTCATATCATTAAATTTCCACCTCAATAGTGGTAAACAACAAATATTAGCACATATAGACAAGGCCAAACAATGTGATTATCACTGTACTAACAATCACATGACCGAGGAATGAATCATTCCAAAGAATAGGATAGAACACTTAATTTAATTTGATATGGACATCTCAGCTAGTGTGCTAATTAGAGAAGAAGATTTAGAAGTCAAGAACGAAAACATGATAAAAGGCGAAGAAGAAGTCTAAGTTGAAGCCATCATAAGGAGGAAGAAAGTGGCACTAAGGAAACATATCAAATCAACCTATCAATGAGATAAGATAAGTAATTGACCATATCGCTAGAGGATTTGTAGGAGGAGGAAAAACTATATCAACTTAGAAAAAGTCATCTTTTAACTATCATGTTTGTTGAAGGTGCTGATTTGGTCTATCTTGTATATAATTTGTTATGGGATTCTCTTTGTATATGTTTTTTGGAATAAAATATAGTAAAAGCAAAATACGTTCGCCTATTTACCTTAAAGCGAAGCCACACCTATTCCCCCTTGGGGTAACCCAAATTTGAATAGGGCGTCTATTTCAGAGGCGAATATATAGGTATGAAAGGGTAGCCAGGCGAAAGAAGGGAGGAATTTTTGTATGTGTATGTGCGCGCGCACGCGTGTACGCAGGGCGAGCCGCATAAAGAATCACAAGGAGGATAGAGTAAGGCTGACCAAGTGAGATGACCAAAGATAATGATGATAAGGTAGCCCACTAAACAACCGCCAAAAAGCTTACAGCTGCCTATAGCTATCCAACATAACTAATAAATGCATAACACATAGAGAATAGCCACAGAGTGCGGAGCTTGAAAAGGGATCACTTGCGATTTGACATGATGTAACATAAAAACACAACAATAGGGAATAGGAGGAGCTTCCTTCACACTGAAGCACTCCCTCCTCTCCCCCATAAGCTGGGGCACTACTATATATATGATGAAAAGAAATGGACAAATAAGGGAGCTCTCTTTTCTAGATTTCTTTTCCCAAAACAGTGAGCTCTCTCTGCCTCAGTGAGGTTTCGAGCCCTCTCCCTAAAACAATGTGCATACAATACTTGTGTTGAGAGTAATTTATCTCAAGTAATTCACCCAAACTTACTCAAGTTAGTATCTAGAATTTGGAGAGAAACCCTAAGTGTCAGGGGACCTACTCTCCTCTGGTGAAATTTTTCCAGTCAACCGTGTGTCACTCTGGTTAGTCAATAAGGTTGTTGTATAATCACTCCAACAACCTTTCACTGTTTGATATCAATGTTAGTTGTGTAAGCCATGGCCTTTTGCCACATCGAAAAACATTTTCAATGAATTTCCAACCAATGATAATTTTTTAATGAGTTTCCAATCAGTAACACCATGTACCCCCGATATCATCATTACCTGCTTGTTCCAAATGCGGCAACATCGTCTAGATCTAACCTCACATGCACCATCAAACTCTGCCATACTACTACTTAGGTCCTCTACTACCATCGCACGTGGCGGCATGCCTTGTTGTCTTTCTGGTTGCTGCTTGTAGAATCATGGTCACAGGTAATTTTTGAACCCAAATCCGAGTTAATTCAGTGATTTCATGCATTGTCTCAGTGGTCGCTTCTACCCACTATTTTTACTTCTTTAATTGCCTATTCAAGTTGGTTATGCACAATTCATAATCATTTCTCATCTACAATATATCCTCCAGCAACAAGAAATCCTTTATTGCCACACACATGAATCTATAAAAAAAAATGGGTCAAATTTCCTTTGCCATTTTGAGAACACTTACAATAATGTCAGAGAAGTTGAATGGTATAAGAATTATTTTGACTACCATGTTGTTGTTGATGCCTTGGTTTTAGTTCGAGGACTCTCAAATCATTTGATGAAGAAGGTTGAAGACATTAATGCAACCATATGAGAAGAAGCTTGATAACATGTATATATAGTCTTCTTCCTCCATGGTCTTCATAATGATCTTGAGTATATTCAAAACCAAGTCTAGACAAATCCCAAATCCCTTCAATGGAAGAACTCTTTGATCTTTTGCTATGAGTTCCACCACCACAAACATCACTTACCTTTGATTCTCAAATAGGTTCAGAATCTTTGGGTTTTGTCTTTAACATAATAGAGCACGGAGGATGAGGTCGTGGTCGGGGTGGTAGAGGAGTTTGGGGTCATGACTACCCTCAGTATTCCCATTGCCATAACTTTGAACATATTGGGGATTAGGGTGTTCATACCGATCTTTACCCACTAACCCAGCCTAGCCTAAAGCTTATTGGGTGGGGTTTGGATTTTCAAATTTGACCTAACACACTTTTCAAATCAAGTTCAGATCATACTTTGGGTTGGCTTGACCAACCAAAGTCAAATAAATTTTTTAAGGCATATATGTTTATAATAAATAGCGATAAATTATATGTTGTTATACTTCAATTAATATAATTTAGATAACTTAATATTATGTTTATATTGGAATGATTTGTTTTAAAATATGTATTGCAAATATCTCATTACCGGGTCAGATTTGAGTTAAGTCCAACCTGGTCAAACCTATCCTTTCTACACTCGTACTAAGGATCGGTGTTATTCTTTGATTGATTTCCCGAAGTGATCTACCAATGTCATTCAATCTTAGGCTTTAAGTGCTAAAATGAGGACCAAATTTGGGGTGATCGTCATAATGTCTTGATAGACTGTAAGTATAAGAACTAATTTAGCCCCTGAAATATTTTTTTTTTCGACGTCAAATAGGTCACTTATGGTATGTTTGTGAGTTGAGATTTTGAAGAAGAGGAGATAGAAATGAAGGATTTGTAGTATAACTTTACACTACAAATCCCTCATTCACCTCCTTTCTATCCTAAAACCCCACTCACAAACATCCCCTTAGGGCATGTTTGTGAGTTCGGATTTTGGAAGAAATGGGAGGGGAGAAGATAAATTATAATATAATTTTATATTACAAGTCCTTCCCTCCCATCCCTTCTCCTCCAAAATCTAAACTCACAGTATACCCTTGGGATGTGTTTGCTTGAAGGAAAAAATGGGGTGGAATTTTTCACAGATGAACTCTATGTGTAATTTTAAACATAGAGTTCATTTATGAAAATTTCTATCTCATTTTTATCCTAACCAAACATACCCTTAAAGTTAAAATATGATATTATTTTGGTATGTGAAAGATGCATATAAAATCAAATAGGTCCCTCTCTTTTCAATAAGATATAAGTTTTTCAAGGACCTATTTGAAGTCGAATTTATTTTCCATTAAGGGTATATTTAATTAGGGGTAAAAATGAGGAATAATATTTCATATATAAACTTTATGTATTTTTACACATGAACTTTATCTATGAAAAATTTACCCTAAATTTTACTCTTCAACCAAACATACCCTAAATTTTAGCACATCACCTATTTGATGTCGTATACACATTTAAGATACCAAATTATTTGATTTTAGAAAATAATTCTTTTCATTTTCTTTTTATCAGTTTGTGATCTACTTTTTAGTATTCCATGAAAAGGACAATGAAAACTAGGAAAAAAAAACCAATTTTTCAATTTTCATTTGTAATTTTCACTATTTCCTTCAAAATCCAAAAAAAAATTACAATAAAAAACAGAAATAAAAACTAATAATTATTTTCTAAAGCTAAAGATACCCTTAGAAATAAAATTGATGTTACATGATTTGCGAGACAATTTTGGTAAAATGGATCAGAGCAATCGATCTCTTAGTGCGTGTTTGTTCATGTGTTGGAGATACTGAATGTGGGTTCATCTTCATTGAACATTGTGATAAAGGTGTTTGGGTGTTTTTTGAAATATATTTACAAGTTTATTAATTATTTATTTAAATAAATAATTTGAAACGGCTAGCAACAATCGTTTGTCTTGTAACGTTGTGTTTTCAATTTGCCATGATTTTATTGTGTTCACGTACAGTGATGGCAAAAGATACATCCTTTCATAAAACAATAAATTACAACAATGATTCATGTCATGTAATAAAGGTCACAACCTTTGGATAACAACATGTCTCTTAATTGTGACCATTTGCATCTGATCGTGAACTGTGTATCCAGTCAATAATCAACTATAAATAATCTCCATTATTGAACAAGTTTCACACTTTTACTTTGTGTATTATGTGAGTTCAAGAGTTCTTTAAAAAGTTAAAGAGTGAGAGAATTTCTTGTTATTGCTAGACAAGAAATTCATATAGAGGTTTCATTGTATCCTGGGGGAGTATCGTCATCAATAGAGTTGGGTAAGCGAACCAAATTTAAACGGGCCGGACCGAACCGGTCCGCTTTATAAACGGACTGGCAGTTTTCCTGGTCCGGGCTCGGTCCGCAAAAGCCCACAAGTCCGCGGACCGGTTCGCAATTTTGGCCCAATAGGGAGCTCGCGCACCAAATCGCAGACCAGCCCGCCGACTGGTCCGCGGACCAGTTTTTTCTTTCCTTTTCATATTTTTTTCACTTTTTTTAGCACTTTATATTATATATTTATATAATTATATTTATACTATATATTTTACCTTACAAAATATATATACACATTTTTTTTGACAAAATTCAATTTAAATTTTAAACAAATAACAATATTAATTACTAAATACTACAAATATTAAAATTCAATTGTTAATTTTTTCAAAATAACATACAAGTTACAAATTAATCAAATATGCATAACTCATCCAATCATAAAAAATATTGAAACTACTAAACAATATAAATTAACAACTCCTAACTATCAAACACCAAATATAAGCAAATTAAATACCAAAACTTGTAAAATAAACCAACTCACCAAAACACAAGTCTTAAGTCTTAACACATCAAATTAAATTATTACAAAGTCCACCAAGCACATAAATAAAGTTCATCCATAAAAATACAAATAAAAATATAATGTCCTTACAAAGTCCAAAGTCCATTCATAAAAAAGGAAAAATAAAGAACACAAATGTTTCAAAAGTCCACTTAAAGTTTAAAACTATTGCAAATCATTATTTTCTATTCCATTGAAACTCCACTATTAGGTGCTTTTGAATTAGTGTCTTCTTCATCTGAACTTGAATCTCCTTCTTGCTCTACAACTCACAACACAAACAATACAAAACAATTACCATAACATTTATTCAAAATATTACAATAGGGAAAAAACAAGAATTGAAAATATATTATTTACCTTGCACATCAAAGCCAAACAACCAATTTCTAGTACATATCAAAGCTTGCACATTTTTGGAAAGAAGAGAACTTCTATACTTGTTGAGAACACGAGAACCAATACTAAATGCAGATTCATATGCCACAGTTGTTATAGGAATGCTCAAAATATCACAAGCCATTAGTGCTAAATCTGGAAATCGATGTCTATTGTCCTTCCAATAATGCAATACATCAAGATTTTGATGAGATTGAAATTCCATTTTTTGCTCATCCAAATAAATATCCAATTGTGACTTTCCAACTTCAGTAACATTTTGATTCTCATATTCAATAAACTCCTATATCATTTTCAAATTATAACAACAATTAGAATTCTAATAAGCAAACATAAAAATGAAAATATAATAAGTAGAAAATAAAAACTTACATCTATATCAATCCACGGTGAAATTGATGAACCTCCAACAACATTTCCACTTGTTGCTTAATTAGCATAAGGCTGTCTACTTTGAACTTGAGAATTATTCAACTCTATAGAAGACATTTGCACATACTCATTAAAAAGAGTAGTCAATTTATCTTTCACAAAGCTCAACCTTTCTTGACAAGCTATTGGGTCAAAACCAAGCTTTCGGTAGCAAAACTCCAAAAATGTGAACTTCATACGAGGATAAAGAACAAATCAAAGTACAAGCACAATACTGTAATCACTCCAATATTTGTCAAACTTCACTTTCATCTTAGAAGCCATATCCCTAATGACTGCATCCTCATTACTCACATTTTGAGTAAGCAAACATTCAATCCTCCACACTTGTTTGAAATACAAATTTGATATTGGATAAGATGATCCAGAAATCAAGTTAGTAATCACATAAAAAGGATGCAAAAATTCACACATTTTTCCAGCTCTTATCCATTATTCATCAGAAGGGCAATGCTTATAGTTTGGTTCATTCAAAGCATATTGCCAAAAGGAATGCCGATATGGAAGTGCACTCTCAAGCATAAGAAAAGTGGAGTTCCACCTAGTAGATACATCTAAATGCAAGCCTACACTAGCACCACCATATTTTTTTACAATTTCATTGAAAGCATTTATTCTTGCCTCTGATCCCTTGACAAACTTGATGTTCTCTCTAATTTTGTGTAAAGCAGCACTAGTAGCTTTCAAACCCTCTTGAACAATTAAGTTTAAAATATGAGCACAACATCGGATGTGAAAAAACTCACCACCACATAGCAAACTATTAGGCATATCACGAAGCCTATCTTTCAACACTTCTTGCATATTGTCATTAGAGCTAGCATTGTCCAAAGTTAATGAAAAAACTTTTCCATCAATACCCCACTTGTAACGCCCTGATTTTCTGTTAGAGTGAAAATGACCAAAATGCCCCTAAGGTCATTTTCAGCCCGGAATTCGAGGAAAGCCGATCCGGCAGTACTCGAAGGGCAAACTCAATGTTAGAAGAGGATTAGTTGGCTTGTATATCTTTCCGAGATCGAAAATCTCATTTTTCGAGTTTTCGGGACAAAATGACCAAAACACCCCTGTAGTGTTTTACCTGTTTGCAAGTACCGGATGAACCCGAAACTTCTCCAGATGGTTTTAAAAGGTGTTTTTATATAGTCTGTGACTTTAGTTTTGGTCCCGGAAGTCCCGGGCGAAATTAGTACAAAATTACGATTTTACCCCTAGTTTCGTGTTTTTACGCTTAATCGCGTAATTAAGCAAACCTAAGCAATATTAGGCTCTAATCGAAGGTTAATTAATTTCCATGATTAATCTTGAGTCAAAATAAGTTATTAAAGTTGATTAGAACCTAAGAATGCTTAATTACAACTTGAAATCTTATTTTAAATTCAAGATTCCTAGTCATGGAATCTTGAATAGTATTTTCTCTTTCCAATTCCTTAAATCACGAAAATTTGTCTACCTTGTTTGCTCATAAATGAATTTTAAACTCTCTAAATGTGTATGAGCACTCCTTAACCTTGTCATAAAACTCTTAAACCTCATTCTTAGTTATCTAAATTTATGTTTAATGATTCCTAACCTTGTACCTAAACTAATACGCATCTAAACCTATCATTAGCACCCAATTACATAAACAATTTTCCTCCTCCCTTGGCTGTCCCCAATCTGGCCGAAACATACCCTCTCATTTTCCATCACATGCTCAAATTTTTACACTCAAAGAACCATGCTTCCACCTCACCATAAACCATACTTTGTCATACAAACATCATGCTTTCATCCATGCTTCATATGACCACTTCTAGAAGACTTTTTCTCTCATTTTGTGTGGCTCAAATTCAGCCAGCCCTCCTTGCTTCTAGAAGAGATATTTCATTTCAAATTTAAAAGAAATTTCACTCCAAATCACCTTACTTGATGTCATGCTTTGCATCATAACTTCAATGCCTCAAACCATGCTTGAATGACAAGTTGTAAGAGATATTTTTCTCTTTCTTCCCTCCCAAAAGCTACGACCAGCACCTCCTCCCTTTGGGCTCTCATTTGTTTTCATTTTCTATAAATACCTTGCTTACTTGAGCTTGCAAACACTTTATATCATTTGCTAAGTTTCAAGTTTTCTAAGCTTTCTTTGAGTTCCTTGTTTTCTCTCAAGTTTCAAGAGAGTTTTCCTTTTCTCTTCATCTTCATCCCATCATCATCTCATAACCTCTAAACACCACCTCACAACCTTGAATCATCATCAAATCTCTCAAACACTTAACCTCAAACACAAGCTCACCAAGAACACATCTCCTTCCTTTCTTTCTCTCAAGGCCGAAGCCACATCTCCACTTTAGGGAGAGTTACTCTTCTTATTTCCATCCTCAAGATCAAGCTTTTTTCTTCACATTTGGTAGGGAGTTGCTTTCAAACTTTGTTCTTACTCAAAAATGTGTTTTCTCTAGTTTTCTCTTGGTTTCTTTTTAAGCTTTTCTTTGTATTTCCTTTTCTTTTCATTTCGGCCTCAAGGCCTTGATTTTGAGCATGATAGCTTGATAATGAGAGTTTCTAAATGATGACCTTGTATTCATCTCAAAGGAACCTCTAAAGCTTGAGTTTTGTTCTTGATCTAGTAAATTTTTTGTTTTTCTTTCCTTTTTTTGTTCTCTATGATTTTGGCCCCCATAGTTTTCTTCAAAGGTTTTGTTAAAATTTTTAAAGTATCTCTATTTCTATTTTATGTCATGAAAAAATGTTGTTTTGATTCTTACTCTCTTAAAGGTTTACTTTCCTTTAAAAGCTTGTTTCTTTGGGCTTGATAATGATGTTCAAGAACCACATAATTTCTTTGAGAACTTAGTTCAAGGACTCTAAAGCTCTCTTTGTGATGAGATAAGTGTTGGGTTGTATCTCTAAAATCTTGTAAGAGCTCTAGGTGAGATTAAAATGAATATTGTATTCATATTTATGTTTATGCCTTGCACATCATATTTACTTTTCTTGCTACCACTAAGTACCAAGATAATGAATGAACTTGCATTATCATATTTATATTTCAAGGTTTGCATTATCATGTTTATATTTCAAGTCCACACTTAAATATCAAAGATAATAATAAGTTGCATCTCATGTTTATTTTATGCTCTCACTTTATTTTCTAAGGAAAGCTAAAACAAGTGCATAAGCATGTCTATTTTTATGTCATCACTTAAGAGAACCTAGAGCTCAAAGACTTGCCCATTACTACCTTAACAAAGGCTTGAAAAATATATGTTCTTTAGCTTCTTGATTTCGGCCCTAAGAGGTTTCATTTGTTACAAGTACTAAAATCTATGTTTTGTAATTTTTCTAAGCTTATATGAATTCAAGAAATATCTAGAGCAAAGTTTTATGATTTTATAACCTCTTGAGATAAGTTTGATTTAGCTACTGCCCTCATAAATATTTTGATGATTTTAGATGTTAAAAATGTTTACAAATGAGTTTTGAAAGTCTTGAAAAGGTTCCAAGAGAAACTAATATTTTATGTGCTTTAGAAATTGTGTTTGATGCCTTTAAATGGAGATGTTTGTTTCGGTTCTGCCTTGCTATGTTTGGCCCCTGTATGTGCTGTTTTAATGAGGATAAAATGCTTATGTTTGAGTATAATTAATGTTAAAAGTCATATGTGAAAGATTAGAGAAGTTAGTAACTAGAAAAGAATTAATTTAAGAGTTTTAGATCCCTTAATGTTTGAATTTTCTGGATTCTATCCTGCAAGGTTTAGAATTGATAATTATGGTTTTAAATTAGTTTAAATGTGTAGAAATGACTCATAAATGGTTTAGGACTTGATCTTGATGCCTTAGGAGCAAACTGGACTTAGAAAGGGTCATTGTTGTGACTCCTAAGTACCCGTAAAGTTAGAATTTTAGATTCCACATTCTTGAGGATTAAAGATGTTTGTAATCATACTACTGAGTGAGGAATACTTAGTTATGAGCCTATAGCTATCCGAGAGCTTAAGTTGTGATGATTTATAACTTAGATTGTGAGTTAAGGACCATAAGGGTCAAAGCATAAGACATTAAAAGATCTTTTATTGCCTTGTGTTTGATAATGCAAGTATGATATGTTGATATGGATGATGTGATGATATATGAGTTATGATGACGTGATCTTTTTATGTTGATGCTATGATGATGTGTGAATGCATGTGCTAGGGTGAAACCGTTTATATGACTTTAGAAATTAATTATGAAATGTGAAATTAAATGTGTAAGTACATGCATTATGAGCTGATATGGCATACTATGATGAAGTGCATAAATTTATGAGCATGATATACGTATTGCATGAGGTTCCATGATGATAGTTGAGGGCATGTGTTCATGATGCATTCTTGCATAACACATAGAGATGCATTTCTCCTACCTCGGTAAGGAGATAACAAAACCGTGAGGGTATGGTAGATGCAGTCTGCCAGAGCGGACAAATTTACTGTGCATTAGATGCCGTAGATGCGTTTCGAAGAAGGAAATAACGCTAACCCGCACTCTGGGAGTCGATGTATTAGGTGATCCTTAAGTCCCTAACCCGCACTCAAGGAGTCGGTGTATTAGGTGACCCTTACGCCCCTAACCTGTACTTTAGTAGTCGGGATTCTATCTCATGATTCGTGTATTCAGATAATGAGTTGGAAACTAGTGATGTGTTACCCCCTCTATTATTCCCCATGTTAAATCTAGTGAGGACTAGTTAGGATTGAGCTCATTCCTAGGCGATTAGGTGAGACGGAGTTTGGGGATCATGATAAAATTCGCCGAGGCAGTATGTCGGTTGGATTTAGGTGACCATGTTTAAGAGGGTGGTCTTTGAGAAAAAGAACTTAAGAGTTCAAGCATGAGAAAGAGATATGATGTCTTAAAGTCACACAATTATGAGAAAAAAAAGAGTTTTATATGCCACTTATATGTTAATGTTTATCTTGATGTTATGTTCTATCGACTGTTTGCATAAAGTATTATCATGCATTCATCCAATATATGTTGTATTCATATCATTAAGATCCATACTAAAAGACACCCACTTCGGATAAATAGATTTGAGAAGTTTAAAAGTAAACCTTATGCATGACCACCTTTTCATAATTAAAATCGAAGTGGCTGGGGACGATGATGATGACACGTGTGTTAGAGTCGGAAATCCCTATTGAGAATCTTGAATAAGTTTCTCATCCCTCTCTCTTTTTTCTTCCGTGTCGTCTCCAGACGAAGATGATGGTGTATCTCGTGACCTCTACTAAGGTGTGGGCGTAGGGCATGCGCTACGAGTTGGATCAGTGGGATGGAACGGAAGCGCGGAGATGCCGTTTTAGATTTATATTCCTATAGATGTGTATTTTTTTTATGTGACAATAGGACTATGATAGTCGTAAATTATGTATCTATGATAATATGTTTATGATGTGATGTAATGAACAATGTTTGTGTTTTGTGACCATGAATGATATGATATCCCTTTTCTATATGTTAGTCTCTGTTACGTCATACGCGGCTCTCACTTTGATTTTATGTTTCAAAAATAAATTTACCCGTATTTTCGCTAAGTATTTTTATAAAAGAATGAGACTAAGAAGTAATAACCTAATGATTAACCTAATGTGTTCTAGAGTATTGGGTTAAAAATTAGGATGTTACACCACTCTTGCAAAAAATTTAACACAACCTTAGATAATTCACGTCCAGTGTAAGGAGGAGGCATATGAGAGAAATTAAGAATTTTGCTATTAAGCTTCCAATTCTCATCAACAAAATGAGCTGTCAATGTGATATAGCCCTCAGTTGTACAAGAAGTCCAAACATCAGAAGTCAAGCATACCCTACTTGGAATGTGAGACAACACTTCCTTCAACTTCTTCTTCTCACTATCATACATATTAATCACATCCAAAGTTACCATACGCCTAGAGTAAACCTTGGCTTCAGGATTTAGATAGTTCAACAACTCCCTAACCCTCATATATTCAACAAAATTAAATGGAAGATCATGCTCTATGATACACATAGCAACCATGTCACGCACAAGTTTGTTATCAACCTTTCTAGATCTTAGTTTTCCATCTTGATCAAGTATTAATTTTCCAACATCACTATCTGGAAACCTAGATATTTTCTCACATTTATTCAAATGACACAACAATGTTGAAGTTCCATACCTAGAACCACAACAAACATATGCATTCCCACAAACTTTGCATTTTGCTCTCTCTTTCCATCCTCACCAACCCCAATTTTATCAAAATGTTGCCAAACACTAGATCTATAAGTAACATTTCTAGCTCTCTTATTTGGATTGGTTGCTTAAGAGTCAATAGGGAGTGAAGACTGACTATCATCACCCATAGCACTATCACTACTAACACCAACAGCAACATGTTGATTATAATTTGTGAGACTTGCTTCAGCAGTAGAAGAACCCCCAGTTGACTTTGATACATTCATATTTAGCTTTCAATCTAAATCACACAAGACAATCATAATAAAAATATTTTAAATTAAACTCTTAAACCACACACAATGATAAATAATAAAGTACAAAGGCAAATTTCAAGTAAAATCAAACCAAAGCATAAGATACTAATGATAAATAACAAAGTACAAAGGCAAATTATTGATGGCGGATTGAATAAAAGTGTTATGCACGATCACTACTAATTTTCTATGCTCTTGAATATCACACAGGTTGCGTTATGGTACACAATTTAAATTAATAAAGAACCAAACTGAATAAATTAATTTGGACATCGTTAGTTACAAACTCACTAATCATTTCATAACCACTTATAAGCGTATGTGAAACCATTTTTGAGAAGGTGGTTTCTATGGTATCCATTAAAAAATAAGGGGTTTCACACTCTTTCAAGATGAATCAATAAATTTTTTAAATGTGTTCAATTTATTAGCTTACCTAAACGCTTAGATATTACTACTTTTAGTTTTATGTTTGGACCCACAATATTTATATTTAATTAAAAACTTACCCCATTTCAATTCTTATTTCAATTACTGAAAATTTTACCCCATATTCTAAAGCCTAAATTCTAATTCTTCTCTCCTAATTCCACGAACCTTTATTTTTAATTTTTCCCAGATCACCGTCGTCCAACCACACTATCAGTCTATCACTAGTGCGGCCTAAACCATGAATCTGTCTTTCCTATTGTAGTTTTGTCAGAAATTGAAGGAAATAAGTTATGTTTGGTATTTCTTCAACCCTATGGTCACAACTCACAAGCAATGAAGCAATGACAACTTTCGTATCATCAAAATATTAAAACTGATTAGTGATCACACTTTTTTTTTTAGTGGAATATTTCAGTTCGAATCTCTCAAACCTTACCTGGTGCAGAAGTGCGAGAAGAGCCGCGAGCAGAGGTAGCGAGAGAGACGCGAGTAGGCGGCGAGCAGAGGCGTGAGCAAGCAGCGAGCACAGGCTGCGTGTTGGAGGCCGCAAGGAGGCCATGAGCTGGAGGCTTGATTCCGCGAGTAGCCACCGCGAGAATGCGTGATTCCACGAGTTGGAGGCCGAGAGCTGGAGGCATGATTCCACGAGCAGCCGCCGCGAGGATGCATGATTTCGCGAGCTAGAGGCCGCGAGCTGGAGGCCAGCGGAGGAATGGATGAAGAAGAGAGATGGATTGATGGCCACCGCTTAGAGGTTAGAGAGTATCAGAAATTGAGAAATTAGAATAGTATAACCCTAGTTTTTTATTCATGCTTTAGGAAGAGAGAATACCTAATGGGTAATGGGTAATGGACTAATGGGCAGCGGCAGTGGGCTTTACAGCCTTTACTACTAGTGGGCTTTAGTGATTCACTATAAGTCTATAATACAACCTTCAATGTTTTTGTTTTGGGCTAGACTAAAGGCTATAAACTATAATATTTTAATTTTTATGCGGGTTGACGGGTTGGTCCGCGGACCCCACGGGTCAGGTCCGTTTAGCCCGTGGGCTTTGCGGAGCGGACCAGAAAAGTTCACGGGTTGGCAGGTTAAAAATTTTCTGGTCCATTTTCATGCGGGTTGCGAGTTAAACGTGTTGGTCTGCGTGCCGTGGTCCATATACCCAGCTCTAGTTATCAACCCATAGCAACTACGTGTGGGGGCGAATATCTCTCTAAAGATAGCGATTGATTTCGTGCCTTGAAACCACAATATTCAAGTTCTTGTGTATCATCTTCTACACTATATACTTAACAATTTTAGAGAGATATTTTTTTTTAAGATGACTCAAGATCAAAATAACACTTTCAAGGTCATGAATCAAGAGTTTGTCAAACTAGATTGATTCAATGGGACAAACTTCAACCGATAGAAGGACAAAATGATGTTTCTTCTTTCGGTGCTAAATCTTACTTATGTGCTTGATCCAAATGCAACACCAATTCTCAATGTTATTGAAGATGCAACCAATGAAGAGAAGGAAAATGTTGCCCAATTGAAGAAAAAGCGCGATGAGGACACCTTTGCATGTCGAGGACACATTCTCAACACTTTGTCATATAGACTTTATAATCTTTATATGTCAATTCAATTGCCATTGGAGATTTGGAAGTCTTTAGAAGAAAAATACAATAATGAGCAACAAGGTACAGATAAATTTATCATGTTGAAGTATTTTGAGTTTAGTATGGTTGATAATGTGCCTATCATGGATCAAGTTCATGAGTTACAAATCCTTGTAAGTAGACTTCGTGATCTAAAAGTAATGGTCCCTGAATCATTACGAGTTGGAGCAATTATTGCAAAATTGCCTTCGTCTTGGAATGATTATAGGAAGAAACTCTTACATCTTGGAGAAGACTTCTTTGTTGAAAGATTACTAAGGCATTTATGTATAGAAAAGGAAACTCGAAAATGTGATGTTGTGTATCTTTCTCAAAATTCTAAAGCGAACCATGTTGGAGAAGTGAATGCCAATAAAGGCAAAAGAAAGAAATCTTTTGTGGATGCCAAGCAAGATAAAAAGAGACAAAGAGAATGCTACCATTGCCACAAGAAAGGGCATTATATCAAGGATTACCGACTTCTGAAAAAGAGTAACAACTCAAAAGAAGCGTCAAGCTCGAAGGCTAACTTAGTGGAAGAAAAGGACTTGGTTGCTATGGTAACCGAGGAAGTTCAATGCATGCATATTAGTATGATTACAGAACTTAACATGGCAACTGTTCATGTTTGCAATGATTGCAATCAATTCAAGATATATGAAGATGTGAACAACCGAGAGGTGTTAATGGGAAATGACAATTCAGCCAAAGTGTGCGGTCAAGGAACAGTAGAATTGAACTTTACATCGGGAAATAAGTTAAACTTGGTTAATGTACTCCATGTTCTAGATATAAGAAAGAATTTAGTCTCTGCTAGTCTCTTATGTAAAAGAGGATTCAAAATTATGATGGAATCCGATAAGGTTATCTTGCTTAAGAATGATATGTATGTAGGAAAAGGATATTATACTCAAGGCATGTTCAAATTTAGCATTAATGATATAGTGAATGATTCTCTGTATGTTGTTAATTCTTGTGATTTATGGCATAGTAGACTAGCACATTTAAATTACAAGTCAATTGAATATATGCAAAAACATAATTATATTGATCTTAGTAATAAGGATTTTAATAAGAAATGCGAAATTTGCATACAATCCAAAATTGTTAAGACGCCATATCCTAAAGTTAAAAGGAATACACATTACTAGAACTAATACATAGTGATATTTGTGAATTAAATGGAAATATTACTAGAGGAGGAAAAAGGTACTTTATAACTTTTATTGATGATTGTTCTAGATTCACTTATGTGTATTTGATAAGAAATAAAGATGAAGCATTTGAAATGTTTAAGAAATATAAAATGGAAGTAGAAAATGTGCATAATAAGAAAATAAACGTTCTTCGTAATGATAGAGGTGGAGAATATTTTTCTAGTGAATTTGATAATTTTTCTGAATTACAAGGTATTGTGCATGAATATTCTGCTCCATATACTCCGTAACAAAACGGTTTAGCGAAGAGAAAGAACCGTACCCTAGTGGATATGGTTAATTCAATGCTACTAAATGCTAAGGTATCTTACAATTTATGGGGTGAGACATTATTGACGGCATGCCATATTCATAACAAGATACCGTTAAGAAACAGAAAGGTTTCTCCATATGAAATATGGAAAGGAAGAAAACCAAACTTAAAATATTTAAAAGTGTAGGGGTGTTTAGCCTTTTATCATGTTCCTGATCAAAAGAGAACTAAATTGGGGCCATGAGCCATAAAAGGCATCTTCATAGGATATGCTCAAAATTCTAAAGCATATAGAATTTTGGACTCAGTGTCCAATATAGTTGTTGAATCAAGGGAGGTGGAATTTATTGAAAATAAATTCATTGGTGATACGACCCCCAATTTGGAATATTCCCAAAAGGATACAGAAGTTTCCCAAGAAACAATTATAAATCAAGGCAATAAAAGTCTAAGTGACAATGAATTAGTTGAACCGAGAATGAGCCAAAGAATGAGAAAAGAGAAAGACTTGGGTCCAAACTTTATTTCCTCTCAGGCTTTAACCTTTTTGGTTGAAGGAACTAGGGATTCTGTGATAAACAAGATCCCCATTATTCTAAGTGTAGAGGGTGATCCTCAAACGTTTAAGGAGGCAATGGCCTCTAGAGATTCTGCCTTTTGGAAAGAAGCAACAGATGACGAGATGAACTCAATATTTTCTAATAATACTTGGGTCTTAGTTGATTTGCCTCAAGGATCAAAGCCTATAGGATGTAAGTGGGTATTTAGAAGAAAATATGATATAGATGGTTCACTACAAACCTTCAAAGCAAGGTTGGTAGTGAAAGGGTTTAAACAAAAGGAAGGTCTAGACTATTTTGATACCTACGCACCTGTGGCAAGAATGACTTCCATTAGGACTCTTATAGCATTAGCATCCATTTACAAGCTTCATGTGCATCAAATGGATGTTAAAACAACATTTCTTAATTGAGATCTTAATGAAGAAATTTATATGGAACAACCGGAAGGCTATGTGCTACCTGGAAATGAAAAGAAAGTTTGTAAACTTGTTAAGTCTTTATATGGGTTAAAACAGGCGTCTAAACAATGGCATGAGAAGTTTGATTATGCGGTGTTATCAAATGACTTCTTACATAATAATGCAGATAGATGTATATACTCCAAATTTACTAAGGACTATGGAGTAATAATCTGTCTGTATGTAGATGATATGCTAATTTTTGGGACAAATTTAGAAGAAATTCGTCAAACAAAGGAGTATCTAACTTCTAAGTTCAAGATGAAGGATTTGAATGAAGTATATACAATACTAGGCATAAAGGTGCTTAAACATGAAATTAACTTTGTTTTAAGTCAATCTCATTACATCAAAAGGATATTGGAAAAGTTTGAGCATCTTGAAATTAAAGAGTCCAATACACCCTATGATCCTAATTTTAAATTAGAAGAAAACATAAGGAGACCTATAGCACAATTAGAATATGCAAGTGCTATCGGAAGTTTAATGTATGCAATGCATTGCACCAGACCAAATATAGCTTTTGCTGTGTGCAAGCTATCAAGATTTACAGGAAAACCAAGTAGTCAACATTGGAAAACTATAACAAGAATTCTTGGTTATCTCAAGAAAACTATAAACTTGGGATTACATTACAGTAATTATCCTACTATATTAGAAGGCTATTCTGACGCTAGTTGGATTACGAATCTAAGTGATAACAAATCCACTTCAGGATGGATTTTCACCATAGGTGATGGAGCAATAAGTTGGGCCCCAAAGAAACAAACATGTATTTCACATTGTACTATAGAGGCAGAGTTTATAGCTTTATCAGCCGCTGGTAAAGAAGTGGAATGGCTTAGAAATTTGTTATATGATTTAGAGTTGTGGCCACAACCAATGACTGCCATTTCGATCTTCTGTGATAGTGAATCAACCATGTCTCGTGCACATAACAAGATTTATAATGGAAAGTCTAGACATATAAGCTTGCGACATGAATATGTGAGGCAATTAATAGGAGATGGTATAATTACTATCATATATGTGAAATCCCAAGGGAATTTAGCAGATCCATTAACTAAAGGTTTGTCAAGGGATAAGGTTAAAGAGACTACTGCTAAAATGGGATTAAAACCTATAATTATTAAATAATGGGAACCCAACCTTATTCTAGTAGAACACTAGTTTCAAGGTTTAATGGGTAACAACAAATTATTTAACAATTAGAGCACTAAGATATAGCATTTAGTGCTATATATATATATATATATATATAAATATATATATATATATATATAAATATAATTAGGAGGGTGAGTTAAAACTCTTAATGGATTGATAATATTAATTTATCAAAGGATTCCACCTATGTGAATATAGGAGTGGTGCCGCTTTGGTCGAGAATTTTAGAGGTTTTATTCTCGTAAATATTCATGAAACCAAGATGAGCATAAGGCCATAAAAGTGCTTAAAATTAACAAATTCTTGAACTTGATAGGAAATACAAATTATGTGTGTGAATTTTCGGTACTAACATAGAGAGTATAGGTTTAATCAATTAAACACCTATTACTTTGTTAGAACATTTAAAGTTTACACTAAAGGAATATTTAATCCTTGTGATATATTCTTTATGCATAAATTTGTATAATTTTTAAACTTGTAAAATAGTGGGGGATTGAAATATATTTACAAGTTTATTAATTATTTATTTAAATAAATAATTTGAAACGGCTAGCAATAACCGTTTGTATTGTAACGTTGTGTTTTCAATTTGCCATGGCTTTGTTGTGTTTCATGTACAGTGATGGCAAAAGATACATCTTTTCATAAAACAATAAATTACAACAATGATTCATGTCATGTAATGAAAGGTCACAACCTTTGGATAACAATATGTTTCATGCCATGTAATAAAAGGTCACAGCCTTTGGATAACAACATGTCTCTTAATTGTGACCATTTGCATTTGATCATGAACTTTGTATCCAGTCAATAATCAACTATAAATAATCCCCATTATTGAACAAGTTTCACATTTTTACTTTGTGTATTATGTGAGTTCAAGAATTCTTTAAAAAGTTCAAGAGTGAGGGAATTTCTTTTTATTGCTAGACAAGAAATTCATATAGAGGTTTCATTCTATCCTAGGGGAGTATCGTCATCAACCCATAGCAACTACGTGTGAGGGCGAATATCTCTCTAAAGATAGCGATTGATTTCATGCCTTGAAACCACAATATTCAAGTTCTTGTGTATCATCTTCTACATTATATACTTAACATTTTTTAGGTAACTAATTTTCACCATAATTTTTATATCCAAACCCAGTTTGAGGAGAAGCAACATTTTGTTGCTTTTGCCTTCAACATTTCCCCGTTGAACATTCATGATACCAATAAATTCTTATTTTTTCTTCCACTCTTCATTGTTACTTTTTAAAATTTAATCACCTCTTTTTGATAATATTAAAAATATAATATAAAACTTATGTCTTTTTTTGTAACTAAACATTTAAAAGCGATTTTAATTTTGATGATCCAAACAACGTTCATTCTCACTTTTAAGATAAGCGTATTCGAGCATAAATTCAGTAAACACCTACTCACTTTTGATCAAAATCAATTATGAGGGAATTAAGTTGGCCCAAACTTCCATTTGTAAACTATACTCCAAACACACACCAACAGGGGTTGCGTTGATAACCAAACAGTGCTTCAGTGTTGTGAACTAGTGATACAATCATATGAACAAGATGGAATCACCTTCCTTCCTTCAGTTTCTGGTGGAATTTATTCTTCCTTTGTCCTTTCCAATTTTTTTCACCTTATCGCATTGCGTGGACAAATGACTAGCCGATATCACTACCAATCTTGTAGAATAAATGTTCAATTTACTCCATGAAATTTTTTGCATCAATCTTTTGATCTCTAAAGTTTAGAAATTAATTTTTTAGTTACAAAAATTATAAAATGTGAGTTATATTAGTCTTTATGTTATTTTCATTATTGTGCTTTCACCTTTTTGTTAATCTTTTATGTTAATTAACATATAAGTGATATGCTAACATTCTGCTTGGCATTTGCCAATTATATTTGCATGATGATAAAATAATTGAGAACAATAAGATGCATTTTATATATAAGTAATATTTTTAATGTATTTAACATTTATTAACAATTTGACTATATTATTCAACAATGTCACCTCTAAAGTAAAGTAGGATATCAATTACCATTAGTATGTCATTTAACAAGATATGTTCACAAAAAGATGATGACATATTAATAATGAAATAAGGGAGTAACTTGGTTCACAAGGTACAATTTACAATGTCACTATGTTAGGGTAAAAAAATAAAAATTAACTTATAAATTTTAGAAATTAAAATATCTTACACCTATAATTTTAGGAACAAAGATTTGCATTTACTCAGCATTGTGACATTCCTCATTGGAGCAACCTAACCAAGGTATTGCCTCTGATAGTTTGGACCGTTATAGATGCCCACTAACGCATTTCACTATGATAGTATTTTCCTATTCAAAAGTCACAAGTGCGTACCATTGGATTAAGATTCGATATTTTTGTGTACTCAATGCTAAACTCTGGAGGCACTTCTACCCAGATTTAGGATTACAAATTTTCATGATATCCAAACAATCATTACGAATAATGCTAAATGACAATTGCCATATCCTGGGGTGTGATTGAATGGTAAGAACTTATTTACCCTTAACCAAATGTCAAAGGTTCGATTCTTAGTTTTGCATATGGAGCAGCCTTAAATCTTCGGGCCAGCTGTCACGACCCACCTACGGAGTGTGACTGGCACGTGAGGATTTGGGTCCCCACGGAAGCCTCTGGTAACGTAACTGACTAATAAGCATAAATAATCTAAATTTATTCAAAATATCTCAAGTTCAACTAAAACTTCAATAATATGAAATTGTTCTCAAAACATAAATTCTGAACATAAATTTGCATAAAATCCATATTCTATGCCAAAGCCAAACATAACAAAACAATTAACAGAAATTCTGAAAATATATCATGCATGTCCGGGGATCCTGCCTACACAATTTATTGGAGCACTACTAGACTGACATAATTGACAATAAGCTCCACTCCAAAGCAAAGCTCACCAAGTAAGCTGTAGCACAACTACTGAGGATCCTGTGGGTACAAGCCGAAATCAGTATTTGTATCATGGGAAAGGAAAGAGAGGGGTGAGTTCATCAAAACTCAGTGAGCGAGCCTCCATTCACAACCCACACGGGACAATAACAAAATACATAACATATACATGCAACTGATGTGAAATATATTACATATATAATTACATATAAATTAACTGAATCTATGGCAATAACTAGTAGAGAAACATGAATTATTCTATACATAATTATCTAAGCTGAATAGCTAAATCTAAGCCAATGGCTAATCTGATGGGCACCTAACTAAGTCCCATAAATGGACACCTCACTAGGTTCCTTATTGTGGGTGAGCTAGTCCTCTAGCGGACCACTTGATACCAAGGTTAACGATCAATCCTGCCCAGTAGATTGCTAACTCGACTGATCACATTTCTCACTAATTAATATAAAATTATTTGTTCATAAACCAAATAAATATAAAAGCTCTGAATTCATATAATTCTAACAATTTGACTGTAGCATAACTGAGATTCTAAAATCATGCCCAAGGGATCACCAGCTTGTAGACATAGTGATTTCAGTAATTAATATAATATGTATCTGACAATTGTTATGAATTATACTTTATTCAATACTTTCAATAAATCATATCTAATATTCTAAAATCTTCATAGGAAACACATAGATCCTAAAACATGATAATTAATATATCTCATGTAAACATTAAACTAAGGTCTCACAATTTCATAAACTAGGAAAAAGATATTCTATAACACGCAAGGTATCAATTATGGTCCCATGTGTTTTGCTAAAATGATTAATTTTCATGATAACTGTAAAAGTAATAATATTTCTAAAATGTATATAATTATAACAATATATTCTCTTGACATAAATCATTCTAAAATTTCATAAATAATTTATATAATATGGAAAAATATTAATAATGACCAAAAGTATGATCATGAGCTTAAACCCACTCACGATTGGTGTAGTCGTGGAGTGTGCTTCTACTAATAACTTTACTCTGAAGTATTGGAATGGTACAAATAACCAATCTCACAGATTAAAAGAAAGGAGCATCACAACGTCCCAAGAGAGGATTAGCTAGGCTCACTGAAGCTCGGTCATGAAGATCCTGAGCTTGATAAGAGATGAGTTTGGCCAAGAAGAGGTTTGGTTTAGAGAAGGTGTAAGCAAAACTTAGCAAAATGAAACTAAACATTTCTTACACATACACACTCCTATACTCATATATTTATACACAAATATAATAATCATGAATAATATTAGTGCTATTTGTCTACACTTAATAATAATAATAAATATTAATAATGCTTACTACACTTAGTAATTATAATGTTAAATAATAATAATGCTAACTACACTTAGTAATTATAATGTTAAATAATAATAATGGTAGGTGCACTTAATAATAATAATGCTAATGCTAGCTACACTTAGTAATAATAATGTTAAATAATAATAATGCTAGCTACACTTAATAATAATAATGGTAATGCTAGCTACACTTAGTAATATTAATTATTATTAATATTAGTGGCATATATCTAGACTTAATAATAGTAATAACTAATATTAATGCTAACCACACTTAGTTATTATAATGTTAAATAATATTAGTGTTAGGTGCACTTGATAATAATAATAAATAATAATAATAATAATAATAATAATTCATAATAATTATAATTTCTTTATTTGGGATATCACACCAGCTATCCCACCCTTTGAGGTGCTTGCAAGTGAGTAAAGGAATTAGTCACCATACTTAACGGTGGATACCTGGCCATGCAAAAAAAAAAAATGATAGTTGCCATACAAAGTTTTCTTAGGTTTCTATAAGGACATACCATAAACTTGAACATGAATAATCGGTTATGACGATGGATAATGAGTTGTTTCTTTATATCCATTTTCGCTGCTTGATGAAGATAGTTTGGTTCATGTCAATGAATTTTAACAAGTTCCTTTATCAAGAAAACGTTTTAGCATTTCTTTTACAGTATTTTAAAATTAGAAAATAGAGTCAATATAAAGTGATAGTTTGCAATTGTTATTAAAAAAAAAAAGCAATAAATTAATATTCTTTGAAATCAAACAAACATGAACAAATGTTATTAAGGTTCGTTTGGATAAATAACTTATTTAAATAACTTATTTAAATACTTATCAACTTATGTCAAAATAACTTTTGGAGAGTAGCTTAGGAATAAGCTATTTTTATATTCAAATATGTAGTTACATAAGTATTTGTTTTGAGTGTTTTAAAAAACCAATATTAAAAAGTCAAATAGAACAAAAAGTCAAGAATGTAATCTTTGACTTTTAAAAAGAGAAAGAAAAAGACAAACCATAATCCCAATGAGCCCGGATCTTACATCAAACAAATAAACAAATTTAATGTGATACTCAGCTACGAAACACTCATTTTTTTTTACTAGACTACTCTTAGCATAATAGTGAAAATTGCAATTTTTTTCGGTCCAAAGCATTGCAATCTTATAATTCTTCAATTCCAGCTCTCCCTCCTCCCTCCAAAAACCGGGGTTGGGGGGGGAGATGGGTCACACTAGCTCTGCCGTTGTCGAACCCGGGTGCGCTATCAACTGAAGCAACTGCTTTGTCAATTAATCCACGCCTCAATGGAAACACCTTTGAAAAAAAGGTTGCGCCACACAACTGGCCCAAGCATCATAAAAATGCAGCAGTTTACCTACAGAAAGAAAGAAAGAAATAAGCCCAATCAAATCTACAGTTCAGTCCAGCATTTCAGCATAAAGATCCGGCAGGTCAAGCCCGAAACTTCTTACGGGAAAAAAATTTCTCTTTTTTCTCGAACATCTTTACATATTAAAAAAAGTTATTCAAAACAATAAAAATTAAACAATGACTTACAAAGGAGTGGGAACTCTTTGTGAGTTTAAATTCTTGAAACATCTTTACATATTAAAAAAACCATTAAAAAAATAAATAAATAATAACTTACAAAGGATAGGAACCTTTAAGGATATTTTTGTGAGTTCAAATTTTAGAAAGAAGAAGAAAAGACATTCAAAATCCAAATTCATAAACATAGCTTATTGTCTTGCTATGTTCACTAACATAGTAACATTTGCTCATGATAATCTTATAAGACTAAATGATTGGTTGTATCCTCATGTAACGTTATTCATTTGTTTTGTAATGTTTCATTTTTTTTAATCAGGGTATACTTTTGTAATGTCAAAAAATATCAATATATAAATTTTATAATAAGAAACCACAATAGTCAGATATATATATATATATATATATATATATATATATATATATATATATATATATATATATATGAGAAACATAAAATTGTAAAGAATGTTTTGTCCCTTAACACAAATTCTGGTTCTGGTTCCTACCATGACTCCATTATCCTTCAACTTCCCATTGTTCTCAATATGACGACCATGGCAGTAGTTGAGGCCTCTAATGCAATGACTATATCCCTTGTCTTAAATAACAAAAAATAGGGGCGTAGATTTAAATCCGTTAAATAATAATATGAAACTGGAAAATATTACTTTAACACTCAAATGGATATAGACACCCATCATATTGTGAGAGAAATGATGGAGAGAGATGAGGTTGCGATAAGAAAGTAAATAGTGGGTCTTACATGTTTTATGAGTAGGGCATTTTAGTGTTTAAAATGAATGAATATTGGAATATCATTGATGATATGAAATCACTTGTCCCATCCCCTCCCCCGCTGCACGACCAAAAAAATAAAAGAGCATGGGAGCAGATAGGTGTGAAAAAGTCTTTGAGCCGGCAAAAGAAAACACATCACTTCTCAGCTGAAAAGTTTGGATCTGAGGTAAAAATGGGGCCAACGGTGCTTAACATATTTCACCATTGAAGAAACATAGAATCCAATGGGACCCTTTTTATGATCCCCTTAGGATAGCCACGAAACCAAAACGAAGGAAACCCAACACATGACCCTTGGCAAGCCGACTAAAACGCCTTTTCTGTTGGTTTTTCTATTCCACACAAAATTTAGTTTTTCACAGGATAATCCTTCCCTAAGTACCACTTAAATCACCCCAATATGTATAGCATTGTAATTTTTTCCATCATCAAGGCTGTATCATAAAAGGGAAAATAAAAAGGGATTTAATTTCTAGGCATAGTGCGAAAATTTTTCATATAGTTATTCACTCTTATATTGTCATATAAGCCATAATAGTTGCCTCCACTAATTGAAAAATTATGCAAATGAGATATTTTGATTGGATGACAATTTTACATTGTCAATTTATCAAAGTTAAACTAAAGAAAATGAGTGTATATTGATTATGACAAAGGCATTGTTTTTTTTATAAAGAGATGGTACAACATTGCAAACAAGTTGAAAATTTACATCTTCATTAATGCTATATAAGCATATGGGGGTTCATGGTTATCCACATGAACCATATGGACTTGCTGTCATGTGCTATCAACAGATTAAGGTTTCACAAAGGTCTGTATATATAGCAAGTTTTACTTTTACCTATTGATGTTGTTCGGGCGCAGCAACAATGATAAAATCTCAGAGAGCTGAGGGCGTTTTGAAGGGGTGTTGTTCCAGCACTTTATCATTAGTGATTTTAGTGTTTGTGGACAGTCCTTGGGGATGTCAGGTCTAAGGCCACAAGCAGCAATACCTACTGCTGCCTGAACAGGTGAGAATGCAGAATAGGCTGCTTCACCAGTTACCATCTCCCAAATTACCATACCAAAACTATAAACATTGCTCATCCATGTCTCTGTGACACTCTCAGGGTCTCCAGCAATTATCTGTTTTCAATAGATAAAAATAGATAAAAAAAGTTAGCACGGGCACTAGTAATTAATGTCATATTGATTTTTCTTTTAAACATAAAAATGGATGCTTAAAAAACACCAAAAGAGTATTTGCTATCTCACACACATTCACACAGACACGCACACAAAAAGGAGAAATGAGTAATAATCTTCACAAGCTATCAACCAGAGAGAGGTGCAACAAGTTTTCACTTTCAAGCGAACAACTACTCACTGTCACTGAAGCTTTTTTCCCTTCATTTTCAGAATGTTACAAGAAAAAAAAATTACTTATCAGATCTTAGGTATGTTGTAGCAAACTATCAAACCTACAATATATAATCTTACTAGCCAGTTTTAATTTTTCAAAGAGATCACATATTGCACCCAAAAAAGGAGTCTAGTCACACATATTAGTACACATCTGTTGTTAGAACATTATGACATTGTAAGATTCATGTGCAAACCCCACCTAATCAAACAAGATATAGTTGTTGTTGTATTAGTATCTGGGGGCGGATTGTCATTTTTCACCTACCCACATGTGAATCGGTGTTTGTAAGTAAGGTGTAGCAATACCCTGAGGAGATTTCTAATACATCATCATGTAAACCAATTTCTTTCTTCAAAAAGACTTATTCAGTGGTTATTTCATACTTTTACGTAAAAATCTTGACTTGTATATTTCTATTTCGTTCTACCTTTTCTCTTGGAATAAATCAAATGTCTTTGTTGGTTAGTTTTCATATGTTCTTTTCCGCCTGCACACGAGCTATGAGGGCTTTCTAAGTAGCTTTATCAATAGGACAAAATAACTAGAATACTGGCACAAAGATCATGTCAAAGCATTAAGACATGAGGGCTCCATTGTGGAATTGATTCTGGTATAATTGGCAATACACACTCATTTGGCTAATGACATGCACGAGTGCTTAAATAAAGATACACCCTAATAAGTGAAAGCCAAAAACAATTATTAAGACATGTTAGGCATGCTCAAACAATGATGCTAGGACAAGTGACATAAAGTTTCTTTTGAATGTAGGCTATTTCAGCATTGCCTCAAATACAATGGATCTAGACAACATTCTTTAAAACAACAAAGCTCACAAAAGTTGCTCTAAATTGCTCTCTAGTTGAACATGTAGTGTGTCATTTTCATGTGCTTGTAGATGGCCCATCAAGAGCAGACAGAAAAGGTAAAAGAGCTAAACTGGAATTTGTCATCGAACCAATGTATATGAGGACAAACAAATAGAACAAGGGAGAAAAAAAGAGAAAAAAGGGGGGAGGGGAAGAGAATTCAGATAACAATTTAGACATCACTGTTGCTGAAAATTTATTTATAACAAACTACAAAGCACAGACAAAAATTAACCAGGAATCAATAAGAACATATCTGCCATTCTTCTTTGAACTCATGCAGAATATAAACGGTAAAGTTCTAAAGCCCTTAATGTCAACAAGTTAGCTAAATAAGCATCACAGGCAGAAAATCTTTTTTCCTTTCACTGTTGGTAGAATTATTGTTATTTTTAATCAGTGTCAAAGTCATGTGATTTGTCTGACCAAATCAGTAAAGGGTACATATAAATTTGGTTAAGGATACATATAGCTTGGCATTAGTAGTTTTTTTCTCTCACTATTTTCAGAAACAGACCATTACGCGTCAAAAGCTTTTCTAGAGCAGCAGGTTAAAAGCCAAAAGCAGATACCCACCCATTACATCTTACCTTAAAAGCCATGTGGGTTAAGATTAGGTGTCTAGGTGTCAAACTGTTGAGAAAGAGGGATCCTATTCTTTAAAGGGATGGATACCATACCAATGTGAAAGCCTATTCTATAATTTTTTATTCCCTTTCAGAAAAAACACTGGAGAAGATTGCGGACTATGTATGGCAAATGCAATGCAGAATTTACATAGGACTATGGAACATATTTCGTGTGACACAATTTTCCATAATTGCAACAATTATTTTACTAACTTGAAAAATGAGTGTAATTGAATAAGGGGTACAAACCTCAGGAGCTAGCCAACGATAACCATCAGTTTCATACTCCATTGCTTCTCCAACACTCTTGCAGGCAGTGACTATACCCATATCTCCTAAGCAAGCATTGCCATGCCTATCCAATAGAATCCTCTGTGTATTAAGGTCTCTATATGCAACACCATGGTCATTCATAAACTTGATCCCCTCAGCTACATCAACTGCAATCCTCACAATATCCTTAGCTTGAAGCTTTTTGTTCTTCAACATCAAGTCATGAACAGAACCACCTTCCATGAACTTAGTCACCACACACAACCCATGATTGTCATCCACACATATACCACAGAACTGAAGAATGCTTCTGTGGCCACAAGTCATCAGTTCCAGCAGGTCTTTCCTGAGCTCAAACTCATAAGAGTTCCCTTTGTCACACCCTTTAAGCTTCTCAATCCCAACCCTTTTCCCATTGTAGACCCCCTTATAGGAATTTGGTCCAATCTGATCCAAAAACTCAACACTATCCGAATTCAACAACCATTTGTCGATCCCATCCCCACCTGACTTTATGGTCTGCCACTCATCCACTGACACAACGAAAGATGAACCAGGCAAAGGAACCTGAAGCTGAATCTTTTGGCTTGAATTCTCAAACTCCCTAACATAGTCACCACCATCCTCTTGAATCTCACCAAACCCTCTACCCTTGGAGATCTCTTCCTGGCACCCACAGAGCCCGAATGGAAGCTTCACAGAACTGGTTTTGGGCTTCTTCATTGCAAATCTTAGAGCAGTTTCAACCCTGGTCCTTACCAGTTTCTCTTGCCCTTGCTGAAGAACAAGGAGAACAACCCCTAGTGTGAAACCTTTCTTCTCAAAGATCTGAACCTTTTTGCAGGAAATGGATGAACTGTCCAATGCATTGGACATTGCAGGAAATGAGATCGGAGAGTTGCAAGCAAAGGTGAGCTTTAACGTTGGCCCTTTAACTTCTTCACCAACATCACCATCACCATCACCATCACCACGCTCCTCTTGAATCAGAATCGCGGGATGGTCATTCATCGATGCTTGCTCCATCAGCTTGATGTGAAGAAACACATCCTTCATATCGAATTCAGCCTGTGCATAGCTGTGCAAACAACAACAAAAAATGAGCAAAACATAAATAAATAAATAAATAAGTCCACAAAATCAGAAAAATATAAAACACCCACGACCCATTTTTGTTTAAGTTCCCAAGTTCTGAAGTGAAGTTGAGAGTGTTCTAACATTGAAGCAAGCACAACCCAAAAAAGTAGAGAAAAGGGGGGGGGGGGTGGGGAAGGGTGCTAAAAACAAGGGAAAAAAGAAAGAAAGAAAGAAGAAACACCCATTTTCCATTTTTGCGCACTCGAAGCTCCCAAATTGTTTAAAAAAAAAAAAGTGAATTTGAGCGGTTTGTAGCATTGAAGCTAGCAGAATCCCAAAAAATTTATCAAAACAAAATTTAAAATTAAAATAAAAAAGTGAAAAAATGAAAAGTAATAAGCACCCATTTCTTCGTTTTGATAACTCGAAGTTCCCAAGTTGAAAAAAAAAAAAAAAGAAAAGGAAAACTTGAGACGGTTGTAGCACTGGAACAACCAAAGACCCATCACAGAAACAAAAGGCTCCGATTCAGATCAAGCAAATGGGGTTCTGAGATTCAAAGAACAGATCGAAACTTTAGCATTGGATTCCATTTCTCGTGTGATGGGGTCCTAACCTTAGGGGCAACGAATCAAAGTGCCTGCGAATATTAGACATGAGCTTCTCCGGAAGCTGGCTTCCAGGGTAAAGCTGGGTGAGGTTGCGTACGACGCAGCCCCACACAACTTTCCGTGAACCCTCAACCTTCGAAGAAGAAGAAGAAGAAGAAGAAAGAGGGTCTCGAGTATTATTAGCGCTGTTGTCTTGGAGGTTGAGTGTGCTCTTGAGTGAAGCAATGGCTTCAGAAACGTTTCGTGTCAGCTTCTGAAGCTTCTTGTGGACGAGGGAGTTTGAAGAGGAGGAAGAGGAAGATTCCTTGGAGTTTGAAGAGGAGGAGGAGGAGGAGGGGGGATCCAGTGCGGTGAGGCCTTCGGATCTATGATGGGAGCGCATGAGGACCTGCTCCACCATGTCGTCGTCGGTGGTGGTGGTGGCGCGGCTGGACCAGCACTCCAATGCTGCAGCCATTTGGTAACGATTAATGCGATGTGTTACGTGTGATGTGAGATTTGGTTTGGTCTGGTCTGGTCTTAGAGAATAAGATCAAGTTAGAAGAGAGGATAAGGGAGTGTGAGGCTGGGGAGTAGCAGGGTGGTAATGATGATGATCATGGTTTCTGGGGGTTTGGGGGATTTGGGTGTGTGAGTCGTGTGAAGAGTGAGGGTGGTGACGGGTGGGGAGCGAGGGTGGTAGTTTCACTGGCTTATTTGTTTTGGGGTGGCTGCTGCTGGCTGGCAATAAATGTTGTGTAATGAATGATATTGTAGCCGCCGGATATTTTCATGTCACTGTTTTACACTTTTATTTCCATGGCTATTTTGGTGCATTACATAAAAGTTTAATAATATAGTGTAAGGAAATTTTTATTGTATAAATTTCCATATTATTTACTGTTTAGTGTATCACATCATGGATGACAAACTACCTTGTAGGCGGCGATCAGCAAGTGGTGGGCAAAAGCCGGTGAATGGCTAGCAGCAGTGGTAGCGGGCCGGCGATGACCGATCAGGGTGGGGAGAAATATTGACGTAAATAAGTAAACTATGATTAATTTGGGATTGAGCAGTAAAAATAATATTATCAAATTGAATTTGGGTGTGTGAGTAGTGTGATTATATAGTTATAGAATAAAAATAGTTTAATCATACAACATTATACTGTCATATGCAACACCAAACATATAATAATATAGTGTAAGGAATTTTTTATTATATAAGTTTATATCTTATCAATTGTTTAGTGTATCACATGATGGACTACAAACGAGCTTGTAGGCGGAGACCAACAAGTGGTGGGCAACAATCGGTGAATGGCTAGCAGCGGCGGTAGCGAGGGGGCGGTGATTGATCAGGGTGGGGACAAGCATTAACATAGATAAGTAAACTATGGTTAATTTGGGATTGACAAGTAAAAATAATATTATTAAATTGAATTTGGGCGTGTGAGTAGTTTGATTATATAATTATAGAATAAAAATGGTTTAATCGTACAAAATTATACTGTCATATGCAACACCAAACATGTGATAAAAATGAATATTATAGTATAAGCTAATATAACCGGGTCTCATCTTATGTACCAAACGGGGCCTATATGCATTCTTGTTTTGGGGGTAAAAATGAAATTGAAATTTTCATAAATAAATTTTATATGTAGAATAATATATAAAATTTATCTATGCAATTTTTACCCTTATTTTTCAATGCCAAACTAAATACAATCTAAATATTCTTTTCTTTTGAAATATATCAAACAATGCACTGGTCTATTAGCATTTAAAAGTTGCATATTAGTCATCACAATTTTTTTAAAAAAGGACGAATAAGTATTATCGTACAAGTCTGTACAATTAAAAAAAAACATTAAGTGTGTGTTTGGGTGGAATATTTCCAAAATATAAGAAAATTCAAAATATTAGAAAATTAAAATCTTTCAATTAAATTCTTTTCAATGTTTAAATATTTTGTTTGGACAGATAATTATATTTCCTTCATTTATAAAATATTTTCTTTGGGTGAAGTAATTACATTAACTTGATTTTAACATATTTTATTTGAAAAAAATAAGGTAATTTTTTTAGAAATAATTTTTTTAATTAATAATCAAAATTCAATCAATCTAAAATCAATTATAATGAATTTATATTTCATAAATTATCTTAAATTTTATTCACAACATATTTTAAATTTGAATTATAAAATTTAGTTGTTATATAAATTAAATAGAATGATACGTAAATATAACATCATATAATATAAATTGAGTATTAAAAAATGTAAAAAATGAATTAAAAATAATATTAAACAAAAATCTCATAAATATAAAGAAATTGTAATGGAATATAATAAAAGTGAAACTTATCAAAGTCAGAAAAGCATATATTTTCAAAAATGAAATGAAACCTATAATTGCTCTATCCTTCCAAAAATTATATTTCCCCCTATAATTGCTCTATCTGAACACACACTAAATAAAACTGTATGGAGGGGCCAATATGTTCACTTTTTGAATTGTAAATGGTCAATTTGAGACTTTCAAATCTTGAAGGACTAATTTATTTCGTAATATATTTTTGAGGAATCAAAATGAGATTTTTTTCTTTTTTAAATATTGCACATGAACTTAAACTCAATGAATTAAGGAAAGATTATCAAAATATGTTTATAAAATATTTTATGCATCTTATTGTAATATTTAAAATTATTCACTTTGTTTTCTATTTTATACAAAACTTTAAAAATAAAAATTGCAAGATTATGAAAAGTTAAGAATGGTGCAAATGAGAAATTAAAAATATAGAAGATCAAAATTAAATAAACAATATTAATTAAAATACAGATTTAATTTATTTTATTTGGTTCTCTTTTTCCTTCCCCTTATCCTCCCTTGTTCCCCACTTTCCTTTATCAAATAAATTCCTCAATACATACCACTTGGATTTCCTTCATGATACATGCTTTTGAGAAGAAAAAAAATTCTTGTTTAGACTCTAGGCAAAGATCTCTCACTCATTCCCTAACATCTATCCAACATGAATGTGCCTCTATTACACCATTACACTATAAATGCTACAACAGAAAGAGTAGTAACTTCACTCTCTAGTATACCCTCCACCCAAACCACCTATCATTAGAGAATCCATCCCTAGCCTTCCTCTTTAAAGTTGCCCAATGACTCTTAGGTTTTGTTTTTTGTTTTTGTTTTTAACTTTTTAAAGCTCAAACCCAGCAGTAGGGGAGCTGTTGTCTGATATACAATCTCAACAAGAGACCAGCAACAAATAAGATTGATATCATACTCATTTTGGAACATCAGATAAGAGAAATTTTTAAATACTTTCGTAATAACATAAAATACAATTGAATTACAAACTCATGATCTGTGATATAATATAGAAATTTTTCTGTGTTTCATTTAAAAAAAGTAAATACTAAAATTAGTCTCTTGAACTATATGTATAACACATCAAGTTAGTTATTTAAAAAAAATAGATATTAATGAATTCATATAGTGTTTAAAATGAATATCAATTTAATTTTGTCATTTTAGTTTTTAAACTAATTAAATTTTATATTGTAAAAAATTAAGTTGATATAAAAAATATTAAAGAATATTTTAATATCACATATATTTGTTACCAAAGAAACAAAAATATATCACATATATATTTATAGGGAATACTATTTTTTTTTCTTATCTTTAAAATATTTCTACCCATCTTTAAATATTATCACGACTAAGAGTTATTCTTAATAATTAATTTTTTTAGTTTTAAAAATTTATCTCTTCTTAAGATTATAGTGTATTTATCAGTGCACGCACTCAATTTTTATCAATATGATTAAATATTTATAAAAATAGTATTTGCTATGAAAAATAACTACCATCACTTTATGTGGCAGGCCATCCTATCTATTCAAAAGTATGAACAGAATATTTCACGCTGGCCTCATTGTTTATGTGATTAGGTAGTGATGAATCTCCTAGGAGCCAAATTTCATATCTAATATACATGTATGAGGAAGAGGAATAAAGGTTATCCAAATCCATCGAAACAGGGCATGCTGAGTGGTGGCAATGCACTGATTACAGTGGAGGGGGGCAATGGCATAATCATGATAGGTGGTCACATTGGTGATTGAATGAAATCAATGGAAGAAATGATGGTCATGTGGTATGGCCAAAGGGGGAAAAGTAGGGCCAAATGGCTTTGATTGGATGCTAAAGGTGTTGGTGCCTGGTCTGCCATGTGACCCACATTATGCTGAAATCAATCAATTATAGGCTTATATAAGGCGTTAATTGGGGAAATCATTTTTTTTTCTCATTTACAAAAGTTTAATGTTTGGATGCGCCTTTGGAACTCTAAAATAGGGGTGTGCAAGAGATAAGTTTAATAAAATTTGAATCCGTTTCAATTTATAAATTGAGCCAATTTTTAAAATTTGAACCTGATGACGCGATTATATCCTGAGTCGTACTGGGTCAACTCAATATTTAAAAAATATACAAAAATTTAGATATTATATATAATAAAATTATAAAATTTTACAAGTAAGAAATAAAAATTTACATATATTTTAAGATATAGGTTTCAAAATAAACCATATCAATATAGAAATAACATCAAGTTATATAAAATATATTAATTAAACTTTAGAATCTAATAAATTTTCACAAATTATTATAAAAATATATATCTCTTAAAGAATTATTTGACTTTAGACCGGATCGGGCCAACCCGATATATGACCCAAACTCAATTCAAAAAATATATTGGGTCAAATTTTAAAATCTAAACTCGATTTCGAATCAAGTCGAATTGACAAGATGGAAATGTACCCTACAATACCGTTGAAACTTGCTAGGATTGATTTCGCTCGTAGGAAAGGATGTTGGGTTTTTTTATTTATTTATTTTTGTTTCAAAATCAATTCTTCTTCAAATCCACGTTGAACGAGAAGTATTTATTGCTTCTGAGTTCAACACTTTCACGATGAGAAATTTATAAAGGTAATTTCCTATTTTATCCTTTAATTAGATACACAGGTCAAATCAAAAAGGAAAAATAAACATGAATCATCCATACATACTTTTGTACTTTTTTTTATACAAAAAATTTAAATTAGGAGAAAGCTCGTCCCCATATAAGGTCAAACTACCAACTTCGATGAGGGTTTACAGTAAAATTACAGATCACCTACCAACGTGTTACCTGGAATTGAACCCAAGTTCTGGCATGCAGGAGTAAAGGGTCTGACCAATTGAATTACCCCGCGTTGGCACTTTTGTTCTTATTTAACTAAAGGTGATCTTATTAATATTATTCAAATAATATTATTTAATCAAATTCCCTTTTTTAAAAATACAAATTTTCAACCATAAATCATTTTATCTTTTCATATTTTTTTAATTATATTATATTAATTATAAATAGTTTTTATTCATATTTATTGCTTAACAATCAATGAGTATATGGTATCTAATAATTGTGTTTAGTATATGTATTTTATTGTTAATTATGAAAACATTTTATTTAAATTTTTATTTTTTTAAAAAAATAATTTTTAACATTTAAAAAATGGTAAAATATCATATCATTTATGGTAATTGTACATCTAAAAGTGATTTTTTTAATACTGTTCAAACAAGATTTTCAATCAAAATCACTTTTCAATTAAAGGTATCAAAATATAAACCACTTCATTTCAAAATCAATTCTAACTAAATCAATTCTACAAATGCAGATCCAAACACACTGAGTGAAAAGAGAAAAACTCGACTCTAATATAAATTTAGGATACAACTTGCACACTTAAAAAAATATATTTATAGATCACATATTAACCAAAAAAAAATAAAAATGACAAAATACCGGTATGTACAATTAAAAAAACATTGTTAAAAGCAGCGGAAAAAAATTGTGAAATGTGACAAATTGATTTTTCTATACAAGTAATAATTACAAAAAACATTGTGAAAGGTGAAAAAGCTAGAGATGCTTTTAAATTTTAGAAGATTAATTTGTCCCTTCAATATTAATCAATGATGAATTTGAGATTTTATTCAATTTTTGAGGTTTGTTTCAACTAAACATTTTAAATTTGATAGGCTAATTCAATTTATAGTTTAAACTGATAATATAAAATTCTTTATACTATTAGTCACTGAACAGTTGACAAATCATCTATTATGTGAAGCTTTTTAAAATTTGAGTTAGAGTTAATTATGAAACAATTCTGTGCAATTTTCCATTGACTGACAATGCAAAATTTTCATTGAACTCGCTTCTTTATTTATTTATTTATTTTTGGTTATTGCATCTTTATTTATTTATTAAGTGATGTTCTATTCTATGACATTACTCTGGGCCAATAACTCACAACCCAACCCAATATCCAATACTAACTACTCAGGCAAGCAAGACCCTTTAACCAAAAATATATTGGTAAGCAAACCTTTGTGAATAAGGCATACAAAAAAGTGGTGATCTACAGTCTTGTAATGTTACATGATTAAATATCTATATAATTTTTTTTCACATATTGGCACATTGTATCAGAATTAAATTAATAAAAAATGATTTTTGTATTCGTTCGACTTTATAAAATCTTCCGACAAATAATTATTATAGTTATCTTTTTAACAATTATAATCGGTTTTAACCATCCCAATTAATATGACAATTCCAAATAAATAATTCATGTAATAGAAAGAAATAAAAAGTTGTAACTTTTAATACAGAAATATGATTAAATTATGTAGAATAAATAAATAAAAATTATATTTCATAATTTTGTAAATTGACCTTTTTATAATACTCTATTTTTAAAATTAGTTAAATTTCGTTCTTAGTTTTTTGGTCGAAGAAATTTTAAGTAGGAGTTGGCCAATTGGACTTATATAAAACAACTTGACTTTTATATTTATATCGCTTTTAACATATAATATTATCAATTTACACAAAACATTGCTTATTTTAATTATAAAGTTTGTACACAGCTACATATGTTCAGATGTTACATATTTTAAAACTATTTTTTAAAATTATTATCACTTCCCATAATATAATATTTTGATCAACTTAACGATACAATCATTTATTTATTTATTTTTTCAATTCCGTCCAATGCACAATCCAAAACACTAGTAATTTAGATGCTAGCATTGGAAGCTGTCATGTGAATTTAGTAGTTTGTATGCTCTGCCAAGAAAATCCTTTCATTTATTTCTTGAGTTTTTAGCATGTTTTAGCCGGGTGTCATGCAATAGTTCTAATAAACAAGGTTCTCAAAATGGGATTGGATATCGAACCAGTTAAGGTAAGGGTTCAAAGGCTCAGAGGTTCAACTGGGGGTCCAACCGAAATATAATCAGTATATAATAAAATATGTATTTATATAAATATAAAAATACAAAATAAAATATATGTAAAAAATAACTAAAAATTAAATTAGGCATCAACAAAACCCATAAAATATAACATAATTAATCTCTTAATCAAAATAAACATTATCCATATGGATCAAATCTCTCAAGTTATTAATTCTCATACTAGAAAAGGAAAAGAAGAATGAGGAAAAATGATATTTTAAGTTTATTTTTAAAAAAAACTCAAAATGATATCATTTTGCATCTTTTTTATATAAAACAAAACCTGGTTTGGCCTGACCGGGTTGCTTGATTTACCGATTCTTGGCCAGTTCAAAGTGATTCTTAACTAATTTTTTCTTCGCCGATTTTCAGGGCCAACTAGAACCGGATAGCAGGCTAGTTTCTGGTTCAACCGGCTGATCCAGTCAAGTTTTCAAAACCTTGCTAATAAACAAGTTGAAGACATAAAAGTGCAAATTACATTAACTAATAAATTTGTATATATTAACAAAAATTTACCTATCGTTACGAACCTCACCTGCTCTGTATGATCATTGTTTGCGGCTATGTCTTTTGCCTCCACAAATTAAGACTACAACATTTTGGCTGCCATATCTCAAGCATGTGCATTTCATTTAGGAAATGGGTTAATTTGGGCCGACTTTTGTGCGCTTTAATAGAGGATTAGGATGAATCCTCGGACCACTAAATTTTGGCCACATACTTTCATTCCCTATGAGCTCAAATTGCCTCTCGTATACTTTGTGAATTTTATCCATCCTATAAGCATTGTCAACATAAACTTGCCAATCGAAGTTCTTATGGGAGCAGCATGCAATTATGTGACGACATGAATATCGATCTATTTGAGAGTTGCCATAATCCCAATACCTACTCATCAAATCAACTTTGAATTCTTCCTCATTTGATGAAAATCTCATGTCTTGTAAATGCTGTGATGGGTATGCTTTGAGCTGCTTTCCGGTTTTCTTGCAATTGTGGCATGACAGCTTCCGAGAAAACATTTCCTGCAGCTTTTCGAGTATTTGCCTCCCCTTTTCTGGTAACAAACAATTTACGCAACTGAAAATAAGTATCCAAAATCGAGGGCATAATGGGAAGATAATGGATCCTCTTTAACAAGGAATTCACACATTCAATTAGGTTCGTGGTCATATGCCCATATCGGAGTCCGCCATCAAAGGCTTGAACCCATTTTTCTCGTGGAATTTCATCAAGCCAATTTGTATATACCATAACATGTCGGCGTAATCGTTCATAACGATGATTAAATTCACGTTCGATCCTTGGATACCTTACAAAACACAACATGAATGACATATTTAAAAAAAAAAATCTCATTCACAAATACAAATAACATGGAAGTTACCGATGCTCACGACAAGTCGGTGCAAGTAATGCTTCTTAAATCTTCGCAAGGAATTGTCAGCAATGTTTCTGACACAGTAAATATGGAAAACTCTTGGAGGTTCCCACCAACCATGACTTCGACTTATTGCTGTCTTAATTGACTTGCAGTGCTTAGAAATAATGCAAACCCTATCTTGTGTGACTACATATTTACGTAGATAATACAAGAAAAAGTACCGCATATCTATAGTCTCACTCTCGACAATTGTAAAAGCAATTGGTAGTATATTTTGATTTCCATCTTGTGCAATTGCAAACAATAAAGCTCCTTTATATTGTCCATACAAATATGTCCCATCAACCTGCACCAATGGCTTGTAGTACTCAAATGCTCTAGAGAATACAGGGACCAAAAAGTCCAAAATAATCGATGAAAAATTAGAATGTTTGGCACCATCTTAGTGCCATGATAGGCTAACCCAAAATCGCATTGAACAATTGAACCTGGAGCACAAGTAAGATTCGTATGAGATTTTCCAACCACCCTAAACTCTTTCTATTGCCTTTTCCTTTGCCGTCCATGCCTTCTAGTATGCCATTGTGTAACTAAATCGAGATCGAATCTCCTCAATCACAAATTTTATTTTAAAGGAGGGGTCCACTCATACCATGTGCTCTACACTCACATCATACAATCATGTCAAAATTCAAATTCGTAGGGTCTTAAGAAATCACTACCACTGTGTTTGGTTCGTTTTCATCATCTGCATCATCATTTGAACCATTGTGACTAGTACCACTTCCATGTTCTTTTTCTAAGTAATCGCTGTCAGTTTCAGGGATTAAAGTGATACTTTATTAATTTTAGGGACTAAAGTGAATCATGTATACAGTTTCAGGGATCAAACTGTACCTTTACTCTTTTTAAAAACTTTTATTTTGGTCGTTGAATGGAAAAATGCTTCAGACAAATTAGGACATCCTTGGTTTCAGTTTCTAGTTTCTAGTTTCCTGTTTTCAATTCTCATTTTTTTTAGTTTTCTAGATTTTATGTAAAAAATATTAAAAATTATGAAAACTATAAAATTCAGTTTTCAGTTCAGTTTTTCCTTCATAAAATCTCAAAAATTCAAATGAGGAATGATACATACACATAAGTAGACTTACACCACACTTTTCCACCTAATTTGATGACAAAATAGGAGTATGAAATAAAAAGGATAAAATGGGAAAATGAAAAAGGAAAGGAAAAGTAACGTCATTTCCTTCTTAGAACTTGTTCTCTCTCTCACCCACCATCTCTTCAAAAGTTTCCCTTATATTTCTATTTGTCATGTTTCTCTCTCTAATTCTCCATCGTTCATAGGAAGAAGAAAAAAAATTAAGATATATTGGTAGCACACAAAACTAATCCTAACGCTTAAAACTTAGCTCATTTCATTTGATTTTTCATGTGTTTGTGGTTTATGTCCTAAGACATGAATGATTTCTTTTTTTTCCAATTTTTGTAGCAACAAAACAAATTAAGAATAATTCTGCTAGAAGTAAAGATTTATTGTTGTTGTTGGAAATTAGGGTTAGAAAATTGTAAATGTGTGTTAAAAAAAAGTTATAAACCAATATGAAAAAAGTTGTAAATCAATACGCAAAAAGTTATAAACCAATTGAGGACACATACTCATAGTTTTAAAACTCGGACCGGTGATCGACTCGGTTGAGGTAAGATCAGTCACTGGTTCAACCGTGGGTCATCGGTCGAGCAGATTTATTTAAATAAATATATAAATTGAGGTAACTAACTAAGAGTGTAATATATATATTTCATGGCATAATATATAACAAGAGAAGCGGTGGCCCGATGGTTGGGGCGCACATCTGCTGCATCTTTGGGTTCGATCCCCATTGCATTGGTTTTGGAATTTGTTTCCCGAATTTCCAATGCGAGGGCACACAGAGCACGGCGCCTGACACTGCAGGGTCAACTCCAATGCACGCGGTCAACTCTGGTTCGCTCAACCGTTCGACTCCCGCCTTGCTTGGTTAAGCGCCGGTCAACTCAGGTTTGACCAGGTTTGGCCAGTCGATGCTTATCCGGTCCGATTGAAGAAGCAGGACCAGCGTCCGGTTCACCGGTTTCCGGTCCGAACCGGCCGGTCCGGTCCGGTTTTCATAACTATGCACATACTAAATAGGTTTAGGATTAAATGTGAAACCGTATGCAGAAAATTTGTAAATTAGTAGCAAAAAGTTGTAAATTAGTATGCAAAAAGTTATAAACAAGTATGTAAAATGTTATAAACCAATTAAGGATATATAACAAATAGGTTCAGGATTAAATATGAACCATATGTAGAAAAATTGTAAATTAATACGCAAAATGTTATAAACTAGTACACAAAAAGTTGTAAATCAGTTTACAATTAATCGTGGGATGGGAGTGAGGTATCTTGCGTCCTACATCTTGTTCTAAAATCTTGATTGGGAGTTAGAGCAACACTTGCTCAGACAATTCTACTCTTAACTTCACTTCTCAGTTGTCAATTATTATAATTGGGCAATGCTTATCACTTACAAAATTATTGATCCACTTGTTGATTGAAGCAAGCTTAGTTAATGAGCTGAATGAGTCACCAAAAAAAAAAGTTATTCAGCTCAAAGAATGCCATCAACATGAACAACCTGAAGCAAGCTAAGTTTTTTTTGGTGGGTATGAATCATGTTACCTGAATGTTAGTCTTATCAAAGCGGTTTTATTTTTCAGATTAATTTGGTAATTTTAATAAAATTGCACTTATTTTAAAATTTATTAATTATAGTAAAAATAACATAAAAATACAAAATAATAAAAATAAATATGATATCAATATAAGAATAGTGTATGAAAAAAAAATTTAAATATAATTTTCAAATAAGAACAAAATAAAATACAATATGAGTTATCTTAAAAAAACTAAGAGTGATTACTAAATATTTTTTAAAAAAAATACAATAAAGAATGTAATAAATGGATAAGGTACGTGATGGGGTAACAATCGTAACATGCTAGTAGAACAAAGGGATAAGTCACTGTTTTAATGTTATGAATGATGTTTGTAGGTATACGATTAAACCAGTTTACAACTTTTTGCATATTGATTTACAACATTTTGAGTTTTAATTTACAATATTTTGCATACTAGTTTACAACTTTTTTGCGTATGATTTCACATTTAATCCTGAACCTATTTAGTGTATATCGTCAATTGATTTACAACTTTTTACGTACTGGTTTATAATTTTTTGTGTAATGGTTTATAACTTTTTGGATACTGATTTACAACTTTTATGTATATAGTTTCACATTTAATCCTGAACCTATTTAGTATAAGTCTTGATTTACAACTTTTTACGTAGTGGTTTATAACTTTTCGTAATACACATTTATAATTTTCTAACTCTAGTTTCCAACAATAATAACAAATTTTAATTTCTAATATAGTCATTCTCAATTCGTTTTGTTGTTAGAAAAACTTAAAAAAAATCATTCATCTCTTAGGATATAAACCACAAACACATCAAAAATCATATGGAATGAGCTAAGCTTCCTCCTCGAGGATTAGTTTTGTGCATTACCAACAGATCTTGATTATCCTTTTTCTTTCTATGAACGATGAAGAACAAGAGAGATAAACGTGATAAAGAGAGAAAATGGAAGCTTTTGGAGGGATGGTGGGTGAGAAAGAGATAACAAGTTCTGAAAAGGAAATGACGTTACTTTTCATTTTCTTTTTCATCTTTCCATTTTATCCTTTGTATTTCATACTCTTATTTTGTTATCTAATAAGGTGGAAGAGTATGGTGAAAGTCTACTTATTTTCGTGTGTCATTCATGAATTAAAAAATTGAACTAGAAATTAAAAACTAAAAGAAAACAGACCCTAATAGTCTTCTGCCTTCAAAGTTTGTCCAATATTCCTTATTGTAGTAATTGGGGTAATATTCATATTCTAGTTAAATATTAAGCACTCATTTTACTTCTTGAAAAATACTATATTTGTTTTGTAACGAGTGTTCACTTTTAATTTTTTTTACATGGATTTAATTGAAATATATTGACAAGGTAAAATAATTTTATGCATTTATCAAATCATATAATAACGTATCAATAAATATAATTACTTTCAACTCTCACTATTTAAAAAGTTATATAAAAAAAGATATTTAATTAGATAGCAGAGTAAAAGTATTTTATACTATTATTGGATCAAAATTAAACCCTATTTATATTTACCTATCTTTTTGAAAAATTTAAACAATATTAAATATATTATATTATTATTATTATTAAAAAAATACTAGTATTTATTAGAAAGAAGGTAAAAAAAGGGATTAAATGATAAGGATTAGTTTTATAAAATATATCTAAATTTTCTTAATGTTTAAGTTTATTTATTTTCTTAATCCATATATATAAGTGAAAATCAAAATTTATTAAAAAATAAAGATAGTTAATCATGGATTGACTTTTAGAGTGCGTTTGGATTGACTTTTAAAAAATATACTTTTTTCACTTATACTATGAAACTAGGTTAGGAGCTTATAGTTAATCATGTTTTGTGAAATTATCCACCCTGATCTGCAAAATCCAAAAATTCTCTCTATAACACTCCTATGACATGAATGATAATAATTAAAAGCTTTATCATGTGATCTAAATGAGTGAGTATTTTATAATTGAAATGATGTCCTAAATTGAGGAAAATGATAACTTGTATTTTTGTAAGGTCCTAAAAACCCTTTAAATGTAGGGTATCCAAAAATCAACCAAATAATATTTACCTATAAAAAATAAATTAAAGTAAATTAGTCAAGTTATTTTCAATTTGATTTTCTTGTGTGGTTCTTCTACGAATTAGTTTTGACGATGAGGTATATTTGTTCATCCAAAAGATAACAATCTCAAAAAAAATTATGCAATTATCACGAATAATCACAAATAAAAACAAGTGACAAAAAAATTATCATGAGAGATATCTGCACGATTGTGAGGGAGTGAAAAGGAATTAGTCTTTCTACAAGTTTGACAAAGATAGAGTTGTAATTATAAATAATAGTTAAAGATGATTTTAGAAGGTGATTTTATTAACAAACCGCTTCTGTTTTTACTTTTTTGAGAAACTGGGTATCACTAGCTTTAAAAATAAAGTGGTAGAACCACTTTAAGAAAAAAATATAATCCGAACGAATACTTAGGGTTTGTTTGGTTTGAGTTTTTAATTTTCAGTTTTTTCTTACAAAATCCTAAAAACTAGAAAACTGAAAATGAAAACTGGAAACTGTAAACTGAAACCAAACAGGCCCCTAACAACATGTTTGGTTTCATTTTCCAGTGTTCGGTTTTAATTTTCAATTTTCTGGGTTTTGTGAAAGGAATACCTAAAAATTGGAAATAAAAACTAAAACTGAAATTTGTAAGGGGTTGTTTGGAAGTGTTTTTGTTCTTAAATTTTTTAAAATTCTTTTAGAATTAGAAAATAAATTTAAGTTTAATTTTTAAAATAAAAAATAAGAAAACCTGTTTGACAATTTAACTTCAAAAACAATTTTATAATGATGAAAAACAAAAAAAACCATTTGGATAATTTTTTTAAAAAACAATTTTCAAAATTAATAAAACAAAATACTGTTTGGTAAATTATATATTACTACAAAAAAATTGTGCCATTCACATCAAGCGATTCCTTCCCCCTACATTTATCACCATTATTATTATCCTGTTCTTATTATCATCTTCATCTTCTTCCTAAGCAAACAAAAAAAGGTTTAATTAATCTGTCAGTCCCTATAGTTTTACTGAATTTTCAATTGGGTTCCTACATTTTAAAAGTTTTCAATTGTCCATATACTAAAAATAAATGTTTAATTAGGTCCCTACCATTAGCCACTGTTATAAAAACATTTCCAGCAATGCTATGGTGCATCTAATGAAGCCAAGTGTACCATAAAACTCATTGATCTAAATTATTCAATATATGTAGAATTGAAATCTATGGCTAAAAATAGCATATATATCAATTCACTATTTTAATATAATCTATACAAAAATTACTCATTAAAATATTATAAAATTAAAAACAAAGCCCCCTAACCCTAGTTTTCCCCGTCCCCCTTCTTCTTCTTCTTTCACTTCTGGCCCATTTCCTATCGCACCACACACCTCCACCCCCTTGCCCCTAGCGCCATCCCTGAGAAGATCGAAGAGCTTTGAACCATGATCTACGGCCTCACCCCCTCTCTTGTTTGCACTCCATTTCTCTCTATTCCTTCGTGTGTTCACACGGCACGTTGGTCGGCTTCTTCCCTAACCTCCTCTACCTGAGCCTGCCACCCCTTCTCTGTGAACTGCCTTTGCCTTCAATATGAAGCATTACCGCCTAATCCCTTTGGTTTCTGCCTCCTTTTTTGTGTGTCATTATGGTGGTGGAGAAGGGTGAGGTGGATTTTTGAGGTTGGCTTTATGGCGGAGGGCTTCACGGCGATGGGGCTGTGCAGCGGAGGATGACTGAGTTTGATGGTGATGGTGGTTTTGATTTTTTTCTTCGCTGGTTTTTCATGAATTTTGGCTTATGGCTTTGGTTTTTGGTTGATGGGGTTGTGATTGTGATAGGTTGAATTGATGGTTTTGAAGTTGAAAAGTATGGTGATAGGCTTGGTATGTTGAATTTGGATGTGGACAGGAAGGTTACTATGGGTGATGGAGCTGCTATGGGTTTGCCATGTGAGGTTTAGTTTGAGACTTTGATGGGTGGCTTAGGGAAGAGGATAATGGTGATGATGTTGGGTTGATGGTGATAATGGGGAAGGGGAGCGAGAACAAGAGGGAAAGGGAAGGGGAGAGGTTTTTTTTTTTTAATGTAAAATTACAGAAAAAAGAATATTCTAGGAATATTCTGTTAGTTCTAACATTTTTTGTAATGGGTAATGGGGTTAGGGACCCAATTAAACATTTATTTTTAGTATAGGGACTCAATTGAAAACTTTTAAAATGTAGGGACCTAATTGAAAATTCAGTAAAACTATAGGGACTGACAGATTAATTAAATAAAAAAAAAACACATACACACACATACATGGACACAATGTGAAACCATTCTTTCATAGCCCCCTCACTTGAGTTCACTAACAACATTCCCCCATCACAACCAAAGCCACAGGCCAAAATCATCAAAAATCAGAGAAGAAAAAATCAAAACCACCATCATCATTAAGCTCAGCTCAGACCTTTATGCTTTGGTTGAAGGTGCTTGGATCTCTGGGAAAAAGAAACCAAGTAGTAAAACCACCTTTCTATCCCAACCTTCTCCTCCACCTCCTTCTCCTCTATCGGCTTCTCCTCCGGTTCCCTTGCCTCCATCACTGAGCACCTCCACCACCCAATTCGCCTCCTCAACAACCAGCTCTGCTCCAAAGTCATCTCTCACCATTCTGACCTCCTTGCCCAGCTCTCTTCCCTCCACGATGCCACCTCCGCACTCTCCACCCTTCGATTCGCAACCTCCTCCCTCCACTCCTCCTTTTGCCACCTCAGATTTGAGCTCTTTGACCCTCACCACTTCATCTTTGCAGCCACAGAACAGCTCCACAACCTCCACCACGCCTTTGAGCTCCTCCAACACTCTATCCACGCCCTTCGCCTCTCATGCAAGCTCTGCGACCTCTTCGCCGTGGTGCCAGATCTAGAAAAGCTCGATCTCACCAAGGCTGCGCAGTTCCATGTCGAGATTTGTGAAAGAAGTGCAACAAAATAACATTAGAAAGCTCCGAGGAGTTTGGTTTGCGGAGGGGCTTGGTCGCTGTGGCTGGGTTGCGGAGGAGCTTGGGGCTAGTTTGAGTGCCTCACCGGCGGATTTGCGGGCTGGGTCCACGACGGATCTGGGGATTGGCTGCCGGTGATTGGGGGAAGCAGCTCTGAACTTGGAGTTGTGTGGTGATTGGTGAGTGTCCAACAAAATAAAATATGAGAAACATTCCTAAAAGAATCGAAGGAATGGTAAGAGTAGAAACTGAATATAATTACAAGTTTGCTACCGTGTTTTCACCCAATTTTAAAATAAGAAAACAACAAAACATGTTTAGCCTGTTTGGCAATGTTTTTTAGAAACAAGTTTCAATTTTTAAAATTAAAAAAACAAAAAATCTTATTTGTCTTGTTGTTTTGGTTCATGCCCATTTTTAAAACAAAAAACACATTTTGATTTTTAAAAACAAGAAACAGAGAACATGCCAAAGATGTTTTACAAACCTCTGTTTTTAAAACCAACAAAAACGCAATGGCAAACTTGTGAATATATTGAGTTTGTGTTTTTACCATCCTTCGATTCTTTTTTACCGTTTCTCTCTTTTTATTTTGTTGGATTTCCTTCCCACACCATTCACACTTGAGACCAGCAAGGGTCGTCGTGGCTAAGGTGCTGGCTGGAAGAAAAGGAACTGCGATTGGATTCTGAAGATGGTGGATCTCTGGCGGACTGCTCACACTAAGTTGATGTGAAGCTGCTGGAAGGAGTTCTCGACATTATGGATCTCCGAAATTTGGATCAGCGCAAGCGCGATCTCGAGGTCGCCCGGTGATCTTTGGCTCGCGACCAAGAGAGGGAGTTGTGGAGTTTGCGGAGATCGTGGCGGTGTGAAGCTGGCGTGGTGTGTAGCTTGCCAGCCCCTTCAACTTCAAGCCCAGATCTGCCTGCCCTGTGACTGCTCCGCCCGCCACAATTGCTCCCCTAGATCTGTCGGCGCTGGAGTTTGGGGTGGTTATGGTTGCGACTTAGCATCGACCTTCCCTCGACAATGGTGGATTCCACAGCAGAGGAGCGTGGCTTCACGGCCTTGCGAAGGAGACCGACGGTGGTTTTGATTTTTCCTTTTCTGATTTTGGCTTTGTGGCTTTGGTTTTTAATTTCTGTTTTGGCTAGGCTTGATTTTTGCTGCTGGCTTTGTTTTTGGTTTTTGGCTGAGCTTGCTGATGATGGTGGTTTTTGGTTTGTTGATGATGATGATGGCTAGTTGATGATGATGGTGGTTTTTGATTTTTGATGGTAGTGAACTCAAGTAAGGGGCTATGGTTCTAGTTGATGATGATGGTAGTTAGTGAACTCAAGTAAGAGGCTATGAAAGATTCATTTCACATTGTGCCACACATTTTTTTTGTTTTATTGATTTTAAAATTTATTTTTTAAAATAATTATCCAAGCAGATTTTTTGTTTTTCAATATTATAAAATTGTTTTTAAAATTAATTTGCGAAATAGATTTTTTTTTAAAAAATTGAACTTAAATTTGTTTTTTAAAACAATTTTGAAAAATAAAAAAAAACACTTTCAAACAACCTTGTTAAAACTATTTTTGTGTTTCAGTTTTTAAAACTCAAATTGTATTTTTCAATTTTTAAAACTAACTTTTACAAAACAAATTGTCAAACAATTTCTTTTGGTTTTAAAACTTAAAAATTGTTTTCAGGAACAGTTAACAAACAACCCCATAATTTTTAAAAGTTTTAGTATTTCTTTAATAAAATTTAAAAAACTAAAAAACTAACAATGAAAACTCTCACCAAACATGTCTTTAATCTTATTAATACTAATCCTTCTCCTTTTTAATCTGCCAGAAATTTCAGGTTATATGACTGATTTGTCCCCAAATATTTTTGAGGACCAAAATAGATATTGCTTAGTTATAAGTGGGTAACCTCACTTTGTTAGGAGTAAGTCCTTTCTATTTGTTTTGCCGGATCATATGAGTATCTTTGTTAAGAGTGACCTCGGTATACGCATCCCGTGATCCTTCTCAGATCTTCTTCAATGGCGTCCTCCAGCTCCACCAAGGTTGAATCTGATGATGACGACGATGTCTCAGAAGAAGTGGTATCTTTTTCCTTCATCGTTGTGTCGAAATCCGTTCTTATTAACTAATCCATTTTTTGTCCCTTAATTAGTTGTTGCCAAAATTACTTATTATGATGTAATTAAAGCTAACGCTATTTTACTTCCTTTCCTTCAAATGCCTGATGCAGCTTGAGCATTTTGATGACTTCACTATTGCTTCCTCATGGGAAAGGTTTGGTTTTTCTGACCCTTTTAGTTCAAATTCTTCTGCTCTTTTTGTTTGCTTATCGCTTAAATTGTACCAAGAGGCAACAGTGTTATAATCGTAACATTCTTTTTTTTTTTTTCCTTTTGTAGGTTTATTTCTGAAATTGAGGCAATTTGTCGTCTTTGGATGGCTGATGGTCCTTACAATTTATTGGTATGCTTCCTTGGTTTCAAAACTTAAATTTTACCAATTATTTTTTGTTTTCTCAATGAGAAAGTCTTGTATGCACCTGGAGTCATGTGTGCTCCATAAACATGCACAACCATTCATTTTTAACATGTAATGCTTAAAAGTTATCCAAAAAGTTTGAAATGAGTAGTTATGCATGCTTTTGGAGCACATATTAAATGTGCTCGAGCAGCATGCAATAATTTCTTTCAATATTTATTGAGGAATGCACGGGCCTTATATGCAGTTTAGTTGCTCCTAGTATGAATAACTTTTTTCACTGGTGACTTTAAATTTATAATTTTTCAGTTCTCAGCTATTACTTATCAGTTTAGTACCTCTAGTGGGTGTTCTTCTATTCTTTCCAATTCTATTAATGAAACTTCCTTTTTTCTTTGATTCTAGAAAAAAGGTGCAGTTCTCTTGGAGTATTCCAAAAATTCATACAAGGTTAAATCTGAGCTTAAGTATGCCAAGAAAAGTTACCACGTAGAATACTATTTTGAGACCAAAAGTGATGGTAATTTGGATTATCTTTTTTATTTGTAAAATATTTATATGGTTGAGGCTTGTGGCTGAGGAACTTGCATGTTTAATTTATTTTGGTTTTTGGATGATGCAGGAAGACCAGCTGACTGGAATTCTACTTGTCATGATCTGCAGTTATGTTTTGGCGTAAAGGAATTTTTGGTATGGTTTAACGTTGTGTCTAGCCTTTTATTGTAAATTGTAAATTGTAAATTTAATACTTTTGCTAAGGAACCACTTGTCTTGCATATCACTAGGTCATTTCTCCTCAAAGTGCAAGTGGTGTGATTCTTGATGCGCCAGAGGCTAGTAAGCTGTTGAGTGCTGTTGCAATTGCTTTGTCTAATAGTTCAAGGTAACCATTATTCCTTGTTGTGTAACATTTGGCCTTATGGGCACTGGCACATTGATTTTTCATTTTTTTGCCAAATTATAAATGGTGACTATATACTACTGTTTAACTTTAATAGTTGGGTTGATGTCATGCCTCTTTTATTTTCAGTGGAGAGTTTACTCCATTATTGGATAAAATATGTTATGTACTTATGTTTTGCTGATGTTTGAATTAAAAGATGGTGAAATATCTGGTTAATTAAATTTTAGGCAATCAAAGCAGAGATGTAGTTTATTATAACATTAGTTATGTAGTTTATGGCCAGTGTTTGTTCCAGTTCATGATCCTTCACGGAAAGCATATATTGGAATTCAGAACATGGGTACCATATTTACTAGAAGGTTTGAAGCAGATCGAATTGGTAGTCAGGTTCCACTAAAACTCATGCATTTGGAGGGGCTGTATGAGTTGTTTGTATCTAAGTTTGTGAGTTCCTGCCCCAAGTTGTTTAATTTAAAATTTAGTTAATTTTTGCTTAATTTTTTATATGTTGCAATAAATCCATTGAGTTAGATATACCCTTTGTTGCCTTGTTCTTCTGTAATTTGTTCTCAGATACTGATACAGCTGTATGCCTGTATTTACAGCTCTAAAACAAGCTGGGGATGGGTTTGGGAAAGTTTTTTTTTTTTTTTTGTTTTGGGGGGGGGGGGGGTGTGGGGTGAGCTAGGGGCGAGGGTATCTGAGATAAAATGTAATAAACGGATATATGAATGAGTGACATTTATAGACTGTAATGAATCACTGCTTAAAATTTGCATGGAAAAATTGACAGTCCGTTGTGTGTGAGCTTTCTAAGGATATGTGTGATATATTCTTCTTCTTCCTTTTATTTTCTGGTTTATTTTTTATAACAGATTGGATTCTTCTGTACACAATCATTTTCTCCCTGTTAGAGTCAGAAGTTGTATGCAAAACTGACTTACAGCTAGCGCTGTCCTTTAAACTTTCCGCTGTAGTAACTAATTGCCATTTCATACTAAAGGCCTACTCATCATTGGATCTTTCTACACATCTTTTCAAAGTCCAATTTGCAATGAAGCTGACTTACAGAACGCTTCCCTATGGTGAAGACAATACCAAAGGCATTGATGCTCAAAATACAAAATCTGGGGAAAATCTTACCAGTGAAACCTCCAATGAGACACTGTGGGATAATGATTGTCCTTGGAGTGAGTGGTACTCTTGTGAAGATCCCGTTAAAGGTAAATCCTATGAATTAGGAACTTGTTCATAGACATACTTTGCATGTATACTTTTGTTAGATAGAACCAAGGAAGAGAAAACTAGACCGATCATCGAACCAGTCAAGGTACTGGTTCAAAGGTTTAGAGGTCCAACCGGAATATAATAAAATATATATATATATATATATATGTTTACTTATGCTTAATTAGAATATAAAAAACATATTAAATCATTAACATTAACATAAACATAATCAACACAAAAATATATATATATTCATAGGTTTATAAAAATAAACATAATCCATATAAAATTTCTCTAGTCTCAGCCTCACAACATGGTTACAAAAGTATTTGAAAACAATATTTGTTGGTAACTAGCGAGTTTTATGGTGAGCAGCCTGCGGATATTAGTATTTTTTTCATATATAAAATAAACATAATCCATTTTTTTCATTTTTGCTTTGTGATTGCCACAAGATATCAGTATTTAAGCTTTGAAACTCAAAAAAATAAAAATTCAAAAGCTCCGAACCGGACCAATCGGTCCGTTTGCCGGTTTTCCCAGTTTTCCCCAGTTTTGACCGGTTCTGACTACTCAACCGGACCGGCCAGCGCGACCAGTTCCCGGTTAACCCGGTCAGACCGGTCAGTCCGGTTTGGTTCTCTTAACAATGGATAGAACAAGCTTTAAGATTAGAACATTTTTTCATATATTTGTGCCATGCAGTATGTGGAAGCCCAGATCTGATGGGTTATGATTTGCAAATAATGGTCGATAGCAAATAAGGGTTAATTTGCACGAATGATAAAGAATTTTGGATCCATTAGCTCTTCCTAACAGAATAGCCATTTTGACAACTGACATAATGAGCTTGCATGTATTGTAATAGTTACCTGCAATTCTTTAATAAAAAATAGTTATCTGAAATTCTCATCATTGGAGTAAGTTTCTGACGATTCTTCTTGCCATTACCACTGTACCTATATCAATTTATAGCCCTCTTTAATATTCAGATTTACCTTTTTTTTTTTAATTTCTGTACATCTAACATCCTTAGGAAAACCATTCCCAGAATATCTTTTTCTTTCATTTATCTTCTTGGGAAATTTGTTTGGTGATTCAAGATTTCTGTTTTTAATTAGTAGAGGTCCTCCAAGCTTCATTTTTTCCGTGAATCTCTCCACTGTCAATGCCTGTTCAATTTATTTCATACATAAGCTACATGCAGGTTTTGAATTAGTTGCAGTATGGTCAGAGAAGGTGGTTGAAAGTTCTATGGAAATGGCCGAACTGGAAAATGCTTCGCCTCATGAAGCTGAGAAGTGGTTGATCTCTCCATGTTTTGCTCCAAATCTGTAAGAATCTTTATTGGAATACGGACAACAAAAATTCTCATGCCAATTAGTTTCTATAGGTGTTGCTTATGCGAGTAACATTGTTGCCATTTGTATATACTAAATAGTACTCAGATTCAGCATATGGTTCTTATCATTGACCAACCTCAAACTTGGTTAATTTACAAATACAAGTGCCCGGAATTTTCCTTCTACTGTGTATCAAACTAAGTTTTTACAACACTTATAATGGATGTGTTAGTTCTAGTTTTATGCATGTTAATATGTTTTTGTTGTGTTTAAGGGTTTAAGTCAGTCCATCCTTTGATTTATTTTGCCCTTTTTGAGAGTACATTCTTTGCACAATTGCATGGTTGAACAAAAGCATCAAGAATTTTGTGGAAGTGGCAATACATAGATATTGTGTGCTTTCATTTTTCATGCCATTACTGCAGATATTCCTGATTGATGTTTGGTTAGTTTATTATGCTTCTTAAGTAGGTTTTTGAAGTTAATTTTCTATTTATCATTATATTTTGTTCATATCTATAGACTTGAAGTTTCCAATGGGAATCAATTTGGATTTGCATCTCAGTTACTTCTTCTAGTTGATGCATTGAAAATGTCATTTGAGGCCCAATTTGCAGAAGATTTTGTTTCAGGTTTGAATTTGTTTTCATGTATTTATTGATATTATTTTACATATTCATGCAAGCTTATGTTCAATAGTTAGTGATAAACTTTGGTATAGTGGTTCAACATTTTCCCCCTCTTCTGGCTTGTAGCAGTTGAAAGCTCAATTTCTGAGAATATGAAATCCTCAATGGTTATACCTTCACCAACAGTTAGAGATCGTGTGCTGAAAGAACTGTTTCATGAAGGTATTTAGGTCTGCTCCCTCCTATATTTTTTCTTCCATTCTGGGCTTCCAGTACTACTTGACCATTGATACCTTGATCAGTTGGCTGTTTATCAGTAATTAAATACTGCATTTACTTCCAATTGATGGTCAACAAATCTACTGACAAGGTAAGGTACCCGTACCAGTGCCTCGGCGGAACCATATAAATGGCCTTCATTCTGATGTTTTACATTTCTAAGTTTCAAGTGGAAATTTTATGTGAAAAGCCACAGAAAATAGCTGCCTTATTAGGCATGTGAAATTCTCCGATGATTTCTTCAGCTATTAAGGTTGATTTCTCCGATTTGTTTTGAACTTTGGAGGATTGATGGTTAACAGTAATGTTATTTGTTATAGTAAATTGTGGTTCTCTTCCCTGTGTTTAAAGTGATGCTTGAGAAGGTACTATGTTTTCTTGAAAACATAATGATGACATGCTGAATAATAGGGGGAAGGATGACAAAAAGATTAATCTATGCATAGGAAAATATGGCAGGTGGATTATTAATATTTGAGCTTGAAATTGCTGTTACTGTTTTAGCTCTGGTTTATTAACTTCCTTTATTGTTGCATAGGTTTCTGCTTGGTTTATTCTGTCCAAGTCATTGCCATTTAGATACATACCAAAGGATTGTACAAATACATTATCAAGCATTAAAAAACAATCACAAGCAGTACTTTTCAAGTTATTGAACTGAAACCTTGCGTAATCTCACTTGCAAGTCATAGTATGTTGGAGAATATTTCAATGTGTTGAACATTTTTCCCTTCTTTTTTTATTTACCACTTCTAATGCTTATTTCCAGCGTAATTCCAAGTATACTTCGGGTGCTTAACTAGGCATGCTAATAATTCGAAGCAGATACTAGACATTATTTTGCTATAATTTCATGTAATATTTGCAGGCATACAGCTCGCAGGTTTTGCTTGTGATGGACATAAGGCTTCTCAAGCTATAAAAGGCGCACCTCTTGAATCACTTTTTACACAATTTTGTCTACATTCTCTTTGGTTTGGCAACTGCAATATACGAGGTATGTTCCAAAATAATTAGGGTTTATTGTTGCATAATCTAACAGTAGAAATCTTGATCACCCTTGGGGACTTGATTTTCTGAGATATCTTGTATGTGCTGTTTATTCATTTGTATGACTTGCTTTTGGCCTGTATTTCAGCAATTGCTGTCCTATGGATAGAGTTTGTTCAAGAGGTGAGGTTGTGTTGGGAAGAGTCACAACTATTACCCAGGATGCCTGTAAATGGTTCAATTGACCTTTCAACTTGTTTAATTAACCAGAAACTTCAGATGGTAATTCTTTTTTGGCAAATTGTTTTTATTCTAATCTTCAAAGGATCTTTGGTAAAATATGCTCCTCAAATTCTTGTTTGCTTTATATACTTTTTTATGAAGCTTTATGTTTAACGTTAATTATCATTTTGTAGAACATTCTTAGCTTACTGTTTCCTTCAAGTTGTATTGACGTGTTCTCTTTTAATAGTAGTGAATTTTTGTCATCATTAATTATATATTTACTCGTGGTAAGAACAGAAATTATATATTTACTTCTTATGTGCCGGCGGGCTGTTTTTGAGTGACTTGTTCTCTTACAATAATTAATTTACAGTGTATTAAGTACAGAAAAATATAGTTGTTGATAATTTTAATATGAAGCCTAAGATGATTTGATAAATCACTCCTACACCCTGGGGATGTGGCTGCACTGACGTCCTAGTTTTCCCTTGTTTCAGTGAGCTTTAAAGATCACATTGATATGTCTAAGATGGTGAATCTGTTTCCCACTTTTCTATTCAGCTTGCAGTATGCATGGAGAAGAAACGTGAACTGAATGAAGATTATCATGAATGTCTGGGAAGTGAAGATCAAATAGACTCTATGACTGAGGTCACAAACTTTTCTTTTCCTCTTGTTTGTAGTTGTAAGAGTGATAATCATGTAAATTCTCAAGTTAACATCTAAACTCCTATGAGTTTAGATCCCTAAATCGAGCCAACTTGCTTGAAACCTCAAACCTAATTGAACTTGAGTGAACTCAAATAAACTTAGATTAATTCGAGTAAACTCACAAGTTCACGAGTTCAGTCAAAATATGGTCTCTTAAGTTTTTTTTTTTTTTTAATAGAAAAAGAAATTTCATTAGGCAGAAGAAACTGTATGGAAGAGGATGAGACATCCTCATATAGATACAAAAAACCATCTATGACCTCAAGGGATGAACCATGTAGCAAAGCATGCCAATCCCTTTGAATATGAGTTAGAGGAATACCATTGAAAAAACCATGTGCTGAGCACCAAAGAGAAGCCAAAAAGGTGGTCCTATACTAAATACAATCAATAGCATAAAAGGAATCATTTAAAATTCTAGAATTCCTTTCCAACCAAATACACCAAATCATAGCAAAAACAGCGGACTGCCATAGGGTCTTAGCTTCTTTATGTGAGCCAAAACCCCTGAACTTAGTAGGAACTGATGCAAGTCCTTAGGACAAACCAATGATTCTCCAAAGATACCAAAAAGCGTTATCCAAAGGGATCTTGCTGTGGGGCGATGCAAAAAAAGATGAGCCCTCGATTTGTAATCTAAACCACACATTATGCACCTGTTAGGAGACAAAGCAATGAAGGGCCTGTGCTTCTAGAGCATGTCATTAGTGTTGATCCGATTAAGAGTAGCCATCCAAACAAAAGCTTTGACCTTAGGGCAAGATTTAGATTTCCAGATAAGTTTATCCTAGAGAAAGCTTTCTGTGTTAGGAGAAGAAGTTAGGAATTGAAAGTATGGTTTACATGATAAGATGCCAGAGGAGTCAAGAGTCCAAATCCTATTGTCTGGGGCATTGGATAGGTAAACAGGATTAAGAAAGGGAAGAAGGGCCTCTAATTCATCAACCTCTCTATTGTTCAAGTTTTGAAAAAGTGAAAATTCCAAGAAAGGTCATCTTGAGAGAAAAATTGACAAACTGGGGCATTATGCATGGAGGAAAGGCGAAAGAGCATTAAAACACCGTATGGTCTCGTAAGTATTAAAACACACTATTTCACAAGTAGCAATCTAAATTAGGATCCGCAAAGTCGAAGATCTTGACATCTCGACTTGAGCTATTTTGATTATTAGCATCATGAAGTTTTGATATGCTACTTTTTTCTGGGATTTTAATTGTAGTTCATTCTTCATAACTTATGTTTGCTTCATTAGGATGTTGCTAGTATTACCTTGCTTGTTTTGTTTTATTATGAATTTCATATATTATCATTAGATGTTCTTTTGTATTATTTTCAAAAGGTGCTAATTCTTATGGAGTTACGGATTTATGCTTTGAGTTTAACTAAGCTCCACAAGTTTTAGTAAATTCAAGACTTCGACAACCTTGCATAGTAGTAGCTTTCTACGAAGTAAAAATATTATTTTGCAAATTGAATGTAATTTGATATCAGTTGAATTGCAGGAGGAAAGTGTAGTTGGGGCTGACTCATTCCGTTTGCAGACACACACGGAGGGGTTTTCTGAGAAGTTGACAGGTGAACGTAACAGGTGTGCCAGATTGGTCATTACCATCCAAATCTAGTTGCCCACATTGCTACTTTGACTGTTGAGATTTTTGTCTATCTTAAGATACTACCATGCATATTTTTTAGCTCTAGTAGATTGAAGCTTTCCATCTTGTTAAGATCAACTCAAGACTCTGATCCATAATATTGGTGTATTTAGTACATGTTACCTCAAGAGTTCTACACTTCTGTTGTAGACTTCAGCTTTTTCTTTTCTAATGTTTTTGTAGGAGGCTACGTATACTAGTTCTTCTGTCTGATGCTTTTTCATGTAACCTTCGCATGTCAAATGTCCAAGTCTAATAATGAATTTGTACCTTAAGTTACAACATTTCTTACACACATCCCTGCAAATAGTTATTTACTAGCACGGGCAGTGTTAACATTTTTGTTCATGATCCAGCTTTCCAACTTCGGGTGATTTACATTGTTCTGCTACAGTATCCACAGTCAGTAAAAATCCTGAAAATGCCGACCTGTCTAATGATAAAAAATCTTCAAACTGTACCAGGAGAGGTTCAGCTGGTATTGTCAATTCTTTGATGCTTCTCAAGTCATATCAAAGCATGCATGCCCCATACACCCAGGTTTCTCTATCATCCATGCACTAATTGGCACAGTCATTGTGTTGTGCTACTTCACTAATTTGAAGAATATCATTCGCTGGATCTTGTTTGTTATGTTACAGGAAGCACCACTTATGACAGAAGATATGCATGAGGAGCGTCTTCGAGCTGTTGAAGCCTTTGGTGATTCATTTGTAAGCTTCAACTGCTATGCATTGCCTATATTAATCATTGACTACAAAGCTTTGACCATGTAGGCCTGTCATATGTTTAACATGGGAGTGGCTAGAAACAAGATACATCCAAAAGTCATATTGACCAATGTTACAGTGGAATAGGTTGAGGAATATAGTTGCAGAGTTGTCAACTTGAGTCAGTCTGTTCATACAGGAAACTATTATGTCAATCTGTTATTTACTATTGCCTGTTATTTTTTCTCAGACTTTCTCTGCCCAGCTGGAAAGAGATATATTAACTTCAGGTAATAGTAGTAAGGGTTAGACTTATGTGCAATCCAATACCAATTAGTGGCTAGAGATGAATGACTTGTCCTGACTTTTATTGTCTTCTAAACCAATTGCATCTAGGAGTGAAGTCACAAGAGCAGTCTTGTTCCATTCCCTAATTTCTTTTCTAGTTTTTAATTAGAGTAATTTACACTTACCTCCCCTGAGATTTAGTGTAATTACCCTCTATTTTACGAAACTATTACTGACCTCCCTTGAGGTTCACTAAAATTACACTAACCTCTCCCGCAGATACTAATTCGTTAATTTAAGTGACAAGAAAGATAGCATGAAATATATATTAACTAAAATACTTTTTTTTTTCATAAGTTACAACTGTAATTTTTTTTCATGTGATAAAAAGTATTTTATTCAACTGATGTGTTAAATATTGCTAAAATATTATAATTTCATCATTAATACTTATGTATATATCACATTTTTTTTTGTTACTTAAATTAATGAACTAGTATATACAAGGGAGGTCAGTGTAATTTTAGGGAATGTTAGGGGAGGTCAATGATGGTTTTGCAAAATAGAGGGGTGTTAAATGTAATTACACTAAATCTCGAGGGAGATTAGTGCAATTTTCTCTTTTAATTATATCACAAGTTTTATTTCCTTGAAAAAATTGTCAACTCTGGAAGCATAGGTACGAGATATCAAAATAATTTAAATGTGTACACACTACACACTACCAATATGGGTTATGATACGTCAAAATTTCTGAGATTTCATTTAACTACATTATTTAACTTTATTGGAATGGGATTTTTGTCAAACTCGATATTGAATCACAATCATTATGTTGAGCGTTTACCATACCTACCAAAAAAGTTAGATGTTTGTAAGTACTTAATCAAATAATTGCTGGTTGATTCTATGTTCAGAAGTCTGTTGTATGGTAAATTTTACATGATAAACTGGTGAACTGTGAAATGGTTTTCAAATATTATGCAAGCTTCTAGTCATCAACATAATGAAACTTTAAAAACAAAAGTGATTATTTTGTGAAAAAAATGTTTATGTGAAAAAAATTTCAATAGTGAAAAAATAATTCTCAGCATATTCTCTCTCTCTCTCTCCCTCTTTACCCCTATTATGAATATGTACTTTGGGAGAGATTTTACTTTTAATAATGCATGCTAAGATCCCACAATGTAATGGACTCGTGAGTTGCAAATAATTTGCTTTGTTGATATTAGACATGTCAGCATTTAAAGCAGCAAATCCAGAGGCTGTTTTTGAAGATTTTATTCGGTGGCATTCACCTGGGGATTGGGTAGAGGATGACCTCGCGGTTGAGTATTCAAAAGATGAGTGGCCTCCGAGAGGACAGCTTTCAAAGAGAATGTTTGAGAGTGGAAACTTGTGGAGAAGCATTTGGGACAGCGCACCTGCTCTTCCTGCTTCTCAGCAGAAACCTCTTCTCGATCCAAATAGAGAAGGAGAAAAAGTAAGTGTCTTTCTAGTCTATTTTTTCTCTTTGGGAGCAGGCAGTTATGCCTGAATTGATGCTATGGAGTTCGTTTGCTATATGCTACTGTGTCTTTATTACAGATTTACATTAGTATCTTAACTTAGAATAGCATAGTTTTTGTTATTTGGTTTCCCATTTTGATGGACAGTTCAAGCATTGAAAATTTGTAGCCATTTCTTCATTTTACATCCATCATTGATTTAAGGATTGGACCTTAACAGTTCCAGGTTGCCACAGCCCATATATCTTTTAAGAATGTATATTGGATTATGGGTTTAGCAGAAATCACCGTGTGTCTGTGCATGATATGATTTCAACCAGTGTTAACTAATAACAAGGAGATTGGGTGATTGATATTAAACAGAACTAAATGCATTCACACGAAGTAAAATTAGATTTGAATTTGATTAAAAGATTATTCATTAGATCTGGAATGCTATGGTATCTGGGTTTATGGCATCTTGTTCCTCATGTGAACAGTATTCTTGAATGTCCTATGAAGGGTGAAAAACGGTTTGGTAGTTTGGAACTGACACCAACATTTTGCTACCCGTCTACCACATTCTTGAATGTCCTATGAAGGGTGAAAAACGGTTTGGTAGTTTGGAACTGACACCAACTTTTTGCTACCAGTCTACCACATTCATTATGGCATGGAAAGGAAAAAGGCTACTTTTGCTTTTGCAAGTATTTGGATCATTTGATATGTGCTCTTCCAGTCCCTGTGTCTATTGTTATCTACAACAGTTTTTAAATTGTCCTTAAATTATTAGGTTCTTCATTATCTGGAAACTTTACAACCACATCAATTGCTCGAGCAAATGGTAAGTACTGCATTCAAAGCAGCAGCCGACACATTAAATCAGACCAGTTATGGTGATCTGAAGCAGATGGTAACTAAGATGCAGCAACTTTACCTTACCATGGCACCTGCTTTGATGCCATTGCAGGGTACCTATTCATTTTTTAGACTCCTCTGTCAAACAAGAAAAGGAAATTACACTGACCTCCTTTGAGGTTTGAAAAATTCATCCCGACTCCTTTCTATTTGTTCAAGTGACACTAATCTTCCCTGAACGTGCCATTCAATATCCAATGAAGGGGAGGACAGTGTAATGATTTTACAAACTTATGAAAGGTCAGTGTAATAGTTTCACAAATTCAAGGACCTCCAAAGCAAATTTTACAAATAGAGAGAGATGGGATGAATTTCACTAAACCTTAAGGGAGGTCAATGTATTTTGCTAAAAAAATTATATATTTAACTCGGTTATATTTTGTTGCAGTAAATTGTTTGTCTGCGGACAGTGAGGCCATTGAAGACCTAAGACGACTATGTGTCGTTTTTGAACATGTTGAGAAACTCCTGACTGTTGCAGGTTCTCTTCATCGCAAGCTTTTACGAGCACCACGCCTTGCCCCAGAAATTTTCACTGATTTCTACAACTTCTACATTCCAAGAATGGGAACAGGCTTGATAAAAGACCCAGTTAAAAAGGTGAAACTACTCTATGCCCTGAAGTACCCTGTTGATTTTGAGGTAATACTATGCAGAAAATCTTCCTTAGCAAAAGCTGACGCATACTCCTCTACCCTTTGTTGTTTAGGAGTTTGACAAGAAACAAGTCAGGAGTCATGAGAGGGAAGTAGTGTCGAATATGTTTGTTCCACCAACTGCAAATCAGTCTTGGAGAAAGGTTTTGAGTATGGGAAATCTTCTCAATGGTCATGAACCAATGCTCAGGGAGATTATTTTTTCCCTGCACGACAGGATGAGTGATAATCACTATGCAGCTCGTACTGCTGGTGTTTCCCAACAAGAAATTGAAACTTACCGAATGTATATATGTGGAACTTCTAATGACCTCCGGGTAGCACTTTCTGTTGTCTCATGTGATTAATTTTTATGGTATTTATTGATTACCTTGATATTTATATGGAATTACTCTTATAGTATTGTTTGTTGCATATGGTCTTCCAATTGAAGAGCGCCTACTACACCCTCGAGCGAAACCAATACAAACTAAAACGGGATTGCATGAATTATCAAAACGAGGAATCAAAATGTAAAATAATAATATTAATAAAAAAATAAATTCATGCGTTTTGTGATGGCTATTAATTTATTGCAGCTAAACTCATAGTGCTCTCTCTTGGGTTTTTCTTTTTTCAAATGGGGTTCATTTCATATCATATAATATGAATAGAATCTAACTCATTAAATCAACAAGAAATTAAAGTAAAATGAATTACAGCTCAGTGCGCTAAATGGTTAGGAACAATATTAGTCTATTACAGTAATCCTACCAGATATAGGGTATTCTATCATATTGAACAACTTGAAAATAAACATTCAGTGAAAGCATTGTTGGGTAGTTTCCCTCTTCATTGGCTTCTCTTGGAGTTCTACATATGGCACCGTGGAAAAACAAGTTTCTTGCTGTTCAAAGTTGTTAAGCGCAAAAGGCTATCCTCACATAGCCTTTCCTAAGTCTCTCAAGCTTCCTCCGATGCAATAATCAAATTTAAAAAGAAAAAAAATGATTCACACAGGTAAACTGTTGGAAAAATAATTTATATATAGTGTTTGTATAGGTGATTTATACTAATATGATAAAACGGGTAAATTTACTTGTATATGACGTTTTAGAATCCGCCAATGGCGGATTCAATAAAAAATATTATTTTGGTAGATTATGAAATTGACTTTGACATCGACGGATTCAATAAAATAATATTTTTTACATTGAAATCGATGCGAATTCAGCGCGAACTCAGTACACATTTTTTTTTATGGCGGATTCAATAAAATAATATTAAAATAAAGTGTTGAATCCGCTTTTGACGGATTCTATACTGAAAACATCATATTATGTGAATTTTTTTTAAAATACCATATTGATGTAAATTCACCACTCAAAAAAGACCCTAAACTTTTTCTACATGAATTATTTGATTTTTTTTCTCTTGTGATTAACATTTCATTACTTACTAGAATTGTGTCAGCTCCATTGTACCTTTGTAGAAAGCTTGACTTTTTTAAACACACACACACACACACACATACATACATATATATATATATATATATATATATATATATATATATATATATATATATATTAAAAAAAAAAAAGAAGTCTCAACAAACCAAGAGTGGCTTAAGAAGTTGACTTATCACTTGTTATAAGTGTGGTATTTCAAAGCCACCTAAAGTGTGAATAACAGAGAAATTCCAAGATATGAGGTAGCCTCGCTCCATTTCTATAGTTCAGATACTTTTGGTATCAAGAAAAACTTGTTTGAAGGAAAATCGAACAAGTCTCATGGAGTACATGAGTGAGACGAGACTTAAAAAAGGAGGTAGAGGTCCTGACAACCATGAAGGGTTTCATCCCTTCCATGGGGGGCACTCCTGCAAGGTTCAACAGCATATTGCAGAGGCATAGTGTGTGAGATAGTGACCAACTACGCTGAGCCTCACATAAGTTTCCTTTTTGAAATGCTAAAAATACCATATTATCAACAGAAATTTTCATAATTTTTCTTTCGGTAGGAAATAAGGAAAATTCTTGAATGTAACAAAATTATATGATTCATTTATTTATTTAATGATCAACATGCATGTACATCATTTCGACTAATAAATTTAAATGCCAAATTTGACTCTCATTTTCCTTGTGTCAATATGTCTACCATTTAATAAAGAAACTGAAAAATTACTAATGCCGAATGCTAAAAATGCATTATTTGTTTGCCCATAAGATGTGTATTTGCTCGTTGACTTCTTGTATTTCTCATGAGTATGCGTATAGTGTGCCAAGCAGAAAATGTGAGGCAATTTTCAATTATTATTATCACGTCTTATTACTCAAAAAGTGTCCAACCCCCTTCAAGACATAAAGATTATTAATATGGGCATTGCCTCTCCTAATAATTTTTTTTTCCATGTACACATTCATGAATTGAAGCCATACGCGTGTTTAAAGGATTCAACTATCTAGTAACCGTGAAGAATTATGTAGGTTTCATCATTATTTGATGAGAAGTAAACACTATCTTGTTCTTTTCTAACGAAGAAAATAGAAAACAAATTAAATGATGCTATACACGTCAGAATAATGAAGGAAAGGCGAGCAAGGCACAGCAACAATGCTTATTTTTTGAGCAATCATACTGTCAAGTCTCAACCTATTATACATAGGCTTAGGTATCATTTTCTTATCTTTATATTGATTGCTTTCCGTATTGAATGATTAGAAGGAATCTGCTTTTGGTGGGGGCGTCGTACATATGAAAATTCATAGGTTTTGAAAAAAAAAAAAATAGAGTTTCGATAAAGGGAAGAAATATTGTTTTTGTGGTTTGAGATTGACACCCAAATTTAATTAATTTATGCCAATTTTAACTACTAAGGAATCGTGGAATCTAGAACGCATGAAAGCGCTTTTAAGTTCATTTTCACGCTATATCATATTTCACTTTTCATAACATTTATTAATAATTATTGTTAATACTCTTTGATACAATTTAAAAAATATGATTAAAACTATAAAAAAAATATTATTAAAATTCTTTGATAACATTTTTATAAGACTTATATATAAGTCATATTACTAAAGTACTTTTATATAAATTTAGAATCTCAACTACAATAGCAGTAGTGTTTATTTGAGCCCTTGTTTCTTTTACACCGATTTATCAAATTAATTTGGCATTTGTAATTAACATATTTTGGGTTACGAGTAGTTTTGAATTTTTCAGAAAGGTTTGAAGATGAAAAGGTGGAAATCGTTTAGAAGTTCTATATACCAGTCCTAGAGATAATGAACTATTATGTTGACAAAGAGAGAGAGAGAGAGAGAGAGAGAGAGAGAGAGAGAGAGAGAGTCAACTATGCGATGACTAACCTACAGAAAAATGTGTAGAAGTGATAGGTTTATAACATAACCTCACATATTTATGGTTGTGAAGAGAAGGAAACGATACAAATAAAATTGATAAATTAAATGTTGAAAACGACTATTTTAATTTCCTATTTGAGAAAAAAAAAAACGTGGTTCAAGTAAGGATTTTAAAAGAGTTTTAAGAATGAAGAAGGTAAACTTATTAGTGTTGTATATCCTTATGATCCCTACAACTCCTGAATTCATCCAACAACCGGCGCAGCCTTATGATCTCTACAACTTCACATGACACACAGATATTTTGCAAATAATAGAAAATATATGTGAACGAACTAGAGGCCATTTATAGCTTTGATTAAAATCTTTAATAAGTTCAATCCCTTAATCTCATCTGTAGTTTTGTCTCTTCTTTTTCTTTCTTCGTCCTTGTTTTATTTAGCATATAAAACTTCAATTCCCGTAAGAAAGAAAGAGCTACAACACTTTCTTTACAAAACTAATTACAGCTTATTTGAATATCCTCGTATATATTTAGCGGTGGAAGCTAAGTAACTAAGGTTTGGTTAGTAATAAGGAGTTTGGATACTCTACATAAGATCATAATGTCAAATGTTATTGTCTTTAAAATTTTACTGTACCAAAAAGATTGTGAAAATTAGATGAGAAAATTAGAGCAAGAGAGAAGACTTGAGTGGAAGAAATTGAAATTCGTATATGAAGGTGCGAAAATTAACATAGAAAAAAGCTTTAGAAAACAGATTTAGTTTCCAATCATTTACAATTTTCGTCACAAAATTTAAAAAAAAAAAAAACTGAAAAGCAGAAAATTAAAACCCAGAATAGTTTTACCAAATCACAGACCCTAAATTTGGATCATGCATATATGCATGTAGTTTGTGTATGCAAGGGAACACAGCAAAATAGTCCTCACTCACATTCAATTCCCGTTTCGCAGAAAGCTGCAGCAACTTGCTTGGCTACACACGTAACACTTAAATCTGTTTCCTTTTACTTCAATGAGGCTAAGATTTGCACTGTGACTTCTGGAGTCTCAATGTCAAAAAAAAAAAAAAAAAACTATTGCAATTAGTTGGTTCATTTCATTGTACACCAACATTATTGCGATATCAAAGGAGAACTCTCAGGTATCTCCATGCAAGAGAGCATGAGTCAGACTCTTATTTCAACAACCTGAAGTGACCCAGCAATGACCTGGGAATGCCTTTGCAATGCTGCCAATGCATTACTCCATCTTTCCCCTCGTTTTCTTTAGGTGAACTAATCACACAAAATGAATGAAATTTTTGCTTTAGCTTTTCAAATTATAAACGTTTATAGTAAGCATTACGATTTAAAAATTAATTTGTTACAAAGATCAATTTAACTGACAATAGTACAATGTTTAAAGAGTAATTTAATTAATGAAAATACAATACTAAAAACCATTTTTTATGTCTCTCAAAAATTAGTTTCATTTTTATGTACTGATGATGTAAAAAAATGTTATGCTATCATCCAATCATATATTGTTACATCATAGCAATAGTGATTAAATTTGACACTCATTACTTGAAAAGTCATGTAAATATGATAATTTGATCAGATGACAGTGTATATTTTACACCGTCAGTATATAAAAATTAAACTCTTAAAATATATCTACCTCTAACATTGCCATACAAAAGTTTTCTTTTAACAATTATTTTTTCAATATTTTAATATTCGTCCTCCTCCTCCAATACATAATAATCATAGATTAAAATTTTAATAAATTTTCTATTATTTTTTATGAACAAATTTACACTATTTATTCTTAATTATGCTATTAAATATAAGCCATTAGAATTGATATAGTGTTGTGGAATTTAAATAGTACATGAGACCCTATATTTAAGTCTTATAACGATTAATGAATTTCAGAAGAAAAAAGATATTATTAAATATTATTATATACCAAAAAATACTACTAAATCTTATTTTATCAACCATCTCAAATGCTCCAAAGTCTGCGATTGGAATTTTCGTTTTGCTATTGTCGTGAATCTAAATATAGTGGGACCATTCTTTTTTTTATTTAATTATTTTGTTGTCTTTTGCAATGTATCTTGAAAGCAACTGCAGATTCATGCATACGGTTCTATGAATAATTAATTTTATCTGATAAACTTTTTGACTTTGTGCAACAGGATCAGGTTACTAGTGAATGTGATAAGAAATTTTCTTTTTGAAGTTACCCAATTAATTGGCTAGGCACGCGAGGTTGAGATGGATATATATTACCATGTCTGGCGTGGAATCTTTCTGGATTTTCTTCTCTCAATAGTCTACATATGTTGATTCCAAATAAGATTATATATTTGTGATTGGTATATATGATAAATTAGTAAAATGTTCTGTTGATTTATTCTAGACAATTCATCACGGGAATAAGGAATCAGAGGTCCCCCATTGTGGGTAAATATTAGTACAAAAAGAGAAATGTTAAACTCTTTCAAGATCGTGTCCAAAAATTTTCCCAATTCAAAATGTCAATCACATGTTTTAAATACTTATTAAATATTGTATAAATTACAATCAATATAATTGTGGGGTGAAATTTTGACTTAAAAGAATGTTTAGATTGATTGCCAACACTCGTATTATAATGATGTATTAGAACTACAATTTTTCATTTAAAAAGTTATTGCAACTAGTAAGTACATAAAGGAAAGCAAAAGAAATCCTCGAGAATATTTGATAAAGAAAAATAGTATTTGTATTTATGAGTTGTGAGACATTGTATCGACTCACACCCCATCCATCCAAATGGGTGGATGAAATATGAATTGGTACGGTGTCCTATACTTCACAAGAACAAATAACACAACTTTTTTGATAAAGCCTCAAGTCCCAACCTAGCTAGATAACCACCATCCAGCTTTTGAGCTTTTGCCAAGACACCGAGCTAGTCATCCACAATCTCCTCCTTATCCGCAGCGGATTGGCCTAGGCATATACCCAATTTTCATATTTGGTGCATCTCAAAAGACCCATCCGAATCATCTTCCTTACAAACAACATCATCGGATTCAGCTGGTTGAGAGTTTCTTTCAGCATTACTGGCCCAAACATTGATTATGCAATTTACTGTGAAATGTTTTAAGGCATGGTTCGACTGAAATTTACGAAGTTGACTCAAAACCTTTAAATGAATAGTGATATTTCTTCTTTGTCGTTTTCTCTTTATCTGAAAAAGAAAAAGTGCAAACGATGGTGGCAACGAACCACTGAGAAAGTTTAAGGGTATATATATAATATTACCTAGCTACCTACACAAGGTTCTTATAATTTTGTCACTAATGATGATGAGATGAGTGATCAGACATAAACCTGGACAACGTAGTTTACACGGATAAAGAGCCATAACAGCGTGCCCAAATGATTTTCTAACGAAATACTTGACAGTTAGAAATTTATTTCCCAAATTATAATGTGATACTCTATGATTACACATTAAAATTTTTCAATCATCTCATAGTTTTCATTTAACCACTAAACATTACCTTATCTGTGCCCTTTGTATTTGACAGATTTTTCGGCGTAATTTATTTTGCTCTCTAGCACGGCTTATTTTTTCTAATCTTCACAACTAAACCAATTTTTGGCTCTCTACGCGTCCAAGCCTGTGTTTAGTGAGGACTATGCGCTCCATTGGTTTTTTCAAATTTGGATATGAGGAGATTATGTTTATCGATTTGGCTTAACTAATATAAAAAAGGAGGTTGAGACAAAGTGTACTCGAGTTAGAGATAAAAAAGGAAAAGGAAGACAACAAAAATTCATGATTCTAATTATGTATATTATGTGATGTTGTTTACTTCCTTAAATCTAGTCCTCTTTGCAGTTGTTGGTTTGCACTTTGTTCTTTTTGTTTTGCATGTCTTTATATGAGTTCTCTATGTTTATTTTTGCATAATCTTGCTGTAACTTATGCTCCACCCTTATTTGTGTATTTTGAGACTTTGTCCAATAATCTTGCGTAATATTGCTGCAAGTGTTATCTAGATGTATGCAATATAAGTATCTTCTTTCCTGTAGTAAAGAACGCTCAAATCTTTTAAAAATAATCTTCAAAGTCAGAAGTTTATTCTAACAAAAATGCAAGCTCCACGAAATATTATTTTTATCATTCTCAATTTAAGGCATGAAGCAACTAAATAATCAATGACACTTCTGACACGGTGCTAATAACTTTGGTAGCAACCTGAGAAAGTTGAGAAAGAAATAAGGTGAATGCTAAAATTAATTTAACAAATAAATATGGGAGTGTTAGAAATAAAAATCCGCACTATGCTTTCTCCTTGTTAGATGGCGTTAGGAAAAATATGAACACACAGAGAATGATCAGGATAAGTAATCTGTATGTTGCAGTGTTAGTGTTGTGTGTATTTTACAAAGATACAGTGCCTATTTATACACCAAAGATGAAATCAAAACATAAAGATAAAATCAAAGTAATATCAACCTAAATCAATCCAAGATATAAATAAATCAATCTCAATCGATCCAAAAATATACTAAGATATCATATTATTTCTTACACTCTCCCTTGAGATAGAGCTCACCAAGCTTTAAGCATGCCATGATTAATCAAAGGTTGGCAAGGGAGGCAAAACTGCAAATAGTTTGGGTATAACCACGAGTAGAGAAAGGGTCGTGGGTGTAACCATGGAGCAAAGATGGAGTCCTAGGCGTAAGGAAACGTGGAGTGCTTGGGCAGAACTAGGAATCACGGTAATGGTCCTGGGTGGAACCAGGAAATGTGGAGAACTTGGGCAGTTTTTCAATTTTCTTGGATACGTAAGTACAATGAGTTAATCTTATTTATAGATAAAAATAATGAAAATAATAAATCATAACATAATGATAAAATAAATCTAATATCAAAATAAATTAGTCTAAATGAATCCAAATCAATTCAAAATATATTAAGATATAATATTATTTCTAGCCGGGAGATACATAAAAATGAGTATTTAGTAGTAACTAGCTATTTTATTTTTTGATTAATTAGTAACTAGCTATTGACTCAACAGCTTGACTATTCTGTGTCTAGGTATACGACACCTACTGTAAAAAGCATGCATATGAACGTAATCCGTACCATATAAAAATATCAACTTGGTAGAGAAGGGGTCCTGTCTATCATAAGAAAACTCGTGCTTTGTGACGTGCAAGAAAGAATGTACCGAGACAGTTAAAGATAGCTTTGATAGAGTTTTCCCCGTTATTCGATAGACAGATACAATCAGTCATATATTTGATGATGCATGTACCTCTCTTTCGCTTTTTCTCATTAGTCTTTTTTTTAAAAAAGAAAAGGAGAATGCAATTGCTTGCAATTTCTGTTTGTTTAGCCATTATGTCATTTTCAATTTTCTGTAGGCTACAGAATCATGTCTCATTTCATGGCCCTTTATGTCAATCACTATGGGCCCTGCAAGGAGCATTAACTCCCAAGCAAGGGCCTCCCTGATTTAGTACCTGTCAGAATGTTTTTTTATAGGGCACTTCTCTACAGTATAGGGCTAATGTGGGTCTTCCTTATAGGACTTTCTAAGAGAAAAGAATTTAGAAACAAAAATACTAATGGATTTCCATCTCTTCTGGGAATAACCTTCAGTTCGCAATGGATTGTTAGAGTAATCATGCTTTGTAAACTATTATTGTTCTAGGTTTGTATTTAAATATTTTCTGCAAGTGGTATGTATGTTAAAGTTGCTTTCGTTTATTTGGCACATCCTTTTTCAATGTCATTTCAATAAAAAAGATAAATATATCAGTAAAAAAGTTTTGGCTTCATATATTTTTAGTTTAATTGAATTTTATACTATAATAATGCGTAACGATTGATTCATGCATATGCTTATATATAATTAATTTTAAATTATATAAATATTTTATTAGAAAGAGAATATGAAATGAAGATGGAGAAATGTTTTTTTGAATGCTAAGTTCTTCAGGCTCCATATCAATACCCGATCACTGAATTTTGTGTGCACCTCACTTAAAGTAAAATGTTTTTCTTTTCCCACCATTGGATTTGAGTGGATGTTGATAAACAACTCACTTTGGGTTGTCTAAATAATAACACTCATGAACATGTGACCAGTTGACCTGTTATTGAAGATCAACTATAAGTTGTTTAAGGGCTAGTCCTTCCATTGAAAAAAAGCGACCTAGTGCACAAAGGACATAGAGTGCATGATAGGATTACAATGTTATTAGTTTATTTGCTTTATTATTAGTCTCATGTTGCCAAGTAGCCTCTATGTTAGTAAATTAGTCTCATATTGCTTGCGTAAACAAACGTAAGGAGCTTTGGTTTGTAGTGAAAGCATCTCTGGAAAGAGTTAAATAATTATACTGATATTTATTTTCTCTCTTGTGCTAGTTTGCAATGTGTTGATGGTCTTGCAGTGTGTGGGCTTTGCTTAGTTAAAATTTTATGCTTTTTCACTACATCAATTATTCTTATCTAGTAAGGTCTAGGGAGGGTAGATACACCCAGTCATACTGTCGCTTTATAGATAAACTGTTCCCAGGATTTGAACTTGTGAACTCTAATTCACAAGGCAATAACCTTACCGTTATGCCAAAGGCTTACCTTCTTTAATAATATTATCCAAAAGAAAAAGAAAGAATATGTACTTTAACCTTATTTGTGTAGCACTAATTTTAATAATGAGCTAGTTAATAATTTACATGAAATTAATGATGTAATTACTTCTAAAAGTAAAAGTTTCATGTTCAAATCTTGATAGCACTTAAGATAATTTTTTGAATAATGATTGGTGTACAACTAAATTACACAACAAATACACACCACACACCTTACCACCATTGGATGTGATGTGTAGTCCCCACTCATCCCGCTCATTCATAAAATTCAATGGTAATAAGGTGTGTGGTGTATATTTGTTATACAATTTAGTTATATACCTAACATCACTCTAATAATTTTTTTTGTATTTTATGCATCAAAATAGTGTGGGGTTATGCCTTTGAAATCATATCATTAAAGGAGAGGAGGTTAAGAGAAGTAGAGAATTCATTCTCCATTAAAAGCTAGCCTGATTTATTTTTATTGAAATGTGCAATATATATATAGGGAACGTATTATATGAGAAAAATAATTTTTTGTGAGAGTGAGAGGAGTAAATCTTGACTGTTAGATTTTACATAAATGGTTAAGATTAAAATATAAAGCCATGTGATTTTTTTAAATGAACATGTGAACATTAATTGCCATTAATCAACTTTCAATCTTGATCATCTATGTACAATTATATGACCTAGATTTACTCTTTTCACTCTCATAATAAACCAACGCTCTTATATGATACACCCTTATATATGTATTATTGATAAAATTTTATCTCTTTCTAGTCTTAGTTTTGAGTGCATAAAAAAAATCATCATTTTGAGAAAAACACATTTCATAACCGAAAAAAGGAGTATAAGAAGATCGTATTGACCTGATTAGCCCAAATTGAAATTATGTGTTTGGATTAGTTCGGTTTGGGTCATCAAGTCTAATCGGAAAAATCAGATAGAACCAATGCTAATTGAGTTGGGCTTTGTGGTTTGTAAAATTAGACTCAATGACCCAATTTGAACCAAACTTTATATGTGTTTCTCTACTACTCCTTTTTCGGTGAATGCAAGCTCTCCACCTTCAGAAGTAATGACTAATCTTCTCAAGACATATATAGAGCTCACAAACTTAGGTTTTGCTTTGGCTGGCCACAAGACTCCTTTTATATATATACCATCAAGGATTAAACTTGTAATTAACTAGATGTTTAAAGAACCTAACTAGAGGTAATAAAAATGTTTCTTTTTTCCCTTTACTATTGTTGTACTTATTGACATTTTCTCCATATCTCACCGCTCAATTTCATTGGAATATGGGTTATGTTATTGTCACGACCCACCTAGAGAACGTGGCCAAATGCGTGAGTTGGGTCCTACCTGCCTCTGTAACGTAGTGAAGCTAATATGCATAAATAACCCAAATTTGTTTAAAATATGTTAAGTTCAACTAAAACTTGATAATATGGAATTATTTCTAAAACATAAATTCTGAACATAAATCTGCATAAAATCCATATTCTAGGCCAAAGCCAGACATAATAGAACAATTAACATAAATTCTGAAAATAATATCATGCATGTCAGGGATCACCTTTACACAATTTATTGAGCACTACTAGGTGACATAATTGACAATAAGCTCCACTTCAAGCGAAGCTCACCAAGGAAAAATGTAGCACTCTGCGGAGGATTACGTGGTACAATCAACACATGTATCTCGTGCATGGGAAAGGAAAAGAGAGGGTGAGTTCATCAAAACTTCGGTGAGCGAGCCTCCACTCACAACCCACATGGGACAATAACAAAATACATAACATATACATGCAATTGATGTGAAATATATTACATATATAATTACATATAAATTAAGCTTGAATCTATAGCAACAATTAGTAGAGAAACATGAATAATTACGTGCATAATTATACGAAATTTGAATAGCTAAATCTGAGCCAATGGCTAATCGATGGAGTACCTAACTAGGTCCCATAAATGAACACCTCACTAGGTTCCTTATTGTGGGTGAGCTAGTCCTCCTAGTGGACCACTTGGTACCAAGGTTAACGATCAATCCTGCAGTAGTTAACTCGATGCATTTCTCACTATTTATTGGCTAAAAAATAATAGTAATAATTTCATACAAAACTGAGATTTAAAATATTTTCTAACTAATAAATAAATCTAAATAATTCATACAATAAAGCATGGTCCCATGAATTTTCCAAAATAATTAGTTCTCATGATAATATTTCTAAAATTGACATAATTCATAACAACATGTTCTCTTGACATAGATTATTCTAAAATTTCAAAAATAATTCATATAATTTGAAAATATATTAATAATGACCAAAAGTATGGTCATGAGCTTAAACCCACTCACCTTTGATAGTCAGGAGTGTACTTCTACTAACAACTTGATTTTGGAAAATTGGAATGGTACAAATGCTTAACCAAACCGCTGATTAAAGGGAGGAGCGTCATAACGTCTTAAGAGATGATTAGTTAGGTCCACTTTGAAGTTCGTACGAGGATTATGAGCTTGACAAGAGATAAATTCGGCCAAAAAGGGGTTTGGCTTAGAGGAGATTTGGCTTAGAGGAATTTTGGTTTAGAGGAGGTTGAAGCAAAATTTAGCAAAATGAAACTAAACATTTCTTACACACACACACACTCCTACACACATATATTTATACACAAATATAATAATCATAAATAATATTAGTGCTATATGTCTATACTTACTAATAATAATAAATAATATTAATGCCTACTACACTTAGTAATTATAATGTTAAATAATATTTGTGCTATTTACACTTTAATAATAATAATACTAATGCTAGCTACACTTAGTAATATTAATTATAATTAATGTTAATGCCATATATCTAGATTTAATAATAATAATAACTAATATTAATGCTAGCTACACTTAATAATTATAATGTTAAATAATATTAATGTTAGGTGCACTAAATAATAATAATGTTAATGCTAGCTACACTTAGCAATATTAATTATAATTAATATAAATGCTAGGTACACTTAATAATAATAATGCTAATGCTAGATACACTTAGTAATATTAATTATAATTAATATTAGTGGCATATATCTAGACTTAATAATAATAATAATTAATATTAATGCTAACTACACTTAGTAATTATAATATTAAATAATATTTATGTTAGGTTCACTTAATAATAATAATACTAATGGTAGCTACACTTAGTAATAATAATTATAATTAATATTAGTGTCATATATCTAGACTTAATAATAATAATTAATATTAATGCTAACTACACTTAGTAATTTTAATTCATATTCTAACTATAATGCATTAACACTACTAACTATAATGCATATTTAAATTATAATGCATACAACACAACTAACTAAAATGAATATACTAACTATAATGCATATGTATGCTCATAGTTTACTATTAACTATAATAATAATAATTATTATTATTGTTATTATTATTTCTTTATTTGGGATATCACAGTTATAATTTTTAATTTTGCATGCAATGGATTCATATGTCTTAGTTTAGTTTGTTGTCATGAAATTTGGCTATATATATTGTATTTAACCATGTGATTAACACCTCATACTTTAGTGCTTATGTACGTTATTGTTATTAAGCATGTAATTTTATAAAAAAATTTAACTTGTGATTTTTTGCATTGTTATTTTAAATTCTTTGTGTTTTTTTTTTTTAACTTTTTGCATTTTGATTGATTAGGGAAATAAAAAAAAAAAAAACCAATCAGATAACTCAATACTTGAATTGAACCAAACCAATCTAAACTGGATTGGTTCAGTTTGGGTTCTGCTAGAAAAAAAACACCTAATGCAACCCGATTTGACTTGATTACAAAATTAATTGATTTGGATATTTGTTTTCTTCCCATCATACTTGAATCAGCTCGGCTTGATTACATCTCTAACTGAAATATTGGGTCCATTCTAAATAACTAAAGAAGCAATTAGTTACATTCAAAGCTAACAGAAAGAATTCATTAAAGTAAACTAGCTAGTTATTTTATCCAAATGGAGCTAAATCGGAATATGTATATTGAAGTTGTGTTCAATTGGTCATACAAATTCATTCATATCATAACACCTCAATCTAATAAAAAATGATAACACCTCAATAATTTTTGTTGGTCATTGTACTCTTTTTTTTTTGTTTCCTTTTTTGTAAGATTGGTCATTGTTTTCTAATAACCAACAAAATTTAAAATTTCCTTCAAAGCAAAATTTGATGTAATGTTGCATTATATACTTGTAAATCAAATAGTTTGTTGCTCCGTATGATCACCCACTCAAAATTCCTTTATTTAACATTGCGGAAAGAATACTCTACTTAATAATATCTTAACAAAATTGTCTCAACCCCCAAAAAATGTGTATATCGGGAGGATTGCCATGAGTGATTGAGAGAATCTTTTCTCTTGTTTTCAATCATTTTAATACAACTTCCTGTGAACGTTAACGAAAGGTAAATCAGTCAAAACAAATAAACCACAACCAGAGAGCATGAGAAGCAGGCAAAAAACAACTGAATATATACACCACTCCGATTAAAAAAAGGAGGAGAAAACAATTTAAAGAATAAATTAAACGAATATATGACTCACCGTGTGTGGCGCTCCACCAACAGGGAAGGGGAGAGTTTTGAGACGAAAAATTGAAGGAAAGAGAGCGCCTACTTTTTTTTTTTTGTCCTATTTCCTCTCTTTTACGAGGACAAAGTCACGGACACGAAACAAACATTTTCATTTTATTGGAAGCCAATAATAATAATAATAATTAAATTTATACTCCATAATAAAAAATGTACTTCCTCAATTTTTTTATCAATAGTTGTTCTTAAAAAATATATATAATTTTAATATATTGATATATTAAAAAATTAACATCTCTGATTAATAAATTATCATAAAATATATTAACTTTTTAATACTGTACTAAAATTGTATGATTTGTTGAGAATTAATAAGGGATGAAGCAACTGAAAATGAGAGCGAGCTTACCATAATAACACAACGTCGAAATATTTGACCATGTGAGACTCCATTTATTGTTGATCCATCTGCAAAACGTAACGAACATAGCCGCAAGAAACACGCTTGTATGTCTTTTTCAAGGGCGAATTCTAATGCACCACTTGTTAAATATGGGGTGCGATACACCATATGAGAAATAAAGTATCCACCGTGGTCCATCTTCCTTCTTCCTTGTTCATCCTTTTCACCCCTCTCTCTTCTTTCCACCACCCCTAAACCCTCCTCTTCCGCCACTGCTGCCTTCGACGGCGACGCCATATCCGTTTACTAAACTGAAGGAGGAGGTGGTCAACATGGGCGGCGGCGGCGAAATCCCCGATTCCAGCAACGGTGTAGTCGTCTTGACTCCCGATGCATCGATCTCGACGAGGTGAAAGGTGTTGCTGCCGGTGAACGGAAATCAGTAATGAAGTTGGTAGAGATGGTCAAAATGACAATAGATCTGCGAAGAACGACGTTACAGATTCGAGTGAAATTTATGATCATGAGTTTGATGTTGTGTGTGCTCCGGTAGCATGAAAAAATGGCACCGGTGGCCAAGGGAGGCGCCGATGAGGTTGTTACCGAAGCAACGGTACTGTTGTTGTCCGAGAAGAGGGTGCAGTGGGTGACGAAGGGACGGATGTGTGGGTAAAGTGCTACACCCTCGGGTGATGGTAGCTACATTTTTTAAATGTTCTTACCCACACTTTCTGAGTGTGGCCAATGGCTAGTGTACGACACACCATAGTTTTCTGGTGTTTTTTCAAGAGTTTTCAAGAACTTCAATTATTGGGTAATCCCAAACTATGTAAATATTACTTACAATACTACGTTAGTAATATATTATGGATTATATCTCTCAATTTAAAATTGTTAGTAAAATATATATATATATATAATTTTATATGAGATATATTATTGAGATTATAATCAAATCGAAATATAGAGCTTAATAAAATATATATATATATTTTTTATAGAGCTTAGTAATATTCTGTAAATTTGATGGAAGTGCCGTTTAGTAAAACTATTAAAAATCTCTGATGACATATGAAAAACAAATTAAGAAATAAGAAACATCTTGATATACAAATTTTTAAAAGAATAAATTTTTTTATTCTATTTATATGTCTCCAATTCTTATCGGTCGAATTATAACAAGAACTAATGCATGTAGGAGAGGGATTTGTTGAGATTAGTGTAACACTTAACACATTTATATTGATTGGGCTCATTTGGTTAAAATTTTAGTAAAAAAATACTTTTTCATTAAAAAAAATGTACTATTAGAATTTGTTCACAATTTTGGTTGTATTTCTCGAGAGAAGCCAAATGATTTATTAAATCTAATTTTTATCAATTATATATTTAATTGAATGATTCAAATTCAAAATAATTAATATAGATTAATTATAATTTTTATAAATATATATTATGCAAAAGAAAACTTTTTTATCTAATCATATTTCGTGGTAATTTGAATTTTTATGTTCTTAATTATAATTTTATAAGAAAAAAATACTTCTATATTTATCATATTTAAATAATTGCTTATTATTGTAAAAGAATATTTTTTTTTTCAATTCTATCCGTTTCAATTCTATCCAACTATGAAATAAAATTCTGCTTTTAATTCTAAAGAAGTACTTCTCTCAAAAATTTAATCAATTAAGTATACAATAATTTTTCATAGAATATATTTTCACACTTGTTTACAATGATCAAATTATTCAAATCAACCAAGTCATGAACCATTTTGTAGCAAAATGAAATTGGTAAAGGTGATGTGTGAAGCTTTGCCTATATGTTATGCTTTAGTACAAATCTATATACAATTGATCTAAAATCTCATCCGGTAAACGAGCTCAATTATGTTAGAATAATATTATTTATACTCATATTTTTTAAAATATTTTATTAATATATTTTTATTTATTATTAAATAAGATGTGTGTTTCAAATTAAGTAGAGTTTATATTTCATTCAATAATAAACATAAGTGTATTAATATAATATCTCATAAATAATGAATACAAATAACTCATTATCTTATGCAGTTGTCACCCAATCGACTTCAAATTTTGTCAAATTTTTATAACATAAATAAGAGATGGTTTAGTATTAATGTTATGTCGTTGTCCATAATACATTATATGGCTTTTGTGACATGACATATAGCATCATCTTACCTATATCTTTAACCGTACTTAATAAGACATAATTTAGTTGTTATTACTTTTTATTGTTGATCTATATAATATATGAAACTTTTCAAGTTTTTGATCCAAATAGTAGATTTTGTCGAAAATTTATCAAATAATACGTTAGTTAGACATACAGGAGTTGTTTCAAAGGGCGTAAATTATATACTCTTTTCTTGCCAATAGTTTTAACATAATCATGCACGAGTACTTTATTCAATAAATACAACATTTTTCTGCAAGTAAATATTCATTTTATTTTTTAAAATCATATATACATATATATATATATATAAACCAAAATTTAAAATTTAATATTTTAATCACTAAAATTAAAATTAGAATCACATTAGTCTCTGATCCCGTCTCTATTACTGTATGGTCATATTTTTACCGGTGTATCACACTAATTAATATGATAGTCATAGTTTAGTTTCTACTTGGTGTCTACCAATTTATTAAACAAAGATAAGTATAATTAAAGACTACAATATGAATTTTATATATAAATAATATTATTAATATAATTAGCATATGTAGTCATTTGAATTTATTATTACATTTTATATCATGATATATCTAGAAAAATTTAATAATAAAAGTAAAAATAATATATAAATATAATAAAAATAAAATATTTTATATCTTATTATTTTATCTCACTTACAATTAAAATATGATCAAATTTAAAAAATTTCAAATTCTTGTGGGGTATAAGCCCCCATCTTCTACAGCATGGGTCCGCTCTGCCCATGAGATCAAGAAGGATGACAGCATACTACCAGTTTGTCACTTCACATTATTATAACGATAGCGAACGCATGAAGACACAGACACACAGTAGTGGAAATGAAATTAGAAACTAATTCCACCCACAAAGTTCTCATAATTTCAAAGATTAAAACCAGTAATTTTTAAACATTAAACATTCAATGGACTCGTACATAACTCTCAAAAAATGAACTCGTACAAACTATTTATTTATACTCTATTTTTTTTTTAAACTAAAATTAACCTTTTGTTAATTTTTCTTGACATGAAAACTTCTCTCGTGAAGCTTGTACAGTAAGCCCAAGTCAAGTTGGGGAATGAGAGTGGAGGGCCGCCGTAGTGAATAGTTTAAGCTGTCACTTCAAGAGGGGCCACCCATGTGAATTTGTGAACCGCAAAGACACTCTTCATCACTTCTCATTCATTCATCCATTCTTTTCTTTTTCACGTCCCATCACCTCACCTCACCTCACCCCCCCATCCCAATCTCTCTCTCTTCAATCTCTCTTAAAATCTCTCAAAACAAAACCCATCTCTCTTCTTCTACTCTTCTGTCTCTTCCTCCCTTCCTTCTTCATCAAAAATTTATTTACAAAAAAAAAAAAAAACACTCTTTACACAAGAGTGCACACAATTACAACGAATAATAACAACCGTTTGATCACTAAGGATCAAACCATCATGGATTCTGCACCGGAGGCCGCGGCTCCGGCGAGTGCGTCGCCGTCGGATCCGCCGGCTGCCACAGCGGAGGCTCCTCCGTCATCTTCTTCGGCTGCGCCGAGCCGTTACGAGTCGCAGAAGCGTCGTGACTGGAACACGTTCCTGCAGTACCTGAGGAACCACAAGCCGCCATTGACGCTGGCACGGTGCAGCGGAGCGCACGTGATCGAGTTCCTCAAGTACCTCGACCAGTTCGGGAAGACCAAGGTGCACGTGACGGGGTGCACTTACTTCGGGCGCCCAAACCCTCCGTCTCCGTGCGCGTGTCCTCTAAAGCAGGCGTGGGGCAGCCTCGACGCGCTCATCGGACGGCTGAGGGCGGCTTACGAGGAGCACGGCGGGCGCCCCGAGTCCAACCCGTTTGGCGCTCGCGCCGTCAGGATTTACCTCAGGGAAGTCAGGGAAGGGCAGGCCAAGGCCAGAGGGATCCCCTATGAGAAGAAGAAACGTAAGAGGAGCACCGCAGTCTCCGCCACCACCACTACTAGAGACGGCGGTGATGCTAAAGCTCCTCTTGCTGCTACCACCACCACCAGTGTTATCGCAGATGACGCTGGTGGTGGTGGCCTTAGTGGAGGTGTTGGCGTTAGTGTAGCTTCTGCTAGTGCTACAACGCCTATTGTTACTACTACAGCTGTTGTCTAGTATTTTATTTTGATAATTTTTCTCATATTACTATTACTATTATTATTATTATTATTATTACTAAAGAAATTAATTGTGAATTATGAGTTAGGCATTTGTGGCGAATTTTTCTGGGATTAAAATCAAGCACTCCTATCACTGTTTGTTCGGAGCTTTTATTTTAGGTTTGAATTTACAATAGATTATAAATAATGTAATGCTGTATAAACAAAATTATTTACTAGAATTTTTGGTGTTGTCAAATTGTCGAAAATTCAGCCTGTACAGTGGTATGTTTCTTGTATTTAATCAAACTTTTCCTAGATAAAACTTCAGAAAGAAGGTTGTTTCTCCAACACAGTAACGCACCTTTAGCCTAACTAGTTGCTCCGTCAGTTATAAGAGGCTCATGATTCTTATTCCTTGGTGTGTGGTATTTCATTGCGGTTTCTCGTGTCTCGTGTTGTAGGCTGTTTCAATTCACCTTTTGAGATATGCCAAAAATAAGTTTGATAGAAGTAACAATAATTTTACTTGAAATGAAGCACACTTCATTCTTTGGTTGTGAAAGAAACGTGAACCAAACATGCATGAAACGCCTGCCTCTCCTTTTGTTTTGTTTTGGAGGATTTCGTGAAACGAGCAACATGATCTAGCAGTGAAGATGCCACCAGAAGAATGTGTCCCATTATTTTGTGTATAATTTAATTTCGAGGTACGATGTTACTTGCTGAAAGGAAGACTCCAAAGTCCAAAGGCTATTATATCGTTTTCACGTTGAATTCATTCCTTGTTTTTCTTTCCGTTTTTTCTTTATGGGGACTTTGATGTTGCAGGGTGAGAATGAGGAGAGCTATCCCTAACACAACAACACTCTTTTTTTCTTTTTTCCTTATTTTATTTTAACATTATATTTGTCAGTAGGTGTAGCACCTTTCTATGGTGCCATTAAGGAAACTAGCAAGCACATCGCTCGTATTTGCTTTCATTATGACATTTCGTTTTTTGTCTTGACCTGATGAAGCTCCAATCAGTGGTGTGCAGTTGGATAACAATTTGGTGAAAGTTGGAAAATGAGAGGGAAAGAAAATCACAACTATATCATTATCCTCCTTTTCTCTCTATGCTGTTTGTCACCCTGCAAAATAGTGTAATTCATGGAAGGAAATCAATGAATTGACCCTTCCTTTATATACACAACCATTCCAGTTGCTAGATAATTCAAATAAATTTACAATTAATTTTAAATTTTTTCCTCCTAACACCACAATAAGGCAATGTTTGGTATCTATTCCAAGACTGTAGAGATTGAGACAATAGCTATGGAGACATAAAAAATAATGTCCTTATATCGTGTTTAGTTGTGAAGTACGAAATATGATAACTATCTCCATATTTTATTTGGAAACACGATAATAAAATAATAAATACATGATAAAAAATATTAATACCCTGTCGGACCACTGTAGGACTATTGCCAGACCACCACATCACCACCCATGATTGTTAGGACACAAGAAAAATATTAAATATGTATATGAAAATTATTGAAGAAAAAGATATCAAATTTCTGTCTTCTTATCATGTCTACACTGTTCCCTCACTTTTTGGAGGTACAAATTTTTCTGTATTTCCATATTCTATTTCTGTCTCTACTACCAAACACTATCTAAGGTTGTCTTGTGAACTCGAAGGATACATATTCAAAATTTGAAAACTATCATTTTGCTAAAAGGTAAGCTAATACTAGTATCAAAGGCAACAACAACACATAAACCATTCAATAAGGTCTAGAGGTGTATAAGAGACGGGTTGGACTAAATCTTAACTCAACTTGATTTTTAAATCAGGTCATTTTTTTAAACCTGAACCTAACTCAATAACTGACTAAGTCAAACCGAGTCAATCTGGCTTTTAAACAACTTATAAATATTTTGACACTATACATAGTAAATTAATAAAATTTTACAAGTAAGAAACAAAATTCAAGAGATATTTTGAGATACAGATGTCAAAATAATTCATCTGACTGTAAAAATAATATTAAGTTATTTAAAATGTATTAATTTAATTAAATATAAACTCTTATAATTTATTACTAACTATTATAAAAAAATATAACTACAAAAGAAAATTTAACTTCAGATCGGGTCGAGGCAACCCGAAGCATGACTCGAACTCGATTCGAAAAGTGCATAGGATCAAATTTAAAGATCCGAAACCAACCCAATAAATTTTGAATTATGCTAGGTTAGTCGGTCAGGTTGGGTCTTGAATACCTAACCATTCTTTATACAATGACTACAATACTCACAGAAACTATTCATCTGGTCCTCGGGGCTCTATTAGATCTGCTGGGCTCAATCTATTTAGAATGATGCACACGTGTGCCTGTCATTTACAACATTTTTTCTTTTTTTCTTTTTCGCTCTTCTGATTCAGGTGCTATTCCTTTGCAAGTTGATCTAAGATTTTTCTGTTCATGAGTTTAGGGCTTTGGCTTATTTTTATCTGCTCTTTTTGGCTGAGGTAGGTTTTTGGATTTAACTCTATACATTAGATTCCCCGTTCTATACGCCTTTATCCTTTCTCTCTCCTAATATGCCTGTATAATTGACATTTCTTTATGTGAAAACAACACCTAGAAGAATTAAAGATATAGGCTGCAAGCATCAATGAAAGGAAATTAAATCTGATCCCTTGTGATTGCTGCTCATATTTTATTTGGGTAACCACCACCTAAGTGTGAAAAGGACTACTAGCCAACCGTTCTTTACATTCTATATATTAATTTTATATTTATTATTCATTTGTGTTATCATAGTTGAGAAACAATTTAAAATGTTTCCTTTGTTATTATAGCATAGACCCACCAGCCACTCCCAAACAAGACCACATTTCTGAATTTTAAGTTGGAACTTGGACCCATATCCACTAAAATCATGACTCCTCTACTCATATGATAATGTACGTAATGACATTAATTATATCTTTGGATTACTTTTTTGTTTCTTTCTTTTTCTTGCGTTGTTGTTATTGTTATTTTTTTTCCCTTCTCTCCATGAAGAAATATAATTCACACTTTTGCATTTAGGAGGAACTTTCGCTTTCTGGCCTTTTGTAGATCAACCACGTAATTTCGTATGGGGCACTTTATTTTTCTCACTTTCTTTATTATGTGCGGTGGCCACTTTAACCATTTCGATTTCTAAAAAGTCAAAAAGAAAAAATTTGATATATCCCAGCTTTTGTTAAAAAAATGAAGATCCGTTTTCTTTTCCTTTTATCGTTGTTTTCTTTTTGTTTCTTCATCGGCCATATATATATATAAGAATCGAAACATTATTTTTGACATGAAAAAAAAAATGATTGAATGGCTAGATAAAATTTATACCAACAACTTTGTATTAAAAATACATGTATATATGCGTTATCCTCCCTTGCATAGGTTCTCTCAAATGGTACACAGTACGTGGGTCACAAGGTTGATGAGTATCCCACTTAGCTTCTTGACTTCTTCCCTCTTTTGTCGCAGCATAGAATAGCATTAATAACATCTCGTTTCTTGGCCACAGTATCATGCATGTGTATGCACTTCATTTATATGGAGGGGAGTTGGGAAGAAAAGGGTTTAATTTTCTGGTGGCTTGGGTTTTTGGGGTCCCTTGAACATTAATTATTAGATGTATTTTATATCCAACAATAAACTTAATATTTCACTTAAAAATAGAGCGAAAATTACTCACACTCTCAACTAAGGTAAAATTTATTTCGACTCCCTTTTTATTTATAAAATTTACTTAAGAGATCTCAAAGTTCATAAAATCATTATACTAATTTCTCTTGAGTTTTTGGAATCATTAAAATAACTTCCTCTTTATTATATAATTAACAGTATATAAAGAGATCAACGTCACCCTTGATGAATAAACGAGCCAGTGTAAAGGAGACATTATAGTTTGTCTGCAAACAAAAATTGATTTAGATTCTAATTGAAATACTATTTTATTATTGAATATGAATCACATGCTATTGGTGTTGCAGAAGTATACAATTATTTCTCCTTTCTCCAGGCAACACTACACCTGCATGTTACTTTTGTTATTATCAGAGAGACGATTTTGACCATGCTGTATTCGTTAGTAAGAGTGAGAGAGAGAGAGAGAAGGGGGGGGGGGTGGGGGGGTTCTGGCTGTGGTGGGAACGGTTTGGGTCTTTTTCTTAGGCATTAGCATTGCATCTATAAATATAACTATTGTTTTTGTCCAAGACGATGGCCATTTGAACAGGCCTCATTATTGACGTAGATATATATGATTTTTCAAAAAAGAAATATACCTAGAGTATTTAACAATCTTTATAAGTTCTTCCATCATATGGAGCCCAAGGACACCTACATGCAATGAAATTCTTTATAGGGACCGAAACAAACGGACGATACAGTAACACGTGGAGAAATGTCCCTCGCAGGCATTATTCTGAACCATACATTTACTTGCACGTTTTGCTAACATATTGGTTCGCTTGTTGAAAATTAATTGGAGTACCAAAAGTAAAGGGGATGGTTCAATTCGATGGGCAAAATAGTCCGCTCGGAGATACGACACACTGTTATCGAATCACTTTCTATTCATAATTAAATAAGATTTACATTCATGAGAAATAAAATGTGAATAAATATTATTTTTTATATAAAATAAGTATAAATAATATCTTTCTTCGATGAAAGGGCTAACAACAAACGGTGGGTGTTGTTGTCCATTGCATAAATAATTGAATCCTGTGGCCTTATTTTAAAAAATAAAAAGGTTAAAGAAGAGACTCATTTTAGTTGGTATACCTTTAGACTCATCAAACACTTATAAAACCTACAAACAAGGGAAACTAACGAATCGAATCACAAGTTATGAATACACATAAGCAGTAAATTAACTAGATTAGTCAACCACTCTCTTGTCTTAGAATAGATAGGTTAATGTTATTTATACAATAAAAATAAACATTAAAAACAAAAATCATGAGAAAAATCTAAAATGTTCAATGATATAGGGAAGATGGAACTAAAATTGTATATTTTTTTTTAACAGATAAAATGAAAGTAAGAATTACATTAATAATTTTATATGTAAAATATGAAGCTCATTTAAGTAATTTTTATTATTTTTGTCCTCCTTCCTAACACATCCTTAATATACAAATATTTAAGGTATTCAATTGGAAGAGGGTCTTCATCATCCTATTGTTTTTGCTCCTCGCAGTTTGGTGGTTTTTTGTGCGTTTGGTGGGAAGCAGCGCAGTTTAGATCTCTTGCGTTCAAAACACTGCCCGTGCTTTATAATTGGCACTTCCTTTGTCTTTGAGCAGATGAGTTGTTTGCTTTGCTGCAAACAGTTTTCAGTATTTGTGAAGAAAAAATTAAAAAAATTAAAAATTAAAATTTATATTTTTTAATTTTTTTATAAAAATTAAAAACTGAAAACTAAAAATTATTTTCAGTAAAGCAAACATGTCCCGAATGTTTTTCCCTCCCCGGTCAAAATTTTGGTGCTTTTCGTTAGGAATGTGTATGTGCATGCTGCAGAGTGTAGTGGATTGCTTTGATGTGAACGTTAGGAGCAGGAAATGGACTTCAGGGTATAAAAGAGTCTAAAACAATGGGCGACAAATGAGCGGTACCCTTGAAATGGCTCAGGCAAGGAACGGATCCAATAATTGAATGGTTGGAAAAAGTGCCACCATTCAACAATTCCATCGGTGTTAATCATTTGAATTGGGTTTCTTAAAGTATAATCATAAAACTTATCACAATTTAAATGAAAATTGAGGTGGTCAAAAGTAAGTTGATGCACACGAAGTATTATATGGATATATTTTATAGGATATAATGCATTTTATTCATTTAAATTTTAAGATACGTGTAATTTATATCCTAATTTTTTAGAATATATATTGCGACTCATTGAATTTTTCAAACACTGTAAAACATTTCATTCTGTTAAGTTAACATCAATTTTCACTATTAAGTAGTAATGTTCATAATTAGTCTAAAAATATTATAGTCACTTTTTTTCTTTAAATTTGACCACAATTAGTTTAAAAATAAAAAAATATATTTGAAAAGAAAATTGAATTTCCTTTTTAAATTGTTAAAATTAAAATTATAAAAATCATGATATCATGAATAAAAAGATTAACGTAGTTATTTGAATTTTATTCTAATTAAATTAGAAAAATAAAAAATAAATATTCATATGCAACTAAATTATTAAAAGTTAGACGCGATAAAAATGAAATATATACTTATCATATATTTTTTTAATCAGCATTATATATTTCTTTCAAAAACGTTATTATTAAAAGAATTTTTTTAAAAAATATTAACAGACCCTGTGCAATGCAACGAGATTATATTTAGTTTAAAAAATGTTTTAGAAATCAATTTGTTAGTGCACTCATATTTTAAAAACAAATTGATCGACACATTGATCATTGAGGTCTAATAATAAAGATTAATAATATATCTTTCTACTAATTATCCTACAAATGTTTTTATATATTACATGAAGTAAAAAAAGTAAATGCCTCTTGAAATCTTAAAAAAATAATCAAAACATAGGATTTGTTTAGTATTAATAAGGCCTTGAGAGCTACTGGGCTCTTTGAGTTGTTCAAAAACTACTTTTAAAAAGTTTAGTATTATTTGATAAAATAATATAAAAATTATTCTCAATAAGGAGAAACCATCCTAGTAATATTTGATAAATATATTAGAAAACTGTTTTTCAAATCTAAAATGACTATAATGGATATAGGTATTAAATACGATACTTTCTACTTTTATAATCATTAAGTAGAATAAGGTTATACTAGTCTTTTAAATTTCAAAGATATAAGTCAATTCTAAAAATTATTTTGGCTCTATTTAGATACTATAACTTCTAACTTTTTTTAACTTCCTATAATTCAAAAGCTATATTTTTACTTTTTATCTGATTTGGCTAAACACTTTATTACTTTCCTAAAAATTATTTTTAGTACTTTTTAAAAAGTTAAATATCTAGCTTCTTAAAAAATACTTTCTAAAATATTAAAAGTAAATATTTTTATTATTATATATTTAAATATAAAATAAATTATTTATAAGTTACTTTTTAAAAATTATTTATATATAAAAGCTTAAATAAGATATTTATCTAAATGAAATCCTTATGAAAGCTAAAAGCGCTATTAACTTTTAAAAGCTAAAAGCAAGAATGTCTACAACTTTTGCCTTATGCCTTTCATAACCTCAAGCAATCCCTTTGAAAACATTACGACAATAGTCTTTTCCAAAGTAGGAGCATTATCTTAAATAGAACTACCAAACCAAGCCTCCATTTATTTAGTATTTAGAAATATTTGTAGGATAATGAAATAAGAGGATATATCATTTTCCTCTAATAAAATATTTTTTTAAGGACTAGTTTATGACAAGATTGATGGTAGTCCTCCACGTCTCCTATACTATTTTATATTTTAGAAAATAAAATAGGTAATATAATTTTCAGTCGAATAAAGAATTTAAGTTTGACACTCTTAAAATTTAAATAAATCTACATTTAAAATAATCTATTGCAACAATTTGGACTTTAAAAGATTAAATGTATACACTTTTAATTCTTAAAAGACTTCTTGGTCCTAAAAAATTTCATGTTATAATGTATTAATCCCTTAGCATAAAAATCATATATACTTGTTAGTTCCTAAAAGATTAAAATATCAAAAGCCGATACTTTTAGAGACTAAGGTCAATTCTTCCTCCGTTTCAATTTATCTATCGAATTTTTAATATTGTCTTATTTCAAAATATTTATCCATTTATAATATTAAAGTAGCATTAATTTGTTTTCTTCTAATAATGCTTTTAATCTAATTAATTGTATTATTGGAAGTAGTATATTAAAAGAGTAGTATATAATTGTCTTTGTGAAAGTGGATAGGGACAATTTCATCTATTTATACAATTTTGTATATTATCAAGACTGATTTATTTCATTTTTTATCTTCGCTTTTTTCATTTTTGGATAGATAAGTTGAAATGGAGAGAGTCTATTAGCTGATTTTTTCAAGAACTAATATGTTAAAAGTTGATTCTTTAGGGGTTAATGTGTATAATTTTCTTCTTGTAGCAAAGAAAATATATTTGACTTGAAATATTTTGAGGGGTTAATACACTCTTAATTTTTTTCAAAGAAATTAATAGTGATAGTGTAATTTTAATTTATTGGTACATAATCATTTAATTACATGTTACCATATCAGCAAAATAAGTTTGACTTTCTCCCATTATTTTAAAGGTCATGCACTCAAGATGATTTAATTAAATGATAATATAAAATCATGCACTATCAATGTTCTAAAATCAAATTCATTATTCAAATGCATCTGAATAATATATAATTAAAAAGTTTATAATGCATTTAGTTTAAAAAATCAGTTTTTGTTTTATTTTTAATTTATTTTTAGTTAATTTCCTTTTTTTTTCATAATTTTCTGAATGAAACAGTAAAAATAGAATATTCAGTTTTAAATTTTCATTAAACTCTGAAAACAAGGAACATATTGGAAGCATAAATGAAAACTAACCTTTACCTTTTCTCTAGTTGTTGCAATAGTTGGTATTATTCTATAATGCGAGCTCATATTTTTATTAGAACAATATAGAGAATTTCTATAACATTTTCCAAAAGTCTTTCCATACTACATATTGTCATAATAATACATTATTGAAAGGCATTAGCAATGGTGTCGTTGGTTTATTATTATAGATCCACGTTACAAATACACCAAGCGTTATTCTTGGATTACTTGTTCACCCAAATTTCAACACTACACTGGTATAAATGCTTGAGCATTGCAACTCTCAATTGACCAAATCAATCCCAAACACCATGGTTTCCAGCCACCCTTTTTTCCCTAAAAAAGATGTTAAGAAATCATAATTTCACAAATAACAATCTAAACAAAAGAATTTTAGAAGTATAGTGAATTGAATTGATACAACTTAATTTCTTTAAATTTTCAAAATTTCTTCAATTGCCTATTCTCAATGGCTATGTGGACTATTTCACTATCATATCATACATATTGGCGATATAATCTAAGGACAAGACTCTTATCAAGTTTCTTATGTCCATTTTAACCAATTCTCAAATATGCACCCACGAAACATCCATGCTTGGTTCCATGAAATCCATGCAACAGCAGCACCATGGAGACACACCAACCGTAAATTCACTATGTTCACCCAAAAATTAGCCTAGCCCATCCACAACTTCAACACTTTATCCTTGCCACCAGAGGCTACTTTCTCTCCATCTGGACTCCAATCAACAGAAAAAACCTTTCCCAGCAAGAAAATAGACCCACATTAGTCACCAGACTACAAAATAAGTAAACAAATAAATCAAAAGAATCACTCAAGGTTTTTAGCATGTAGAGAGACATACTTCATCCGAGTGCCCAGGAAGATCTTGCTTCAACTTGCGAGTCCGAATATCCCAAACCTTTATCACCAAACACAGTCAAAGGTTAAAGTTCTTGTTTTGAATATGAAATTTGATGTATATAAAAGTTACAAACCAATCTGAAAAATGTCCATTTATCTTCCTGCATATCCTCCATAGCGAAGAAAAGGTAAATCACGCTTACCTTCAATGTAGAATCTTTGCTGCCACTTAAAAGAAGTCTGCTATCGGCAGACCAGCTGCATAGCAAAACCCAATATACTCTGTTACAGATCAAAATGAAGTATCTTAGGCTTCCAATTCGAATTAAGATGGAATCACTTATGTTTTACCTGATCTGGTAAACAGGCCCAACATGACCACGAAAGGCAGCAACAAATTTCCCTGTAGTACCATTCCATAACTTCACAGATTTATCAAAAGATGCACTTGCTACCCATTGCCCATCAGGTGAAAAATATACATGGTTCACAAGCTGTCAGCAAACAAGTTCAACTCTTATCATTAATCCTAGAAGATTGAATTAGTATATAAACAAAACTGTAACTTAATAAAGTTTGCCATTAAACCTGTATTATGACAGTAAAACCAGTTTCGACTAACATAATGAAAAAGACATCTGCAAGTACTTATAATTATAATTTGGATCAAACGAGCAGCGGCACAACCTTCAGTGCTCAAGGACTTAGGACCCTCATGACTGCCAAAGAAAAAGGACTTTGATAGGATTAATAAAACTTATTTTTCCATTTTCTATGAGTACAAAAAAACTATACATATCAGAGAAAACTCTTCCACTACCTATTTCACTCAATAATACCAACACAAATTGAAGTTCTATAATTTGAAGAAAATATCATTTTGGTTGATTTTCCTTGGTATAAAGGAAGAGTGTTGTACCTGCTGATGACCTGTCATGCGAGTCTTCGGGTGCTTGCTAACGAAGGGTTCCCAAAGGAACATGGTGAAATCATCAGATCCAGATACCAATCTTTCAGGGGCATTGCCTCTCATTGTTTTGTACCTTTCAAGAGCAACCTACATTCATCAGCAGCAATGCAGCATATAGTGGTATCAGTAATTATGATCAATAGGCTGCAATTATTATCAAACAAACAAACAATCACCTTCTTCATTTCCTCTGGAGATGAATATTGCTTTCCAGTATGATCAAAGGCTCCAGTGCGAAGAACATACTCAGTGCTCAATGCTAAAGAATTAACCCAATGGCCATGTCCCTGAAATAATACCAAAATGTGAAGAAAATCTTATGGCAGAGCAAAGACATTATACTGATGTCATATATAAATAAAAAGTAAATACTGAACATATTATCCAAAGCCTAAAACAAATATAAAAGGGATGTATCCTATGAAGGTAAAAAGAGAGGGAGAAAACCTCATAGTCAGACTTCTGTATACCAGAACTGTTCTTTTGTAATACCAAAAATAACCAAGGTATTAATAATACCAAAAGAAACCATGGTATTAGTAAAAGGATTAAAGTTTGATCCCTTGTTAGTGTAAAAGCTTTTAACAGTACCATTTACTCATGTATTAATACATCACTGAACAGTTCAACTAGATCAATAATTACCTCAAAAGTCAAACTTTGAAATGATGCATAAACACATTACATTATGGTTATCAAATTCTCAAGTTAACTCATACTGACTTGACAACTTGAACCTAAGTAAACTTGGATGGACTTAGTTAAACTTTCATACACTCAGATAAACTTTGGGTAAACTTGCGAATTTACTAGTTTAGTTAGAATTTGATTTGGTAAGTAACAACATAATTTCACAATAAGCACTTGTAATTAGACCTTCCAAACTTGAAGTTATGATGTACAAACTCGAGTTATTTTAATTTTTCACATCCTAAGGTCTTGACCTGCTATATTTCTTATGATTTTAATTTGTATTTCATATTTTATGACTTGCATTTGCTTCATTATGATTTTGCAACTAAATTTTTTTTATATATCTTTGTTTTACCATGAATTTATTTTAGTATAATTAGATGTTATAAATATTGTTTAATATTGTTTTCAAAATTAGTAAACTTGTATGAGTTTATGAGTCAAGTTTACCTTGGCTCCATGAGCTTGGATAAACTCGGGAGTTTCATAACCTTGCATTAGATGATTGTAACAAACTATACACTAACAATGAATTAAAATTAAACTCTAAGGAAAATCCATGAAGATAAATGATGATGGTGAACATGCAGAAGAAGATGGACTAGATTAACAATAAATCACATTTTCCTGAAAGCCATCATCAATTCAGGTTTCATAGATCAACCAGTCATAAGATAGGCAATGTGGGATTCAAATTCATTCACTAACATTGAAAAAGGATGGCAAGCTTTTAATGCATTTAACAAAGCTTCTATGAATAGGAATTCCAACCAGCAGCTAAATCTGATATGCAGAAAAGCCACATGAGAGATAATGTAAAATAAATCAAACGAAGAAAAAGTTCACTTCAGATGAAAAAGAGGAGTCTTAGTCACACATTATAACAATTAATAACCAAGTCTAAAGCACAAAAAAGTTCAAGTGCATTGCACAGCTCTAAGGGGATGAGGGCTCACCTTCAGTTCACGAATTAGCTTCCCTTGTGTAGTTTCCCAAACTTTGATTGTACAATCCTGGGAACTGCAATATAAAAATAGTCTAGTTAGACTTCAAGTAGTAATATTGAGTTATTATCAGCCACTAAACTAAAGAAAAAAGGGAAGCCCCTGACACATACTGCTAGAGACTTGAAAGTCTGAAAATAGGATCTCTGAACTAGAAACACCAGTTTAAATCATAAAATGACAATTGAGCCATGATCAGATTTTCTTTTCCCAGGGTAATAGGGGAATAATGATTTTCCCGAAGATCAAAGTACAATAGAATTGTCAGAAAGACAGAGACTAAGACCTCAATGGCTAGATGAACGAAGACAGAGTCTTTTGTAAAACTAAATTATAAATCTCTCTTGTTAAAAACTTGATATAGCAGCAAAGTACAGCTTTAACATACCAATCCATTCAATATAAAAATTTCGAATATAGACATAAACTTGACTAAAAACTCCAGAGAAAGTCTAAGGAAAGGGAAAGAGAAAGAGAGAGAGTACCCTGTATATATCACACCATCTCCACCCCATTTTACACAAGTTACTGCAAGCGTGTGGCCACTAAGACATATAACACATTTTCTAGAAGTGATATCCCATATACGAGCGTCCCCATCTTTGCTGGCACTTACAAAACGACGGCAAGGAGCACTCAGGTGGACAGGTTCCCATGAGATACCAGTAATCCATTTCTTGTGGCCCTACAATTTGTATACTTCAAATTTTATTGCCCAAGATCTGTCATCAAAATAAATTCTGACCAACCACAATGACATTTCATACATAAGGTTTCCATAGCAGTTCTATGTTCTCATCAAATCCTAATAGCACATGAGGGGGGGTGAAGAAGAGTTTTTTTTTTTTTTTTTAAGAGGAAAACTGAAACGTGCTTTATGATCGTAATTGGTATTCTAGGTTAAAGACTTTACAATTAGTGGATTGCCGGATCCCTTTCCAGTTTGTGGATCCCAACACTGAAGTTCTCCAGCCTTGCTCCCACTTACAAGATGCTTCCCATCTGGGGACCATGCAATACAAAGGACCCAATTCTTGTGTCCTGCATAAAATGCAGACAAATATCAATAGATACATGGCAAAGTCTCATTAAAAGGTAAAAGAGTGCATGTGATCAACTATTTGAATTACAACATATGAAAAACAGAGCAACTGCATGAAGCAGATTTAGCCTACACAATCTACTAGGAGTTTCTAAAAATGCACAACCAATTTCCCCCTTCTTCTCTCCTTTCTCCTTTGCACATGACTTAAACAGATCACTTACGTTCATACACTGAAAGGAGGATAGTTAAACATCAATTGATTGGTCTCTGGTATCAAACTCAATTGAAGACATAATAGTCATGTTTGGCAAATACCAAGAATATCAGATCATCTTTTAGTGTCAAACCTGTGCATGTGTGCAATGGTGTCTGAGTGTTAAGGTCCCAAAGACGCACAGTGGTATCGCCAGAACCACTTGCCAGGTGCCTCCCATCAGGACTAAAAGCAACAGCCAGTACAGCTTCTGCATGACCTACAAACAATCCCAATAACAATAACTCCAGGAGATATGATATGACAATAAGACACTACTAAGCTAAAATCATCAAGAGCCATTACATATTTCTGGGAAAACACACAAAACATTAGGGCCTGTTTGGTTATTGTTTTCATTTTCTATGTTTTCTGCTTTCAGGTTCTGAACAAAATACTGGAAACAGTGAAAACAATAAAATCCCATTTTCATTTTCATTTCTTATTTCCACTATTTTCTTTACAAAAACCTGAAAACAAAAGCCAAACGGGCCACCTTAGCATCTCCCAAAGCATGATTGGCTTTGTATAGTTTAACTTAACACAAATCATCTTTTTCAAATAAACATTTCGCATGAAAGTACAACACGGTAAATTCAATGTTGTAATAAAAATTCACATGTTTGATACCAGAAATAGTGGCCGAACAACGACTGACAGGGCGAATCCTGAAAATAGCTTGAGGTTGACAAACTATAGGCAATGCCTTCTCCACCGAGACTGAAATTTAATGTTCCCAAAGAAAAAAAAAACATTAGTCAACAAAAATCAAACAAATTAGTGAACAAACAAATGAAAAAAAAAAGAGAGTAATTGGCTGTAACTAGTAAGCATAAGCAAAGGTGAGTAGACTAGCCTTTGTTTTTGTGCAGGTAGGTTTCAAGTGGCACGAGGAGCTCCTCGTCCGAAATATAAAAGGCATATGGTAATTTCTCCTCCTAAATGGGGAAACAGATACACGGTTAGTTAATCACCGGAAACAATTTTTCTTTTTTTCAAATAAAGAAGCAATAATAGGAAATTGGGGTGGTGGTGGTTACGTTGTTGAGAAGCTTGTTGACAATGTGTTGGAGGTGTTGGGGAGTGGCGTTCTGAGGAAGGTACATGGGAGCAGCGATAGGTGCTCCATCTGGGTGGGTCAAGAGGCACATGACATTGTTCACTGTGTCCCTCTTATCCCCCTCTGTCTCTGCCTCCATCGTTCTCTCTATTCTCTCTCACTCACTTATCACTAATGAGTTGTGTGTATCTGCGCCGTTCTACTCTGCCTTCAGCCTTCAGTGCCTCCTCCTCCCCCTTTTGCTCTCTGTCTGCGGTTAGGAAATTAGGTATAGTTTAGTGTGGCTCTTTCGAGGGTAAACAACTAACCTGTTTCGTTTGCTTATTATTGTTGGTTTCAATTTTTAATTTTTAATTTTTTTTTTTTTTATGAAAATTGAGAACTAAAAATTGAATACAGTAAATATTATTTTAAATATTGTTGGTTTCAAACAAGTTGTAAGCAACACAAACCAGGTTCTATTTTAAATATAATTAATAACAATTATTATTTTAATATGATTTTATATTCTTTATAGCATGTAACTAAAAAAACAAAATTGAAAGATATATTGAAACATTTTAGAACAATTATTATTTTAATATAGTTTTCTATTCTCCTCACAGTGTAACAACCCTGTGGCTTGGAGCAGGTGGGGGAGGGTGGTGCGCGACTTTACCTCCACGAAGATGGTGTCCCAGTCCTTGAAGCCAGGGCAGCTGACGACGCACACCAGCAACAACTCCTCCCTCAAGGCCCAAAGCTCAAGGTGGTGGTGGTGGTGGTGGTTTTGTTTCTTCTTTAGGTTCGGGTCTTGGGTGTTGTTAGTGGTGCGAGGCAATGAATCATTGCTGCCCCTGGGCAAGGCAGTCACACTGTAGGGGGGAAACGCAATGAACGAAGAGAGTTATTGGAAAAATGTGAAATTTGGAGGAAGGATATAATCTAATATGAATTTATAATGAAATTAGACAGGTAGATAATTTTTACGAAAAATTGATATAAGATTGGGAGGAAAATAACAAGCTAACGTGAAGTTAAAATGGATTGACGAAGATCATATTTTAATTTTTTTAATAAGAATAATAAAATAAATTAAAGTGTAATCTAATTAAAACCCCCCAAACTTGGAAGAACCATATAATAGGGATTTTGAAAAATTAATAAAATCCCTCAAATATCTTTTTTTTTTTTCCTAAAAATTAAAGCTCGTGAAAACGATAAAACTTCCAAAACCTTCTTTCTCCCCCTAAATCAAAGCGGGAAATACACCCTTAAAGGGTGTTTGGACCTACAAGTACAACATTGTCTTGTTCTACGTTGCCCCATAGTGATAATTTGAATTGCCTCCATGGGGTGTCTAGATTACTAACCGAGTAGTAATTTTGAATCCTATCAATTAATATTAATGATTATCGTTATATCATGATTATAATTAATGTATTTTATTATTTTTAATTATTATCGTAATATTAATACTAATTATGAATAATAATTCAAATTACTATAATTACTAACTATTAATATAGCAACTGGGGTGAATACAATTTGACCAAGCCTCCAGGTATTCTGTGTCATTTACTCTTTTTTAAAAGCAAGAAAACACACGAAGAACATTACAAACTAAAGCTGATTTAAAATAAATATATAAATAAGTTTCGGCTCGGCCCGGTTTTAGTGAACTGGGCGGGTCATCGGCTGAGTCACATCGAGTCATCCTAGTACTGATGCAAGTCTGATCCAATGGGTTGCTCGGCCCAGTGGTACCAGTTCGGGCCCAAGTCAGTTTTGATAACCATCGGTAGGAGCCTTGTTGCGTCCCCTTTTCATCACTTTTCTTTCAATCTAGCAAATATGTTGGTTCGGAGAATTTCTGAGATAATATCAGCGTTTACTTTCCATCCCAGTAGTTGAGGAAGTAAACTGAACTACAGAAGTGATCTACCAAAAATACTGACTAAGCATGCTTGAAATATTTCACATCAAGTTAAAGATTCGGGCTTATTTTGATGCTGGCTGCTAGATCCTTCGTAATATCAATCCCAGTGTCAACACTATTTCACAATAATCTGCCCAGTTTGAGCTGAATGAAAGCAATTTGGTATACGATAAAGTAATATCTGTTTCCAGCTCTTCAAGCTGTGCATCCTTCCCGAAGATAACCGAAGTTGGCAACTATTATTGAGGATGTATGAAAATGATGAATAACAGCCTCTAGAGTGTAATAACACAGCAGAAAAACTGACAAGGGAGACCTAAGCTCAGATTTGATCAAACTGAACAGACCAAGATTTTATCCAATTGAGCTTCAAGTGTTGATTGAAAATATACAGTCTAGCTTGAAAGGGGATGACAATTTCAGGCGACAAGATCAACCTCATCTCGATCAGGGGAAACTACATCTAATCTCATCATGCTCCTATGTTGATCAGGAACGGGAGCCCCTGCATGCACACAGAGCTCCACCACAGCTGGAGCCTTGCCATAATATCTCTTAAGATTGTTACTCAGAGCTGGCGCATTCAGATCCTCGACGTGCCAGACATAATTTGGACCCACAAGATCATCTATTGTTGCCTCTTGCCATGCATGTAAACCATTTCGAGACTGATGCTTTGAAGCCTTGCACATTCTCAACTTATGTCCCTTGGGACCAACCTGAACCTCAGGACAATATCCGCAAGTATTCACAATATACTTCTCCATGATCTTCTTTGCACCTGATATCATCTCAAACCAGGAGTTCAGTGTATGACTACTTAAATCTCTTAATTTGCTCTGTTCTTCTCCACTCAACTGATCCAGATTGCTATTGTTCTTCACTAAATCCTGGAAATTCTCTACATGTTTTGTCGACATAGAGGATGAATCTACAAAAATTTGGAGGTTTTCAGAAGAACATTTTCTTTTATTTTGACCCTCTCCCACAACTGATTCGAAATCTACGATTCTTCCTTCAATACAATATACAGGTTTTGTTCTCCTTTTAGCAGGATACTTTTCAAGCTCAAGACCCGCTTGTATACAGAGTTCAATAATGGCAGGTATACGAGGAACACTGAACCTTTCATCATGCCCAACTCTGGGCTTACCAACACGATCATAAAGATGAAAGCACTTTGGGAAGAAGATGACATCTCGAACCCCTCCCCTTCTCCAAACATGCGTCGCACTCCTGGAACCACTCCTCGGCCCAGTACACGTTCGAATTTCATGGCCCACATAACCAATGTGAACCTCATTACACATCCTGTTAAGTAGAAACCATTTAAGTGTGAAGCCAACGAGTACAAGCTGGATTTGCACTTGAAAAACTCCAAAACAGTTAAAAATGCCCAAATCAACAACACATAAACGCTCAAGAGCCAAGAGTCTATGTTACCATGGACTCCTGATATCATGCTTCACTGGAGTGGAAAGTTTGTTTCAGCGGGAACAGAAAATACAATTCAGAGGCCATGAGAAACATATTATAGAATTATAGTCATGTAAGACACACAAACAAACACAAAATTCATTCCGCTGATCTAAAAATTAAAATGAATACCTATAAGAACCAAGGAGCTAACAAAGTAAGGAAGAAACCAAAAGAAACACATGCAATCAACACCGCCATATGTTACAAAGGAGGGGGAAAAAATCACACTTTTTTTCCCTCTTTACATCACACCCACAGAAAGCCTAGAATGCAATTCAAAACATAAATTATTCTTAACAATATAACTCTTGCCACGGAATGCAAATGTTTAATTGTACATACCCAAATACCCAATTTACAGCAAGTCAGTAACTAAGCCTATATTATAACTGGTTCCTCAATCCTCAATTTTGCAACATTATGCGCAATTTTCGAATTCAGAATTAGCGAATTAAGATAACAGTAAAAAATTCACACACAAAAAAAAAAAGAGAAGAGAAGAGAAAAGAAGGGAACTATTATCTACGTACTCGCACCGCAACACGGGAACGACTCGGACGAGTTGACTCAGACCAGACAGGAGCGAATTCCGAGCTCGATAGACTCGGTGAGCCACGTCAACGAGTTCGGGAACCAGCAACCCGTTCTCTGGGGGTTCTTCGAGAACCCTACATGGCTGCGCCTGCCGCGCCTCTCTCTCCTTCTTCGCCCTCTCAATCAGGGCCTTCATCGGCGTCACGTATGGCTTCCTTTCCGATTTTCTCCGCCGTGGCCTCGGTACGTCGGAGTACGACGATTCACCGTCGGGACCGTCGTACACGAACGCCGTCGGCGGCGAAGACTCCGACGAGAAGGAGAAGCGCGCGTTGAAGCGGTGAGGTATTCGCTTGAGGAGAGAATCTAACTCCCAAGAGATGGCAAGAGCGCGCATCTCCGTGGAGCGAGGGTTGACGGAGGTGAGTGGAGGCGCCGCCGTGCCGGGAAATGGTGGAACTGATCGGAGCTGCTACGGGGCTGTGCTCTATAGACAGGGGTTACGAGCCCAAGCTTGCTCTACGGTCCAATTGGATCCCCTTTTTTGGGCTCTTATTTGTATGTGGGCCAAAAGTTGCTGAAATTGGACCCTGTACCAGTACATAGAATCATAGGAGTCCAGTTAAAAAAAAGAGTGGTAAAAATCATAGCCTGTATAGCAATCTATGACCAAAAAAAAAAATTGAATAGTAGCAGTCAAGTTATTGTTCAAGTCAAAGTAATAGTTCAATTGCCAACAGAGGTTGGCACTAATAGTTGGGGTCCAAGGGATTGACTTTGTGACTCTCCATGGTTAGACGTTTGAATCCTCCCAACTATTAAATCTTTATTTGGTGGATAACTCTCCATAAGGAGATCCTTTACTACTAGGGGCAATGTCAATGAGTCGTCTAAGTGGCCTTAGGCTAACCCAGTTTGGTGGAGTGGTGTGATTAAAGTGGGTTGAGCCCAATAAGTGTCCACTATCTCAACTGGTTGGATCCGCAATTCAAACACTACACCTTGCCCGCTGGTATTGGGGATGCCCTCTTTTACTAGTATTTTTAATACCAAAACAAAAAGGTAATAGTTCAAGTGGCATCTTTAAGGTTGAGCCCCATAGCACACTGGCAAGAGCCGTTACTTTGAGTAATTAGATAATAAGATATGCGAGTTCTAATTCGTCAAATGTGATTTTAGATCACTTGTCCTATTTCCCTTTTGAGATGCGTGCGTTCAGATATGGTTTGAGAACACTTGTCCCATCCCCTCCCATGATACATGTGTGCGGCATATCTCTTAATTTTTTGACAACTTTAATTGAAGAGTTCGAGTGGCACATCACATAAGTAGATAGAATCATCAGAGATTTTTTTTTTTTTTTGGTTCAGGTGGGGAGGGGGAAGGGGAGGGGGATGGGTCAAACTAGCTCTGCTGGTGTAAAACCTGGGTGCACTTCCAAGAGGCAAGCTATTCTTGCCATTTGTTCCACCTGTCCAAGTGCCATCAAAGTTATTTGTAAGTTATACTTGACATTTTTTTTTGGTCTAAGATTTTAGCTTTGTATTGGGAGTTTGATACTCGCTTACCCATCCTTTCTTTATTTTTTTTCCCTCGACTACGAGCTTAACTAGAAAAAAAAATGACTTAGCCTCGAAAGTTGAAAGTAAATTCAAGATATCCTGTATGAATAGTTGTGTTTTTTAAGAGTTTAATTTCTACTTAATAGCAGTATAAAATTGTTTTATTCTATCATCCGATCATATACTACAACATCAATAAAGTGATTAAATCTTTCATTTTTAAAGTCATGCAAATGGAATAATTTTACACTAACCTATAACTTCACTATGTAGTTTCTTTCCATTTTTCTACTCCATTCTCCAATGAATTGATGTCATATGTATTATTTGTACATCTTCGTCAAAGTACAATTCAGGCTATATAGCAGGGTAAGAAAAGAAAAAAATCATAGGAGTTTTATTTTTGGACTCAAAAATATTATCTTGACACCCAAAAATGAGTGTTTTATTGAAACACTTACTTTATCTCCATTGGATATGATGATAACCGTCACTCACTTCACCTATATATCACATCCAATATCTACGAAGCACAGACGCTTCAATTGGGTGCCATGTCTATGTATCAGACACGTGTCCATGTCGGAACTTACATGACATGCTAATGACGCATCAATAATACAAGTTTGTATATATTTGATTTAAAATATATTTTTTTCTTACTCTAATATAGAAAAAATACAATACAAATAGGGTTATAAAAAGGAAATAATATATAACTTTTTGAATTTATAAGAAAATAAAAAAAAGTGAAGCTTATATAAATGATATTTTAAATAATGTATAATTTTTATTAAATTTTTACTTATACATATGTCGTACTATGTCCTATAATTTTTAATTTTGATGTGTCCCTCATGTCCATGTCATGACGTGTCTCGTATTCGTGTCAATGTCGATACTTTATAGTCCAATATTGATAAAGTATGTGTCTTAATAATATACCCATTCTTCAATTAAAAATAACATTGCTCTTTTGGATCTTGCCATTTCTTTTTGGACAAATGCCCAAAACTTTTTGCCTGAAAGTAAGGAGTGATTTTGACCTTGGAGGCTCATAAAAACACTCAAGTGATCTTCCAATCCAAAGAAAAATAGAACTGCCGTATGATACAAAAGCTTTGGTGTGAAATTAGTTATGAAACATGTTTAACGACTAAAGGCCTGTTTGCTTTCGGTTTTCATTTTTAGCTTTCTAGTTTTCCAGATTTTGTGAAAGGAATATTAAAAATTGTAGGGTGCGTTTGCTTTGCCTATTTTCCAGTTTTCAATTTTCAGTTTCCAGTTTTCAGTTTTTTCTTTACAAAATTTGAAAACTGAAAATTGGAAAACTGAAACCAAACACACCACTAATAACTACAACATCCAGTTTTCAGTTTTTAATATTTCTTTGATAAAATTTTGAAAACTGAAAAGGTGAAAATGAAAACTTAAAACTTAAAACAAACAAGCGCTAGACATGTCATTTGCACTCCATTAAGTTTGGAAATCAAGATGGGATAAATTTGTAAAAGAAAAAGAAAAGAAGGATATCATGATTCCATGCCATTTCATATTAATTTCGTTCGAGTTGTTTTCACTAAAAGTCATCATTCATTAACTAAAGATGCTATTTTAACATTCGAAAATATATTTTACTATCATTATATGAGCTTGTTAAGTTGATTAAATGGGAATTACATATTCATCTAATGATGATAAAATGGATGTTATATGAGACATTCACACTTTGAATATCAAAATATCATTTAGAATTTCCCATCCTAAGGGCAGATACAACATGTTTATGTAATTTTCACCAAAATTCACCCTTTCTTTTTTTAAAAAGTCAACACCTGATTTTCCTTTTTTAATTCCCATAAATTAGGGAAATTCTCATAACCAACCTCAATCAAAACTCTCTTATCAAAATGCACAAAATTATTGAAAGAAATAGTATAGTGCAATTCTCTTATCAAATTCAGTACGCTGTTGAAAGAAATAATCACCTTCTTCATTTCCTCTGGAGATGAATATTGCTTTGCGCTATGATCAAAAGCTCCAGTGCGAAGAACATACTCAGTGCTCAATGCTAAAGAATTAATAACCATGTGGCCATGTCCCTAAAATAATACCAAAATATGAAGAAAATCTTATGTCAGAGCAAAGACATTATGCTGATGTCATCTCTAAATAAAAAGTAAGTATTGAACATTATCATCAGAAGCCTAAAACAAAAAATAAAAGGGACGTATCCTATGGAGGTAAAAAGAGATGGTGAAAACCTCATAGTCAGACTTCTCTGTATATCAGAATTGTTCTTTTGTAGTACCTAAAATAAACAAGGTATTAGTAAAAGGATTAAATTTTGATCCCTTTGTAAAAGCTTTTCACAGTACCATTTACTCATGTAATACACATCACTGCAACAGTTCAACTAGATCAATAATTACATCAAAAGTCAAACTTTGAAATAATGTGTAATCATGGTAATGAAACTCTTAAGTTAGTTATACTGACTTGACAACTCGAACCTGAGTTAACTCAGATAAACTCATTTAAACTTTCATACAATCAGACAAACTTTGGATAAACTTGTGAATTTACTCTTTTAGTCAGAATTTGATCTATTAAGTAACAAAGCATAGTTTCATAATAAGCACTCATAATAAGATCTTCCAAACTTGAAGTTATGGTGTATAAACTTGAGTTATTTTAATTTTCCACATGCTAAGGTCGTGACTTTCTATATTTCTTGTGATTTTAATTTGTATTTCATATTTCATATTTTATGATTTGCGTTTGCTTCATCTTGATGTTGCCTTCATCATGATGTAGCAACTGAAATTTTTTTTTTATATCTTTGTTTTACCATGAATTTATTTTAGTATAATTAGATGTTATAAATATTAATATTGTCTTCAAAATTAGTAAACTCATACGACTTTATGAGTCGAGTTTACCTTGATTTCATGAGTTTGGATAAACTCAAGAGTTTCATAACCTTGCATTAGATGATTGTAACAAACTATACACTAACAATGAATTAAAATTAAAATCTTGTAAAATCCACTAAGATAAATGATGATGGTGAAGTTGCAGAAGAAGATGAACTAGATTAACAATAAATCACATTTTCCTGAAAACCATAATCAATTCTAGTTTCATAGATCAACCAGTCATAAGATAATGTGGGATTCAAATTCGTTCACTAACATTGAAAAAGGATGGCAAGCTTGTAATGCATTTAACAAAGCTTCTATGAATATAATTCCAACCCGCAACTAAACCTGATATGCAGAAAAGCAACATAAGAGGTAATGTAAAATAAATCAAATGAATAAAAGGTTCACTTCTGATGAAAAAGAGTAGTCCGAGTCATAGTTATCAAAACCAGACTGATGATCGACTTGATCAAGGCACCAGATCACTGGGTTACTGTTTTAACCAGTGAATCATTGGTTCAATCAGTTAAACTGGATTTAATTAAATAAATATATTAAAATACAAAATAATTCAAATAAATATAGAATATGCATTATTATTTACACAACTTATAATAAGAACACATGTGGCTTGGTGGTAGTGGAGTCAACTTTCTTCCCACATGTTCCAAGTTTGATTCTTGTATGCTACCATTTTTGAGATTGATGAATTTAAACTCAAAACTGGTTCAATCAATACTGGTTTGCAGCCAAACTCAGTCGGTTCAAACCGAGTTATTGAGTCATATGCAGAAATGGTCCAAATAGCGAACTGAACTAGATTATGGGCCAGTTCGCCGGTTTTCGGTTTGAACTGGCCGGTTTAGTGTGGTTCTGATAACATTGGTTCGAGTAGTCAAAAAATGAATAGTAGCAATCAAGTTATAGTTCAAGTGGCATCTCTAAGGTTGAGCCCCATAGCACAGTGGTAAGATCCCTTTTTTTTAAGTAATTAGATAATAAGGTATGAGAGATCAAATTTGTCAAATGTGATTTGAGACCACTTGTCCTATTTCCCTCCCAAGATACATGCGTTCATATATAGTTTGAGACCACTTGCCCCACCCACTCTCAGGATACATGCGTGTGGCATATCTCCTAATTTTTTGTCAATTGTTGTTAACTTTGAGTGAAGAGTTCAAGTGGCACATCATATAGGTAAATAGAATCATCAATGTGGTTTGTAAGTTATACTTGACACTTTTCTTTGTGTCCATTGGCTATTAGCCTTTTTCTTAGGTCTGAGTCGTTAGCTTTGTATTTGGAGTTTGATCCTTGCTTACCTGTTCCTTCTTTATTTATTTTTTTTACTCTACTAGGAGTTTAACTGTAAAAAAGAAGAAAAGACTTATGGCTCGAAACTCGAAAGTAAATGTAAGCATCCTGTATGAATAGTTGTTTAAAAGTGTAATTTCTATATAATAGTAGTGCAAAAAACTTTTTTACCCTGTCATCCAATCATATATAGCTATATCAATAAAAGTGATTAAATTTCATATCATCCTTCACTTAAAAAGTCATATAAATGAAATAATTTTATACTATTATAAAAATTAAACCCATTTTTAACATATAACTTCACTGTGTAGCTGTTTTCCATTTTTCTACTCCATTCTCCAATGAATTGTTGTTATCTGTATTGTTTCTACAGCTCGTCAAAGTCCAATTCAAGTTATATAGTAGAAGAAGGAAGGAAAAAAATCATGGGAGTTTTCTTTCTATATTCAAAATTATTATTTTGACACCCAAAAATAAGTATTTCATTGGGACACTCATTCCATCTTCGTTAGATGTGATAATAGCCCCGCTCACTTCACCTATCTATTATATTCAATATTAATAAAGTATGTATGTCTCGATGATATATCCACTCTTTAATTTAATGTGAAAATAACATTACTCTTTTGGATCTTGGCTTTTCTTTTTTGACAAATGCCCAAAACTAGTTGCCTAAAAGTAAGGAGTGATTTTGATGTTGGAGGCTCATAAGAACACTCAAGTGATCTTCTAATCCAAAGAAAAACATATCTGCCATATGATCCAAATCATGTGTAGGGACTAACTAAGTATGTCATTTTCACTCCATTAAATTTGAAAATCAAGATGGGATAAATTTGTAAAAGAAAAAGAAAAGAAGGATGTCTGTCACGACCCAACTTGGGAACGTGACCGGCACGTGAGGAATTCCATGTTGTTTTGCATTTTCTACTTGAACATAAAGAGCAATTTGATTTTCATGCATTACACATGCATAGAAAGGGAGAAAGTTCAGGGACCGAGGATTAGGAGTCCCTCTAGTATCAGTGATATCAGACATAAAAGAAAAGGAACTAGAGTAAGGACACGAGTGATACTCAGCCCCCTAATCTTTGATAACTCTCGCCTGCACAAGGCAGCAGAGTGTAGTTTTGCCCTTAGGACTTGCAATGTGGAAAGGGCTACCCATAGAGGTAGAGCCGCTCCTGGTGTGACAAATGGCATTCTCAGCTAGAATTGCAGAGCATTGGCCTATAGGATGGCATTGCCTCCCAGAGTATCAGCTAATACAATTGAAGTATCATGTCAGAGTGTTAGAGTATCATGTCAGAATGTTCTGGGCACTCAAGCCCATTCTGGAAACCCTACATGGGTTAAGTATCCCAACTCCTTGAACTTTCAGCTACCATTGTTTAGATTTGGGGACCAAATCTTTTAAGGGGGGAAGATTGTAATACCTGAGGTACACGTGTCAGTAGACGAGTTTCGCATGACCTCAAGGTCCCCTGGGACCCACTTCTTGCAGTGCAGGTTTTTGCTAAGTCTAGAGCCCTACACCTCCTTGGAGGGCTATATGTTAAAGTCACAATTTTGGGACCAAAAGTCCTGGTAATTGTTCCCCAGAGAGAAACAAGTTGAAGAGTGATTTTTAAGGAATTTTTGAAAGCCTCTAGATATTTCGTTTTTAGCCCCCAAGTTTAGAAAATCGCCGGAATTCCGGAATATGAACTATAACTCAAAAATGAGATTTTGATTGGTTGGAGTTTTGAATTTTTAGATATTTTATTTGAATCCAAATGGGGGGTATTTTCTTATTTACATTTATGTTTTAAAGTTAATAGGAAGTAAAATAAGTGGGTGAGAATAAAGGTAACCAGATATCATAACAACAAAAATTTTGCAAATTTGAGTTTACTGTCACCGCTATAGCGGTCATAGGAAGTGTGCAGCACATTGTTTAGCCTCTGGAGACTGCTATAGTGGTCTAGGACCGCTATAGCGGTCATAAGTGATCAGGGACGCGATTGGGGAGCGGCTAGACCGCTACAGCGGTCATAGACAGCTATAGCGGTCATAGACAGCTATAGCGGTGTCAGTTTTGTGAAAACACCAGAAACTACGTCGTTTCACTTCCAGCTCTCCCTTAATATTATAAAACCCTCCCCCACTCATTTCCTTCCCCATTTTTCCCTGAACCAGCAGCCCCAAACCCCATTTTCTCTCTTTTCTCTCTATCCCACTCAAGTCTTGCTCTCCCAAATCTTTAAGGTATGTGTTTCTTGATAGATTTTGGTCCCTTTGTCTCATTCCTTTCATATTCTATGATTTGGATTGTTGTTTTCTCTCATTGTTGTCAAGTGGGGGTGCTCCCCTAATGTTATTAGAATTAGTTTATGAAAAATCTAGAGCTACCCATAGATTGTTAATGAGTTTTATGGTTATAATAGTTGACGTTGGTGCCCTCTCGGCTCCCCGGAGCTCAATTGGAGTTGACGCCACTTTTTCCTCCCCTTCCAGGTGAGTGGGTTTGACCTCATTGCCTTAGTTTCCCCATTAAAGTTATATTTCTTCCATAATGATTGGCAAATATGGAATTTGAGATGAGATAAAATATATATATTTTGAAGTTTACATGCTTACGTCAAGCTAGAAAATTATGGTTTATTGTGATAGCATAAAAGAATGAGTTTTGCAAAACCATGGGATTCCTCACGTGCCGGTCACATTCCCAAGTCAGGTCGTGACAATGTCATCATTCCGCATCATTTCAAATTAAGTTCGTTCAAGTTGTTTCCTTAACCAACGTTGCTATTTTGACATCGAAAAATATATTTTACTATCATTAGATGAGCTTATTAAGTTGAATAAATGAGGACCACAAACTCATGTAATGTGATACAAGAAAAATGTTATTTATACTCACAAAGTATAAGACACCGTGTTGACTCACATCTTATCTATCATTAGATAATATGTAAACTATATTTGAATGGAGTTCACATAACCATTTAATGATGGATGAAATGTAAGTTGATACAATTTTCTATATATTATGAATATAAATAACATAATTCATGATAAAGTGGATGTTATATGAGACATTCACATTTTGGATATCAAAATATCATTAAGTATTTCCCAGCTTAAGGACATCATGTTTATGTAATTTTCACCAAAATTCACCCTTTCTTTTTTCAAGGTCAACACCTGATTTTCCTTTTTGAATTCCTGTAAATTGGGAAAATTCTCATTACCAATCTCAATTGAAACTCTCTTATCAAATACACAAAATTATTGGAAAAAATAATATACAGCTATTCTCTTATCAAATTCAGTACGTTGTTGAAAGAAAGAAAATGAGAAAAGAAAAGAAAAATCCAGGGTCTGTTTGGTTTTAGTTTTCATTTTTAATTTTTTCAGTTTTTAGAATTTTGTGAAAAAAATACTGAAAATTGAAAATGAAACTGGAATTTGTAATTTTCAAAATTTTCAGTATTTTCTTCATAAAATTTGAAAAATTGAAAAGTAGAAACTCAAATCAAACAAGCTTGTAGTTTTGAGAATTTTAAGTATTTCTTTCATAAAATTTAAAAAACTGGAAAAATAAAAATTTAAAACTCAAACTAAAGAGACATTAAGAAACTCCTTTCTTTTCTTTTTTTCCTTAACAAACTTATGATCCAATATTCTTTATCTTATATATATATATACACGCGTGCGCGCACAGTAGAACATAACAATATTCATTTTATTGGCCGAAATTTTTTTTTAAAAAAAATACAGTTGAATTTATAACTAGTAACTAGGGAATCTTATAGTTGTGAGCGGTCAAATAATCGTTCGGGACAGTTACACGGAACAATTTTTAAGCTAAAATAAAACTAATTGAAAGATGGTTCAGTATATATTTAACAAGGTTAAAAATTGTTAATATAAGTTCTTGTGCATTGTGGAAATTGATCCTCCAAGGAACACTTACTTCGCGTTTCCGTTGCACAATTTGCTCCCCAAAATTCTTATGTGTGTTTCTCACTATCATCTTTTGAAAAATGCTCCTCTTGGGAAGTTCTTCACCCATCTCAGCCTCACTGATCTCAAGTAGAGTGAAGCTTCTCCCTTCACTGTCTGCACCCATTTTCGACCCCGTGAAAGGTTCTTCTCATCAAGTGGTGAGGTTCTCCAAGAGAAATGTGGGTTGTGATGGGGTTGCGGTTAAGGCATCCATGGAGGCTAGCAACAAACCCCTTTTGGATATAGCGTTCCAGCCTTTTGAGGAAGTGAAGAAGGAGCTTCTGGCCATCCCGGATGTGCCCCATGAATCACTTGCTCGCCAAATGTACACTGATCAGTGTGAGGCTGCACTCAATGCACAGATCAAGTAAGCTACCATGCAAGTTCTTGTTTTCAACATTATTTGTTAATCCTTTCCAGATTGAGTATTGTCATTTGTGTATGTAATTAATGTTAGATAAAAGTGTATCGATATTGTGTTTCACACATGCTATGCACAAATAATATTTTTCTTTCTATTACTGGTATGATCATTTGACAAGGGATTATTAATCTGAAAAATGTGCTATAGAAAAAACTGATTATACATCTAATTTAATGACTACTCTAGTCGGTAATCAATGAGTCTGACAATTTTTCTGATAATCATATAGCATTTCTTTGTTGATTTTAGTAACCATGCAGCATTGCACTTCTGATTTTAGTAGGCAGATATTATGAGGATTACATTATTAGTAACAATTGAAAATGTACGGTGCGATAAAAATAATGTAATTTTTTTTTTCTCTTTGAAAGAAGAAAGCTATTTTGGGAATGTTGGCATATAACAAATATCGCATCTCGTAGTATGTTTGGTGATAAATTATTAGAGAAACTGAGTGATCTAGGTGTTGGTTTTAAAAAAGTTAGAAATGTTAAGGTTATATATTTAAGTGGCTGTCAATTTGAAAAAAAAAATGAGTATTGATTTTTTTGTAATGTTTAGGCAATCATCTCATGCCATTCTTTTTCTTTTTCTCTTGATTCAGCGTGGAGTACAATGTCTCCTACGTTTATCATGCCATGTATGCCTACTTTGACAGAGACAATGTTGGTCTGAAGGGATTCGCCAAGTATTAACCTCGAAATCCCAGGTTCATTTTGTAATTTAACATTTCTTATTATGACCTGAATGTTGATAGATTACACACAATTTGTAGATTTTTCAAGGACTCAAGTGTGGAGGAGCGAAAGCATGCTGAGATGATGGTGGAATACCAGGCATTTGCTGCACTCTGCTATTCCTACAATATACGATCATTTCTATATATTTCTTAACATTATGTTCTTTATTGTTCATTTCTTTTTGGGATGATACCAGAATAGAAGAGGAGGAAGGGTTAAGCTGCAGTCAATGCTGATGCCATTTTCAGAGTTTGATCATACAGAAAAGGGTGACGCATTAAATGGTAAGTTGTTGAGTGTGATTTTATTTAATGCTTCAACAAGTATATATTCAATTTCTAAATTTATTTTATTTCTACCTTGTAGTGTTTTACTGTTTTATGCTTTAAGCTCAATACTCGTGAGTTTCCCCCAATTTGAGCATTAAATTGAGAACTATGCATTACTGCATTAGGCTTCCATTCTATAATAAGTGTTGGTTTGTTCTGGTATTAGTGAATTTGGTGTGTTTCTTAGATAATAGAAGCTAATTCTGTTTGGCCCCTATCATGCAGCAATGGAACTTGCATTGTCTCTGGAAAGGTTGAACAATGAAAAGCTTCTAAATTTACACACTGTATGTGTCTTTGTCAAATGATTCAAGCCATTTATCTTCATTGCCCATTTCTACAGCAATGAATTTTCTTTTTGCTTAAATTTTACAGTATGACACTGTTGTTCAATGCCAATAACTGTTTATTCTTAATCACTAATGTAGCTAGCAACAAAAAACAATGATGTACAACTTGTTGACTTTATTGAGAGCGAGTTTTTGGTCGGTCAGGTAAAGCAACTTACAATTTGATTCTTCCTAATGCTCTCATGATAATTACAATATATATATATATATATTGTTCTCATATACACGAAATTCGATTTTTTTTCAGGTGGAAGACATTAAAAAGATAGCAGAATATGTGGCTGAATTAAGAAGGCTGGGCAAAGGACATGGTAATTTGTTTCTTGATTCTTATGTAAACCATTGATTCATGTATACTTGGAGGTGAAATTAAAGCAGTTTAATTTATTGATGGGCTTGCAGGAGTTTGGCACTTTGATCAGATGCTCCTTAATGGAGGGGTGGCTGCATGATATTTATCTACAACATTGATCAGTAACAGCTAATCTAATAAAAACAATTATGCCCATAAGCTTTAGATAACTATTTCTACCACTCTCCTCTTTCCCGTCCTGTTCTACTGCAGAATTTTTTTCCTACTTGAAATATTAATCTAGTCAAAGTTGTTAGGCTGAGGTCAGTTTTCAAATTGAGTTTACCATGAATCTTAGCTAATATGAGGGTCGAGATTGCGCATAAATGGTTATTAACACATCTTAACAAATAAGCTAGTCATAAAAGCATGGTACGCAGTGTTGCACTAGTGCAAGTACAGTAAGATTAATATTATTTATATGGAACTCTAACGATAAAATTTTTTATTTGTAAAATTTTCTCTGAAGATTTCTTAGTTTATGAAATTATTACACTATTTTATGAAAGTATTACAATAACTTTCTTTAAGTTTATAAAATTATTATACCATTTTTTCTCTATTACATATTAAATAGTAAATTCAAGGAGATCAGTGCATATGGACAAATAAAAAAAAGTTAAAGATGAATTTTATCAAATTTGCCTTTGTAGATATGTTTGAAAAAAATTTATACGTTGTCTTTGAAACATTAAATGAAAAAAAGAAATAAACTTAATATTTAATGAACGTATGACAAATGTTCCCAAAAATATAATAGAGTTTGATTTCTATGTAGAAGATAACATTTGATTTATGTCTCAAAATTGAAAATATAAAAACAATAGAGATACAAAGTTATTTGGTAATAGAGACAGATTCAAAATATATATATATTGTCCAAAGATTCAAAATGGAGAGACAATTGAAATATAGGGATAAAAATTTAATATTTTCTTTTAATCATACCCTTACATATGTTCGATATTCCCTATTTGTCCTCATTATCACGAGTGGTTCAGCGTCGATCTAGGTCATAATAATGGACAGGAAAAAATAATATTTTTATCATGTATTTTTTATCATGTCTCATGTACAATATACAAAGACAGTTGTCATTTATTATACTCAACTACCACACATAACACAAAGTGTTTTTTGTTTCTCCGTGTCTACTATCTTTATCTTACTGTCCTGGAATAGAAACCAACCACTACCTAAGTAATTTTTCTTTACACAATTATTATTAGTGAAGGTAATTAAGTCTTATATTAACTATTTGAAAAATCAATCAAATGAGATAATTTAAATAATAATGTATTAAAATTAAACTTAGCATAATAAATAATATTTTTCGTTTATATTTAGATTATTTTTATGAATTGCCATACTTAACTGACAAGTACATATGCATATTCAATAACCAATATATACCATATACTAACCTAGTAAATGCACGACAGCCATATAATAAGATTACGATGCTTCATAGTCGTCTCAATATTAGATTATCACCGATGCCAAATACAAACCACACATGAGCTTGAACACACTATCTTATTATTACTTAACACAAATATGTAGGAATCCTAGCAGTGGTTCACCGGTTCCTATAACTAATTATAACCATCATGCCATGGCAGTTCTTTCTCTCGCACGTCTCAACCTTGCCTCCTCAATTATGCTCAACTTAATACCTTTCCCTTTTGGCAGAGACACCCAAGGTTTTGGGCCCTGCCCAATTATGAAAACGTTCTCTATGCGAGTTGCAAACTCATTACCAATAGCATCTTGCACAATGATGGTGTCGTAGGCGCCCACATGCTTCTCTCTCCTCTTCAGAATTCCAACCCTCCCTCTGTTTCTTCCGCCAGTGACCATTACAAGGTTTCCAACTTCAAACTTTATGAAATCGGTGATCTTATAGGTCTCTAGGTCCAGCTTGATGGTATCATTGGCTTTGATTAGTGGGTCAGGGTACCTAATGGTTCGACCATCGTAAGTGTTTAGATGAGGGATGCCCCTTTTCCCAAATTGTACTGATCGCACCTTGCACAGCTTGAACTGCAACAAAATCAAATTGGAGTGTTCAACTATTGTCCATATGCTTGATTTATAGAGGAGAATCAATTTGGAAACAATCTGAGTTTAAGAATCATACTTTATTTGGTTATATTATAAATATACTATTAAATATAAAAATTTCAAAGATTAATCTTGATACACTGAATAGAAAAATTTTATATTGTCATTATAATCACATCCCTAAAAATAATTAACTATCATATCAATTACATAAAAAATACATATAAATATATATAATTTAAAATAATGTAAAACTCTTCTACAATATCCTCAATACATACAAATAAAATCTTAACTTATCACTATGATAATTCGTAAATAAATAACTGTGAAAATTTCTTCCTATAATAATAATAAAATTGCTATATGATGAATTTTTGCCTTTAGCGTGTACCGAAATTAAATTGTTTATATAATGGTTAACGATGCTTTTGGAAAAACACCAACCTTTGCTTCATCCTCTCTTACGGTGCGCAGGCGAAAACGACCCTTGGCATCGTATAGGAGTCGGAAGTTCTCGTTTGTTTTAGGAATGGATACAACATCTAAACATTTGATAACATAATCAATATCAAGTTAGTAAAGTCACTTGATCATTTCCACCAAAATCCACAAATGTACAAGGGATTGGTACCCAGCTATAATAAGTAAATAAAAGAGTAAAGATTTATTTTGATCCTTAAAATTATATGTGTTTTTTTTATTTGTTAAAATTTAAAAAAACTTAATTTAATCTCTAAATTTAAAAATACTTTCACATTAGCCCTTAAGAGTAATACTCACATAGATTAATATGAATCACCAAAAAAATTAATTTATTTAAATCACCTTTTTACAATTTCAAAGATTAAATTAAGGTAATACATAATGAAGCTTTACTGGTAAATAAAATTAATGGTCAAATGGTTACATACCCATAAATCCTGCAGGGTACTTCTGATCAGTTCTAACTTTTCCATCAACCAAAACAAGCCGCTGCATCAGGATGGAAATGACCTCACGGTATGTAAGTGCATACTTCAGCTTGTTGCGCAGTATGAGGATGATTGGAATACACTCCCTCAGCCTGTGTGGCCCGGGAGATGGCTTGGGAGCCTGCATAAAAGTTTAATTTGTATATATACAAAACAAGATTGTAACTAGTCCATATATATAATTGTAAATTAAACTTTGAGTATATTTGTGAGTTTAAATCTTAATGAGAAAAAAAAGAGAGAGCTTATACTATAAGATTTTAGAATGCTACAGCACAAATTATTCTTTCTGTTCCATTCTCCTCCAAAATTCAACCTAACAAATATATCCAAAGAAACTAAACTAAACATGACATATATATAACATGTTGCTTACAAAAGCACCCCCAAGCTTGTCAAGCATCCAATGCTTTGGAGCCTTGAGCCTCTTCAAGTGCTTCTTCTTCCCTCTAGCCTGCAAATATTGAGCGCAAAATCATAGTGGACAACATACATGAGCTTATTAGCTATACCGATAAGAAATTTTTTTGAATACAGATATGACTCTAATATTTCTTACGTGTATATAGTCACAACACAATACAATTGATATAGTCCAAAAACTAATAACTGTATTTTAAACAAAATTAATGAAACTTAATTATTTTTTTATAATTGTATTTAAGTATGAATATGAATTGTTAAACTGCGTATCCATATAAGATCTTCTTTAGCAATTAAACCAATTTTTAAGGCAATACAGACAAATAAAAAAGTACACACACACAAAGAAAAACTAGAGAAGAAAGTAAGAAACAGAACCATATTAGAAGAGGGTTAGTCGTTGTCCTCTGCTAGGGTTAGAACAGGCAGAACAAGTTGAGTGAAGACGATAGCTCAGCTTTATAGTACTAATGCTACCGAAAGGCTAAAGCTAATGCGTTTCATTGACTGTTACTGATATTAGGGATCTGTCTTTGTTACACTTTCCACGTAAAGCATCTTCAGGGTTCTTCAAGTTTCTATTAGAAAGGAAACGTTCTGGGTTTTGCATCTGTGCTTACACTTGGAAGTAGCTGGTGTGAACACACATATGCACGGCGCACGATGATTTCAGTTTACAAGCTCCTAATTGTCTCTTTTCTACGTCAAAGTTGCGTAGGGGGTATGACTTTTTCCAACTTATCGAAAGTTATAAATTATTTTTTGTTTCATTTAATTATAGAGCTTATTAATTTTTAAAAATGATTTTTATTACTTTAAGAAGGTAAAATATATGCCATTTTAAAAAATATTTTTTAAAATATTCAAACTAAGTACTTTTATTTACATATTCGAACATAAAATCAGTTATTTATAATTTACTTTTCAATATATAAATACTTAAATAAGCTATTTATTTTTAGTGGTGCATTCATTTTTACCATGCTTTGCGGTTGAAATGCACATTAAATTGTTAGATGTTTAGGTAGAAAACTAGAGTTAATTCCCATTGTATTGCAGGGACTTGTTAATATTTGTTAATTTTTTTAATATGAACAGTCTTTTAAGAAATATGTAATATTAATTAACTTTGGATATGATAATAATGGATTATTTTTTGTACCCATGGAATATTGATATCCTTTTATATTCAATTGTTGTGATTGAATAATAATTTATATATAGATCTTAATTAATAACTTGAGTTTAATGAGATACGTGACTTAGTTTTAGCTATAAATAAATAAAATGTACTAGTACATTAGAGAAACCTCTTTTACTAATATATCCATTTTTTGTTATTTATGATATTTTTAATATAGCACATATATTTGTAATCTTTTTTTATTATAAATCATTCACTATTTATGTGAAAAATATTCTTATTAGATGAAAGCCATTGATAAGTTAAGATTAATAGCTATTTTATCATATTTTATTTTTTTAATATATTATGTATTTTAACTTAAAGCCACAACCACTACAATTATTTTCGAATAATTTGAAAAATAATTTATCTTTCTGATTTAAAAATAAGTCTAATTAATGTTTTTTAAATTTTGTAGAAAATAACTTATAAAAAATTAAATCACAAAAACAAGATTATTCTGAGGTAAAATATTAATAATTATTGTAATTTTAACGTTAGAAAATTTAAATACAAAGATTAATATTATTATGTACAATTAAATAAAGTGTCACAAACTAATTATTTTTTATGATATTAAGGTCATTTCTATCTTCAAATTCAAATATTATACAAAATAAAAACAAAAATATTTATTTATGGGTTTTAAAGTTATTTTTAATTCTACATTTTTTAAATATTTTTCAAAAAAAGAACCACAAAAGCTTATGTTATCCTTGGCTAACAAATTAACATAATTATTTTAATTTTAATCTATATTAAATTCAATGTTAAAACATTAGAATCATTGTGTCAAACAATATTAATTAATTTTTATTTAATTATTGAAAATTGATTTTTTAATACATTGTTAGCATGTAGTTTTTTCGTGTAACACTTTAAATTTTAATTTTTAATATGAATCATGTTAAGGCTAATATTTAGTTATTATAGTTTGGTCTTATAAATTTTTTTTAAAATACTACACAAAAAAAAGTGTTTTGTGGCGGTTAAAACCGTCACTATTAACGTCTCAAGGTGGTTAGACAATCACTGGCATCCCGAGTGTTGCCAGCCATCTTGTGGCGGTTTTGGACACTGCAGGAACAACTGCCACAAGTTATTTCGTGCAGTTTTAGTAGTGATTTGACCGCCACGAATTAAATTTTTTTAAAAATAATTGGTTGAAACTTTAGCGGCAGTTTGGCATTATTTTCTAAAGATATTTTGCAGCGATTTCAACCGCCACGATTTTTATTCTTATAACACTTGCTAAAGCTATCATAACGTTTTGTGCAACCGCGGATATTATGCTGAACCAATATTGCGGCAATTTTCAATAGTCGTGATTCTTTTTAACCTATTGCTACTATACCAATCAATATCATTTTTATTAGTTTTGATCTCAGTAACATTTTTAAACTAACTCTACTTGAATAATATTTCTTTGAATCCATTTATTTATAAATAAAAATCAAATTCATTAATAAACCTATAAATATATTCAAATAAATTGTTCTATGTAAACACAAAATGCATAAATTCAAGAGAAATTAAGTACAAACCAATGCATAAAATGCAAGTCTATCTAGGTGCTGGGTAACAGAGATACTTAACATAAAAAAAATTCTTAAACATTAGTAACTTATAGTTCGAAGAAAAAAAAAATAGGGATTAGAAGATGATAATGGTCCTTTATTTTGGGATTCATGACTAGTCTTTAAAAAATGTTTCGCTTCCAATAATGAGCTTAATCTTGTTGTCTAAAATTAGAAAGAAGCTCAATATTCAATCCATAATATATGAAATTTAACTTTATATATGTCACAAAGAATAATATAATATTCATAAACTAGATATACAAATATCATACCAATTACAATTATAATTGTGACGAGGACCTGTACGTTAAAACAGTCTATAAAGTCCAAGGTAGAAAATACTGCTGATAGACTGTGATATGAACAGTTAATAATACTTTGTTTTATTATTATGAGCATAGATAGATAAGCTTCCATGGATAGATATAGATTCAGGGAAATGATGTACGGCTCGAAAATTAACAGCACCAATTCATGTGCGAAAAAACTGAAGCATTTCTTATCTTTTTATATTTTAATAAATTTAATTTTTATGCTTTTATTTTATATTATCACTTAATTATATATGATTAGTCATTAGTATTAATCTAATAGCACTCCATATAAATAATATGTATGAGATTTTAAATTTAAATTTTATTGTGATTAATATAATTTTAAAATTAAAAAATTATTTATATATTATCATATTAATAAAAATAATTAAATCTTATATTTATTATTAAAAAATTATTTAAATATGGTGATTTAATTATATGGTAATATAAAATTTTACATTATAAATATATAAAAATTAATTATTAAAATAGAAGTGATCAATCACATCATGAATTCGAACAATTCGTACTTAACAGTACGTGGCAATGCATGAGAGATATAGATTAAAATATAAGTATACAGATTAATATTAAAATATGTTCCTAAAATATGGTTAACCAGGTTGGTAGGAGATAACAAACACTGTATCAAAAGAGACAGGAGATAACACTGTTTAACTACTGTCACACACACACACACTCACTCACTCAAGTGTGAAATTACAGAAGCACTCGATCGCATCGCAGGATGTCGGAGGTAGTTTGCGTCACCGGCGGCAGCGGCTGCATCGGCTCGTGGCTCGTCCACCACCTCCTCACCCGCGGATACACCGTCCACGCCACCGTCAAAGATCTCAGTTCACTTCCTCTTCCTCCGCACACACTCATTTCATTCCCTTTCTTCACTCGTCTCACACCCCTATTCCCATTCACCAATTCTTATTCTTCTTCTTCTTCTCTTAATCGCAGACGATGATGCGGAGACCAAGCATCTAGAAGCTCTCGAAGGAGCATCCACGCGCCTCCGCCTCTTCCAGATCGACCTCCTCAGCTACGACGCCATCGCCGCCGCCGTCCGCGGCTGCGCCGGTGTCTTCCACCTTGCTTCCCCCTGCATTGTCGACCAAGTCCAAGACCCTCAGGTACAACCAAAAACAAAAAAAAACCCCCGAAAAAATTCTGTTGAAGTTTGAAACTTTTCGGCTTTTTGTTGGACCCCATTTTTGGCCTTCAAGTGTTGTTTTTGTTTTTTTTTTTCCTTCTTTTTTTAGAAGGAGCTTCTGGACCCTGCGATTAAAGGGACAATGAATGTGCTGGCGGCGGCGAAGGAAGCAGGGGTGCGGCGCGTGGTGGTCACGTCATCGATTTCTGCGATTACGCCGAGCCCCGGTTGGCCCTCTGATGTCGTCAAGAGAGAGGATTGTTGGGCTGACGTTGAATACTGCAAGCAAAAAGGGGTGAGGGTTTTCTCTCTCTCTATTCTCCTCTTTTGTGTGTGGTTTTTGGGTGAGTAAAGCTTAGGACATGTTCCATTCAGTTTTTTGTCTAGATTTTATAAAGGAAAATTGTGAAAAGTAAAATCCAGTTTCATTTTTCATTTCTTGCTTTCCATATTTCCTTTACAACTTCTTAAAAACTTAGGGTGCATTTGCTTCGCCTTATTTCAGTTTTCAGTATCCAGTTTTGTTTTAGTTTACAGTTTTATTTTTGTGAAGGAAAAACTGAAAAAGTAAGAAATTAACAGGAAATTGTGAAAATTGTAAATGGAAAAAATGGAAATGAGATTTAGCAGTTGTCATTGTTTTCTTTTACAAAATTCTTGAAAACAGGAAATTAACTCTGAAAATAGAAAATAAAAATTGAAAATGTTTTTTTTAACCAAACACACTCTTAGGTCTCTTCATTTTTTTTTTTTTTGATATATAGGTCTCTTCATTATAAGCTTCCGTCATAGTTATTAACTTTTAAGAAATTTATCTGTAGTTGTGCGTGTGTTTGTGGCACTTTGAGTTTAGCTTGGTTTTGAACTGCTATGGAACAGTTGTGGTATCCCTTGTCCAAGACTTTAGCTGAGAAAGCTGCTTGGGATTTTGCGAAGGAGAATGACTTGGACGTTGTGGTGGTGAATCCTGGCACCGTGATGGGCCCTGTTATTTCACCGAGACTTAATGCCAGCATGATCATGCTTGTGCGCATTCTTCAAGGTATATGTATTGTATATAGGTGACTAGTGAGCTGACTTTTTGCCAATTCATTATGTGTACTTGAGCTATAGAGTAGGAGGAGTACCATTGATCTTAGCTTAGGTGTGTTTGATCTCATTTTTGCAATTTTCTCAGAAAATTGGCTACGTGAATTGGGGGAAGTCACGTATTATAGTGTTAGTGCTGGAATGATACCAAAGTTTCTGAAAATGTTGGCCAGAAGATTATAAGAAAGCTTTGCTTTAACATAGTAGATGGAGCATTTAGAACTTGACGGCTTCATAAAGATGGACTGATTTTGTTACAGATCTCAGGCTCTCTAAGGTAGCGTTTGGTTTGTGAGATAGGTCATAAAATATAGGGACAGTAGAGAGAAAAACGTGTTTGGAAGAGGAGACAGTAACGAGACGGAAAAATTTTCTATTTTTGGGATAGAAAAACACAATTTCTATACCTCCAGAAAGTGGGAAAAGAAAACACAAACATAAATCTAATATTTTTTTTTTCCAATAATACCCATATATATTTATTATTTTTGTCTCCGTCTCTACTGTCTCCATTGTCTTTGTGTTTCTGTCCCTGTCCCCGTACCAAACTCTACCTAAGGTCTATGAGAGAAGGAATAAGGTGGGGCCGAGTGGGCCAGGAGTTAGACTAGGAACGATTCCTGCAACTAAGAGTTAGTTGATAACTGGGAGGTAGTTAGTTTGGAGGGATAGTTAGTTAGTGAGGTTAGGGAATGTATAAATAGCAGAAAGAATAAGCAGGATACGTGTGTATTCATTTGTTGTAACATATTTAGAATTGGGGAAAATCTCTCCCTTAGGGTTCATCTTGTATTCTCTTGAGGTTATGGTGATTTACCTAACTTGTGATCAATACAGTACATTCTTCTACATCAGATACCAGTTTCAGTCCTAACATTGGTATCAGTTTCCTTGGCATCCTGTGAACTTCACATCCATGGCTGCTAAAAATGATAAGAAGTTCGAGGCTATTGATGCATCATTTTCAGCCCTACAATCGTAGCAAGCTGAAGATCATGCTAGCATCCAGGCTTCATCGAGGGAGATTATGATGACATTGAAGGCGATGAACGCATGATTAGCAACATTGGAGAATCGCAAGGATCACGATGCTTCCCCAAAGCGTGACCAACTGCAAGATCGTCATCGCGATGAATCCTTGTTCGATTCTTTGCATCGCAATGATCAGAAGCGACAGGATTTGCATGGTTCTGGAAGCGATGGCGAGGGTTTCATGCATGTTCACGCATGCAATCGACCTTTGGATAAATGGCACCGAATTGATGTGCCTCTGTTCCATGGTGATGGGGCTTTTGCGTGACTCGACAGCTCGAGAGATATTTTTCAGGTGTAGGATGTTTCTGAACCTCAATGGTTGTTTGTGGCGAAAATTGCGATGGAAGGAAAAGCTTTGATCTGGTTTCAATGGTGGGAGTCCACAATGTGCGATCCCACTTGGCCTAAATTTGGTGAATCACTAATCAATAGATTTTAACCAGAGCTCGTGCAGAACCCAGTTGAGCTGCTATTTGAGATTAAATAAGAAGCCTTAGTTCTTGAATACAAGGAATTGTTCGAACTGTACTCCAGCCAATTGAAGATCATTGAGCGGCGTTTACTCCTCGGTTTGTCCCATAATGGTCTCTTAAACTCCACTCCTTTCATTCCTTAGAAGATTTGATGGATAAGGCAGAATTAGTGGAGAATAGGAACAAGTTGTTACGGAAAATTGCTAGTAAACCCTTCCCTCGATACACTAGTGCTGTACCCACTGTGAGTCGTGTGAAAACTGGGGTACTAGGCCAATCGGATGAGAGTAAGGGGCTGACAACACAAGGGAAGCATGGATTTAAACACCTCTCGGATGATGAATATAAGGATAAGAGGGTTAAAGGCCTCTGCTTCTTTTGTGAGGAAAGATTCACAGCTGATCACGTGTGCAAAAATGAAGGCCTAAAGTTGATGATTTTAGAGGAGGAAGTTGAGGGGGAATGGCATGATGCCATCTACAACTCACATTGAAGTCTATGACAGTTTAGGGAGCCAACAACGGATTCAATCGTGGGCCATAGGGCAGGGGTGCAGGGTCCGCGTATTAATTGACCGTGGGGCTTCACATAATTTCATTTGCCCTACACTGGTGAAAGAGGCTCAACTTCCTATCAAATCAGATTCCAGATTTGTGGTGGCCGTGGCTGGGGTTGACCAAAAGCAAGGTCAGGGAAAGTGTAAAGGGGTTTTCATCAAATTTCCCAACTTGGTGGTAACTCAAGACTGCTACATCTTTCCCTTGGATGATTCTGAAGTGGTTTTGGGTTTGCCCTGGTTGGACACATTAGGAGCAAAAATGGTAAATCCCGTTTTACCATTAACATCAGCAATGAGTGGGTGGTGTTACAAGGGGATCTTGAGCTCTGTTATAGTGGAGTGGCTCTTCAGGCAGCTTTGAAGGAGCTAGAGGAGGAGGGAGATGGTTACATGGTTCAGTTGTGGCCAGTGGTTAAACAGATGCAGGCTACTGCCACCCTTCCCGCAACTATCTAGTAGGTCTTGGATTCGTCTTTTGTTATATTTGAGCCTTTTCGGGACTACCTCCTCATAGAACCCATGATCATGCCATTACGCTGAAGGAAGGAGCTGAAATCCCTAATCTCAAGCCATACCGCTATCCCTACTATCAGAAAAATGAGATCCAGAAGATGGTTCATGAGATGCTAGTTGCTGGAATAATTCGGCCAATGTGAGCCCCTTTGCAAGTGCCATCATCCTAGTGAAGAAAAAAGATGGAAGTTGGAGATTTCGTGTTGATTATAGAGCCTTCAATTGCATTACTATTCCAGATAAGTTCCCTATTTTGGTCATAGATGAGTTATTGGATGAACTCACAGTTGCTGCCATTTTCTCTAAACTCGATCTTAAATCCGGTTACCACCAAATACGGATGGTTGAAGGGTACATCAGCAAAACCACATTTAGGATACACGAGGCCATTATGAATTCCTAATGATACCCTTTGGCCTCACTAATGCACCATCTACTTTTCAAGGCCTCATGAATGACATCCTTGCACCCATTTTACGCAAGTTCGCCTTTGTTTTTTTTTTTTTTTTAAATGATATATTGGTCTGTAGCAAGGATATATTGGAACATGCTGAAAACCTCACTGCTGTTTTCCACCTGTTACAAGAGAATCAACTGGTTTTAAATAGAAAAAGAATGTGATTTCACACTACGCCAAGTGGAATATCTTGGCCATATGGTTTCAATGGAGGACGTGGTTGCTGATCCCTGAAGGACTGATGCCATGCGGTCATGGCCATTCCCTAAAGATGTCAAAGCATTGCGGGGATTTTTAGGTTTGACTAGCTATTACCGGCGCTTTGTGCAAGGGTATGGTTGCACATCTAAACCCCTCACCGATCTAACTAAGGAGGACAGCTTCCTGTGGGATGAGAAAGCTCAGGAAACTTTTGAGAAACTGAAATCGACCATGGAGGAGCTTCCAATCCTGGCTGTTCCTAATTTTTCCCTGCCTTTTGTCATCGAGACGGATGCCTCCAGTCAGGGTATCGGGGCTATGTTATCCCAAGAGGGCAGACCAATTGCCTTCCTCAGCAAAAGTCTGTCCAACAGGGCACAACTGAAATCAGCTTAGGAGGGGGAGTTGATGGCTGTGGTTTTTGCAGTACAGAAATGGCATCACTACTCGGGCGGCATTTTGTCATTATGACAGACCAGCGGAGTTTGTAATTCCTCTTGGATCAGTGCTTGTTTAGTGAAGATCAGCTGAAGTGGATGCCAAAGCTTATGGGCTTGAACTTTGAAATCCAGTATTGTCCGGGTCTTCGGAATAAGGTGGCAGATGCATTATCAAGACAGATGATGTTTCATGCCATTTCAGTGGTTTCTGCCAGCATTTGGGACATTATTCAAGAGGAGATTGACAAGGATCAGCACTTGCAAGCGGTCATCCTTAATTTACAAGAAGGCAGTTCAGATTTTCCTAGTTTTTCCTTGAAGAATAGTCATCTTTCCTATCAAGCATCCGATGTAATTCCTAAAGACTCCTCACAAATTCCCACCTTGCTAGCTGAGGTGCATGATTCAGCAGCTGGGGGTCGCCCTGGCCTTTTCAGAACTTACAAAAAGCCGGTAGCTGCATTTTATTGGCGGGGGATGCGGCAACGAGTCAAGGATTACATCGCCTCTTGTTACATATGTGAGGCAAACAAGTATCAGGCGTTATCACCTGCAGTGCTGCTGCAGCCTTTACCCGTACCTGAGACAAGTGTGGTCTGAAATCTCAACGGATTTCATTAACAGGCTGCCAAAATCAAAAGGGAAGGATGCCATAATGGTGGTTGTTGACCGCCTTACTAAATATGCGCACTTTATCCCTTTAACTCATCCTTTTTCTGCCAAGGATGTGGCTCAGATGTTTGTTAAAGAAGTGGTGCGATTACACGGATTCCCTAAGGCCATCATCTACGATCGTGACCCTGTTTTCCTAAGCAACTCCTGGTCTGAAATGTTCGAATTGGTCGGAATGAAACTCAAGTACAGCACCTCCTGCCACCCTCAAACGGACGGGCAAATGGAGGTGACCAATCATTGCCTTGAAATGTATCTTCGGTGCTTCGCCGGTGCCAAACCAAGGCTGTGGGTTGAGTGGCTTCCTTGGCCCGAATATTGCTTTAACACAACCTTTAATGTCTCTGCTCAAACCTCCCCATTTCAGGCATTGTATGGTCAGCCCCCTTCGGTGATGTTTCGGGGGGATACTTACCCCTCAAAGGTTATGGCAACACGTGATGAGATACTAGCTGGGTTGAAAGCTCATCTAAGTCTGGCCCAAGAGCGTATGAAATATTTTGCTTATAGGAAATGTCGAGAGGTGGTTTTTCATCCTTATAGAATGAAGTCTCTTGCATGGAGACTGAAGAAAATCTTAGTCCCAGGTTTTATGGCCCATTTAAGGTGCCGGAACAAATCAGGCCTGTCACATACAAGCTAGAGCTACCTGCAGCTTGCCAGCTTCATCTGGTGTTTCATCTTAGTAGAATAAAATGTGCAGTACCACCTAATCAGGAGGCCCATGCATTAGCAGTGGGACTTACTGAGGAAGGTGTATTGGAAACAGAGCCTGAAGCGCTGCTGCAGATCAGATCCAACAGCAAAGGGGCTACCGAAGTGCTTGTTCAGTGGAAAGGGCTACCAAGTTTTGATAATTCTTGGGAGTTGTTGAGCTCATTGTAGCTGTAGTTTCCAGCTGCCCACCTTGGAGACAAGGTGATTCTCCTTTTTCTTTTTGGTTTAAGAGGAAAAAGGGGGGGGGGGGGCGGGTAATGTGAGGGATCCCAGGTTTTCTAAGGTCTATAAGAGAAGTAATAAGGTGGGCCCGATTGGGTCAGGAGTTAGCTCAGGAACGGTACCTGCAACTGAGAGTTAGTTGACAGCTGGGAGGCAGTTAGTTTGGAGGGAAAGTTAGTTAGTGAGGCTAGGGAATGTATAGATAGCAGAAAGAACAAGCAGGATAGGTGTGTATTAATTTGTTGTAACAGATTTAGAATTGGGGAAAATCTCTCCCCTGGGGTTCATCTTGTATTCTCTTGAGGTTATGTTGATTTATCTAACCTGCGATCAATAAAGTACATTCTTCTTCATCAGATGCCAGTTTCAGTCCTAACAGATTTTGTCATGAACCTACTTCCTTAAGGTTTAAACTGTTAGGTAAAGACAATTAAATGATTCTTGTATCTAAATGAAAGGTTTCTAATTTTTTTAATAGCTAACAGATTTTATTTTGCCAAAATAATTTTAGAAGCATTTTGGCCCTAACAAGTCAACATTATTGGCCTAAATATTGATATTGAACTTATATTACCTTTAAATAGCAATTTGATTCTGTCTATGACTCCATGTTGCAGGTTGCACCGAAACGTATGAGGACTTCTTCATGGGATCAGTCCATTTTAAAGATGTAGCCTTGGCACATATTTTGGTGTATGAGAACAAAGAAGCAACTGGTAGGCATTTGTGTGTAGAAGCTATCTCTCACTATGGTGACTTTGTGGCTAAAGTTGCAGAACTTTATCCAGAATATAATGTGCCTAGGTGAGTAAACCACACATTTACTAGATGTGTCAGCATACAATGCAGTAATCTTTGGGTAAGCAATCATTAAATTAGTGAAGATGCTTGCTTCTAGAATTAGTTGTTGAAGAAACTGTTCATTCTTAGTTTCTTTTTTGAACATCAAGCAATTTGGTTCATGCATCATATAGCATTGATACACTCTTGCGCTAACTAATCAGCCTTGTATGGCGTATCTTGTTCCATCAATCATTAACTAGGTTGTGGTGTTTTATACAAGTTCTGAACTAGATAATTCTGTTGTACCCTGCGTAGTGTTTTGTTGTGATGAACAGGACATGTCGAACACATATGGAATGCTTCTAAAACACGTGAAATGCGGAAGTTATTGGTTAATTAGATGGGATTTGAAGCTCGATTCTTTCTTTAGGACTAGACTGGGTACTGTCGTCTTAAGTTATCGGGTTTGCCTGGTATCAGTTTTCATTTTCTGTGTTTTCTGTTTTTAGAAATTTTGGAAAGGAAATAGTGAAAACAAAAATGAAAATTGGAAATAGGATTATATTGTTTTAATTATTCACAAAATTCTGAAAATAAAAATATTGCTCGTCGTATAATCCACAAGTTTCTCATGGTATGTTTCACACTTTACTTTACAGGATCCCGCGAGATACCCAACCAGGATTGTTGAGAGCAAGGGATGGAGCCAAGAAACTTATGGATCTGGGTTTGCAGTTTATTCCTATGGAGCAAATTATTAAGGATGCTGTAGAGTGTTTGAAGAGCAAAGGGTTCATTGCTTGAATGATGTGTAGAAAGGTGACGGGTTGCAGTATCATAGTACTTATGTTACCTAAGATGGGTCTGTAAATATGGTCTGTTTCTACGATACGTGTGCCAAGTTGAAATGAGCACTCTAACTTGAATAATTATTGTCTCTCTGATATTAACAATAAAATTGATTGGGAGGGGCTGAGGACTTGGAAGTTGTAATTCGCTGGTTCTCATCGACATTTACCACGTTTTCCTCAACATTTCTTCCTGCTTTAGACATGCTGAGAACTGCATATCACAGCAGTATTGGTTATGAATTATGATCATGTGAGAAATTTTTTTGAAAACTGACATATATGGTGATTCCTTGTGGATAATGGTATACGATTTGGTTAAGATAGTAAGGAAAAGAGTAAATATCATTTTTTCAGTCTTAACATTTAGAAATTGATATCACTTTGGTTCAAAAGGAAAAATTTCACATCAATTTAGGTCCTGACATTTTGAATTTTGACATTATAAATAACTAGTAATTTTCATTACAATTCACTAGTAATTTTAAATTAATTCAGTGAAAATTGTCTTTCTTCTAAGTTGAAAAGACAAATAAGCAACATAATATGAATATATTAATGACTTTGACAGAAAGAAAAAATCGATGTCGAGAGCTTTTTCAAGGTTAAATTTATGTTAATTCTAAAATATTAAAACTGAAAATGATATACGACCAAAACTTTCCATCAATGTAAAACATTATTCAAACTTGACAACCTGTAGGTACTAGATATTTCTATGTGAATTAAATAGGGGGTCACTTCTTTGTTGATCTTTTAAATTTTGATAATTTTCTAGATCATCACCCAGTCATGGATATATCATTAAAGTTATGCTACATTTCTTGTGTAGAAAGTGGAGGTTAAAAAGCAGGAAAAAAAATTGATTACGTGAATACATAACTCCAGAACCAACTCTCTTCAACAAACTGAGCATTTCAATAAGTTCAATAGGATGTCGATATCTTTTTCAGGTTCCATTGTGACAAAACTAACTTTCTTTACCTACTGAAATAAATATATAAAATATGGATCGTGGTCCTGGCTGCATGTTAAAAGGAGCAATAGGTACGATGTAAATACTAAAGAAACACAAGAGGAAGAAGGAAAGCTTGGATGGTAGTCCATCATGAAAGCGGCATGCTGAATTGAATATTCTTCATGGATATTTGAAGTCTTTGGTACAGATTAATTGAAATGTGCATGTTAAGGACCTTACTTGATATATTGATTTTACTTGGTTAAGGCAAAGTTAAAAATAAAGTTGGCCATGATGCATGCTGTTTATTGCAGATTTTGGCACTTATATTGTCAACAACAAATAATTGACAATTTCCTTATGCAGGAAGGCAAATTGCTCTAAACCAGGCGTATATCGACAAACTTCAAGAGTTTGGATGACAGTCTTTGCTTTTCAATATCTCGATTCGATGAGCGAAAAGCTACTCCTCTTGGGTTCTCCACCAAAAGAATCGAGTGTCAAACTTATTTTTTATGAATGAAGATGGAATGTGAGATGATTGTAACGTGATTTGTGTTGTGACAGTGTAAATGAGATGTTTTGACAGATTAAGGGAGAAGAAGAAATGTAGAATGCAAATTGATTGACAAACTGGAAATAAAGTACATAAAATGTAAGGAAATGCAAAGAACTTAAAAGGAAATCTAATCCTAGAAAAACAAAAGAGAGGTTGAGAACAATACTCAGTGAACTCTGGACTCTGTGTAGTCATTGGAGACGTTTTTAGAGTGAGTGTATGAGTGAAAATTCCAACCATTTACTATATGTACAAAACTAGTATTTATAGACAGCCTAGGTGTAACGCCCCGATTTTTCTGTTAGAGTGAGAATGACCAAAATGCCCCTGAGGTCATTTTCAGTCCGGAATTCGAGGAAAGCCGGTTCGGCAGTACTCGAAGGGCAAACTCAATGTTGGAAGGGGATTAGATAACTTGTGTACCTTCCCGGGATCGAAAATCTCGTTTTCGAGTTTTAGTCAAAATGACCAAAACGCCCTGCAGTTGTTTTACCTGCTTGCAAGTCCTATGAACCCGAAACTTCTCCAGATGATTTTAAAAGGCATTTTTATGTAGACTGTGACTTTAGTTTTGGTCCCGGAGGTCCCGGGCGAAATTAGTGCAAAATTACGGTTTTGCCCCTAGTTTCGTATTTTTACGCTTAATCGCGTGATTAAGCAAACCTAAGCAATATTAGGCTCTAATAGAAGGTTAATTAATTTCCTTAATTAATCTTGGGTCAAAATAATTTATTAAAGTTGATTAGAACCTAAAAGTGCTTAATTACAACTTAAAATCATATTTTAATTTCAAGACTTCTAGTCATGGAATCTTGAATAGTGTTTTCTCTTTCCAATTCCTTAAATCATGGAATTGTGTTACACATTGTTTATTTATAAATGAGTTTAAAATTCTTTAATGATGTATGAGCACTCCTAACCTTGTCATAAAATCCTAATTACTCATTCTTAGTTACCTAAACTTAAGTTTAATTACTCTTAACCTTGTACCTAAGCTAACCTACACTTAAACCCACCATCAACACCCAATTACATGATCAAATCATCCTCCTCCTTGCTGTACCAGACTTGGCCGTGAGCCTTCCCTCCCCATATGCATCACATGTTCAATTTTCTAACACTCCAAAGCCATACCTCAAGTCACATACACCATGCCTTGTCATATTTTCCATCACACTTGATTTTCCAATGAAATAACCAAGCAAAATAAATTATTTCCTCCATTTATTTGTGGCTGAAAATGTTCCAGCCATGTCTCATTCTAGAAGCCTAAATTCATTCACAATTAAAAGAGAAACTCACTCAAAAAGCCAATGCCTAAACCCATGCTTTGTATTATACAAACCATGCTTTTATGACACCATCAAAGAGATATTTTCTCTTCCTTTCCTTCTCAAACCACATGGCCAGCCCCCTCCCCTCACTCCTCCATGGTTTTGTTTTTCTATAAATAGGATGTTTGTGATAGCCTTGTTGCACCTTGAAGCATTTGCTAAGTTTAGAGTTTTAGAGTTGTCTTGCTAAGTTTTTCTTTTCTCTCAAAGTTCTACGAGTTCTTTCTCTTCATCTTCATCTTTCTCATCCTTCCCTCACATAATCACCTCATAGTCTCAATCTACCATCTCATAACCTTAAATCATTCTCTAAGCTCTCAAATACTCAACCTCAAACACAACTTCACCCAAAACACATTTCCTTTCTTTTCCTTCCTCTTTGGCCGAATCATCACCACCATCCTAGGAGGTGTTGCTCATCTCATTTCCATCTTCAAGTCCAAGCTTTTACCTTCATCACTAGGTAGGGATTTGTTTTCAAACTTTGTTTTGCTCAAGAAAGTGTTTCTCTCTAGTTTTCTCTTGGATTCTTTTTGAACTTTCCTTTGTTTTTCCTTTACTTTTCATTTCGGCCTCTAGGCCTTGTTATGAGAATGATAGCTTGATGATGAGAGTTTCTAGATGATGACATTGTGTTCATCTCAAAGCAACCTCTAAAGCTTGAGTTTTCCTTTCCTTATGACTTCATCTACATGATATCTAGCTCACATGGTTTTTCAACTTAAGAAAATTAATCTAAGGATTTCTAAAAGCCCAAGCCTACCCTTGTAAACCTTAAAGTTGGCCGGCACGTTCTAGAGATTTTTCTCTAGATAGGGGTTTTGGGTATTTAATAAAGAACTTGACTTAGTTTCACTTTCTTTTTCTTTTGTAAGACTTTCGGTTTTGATGTTTTGATCTTTGAGATATTGTATTAGGTTATTATCTTATTAAAGTATTGAATGAGCTCTAGTCAACCATAAAATGAACCTTGCATCATGTTCACTTTATGCTTTGCATATCATGTTTACGTCCTTGCTATCACTAAATACCAAGATAATAAGTGAACCTTGCATTATCATGTTTATATTTCAAGATATACATTATCATGTTTATATTTCAAGTTCTCACTTAATACCAAGATAATAATGAGTTGCATTCATATTTACTTTGTGCCATCACCTTACTTTCTAATGGAACCTAAAATAGTGCATGAGCATGTTTATTTTTATGTCATCACTTTAATGAACCTAGAGCTCAAAGACTTGCCCATTGTTGTCTCAACAAAGGTCTAAAAATATTTAATTCTTGTGGTTCCCATTTCGGCCCTAAGGGGCTTTGGTGTTTCTAAGTGTTAAAAACTATGTTTTATAATTTATCTAAGCTTATGTGAGTATAAGGAATGCATAAGAACTAAGTTTTACGAATTTAGGACCTCTTGAGACAAAGATCAATTGGTCATTGCCCTCTTAAATATTCTTATGATTTTAGATGTTAAAATTGTTTATAAATGATTTTTGAAAGTTTAAAAAGAATTCCAAGAGAAACTAGTATTTTATGTGCTTTAGAAATTGTGTTTTATGCCTTTTATGGAGAAGTATATTTTCGGTTCTTCCTTGCTCTTTACTGCCACTGTATGTGTTGTTTTAATGATGATAAAGTGCCTATGTTTGAGTAAAAATAATGTTAAAACTCATATGTGAAAGATAGGATAAGTTAGGAACTAGAAAAGAATTAAATTGAGAGTTCTAGATCCTTTAATGTTTGAATTTTCTGGATTCTATCCAGCAAGGTTTAGTAATGTTGATCATGGATTTAAATTAGTTTAAATGTGTAGGAATAACTCATAAATGGTTTAGGACTTGATCTTGATGCCTTAGGAGCAAACCGGACTTAGAAAGGGTCATTGTTGTGACTCTTAGGTACCCGTAAAGTTAGGATTATAAATTCTGCATCCTTGAGGTTTAGAGATGTTCTTGATCATAGTGTGAGGTGAGAAATACTTAGTTATAACCTCATAGGTACCCAAGAGATTAGGTTTGATGATTAATAACTTAGAATGTGAGCTAAGGACCTTAAGGGTCAATGCATAAGACATTAAAACATCTTGGGCTTTTATGATGCTTAATTTATGATATATGATGCATGAGTTTTGATAAGTGATATGTGCTATAACAAAGTTTTACATAATGATATGCTATGCCCTATAAGAAATGTTTGTGTATGTCCTATATGTTTTCATGGCATAAGCAAATTTGAGGAAATTCGGTCTACAGCTATCATGCTGCCGAATTTCCATCAAATTTGAGGAACTTAGAAAAAGATCTTTTTGAAAATCATGAAAACTTAAATGTGACACAACACTGAGACGCCTTCTTGGGTGACACCGGTTTAGCCGAGCACCCCCAAGAAAACAAATCCGTGAGGGTATTGACATAGAGCTTGACAAAGCGGACAATGCTACTGTGCACTTGTTGCCAGTAGAGCGTTTTAAAGAGGAAATGACCCTAAGAGAGGTGATCCTTAATTGCCCCCTAGCCCGCACTATTAAGTCGAGATTATGTATATGTTACGCTTATCATAGGATAAGTAAGAACTAGTGACGACTAGTTAAGGTATGAGCTCATAACCTAGAGATGTTTTAGGGTGGCCCCATGAGATGAAAGTTAAAATTTAAAATGTCACATGTGCTATACCTATCACCTTATGCCAATGTTATAATGTTTCTTAGTTATTCTATTGATTGGCTTACCTTTATGATGCATTCATGCCATTAGTATATTTCATGCTTAGTCGTAAGACGCATTATAAAATATGACGGGCCTTGGATAAATAATACTTTAGAAAACTAACTTAAAAGGAGTTTATATGCATGCACACCTTTTTACAAATAAAACTCAAGGTTCCTGACGATGTGATGATGACACCTAGGTAGGGATTACCCTACTGAGAATTCTTTTAGAAAGATTCTCATTCCCTCTCTCTTTTCTTCCGTCATATCCTCAGATGGCGACATTCGTACTCTTCATCGACACCCCGGTATGGGAGCTGCACCATGACCCGGCACTCGGGTCATACCATTTTGAGGGTCGCTGCACTGTTAGAGTCTTCATGTTCATGGCACGACCCTTCGCACACCCAGTACGGAGTTATCGATTCACCCCGACTGCCCCCTACCATCACAATAGTATTTTTGAGCGAGCTAGATCACGGGACGAGCAGATCCTCCGCATGCAGCCTGAGGCATCAGCGGTACGCGACTACCCGGAGTACGTGCCTCGCACCCAGTACTCGGAGATGGACCCATCCGAGGACCCGCCATCACACATGTACAGTTGGAGCTCCAGTCCCGCTCCCCCACCGATGAGAGCCGGGAGTGAGGAGACGGTGGTCCAGCCGAGGTTGGCACGTAGGCCATCCATGCGCCCTCACCGCGGTGGACATGCCCCGATGATGCGCTCAACTACTCCCGCCGAGATTCGTCAGTGGATCGACTCGACCCCACAGTACTCAGACCAGCAGGAGTAGACATAGGAGGGGTAGCAGTTAGTGCACACACGCCACATAGTTGAGGACAAACCTTCTTTTGTATATGAGGTTGTCTACTCTAGGTGCACATGGGTATGGGTGTTGCTTTCATGATTTTCTTGTACTTGTTTTATGATTTCCCTGTATTTGTTCTTCAGTTGTATCCCGTTTCCCGATGTATCGAATAGTCCTACCCCTTTGGGTAGGCACATTATATATATACTATGTTTCAGTTGATGTTTCCATGATATGATGTGTTTCTTTACGCTTTGCCTATATGTTTCGTTATGCTTCCTTTTAAAGATTCGTGCGTGGCTCTCACTTTGATTTTAATTCTAAAAAGAAAAATTTTACCCATATTTTTGCTAAGTATTTTCTAAGTAAAAGATGAGACCAAGAGGTAATATTCTAAAGATTAACCTAAGTACATACTAGTAGTCTTAGGTTAAGATTTAGGGTGTTACACTAGGACTCTAGGATTTTGACACTTGTCTTCTGGCTGCCCTTGGATGTTGTTCACGTGGCTTTGACAGTTATTTTCTTTGTCATTTGTCCTCTGCCACTCCTTTGCCACGTTCTTGTCACGCTTCTGTCAATAACTGCTGGTAACCGTCGATATCCGCTATTTGATGAACACATGTGAAGCAATTATCTGACAGTATCTTCAACATCTTCAAAATTTCTCTAAGTCTTCTAGTGACAAACCCCCACTTCGACTTGTCGAACCTCTACAGTGAAGATTGGTCATTCTTAGCCTCTAATTAGCCTTGAAACATTAAGTCCCAAATAACAAACTTTGACTTCGACTTGTCAAAAGTCGAATAGAAGGATGACAAACTTTAACTTCGACTTGTCAAAAGCCGAATAGAAGAACTTTGACAATGTCGAATAGAAGAATTTTGACAATGCAGAGTTGTCGAATTAGATATCCAAGCTTTATTACAGCTGCACTCTTCTATATGTCATCATATTGTCTGACAAACTAGATGCTTTGTCAATTCTTCTCATAACAGGCTTTTGACTAACTTTCAGGCTGTCAAAGTTAAACATCAATTTAACAATCTGATACTTAGTGAAATGTCCATTGACTCAATTATCATGCATTTACGACTGAGAAAACAAAATCTAAGAATCATACAAAAGTGTTTCATATACGCACCTACCTGCATATATTGTATAGACATAGTCAACAGACAAGACTTGAGTATCATATCCTGAAAAACTATGAAGCATGGATACACCAATTGGGTGTCATGTCTACATGTTGGATCTTAAATGACACACTAATGATACGTTTGTATATATTTAATTTAAATGTATTTTTTTTCACTATAACATAGAAAAATATAATATAAATACATAAATTTTTAAGTTTATAAGAAAATAAAATATAAGTGAAGCTTATATAATTGGTATTTTAAATAATGTCTCATTTTTATTAAATTTTTACTTATATATATACCGTGTCTGTATCATATAATTTTTCAACTTTGGTGTGCCCCTCATCTCAATGTCGTGTTGTGTCCCGTCTCCGTACTTCATGGCTGAAAACACATGCAAGCCATTTGCTTTTTGGGGTTTTATTATTGAATGAGCATGAAAATGAAGATAACTGCGTCACACAATATTGAATCCATAACTATGCTACTAATCAATGTCTCAACAAGGTCTATGGTAAAGGTACAAACATCAAACTGACTAAAACAGAATAGACAGTGTGTAAGTGTAGAATGTAGAAATTATGAATACAGTAAATAGATAAGCAAGTTTGATTAACGCTCCTTAGAAAATTTCTCTTCATAGCTAGAAAAAAGGTGTACTTTCGGAACGTGTGCTATCTTGTGCCAATCCTCCCCTGTTCCTTCGTTGCACCTCTCCTGCAATGCTGGGCAGAATCCAATTTGCAGAACCTCAAGTGAAGTAAGGTATTGTATACCTTCAGGTAAAGATCTCAATCTTGGAGAGGATTCAATTGTCAAACTTTGAAGGGAGCATAAACCTTCCAAATCTTGCTCTGGCAAAGACTCAAGCTCAACACAATTTCTGATTGAAAAAGACTTTAGAGCATTGAGCTGAGTGATTTCATATGGCAATTGCTTCAATTTTGGGAACTGTATTATTTCAAGGGTTTTAAGACAAGTCAGGTTACTCATCATATCCTTCGGGAAGGATGTCACGTTTGCGCCCATTTCAAGGGACAGGTAGTAAAGACCGTTGCAACTTGAGATTGACCTCAGCAACTCATTGTTACATTCGGTTACTTGAAGTTTTTTAAGATATGGAAGGCTTGGCAACTTAAGTTTAGGGTAAGATTCGATCTGCAAAAAAGAAAGACGAGAGAACATGTCCCCCTTTTCCACTTTCAACAACCACTCCAAGTTTGGCAACCCACCCATTCTGAGTTCCTCCAAAGATGGGAAAGCCTTCACCTCCGCACCATCATAACATTCATTGTCGCATATGTAATTCAAAGAATCCATACCATCTAATTCAAGTATTCTTAGAGATGGGAGAATACCAAATGGTGGATGTTGCCAGCACTTTTTGCAAGCAGAGAGTTTAAGCACAACCAAGTTGCCGAGCACCGAAATATTTCCCATCCAACTTGGAAAGTTTAACCCTTCGTACCAAGATATTGCCAAAACCTTGAGATTTGAGTGAGGTCGAAGTGCTTCAAGTACTTGCTCAACCTTTGTAACAGATGATTCGGTTTCACTATGGAACTCCCAGAATAACCTTAAGTCCCAAAGGTCTTCTTTACCCTTCAAATTGGCCTCTTGAGCTTCAGATGAACTTCCAACATTGTTTAGGCCCATGATGGTCAATTTTCCTCCCAGCTTTAAATCACGTAACTCTGCCAAACTATTCCTTGTCTTTTTACTGACAATGTATACAGTTAATGTTCTCAAATGAGATAGTTTGTGAATGTTAGGGAATATACCAGACAGTTCACCACAAGCAAAAATGACAAGATGTCTGAGATTTTGTAAGCGAGTCAAGTGTTTTGGTAGATGACGAAGTCGTATTAAATATTTCAGTTTTAAGATTTCCAACTTCTGTAGATTGTAAATAGAGTTGGGAAGGGTTTCTATCTTCAAATAACAAATTTCCAAATACCTCAGGCGAGTTAAATTCCCAAGTGATGATAACTCCAAAGAATTTGTGCATAAAACTCAAAGAGAACTATTTGTTAGGAATGAACTATAAGAGATTGGTAGATTGAGAAAACCAAATTCATATAGTGTTCGTAAGGATTCAACTTTCTTTAGGGCTCCCTCGTTGAATGGTGCTTGTTTGCAGTATCCAAAACCAACATGGTGTGTGTTTTTGGGCAAATCAACGATGTGTGGATTCTCCATACACATGCACTCTTGCTCTGAAACTGACTGAGCAAGATCATGGACTAAATCATGCATCTTGAAATAAATAATTCCATGATTGGAAGTCTCGACATCTTGGAAGAATGATTTTTGGTACAACTCATTCCAAATCATATTTCCAACCTCCTCTATGTCCAAGTTTTCACGAGATGAAATAAACCTATTAGCCATCCAAAGATGAATCAGATCTTCCTTCATGATCTTTGTATCTTTGGGAAATATGGAACAAAAAGCAAAACACTGCTTCACAGTTGGTGTTAAATAAAAGTAGCTCAATCTCAAGGCAGGCAAAATATCATTCTCATCTAGTAAAGTCCAAAGCTTACTTTCCTTAACTTCATGCCATTCTTTTGCCCCACTTCTAGAGCGCATTAGACCTCCCAAAGGTGCTTGTCTTTGCAAGAGGTGATCCCCCACACTTTTTCACTATTTCCTTCCCTATTGCTACAAGCTCTGCACGTTCTTCTTTGTCAGGTCCAAATGCATGTTGTTTGAACAATGACCAACAATCATCCTCAGATAGCCCAGATAAACAATGAGCTTGGCATGTCCCCATGATTGTCGCAACTTCCATATCGCGAGTGGACACTAAAATGGAAGCACCGTTGGATCCACATGATAGCACAGATCTCAACTTATTCCATTTGCTTTCACTTAATCCGAATTCCAACTCTGAATTTCGTTTCCATACATAGTCCAAAACCAACAAAAACCTTTTCATTTGCAACAGTTCCTGTACCTTTCGTCCCATTACATCTGGATCCGAGATTCTGCACCTATTTCCTATGACAGATTCTATAATGGAACACAAAATGCTTTTGATAGAGAAATTCTCAGAGACACACACCCATATCTTCAAGTTGAAATGGTCGCTCACCCTTTGATCATTGTAGACGAATTGAGCAAGTGTTGTCTTTCCAAGACAACCAAAACCAACTATTGGATAGATGGAAAGTGTGTCAGTTCCACGTGCAGGGCTAAGCAGAAACTCCACAATCTTCTCTTTATCTTCATCTCGACCGTATACTTGAGGCTCGGCGATGATTGAGATGGTTTGGCGCCATTCAGCCACTTCACTTGGTCTCTCCCTAGCACCCTCCTTCAGACCAAAGTCATTCTTATCTTTAGCAATTTGATCCAACCTCTCAGTGATCCCTTTCAGCTTGTTTCCAACACTGCGGCGAAACGAGATGTTCTTTGGCAGCTTAAGCCAACAAGTCGATGAGATTCATGTTGAATATTCTTTGTGTGGACTGGCATAAATCATGTTCTATTATAGTTTTAATATTAATTCCAGATTAATTGGATGCCAAATAAAATTATCAAACCATGTTATTAAGCCCATTTTCTGATTAATTATTGTATTGAGCTTATTTGTTACAATTTTGTTGTTAATGGATATGGATTTTTGGTTATTATTATTGGGCTGAGCTATAATGGGTAGGTTTGGCCCATTTCGTTACTAACCCAGTGAGGCCCTGCTCCTAACCCTTTCAGTGTGGCTGTTGCCCCATTGAGACAGAACACGTTCTGAACAACTGAAGGGGTGATAGGAGGAGCTTTTTCTCTGGATTTCTTTCTTTTGGTGATTTTGTTCACAGGACAGGAAGCTACCTAGTCATGGACTCATCAAGCTCGACCGTTCCAGTTAATTTTAGCATTTGTTTATCATTTGTCATATTGAGAATTGGATTAAAATTTCATCAATTGGTATCAGAGCCAATCCAATTCTGATATGGCAGTGATTTTACTGTTTCATATAAGGTATTAATAATGTATTTTCGTATATGAAATGAACCCTAATATCCAATTTGGGATTTTATGATTTGACCGATTAATTTCGAAATTAATTGAGGTTATTGTTACTGATAATTCCCTGAACAAATCGACATAAAGATCGTGTAAAATGGTTGAGTATGCAGAGATAATTTTATCATTGAAAGTTAGAACCCTAACATAGAACCCGATTTCGATTTGATGAACCTGAACCCATATTTATATGAATTTGTTTCAATTAGCTTAGGGCTATTATAGAGAATAATGTTTTGAACCTATTGACACCAAAATCATGGATTTTCGTTAAGAATTGAGAGAGAAATCACCAAAAAATCGAGCCTACCCACTTGGTTTTTCGTGGAATTTTCTGGAATTTTATAGGCTATTATATGACACAAAATCATATGGGTTTTGTAGAGCAGTGAAAGACGAATCCATAGACACCAAAATCACTTAATTTCGTTGAGAATTGAGTGAGATATGGCTCTCGACCCGTTTAGGTATCCATGGGTCGTGCTGAACCCGTCTCAAGGTAGGAGATGATGAACAGTACCCGGGCCTTGCCCACTCGCGGGCCCAGTGCATGGAGGCACGTGAAGGCCCATCCGGGGCCCGTTTTGACCCATTTTTTTTCATTTTGGGTTTTTTAATTTTTTAGAATTATTGGTGATTTTTATTTATTTTTCTGGACATCAGAAATTATTATTATTATTTTTTGACTACATAAATTACTTAAAAATTATTAGGTACTCTCCAAATTTTGGTCTGAAATTTTTTGTGTATATTCTAACACTGTTAGGCACATTGTATACAGTACACTCTCAGATTTGATATATCTTAATTAATTGAATAATTTTGTACTCTATTATATGCATATTATCTGTTATTGTGATTATATATCATGTTGCTATTATAAAATTTTGTGACATATATTTCTGAGATGTATTAATTTAGACCAATTTTATACTGTTATTGATTTTTTTTTCTTTCACAATTGTGAGCTCGCCTTGGCGGGACGGATTGTGATAAAATACTGTTATTTGAAAAATATTGTTACTAATGTGGCATTAGGAATTATTTTAATAACGCACCTACCCTATCGGTTTGTCTTTATTGATACAGTTCCTGATGATTGGTAATTATATTTTAAAGTTTTCAATATCCTCTCGATATTAGCTTTAAGAATATAATAATTTTTTTGTAATGTGAGAGTTAATTTGTGCATTGTAATTCGGGACCTTTTGGCGGGATTACATTTGCATGAGATGACTTTATTGTGGTCATAAGCTATATTTCTTTTGTTGGATATGCTTGATAAAAATCTCCCATTAATGTATAAATTTCAGCTTTGCCTATGAATATGAACTCTTTACCAAAGCTGAATGGAACAAATTATGAGGACTGGGCTGATTCTGTTAAGTTATTCCTTGCTATTTCTAACATTGATGCTGCCCTAACTGAGAATGAGCCTGAAGTTCCCACACCTGATTCTTCCGTTGCTGTTATAGCAAAACATGATAAGTGGACTCATTCTAATAGAGTTTGTCTGATGACCATGAAGTTCACTATGGACAAGACCATTAAAGATAATGTTCCTGAGACGAACAGTGCTAAGGAGTTTCTTGAGTCTGTGGGCAAGAAGTTCAAGAAATTTGACAAGACAGAGAAGGCTTACTATCTTTCTTTGCTGACAAAGACTAGATATGATGGTGTGTCTGGTGTTCGTGAGCATGCTATGAAGCTCACCAACTAGTACAACAAGTTGAAATCCATGAAGGTAGAACTGGGAAGTGATTTTCTAGTTTGGCAGGTGTTGGACTCTTTTCCTTCTGAATTTGATGTTTTGAAGACTTCTTATAATGCACAAAAGGAAGAGTGGTCCATTGATGAGCTCATAGCCATTCTTAATCAGGAGGAGCAAACTATGAAGAAGGGTAAAGCTCAAGTTGTTCAGTTGGTTTCCCATAAAAGTCATGATAAGAAGAATAAGTATTTTAAGGGAAAGAGTAGCAAGCCACAGTTCAAGAAGAAGGGGAGTGATAAGTTTGGGCCACCTTCAGTTCATGAAGATGGTGAATCATCTGGTGTTAAAAAGAGATTCAATGGTACCTGCAAGTTTTGTGATGTGTTCGGACACAAACAATCTGATTGTTTTAAGTTTAAGAAGTGGCTAGAGAAGAAAAAACAAGGTATTCATCTAGCTCTAGTTTGTTTTGAGTCTAATCTTGTTGATGTATCTTCTCATACTTGGTGGTTAGACTCTGGTACGACCATTCATATTGCAAAATCTGTGCAGGAGCTCAAAACCAGGAGAAGGCCAAATGAAGGGGAGGTGTCAGTTGCGGTTGGAAATGGGATGAATGTCAAAGTAGAACATATAGGAGTAGTTGCTTTGAAATTAAGTAGTGGACATGAATTGATTTTGTGAGACACTGTTTGTGTACCTTCTATGAGAAGGAATTTGATTTCAGTTTCAGTTTTGGATGATTTTGGCTACTCTTTCCATTTTGGATCTAACAAAGTTGTTTTATATTATGAATCTGCTGTTGTTGGCTATGGTGTTAAATTGAATGACATGTATATGTTGGATCTCGATCCTCTTTCTCTTGAACAATGACATTCCAATGTTAATAATGTTGTTGGGAAAAAGCGTGGAAAATCTACTGAGAATTCTTCTATGTTGTGGCATAAAAGGTTGGGACATATATCCCGAGAGAGGATGGAGAGATTGATCAAGGAGAACATTCTTCATAGTGTGAATTTCTCAGATTTTGATACTTGTATTGATTGTGTGAAAGGGAAACTCACTGCTGGCGTCAGGAAGAAAAGAGTTGGTAGGAGTGAAGGTATACTGCAGTTGATTCATACAGATATCTGTGGGCCAATTACTCCCATTGCTTTGGGAGGATTTAGATATTTTATTACTTTTATTGATGATTTCTCTAGATTTGGCTGGATTGATTTGTTGCTTGAGAAATCAGATTCCTTATATGCTTTTAAGACTTTTAAAGCTGCTGTTGAGTTGAAATTTGGCACACAGGTTAAGTGTGTTAGATCTGACAGAGGTGGTGAATTTTATGGAAGGTATGATGAAACTGGCAGGAATCCTGGTCCTTTTGCAAGGTTTTTACAGGATTGTGGTATTGAGGCACAGTATACTATGCCTGGCACTCCGCAACAAAATGGTGTTGCTGAAAGGTGAAATCGTACTCTCATGGAAATAGTTAGGTGTATGCTTAGCCATTCAACTCTTTCTGATTTTTTATGGGGAGAAGCTTTGAAGACAGCAGCTTATGTTTTAAATCATGTGCCAAGTAAGTCAGTTCCAAAGACTCCGTATGAACTTATGACAGGGAGGAGGCCTACTCTAAAGCATTTTCGTGTCTGGGGTTGTAAGGCAGAAGTCAGACTCTACAATCTAGAAATAAAGAAGCTTGATCCTAAGATGATTAGTGGTTTCTTTGTAGGATATTGTGTTGGCTCCAGAGGCTCTAGATTTTATTGTCCTACGCATACCACTAAAGTTGTTGAGTCTGATCGTGCAGTCTATTTTGAAAACAATACAAAACAGGTTACAACTCAGGAGCCGCGTGTTATTAGCTTCAGAGAAGAGCATGTCACTATTCCTATACATGTTACTTCTTTGCCCGAGTCCATGCCCGCTGTTGTCACTCATGATGAAGCCACTGATCCCATTATTAATGCTGATGTTCATCCACATGATGATCATGATGTTCAGAATCCAGATATTGTTGTGCCTCAATTGAGGCGATTTGAGCGTGTTCCCACATCTACTGGGTCTACTAGATTCAAGGATTATGTTGTTTATCTGCAGGAACATGAGTATGCTTCTGTTGAGGATTCTGATCCAGTTACCTTTCATGAAGCCATTTCTAATCCCCATAGTTCACAATGGTTGGTTGCTATGGAGGATGAATTGGCTTCTATGCGAAAGAATGATGTTTGGGATTTGGTGGAGTTGCCTGAAGGTTGCAAGCCTGTTGGTTGCAAATGGGTCTTCAAGACCAAACGTGATGCTAGAGGAGAGATAGAGAGGTACAAGGCCAGGCTTGTTGCTAAAGGGTATAACCAGAGGGAAGGCATAGACTACAAAGAGACGTTCTCTCCTGTCTCTACTAAAGACTCCTTTCGCATTGTAATGGCCTTGGTTGCTTATTTTGATTTAGAGCTTCATCAGATGGATGTTAAGACAGCATTCTTGAATGGTAATTTATTTGAGGATGTTTATATGGACCAGCCTAATGGTTTTGTTGAAAGTGGTAAGGAACACATGGTTTGCAAATTGAAAAGATCCATTTATGGTTTGAAGCAAGCTTCTAGACAGTGGTACTTGAAGTTTGATCATATTGTAAGCTCTCTTGGCTTTAAGGAAAATGCAGCTGATCAGTGCATTTATCTGAAGAATAGTGGGAGAAAATTTGTTATTCTTGTTCTTTATGTTGATGATATCCTTTTGGCTAGTAATGATGTGGGTTTTCTAAATGAGACCAAACAAATGCTTACAACTCATTTTGATATGAAGGATCTTGGTAATGTATCTTTTGTTTTGGGCATTGAGATTCATCGTGATAGATCTCACGGTATCCTTGGTTTGTCTCAACAAGGATATATTGATAGAATACTGAACCGGTTCAATATGCAATCTTGTAAGCCCTGTGTTGCACCCATTCAAAAGGATGAAAAGCTTTCTAATGCCCAGTGTCCTCAGACTGAAAGTGAAATGGCATATATGAAGAAAATTCCTTATTTTTCTGTTGTTGGTAGCCTTATGTATACTCAAGTTTGTACACGTCCTGATCTTGCTTTTGTTGTTGGTGTACTTGGGAGATACTTGAGTAAACCCGGTGTGGCACATTGGCAGGCTGCAAAACGTGTTTTGAGGTATCTTAAAGGTACCAAAGACTATATGCTTACATACAGGAGTTCAGATCATCTTGAGGTAACAGGTTATTGTGATTCTGATTATGGTGGTTGTCCAGATGATCATAAGTCCACATCAGGTTATGTATTCATGTTAGCTGGAGGAGCTATCTCTTGGAAGAGTGTCAAACAGACTCTTACAGCTACATCAACCATGGAAGCAGAGTATATAGCTTGTTATGAGGCTACGCGTCAAGCGATATGGTTGAAGAACTTTATTGCTGAGTTTGATTTTGTGGAGAGTATCTCTAGGCCTTTGACCATATATTGTGACAACTCTGATGTGGTGAGCTTCTCTCTTAATAATAAGAGCTCAAAGCGGACAAAGCATTTTGAGACAAAGTTTATGTTTGTGAGAGAGAAGATTCAGGAATTTAAAACTTGTGTCGAGCATAACTGTTAAAGCTTTTGTTGATCATGTAACCCGTATGGGTGTAGTGAGGTCTTTTGATGTTTTGGATTAGTGGGAGTTCATGTTTATGTTTTGTTATGACCTCATATTTGTGATATTTGAGATATTCAATAATATTAAAGTTGCCATATGTTTATTCTGCGCAGTTTAGTTTTGCAATTATTATTGTATACTTATACATTGTCATGGCATATTATGGAGATATTTTGGACCCAGTCTCAATCTTGTTATTGTGATAAGATTTGTTGAATCTTATATTGCATCTTGGGCGGATGCTTGGGCCATTTTGTTGGGAAATTGCACTTTGTTCAAACTTTGGCATGCCGTTTTACTGTGCTTTCCCATTTATCCATATTCCACTTTGTTGTTGGGTGACAGGATATAAGTGTTTTGCAATGTATGATATCACAATTCCTTCGAATATGATTTTCTGCATTGTTGAGATTCTTGTAGTTCCATTTTGGACCTTTTCGTGGTTTATGTTGGCTTATTTTGGCATCTTGTTGTGGCCACATATTGTTGCTTAATTTGGAATAATATAATGTTTTGATTTATGCTGTCCAAGTGGGAGAATGTTGAATATTCTATGTGTGGACTGACATAAATCATGTTTTATTATAGTTTTAATATTAATTCTAGATTAATTGGATGCCAAATAAAATTATCAAACCATGTTATTAAGCCCATTTTCTGATTAATTATTGTATTGAGCTTATTTGTTGCAATTTTGTTGTTAATGGATATGGATTTTTGGTTATTATTATTGGGCTGAGCTATAATGGGTATGTTTGGCCCATTTCGTTACTAACCTAGTGAGGCCCTGCTCCTAACCTTTTCAGTGTGGCTGTTGCCCCATTGAGACAGAACACGTTCTGAACAATTGAAGGGGTGATAGGAGGAGCTCTTTCTCTGGATTTCTTTCTTTTGGTGATTCTTTTCACAGGACAGGAAGCTACCTAGTCATGGACTCATCAAGCTCGACCGTTCCAGGTAATTTTAGCATTTGTTTATCATTTGTCATATTGAGAATTGGATTAAAATTTCATCAATTCAGCGTCACATTCATCAAGGATGTCATCCAACACATATGCTGCATCTTTGAGTCGTTGCAGCCAAACCTTTATGGCGCGGTTGGCCATTTGCTTCTCCTCAGCGTCTTCAATAGCGGCCCTGATCAGGCCTAGAGTGTTTGACAGCTTTTCAAGCTTTCGTCCGAGTCCAGAGACGATTGAAAATTCGTTTTGGATCAAAGAAAGCGATTTCTTGAACACAACTCCAAGTAAGGCCTCAGCAGCCATCTTCAGAGATGCAAGAAGAAAGGGAAAAAAAGAGATCAGAGATTGGTTTAAGCTTGGATGAGTGTTGACACAAGAAGTAAACGAGTGAAGTGGGGGGAATAATGGTAGCAATTGTGCAAGTGGCTATACAAACTAGTCAATGGGAATTGTGCGAGTGCCGCGTGATGTATACCAACCCACCATGCGAAGTTGCAGGGAAAGAAGTAAAGAAGGACCCACTTTACAATATGAGATATTATATTAATTCATTTTTTCTTTATAGTTGGATAAAGTATAGTATTTTTCGTTGGATGAAGTGTATAATATGATGGCCTAAGAGGGTGCAAATAGCAATTTTTCTCCACAAAAGCCAGTGGAAAAATTAAGACCAGGATCCATGAGCTGTCTGGCATTAAATGTGAGTTGGAGAGTGATTATTTGCACATTTACTCATCTACAATTCCACATCATACCCCCACTCAATTATAATTGTTTATTACTTTCTGCTGCTTGTTAAAAATATTATACAAAATCTTTTTTAAATTTTTTGGGTAAATAATAATAATCCTCCTTGAGTTTTGCTAAAAATGGAATTGACCCGATTTTTATCTCAAGTAACATCCCACCTCATTGCTAAATGCTACTAACCAGCCAATTGACCTTAGTTTACCCATAACTTCTTTAATTTTTTTTTAATTATTTTAATACTTTTACTCAATTTTCAATAAAATCTTTATAATTTAAAATTTTATAATTAAAATTTGATATTATAAAAAATATTTAATTAGGTCCCTATAATTTAAAATTTTATAACCAAGTCTTTATATTATTCAAAAGTTTTCACTCATCTCCTTATATCTCCATCCCCCCATTATAAAAATTTCATATTAAATGAAATATAGAGCTAGTCTTCTGGCTACAAATTTACCTTCTTAGAGGAGTTTCTATCTCAAAGGAATTAGTCATTGTTGTCAATAGTGAATAACCTGGAAAAAAATGAAATATTATATGTACATCACAAGATAATACTAAAATGAGATACACTCATGTAAAAAATATTAATGATAATTTTTCTTCTAGTAGCGGAATTGAAATTTTGTATACAATGTAGAGATTTGATCACAAAATTTTCAAATTATTGGGATTTAATTGGAAAATTTTATATAATATAGGGCTTCATAATAGATTGTTAAGAGTAAGTACCTAAAGTGGTCCCTAACAAATTTTTTAATGGACAAATTAGTCCCTAACAAAAAGATAATAGTATTGAGATCCCTTACAATTATAAAAATAGGACACTATAGTTTTTGACAATTTTGTTAATAGACAAATTGGTCTCTGAAAATAAAAAATTAGTGTTGAGGTCATTCACAATTACAAAAATAGGATACAATAGGCTCCTAACAATTTCATTGATGGACAAATTAGTCCCTAATAAAAAGATAGCAGTATTAAGGTCCCTCATAATTGTAAAAATAAGACAATATAGATCTCCAGGAATTTCATTGATTGACAAATTGGTCTATAATAAAAAAATATTAGTATTGAGATCTCTCATAATTGCAAAATAAGACACTATAGGTTCTTTATTGTGGCCCAACCTAATAAATACTAAGGTAAACTTTGATTATTGATTTATGCGTGGCATCTACTAATCCCAATCTACTAAAATGAACCCTTTCATTTGTGTAAGTCTCTCCCTAAATATCTCAAAATTTTAATAGAATATCTCATATCAAATATGGTGGTGATGTGTTATTTTGTAATATGCAATTACTGTACTCTAGCAAACAGCTCTTTGGGGCCAAGGGTTTCTTTTTTTATAGACAAAACATCCATTTTGATCCCTCTAAAATTTTGTGTCAATCAAATTGGTACTTGTAAAAAAAAAAAAACTCTCAAATTGATTCATACAAAATTAAATAATTGGACAAATTGGTTCCTGAAAGATAAATTTCTCAAATTGGACCATGTGAAAACTTCAAATCAGACAAATTGGTCCCTATAAAATTGAAGAATCGGCCAAATTAGTCTCTCTGATAAGTCAGGCAAGGAGAACTAACTTGTCCATGTAATATCCCAAATATAAATTTCGGTGGTATATAATTTATTATTACTATTGGTGTTATTATTATTATTATTACTTCAAGGATAATGATATAGATTATATTAGTTTATATATATATATATATATATATATATATATATATAAGTACTATTGTTATTTTTATTATTATTATTATTATTATATATATGAAACGCATGGAACTCAAGCGTTGCTGCTCATATTATAATTATAATTATTATTATTATTAATATTATAAAAGTCACATATGCATGGAAATGCACATACGCTACAATTCCGAGTGTTATTATTATCATTACATTATATATAAGATTAGCAATACATGTTGCTTATTAGCAATGAATATATACATATGTAAGTTGGAGACACGGCTTTGTTCCGTCCCAGAAAAGAAAAATAAACATAAAATAATATATTTATGTATAAAAAGAAAAAGAAAAAAAAAGGGGGGGTTGAGACAATAGTAAGGAAACCTCACAGACGCTATTGGCGTATGTGAGACGCGGTATACGCCGCTTCAGGGTTTATGTTTTTGCACTCTTAGTATATATTTGACACATTATACTACTCCCAAATATTTTTCTAAGAACCCTAGCTGCCAAGGAAATTTTCCCTAGAGAGAAAAACTTGTTTCTCTCAATTTTCTCCAATCAATCTCTTCCGGTAAGTGATCTTCATGGAATTTAGTCAATTCTTTCTCTCTTTTATCTAGTCTGTGATTTTGGGTATTGTTAGGCATGGTTTTCTCTCATATTCTTCCTCCCTATCATCCCAAACTTAATTTGGGCAAATAAATTAAATCGTTTATGTCTTCATTGTATTGTTTGGCAGTTACCGGTGCCATTCCTGCTCCCCAAGGTCAAGTTGTCAGTGAAAGTACACTTCCAGCTACCAATTGTGAGTGGGTTTAAGGTCATGGCCATACTTTTGGTCATTATTATTATTTTTCTAATGTTATATAAATTATTTATGAAATTTTAGAATGATTTATGCCCAGAGATTATGTTTTTATGAATTATATGAATTATTTATGGAACTGTAGAATGGTTTATGCCTAGAAATTATGCTTTTATGATTTATAGAAATTTTAGAAGATTATTATTTTATATTTATCATGAAATATTATCATTTTAGAAAGCTCATGGGACCATATTTGTTATATGTATGATTTGGATTTGTTTTATCAGTCAGAAAATTTCATGAACCTCAGTATTGTATGAACAGTGAATTTTTGTTGCTATTATTTTTAGCCAATAATTAGTGAGAAACAGATTAGTGAGTTAACGGCTGCAGGATTGATCGTTAACCTTGGTACCAAGTGGTCCGTCAGAGGACTAGCTCGCCCACAGTAAGGAACCTAGTGAGGTGTCCATTTATGGGACCTAGTTAGGTGCCCATCAGATTAGCCATTGGCTCAGATTTAGCTATCAAGCTCAGATTATATTTATGTACAGAATCATTTCTGTTTCTCTACTAGTTGTTGCCATGAACTTAGTTAAATTATTGTTTTCATTATTATTATATGTAATTATATATAAAATGCTTTACACAGTTGCATGTATATATTATGTATTCTTGTTGTTGTCCCATGTGGGTTGTGAGTGGAGGCTCACTCACTGAGTTTTGATGAACTCACCCCTCTCTTTTCCTCCCCTACAGATTCAGCTACAGGTTCGGTTGCACTACAAGATCTTCCCCAGTAGTGCTGCAACTTCTTTTGGTGAGCTTTGCTTCGGAGTGAGGCTTATTATAAGTTATGTTAGTTTAGTAGTGCTCCAGTAGTTGTGTAGGCAGGATCCCGGACATGCGTAATATGAACTTATTTATTTTATAGATATCAGCTATTTTATTAATTATGTTCGATTTCGGCCTAGATTATAGATTTTATGCAGTTTATATTTAGGATTTATGTTTTGAGATATTACCAGTTTTATGAAGTTTAGTTAAATTGGAAATATTATAAATATATTTTGATTTATTTATGCATATTAGTTAGTTACGTTACTAAGGCTTCCGTGAGAACTCAATATCTCACGTGCCGGTCACGTTCCCTAGGCGGGTCGTGACAAAGTGGTATCAGAGCCCATAGGTTTCCCTACATATTACTGGAGCAAGTGTCCACAAATAACATGGCATCTATGTAAATGGAAGCGCGCCCATTTGCATTGATGTAGTGCTATTTGAGGCCTTTAGGAAAGAGTCCGTCATGTCTAGGTTTAGTAAGGATATGCCTTTTCTTGGCACTCATGATCTTGTTATATATCCTCCCTTTCACAGGTGTGACCATGCTACCTGTACACAATTCACGCCTTCGTCGTCGTCGTAGGAGCGACGCATCCAGTGATAGTGCTCGCCTTAGAGCTTTTGAGCAAATGGTAGAAAACTTGACAGATGTGATGACTAGGCAGCTAGAGGCGACTACACAGCCGCCTCCAGTCAGAAGCACTGATGATTCAGCCTTGGAGCGTTTCAAGAGGATGGACCCACCCATTTTCAACGGGCGTTTGACGACTGAGGATCCCCACGAATTCCTTAGGCAGGTGGAGAAGATAGTTGCTGTCATTCATTGTTCTTCAGAGAGAGCGGTGGAGTTGGCTGGCTTCCAGCTGGGAGGCCAAGCAGAGCTATGGTATCAGGAGTTCCGACAAAGGCATGAGACCTCCAGTTCTCCCTCTTGGGAACAATTCAAGGAAGCTTTCATGCGAAGATTCATATCAGAGAGCCGGTAAGCACAGATGATTGAAGAATTTTTGAAGCTTCGTCTAACTCCAGGCATGATAGTTACAGAGTATGATGAGCGTTTCCCTTATCCGCACAGCAAATTTCTCCAAAGATAATACCGACAGAGACAGCTAGGGTGAGACGTTTTGCAGCCCCACGTAGGGACCATGGACTATGCTCGAGTAGTAGACACAACAATTGGTCTTGAGAATGGTTTAGCAGAACGCAGGACGATGTCAGAGGCTAACAAGAAGACCAGGGTTCATGGCTCTTTCTCAATCGGAGCAGGTTCGAGCAAGGGTCACCATCAGCAGGGTTAGCAATGGGTCACCAGTAAGGTTGCCTTCTCAGAGCCCATCTTAGCACGGCCAATTGCATCACAGACTCAAAGCAGATGTGGCAATCAGTACAGTGGACAGGGTTCATGGCATTCATATCCAGTGTGCCCGACTTGTGAAAAAAGACATCAGGGTCAGTGTTTATTTGGTTCCACAGTATGTTATGGGTGTGGCCAGCCGGGCCACAAGTGCAGAGAGTGCTCAAAGTTTCAGGGAGCTTCTAGTCAGGGGTCAGCTAATCCCTCCATGTCAGTTCAGTCTATCCAGTCGACAACCTAGGTCGGCTCTGTCGCTCCGGCAGGCCGCGGAGCTGGGGACAAAGGCCCTGGTGGCAGAGGTACAGGTGGTAGAGGGGCAGGCGGTAGAGGCCAGAGTAGTGGAGGACAGCCCCGTTTGTTCGCTTTGACCCGTCAGGATGCTCAGGCTTCAAATGAAGTGATAACAGGTATGACGATAGTATGTTCCTTTGATGCTATGACTTTATTTGACCCGGGGCCCACCTACTCTTATGTGTCCCCGTTCTTTGCTATACGGTTCGGGAGATTCCCTGAGGATCTTGAGGAGCCGTTTTTAGTTGGGGTACCTTCGGGAGAGCCCATCCTTATTAAGACAGTGTATAGATTGTGCGGAGCCAAAGTTGGTGACATGGAAGCACTAGCAGATTTGAAAGTGTTGGACATGTCTGACTTTGACGTTATTTTGGGTATGGATTGGTTAGCCCCATGCCACGCCAATGTAAATTGTTGTAGCAAGGTGGTGAGGTTCGAAGTCCCAGGTGATGAGCCAAAAATGTTTCAGGGTACAGCGTGTTTGACACCGATGAGCTTGATATCAGCTATGAGTGCACTACGGTTGATAAATAAAGGTGGTTACGGGTTTTTAGCTGCAGTTAGGGATATAGAGGCAGAGATACCAAGTTTGGACGCAGTTCCAGTGGCTAATGAGTTTCCAGATGTGTTTCCAGATGATTTGCCGGGTATGCCACCAGAGAGGGAAATAGAGTTTGGGATAGAGCTTGAGCCAGAAGTTAGGCCCATCTCTATACCCCCATATCGCATGGCTCCAAATGTGAGTTAAGAGAATTGAAAGAGCGATTCTGAGGAGTTATTGGACAAGGGGTTTATTCGGCCAAGTACTTCTCCATGGGGTGCTCCAGTGTTGTTTGTCAAGAAGAAGGACGGTTCAATGAGGATGTGTATAGATTACAGGCAATTAAATAAGGTGACGATCAAAAACCGGTACCCCTTGCCTCGCATTGATGATCTTTTTGACCAGCTTCAGGGAGCAACATGTTTTTCCAAGATTGACCTTCGATCTGGTTACCATCAGTTGAAGATTAAGGATGAAGATATATCCAAGACGGCCTTCAGGACTCGCTATGGACATTATGAGTTCTTGGTGATGTCCTTTGGGTTGACCAATGCCCCAGCAGCCTTCATGGATTTAATGAACAGGGTGTTTAAGCCATTTCTGGACCAGTTTGTGATTGTCTTCATTGATGACATTTTAGTATATTCCAAGAGTAAGGAGGAACATGAGCAGCATCTAAGGATAGTTCTACAGACTTTAAGGGAGAATCAGTTGTATGCCAAGTTTTCCAAGTGTGAGTTCTGGCTAGATCAGGTGGCATTCCTTGGACATATAGTGTCAAAGGATGGTATTCTGGTAGATCCAAAGAAGGTGGAAGCAGTACAACAGTGGCCTAGACCTACAACAGCTTTGGTTCGTAGTTTCTTGGGCTTAGCAGGATATTACAGGCGGTTTGTTCAGGACTTCTCCAAGATTGCGGCACCCATGTCCAAGCTAACACAGAAGAATGTCAAGTTTCAATGGACAGAAGAGTGTGAAGAGAGTTTCCAGAGGCTCAAGACATGTCTGACCACAGCACCAGTTTTGGTATTACCTTCAGGGACCGGTGGTTTCTCAGTGTTCTGTGATGCTTCGAGAGTTGGACTTGGTTGTGTTCTGATGCAGCATGGCCGAGTTGTAGCTTATGCATCACGGCAGCTTAAGAAGCATGAATGCACTATCCCACACATGACTTAGAGATGGCGGCAGTAGTTTTTGCCTTGAAGATTTGGAGGCACTACTTATATGGAGAGACTTGTGAGATATTCACAGACCACAAGAGCTTGAAGTATATTTTTCAGCAGAAGGATCTGAACTTGAGGCAACGCAGATGGCTTGAGTTGCTAAAGGATTATGGTATGCGATCTCATACCACCCAGGGAAGGCGAATGTAGTGGCAGATGCACTGAGTAGGAAGTCAGCAGGTAGTTTGGCCCACATAGCGCCAGTGAGACAGCCGTTAGTGGAGGATATCCATAAGTTGGAAGCTGAGGGAGTTCAATTCGATCTTAGTGATACAGGGATCTTTTTAGCTCACATCAGGGCTCATTTAACCTTGATGGAAAAGATCAAGGCACAACAAGGTGAAGATCCAAAGCTAGCTAAGTTGGCTGAGGATGTTCGTAAGGGTGATAATGCAGAGTTCTCAGTTGATGTTGAGGGTGTGTTACACTTTGGAAACCGTTTGTGTGTGCCTGCAGTGGGTGAGCTAAGGAGGAAAGTGATGGAGGAAGCCCATAGTGCAGCATACTTTGTGCATCCAGGATCAGCTAAGATGTATCAGGATCTCAAACAGATGTTTTGGTGGGATGGTATGAAGAGAGATATCGGTGACTTTGTAGCTAGATGCTTGGTGTGTCAGCAAGTCAAAGCTGAGCACCAGAGGCCGGCAGGGTTACTCCAGCAGATAGATATTCCAGAGTGGAAGTGGGAGAGGATAACCATGGACTTCGTAGTCGGGTTACCTCGGACCACCAAGGGGTTTGACTCCATATGGGTGATAGTAGATAGGATGACTAAGTCAGCACATTTCTTGCCAGTAAAGACCACATTCAGTGCAGCACAGTATGCCCAGTTGTACATTGACGAGATAGTCAGACTTCACGGTGTCCCAGTATCTATCATATCGGACAGAGGGTCCCAGTTCACTTCGCGGTTCTGGAGGGCATTCCAAGAAGCTCTTGGGACGCGTGTAGATTTGACCACAGCTTTTCATCCCTGCATGATGGCGGTCAGAAAGGACAATACAGACTTTAGAAGATATGCTAAGAGCTAGTGTTATAGATTTTGGAGGGAGCTGGTGTGATCACCTACCCTTAATCGAATTTTCATACAATAATAGTTACCAGGCAAGTATCCAGATGGCACCATTCGAAGCCTTGTATGGAAGGCGTTGCAGGTCCCCCATCGGTTGGTTTGAGCTTGGGAAATCTAAGTCCCTAGGCCCGGACCTAGTTCAGGAAACCTTAGAGAAGGTTCAATTGATCAGGGAGCGTCTTTTAGCAGCACAGTCTAGGCAGAAGTCGTATGTAGATAACCGCCGCAGAATCCTTGGAGTTTGCGGTTGGGGATCACGTGTTTCTGAAAGTATCCCCTATGAAAGGGGTAGTGAGGTTCGGTAAGCGGGGAAAGTTAAACCCTCGTTTTATCGGCCCATTTGAGATTCTAGAGAGAGTTGGAGCAGTAGCTTATAAGTTGGCACTGCCTCCTAGTTTATCAGCTATACACCCAGTGTTTCATGTCAGTATGCTCAGGAAGTATATGCCCGACCAGTCTCATGTACTAACTCCACAAGCACTCCAAGTCGATGAGAGTTTGTCCTATGAAGAGGAACCAGTTGCTATTGTGGATAGGAAGATCAAGAAGCTTCGCTCAAAGGAGGTGGCCTCAGTGAAAGTTATTTGGAAGAACCACTCCGGTAAGGAAGCGACTTGGGAAGCTGAAGAAGCTATGAAAATCAAGTACCCCTACCTTTTTCCACCTCAAGGTACGTCGTTTAGATTTGGGGACCAAATCTCTTTTAAGGGGGGTAGTATGTAATATCCCAAATATAAATTTCGGTGGTATATAATTTATTATTACTATTGGTGTTATTATTATTATTATTACTTCAAGGATAATGATATAGATTATATTAGTTTATATATATATATATATATATAAGTACTATTGTTATTATTATTATTATTATTATTATTATATATATATGAAACGCATGGAACCTGCGTTGCCAGCGTTCATATTATAATTATAATTATTATTATTATTAATATTATAAAAGTCACATATGCATGGAAATGCACATACGCTACAATTCCGAGTGTTATTATTATCATTACATTATATATAAGATTAGCAATACATGTTGCTTATTAGCAATGAATATATACATATGTAAGTTGGAGACACGGCTTTGTTCCGTCCCAGAAAAGAAAAATAAACATAAAATAATATATTTATGTATAGAAAGAAAAGGATAAAAAAAGGGGGTTTGAGACAAAAGTAAAGAAAGCTCACAGATGCTATTACGTATGTGAGGCCTTGATATCTGCCGCTTGTGGTTTATGTTTTTGCACTCTTAGTATATATTTGACACATTATACTACTCCCAAATATTTTTCTAAGAACCCTAGCTGCCAAGGAAATTTTCCCTAGAGAGAAAAACTTGTTTCTCTCAATTTTCTCCAATCAATCTCTTCCGGTAAGTGATCTTCATGGAATTTAGTCAATTCTTTCTCTCTTTTATCTAGTCTGTGATTTTGGGTATTGTTAGGCATGGTTTTCTCTCATCATTCTTCCTCCCTATCATCCCAAACTTAATTTGGGCAAATAAATTAAATCGTTTATGTCTTCATTGTATTGTTTGGCAGTTACCGGTGCCATTCCTGCTCCCCAAGGTCAAGTTGTCAGTGAAAGTACACTTCCAGCTACCAATTGTGAGTGGGTTTAAGCTCATGGCCATACTTTTGGTCATTATTATTATTTTTCTAATGTTATATAAATTATTTATGGAATTTTAGAATGATTTATGCCCAGAGATTATGTTTTTATGAATTATATGAATTATTTATGGAACTGTAGAATGGTTTATGCCTAGAAATTATGCTTTTATGATTTATAGAAATTTTAGAAGATTATTATTTTATATTTATCATGAAATATTATCATTTTAGAAAGCTCATGAGACCATATTTGTTATATGTATGATTTGGATTTGTTTTATCAATCAGTAAAATTTCATGAACCTCAGATTGTATGAACAAGTGAATTTTTGTTGCTATTATTTTTAGCCAATAATTAGTGAGAAAGCAGTTAGTGAGTTAACTACCGCAGATTGATCGTTAACCTTGGTACCAAGTGGTCGTCAGAGGACTAGCTCAGCCTGATAAGGAACCTAGTGAGGTGTCCATTTATGGGACCTAGTTAGGTGCCCATCAGATTAGCCATTGGCTCAGATTTAGCTATCAAGCTCAGATTATATTTATGTACAGAATCATTTCTGTTTCTCTACTAGTTGTTGCCATGAACTTAGTTAAATTATTGTTTTCATTATTATTATATGTAATTATATATAAAATGCTTTACACAGTTGCATGTATATATTATGTATTCTTGTTGTTGTCCCATGTGGGTTGAGTGGAGGCTCACTCACTGAGTTTTGATGAACTCACCCCTCTCTTTTCCTCCCCTACAGATTCAGCTACAGGTTCGGTTGCACTACGAGATCTTCCCCAGTAGTGCTGCAACTTCTTTTGGTGAGCTTTGCTTCGGAGTGAGGCTTATTATAAGTTATGTTAGTTTAGTAGTGCTCCAGTAGTTGTGTAGGCAGGATCCCGGACATGCGTAATATGAACTTATTTATTTTATAGATATCAGCTATTTTATTAATTATGTTCGATTTCGGCCTAGATTATAGATTTTATGCAGTTTATATTTAGGATTTATGTTTTGAGATATTACCAGTTTTATGAAGTTTAGTTAAATTTGAAATATTATAAATATATTTTGATTTATTTATGCATATTAGTTAGTTACGTTACTAGAGGCTTCCGTGAGAACTCAATATCTCACGTGCCGGTCACGTTCCCTAGGCGGGTCGTGACAGTCCAATAATTCACTTTTGCACGGACTAATTCGAGATTTTTTTTTTATCGAGACTAATTTGGCCGACTATTCAATTTTGCATAGACCAATTTGAGAGTTTAATTTTTTACGGGGACCAATTTAGTCGACGCGAAATTTTAGAAGGATGAATTTGATAGTTTTGTCTTTTTTATAATAATAGATACAATGAAATACAGGATTGTTAGGGTAGGAATTTGCAAAAATGAAAAACATAAAAATAAAAGAGTGTGTTTTAGTTAGTGTTGATTGAAATTAGTGGATGTCACATAGATTAATAATTAAAGTTCATATTAGCATTTAATTGTTTGCAAGTGAATCAAGGACCTACATGTCTTAGTTTTACAATTGTGTGGATCTCAACACTAATTTTTTATTGTCAAGGACCAATATGTCCTTCAATGAAATTGTCAAGACCTATAGTGTCCTATTTTTACAATTGTGAAGGACCTCAATACTAATTTTTTTAGGGACTAATTTATCTATTAATAAAATTATCAGGAACCAATTTGGGTATTTATTCAATTGTTAAAATATAAAAACTTGGTTGAAAGTTTTTATATAATATCAGGACTTGATTATAAGTTTTTAAACCATAAGCATATTATTGAAAATTAAGTGAAACTATATGGACCTTAGAGTTGACTCAACATAATCGAAAGTCAAACAACACTTTTATAGTTATATTTGTTTTATTAATTAGTAATAAATTATAAGATTTAATACTTCATTAATACAATTTATGCAACTTGATATTATTTTTATAGATATATGATTTGCCTTGAGTCGTATCTTATAAAATATCTATTGAACTTTATTTTTTATTTATAAAATTTCATAATTTTATTATGCATAATTTCACTACAATTCGCTAGTAATTTTAGCTTAATTCGGTGAAAATTGTCTCTCTGCTAAGTTGAAAAGACAAATAAGCAACATAATACATTAACACTTTGACAAAAAGATAAAATTGATGTCGAAAGCTTTTGAAAGGTTAAACTGATGTCAATTCTAAAATATTAAAACTGAAAATGATATATACTCTAACCAAAACTTTACATGAATGTAATTCATTGTTCAAAATTGACAATCAGCAGGTACTAGATATTTCTATGTGAATTAAATAGGGGTTCCCTTCTTCATGGATCTTTTAAATTTTGATTGATTAAAATTTTCTAGATTATCACCAAGTCATTGATATCTCATTAAAGTTATGCTGCGTTTTTTGTGTATAAAGTGAAGAAAAATTATACAAACAAACTGATTACGTGAATACGTAACTCCTGAACCATCTCTCTTCAACAAATTAAGCATATCAATAAGTTGCAAAAGAATGTCGATATCTTTTTGAGGTTCCATTGTGACAAGACTAACTTTCTTTACCTACTGAAATAAATATAGAAAATATGGACCGTGGTCCGTGGCTGCATGTTAAAAGGAGCAATAGGTATGCTGTAATTATTTAATACTACAGAAACACAACAGGAAGAAGGGAAGCTTGGATGGTAATCCATCATGAAAGCGGCATGCTGAATTGATCATTCTTCATGGATATTTGAAGTCTTTGGCACAGATTTAATTGAAATGTGCATGTTAAGGACCTTAACTGATATATTGATTTTACTCTTTACTTGGTTAAGACAAAGTTAAAAAGAAATAAAGTTGGTCATGATCCATGCATTATAAGAACTAATTAAGAAGACATTGACTGATTAAATATTACAACTTGTATGGCAGTTTAGTTAGTTAATGTCAACAAACTTCTTAAGCTCCAAAATTCTCGTTGGCTCCAGTACATCATAGAAATAGAATTTAATTGATAGATAGATTCTAGTTGACTCCAATGGCATTATAATATGAGCCAGTAAGAAAAATGTGACATTATATCAATTTATAAGAGATAATGTTTGAAATCAACAAAACTTTATTTCAACAAGGAATTATCCCCCCCCCCCCCAACCGTTCCTTCTTCACAAAAAAAAAAAAAGAAAACCGCAAAGTCTTCTGGCAAATCAACAAATATTTGTATTGCACAGCGGCGCAAAAATATTGTCTTATAACATCACTATGCAATGTGAGATACTCTTACGAACATAAAGCAGTTTAAGAAAGAAGGATTCTGCATGTCCCTAATAAAAATGGAAGGCTCAACCCCGTACCACTGCTTCATTGAGCCTGTCCACCTAGAGACTCAGAAAATGTTTTGCATTTGAGTCATATTAATGATAATCATATAATAACAGTTCATGTTCAAGTTTGGCATCTAGCAGAAAATTAGATGATTGTGCACACTTTCTAAAACCCATGCTACCAGCAAAAGACATTTCAACAACTGGATAAAAAATCAATTTAATAACAGTGCCAAGATGAAATCCGATAATAAGTCATGACACACTTGTTGAAGTAATACAGATCTGCATGGCCATGGCCAAAACACAGCATATACTACATTCATTTTGTGCGTGTACTAAGGTATAGAGAGTGCTGACATGCTGACAAATCAAGGGAAAATTAGAAATAAGAAAACATTCACCAAGGAAATTCTGATAGTGATAATGGTAAATATCTTTCTTTGACAATCATGTTGATGTTGCTCAATCAAAATGTTAGCGGTATAATGCAGGCAGAAAGCATAAATTAGACCATTGTAGCTAAAAACTACCAGCCATGTTTGCATCAGACTTTTCGAATAAACAACCCTTTGTAAAATATTTTAGCAGCATTATTCGACAACCCACCTTAATTTTTGAATCACAACTCATGCATAAGTTTGGCCACAAATCAGCCTTAATGATAACCTACAACCAATACATACATTAGGCAAGGTTGGAGACAAACCAAATAAATAAAACAATTAAAATTAGAGAAAAGCCCATCGATGTTAAATCTACAGCAAAAAGACAAAAATAAAATGATTTATATTAATCAGTTCTAGAACCCAAAAAAAGAAAATAAAAAGATATAAAGCCTTTATTAATAGTATTTCCTTTGACTCAATTATCATGCCTTAATGACTGAGAAAACAAAATCTAAGAGTCAAACAAAAGGGTTTCATATCTGCATATATTGTATAGACATAGTCAACACACTTGACTTGAGTATCATATCCTGAAAACACCTGCAAGAGATCTTCTCCATTTGCTTTTTGCGGTTTTGTTATTGAATGAGCATGGAAATGAAGATAACTGCATCACACAATATTGAATCCATAACTATGCTACTAATCAATGTCCCAACCAAGTCTATGGTAAAGTTACAAACATCCAAGTGACTAAAACAGAATAGACAGTGTGTAAGTGTAGAATGTAGAAATTATGAATACAGTGAATAGATAAACAAGTTTGATTAACGCTCCTAAGAAAATTCCTCTTCATGGCTAGGAAGAAAGGTGTACTTTCGGAACATGCGCTATCTTGTGCCAGTCCTCCCCTGTTCCTTCCTTACACCTCTCCTGCAATGCTGGGCAGAGTTCAATATGCAGAACCTCTAGTGAAGTAAGGTATTGTATACCTTCAGGCAAAGATCTCAATCTTGGACAGGATTTAATTGTCAAAATTTGAAGGGAGCATAAACCTTCCAACTCTTGCTCTGGCAGAGACTCAAGCTCAACACAATCTCTGATTAAAAGAGACTCCAAAGCATTGAGTTGAGTGATTTCATATGGCAATTGCTTCAATTTTGGGAACTGTATTATTTCAAGGGTTTTAAGACAAGTCAGGTTACTCATCATTCCCTCTGGGAAGGACGTCACGTTTGCACCTATCTTAAGGGAAAGGTGGTAAAGACGGTTGAAACTTGAGATTGACCTCAGCAACTCATTGTTACATTCGGTTACACAAAGTGTTTTAAGATATGGAAGGCATGGCAACTGAAGTTTAGGGCAAGATTGGATGAACAAATCAGAAAGACGCAAGAACATTTCCCTTTTTTCCACTTTCAACAACCTCTCCAGGTTTGGCAACCCAAGCATTATGAGTTTCTCCAAAGATGGGAAAGCCCTCACCTCCGCACCATCATAACATTCACTGTCGCATATGTAATTCAAAGAATCCATAAGATATAATTCAAGTATTCTAAGAGATGGGAGATTACCAAATGGGGGATGTTGCCAGCACTTTTTGCAAAAATAGAATCTAAGCACAGCCAAGTTGTTGAGAACTAAATTATTTCCCATCCAACTTGGAAAGTTTAACCCTTCGTACCAAGATATTGTCAACACCTTGAGATTTGAGTGAGGTTGAAGTGCTTCAAGTACTTGCTCAGCCTTTGTAACAGATGATTTGGTTTCACTATGGAAATCCCAGATTAAAGTTAAGTTCCAAAGGTCTTCTTTACTCTTCAAATTGGCCTCTTGAGCTTCAGATGAACTTCCAACATTGTTGAGGCCCTTGATGGTCAATTGTCCTCCCAACTTTAGGTTACATAACTCTCCCAAACTATTCCCTGTCTTTTTACTGACAATGTATACAGTTAATGTTCTCAAATGAGATAGTTTGTGAATGTTAGGGAATATATCAGACAGTTCATCACAACCAAAAATGACAAGATGTCTCAGATGTTGTAAGCGGGTCAAGTGTTTTGGTAGGTGACGAAGTCTACTTAAATATTTCAGTTTTAAGATTTCCAACTTCTGCAGATTGTAAATAGAGTTGGGAAAGGTTTCTATCTTCAAATAACGAAGTTCCAAATACCTCAGGCGAGTTAAATTCCCGAGTGATGATAACTTCAAAGAATTTGTGCACAAAACTCGAAGAGAGATATTTGTTAGAAACCAAGTATAAGAAATTGTTAGATCGTGAAGACCAAACTCATATAGTGTTCGCAAGGATTCAACTTTCTTTAGGGCTCCCTCGTTGAATGGTGCTTTTTTTCCGTATCCAAAACCAACATGGTGTGTGTTTTTGGGAAAATCAACCATGTGTGGATTCTCCAAAAACATGCACTCCTGCTCTGAAACTGACTGAGCAAGATCATGGACTAAATCATGCATCTTGAAATAAATAATTCCATGATTGGAAGTCTCGACATCTTGGAAGAATGATTTTTGGTACAACTCATTCCAAATCATATTTCCAACCTCCTCTATGTCCAAGTTTTCACGAGACGAAATAAACCTATTAGCCATCCAAAGATGAATCAGATCTTCCTTCATGATCTTTGTATCTTTGGGAAATATGGAACAAAAAGCAAAACACTGCTTCACAGTTGGTGTTAAATAAAAGTAGCTCAATCTCAAGGCAGGCAAAATATCATTCTCATCTAGTAAAGTCCAGAGCTTACTTTCCTTAACTTCATGCCATTCTTTTGCCCCACTTCTAGAGCGCATTAGACCTCCCAGTGCTTGTGCTGCAAGAGGTGATCCCCCACACTTTTTCACTATTTCCTTCCCTATTGCTACAAGCTCTGCACGTTCTTCTTTGTCAGGTCCAAATGCACGTTGTTTGAACAATGACCAACAATCATCCTCAGACAGACCAGATAAACAATGAGCTTGGCATGTCCCCATGATTGTCGCAACTTCCATATCGCGAGTGGACACTAAAATGGAAGCACCGTTGGATCCACATGACAGCACAGATTTCAACTTATTCCATTTGTCTTGACTTAATCCGAATTCCAACGCTGGATTTCGTTTCCATACATCGTCCAGAACCAACAAATACCTTTTCATTTGCAACAGCTCTTGCACTTTTCGTCCCGTTATATCTAAATCCGAGATTATGTACTTCTCTTTTGTGACTGATTCTATAATGGAACACAAAATGCTTTTGATAGAGAAATTCTCAGAGACACATACCCAAATCTTCAAGTTGAAATGCTCACTCACCCTTTGATCATTGTAGACGAATTGAGCAAGTGTTGTCTTTCCAAGACCACCAAAACCAACTATCGGGTAGACGGAAAGTAAGTCAGATCCACGTGCAGGGCTACGTAGAAACTCAACAATCTTCTCTTTATCTTCATCTCGACCATATACTTGTGGCTCGGCGATGATTGAGATGGTTTGGCGCCATTCAGCTACTTCACTTGGTCTCTCCCTAGCGCCCTCCTTCAGACCAAAGTCATTCTTATCTTTAGCAATCTGATCCAACCTCTCAGTGATCTCTTTCAGTTTGTTTCCAACACTGCGGCGAAACAAGATGTTCTTTGGGTTGAAAGAGCTTGAGCCCACAAGTCGATGAGATTCAACGTCACATTCATCAAGGATGTCATCCAACACATATGCTGCATCTTTGAGTCGTTGTAGCCAAACCTTTATGGCGCGGTTGGCCATTTGCTTCTCCTCAGCGTCTTCAATAACGGCCCTGATCAGGCCTAGAGTGTTTGACAGCTTTTCAATCTTTCGTCCGAGTCCAGAAACGGTTGAAAATTCGTTTTGGATCAGAGAAAGCGATTTCTCAAACACAACTCCAAGTAAGGCCTCAGCAACCATCTTCAGAAATGCAAGAAGAAAGGGAAAAGAAGAGATTAGAAATTGGTTTAAGCTTGGACGAGTGATGACACAGGAAGTAAACGAATGGAGTGTGGGAATAATGGTAGCAATTGTGCAAGTGCCACGTGATGTATACCAACCCACCATGCAAAGTTGCTGGGAAATAAACAAAGATGGACCCAGTTTACAATAATTCAACCTCCGACAATGAAGTGCTATTGGAATCCAATGTGATTTCAGAGAAGAGACGTGTGATTTGCACTTATTTTGATACTAGACGTTATAGTGACTTATCTTATTTTATTTATAGTCAGATGAAGTATGGTTCTCTTTGTTCGATGAAGTGTGTGATTCATTATTGAATAAAGTGCGAAGCACGTCCTCCAAATGATGAATAAGAAGAGAGTTCGTATGACCCATGCACTAGAGTGGAATCAAGCTTTTTGTAGATTACAAGAAGATGCTAAAATGGGATACATCTGTGTGAAAAATATTAATATTAATTTCTTTTTTCTGCTAATGGAATTGAAAATTTGTATACAATGTAGGGATTTTATCACAAAATTTTTAAGCCAGTGAGATTTAATTGAAAAATTTTATATAGTATAAGATTTGATAACAAATTATTAAACTATAAGGACTTGGTTGAATATTTTGTACAACGTAAGGGTTTGACTATAAGTTTTTAACCTATATGGATTTTATTAAAAATTAATTGAAACTATATTAACCTTTAAAGTTGACTCGACACGCTTTGAAATCAAATATTCTTTTTATTTATTTTTTAATAATTAATAACAAATTATAAAATTAATACTTCATTAATACAAAACTTAATATTATTTTTATAGATATAAAATTTATCTTGAATTATATATTATAAAATATCTCTTAAATTTTATTTCTTATTTATAAAATCTCATAATTTTACTACTAATAACATTAAAATCCTTATCGTTTATTTAGAAACCAAGTTATGCTTGGGTGCGAGTTTGGCCTTTAAAAATTGCCCTGGTCTAGTTCAGCCCGCGTTAAGGTTTGGTCCAAAAACTTACCTTACATGTCCTTTTTACACGTTAGCCCCAATATTCTCACCAAGTATTACTTGCCAAGTGTGTGACTAGTTTGGCTTTCAGCAAGATAGGTCGGCAAGGAGGAAAAAAATCTCTTGGGTCCAGGCGTCCAGCTTCTTCACGACTGTATTATCACTTCACAGTCTTCTTCTTCTTCTTCTTCTTCTTCTTCTTCTCTAATTGTACCCAAACGATTTGAGCTTCTTTTCTGCTCATCCGAACAAACTCTAGGTCGGATCATGTCTGGAATGTACGGTCAAGATGCCGGTACCGGCGCCTATGCAGGCGGCGGCGGTTATGGAGGTGGATTCAGTGGTGGATACGGCGGCAACGATGTCGGAAGTTATGGAGGAAGGGGCGGCGGCGGAGGTCGCGGAGGTCGAGGATTCGGTGGTCGAGGTTTGTGTTATTACGCTCTTTTCGATACTTTGTCAATTTCTTGATTTTTCTTCTTGGGTACTCTTTTCTATTGATTTGTTATCAATCGTAAAAAAAGCCTCAATTTGATTTGAATTGGAACAGGTGGCGGTGGTGGATATCAAGGCGGAGATCGCGGCGGCAGAGGCGGTCGCGGCGGCGGCGGCGGTGGAGGTGGTAGAGACGGAGATTGGCGTTGCCCTGAACCAAGGTTTGAGATTTTTCTCTCCAATTTGCTTTTCGATTTTTCGCACCTCTTTTTTTTTTTCCTTTTGATTGATTATTTCATGTTTTTTCGGTAATTAATTTGAGCTGTGTATAATCCATCTGTTGTTATATTACTCTTCTGTTTTCTGTAATCAATTTGAAATTGCTATATATAGTTGTGGAAATTTGAACTTTGCGAGAAGAACTGAATGTAACAAATGCGGTGCTCCATCTCCTAATGGTACTAATGATCGCGGCGGCGGTGGCGGTGGTTATAGTAGAGGGGGAAGTGGTGGGGGATATGGAAATAGTCGTGGGGATAGATCTGGTAACTATGGTGGAGGAAGAGGTAGTGACTATAATAGTGGTAGGGGTAATAACAGTGATGGTAGAGGCAGTAGGGGTGCCCCGTATGGTGGTAATCAAGGCAGAGATGATGGTGCTGGATATGGTCAAGTTCCTACTCCTGCAGCCCAATCTTATGGTGTTGCTGGAGGAAACTACCCATTGAATTATGATTCTTATGGTGGGAACTTGAATTATGGAACTGATGCTGTTCCTCCACCTGCAAGTTACACTGGGGGCCCTGCTTCGTATCCTCCATCGTATGGGGGTAGTACCGGTGGTTATGGTGCTGGGGATAACCAAGGTGATGGGCGTAGTGGCAGTAGATATGATAGTGGATATGGTGCTGGTAATAGAGGTGGGTTTGGTGGAGCTCCTGCTGAGCCCCCAGCCAAGGTGAAGCAGTGTGACGAGAATTGTGATGATTCCTGTGACAACTCTAGAATCTACATATCAAACTTGCCACCAGATGTGACTATTGAAGAATTGAGGGAACTTTTTGGAGGCATTGGACAAGTAATGTTCTGATCTGTTTGACTTTTGTATGGTCTCTACATAGAGGGTTATTTTTCTCAATTTTTGTGTGTGGAATGTTTTGCATGGAAGTTCCTCTTCCAGAGTAACCATATTATCTTTGCTCCTCACTGTGTATGTATGGACTGAACGAGTGAATCCTGCCTTGCATAAGAAATACTTGACTGTGTTGGCAAGGGGGAACTGAAAGTTATTCATTTTTCTTTGTGGGGTGCAGAGGCAAAACGTGCTATAAATTTTGTTACATGTGTGTTGTGTTTATATCTGATTTTGCAATGTGTCAAGCTTCAGGCTCACTTGAGACATGACACTTTAACTGTTTAGGTTGGAAGAATAAAGCAGAAAAGGGGCTATAAAGATCAGTGGCCTTGGAACATAAAAATATACACTGATGAGAAAGGAAACAACAAGGGTGATGCTTGCCTTGCCTATGAAGACCCCTCTGCAGCACATTCTGCTGGCAGTTTTTACAATAGTATTTCATCCAGCTACTCTCCTGTTTTTAAGAATGCTTATATTCTATCTTGTATTGAGAGACACCAAACATGAATCTTTCGTTTCAGATTATGATTTGAGGGGCTACAAAATCAATGTTACAATGGCAGAAAAATCTGCACCAAGGGCTCCACCTGCTTACCACCACGGGTATCCATTTACATATCATTCTACACCCTGAATGATTACTGTGTTTTTATTTTGTCAATGCGAAAGAGTGCTTTGAGATACTTAGTAGTACCTCTGTTACTATGTATATGCTGTGTGTTGCTACTTCACTGGTTCCTTAATACTGATTTGCTTTCAACATGATATGAGAGTAGTGACAGCACTAACAATACCACCACCTTTAATAATAATGATTGCAATAAACTATTATTGTTTTTATGATATTGGGGACTTCACTTGATACCTCATTGAGTTAATGGGTGGGATTCATATACTTGAAGATCAATACTTCTGATTTCAAAACGTGAAAGCTGAAACATCTAAATCTTGTCTGATGTTTCATGATACTTCAAAGATACACCCATAAAGATTAAATGATGATAGCTCTAGAAGAACCAGTCATCTGACTTTGTATTGTTTGCAATAACCTATACAAAGTTCATACTTCAAAAGGAAGCTGTTCAGTTCTCACTTCATAGAAAGCAAACTGGTGTCTGCCACTGTTGTGAACTTGTGATCAAGGAATTGAATTGGCTGTCTTGACATTAGGTGCAGACTGAATATTCTTGTTATAAATCTTTGAACTTGTATATATATATATATATTTGGATATCTAGTTAGACTTTACAGTTGGCTTGGTTCATGTCGTCCCATTGGATATCTTTAATAATACAATTCAGAGTTGCAGTATTGAGCTCACTACCTATCAATCAAACCAAAAATGACAGAAAATGAAAGCACTATTATTAAATTTATTTATTGATTTATTAGATTGGGATGTATTTTGCACTAACAGTTATTTGAATGTATATATTAACTATAAGTATAGTATTGGTGGTGTGAGTTGTAAATGAGTGTTCATGTTTATTAATGTTTCAATGTTCTATTGGCTAAATTTGATAACCTCTTTAAGTTTGAAAACTAAATCTTTCTTTCCTTCCTTTTTTCTATAAATTCTGTAGGGGCAATAGGGGTGGCTATGGGGCAGATAGACGTCGAGACAATTATAGAGACGGAGGCGGTTCTGGACCTGATAGGCGTGATAATTATGGTGGGAGCCGTTCACGTCCGTATTGAGAGCCTGCAGTGAACATTTTATGTAATATCATGTGTGATCTGAGGGATTTTGTTGTATTGCGATTGGCTGGAATCTTGAAATGGAAGCAAAGAGGTAGGTTGTTCACTTTCTCTGAGCAAGACCTCTTTGCTTTTTTTCTCTCATTTGTGACTCACTGGTAGGTTTTCACCTTTAGGCAGGGATTAATTTGATCATGTGAATGTTTTTCTAGAGGCAAGTGGCTAGTCTCCAAAATGCTTGCTGCTAAGGTAGGTTGATTTTTTCAGGTGAGTGCTGCTTCCATGAAAATACTTCATACTTGGTTGCAATTTGAACCTTGCATCCCTTGCATAGGTGACATATATAGTACAACCAGGTAGTGCCATTAATGGGATATTTTATGTCATATTTCCATGGTTCAATAAATCCCAATTACACAATATTGGAATTGTAGTTGTTTTTTGGCCCCCAAGAAAAGTGGCATTCCTGGCTGCTCGTTGCATTCAATAATAAGTTACACAATCATGACCTGTAGGAAAGAGAGACGCTGTATGTTATTAAAGAACTCATGCATTCTTATTTAGGATTCTTGATGACTGTTTTACAAAGTCTTGATTTGAACATATAAATTTGCTGTCAAGCAGCTAAAGCTATATGAATGCAGGTTTGCTTGTTATTTACATCATTATACTGCACCATGAATTTCCTTTTGCCAATGTACCCAAAAAAAAAAAAGAAAAAAAAAGGGCACAATGAACTTGTTTGATGTCCTTTTTGATGTTCTAGAAACAATGTTGTTATGAATTATAACGAGCATGTAGATATTAGAATGCGATGAGTTGCCTCTAGTTATTAGCTTACATATTTCCATTGCAATTTTCGGTTGAACATGCTTTTGTGACAATTAATATAATTCAACCGGCGAAGTTGGACCTATTTTGCAAAAGCTATTGTATTGTGCTTTAAAATTTATATATGCTCTCAGTTTTCGTTACTTTTGTTTCATTTTAGCACTCACCAGAACTTTGTTGGAACTACATAGTGAATACTACTGCGCCGGTAGGTAGTTCTGTTTATTTGGTATCAATAGCCTAATGTCCTGTGAGTTTTATGGTTATATGAATCAAACCAATCGATAGTTGCACATAAGGGTTCGTAGTTGGTCCCATTCTAGTGGTTTGAACATCCAGGTCTACCTGAGTCACTATGATTAGATTCGTGTAGAGGGATTTGAGCAGTGATGTACCTAAAAAAACTTTCAATTGTACCTTAAAACATTGTGTTCTCGCTGGGGTTTGGACAAAGCGGTATTTTGGCCTTCGTCGGCTTTGTTGTGTTGTCGCTGGTTCCTGCCTGGATTTTGGTGGGTTGTGCGATGCTGAAGTTTGTTTGCTTTGAGGTTTTGATGTTTGTAAAGGAGTCAAGGCATGGCGACTTCTCAAGTGGTGCCCAACAAATTTGGTACCACGTGATTTTAAAATCTCAACCATTAAATTCTAAATCTAACAGTTAATATTAATTAAGATTAAAACTTGTGTTTTGCATTTAACATTTAGAAAAATAAATTTGTTGGGGATTTTTCCATTTTATCCTTATTATCCTCTTACCATACTTACCGTTTTATTCCCCCACTCTGTCACCAGCCCACCACCTCCCTGTCCTGTCTGATACCCTGGTGGAGTCGTAGGCACCATTGTTGGTGAAGATGGGCGTCAACAGGTGGAAATTTAGGAAGTTCCCCATCGGAATCAGATTCCCAAGTTGGGTGTGCTTATGTTGGCTTTCAATTCTTACGCCCCACTACCTTTTTCAGAAAAGATTGTAAATTCACAATGTCCAATTGACAATAACCAAAACCCAGATTAAAAAATCAATTTTTTTTTTCTCTTATACTTTCTCTGGATGGAATGAGCCAATCAGAATGAGAACACCGAAAATGATAAGCTCATCTGGAGTACGCTAAGCCTTAGCCCTTAGTAGTGGAGGTGGAAGCCTAGCGTTAAGTGCTACCGAAATTGGAGTGCCACCTCTCACTCCTCATTTTCCACCGCTCTAATCATTATGCGTTACTTCGCTGCTTCGTAAGCATGGATTTTAAATGTGCTTAAACTAGAAAACATTGGAAAACTGCATTTTTTTCAAAAAACCAAAAAGAAAAAAAATTATGTTTGCAATTGCACCTTTGTTGCTGGCAACTAATACTCCTCGGTCATTTGCTGAAACCCTCTGCGCCACCTCCACTCAACTGCCACCGTCACCTAAGGGTTGACTCTAGGACACATGAAAAAGAAAGTTTGATGTGAAATAAAAAGGGCAAAACTGTAATTTTAGGATAACTTTGCTAATAAGATAATTATTAGAACCATGTGGTGCCAAACTTCTTGGGCACCGCTTAAGAGGTCGCCTTATACAGCGGTTTGGTGGTGAAGTGTTTGCGAGGAGTAGCCCACGATGGATTTTGTTGTGTCATAGACAGGACCGTTCTGTAGGAATAAATTTTACAATTATTGGTTATTTAAAACTTCCTATCGCATAATTGATGATACTTACGCTTAGATGAGAATTTACGGTTCAACTTTTTCGTTCCAGTTTAGATATGATTCGAGCATGTTTAACCCTGTATTGCCAAACCATTCTAGACTGTCTGTTTTGAAAAAAATGAAAAAGGTGGATACACTGGAATTAATCCTTTAAGAGGGTTTTATTGTTTACAATGTTTAGCAATAAAAAAAAAGGGTTATAAACATTTTGATGTATAAGGGATATAATGGGTAAGTGCATATGATATTTTGCTTGTATCAAATATCAAATAAGGGCTAACTAATAGCATTTTGTCCTGTTATGCTTTATTTGACATGCCAAAATCAAATGAACATTTTTTATAGGTATGTTTAGGATGTGATCCCCAGTTTGATTTAGAAGGGAAAGAAAGGGAGGAGAAAGGTTTGAGTATTTTACCTTGAGTCTTACTTTGAAGATGAAAAGGCTTTTGAGGGTTTGGTTAATCTTCCTCGGTTATTTTCATTTTATGGTCTCAAATTGGGTGGCTATTAATGATATTATAATGTGATTTACCATCTTATCTATATTAAAATGTAATAACATTTTTACCCATCATATTAATAAAAAATTTATATTAAATATATGAATCGTAAAATAAAATAAAATAAAATAATAATTTGAGGCAAAACTTAAGAGGCTTTTAGAAATATAGATAAAAAATAATTTCAATCAAAAAATTGAGAGAAAGATAATTTTTGTAGAGAATATTTTACGTAAAAAATGAGAATTTTTATTTAGAAAGAGATGTCTCTGGTTTTTGTTGTCTGGAATTTTTTTAAAATTAATATTGTTGCACAACATATTACTTTTGTTTAATTATTTTAATAAAGGCTAAAACTTTCAAAATATATCATAAATCCATCATTTTCTTCCTCTCATCAATTGTGTGCTTATTATAAGAGTAGGTAAATACTCTAAATTAGAGGAGTTTTTAACGTAAATAAAATTAAAAAAAAGAGGATATTATATATATCCTGAAGCGAAAAGAATTACACAAATGTCTGAAACTGGTTTATATGAAAATCGGCTTGAACCGATTTCTGTTCGTGAAGCAGCACACATTGAACAAAAATCGGCCTGAACCGATTTCAGGGGAAATTTTGTTAAAAAATCAGTTTGAGCTGATTTCCAGCTGTTCAAGTCCACCAAAAATCGGCTTGAGCCGATTTCTTACTGTTTTGGCTAGACAAAAATCGGTTTGAACCGATTATACACTGTAGCTCTGCACTATTTGTCAGATTGTGTCAGAAATCGGTTTAAACCGATTCGGCTTGAGCCGATTTCTTATTGTTTTGGCTAGACAAAAATCGGTTCGAACGCGGTTTAAACCGATTTCTGACACAATCTGACAAATAGTGCAGAGCTACAGTAATCGGGTTGAACCGATTTTTAGAATCTGTCAGGGTGTGTCAGAACGTGTGATAAATCGGTTTAAACCGATTTTTGAATTGATTTAAACCGATTTCTCGGATAATCTGACAGCAACTGAAAGCTACAGTAAAATCGTAAGAATAATCAGTTTGAAACGATTTAAATCCGTCAGAATCACAAAATCAGCTTAAACTGATTAGAAGTTGTGTAATGCGTTATATATAGAGCTGTAATGCAGCTTCAATGGAGCAACACGAAAAGGAAAGGCAAAAACCAGTCAGTAGTGAGGTAGAGTGACAATATGACAGAGAGTTTAGTAAATATTCTTGTCTATTATAATGGGGAGATCGTTAATACAGTTGAGGGTGAGACATTCATAAGTGACGATCAAGCTTGGTTGGTAGTCAGTTCTTGTATTAATTTGTTAGAGCTGCAGAGCAAAATACTTGAAGAGTTTGATGGAAGTAACAAGCAAATTGCAAAAATATTTTACAGGATGCCGGTAGATATTGGGCCAAATGGGGTACGATACATGAGGTTTCGAATTCGGAAAGATGAACACGTAAGTCACATGTTTTCTTATTTTCAGTCATTTTCTGATGTTCGAAGAATAGATCTATTTGTTGAACTTGAAGATCCTCTAAGCGGTGGTGGGGCAGATGTGAGAACATCATCATTTGTGGCAGTAGATCATGCAGCCCCATCCTTTGAAGTGTCGCATGAAGATGTACAAAGTTCATATGCGATAGAAGAATATTCGACCTCTCTAAGCTTTGCACATCTTGCAAGGCGTGTTGGGGAGCCATTGCCATTAATTCCCCAGCCATTAGCACTTTCTGGGCCAGTTCAGGAGTTTGATTTTGGTGTTGATCGTGGGGGAATCCATGATGACAAAGAAGAGGAGCTGGATGGAGCAGAAAATTATGGTGACGAAGAGGAGGAGGAAGAGTCACTTCATTTCAAAAATTGGAGGAACAATTCGATGAGTAGTCTCAAGCGCAGACGCATTGTCAGACCCGAGATCAACCCAGTCACTATTTTGCAGTTGATTTTGATGCATTGCGGTCTGACTTAGTTGGGTCGGCAGCAGGCTCGAGTTCTGAAGGAGAAAATGAGCTGACAATCGGCCAAGTTTTTCGCAATAAAGAAGAAGTGTTGTTTGCAGTTAAACGATACAGCATCAGAAGAGGCGTGCAATACAAAGTGCATGAGTCAGATCACATAAAGTTTCATTGCAAATGCGTAAAGTTTGGCGATGGTTGTAATTGGAGTATCCGTGTGACACTTCGCACGAAATCGCGACTTTGGGAAGTTAGGAAGCTAACTGGACCACATACATGTACATTTCCCGAGTCTTCGAATCAGCATGCGCAGATGGATTATCATATTATCTGTGCCCATATTTATCCTTTGGTGGAAGTGGATTCAACAATCGCCATCAAGTCGCTGCAAGCATCCGTAGAGTCAGAGTTAAGGTTCAAGACAACATACAGGAAGGTTTGGCTGGCGAAACAGAAAGCAATTGCCATGATTTATGGTGATTGGGAGCAATCATATAACGAGCTACCTAGATGGTTTGGTGGGCTAAAGTCTTATATGCCAGGAACTATTGTTCAATTATAGACTGGTCCATACTGTGTGGGTGGAGTCGTGGATCAGAATTCGTTTATGTTCCATCGTCTTTTCTGGACATATCCACTGTGTATAGAGGCGTTCAAATATTGCAAACAGCTGATATCAATTGATGGTACTCACCTGTATGGCAAGTACAGTGGAACACTTCTGATGGCAATTGCGCAAGATGGTAACTCAAACATTTTGCCAGTTGCATTTGCCGTGGTGGAGGGGGAGACAAAGGAAGCCTGGTCTTTTTTCTTGACCAACCTCAGGCAGCACGTGACACCACAACAGGGAATTCTTGTAATATCTGATAGGCATCAAGCTATAAAGGCAGCTTTAGATGCAGAAGGGAGTGGTTGGCATCCTCCAGCAGCGTATCATGTATATTGTGCTCGGCATATTGTCTCAAACTTCGCTGTGAAATTCAAGAACAAAGACGCGAAGAGGTTGCTAATGAATGCTGCGTATGCAAAGACAGAGCAAGATTTTTTGTACTGGTTTAGGGCATTGGAGCAGGTGAATCCTGCAATGTGCACATGGGCTAGCAACATTCCGCGCGAGAAGTGGGCGCATTATGCTGATGATGGACGTCGATTCGGGCACATGACAACCAATTTGTCAGAGTGTATGAACGTTGTAATGAAAGGTACACGCAATCTTCCCATCACAGCAATAGTTAAGTCCACTTACTTTCATTTGATTCAGGATTTTGTGAGGAAGGGGACTAAGGAAAAGGCCCAACTAGAAAGTGGCCGAAAATTTTCAGAGACTCTTCTTAAGGCAATTGAGCAAAGTAGGCAACTATTCGACAATATGAGTGCCATGCCAATGAACAGAGAGAGGTCGGCGTACTTGATATTCGAGCGAGATGACATTGGTAGTCGTGGACAGCGAGAATTCAGGGTGGATTTAAGTGGTCGCTGGTGTAACTGTGGAGAATTTCAAAAGCTACATTATCCATGCCGTCATGCCCTTGCAGCATGTGCCGATGCTCGCATAGACTGGACGCCTTTTGTTCATGACGTCTATACCATGGAGTCGGTGTTCAATGTTTACAAAACAGAGTTTTCCGCTATAGCTAATGAAGACATGTGGCCTCCGTACACAGGTCCTCTTTTAAGGCCAAATCCGGCATTGAAGCGAGTTCTTGAGGGTCGTCCAGTTTGCACACGGATTCACAATGAAATGGATGAGGTTGACCCGAGCCAGCCAAACCGGTATGGACTATGCCGTGGAGCTGGCCACACCCGACGATCATGCCCACACGTGCCATCCTCTTCCCAGCATCAATGAAACCCCTTTGCGTATTTAGTGTGCTATTTTGTTTTGTTCTTGTTGTCACATGTATATTATCATGTTTGTAGTCCCTTCATGTGTCTTGTAAAAGAATCACTATGCATGAATTAGTATTTTATGCAATTCGAGTGGATATTTAAATGATAGTTAAACTAAAACGAAATAACTAACTAATGCGCTTAATCACAACTACAAGTGATCCATAAAGAAGAGCACAATCATAATTACCTGGCAACCATAATTAAACTAAGAACTACAATGTCATAATCACTACGGAGGTAAAGTACATAATATAAAGTATATAACCGTCCTAGGTACATAATAAGAAGCTAATCATAATCACTGATCCCCCTGTCCAGTGTGTCTAGGGGCTACAAAATGACTCCCTGTGTGACAACGCCTGCGTATAATCTGTCTTGCAAGTCGACAAAGTCCCTGGTCCTGGTCCAGGTCCTTGTCCTGCTCCTGCTCCTGGTGCTGGTCTTGCTCTTGAAACTGATCCTGATCCAGCTCCTGGTCCTGCTCCTGATCCTGCTCCATCAAAGACTGATATACGTCATCCGAATGTATGAAGTTGCCCATCACCTGAGAATATGTCACGCTGATGGGGCTGAATGATAGCTGACGCGCTATGTCACTCTGTGTCAGACCCGTATCAAACTACTGTGCGGGGCTACCCTGAGTCAATGGATCGAATATGAATTGGTGCGATGGCCTGGCCATGAACTGATGTGTGGGGTCAATATGTGGGGCCCCCATGAACTGCTGACTAGGCCCTCTGACAAACTCCTGGTTGGCATCAGGCATGGGCCCTCCCATCCACTGTTGGGGGGCCCACCACCCATCCACTGCTGACTGGCCCACCACCCATCCACTGCTGACTGGCCCACCACCCATCCACTGCTAGGTCAACCCTCCTAGGAACCACTGCTGCGTGGGCCCTCCCATCATGAACGACTGACTAGCCCCTCCCATCCACTGTTGGCTAGGCCCACCCATCCACTGCTGGCTGCAGCCTCCCATGAACTGCTGACCTATACCTGGCATGAACTGCTGACTGCTCAATGGGTACACAGGTGATGGCTGATACACCCGAAATCCCTTAGGCTGGTGGCTAGGACCCGGCTGACTCTGGCAACTTGCCTCTGGCTGACTGTGGTGGCTATGTCCTGTCTGGCTCCGTCGGGTGCGTCGTGTCTGAGTTCGGCGGCTAGAGCCTACCTGAGTCTGCCTGGTCGGCCCTGTCTGCGTCTGGCTGGTGGGCACTGCCTGAGTCTAGCGGCCAGAGGATGGCTGGCCCTGCTGGCTAGGCTCCGGAGCAGGCTGTGCGCCTACTGCCTCAAGATCGTAATAATCAGCCATGTCTTCTTCCTCAAGATCATCAGCATAAGCTCCATACTGTCGTTGCGTACTCCGCATACCAGCACGCACTCGGCGAGCTCTATTATGTCGATCTGGGACATCTGGTGGATACGGGATATCCGGCGGTGGCAAGGCCTGCGCTGGTACTCCATCTGGTAGCTCTCTAAGTGCAGGGTCTTCAGGAGCTCCGCTAGCTGACAAAAACCTAGTCGCCACAGACACCTACCACTCAAAGTACTCCACTGATGGTATATCATCATGCGCCAGTGGGTAATGAACCCGTCTGTCTCGACGTGCATCCTAGGCAGCATGCCATGGTGCATGATATTGAGGCCACCATGCATCTAGATCCCCTCGTCCATCCTTTGCATGCATCCGATCTATATTTAGCAGGGCACTGGGTATGTGCTGTCCTCCACCAAACTGACGAACAACTCGATCAGCCTGGTGCCACTCAATCACAGCAAAATGTATGAGAGCTGTAACTGAAGCCCAAACTACAGCCTCCTCATAAATAAATTGAGGTGTCACGGCCCTAACATCGTCATGGCTGTATGGGGTCCACCGAAACTGCACATAATGGATAAAATTCTATTACAATTTTAAATATAAGACCCACTAAACAAACACTGCAAGAGCACGATGCATTCCAACTTACCCCAGTAATACCAATCGCATCAATCTGGTCCCTATACCTCAACAGTTGCCTCCTATTTGTGTTAGTTGTGCAAGTACAACCCCTCCACCTGGAACGAAACTTAATTAACAAAAGTGTACGTGAAATATCAAAAACAAAAAAAATACATAATCAAATAAATATACCTCAATGCTAGTGGAAAGCAAATCGGACGCTGATGTCCGGAATATAACTCGGGCATCCTATACCATGCCCATGACTGTAGTAGCGCCAAACACCATCCAATCTCAGTGACATTGTATTTAACCCCACGACATAGAGAGCGGTACAGTCTTTGCCAAGCTATGAGACCCAAACTATATTGCCCTGTCTCTGCTAAGTTCTGTAAGAGTGGGAGCCACTTCAACTGACCCCTAAACCCAGACTTATCCGGGAACATGAATCCACCAAATATAACCATAATATATGCCCGAGTGTACCGGATAACTGTAGCCTCATCAGCATCATCTCTCAAATTGCGAAAGGTATTTGTGAACCAAGTTAGGTTCACAGTGAATCCTAAGACCTCCTCCTGTGGTGGAACTGCACCAAGCAACTCCTGACATAGTGTCCACATATTGCGGCCCCCATAAAAATTCTCCCATGCACCAATACAACCGCTAACAGCCTGTCCATCCATGCGCAACCCAAGATGAAATGCAACATCCTATAGCGTGATGGTGCACTCTCCATACGGGAGGTGAAATGTGTGCGACTCGGGCCTCCACCGCTTAACAAGTGCACTAATCAACGGTCTGTCATAATCATAAACAGGAACCATCTGTGCAATATGCCAAAACCCTGCTTGTCTCAGATATGGCTCCATCAATGGATGTGGCTTTACCATCTTATTATATCGCCTGCTTTTTATAATTCGCGTTGGCTGCAAAAAATAAACAAATATTACAACATAATTAATAACATTTCATTTACACTTGACATGGGAAATTCTGCACAATATATTAATAGAAATAAATTAAAAACCATGGCAGAAAAAAATTATTGAGCCTACCTAACAACTAATATATTAAAATATATTAATATAAACAAATTAAAAACTTAATAGAATATATTTACTAAGTCTATCTAATAACTTATATATTCAAACATATGACTCTAAATAACTTGAAAACTTAACAGAATAAAATTACTAAGCCTATCTAATAACTAATATATTAAAATTTACTAATCTAGATAACTTAAAAACTTAATAGAATAAAATTTCCAATGCCTACCTAATAACTAATATATTAAAATATATTATTCTAAATAAATTACAAACTTAACACAATAAAATTACTAAGCCTACCTAATAACTAATATATTAATCTAAATAAATTAAAAACTTAACACATTAAAATTACTAACCCACCTAATAACTAATATATTAAAATATATTAATTTACATAAATTAACAAACTTAATAGAATAAAATTACTAAGCCTATCTAATAACTAATATATTAAAATATATTATTCTAAATAAATTTAAAACATAACACAATAAAATTACTAAGCCTACCTACTAACTACTATATTAAAATATATTAATCGAAATAACTTAAAAACTTAACAGAGTAAATTACTAAGCCTACCTAATAACTAATACATTAAAGTATATTAATCTACATAAATTAACAAACCTAACAGAATAAAATTAGTAAGCCTATCTAATAACTAATATATTATTCTAAATAAATTAAAAACTTAACACAATATAATTACTAAACCCACCTAATAACTAATATATTAAAAAATATTAATTTACATAAATTAACAAACTTAACAGAATAAAATTACTAAGCCTATCTAATAACTAATATATTAAAATATATTATTCTAAATAAATTTAAAACTTAACCCAATAAAATTACTAAGCCTACCTACTAACTAATATATTAAAATATATTATTCTAAATAAATCAAAAACTTATCAAAATATAATTGCTAAACCTACCTAATAACTAATATATTGATCTAAATAAATTAAAAACTTAACATAGTTTAATCTACATATATTACTAAACCCACCTAATAACTAATATATTAAAATATATTAATCTACATAACTTAACAAACTTAACAAAATAAAATTACTAAGCCTTCCTTCCTAATAACTAATATATTAAAATATATTATTCTAAATAAATTTAAAACTTAACTTAACACAATAAAATTACTAAATCTACCTAATAACTAATATATTAATCTAAATAAATTGAATACTTCACACAGTCAAATTACTATACCTACCTAATAACTAATATATTAAAATATATTAATCTACATAAATTAACAAAATAAAATTACTAAGCCTACTTAATAGCTAATATATTAAAATATATTTTTCTAAATAAATTAAAAACTTAACACAATAAAATTACTAAGCCAACCTACTGACTAATATATTAAAATATATTATTCTGAATAAATTAAAAACTTAACAAAATAAAATTACTAAATCTACCTAATAACTAATATACTCATCTAAATAAATTAAATACTTATCACAATAACATTATTAAGTCAACTTAATAAGTAACATATTAAAACATACTATTCTAAATATCTTAAAAACTTAACATAATAAACAAAAGAAAACAATCTACTAACCTGATGTACTAATCTTCCTGCAATATGATCAATTTCATTCAATCAGTAGATATTATCACCTTCCATTTTTTACTTCTGTGAAAACACGCTTACCACACCAACTTCAGCCGATTCTGTATTTATAGGAGAACCGTTGCCTTAAATCGGTTCTAACAGATTTCAGTCTGACAAGAATTTTTTATCCATAAAATCGATTTCAACCGATTTTTCCCAGCCACTCTACGTGCCTGCAGCCTGTCTCAATAATCGGTTTCAACCTGTTCTTCAAAAGTGCCTGACACAAATTTTTCCTCTCTCAAAAATCGGTTTGTACCGATTCTTCTTTGCCATCTGACACGCGCTGCATAAAATCGGTTTGAACCGATTATTATGGTGTGTAAAATCGGCTTGAACCGATTTGTGTGTACCAGTTTTGCAAAGCTGATCCCCAACACACAAATCGGTTTAACCTGATTTTCATTTTACACATTTCAAGACATTTATGTAATACTTTTTAATTCGGGACAAATATATAATATACCCTTTTTTAATTTTATTTCTGTTAAAAACTCAAATTAGAGTTATGAAAGTGGGTCGATTTATCCCATCTAGTTTAGCCTACCATGGGTTGTGAGTTAGAAGTTTAAAAAAAGGTTTACCCACTTTTATGGTGAGTCAAAAAAATGATGACCCGATTTAACCCACATAAGCTGGTGGTTTAAATGGGTCTACTCACCAAGGAATTAAAATAATAAAAATAAAACTTAATTTCTTTGGTAAATTAAAATTAAAATTCTCAAAGTTAAGCTTTCTATTATTTTTTTCTTCCTAGAATAACTTTTTATTTTCAGATTTGAACACCTTAAATTATTGACTTAAATACCCGAACAAACTTATATTTTTAAAATAAATTTTTTAAAAAAATTTATTTTTCTAGCTTTCCAAACATGCACAAGAACACAAATATTAATAGTAACAATAATTTGTGATAATTATTTTTTTAAAAAAAGGTAGATATTAATTTTAGAAATGCATGTAAAAATAAATATATTTATTGATATGGTGTATAAAGAAACAAGAAGAATTTTGTTATGTAACTATAAAAAATATACATTAATATTCAACAATTAATACTTTAGAAAATATGTAATTTTATTTTTAAAAGCAATTATTATAAATTATTGTTACAATCAACAATTTGTTCCCTTGGCATACAGTAATAGTAAAATTATCAATATATATAAATATTTTATATCATTATAAACCACATATTTTGTTTTGTAAAAAATTAACTAAAATTTATAAGTTTTAATAAAATTTATTTTGTTCAAAAATAAAATCATAATGTGAGAAAACGGAGAATTATTCAAAAAATTTAAAAATAAATTATAGTAAAGGTTATTTTAATTATTTAGGGGGAGAGAAATATATACTTTAAAAATAGAGGGAATAAAAGTTGAATAATATAATCCCTCAAGGAAAGAGTTGTATTTTACCAAAAAAAATTATAGAGATTCATTTATAAATTTCATTTCTGAGTACTACTTAAAATTAAATTTTGAAAAAAAAACGTTTATATGTATTAATTATAAATCTATATAGATATTTCTTGTTGACTCATGTAGGCGACAGTTTTAAAACCCAAGATTTGACTTGGATTCCATAGAATTATCCTCAAATTTTACATTTGAGCATTAATAAATATAGAATATTTGTGTTAACTTTTTTTGTTGCTGTGTTAATTTTTTTATAATGGTTCTTAAATCAATTTAAATTAATTATATTACATATTAGTTATATTTTTTCAAATATTTTTATTTAATTACAATATAATTACATTGACATTTCTTGAGATGAGGTGAAATTTATTTCGATTTTCCTCTATTTATCCTAGTGACACTATCCTAATATTTATTATGCGATAAAAAAAGGGACAAGGCAATGATTTACAAACGCAGAAGAAATTAGTATAATAATTTTATAGAATTGGAACTGAGTAAATTTTACAAATAGAAGGGAGGTGTGGTGAATTTTATCGAACCTCAGTAAATATAATTTTCATATTCATTTATTAAATAAATGGAATAGCTAAACATATTCTCCTAAATGGAATAGCTAAACATATTCTCCTCAATTAAATCAGGGGGTTGAGGTGAAATAGTAATGGTTTTTTTTTTTTCTTCCTAAGCCAAAGCCTCATTTGGCGCACCGCATAAGGCATGATAGGATGAGCTAATATAATATGTAATAGTTTTATATGTTGTTTGGTGAGAACAACATATTATATAAGTTTATCAATTAAATCTCGCTTATTTATTAACTCAATTATGTTTAGAGAAGGAGGATAAGACCTAATTAATTTTTTGCATATAAGGTTTATTTTAGGTATTTTATTAGCTACTATTAAATAACATAATAAATAAAATTATTATTAAAATAAAATAATTAATATTAAATAATAAAAATTATATAAAATAATACTATAATTATATCATAAAAAATAAAATAATTATTAAGTTAAAATAATACATATAAAAATTATATAATTATACAATAATTATTACAATAAACTAATAAATATTAAATAATTTAACATATATTTTACATAAAAATAAATTATATTTAATATAAAAAGTGTAAATTATATACTATTAAAATATATTAATAAATATGTGGTATATTAAAGTAATGATTAATAATAAAATATAGTTTGATATTTATTAGTGAATCAATCTTTAAATAATTATGATAAAAATACAAAAAAAATAATTTAATCATTATTTAATATTTAATAGTTAAAATTATTTTTAAATAAATAATAATATTATATTTTTAATAAATTGAAATAATTAACAAGAATATTTATTTTATATTTTATTTCATATTTAGTCATCTGTAAATAAATAATAATATTATATAATATAAAATATAATCTCTCGGGATACCGTGGGAAACCAAGAACAAAATATTCTGCTCAATGAAATTTACTATTTTTTGGTTTAAAGCACAAATTAAGAAGAGACAAAACGTGAGAGTTTCAACCTATCCTCCGTTCACAAAGTCACAACAATTGCATTTACAGAAAGAACAACATGGCGGGTCGGAAGCATATAGGGCCCTCCTCCTCCTCCTCCAGTTCCCACCCTCACATCCTCCCACACCCTTCCTCCTCCGCCGCCACACGCGCCCTCCCCGTCGCCGCCCTCGAGGACCGCATCGACGCCCGCCACCGCCAGATCCAGTCCCTCCTCGTTGACAACCAGCGCCTCGCCGCTACCCATGTCGCCCTCAAGCAGGACCTCGCCGCCACCCAGCTCGACCTCCGTCGCCTCTCCTCCGCTGCCTCCGAACTCAAGGCCGAACGCGACGCGGAGGTCCGCCAAATCTACGAGAAGTCCCTCAAGCTCGACGCCGACGCCCGCGCCGTCGCCGCCATGTCCGCCGAGCTCGACCAGGTCCGCTCCGATGCGCATGAGCTCGCGGCGGCACGTGAGGAGCTCGCCGCGCAACTCATTGACGTAGAGAGCGAACTCGATAGGGCGCGCCCCGAGGCGCAGGCCGTGCCGGCGATCAAGGAGGATATCGAAGCCATGCGCCTTGAACTTCAGCGAGGAAGGTATGACCATTTTTTTTCCTTGCTCCGTTTTGTGTTTCGGTGGAGTGTTTTTTTTTTTTCTCCCTAATTTGATTGGTGCATTTTTTTTTTTTTTTGTTATAGTTGTTGTTTGTGTTAATGGCATTTTTTAATTGTATGCATGCTCTTTTTTTTATTTCAATTGGTTGTGTGAATTAGGGCTTGTGTTGCTGAAACCTGGTGGTGAGGTAGGGGTGAAATTGAAAGAACTTGCTATGCCATTTTTGTCATGTGATTATTGTCTTTTTCTCTGGAAAGAAAACAATGGGGGTTTTGTCCATTACTTTTATAAAATTACTTGTACATTTTTGTTATTTGTGGCTAAAAATGTGCTACACCCCCCACTAATCCAATTTGTTAAAATACAGAAAATCGAAGATTCAGCTACAATTGTTGAAAACAAAAAGGATATCGGAACCCATAGTGTAGTGAAGGAAAAATCAAAGACAATTATTGTCCCCTTTTTTTTCGCATGTGGAATGAATGAGTTTCAGGAGGATTAAAAAATTGAGCTTGTGGATCATGTGAGAACAATTTGAGCTTTTGCTCTGTTTGGAACTTTGTTTTTGAGGGCCCTAAAGTTTGGTGAGTTGGAGGGTAATGTCATATAGTGGAGGAGGAGGATTTTGTTTGATTCAAGTTCATTTGGGGTTTTAGAAACTTATGTCCAAGTAACATTTCTTTTTTCTTTGTCCTTACTTTCATGGTTTGAGTCACTGATTACGATTTCATTTTGTTCTTGAACCTGAATATGGTATAGGATGTGTTGATGTCTGAATTCCTATGAACTTTGAAACTCATTGAAACCTTGCCAAAGCTCAGGAAAAGGAGTTTAAAAGTTAATGTTTGTGGGTGATTGTTCAGTGTGTAGAAGAATGTATGGGTTTTTATCTCAGAGGTTCATTGTATGCTCTGATTTCTTTCATACCCTGTGCTCAGTTCAGTTGCTTATCAACATGCACCAATATAAGATTTTGTAGATGTAGGCCTGTTACTGAACTCAGTTTCCGAATTCAATCACCCTGTCTTTTCATGCACTAGTCAGATGCTAGTGGAAAAGTCACACGGTTTTGAATATTGTACATCTTTTAAGCTAACATTCACCTGTGCATATAGGAATGCTATTGAACTTGAGAAGAAGACACATGGTAGCAACCTTGAGCACAGACGAGCAATAGACAACAATATGATTATTATGGCCCGTGAAGTCGAAAAGTTACGTGCTGAACTGGCTAATGCAGAAAAGAGGGAAAGGGCTTCCATTGCTGCTGCAAACCCAAGTAATTTGAGCATTTTGGTCATTTGATCTTGAAGTGCTTACTGAATGCAGCAGAAGTACCACCTCAAATTTTGCCAAACATTGTTTTGAAATCTGTGGAGTTGTTTCTATGTAGGTCCTGGATATGTTGCAACAAACTATGACAATCCTGAGATGGGATATGGAGGAATGTCATTTCCTCCTGACTCGTATAGGCATGCATCAGGTATGTATGGCACTATGTTACTCAAAAGTTTTATTGAATCATTATGTGTAAGTCTCCACTCTCCAAGGTCATATTTAATAAATTAGCATGCACAGATAACTATCACTGAAATATGACCATCCTTATATACTTCTTAAACAGGGGAGAAAAGGCTACATTACTCATTATTCTTGAATGTAAACATTGAAAGTAAACTAGAATGGTAATGTTTTTGTTAACATAATTATCTGAATTCTGAACTATTCATCTAAGGTCTGAACACAAATGGCAATAGATAAGTTTACAAAAACGGTAAATGCTGCAAGTTTTTAGGACCCTGGGGGGACGCGGCTCTCTTTTTCCTCTCTTCATTCTTATTATCCTATTGGCTGATATACTTTCTCAATGGCTTGCTTCTATTTCGATAAGTCATAATATTTCCTTGAAAGAAAAACCTGCTCTCTAACCCTAAGTATGTGACTGGCAATTGCCAATGCATGCATGGAAGTGGATATCTTGTTTTCATGTTGGATACTCCTCCCAATACATTACCATCCCCATTGTGTATGAAACAGTTTTTTGAAGATAAATAACTAAATCTGCTAAACTTTTCAGATCCAACCTGGCGTTGATGTTCGTTCTCAATATGCATCTGAAGCAACAATACACAATCCTTGTGACCTATTACATGCCTGGATAGCTTCCAGCAATGTTTAGTTTTTGAAAGTAAAGGGGAAACAATGTAAAGTAAAATGGTATATGCAGCAAATTTTTATGATCTCGGTCCATTCATTTTTATGATCTTGGTCCAATGCAAACCTGAGGGACCTATTTGGGTATTTAATCTTCTTTTTATTCTATTGGTTGATCAACTTTCTCAATGGTTTGCTTCTATTTTGATAAGTCATAATATTTCGTTGAAGGTAAACTTTCTATCGAATCCTATGTATGCTACTGGCGACTACCAATGTATGCACATAACAGTGGATATCTTGTTTGCATGTTGGATTCTCTTCCAAATACATTACCTTTGTCGTCATGTATGAAATAGTTTTTAGATGATAAATAACAAATTCTGCTAAACTTTTTAGATCCAATCCGGGGTTGATCTTCGTCCTCAATATGAATTGGAAGCAACAACACAATCCCTATGACCTACAACATACACAAGTGCCTAGATAGCCTCCAACTACGTGTGATTTTTGAAAGTAGAGAAGGGAAAACAATGTAAAGTAAAATTGCAAACAGATTATATGATTTTGTTTTCTGAAAGGAACTATTCAATAATAGAGCAATTGATTTTGCTGATATCTTCAAAGAATTATTAGTTCTTGAGCTTTTATTTGTATAGTTGTATTATTGTTGGTGCCTAACTCTTTATTTTTAATTATAGAGTGATCACGTAGTTTCATTATTGAGAACATTGCACATGGCCACGTCATATTAAATGGAGAAATTAGAGGCGTTCAAATTTAACAAACCATCCAAGAAAAATGGTATTACTTTAACAATCATTTACTGGAAAATATGGCATTACCCCCCCCCCCCCAACCCCCGGGAAAAAAAGAAAAAAGAAAACACTAACAAATGTGAGCAAACATGTAATAGCACGAAAATGTTAAGTGAACAAGAATTTCTTTCAAAATGTGTGTCAAAATGATAGAATATATGTTAGTTTAATGTTTAATGGAACGAAAATAAAGTAGCTAAGAAAAATGCATATGAAATTTTTGGAAGGAAGACAAATATGTTTTTGAATATCTAAACAATATTTTTTGACACCATATATGAGATAGAGAAAACATATGAACATACGATATAATAGAAGGTAATAGAAGGAATAAAAAAAAAAAAAAAAGCAACGAGGAACTTGCAGTTGACTTGCAACCTCGGGAGGATCGGCTCCAATCTGACATTGAGTCAGAAGGATTCAACATACTAAGCCCTCTTTCCTAATACATTATCATTCCAATGTCATTTTGTATTTTGTTATTCTTATTTTTTTTCAAAACCATATACTATACTACGATCTCATTGCATGTTTTACTCTATCTGCCATCTAATATTAAGTCAGAAGGATTCAACATACTAAACCCCCTTTCCTAATACATTATCATTCCAATGTTATTTTATATTTTGTTATTCTTTTTTATCAAAACCTTGTACTATACTACGATCTCATTGCATGTTTTACTCAATCTGCCATTTAGCGCTGATAATGTGTGTATGAGTTTTTTGTGGTCCCATGAGGCTGTTACTGTTTGGATCATGTATGTGTGAAGCTCTGCACCCAGACTAACTATAATTTTGTGTTTTATTTGTAGTTTATCAAAACTGTTCTGACAAATAAACCATGGCACAAGTGGTCATGAAGTAAGTCTATATCCCACAAAGATGTGGATTTGACTCCTGTTGACTGGAATGTTCTAGTGCCATAATATGCAACAATTTGAAATTAAATTCCCTCATATACGAAATACATGCTACAACAATAAAGTCAGAAAAGGGGGCATACAAATTGGTCTGCGAGTCTATCATCTTGAACAAGATTTCAACTTCTACTATTTTTATGTTTTGTAAACAGTTTGTGTGTTTTCTTTATGAACTTGAGAGTAGCGGTGTGTGATTTTGTTTGTTTTTAGAGCTCATTTTTGTGAATAAGGCCTTTGTAAGCTTCGAAAATTCGTATCTAAGGAAGTTCTAAGAGAGGCTTAAGAGTTTGTGAGTATTTGTTTGTGTAAAGGCCTTAACGGGAGTCTTTCTTTGTTTGTGAGGAATTTTGTTTTGTGTGTGACCTTGTTAATTTATTAGCTAGCATTATTTGTGAGTGTGTGTTCACTGTAAACTTTGCAATTTGTTTGTAAGGAAGACTAATTGATAGTGAAAAGTCTCGTCATTGGCAGAACTGAATTTAGATTCCAAATTAAAGATCGAGCCAATGTAAATTTTTGGTGCCATCCTCTTACTCTTAAGTCTCTCATCTTATTTCGATTTTTCTTTAAGTGTTACAATCTTCTTTTATTAATCAGAGAGCCATTATATTTGAGGTTCCTCCAATTATGAAATTGAAATAGTTGCCGTTCATAAGTTATCTCATTCAGCAATAGGAGATGTTTCAATAGATATCTTCCCATTATCTATAAGATATTGTGTGAACTTTTTAATCTATGTATTTAAGTGTACATGATTTTAAAGAAACGTGATTCAACCTTTTCTCATTATTCACCTTTAACTAGCCATCATTCTTCTGTTTTGCTTTTTTCATCCAATGTTCATTGTTATTTTTTTGGGGTTAAAAATTTGTTGGACATACAAAGCAAAGGAAATACAAAAATAAATACAAAATTTAACATAGTTCGACCTTTATTGTCTAAATTCATAACTTAACAATTTTTTCATTATCTGCAACTTTTGAATAATTAAAGTTGTAAACAATCTCATACAATATTTCATTATATGGACAACTTCTAAAAATTACCTATATAATGACTCACTTCCATTCTTGGAGGATGACTAAACCTAACAATCAAATATATATAGGCCAAACCACTAGCAAAGCCTCTAATTCTTATAGACATGAGGCTTTGGGTTAAATTTCAACAAATCCTCCTTTTAATCCAAAGTCCTGCCCCCTTCACTTATATTGCCAATGCACACGAAACACGTCGCTTGGCTTTTATATTGCTAAGAAGACTTTTGACACAAGCTATCGTCACTTGTACCGTCATTGCTCACGGAAGACATCACCTGATCTATATATTCCTACGAAGACTTTTGACACAAAGGACTCTACACATGGATTCAAACATTACCAAACCCAACTGACCCTAACCATTGGCTCTAATAGCACTCAGCATAAGCAAAACTACAAAATTAATGTGGTTTGGCCTTTACTACTTACATCCCCAACTTCCCAAATCTTTCACCATATGCAACTTTTAAACAATTAAAGTTGCAAATTATTTTATGAAATATTTCATGACATGGATAACTCCTAAAAACTATCCATGTAATGGATCACTCTCACTCTTTGGGGATGACTAAATCCAATAATCAAATGTCATATTTATCGACAAAAACACTAACAAGACTTCTTCTTCTTCTTTTTGGGGGTAATGTTATTACCTCCAGAATCCTTCAGAAAGCTATAGTGCTTAATGTTTTAAGTGACAACAAAACCAATTTCGTAAAAATATTTTGTAGAAGGACTAATTTTTCACCTGAGTTTCTTGAGTACTAAACAGGACTATTCACACTAACATATAAGTTCCTAAAACAAGTTTACTTTCACAAATAACATGTACAAACATGATTAATCTCATTCAAAGAGATTTAGAAATTAAAGGAAGTGAAAGATAATCCTTGAAATGGATGTTATTATGCTCAACGTATGAAGGAAAATTTTCAAGAACAAGAAATCAAGGTGCAGATATTCAAAAAGTATCCCACGACTTCATAAAGTGACATTCAAGTGTATATTTCAATCCATCTTTAAAGCATAAAGTGGTTACCATATTCAATCATCATGATTGTAATATTTCATTCACCAACAAGCTCTAATTGAAGCAAGGAAGATCAAAGAAAAGTCCAAAAATTGTAATAGCACTTCAGAAAGCACGTTTACTATTAAACAGTGCACTTTACAGAAATGGGAGGGAAAATTCAAAATTTAAATTAAAGTCAAACCCAATCAAGGGCTGATCTTACATCTTACTTTTCAACTTAGTCAACCGTCCTAACTTCTGAAAGAAAAAGTTCAGAAATCTTGTTTAGAAAGCAAAAAGTAGTTTTTGAAGATGGACTCAGAAACCTCTATTAGATAACGGTCTTTGTAACTACAAAGTGGCTCTAAAACCTTGAGGTACTCTTCTAGACTATATTTTCAAGACACAAAAAGAAGATCAACGCGTACGTGTCACTAGCAAAACTGATCAAGGGCTATGGTTATTTATGGGAAATGAAGTATAAAAGGAGATGATATGTTACAAGTCAAGACTTTTTGTAAAGACCTTGTGCTGAAACACTGAAGAAGTATTCCTTCAATTTCTGTAAAGTTATTACAACATGTAATCAGTTTCATCTCTATATAAATATTCTTTTTGAGTTCTTATTAGTTAATACTTTCTTCCTAGGAAGAATAGCTAGAAAGAAGTCACCTAAGTTTTCTGCTCATACGTTGTTTCATCTAGAGAAAACTTGAGTGTTTGATTGTTGGAGTGAACCAACCACAAAAATCATTGGACCGTGATCCAGTAGTGATGATTGTTTGGTAGCTTTAAGATGATTAACAAGGACTACTTGGGAGTGATAATAGAGTAAGCTATTGGTCACGTGAGATAGCTTAAGAATGTTATAGAAAGACTATCTAACTTTCTTGGGGTTGAGAAAAGGTTGATTAGTGGAACTCAATAATTGTTGAGATATGGATATAGGCAGGTTTATTGAACCAGTATAAAAGCTCTTGTGCAGTAGCTCTTCTTTCCCTAAATCTCCTTTATAATTTATTTAGTGGTTATTATAAATGCTGTTATAAAAAACTTCTTTAAACTTGTTTTATATATTTCTGTTTTAGTTCAAAAAGTTACTTTCTGATCTCTTCTAATGTTATCTCCGCTGCACTTCAAGTTCACACTTTATAGTTTGTGTTTAAAGTTTTTCAAAAACAAAAAAAGAAAAGAAAAGTGAAGTATGATTCAATCCCTCTTTTTCGTGCATTTTTCAACTTACAAATGTTGCTCTAATATCATATGGATAAATATTATGAAATATTGAAAGATTATTATTACTATTATGCAATACATTGCTCTCACAATTTCAAAGATGAAGCATTTATGTTACATTCCCTCCTAACAATTTTGCTTCTCATCATAAATCAAATTTTTGGCCTCATTATTACGGAAAAACAACTTGCTTACCATGTGTCCAACTAATTATTATTATTAAAGTAAAAAAAATTTATCTAAATATTTTTATTTGATACCAATTTGATCTCATCAAGATTTTTGACATAAATTTAGTTATAATACTTTAATTTTATATATTAGTTTGATCCTAACAATAATTTTAATATCAATTTAGTCTCATCATTTTTAATTTGGATATCAATTTAGTTATCATTGGACATTTGCAAACTTGAACATATTGGAAGATGAGTAAAAATTTAACAGAATGACTGAAGTGATGTAAAAATAATATATGTAAGGATTATATTGATATCAAAATTATATTATAATCAAATTGATATAAAATAAAAAAATGGTAAGACAAAAAAAAAGTAGTTATCATTATTAGGACAAATTACACTTATGACCTCCCAGAAATTTGGTAAAATTTACCCATCTTCCCCCTATTTTTAAATTTGTTGAAGAAGTTCCTAAGTTTGTGAAATTATGGGTTTGTAAAGCTATTATACCGCACTATCTTCCATCTCATAATGACTAGTGCATTCAAGGGAGATTATTGTCACCTAAACAAATAGAAGAGAGTTGTGATGAATTTCACTAAACTTCAAATCAATGTAATTTACCATTATTATTATTATTATTATTGTCATAAATTGAAAGTAACATATTAAGGCTTTTTTACAGTAAAAAATAAAAAAAAATTGTTATTTATGGATATACAATTGGTGTGATGTTATTTACCAATATGCACTAAATGTAAATCGGCCAACAGTGAAGTGATTTAGTATACATAAATATGTCAACAGTAAAACAATTTACTGATGACACGTTTAAAACAATTTATTGATTACGCATTTTTCTATGCAATGCTTTCACGAGTACACATGCAAAAAGTGACATTAATAAATCGGCTAGCAGCTAGCCGATTTATGCACACTAAACATTCCAAAGCTAGCTGATTTACACATAGTACAATAAGTAGATTTAAGCTCACGACCTGCCTATAAATACACCCTCAGATGAGCACTCTGTAGAAGCGAATGTGAGGGATTTTTTTTTTTGGTAGAGTGAGTAGCTAAAAAAAATGTCTGGGAGACTTTTTATGCTTGTTCATTATAATTGTGAGATAATTCAAAACTCTCAAGATGGAGCCCAGTTTTGTCAGAAAATAAGTTATCAGAAAATTTCTAATCTTAAACTACACTAAACTAAACTTACAAACTATTATTGAACTTGTACAATAATCTAAATAAAGATAACTGAGCCAAATTAAAGTCACATTACTAAATTATTATCAACATTAATTATTCATAAATAAAGCATATTATAATCTCAAATTTTAACAATTTCTTATAAACCTTATTTAACCAATAGCAAGCCTAAATTAAACTAAACTTAAAGACTGAAATAAATATGAATACATATAAATAAATAAACCAAACATTATTAATCTCTTAGTAATCTCAAACTTTTAAATAAATGTCATATATTAAAATCCATAAGCTAAATAAAAAAATACACATATATTATAAACTAAAAGTGCAAATTATATTCATATAACCATAAATAAATTTGAAAAGTTATCGGTATAGATCTGTTTTTTAGTTAACGTTGATTTTATAAGTGGGAGTTCTTTTTCCATACGAAATAAACAAAATAACAAAAGAGTAATTTAAATGCATTTGCGTAAGTCTCAGGATTATAACATATATAAGTTAATGAAAAGACCCCTTGATCTTTGTTTTTTTTGGAAAAAAAAACTAACTTAGTTCCTATAACTACATAAATTAAAATAAGTGAACTATGTTTTCAAATAAAAAAATATACTATTTCAAGTTATTAGTTTTTACAACTACATGCAACTGCATAAATTACAATAAATCCATTATACTATTTAAATAAAAAAAAAACACTACTAAAATAAATACACTACACCCCTAAAAAAATACACTACTTAAATAAATATAGTACACTATATAAAATAATTTAACTAAAAGCTTATTGGCTAAAAAAATTACAATAAAGTTATAGGCAGGTCTCGAGCTTAAATCGGCTCATTTTACTGTGTAAATCATGCATAAATCGGCTAGCTGCTAGCCGATTTATTGATGTCACTTTTTTCATGTATACCCGTGAAAGCGTTGTATAGAAAAACGCGTCATCAGTAAATCGTTTTACTGTTAGCCAATTTAGTGGTTGCACAGTAAAACATGTCATCAGTAAATCATTTTACTGTTGGCCGATTTATGTATACTAAATCATTTCACTGTTGGCCGATTTACATTTAGTGCATATTGATAAATAACATCACACCAGTTATATATCCGTAAATACTAATTTTCTTTTTTTTTTCCTGTAAAAAAGCCACATATTAACCACCCCCCCCCCAAAAAAAAAAAAAAAAAGGTAACATAACGTCCGTATATAATATAGACAGTAGTGCTATTGTACATGCATTATTATGCAAATACAAATTCAAAAGGAGACAGAAGCACGAGACAGAGAAATTGCTTTTCACTTTTCAGAGATAAGATGGGACGCACTTCACTGCTTAGGAGCCCAAAGAAAGAAGAACAAGAAGTACCAGAAGCTGTCTCCTCCATACTACCCTATTCTAACCAAGCATACCCCGATGAAGAATTCCATATCTTGGAGGAACTCGAAGGGGTCTTGGACATTGAACAAGACCAAAAGTTGTTACCACCACAGAACCATTGGGATTTCATGGAGTGGGAGGAATTCAAAGCCATTGGAGAGGAATTAGCAGAAGGGAAAGAGCAGGTAACAGCTAACATAATTAGCAATAAGTGCCTAATGGGAGAGCAAGAGATAAAGAGAGAAAAAGATAATATTGTTGGGTTTTGGGAAGTGGATGATGAGAAGATGGTGGCTTTGAATTTGAACTTGAACTATCAAGAGGTTTTGGATGCATGGTCTGACCGTGGACCTCTATTGGCTGATGACTATTCTCTTTCAATGGCCACCAACAATGGCTACTATTATGTTAGTATTCATCATCTCATCTTCAATGTCATAAGCTTGCTCCTAGCTATGTAATGTTTACTTTGTTGTTTAATTTATTTAGATGCATGTTTGCAATTGTAATTAGAAGCATGTATTTGGATTAATTACTTGTTTTAACTTCAAAATATATATCTTAACATTACATTCTCTTTTAGATTACTTTAAAATAAAAAAAAGCATTTCTGATTCTAGTTTCAAAATCATTATTTGGACAAAAACTACAACAATCATCATTTGTAGCTGTCTAAATGAAAAACCCATCATGCTAGCGGTTGTTCAATTATTTCAAGGCCTATAACTATTAGTCTTGCTTTTATTGTTGAAATTTGACTTTTATTTGGTAGAATCTTTGATATTGTTTGAAAATTTTTGGGCAATAAGAATTAATATATACTTGTTTATTTTAGTAATTGTAAGAGATTGTTTAAGCTGAGTGGTTTCAAGAGTGACATAATTATTAATTTGGGATGATTCGAACGTCATATATATATATATCTATATATATATATATATATATATATATATATATATATATATATATATTAAATTCTCACAGGCAAATGAATTGTTAGAATGGATATTAGCCTCATGAATATAGTGTTTACTGTTTAGATGGGAGAAGTGCCAATATTGGAAGAAGAAAGAACAAGAAGGGAAGCCAGTGTTCTAAGGTACAAGGAGAAGCGCCAGAACAGATTGTTCTCCAAGAAGATAAGGTACCAAGTTCGGAAGCTAAACGCCGATAAAAGACCCAGAATCAAGGTCACTTTAATCTTTCCTCATTGTGCATTTTCTATTCAGAAATTGTTGGGTGTGAATGTGAGTGATTTGCAGTATGGTCACTTTTTTGTTTTCTAATGAAAACAGCTTTTCCGATATTTTTGGTTTGTAGGGTCGCTTTGTGAAGAGACATTGAGCCTAGTCAGCAGGAGGAAGATACCATTTGCCCAAGTCCAAAATATCTTCCAAAAATATCTAAGGCTAAGATGACACCTTGTACATTTATTTATTTTTAATTAGTTCTAATCGAGCATTCTTGTATTTATCCGTTCAAATTGCCTTTCACTTCCTGTAGAATTAGAAAAGTCAAAAACAAGATATTCCTAATTTCTGAACTAAATTCTTTTTCTAATGAATAATTCTACTCAGTTGTGGAATTTTATGTTTCGTGCACTTCCTGAGGTCCACTCCTTCGTCATTGACATGCCCTGTCTGTTGTTTTTCTGTCTTTTTCCCGTTTGCGCTTTTTCAAAGCATATGGTGTATAATTGTCACCTAGTGATGGACTTGCATCACAAGGTCCACTCGCCTCTATAAGATTTTTTCTTTTTTTGACAAATTATACCATCCTTCTTTGATATTTGATAAAATTTATCACACATTTCCTCTATTTATAAAATTTACTACAGAGGTCTATGAATTTGTGAGATTATTACACTAGCCTCCTTTATGTTTGTAAAATTATTACACCGATCTCTCCTCTATCACACATTGAACAATACTCTAGAGGAGATCAGTGTTACCTGAACAAATAGAAGGGGAGTCGAGTTGAATTCTCCCAAACCTTAGGAGATGTCAATGTGATTTATCCTTTGTGTTTTTTACAGGATATCTACTGTTGACAATATATATTAATTCCTTCGCGACGGGAACTTCCCTAAAAGGGTAATAAAATGGTCTCCATATATCTATAAGGTTTAAATACCCCTTTAGTCCTTTTATAAAAAAAATGTCTTTAATCTTTGTAAATATAGATTATTTTTATTTTAATTTCTTTTTTTTTTAAGATTTTGATTTGTCCCATTTTTTAGTATTATTTTTTTAGCCTCTAATATTAATTGACATTATTAAATGATGATATTTATAAGAATCAAAATTAAGAAAAATCTCAAAATATTTATAAATACCTAAATTTATAACATCGGAAAAAGAACACACAACATTAAAAAAAAAAAAATTGTATCTATATATTTCTGAGAGGGACTATAATTAAATAACAAAATCAATATTTACAGGTAATGCGTGCTCTATTGCTAATATTGATACAAATTGAAAAATTGAAAATGTAATATAGAGGGTTTTTAACGCACAATGCACGATGTACAGCTACATGATAACTGTTTCAAAGTGTTGGTCCTTCTAAAAATTAGAGTAAACCCCGGATTTGATTAACTTAGATGCGGAAGAGGAGGGAGGAAGGGGGGCGGAGAAGGTGATTGCGTGTTTGTCAACACTTTATTTACATTTAACCACATTTAATAGATGACTGCATAGGCAGTACCGTTTTGCGATTCAGCCATTGCACCAGAGAATATGCCTTAATGAATATAGCTATATGCTCCCCTTCATCTACTATTCCACTTAGGTGATCATATATATATATATATATATATATATATATATATATATATATATATTTGGTTTCGATAAATGCACAAACACTCCTGCCAACAAGGAAGAGCCTAGAGGAAGGGAAATCTACTAGAGAAACTGTATCATTACAAAATTAAGCCACCTAAACTCAATATTATCACAAAAATGTTATTCCAATAGTCATTCATAAATTGGGACATATACTTACTTTATCATTATTAGATGTGATAGTAGCTCTCACTTTTTCCACCTATCTATCACATCCAATAATAATAGCGTGGCTATTCCAATTAGATATTTATTTTTAAGTGTTAAGATATATATACAATACAAAGGCCAGCTATGTCACATACCAAACAAATGCAGCTTTTTTTACCAATTTAGTGTTATTTTAGAAACTATTTATGGATATATTGTTGATTTAATACAATTTACATGTCTAAGGTAGTTTTGGTCATGTTGGCAATCACCCTAAATTTTTTATATTTCAATAGTAACGCTAGATCAACATGCACCACGTACTAGTGGCACTAAGTGAAGATGCACCACTTTCTGTACGGAGCCATATGGTAGCATTTCGTGAGTGCAATTCAAGTAGAGCCACTCACCAAATGCTGCCACACGGTTATTATAGTCTTCTCATGATTTAATCGCATTATATTCATGTAAATTTAATTCTATATATTTATTGTATAAAATATTTTTATACAGTCATCCAATTATATATTATCATATCAATTATGATAATTGACTTTTACGCCCACTACTTAAAACTCAAAAGGACATTCAAATAAAAGAATGCAATTGAATGATTGTGTAAAACACTTTTATACTATAAATGTATCGACATAAAACTCATTCATGTATAGATACTAAAAAAATATATGTTTATGAATATGACCATTATTACCATATCTCATTTAGATACTCTTTTGAATTTTTTTTTATTTCTTTTGTATGAACTTGTAGATAGTTGTGGAAAATTGAATTCACGTGAGCAATGAGAAATGGGGACCAAATGTGATGAAAATGAAGAGGTAAATTTGTAAATTAAACAACACAATCTAAATTTAAAATAAAAAACATGATGCATATTATGAAAATACATTAACATGACGGCGTATAACCAAAACAACACAATTTAAATTAAAAATAAAAGCATATATTATGTAAATATGATAAAAGAATTAGATTTATTTAAGTCGCAAATATCTAAGTTTAATAAGACATACAGATATTACCCATATTCTTATTAATATTTTTTTAATATGTATATATAAATATCGATTTTATTAAGTAAATTTACATATATGGTGCATTGCAATTTTGTTTTTGAGTATCCACATATAACATGAGTCTCATAATAGTATAAAAAAAACTTTACACAATTATCAAATTAGATTCTTTTATTTGAATATATGTTTAAATAGTAAATATAAAAAGTCAATTATCATAAGTCATAACTGATATATGACAATATATAATTAGAATAATTGGATGACTGTATAAAAATATTTTATATTATCAATATAAAGAAATTAAATTCATACATAAACACATTTCACATGTACATTTACATGACTGTAATATGAATAAGTCATGAGAAGACTATAATAACATGGCAGCATTTGGTGAGTAACTTTACTTAAAGTAGCGTCACTCACAAGATGCTGCCACATAACGGCCTATAAAAAATGGTGCATCTTCACTTAGTACCACTAGATGTGCATGTGATCAAGTGCCACTACTATAATAATAATAGTTTAGTGTGACCGGTAACATGACAAAAGCCACCCTAGACTAGACATGTGAATTCTTTTTAAAACAACACTATATCTATAACAGTTTCTAAAATAACACAACATTGGTAAAAAAGCCAAACTAAGGCACTCCCATATTATAATACCGTTGCAGTCACCTCCCAATAGAGAAAAAAAAAAAATCAATTTTCTGAATTGCCACCTCCCAAGTGCTAATAACATAACTCCTCAATCTTTAGCTTGTTGTTTGCACTGAAAATTCTTTTAAGTGCTCTAAAAGCAACGCATAGCATTTTTATTTGAACAGAGAAAGCGGACAACGATAACTCAAAAAACCAACATGTCAAAACAACTCATAATGGTACCAAACGTGTTGATCACGGAACACCGAGAATCTCGCTTATTCCAAGCTGAGGAGTGATATACATCCACCTCTAAATGTCCACCTCTAAAATATTGTAAACCTATGAATAAAAAGTTATAAACCACATGCAAAATGTTGTAAACCAATTTACAAAAAGTATTAGGTGTAAGTGGGGGTGGACATTTAGGGGTGGCCATTTATCATTTCCCTTCCACGCCCTCTATTCCCATCCATTTCCCATCCACCCTCATCTATCCCACCCCTACCATCTCCCTCCTCCTAATCCTGATTCCACGCACTAAATCCGTCTCTGGGGTACAAGTTTCATGTTTGGCCCAATGTGTGTGTCAACATCAGTGAGAAGTTTTTCCTCCAGGTGTCTTCACCCAACCTCTATAACATGCTATCGATCCCAAAGAGTGTTGGGGAATGGCTCAATCAGGTGTCTGATTCAAATAAGTGTTCTCTTTTACTATGGATTCATCAGCATGAGGGGTTTGAGTGGGTGGTTGCCTTAATTTGCAATCAAAGTTAAAGTGTAACCCATCCGCACTTCGAGAATCAACGAACTTCCTTTTCTAAGAATTGGTTAGCATATAGTCGCATTCAAAATTAAAGTGTAGCCCATCAATGGGTGTTCTTGTTTGAGACACTCGTGACGTCGTCCGACTGCGTTCTGCTTCACCACGAAAATGTCCTGAACCCAAGGACAACCTCAGTGCTTGTTCCATTTGATGTTGATTTTGCACCTGACGGGGTGGTGGTCGCAGCATCAGGTGGGGCAGCTGCTCGATATCCATGGATAGCGGAGGCATTTGAGACGTTGAGGGTAGGGATGGCGGAGGCAACTGAATAGTAATACAAATCATGAATAATAATAATAATAACAATATTATGTAAATAAACAGATTTGAGTGGATAACTTTACATATTAATGTATTAAAATTAAACACATTAAAAAAAAAAAAATAGATGAACGGCAACAGCTCCCGTTACCACCACAACAACAACAATAACAACAACAACAATAATAATAATAATCTATATCTATATTATATACAAAGGAGGTTGTTCCTTTAATCACATTTTGGTGTCCAATACTTATTACCTAAAACACCTATAACATAAATGAAGTTGATTGAAGTTATAAAATAACGAAAGAAGGAGAAATTTTTGTATGTGTTACAAATTTAACATCTTAATTTTACACATACTAATAATAAAAAGTGAATCTCATCAACTATATTCAAGATAGACTCATTTGATCATAGGTTCCACTAATTTTAATGTGAGTGTGTGCATAGATGATGTGTTAGATTTGTGTTCACCTATGAAATTTTTCGAAAGCAATTAAAAAAATTTTGACACGAAAAATAAATTAAAAAATACTAAAAATGAAAAAAAAAATTGGGAATGTCTATCAATCCATTAGTAAGAATAATTATTGTAATATCACAAATAGACATGATAATAACAAATTAAATTAAAGAAAAAAATTGCATTACATTAGTAGAACGATTTGCCCATGAAGTATGATCCCTTGAGCCCATTACTCCAGCTTCTCTTTCTTCTGGCTTCGTCTTCTCTTATTATCTTTCTTTCAGAATGCTTTACTAACCCTCTCTCTCTTTTAGAATACTTTCCTAACTCTCTCTATTTAATCTACACGAAGGATAACAATCAAGGCACTGATGAGCGTGCATTGCTGAAAAATTTTCCTGCCACACTCTACACACTCTTCTTCTTGGATGTGAATATTTTTTGACACAATCTGCCATGTATATAGGCAAACTGGTTCTGACTAAGATCCCCCATGTGCAATGACCAGATTGCACAGATTTTGTTAGCCTTTGGTCACGCCTGTGCAGCCTTTAGTTTTGATCACACTCTTCAAAAGAATTCTTATTCCTCATATTCGGTAGTGAGCAGTGTTTTAAATTGCGGTTGTGGTTACAGATAATGCAGCTGTCACGACGAGCATTACGGCTGATATGGCGTGAAATTTTTGCACGTCTGCAACTTGAAAAAGGAACCCATTACGACTCTATTGCGACTCATTGCGGCCCGATACAGTTCCATTGTGATTACGTTGCAGTCAACTTGTGTGAAAATACATCACACCGCGATTGCAGTCCGATGCGATTGTACTACGGACCGCAATTGCAATATTGCGGCCACATCACGTGATGTGGTCTGCAATTTAAAACCCTAATAGCGAGTTACACAAAACTTTTCAGCCTGTGAGCACGCGTGTGAAGGCTTTTCAAAATTCACCATAGTAGCTGGCGAGTTTGGTCACGAGACAGATCTGAAGCCTAACTATTACCAGTTTTGGCTGGCTTTTGCCTCGGGAATTTTCTCGTCACTGGTCCAAACTGAACATAGAGGAGAATATCTGACATGGCAGCATGCATTTGAAAGTTTGTCATCACAACTTGTTTGTCCCTATCCGATTTGGCATATTTCTCAGAAATTAGAGTGCCAAACAGAAATTAGAGTGCCAAACAGAATTGATTAACAGATACAAACAATTGCACGCAAGTAACTCTGTTTAGTTTAAGGGTATGGGGATTATAATTATTTTCATTATCCTTCTTTTGTGCTGTGCTGTGAGAGGATGAAAATCATTTACTCCAACAATAATATATATCATTATATTGCATAGACTAACTACATGAGCTAGATGTTAAGACTTAAGGTGGTTAGGGAATGTTACTGTATAATCCAATGCCAGAGAAATTAGCTATTGTAAGTATTATTTTGAATAGTCACAAATAAAAATTCAAAGAAAATTTAAACGTATTTTGCAAAAGATAAAAATGGTTTTCTAGGATTTAATGGGGAAGAAATGAGAACTTTCATCAGCTTAAAGTTGAATAATATTCAACGCGAATTTGGCCCTTTGGGGTAAGGCTCAAACCCCTACTTGTCATTGGATGACCATTTGGTTGATATTCGTCACCATGGTGAGTTGGTGACCGTCTGGCAAAGGTTATTGAACCATATCCTGCATCGAACGCAGATCGATAAGTTTTCTATGCCATTGCACACAACAGCCAACGGATGAATCACCATGCTCTAGTCTTATTTGGATTTGCATCCTTTTACAATTACACCAGCATGAGAATTCGATTAAATAAATAATGATAGAAAAATTAGTTGCAGTGGTAAAATAGGGAGGGACCAGTGACCCGAGCAGTTGTAACTTATGTTATTCGAACTTACAATATTAGAGACATTATTGATAAACGTTAATCAATGATATGAAATCTAAATTAAAGGATCTACATTTCACCCAAAAAATAGAAGAGAATATGTTGACGAATTATATCTTTCACCAAAAAAATAGGTGAAAGTGAATCGATGTTTCCTACTAATAACATTTGTCATTGGTTAATGAACCGAAAACTCTGTTCACATAGTGTAACTCATCTTTTGACAGTTACACTCCATCGCCTTTAGTACTTTGGCAGAAGAAAAAGAATAAAAAAAAATCAACAGTTCCGGTCAATTTATCCTCATTATTAAACAAATTATCTGATATTAAAATAATAAACTTAAAAATTTAAACACTTTTCCAATCCATTCCCAATCTTGTCTTATGCTGCAAACTTTTCAGTACCTACACTTTCTTAATCCACACCCACCCTCACTTATTTAGAAGGGTGAAAAGGCCGAGTTTCTCCCTAGCTTGTGTAAATGGTTAAATAAATCATCTAACATTAAAATAATAAACAAAAAAAATTTAAAGGATTTTGTTATAACGCCTTAAAAAAGTATTGATATTCCTTTAAATTTAAAAATTATAATTTAATTATAAATATTTAAAATATTATTAAATTTAATTAGTAGAATATATAATAAATTTTAACTATAAATTATTTAAAATATATTGGTATTGATAAATTTTACATGGAGGAACTCCAACTTTAAAACATCTTCGGAAACCAAATCCTAACCTTGTCTTACGCTGCACAATTTTCAGTACCTACAGAAAAAAAATAAAAATAAAAATCATCAATCAAGAATCCATACCCACCCTCACTTTCCAATTTCTCCGGGGAACCGACGATGAACAGATCCGTCGGCGGCGGCGGCGATGGTCCAACCGGCTTTTGCCACGTTGTAGCGATGCCGTATCCTGGAAGGGGCCACATAAACCCCATGATGAACCTCTGCAAAACCCTAGCATCGCGAAAACCCAAAAACATCCTCATCACCTTCGTCGTCACCGAGGAGTGGCTCGGCTACATCGGCGGCGACCCCAAGCCCGACGCCGTGTGCTTCGCCGCCATCCCCAACGTGGTGCCGCCGGAGCGCCTCAGAGCCGCCGATTTTCCCGGGTTCTACGAAGCCACCATGACCAACATGGAGGCGCCGTTCGAGGAGCTTCTGGACCGGCTCCAGCCGCCGGTGAACGCGATCATCGGGTGCGTCGAGCTTCGGTGGCCCGTCGCCGTCGCGAATCGGAGAAATATTCCGGTGGCTGCGTTTTGGACTATGTCGGCGTCGTTTTACTCCATGCTGGATCGCTTTGACGTCTTCGCACGGCACCGGGATTTGGCTGTTAATACACCCGGTAATGAATGATTTTTGACAAATGTCTTTTATTTTTTATTTTCTGTGGTTCAGAATTTTTTTTCATCAGTGGCATTTTTGGAAAGTACAGTTATCGATTAGGCCAATAGCTAAATCGAATATATGTTTAAAACAAAAATTTAGAAATCAAATTGTTGAGAACTCCCTTTCATGCTTTGATTGATTTAATTGGAGAAAGTTGTATGTTAATCGAAACTGAATTTTAAAAAAAGTTTAATTACTTTACATATTTAAATAATTTTACTCAATTTTCAATATGATATGTATAATTTAAAAATTTTTAATTAAATTTCTATATTTTATAAAAATTTTCAATTGAATAACTGTAAGTAATAACTGTAAGTAATAACTATTTCAAGAAAAATTTTGTATATATTACAAATTTAACATCTTATTTTCACACATACTAATAATAAAAAATTGATCTCATCAACATATTCAAGACACAATCACTTGATCATGGATTCCATCGGTTTTACCATAAGTGTGTGCATGATGTGTTAGATTTAGATTTGTGCTCACCTAAGAAATTTTCCAAAAGCAGTTAAAAAGATTTTGACATGAAAAATAAATTAAAAAATATTAAAAATGAAAAAAAGAAATTGGGAATGTCTATCAATCCATTAGTAAGAATAATTATTGTAATATCACAAATAGACATGACAATAACAAATTAAATTAAAGAAAAAAAATTGCACTACATTAGTAGAACGATTTGCCCCTGAAGTATGATCCCTTGAGTCCATTACTCCACTTCTCCGTCTGCCTTCGTCTTCTCTTATTATCTTACTTTCAGAATGCTTTACTAACTCTCTCTCGTTTAGAATGCTTTACGAACTCTCTCTATTTAATCTACATGAAGTATAAGAATCAAGGCACTGAGCGTGCATTGCTGAAATTTTTTCCTACCACACTCTACACACTCTTCTTCTTGGATGTGAATTTTTTTCACACAATCTGCCATGTATATAGGCAAACTGGTTCTGACTAAAATCCCCCATGTGCAAAGGCCAGATTGCCCAGATTTTATCAGTCTTTGGTCACGCCTGTGCAGCCTTTAGTTTTGATCACGCTCTTAAAAAGAATTCTTAGTCACTGTATTCGGAAGCGACTTACACAAAACTTTTCAGCCTTTGATCACGCTTGTGAAAGCTTTTCAAAAGTCGCCATTAAGGATGAAAATAGACCGGGCTAAGCTAAGCTTTAGTTTAAATATCTAGGGCTGGTATTTTTAAAATGGAGCTGGTATTTCTAAAATGGAGTTTGAGTCTATCATCTGATATAAGCCTTTTTCATGACCTTAGCCTGACTTTTCTAAAACTCTATTTTGGCTTGAAAGCGTGTGTAGAGCTCTATTTGGCTATAAATTATTTGTAAAAAATAAAATACCTATTCTTAAATAAGTCAATATAATACTAAATATATCAAAATATGTATTTTACAATAGACTAAAACACTCAGATTAGTTAAAAAGTATATTTTCAAATAGATTAAAATATTTCTATTATCATTAATAGTTAAGCAGTAATAATAATATAAGTATGCTAGCATGTTAGACCCAATAGGCTATTTTTATAGCTCAGAGCTTAGTTTGATTAGCTAAAATAGATTTTAGAAAAGTCTTAACCTAACTTATTTACTAAATTGGTCATGTCTAATTAGGCCGAATATAGGTTAGGTCAAAGGCTTTTGACAAACGGTCTGACTTACTTCCACTCCTACTCACCATATTAGCTGATGGGGTCATTTTAAGGCGGTTCATCACATGTTTTGGAACTTGTGATTGTCCATCACTTATAACCATTAGATGAAATTTTAATGACTTAGATTTAAAGATGTAATAACTATATGTAATAATAACATAACATAATAATTTTAAAAATTAATAAATATATTTTTCAAAAGTCCTAACTACCCCATCTTTTCCTTTAATTTTCATCACTCCTCCTGAATGCTAATCCAATCTCTTTCTGCACCAACACACCCTGCTACCCCTCCTTTTCCTTTTATTTTCATCACTTCTCCAATGATGTCACCCTATTTTCACGTTGGTCACCTACAAATTGAGGATGCTGGTACCATCCTCTCTCTCTCTCTCTCTCTCTCTCTCTCTTAACTACATCACTTGCAAGCACTACTGGGACTACAACAAATTAGAGAAGGGAAACAGAGATAGCTAGACGTTTGGCCATGAATTTTCGGAGGTGACTGGCAGTGGTGGCGGTAGTGCATCGATCGTCTAGGTTTTGGTGGCGCTTGATTTGCTATGTGGGCACCTCATGCGCATAGCAACAAGCAATGTTTCTATGGTTTGCCATGGGAACCTCACACTATAACTGCATCTCTCAAATAAGATACAATCTCTGCGACAAATGGGTTTGTGATACAGGAAAAAAAAAAACTAAGCTTTGCTCATTGGTCAATGTCTTTTCATTTAGTTCCATTTAATCACATTTCATAAATGTGGTTAAATGAAATTTAATCTGGGGCCAAACACACCAACACTCTTCCCTCCTCCCTTCCCCACCTCCACCACCACTCCCCCGCAGACAGCCAATCACAATACCATTCTTTCCATCACGGTGACAACATAAGGAGCGTAATTTCTCAGTGGCAGCACTCACAAACCCCTGCTCTACTCTCATATCCCACATCCATCAACCACCAACCCACCATTGGAAACAACCCATCACCACCACAAATCAATAGCCTTTTTAACATATAGTACCCATCACCACCACTTCCACCCTTTTCACCAAATCACAATAGCCTAACCCGCAAACATAACTCCGCCACAGATCACGAGAGGACCCTCGCAAGTAGCACCCCGTTTTGAACCATCATCACAAAGGCCACCATGAAACCTCAGAGGACACAACGCGAAACTTGTCGTGAAACCTAGCACAGCCGTCACGTCCACCCCAACCTCGATTCTCGAAATAACTGCCGCACCAGAGTGCCTCCAGAGAAGGTCATGCATGCCACCTTGCTAGGGGACATTAGCCCCATTTCCAACCCCTTTACCTTTTCCATTGTGCAGCTCTCACAATTAGGGATTGTGATTGGCGATGATAGTGGTGATGATGGCTTAAAGAGTGGGTCCAGATGGGAACCCGATTAAGCCGGTCACGACCTTTGTGAGAAGTTGATGAAGCTAGGCATCTCTGTTTCATTTTTTTTCTCCCTTTTTTCACATTTGTTTTTTTCTAATTCTCTCTGATAGATTGATTATGTTATAGAATTGTTTGTTGTTTTTGAGGTTGGGAGGTTTTTGGATTTGTGTTTGATTTTGGTTTGGGATATGACGGTTGCAAGATGGAGAATAGGGGTTTGCTTTTGATTTTAGTTTGCAAGATGAAGGATTTGGTGGTGATGGTGGTGGTGGAAGATGAGATAATGCCAACGTGAAGGAGGCTGTAGAAGTGGAGCTTGAGGAGGGAGTGGTGAAGGTGGTGGCAGAGGAGAATGATAGAGGAGATGATGTTTGCCAACACATTTAATATCAGTTAATCACATTCATGAAATATGGTTAAATGCCAACTGTATGGTGGGCATTGACCAACGGTTGTAGGATAGTAGTCACCATGTTGAAATGGGTATGGTTAGATTCAATAATGAAAAAAAAAAAAGCTCTTCACAATATTGAGATTAGAGAGAGAGAGAGAGAGAAAAGGGTCACATCACATGTTAATTGGTTGAAATGGAAAATTAAAAGGTTGAATAAGGTTAAATTGGTCATTTTATAGTAGTTTTGGGTGAAACGTCACATAATCCCAAAGAGGTGTTGAGCCATGTTAACACAACCCTTAGGTGGCGAGTTTGGTCACGAGACAGATCTGAAGCTTAACTATTACCAGTTTTGGCTGGCTTCTTGTCTCGGGAATTTGCTCGTCACTGGTCCAAACTGAACATATAGGAGAATATCTAACATGGCAGCATGCATTTGAAGTTTGTCATCACAACTTGTTTGTCCCAGCCCGATTTGGCATTTTTCTCAGAAATTAGAGTACCAAACAGAATTGATTAACAGATACACAAATGCACGCAAATAACTCTGTTTAGTTTGAGGGTTTAGGGGTTATAATTTTTTTCATTATTCTTCTTTTGTGCTGTGCTGTGAGAGGATGGAAATTGTTTACTCCAACAATATATATCATTATGGCATACACTAACTGCATGAGCTAGGTGTTAAGACTTAAGATGGCCAGGAAATATTACTGTATAATCCAATGTTGGAGAAATTAGCTATTGTAAGTATTATTTTGAATGGTCACAAATAAAAATTCAAAGAAAACTTGAACATATTTTCCAAAAGATTAAAAAGGTGTTCTCGGATTTAATGCAGAAGAAATGAGAACTTTCATCAGCTTAAAGTTGAATAATATTCCACGCGAATTTGGCCCTTTGGATTGAGGCTCAACCCCCTATTTGTCATTGGATGACCATTTGGTTGATATTCGTCACTATGATGAGTTGGTGACCTTCTGGCAAAGGTCGTTGAACAATATCCAGCATCTAACACAGAGAGATAAGTTTTCTATACCATACCATTGCATACAACAGTCAACAGATGAATCACCATGCTCTAGTCTTATTTGGATTTGAATCCTTTTACAATTACACCAGCATGAGAATTTCGATTGAATAAATAATGATAGAAAAATTAGTTGCAGTAGAAAGTAGGGAAGGACTTGTGCCCTGCGCAGCTGCCCCTTTGCCCCTTTGATTAATATGTGATTTGAACTCATGTGAGACATTATTGATAAACTCTAATATATGATGTGAAATTTAAATTAAATAGAATCCACGTCCCAAATAAAAGCAGCATGTTGGTGAGATACATACCTCTTCTGCGAATAGTTGAAAGCATATTTGATTCTGGGCCGAATGCCCACAAATAACATTTCTCATTGGCTAATGAACCGAAAATTGTGTTCACACAATGTAACTCATCTTTTGGCGGGCACCAAAACTTATCTTTTGACAGTTATACTTCATACCTTTCAGTACTTTTGCAGAAGAAAAAGAATAAATATTCAACAGTTCCGGTCAATTTTTCCTCATTATTAACCAAATTATCTGAGATTAAAATAATAAACTTAAAAATTTAAACATTTTCTCAAACCATTCCCAATCTTGTCCCATGCTGCTAACTTTTTCAGTACCTACACTTGTTTAATCCACACCCACCCTCTCCTATTTAGAAAGGTAAAACGGCCGAGTTTTTCCCTAGCTAATGTAAACTGTTAAATAAATCATCTGACATTAAAATAAACAAAAAAAAAAATTTAAGACATTGTCTTAAACCAAATCCTAATCTTGTCTTACGCTGCACACTTTTCAGTACCTACAGAAAAAAAAAAGATCATCAATCGGGAATCCATACCCATCCTCACTTTGCAATTTCTCCGGCTAACCTGCGATGAACAGCTTCGTCGGCCGCGGCGGCGGCGATGGTCCAACCGGCGTGTGCCACGTGGTGGCGATGCCGTTTCCTGGAAGGGGCCACATAAACCCCATGATGAACCTCTGCAAAACCCTAGCATCGCGAAAACCGAAAAACATCCTCATCACCCTCGTCATCACCGAGGAGTGGCTCGGCTACATCGGCGGCGACCCCAAGCCCGACGCCGTGCGCTTCGCCACCATCCCCAACGTGGTGCCGCCGGAGCGCCTCAAAGCCGCCGATTTTCCCGGGTTCTACGAAGCCACCATGACCAACATGGAGGCGCCGTTCGAGGAGCTTCTGGACCGGCTCCAGCCACCGGTGAACGCGGTCATCGGGTGCGTCGAGCTGCGGTGGCCCGTTACCATCGCGAATCGGAGAAATATTCCGGTGGCTGCGTTTTGGACTATGTCGGCGTCGTTCTACTCCATGCTGGATCGCGTTGACATCTTCGCACAGCACCGGGATTTGGCTGTCAATACACTCGGTAACGAATGATTTTTACAAATGTGCTTTATTTTTTATTTTCTGTAATTCAGAATATTTTTTTTTCATCAGTGGCATTTTTGGAAAGTATTTTTATCGATTAGGCCATTAGCTAAATCGAATATATATTTAAAATAAAAAGTTAGAAATCAAATTGTTGAGAACTCCCATTCATGATTTGATTGATTTAATTGGAGAAAGTTATATGTTAATCTAAACTGAATTTAAAAAAAATATTCGAATTAGACCGATTTGCTATTGAACTAGTTCAACTATACATTATTATGAGTTTATCAAAAAAAAAAAAATCACATCATTATGATTTTTAAAACATTGAGAAAATTTTCTTTTTCTAAGTTTATTGCAAAAATTTAACTATAGTGAGTATTAGTGTACACATTTTAATATTTTATATAAACTGTTAAGTAGCTAAATTTCAAACAATATTTTTTAAGAGTTTAATTTAAATACATTGTTCGTGTAAAATAATTTTACACAAACATCCAATAATATATTATCTCATCAGTAAAAAATATTTGACCGAACTACTCATTAGCTAAAAAATCTTATAAATAGAAGCATATGATTGGTTGGCTATATAAAACTTATACTGTGATTACACCAAAGATTAAACTCATTCTATTTATGGACATTATAATGTCTAGTTCCTAAACCAAAAAAAAAATAGGAAAGAAGATGATGAGTTTATGGGAGTTGGATGAAATGTAAGCTTGAACTGTAGGCAATTGGAGTGACAACCTTGCAGTTGGAGATGCATTCTTGAGACCAGATCTTATTCACGGTTGTGCAGAGCCTGATGCATTCTCAGAACATGTCTTAACTGCTGCATGCTTCCTTCTGTTTTTCCCGTCAGGGCTACTAGGAACAATTTTAGACTACAGCAAAGAATGTTGAGATCTATATGCATGAAAAACTATCAGTTAATTTTTTTCCCTCACTTAGAATTAATGACTCTGTAAGGGGTGAAAATGGGATTATGCAGTTAGGAATTTAGTAATAAGTGATCACACGGTATTGCTGGTTACTGGTGGGTAGGCGTAATTGTTACATAGCGATACATATCTTTTTTTATTGCTTATCATCTGCAAAATATTAATGCAACTATATTATTATATTACTGCATGTACCAAAAAATATATATATTATTTTACTGTATATCTGATCTGTGCGGTCTATAATCATGAAGATGCCCAAGCAGAGAACATCCCAGGAATTTCTTCAGCTCACTTGGCAGATCTTAAGATTGTACTTCAGGAGAATGATCACCGAGTCTTGCAGCTTGCAATGGAATGTATTTCAAAGGTGCCAAAAGCAAATTATCTTCTACTCACCACAGTCCAAGAGTTAGAAGCTGAAACAATTGATTATCTTAAAGCTATATACCCCTTTCCTGTCTATCCTATTGGCCCTGCTATACCTTATTTAGAACTGGGAGAAAACCAGAATTCTGTGAACATTGGTGATCATAGCCATGACTATACCAATTGGCTGGATTCTCAGCCACCTCAATCAGTATTGTACATTTCTTTGGGCAGTTTCCTTTCAGTGTCTAGTTCCCAAATGGACGAAATTGCTGAAGCACTCAACCGAAGCGACATTCGTTACCTTTGGGTGGCTCGCGGGGAAGCATCTTGGCTGAAAGACAAGTGTGGAGATAAGGGCATGGTGGTGCCTTGGTGTGACCAATTGAAGGTGTTGTCTCATCCTTCCATAGGTGGATTTTGGAGCCATTGTGGATGGAATTCCACCCTGGAAGCTGTGTATGCCGGTGTGCCAATGCTGACATTTCCTCTTTTCTTGGATCAAGTTCCAAATAGCAGCCAAATTGTGGATGAGTGGAAGAATGGGTGGAAGGTAGAGGCATCAAAGTTGGGCAGTGAAAAGATGGTGACAAAGGAAAAAATAGAGGAACTAGTCAAGAGGTTTATGGATCTTGAAAGCACAGAGGGAAAGAAAATCAGAGAGAGGGCAAGAGAACTTAAGGGTATCTGTCACAGAGCGGTCGGCAATGGTGGATCCTCTGATTTGAACCTGGATGCATTTATAAGAGACATTTCAAGGCCATTGGTGGGTTGAGGATGCATTTTGGGCTATGTAACCATGTATTAAGTGCGGAAGGGTCTTATTTCAATTGCATGTTAGGACATAGTTGACATTGTGAAATATCACGTAAGTGAACCTGACATACTCTCTGATGCCTGAATTTGTCATTGAACATCAGTAATTTAAGGCCTGCAGTTTGCAGGAATAGCATTATGCATGTCCTTTAATAGAGAGTATCACTTTTAGAAGCTATGAGCGAAGAGCGATATGAGAAATTATGTACAGAAATTATGTACTTAGCCAAATGCCACGGAGAATGCTGGAGGGCACAGACATTGTTACATTCTTAATGTTATCGATGAAATACTACTATCTACAGTGTAATGGATTAAGGGGAGTACATGGCTCGGCGCGTTGTCTTTTGAAGTTTGATTCCATTCATTTTTCTGCAGTAAAGGTATGATCACAAATGTACTTCTTTCTCTAATCAGAGAAAGATGAGTATAAATAGAATATAGAATAATAAAAAAAATATTATTTTAATACCTAAAAAATAAGTGTATAATAGAGTCTTTATTTTATCATTTTTAGATGTAATGGTAGTTCACACTTGTCTTTAACATCCATTACATCTAATAGTTATAAAATAGATTTTGGGTGTTAGAATAATATTGTTATGGAATAATGTGTTTCATTAGATATTTCTCCAGCTTTTCATAACAATTTAAAATAATGTAAGCTAAGGTTGAATTGAAGAAATAATTAAGTATAATATTGCTCTCTATTTTATCAAAAAAAAAAAATATATTGCTCTCTATGGTCAGGAAAGGAGGACAGGTGTCCGTGTAAATCTTCTAAGAACTGACAGACGACACATTAGTATTTTACCTTTCGGTAAAAGTTTGGAATTTTTGAATAATAGAATTTGTAAGATTTTAAGGAATCTATACTAGGAATTAAGAACGCCAATTAGATAGGGATATAAAACAATAATAATGCTTACCTTATTAATCCATGATATTGAGCAATACCATTTGGGAATCCTGTTGCAAGAGATATGTCAAGCACAAGAGTAGAATTCATTCCATTCCTCGTAAAACTTTGAAATTCTTCAATAGTAGATTATGTAAGATTTTAAGGGATCAATACTTGGAATTAAGAATACCAACTAGATAGGGATATAAAACAACAATGATAAGTACGGTATTAATCCCTGATGCTGAGCAATATCATTTGTGAATCCTGCTGTAAGAGAATTCATTCCATTCCCTTTTCCCTAACAAGATTACTATAAATTAATAATATTTGGATGGGACCTCCACTCTAACTTTGATAACCCTCGACGACTCACTGCCCGACTGATGTTGGCACAAATGATATTGCTCAGCATTGTGGATCCCTGATATTGCCTCCACTGATTATTTGCCACAAACCTAATATACATAATGGCTTTCTATATGCTGAGCAATATCATTTGTGAATCCCTGATATTGCCTCCACTGATTATTTGCCACAAACCTAATATACATAATGGCTTTCAAAACACATTGTGGATCGCTTATTAACTTTATTAACTTTATGGACTTATAAAGAACGTCAAATCTATCTATTTAATCCATTTTATAAGTCAAAATCCCACCAACCAATAGATGTCCAAGCTCATAGAATTCTAATATATTACACTTATTAATTTAAGAGTTAACCTCAATTTGGTTCCTTACAAAAATAGCATAGGATAAATAGGTTCTTCAAAAAAATATTTTGTATCTCTCACAATTAAAAATGTATGACAAATTAATTTATATAAAGTATTTTAATAGACCTATTTATGTTTTTGTTACGAAGTGATCTGAAGTATTTTAATTGTCAAGGATCACAGGTTTTTTTAGGGACATTTTTCGATGTGATTTTGTTCGTTGACCAAATTAGAGATTTACTCTTGATTTAATTAATACTTTTATGAACTTTTACGCTAGTTATATGCTGAAAAAATACTAGTTATACCTAATCAGTTCTTGTTTTAAGGGGAAATAATTTATCCTCCAATTATATCTTCCTATAAACTATTTAAAGTAATAATGTTTTACTTATTAAAATCTCAAAATATTGATTTTATCATCTTTTTATCTCATTTAGTATTTAGGCACATCTCTAGACATACTATGCTATTAGAAGAATATAACAAAACTCTATTTTAATTAATTAGAGTAAGTTAAAAATAAGCAACAAAGTTCTTACCTTCTGCCACTACAAATATTTTTCTCCCGTCTCTTCTGACATTTATCTTGAGCAGCCTCCGCTCTGCATCATTTTGCATGCGGTTGGAGAGACAAAACTTAAGCATCCAAGAAGTGGGTGCTCGTTAGAATAGCCACTTTAAATTAATTGAATGCGATGCAATGAATGGGATATGTGAGAATCAATATTACATTCAATTATTTTAAAGTGTTTTGAGCGTTTAAATAACATTTTTTTATCTATCCGCGACTTATTTAATTATTTTTGCTGAAGTATTGATTTTACGATCCCATCGATCTCTCAAAGGGCTCCATTCGTCACGCCGTAGCCCGAAGGAGTCTGACCGTGATGGCCAAGTATTAGGTAGGTCCAATAATTAATCTTTCTTTGATCTTAAAGCATCTCTCACCAGTAAACTTGTAATGCTCTGTTGACTGCAAATTAATTAGGGTTTTCACTAACAAGCACTAAAGGAGAGCGCTGATCACGAATTGAGCAATGAGGTGCTGCTGAACAAACAGGATTCAGTTAAGGGACCAGAACAGGTGGCACTGGATCAGGGAATAAACGAGAAAAAGGTGAGCAACAGAAAGAGGCCCCAATTGCTGGAGCCATGTGAATCCCCTCTCTCTTGTCACTTTCTCTCTGATATCAGTACCCTTTTTTACCTTGTTCTCATTGGCCATCTACTCCATTGTAGGTGGTGCTATACTAAGGATTTCCATTAACTGTCATTTTCCATTTCTGCTTACAGTACCTATTACCGCTTCATTGGATTACTGTAGCCCACAGACATTATCATTCGTTTTTTTCACCCTTTTAATACTAAACTCTGAAGTAATATCATTACATTGGTGCTTTCATTGTTGAGCATGCCAGATACTGGGATGAAAACAATGGAAACCAACATTAACTAGCTCTTCCAATTGCTAGAGAAGGCGGCTATCGAGCACGGCAGACATTGGTGGCGTGATTAGCCGAGGAATCCAAAATCAGATCAATGGACACCTTACAATTGGCCCTGGAATCGTTGATGCAGAACCGGCAAAAACCCAGCCATGGTTCTTCTCAGAATATAATTGTCTTCCTAAAATTTGAGTTTGCATTCTCTTCCTAGGGGTCATGATCGCTTGCTATCATAACCAACCTCCATAAGAGTTTACCATTAAAACTTGCCACGACAATTTATGAAGAATAAAATAAAAATTGGGCATAAAAATTAAATTATCAAATATTTAGTGAACAGTTTTAACTGTGAACAATGGATGAGACATCATAATGTCTGAAATAAAATAAGTTCAAATAAGAAAATTAATTTTTTAAAATAAATATACTAATAAACAACCAAAATTTCAGTTTTGTTACCAAAAAGTGTGGTATAATTATCGACTCTTAGATAAATAAATATATCATACCATTTTATTTTATTCACAAGTCACTGTAATTAATGTGGAATATTTGACAATATTCATCTACCTTTATAGTTTATTATAGGTGGTGGCTACTCCCCTACCGTTGCAAGTCAACACTGTCGATGCAGTTTTCTCCAGCATCCAATAATGAAATTGCATCTTTTGCATTTGTAGGGTCCACAGTAGTACACCGCTGGAGTGGATGTGTTCCATCATCAATGCCATGTATGAGTTGGTTAATTATATAGGATTCACCATGCTACCATAGCATGAATGATGTGACCGATGGTAATGTAAGTCCGTAATAGCTATCGTGACATTAAAAAGGAAACATATATGCTTCTTCGATTTTTTTAATTAAAATTATATATGAAAAATTGAAAATAAATACATAAGTATTTTCATTAGAAAAGTTAAAAATAAAAGTTGGTTATGTTTTCATAATATGAAAAATATAATATCTATTAGAAATTAATAAATTATATCATAATTTTTTCAAGTTTAAATACATACATTCCATATACATTAATAAAGAGTATTTGTGGAACGTTCCACATTTTTTTGGTCTATATATCAACCTATTGTTAATTATTAGTTCAAGGGGAATCTCTTAGCAAGAAAACAAGTGTGTATTTAAAGTACCATTTATTTGGGACTTTGTAGTATCCATATATTTTATATCGGGTAGAAATTTTATTTATTTTTAAAATAATTTTGTATTATATGATAATAATTTTATTTTGGATCAAACTATCAACAACAATGCATGGAAAATGATTTCTCAATATATTATCAATTTAGAGATGTTTGTCTATAAATTTATGAATTCAGAGACTTTTCTTTTTTACATAGTCATGCATATAAATATCAAATGGTTTATGATTGCTGTATGTATATTACCTTATGTATATTCCTTAGTTGTCCCATATAAATGATGGGGTGAGAACTCACTCACTGAATCTGTTGGCTCACCCCTCTCTCTTCCTCCTCATAGTTGCAGGTACATATATGGTTCAGCCTGCAGTTCAATAGACATAGCTATTCCCTGTGGTGAGTCTTACATTGCAATAAGGCTTACATTAAAGCTATGTTAAAGTAAAGCGTTCTAATAGATGTGCAAACATGATCTGAGCCATGTATTATTTTCATATTATGTATTTAATTATAGAGTTAGAAGCATTTATGTATGTGTTTACATACAATTTTCAAGTATAGATTTGAGATTTGTAGATTATGACTAGAATTTATGTAACGAGCTAAAGATAAAATTATGATTTGGTTTCAAGAATTAAATCGATTTTCAGAGTATGATTAAGAGGTTTTTTGAGTTTGTATATTAAATTATTTCAGTTTTATAAACTTGGATATCAGGTTTTAAATAAGTATTTGGGTAAAGATTTAGATGAAACAATATTTTAAGTATGAAATTAAATTACTTTATACATTTTAGAGAGATATGTCACCCATAAGGCTTACGTGGGGATGAGATTCCTCACGTACCAATCACGTTCCCAAGTCAGATCATGACACATATCATAAATCATCTCCCAAAACTTAGATTGTTTATAAAGATTATTTATATGAAAAATCTTTCTAATTGAATATTTGCTCATTCTATTAATGCATTTTTTTCTTCAAATCTTGGATATTCATCGTGATAGCAATGATTAATCCCATAAAGAAATAAAATTTATAGACGTGAGCTTTGCCTCTAGTCATGAAACATTCTTTATGCACAACGTTAAAAATTGAACCATTGATTAGGCGTTTAGAGAGCTTAATTAGCTAGCCACTAATTGTATTAGGTCTCATGATTATTACATTCTACAAGTGCATATTTGAACAAAATTAAAATGATTCCTAAATATTTACAAAATATAGCTTTGAGATTTAAAAACAGTTAATTTTTATCAATTCCCAGTAATTTTAGATAAATTTATAATTACTTTAAAAACATTTTCTAAGAATTCCAAAAAAAGTTACAAATACATAAATTTAAAATATGGATACTACAAAATTACAAACAAATGGTACTTTACAAATACACTTTTTTCTTATTCAGATATTACCCTTGAACTTATTACTAAAAATAGGGTGATATAAAAGCAGAACAAAACATTTTTCTTTCAGATGTTACATAAACAGTCACATGTTAGTGTTTATAGAATGTATTTATTTAAACTTTAAAAAACTACGATATAATTTATTTACTTCTAATACAAATTATATTTTTCATGTTATGAAAACACAACAAACTTTTATTTTTAAGTTTTCCAATAAAAAAAATATATGTAATTGCTTCAAATTTGTATACACAATTTTAATTTAAAAAATAAAGAATTTCAAAGAAGCACGTTTTCTTTTTAATACCGCAGTAGTTACAGTACAACAGGTCACATCATTGCATACTAAGTCATACATGACATTGATGATGGAACATATCCACTCCATCGGTCTGCTACTGTGGGCCCTACAAATGCAAAAGATATCATTTCTTGGGATGCTAGCGAAAACTGCACCGACTGCGCTGAGTTGCAATTGCAGGTGAGTTTCCGCCCCCTCTATAAAAAAGAGAAATGCTATTTGAAGATTAAAAAATGGGTGTCTGAATCCACTTTTTAAAGTATTGAATGTGATGGATGTTAAGAATAAGTGGGGACATCCATCACATTCAATAATTATAAAGTGGGTGTTTGTTTCAGACACCCACTTTTAAGTGTTCAAATAATTTTTTTCCTATAAAAACAGACACCCATTTTTAATTGTTCAAATAGTTTTTCTCCTATAAAAAGCATTGGCTCTCATATCTTCAGCCATTATTGCCTTCCCCTCCTCCTTCTTCCCCCTACTTTTCGAACCTAAACTACATCAAACCTCACCATTCACACACCAACACCAATGGAAGCTCCACCACGCTCCACCTGCCACGTGGTGGCCATGCCCTACCCAGCACGAGGCCACATCAACGCCATGATGAACTTCTGCAAGCTGCTGGTCTTCAAGAACAGCAGCATCCTCGTAACCTTCGTCCTCACCGAAGAATGGCTCTCCTTCCTCGCCCCCGATCCAAAACCCGACAACATACTCCTCTGCTCCATCCCTAACGTGGTACCTTCCGAGCTGACCCGCCTAACCGATCACCTCGGCTTCGTCGAAGCCGTAATGACCAAAATGGAAGAACCCTTCGAGCAACTGCTCAGTCACCTTAAGCCGCCACCAACAATAATAACTTATGATATATCATTGTACTGGGTGGCCGGTGTTGGAATAAGGAGGAATATTCCGGTGGCGGCGATGTCGCCTGTGTCGGCATCTTTTCTCTCCGTGCTCCTTCACCACCACCTTTTGGTGCAGAATGGTCATTATCCTGTGAACTTGTCAGGTAATCAACACTAGCATACAAGTAGAAAATCAATAGAAAATCAATACGGGAAAATGATGCTTGGATGGCTCTCATCTGTCGCATTTGTTTAGCTGATGCTATCCACATAGTGTGGGTGGTTGGAGTAATTTGGTATTTTTTTCTAATAAAATTTTCGAATATAAATGTTGTAAATAGAAACAAATTAGTATTAGAAAAAATTGTATTCGTGTAATAAACTTAGCTCAAATCAAATTAGTAGTTAAGATTAAAAAAAATACTAATTTCAGTTAATTCTATGTAAAATTTTCACCATTTAATTAGTGAAAGTTATAAAAAATGAAAAAATTTATTATGTTTCATTTATTAGAATAGAATAATTATCAACTCTTAAAAGAATAAATTATTCATATATTTTATATATAATTTTTGCAAATAGTTATAATTAGAAAGGCTTTGGTTTTTACGTATACTCAAACTTTAATCTGACACTTAAAATATAAAACACAATTTTTTAAATATGTGTCGGCAACAGTATTCTTGGCTTATACGAAAAAATTAAAGTGTGGATGATTGGAAAATATAAAAGTGATCAATTAAAACTATAAATTGATATTGACAACGACAAAAATCAAAAAGTGAAATGCCTTTATGTTGGGTGTAAAGTAAAGGGTCTTCAGTGTAAAGGAAAAAAAAAAAGGCGAAGTGTTTTTCGAATGTGTATGAAATTGTTTGGTTGAAAGTATTTGCATGTTTTCCTTTTAGTTCTTCTTACTTGAAAGAAAGAAAAATAGGAAGTTCAAAAGATGCCTTTAATTGGTGAAAGCAATAAGTTCAGACATTGCTACAAGCTGTTGAGAAATACTCAGGTGTTTTAGTAGCAAGAGAGAGTATTTGTTATGATATATTTATTATTAAACATATTAGTTTTTGTGGGTTATTATTGTCTACTATATTTTCTGTATTTTCTAAAATAATAATTGTTGTGTTAATTAATAAAGGAAATGCAATAAATATTTTATTTTATTCTTGAAGCGCCTGAGAATCTTTTCTAGCATTTTAAGTTGATTTGGTTAGAGTGATTTTGGATTTGTTCCCTTTTAAGTGATGTTTTGAATTGGAGTATTATAGATATCTATAGGTGATTTTTATTGTTTATACTTCATTGTTTATATCTTTAGGCTATGTTTGCACGGGACAAAAGTATGATGAAGATTTTCACATAAGAGCTCAATTACAAAATTACAAGTTTATTCATGAAAAAAATTTCACCTCATTCTTACACTGTGATATGCACTTCAAAACTTCTCTGTACACGACTGTGATTTTTATCGAAACAGCTCAAGTTAAGCTTGTTTTATTTGACTGATGCAAGATCAGAGGACGGTGACAAACATGTGGATTATATTCCTGGAATTTCCTCTACACGCTTGGCTGATTTGCCTCTAAACGATGGTAGCCACTTCAGCAACCGAGCAATGGAATTGTTTTTGAAAGGCGTCCAATTGGTTCAGAAAGCACAATATCTTGTATTCACTTCCATCTATGAGCTTGAGCCTCAAGCCATTGATGCTCTAAAAGCTGAGTTATCATTGCCCATTTACACTGTTGGCCCTGCCATTCCTTATTTTACCTTTCAAGACAATATCGCGCACGCCAATATTAGTAGTAATAGTCATATTTATTACCTAGAGTGGCTTGATGCTCAACCTATGGGTTCTGTCCTTTACATCTCACAAGGGAGCATTTTTTCGGTTTCAAGTGCTCAAATTGATGAGATTGCTGCTGGATTGCGTGAAAGTGGTGTTAGATTCCTTTGGGTTGCTCGTGGTGAGGTTTCAAGGTTAAAAGAAACTTGTGGGAACATGGGATTAGTAGTGTCATGGTGTGACCAATTGAGAGTGTTATGTCACCCTGCTGTTGGAGGATTTTGGTCTCATTGTGGGTGGAATTCCACAAAAGAAGGTGTTTTTGCTGGGGTTCCTTTTCTTACCTTCCCAATAGTTTTTGACCAACCACTGGACAGTAAGATGATAGTGGAGGATTGGAAGGTTGGTTGGAGGGTTAAGGAAGATGCTAAGGTAACTTTGGTTAAGAAAGATCAAATTGCAAGTCTACTGCGGAGGTTCATGGATTTGGATAGTGACACTGCAAGAAAAATGAGGGAAAGAGCCAGAGAACTTAAGCAAATTTGTCAGCATGCAATTGGAGATGGTGGGTCAGCTGTGGCTGATTTGGAGGACCTTGTTAGGGATATAATGCAAACTACTTCAATGACATGAAAGAGAGACACACATGTATCTAGCTGAACATGGTGTGCAGTTTATTTTTGCTGTTGTACTTCTCTTCCTTCATTAAAATATTCATGTGCGAAATGTCCTTATTCCTGTCTCAAGTTTTTATTGATTTTTTTAATGAATAACGAATAGTTTTAGAGAAATGATGGGGTACAACAAAACTTGACAATATATAATATTACAATACGTATAAAATAATAATTCTTAATATAATATTACAATATGTATAAAATAATAATTTTTAATTTAATCTCACATTTCTCTTAATATAATAATTTTATTATTTTATACATGTAATATTGTCAAGGTTTGTTGTACGCCGATAGGTTCTCCAGTTATGATTGAAGTTACACTATGGTCATGCGTTCCTTACTAAGACATCACTGTTCATTCATTTTCTTTCTGATTCAGTATTTATTTTGTTTGTCGTCATTGTGTTATTTTTAAGTATTAGAAAGTGCAATTATGTCAATCAACTGGTTACAAATCACATGGGATTGCATTTGGCTACATTTTTAGAATTCATCGTTTTTAGAAGGGTCATGCCAAGGTGGTCTGAATATGTCCTGCACCATCATATGGTCCATCATAAAATTACAAAAATGTCCTTAAATTCTTTTTCATACCCGTCCATCTCCTTCCCGCTTCCTCCTTCCCTGTTTGATACTACCACCACTAAACCCATTTTTGTCAACGGGTAATCTTCCACCTCCACTTCTCGATCTACTCTAACTCCATTGCCATATTCTTTTCCAATAGTAAAACTTATAAATGTATGAAAGTATTGAAAGTTGTTAAAATAAGAACTTTAAACTAAACATTAAATGCTAGCATGCTTGCAAGTCTCTAACATTTATTATAGTTATATTGTCAATATTATCATTTATAATGATCTTCAACTTATCACTTCATGCTTTAAATTATTGTTTGATAAATAAATATAGTTATTAAATTCTTTGTTTTACTTCTAAGTCTTTAGTTTATATAAGAAGGCAAGATGTTTTATGTTGTAATAGATTAAGTCAGTGTAAAAATTATATTATGAACAAAGTGTGTTGAATTCCTCTTCCTTTATTAAGTTTTCATATGTGCAATATTTTTTTGAGTGATTGCGTGTTTCTGATATTATATTGGTATTAAAGCTAGTTTAATCTTGCACCAATTTTTTTAGAGAATTTGTGAGAAATAAGAGTGGTCTCATACAATTAATTTTTATAAGATCAGTATAGCAAATAATTACAATATTATTTGATAGGAAACTTGATTATTATTATTGAGAGACTTTAATGTACACCAATTTAAAAGCTCATAATATTTGGAGTTTTGTTGAATTAGTCATTCAAAAAGGAGCAAATCAAGCAACTCAAAGGAGAGATCAATTGGCCTTGTCACAAATCTATCAAGAGTGGATTATTCGGCGTTTGGAAAATTTTCAAATGCCAAAATTGCCAAAGAAGCATGAAATACTCTAAAGCTGTTTACAAAGGTGTAGATAAAGTGCAAAAATCTAAACTACGGTCTTTGCATAAAGAATATGAAAGTATGAAATGTCCAACTTAGAAACTGTTGAATCATATTCTTCTTGTGTCACTGACCTTGTCAATAAGATGATATTATATAGAGAGAATATAGAAGACAACAAGGTGGTTGAGAAAATTCTTCACACTATATCAATTAAATTTGATCATGTGATGACTACAATAATTGAGTCACACGATAGAGACAAAATAAAAATTACAGAATTGTAGGGAAGCATATAAAGTCATGTTAGCAAGATATCTCGAACGTTTAATATGTACTATAGCACGATATTTGTTTACGTTTAAGTAATGTTTTGAAAGGGTGATTTTTAGTGTTTATACTTCAGTGTTTATATCTTTAGGCTATGTTTGGATCGGACAAAAATAGGATGAAAATTTTTGCAGAATAGCTCAAGTATAAAATTGCACGTATAGCTTGTGAAAATTTTTCACCCCATTCTTCCACTGTGATATACACTTGAAAACTTCTCTGTACACGATTACGATTTTTATCGAAATAACTCAAGTGAAGCATGTTTTATTTGACTGATGCAACTTCATAGGACGGTGACAAACTTGTGGATTATCTTCCAGGAATTTCCTCAACACGGTTGGCTGATTTGCCTCTAAACGATGGTAGCCACTACAGCAACCGAACAATGGAATTGTTCTTGAAACGTGTCCAATTGGCTCAGAAAGCACAATATCTTGTATTCACTTCCCTCTACGAGCTTGAGCCTCAAGCCATTGATGCTCTACAAGCTGAGTTATCATTGCCCATTTACACTGTTGGCCCTGCCATACCTTATTTTACCCTTCAAGACAATATCGCACGCACCAATATTAGTAGTAATAGTCATATTTACCTAGAGTGGCTTGATGCTCAGCCTATGGGCTCTGTCCTTTACATCTCACAAGGGAGCATTTTTTCGGTTTCAAGTGCTCAAATTGATGAGATGGCTGCTGGATTGCATGAAAGTGGTGTTAGATTCCTTTTGATTGCTCGTGGTGAGGTTTCAAGGTTAAAAGAAATTTGTGGGAACATGGGATTAGTAGTGTCATGGTGTGACCAATTGAGAGCGTTATGTTCCTCGGCTGCTGGGGGATTTTGGTCTCATTGTGGGTGGAAGTCCACAAAAGGTGTTTTTACTGGGGTTACTTTTTGACCAACGTAACCCCTGGTTAAATGAGTCATGTTGATTGCCAAAATTTAGAAATTCTGAACGATTTGGAAAGTGTTTTTGAAAATAGGTTTTGGTTTTTAAAAATAAAAATCTAAAATAATTTTTTTGGTAAGTTGTTTTATTTATATTGATTTTAAAAACAAAAAAACCAAATATGGCTTCTAAAAACAAAAATTCAAAAACAATTTATAGATCTTTTGGAAACAGCAAAAGATGCGGTGACATTCATGTAATAGTGATGTTTTATTCTTTCTATATGTATTCAATCCTCACCCACATCAGTTTGCACCTCTTTTTTGTCTTTTGATCCAATTATGACATGTTACCTACTACCTACCTGGCTGCTTCAATTCTAATGCCTACCACCCACCCCTACAAAGTTAAACAAATTGAATTTTTTTTGTCAATTCATTTTTAAAACATGTGTTTTTCAAAAATAAGTATTCAAACAAGTTTTGGTTTCTTTTAATTTAGTTGTTTCGAAAGTTAAATCTATCAAACACATTTTTTTTGTTCTCTTAGGTTTAAAAATAGAATTTAAATTACTTTTTAAAAATAGTTTTAGAAAACTTAAAAAAAGAAAAAAGTTCCGAACAAGTTTTTTTAATCCCAAGTTGTAAAATATGAGCTAGATTAATTTCTAAACCTATTTTTATTATTATGTTCCCACCTCGTTGCTAATGTATCACGTTGATTGATATGTCAATAAATAAATATTCTACTTAGTCTCTAGCAATTATATTACATAGAGATAAACCTACTTAAAGATTTTAACACAAATTTTAGATATCAATCATGGGTAAAGTTTATCTCGACAAACTATCCACTGATAGTTAGCAAGTTACATGGACCCACAACTCCATATGGCATACTTTGAACAATGTGGAGGAAGAGGAGCAATTTGCTCCCTCAAATAGCGTTTGGTTAGTGATACAGAAAGAAATAGGGAGATATTAGAGATAAAATCCTGTTTAGTGATGGAAACAAGAATAAGGGCAGAAAACATAAAATTTCTATACCTCCAAAATCTGGGGACAGTGGAGATAGGATGCAGAGATAAAAATTTAATATTTTTTCTTCCAATAATATCCCTATACATAATTGATATTTATGTCTCCGTCTCTACTGTCTCTATTGTCCCTGTATTTCTATCCATGTTCCCCTTTCAAACGCTACCTCAAGGACAAAAGAACCTTTGCTATCAATTTTTCAATATAGTAAAAGTAGAAAATGTGCGTCACTTGAAAATTTCCACCATGTTACATAGAGAATTAGTCATTGATTGCATCATCATCACTACACATCACCATGCCTAACTTATACTTAAATAATGTATTGTAAGTTTAGCTTTTGAAGAAGAAGAAAAAGAATGGGAAAAGATGGTAAATTTTTAAAATTTTATTCTATAAATTTCTATCTGCCTCTCCATATTTCTGCAAAATCAAACTAATAAACATAGAAAAAATTTTATATGGATACAAACAGTGTAAGAATTATTTCTTAAATATATTCACATAAAATAATATGAGATTCATAGTCGAGTATATGTATGTTTAATAAAGTTCAAAAATCCATCTTTATTACCTGTGTGACTTTCTTTGTTATACATAATATTAATACGTTTAAATATAGTGTGTTAAATTTATTTCTATATAAGAGTATTTTACAAACATAGTATGGTTAAGATTGATTTCAGATCCCTACAACAATATGCCACAATAATTTGAGTGGTGCCGAGGAAAGGATTTGAATAGTGAGGAGATTGATCAAGAGAAAAAGCAGGGATTTGAAATATAACCAAACTCTCATGCTCTTATTCTAATGATCTGTATGTCACGAAATCATCAGTTTTAAGTTGGTAAACGAGATCATTTGATCTGATATTATATTATAAAATTACTTAATCCAAAAGTTCAAGCTAGACATATTAACAATTTTATATCTATCACTGTGTTGGAGGTGGAGACAAGTCAGGAGCGATTTCGTGCGGAAGAATCTCTAATACTATCTTTGTTTATTGCTGGAAAGCGGAAAATGAATCATAACTAGTCACTGCTTGCATCATCATCACGACACGCAACAACATACCTCAGCATATTTTTCAAGAGTCCCAACACAAATCGATTTTGTGGACTAATACTGGGAGTGCAAAGAATCATAAAATTGAATTTAAGTGATCACTGTCTAAAAGCAAAGGAAAGATAATATGTCTTTTCTTATCATTTAAAATTAATTTTTTTTATCCTTTAAATTAGGAAATCAAAAAGAAAATAAAAACAAAATAAATGAGTGGCGTCTTCTCCTCAACTCTTTTTTTTTTTTTGAGTAGCGGGGCATTAAGTCCAAAGGAACAGACAATTACACTTCCACAACACGAGTAAAACTAACTTGACGTCTTCTCCTCAACTCTGCTCCTTATTTTTTCTCTTCAATTGCATTATTTATCACTTCATTCGGTCGTCAATAAAAATCCCAATCCTCCCGCTCCCCACTTCACTCATCATTCCCTTCTGCCTTGAGTTCCTTCACTCTCCTAAAACATCCATAATGGATGCTCCAGTTCCACCAATCACCGCCTGCCACGTGGTCACCGTTCCCTACCCAGGTCGTGGCCACGTGAACCCCATGATGAACCTCGCCAAGCTGCTCCTCACCAAGAACCCGGACATCCTCGTAACCTTACTCGTCACCGAAGAGTGGCTTGGCTTCATAGGCTCCGACCCGAACCCGAAGCCCCAAAACTTCCGATTCGCCACGATCCCAAACGTTATTCCCTCCGAAAAGGGTCGAGCCAATGACTTCGTCGGTTTCCTCGAATCCGTTATGACCAATATGGAAGAGCCTTTTGACCGCTTCCTTGACCACCTAGACCAGCCGCCGACACTCATCATATACGACACTTACCTCTCCTGGGTAGTTCGCGTGGCGAATAGTAGGAGTATTCCAGTGGCGTCGTTTTGGCCAATGTCGGCGTCGTTTTTTGAGGTGCTCAATCACTACCATCTTCTGGAGCAGAATGGTGACTACCCAATAAACGTGACAGGTCAGTCACACTTTCTATTCAGAACAAAAGCATTTAAATGGTTCCTCTTTAGTAATAACAATTGTTTGATAGGGTCAATTAACAATCTCGCATGTTTATCAAGAAATTAACAATCTCGAACTCAAACTAAATCAAACATTTAACAATTTTCACACTAGAACTTTAGCAAATATTCTTCCAAGTGTCTGGAGCAGGAAAAGTTATCTGTATGTAACTTTGAGGGCACTGGTTATACTTACGGATTCAAAATGGGAATAATTCTTAGGTGAATAAGTGTAACAACTCAAATTTAGACATATTTTCCTAGAAGTTGGCAAGACTCCCTTGTAAGGGATTTAATAAAAGTTAATAAGACTCACTTTTAATATAAGTATGTCTAAATATGAGTTGTTAATAAAAAAAAAATCAAAAAGTAGATATTTAGATTAGTAATATGTAAATTTTTAACCTTAATGGCTATTCAAATAAAAAAATTTAATTAATTATCTATCCTTTTTCATCAAATATTGGAATAATGAGTTAATAAAAAGACTATAATGTGTTTTTTTTTTAAAAAAAAGTTGACCACAAGAAGACCTTTAAATTTTGAGGGACCAGTTTGCCCTCAAAATATTTGTCACATACCAACTTAATGATTTAGTCTTGTTAGTAGTATAGATTATGTTTTAATCTTATATAATATCCCATAAATATTTTAATAAGTTTAATTAAACTTCAATTTCAAATTTTGAGAGACCAACGTGTCCCCCGAAATATTTGTCATGCACCAATTTAAAAATTTACTGTTGTTAGTAGTATAAATTATGTTTGAATACTATTTGAATATCCTATAAATACTTTAACGAGTTTAGTTAAACTCGAGTTGAAAAATTTGGTAATGTCAAATTCTATTTACTAGAGCATGAGCATTTCTCAATGATTGATTGTGATACTGTATAAATTGATTAATGGTTGCACTTGCACTTAATACAGAAAACGGTGACAAACGTGTGGATTATATCCCTGGCAACACCTCAATTCGCCTAGCTGATTTTCCACTCAGCGATGGAAGCTGGCGCTCCCGAAAACTGTTGCAAATGGCCTTGAATGTTATACCATGGATGCAGAAATCACAGTATCTCTTATTCCCTTCTATATATGAGCTTGAGCCAATAGCCATTGATGCTTTGAGGGAAGAGCTCTCTATACCAGTTTACACTATTGGCCCTGCCATACCCTATTTTGGTCATAATATTGATAATAACCACATCACTACCAACCATGCTGACCTTGACTACATGCATTGGCTCGATAGCCAACCTTCTGGTTCAGTGCTTTATGTCTCACAAGGGAGCTTTCTTTCAACTTCTACTGACCAAGTTGATGAGCTTGCATGTGGTTTAAGGGAAAGTGGTGTTAGTTTCTTGTGGGTGCAGCGTGGGGAGGCTTCAAGGCTGAAAGAGATGTGTGGTGATAAGGGGCTAGTTTTGCCATGGTGTGACCAATTGAGGGTGTTGTCACACCATGCTGTTGGTGGGTTTTGGTCACATTGTGGGTGGAATTCCACTAGAGAAGGGGTTTTTAGTGGTGTCCCTTTTCTTGCTTTTCCATTATTCATGGACCAACCGCTGAATAGTAAGTACATAGTGGAGGATTGGAAGGTTGGGTGGAGGGTGAAGACAGAATCTAAACACAGCTTGATAAGAAGAGATGAAATTGCTAGAATTATTAGGAAATTTTTGGATTTGGATAGTGTTGAAGGGAGAGAAATGAGGAAAAGGGCCAGAGAGCTTCAGCAGGTATGTCAGCATGCAATTGAAGATGGTGGGTCATCAGAAACTGATTTGAACGCCTTTATGAGGCAGGCATTACAAGGTGCCAAGCCTTAATGTGTGTGATTGGATTTCAATCTGCAGCTCCCAAATCATGGTTTGAGTAGAAGCAAATCATGATTTTGGGTTGTGGAAAAAAGAACATCAAACATGTTATTAGTCTAAGCTGAAGACAGCTTACAAAATCCTTTTTTGATGCCGATTTCAAAAAGCTGTATCACTCTATTGTCATGCATTAATTCCCCAAGAGATATTTTAAAACTGGGGATATTTTAAAACTAGATAAAATGCACTTTACCCCCTTGAAGTTTATCTTGTGTGCAATTTAGATCATGAAATTTCAAAATGTGCAACCTGATCACCTGAAGTTATCAGACCTTGCAAAATGACCCTTCTGTTAGTGGGTCATCCAATTCTCACCGTTAGAGTTGGGTATACGGGCCGCGATCCACATATCAATTTGTTTAACTCGTAACCTGCACGAAAATGAACCAGAAAATTTAGTCCGCCAACCTGTGGACTTTTTAGGTCCGCACAACTTAAACTGCGAGCTAAAGGGGCCTAGCCCGTGGATTTGCGGACCAGCTCGCTAACTCGTATATGGAATGCTTCAGTCCAATGCTTGGCATCAGTCCTGGAGTTCACCTGTCCATTGATGCTTTTGCACCTGTCCAGTCCACTAAGGGGAAAGGTCACATTACACATATCACACTTTAGTGGCCCAAAAGTCAGGAGAACAAAAATTAAAACTAAGGTACTGACAAGCCAAACCCAAAGCCATTAGGGTTTGCTTTACTCTCACACTCAAGTTTCAGTCTCCACTCTTCAATCTTCACAAATCACAAGCAGCACCCTCACTCCCTCATGCCTCAACCGTCACCCACTCCTTTCTCTCAATTTAGTGACAGATGCCTTCACCCACCGCCTTCCGCACACCACCTTCAATCTTCACAATCATCGCCATCAAGCCCTCCCTTACTCTTGTCTCTCAAATCTGTGTCTCTCTCACTCAAACGGTCAAGGGCTCAAGGCGCCATCAACTTTTAGATCTTAGATCTTGTCCGACTCTCATCAGTCATCTCTCAACCCAACTCACCTTTCACTCTCGTCTCACTCAAGCCCCCTCAGTCTCATATCTCACTCTCTGACTCTCGTTTCTCAACTCACAAACAAAGTGGCAACTGTGGCCATCAGCTCACCACCAAGCAAATTCACCGTAGGGTCGCTACCAAGAGACCTCCACGGCTCCACGAGGCACTCAACTGTGTTTTTTTTTTTTAGTGTCCATTGTTTAGTTGTTCTGATTTCTGAGAATCAATGGATTGTTCATTTGTTTGTAAAATTTGTGGCTTGAAATTTAGAATGTTTGGTGTGATTTAGATTGTTCATTTGTTCATTCTGATTTGTTAGAATTAATGGATTGTTCATTTGTTCATTTTTTTTAATATTGTCATTATTTGGTGTGATTTAGATTGAAAATTAAATCTGAATGTGTCAAACAATACTGGTTGGTCCGCTGGCTTTTGCAGGGGGTAAACAATGTGAATATAAAAAAGGTTATGTGGACTAGTCCACCGGTCCGTGGGCTTATACGCGGCAGACACGAACTATCCTAAAGTCTAGTCAATTTATGAAACGAACTGGTCCAATCTGGCCCATTTAATTATGGTCTGGCGCGGACTGGGCTAAATCGACTAGACCAGTGCGTATACCTAGCTCTACTTAACATTAAGTGTCATGTGCCCCTCACATGATCACTTTTATGGACAAAAATTTCCTGACTGGAATTTAATTTTCCAACCCAACTCCAAGATCAACCAGGAGGTAACAGAGGTCGATGTGCACATGCCAATGGTCAGCCAAGGCAGTAGAGATGAAAAGTAGCTCGGCTTGGAGGAGGTAGAGATCGACGAAGAGGAAATAGAGCCCGTCCTAGAGGAGGCAGAGGTTGACTGGCATGTGTCAGCCGAGGTGGTTGAGATTAAAAGGAGCCAGGAGAAGATGGAGATCGGCCGAGAGGAAATAGAGCTCTTTCTGGAGGAGGCAGAAGATGACCAACATGTGTCAATAGTCAGTTAAGAGGAAATCGATCTCAACCATGAGGAGGAGGTGGTGGCCGAGCTCATTTTTCATCTCTGCTGCCTTGACCGAGCCTTGACATATTCTAGTCAACCTCCACCTCCTCCTAGTTGAGCTCTTTTTCATCTCTACCACCCTGGTCAACTATTGACATGTGGCCTTTGCTAAATCCTGGCCGATCTTAACACCTGCTATCCTATGCCAATCATGGCTGAGCTCCGACATTGCTTGGGTAGGGGAAAAGGTTGGAAAATTAAATTTCAGTAAGAGTCTTTTTGTCCATAAAAGTGATCATGGGAGGGGCACATGACATTTAACGATGAGAATTGAAATACACACTAACAGAAAGACCATTTTGCACGACCTAGTAATTTCGGGGTGTCGGGTTGCACACTTTGAAATTTCAGGGTCTAAATTGTATACAAGCTAAACTTTGAGGGGTAAAGTGCATTTTTCCTTTTAAAACTAGTGAATTTGAAGTGCTACTTTAGAAATAACTTCTTCCCTTTCCTAAATATTTAGTGGCCAACAAGGCTGTTGAATCCATTTTCAGATTTTTTAAGAAACACTACAATTCATATTCATAATGTATCTATCATTGATATTGAAATGTCATATGGTTATGATATGAAAAGAGAAAGCTCTTATTATTTATCATGATAAATGGGAAACAAAAATTACATCCACCTATCTTGAGGTTTGGTGAAATATAATTCACACCCTCTTTATTTTCAAACTTTGAATGACAGGTTCTTAAATTTTGGAAAATCTTATACCCATCTCCTCTAGTAATGCTAGTTTGTAAGTGATGTAAATATTATCCTTTTAATGGCATTGATATAAATATTAAACACTATTATAACTATTGAATGATCATATTATCCTTTTATTAAGTGATAAAAACACATCACCTTCCCATTTGCCCTTTTTTTTTTCCAGCATGGGAAGAGGATGTGCAAATTTTAAAAATAAAGGGTTGCAAGTTGCATTTCGCCAAAAAAGGATAATTACTCCTTCAAAATCTAAGAAGAATGTGATTTTCCTTAAAAAAATGAGTGCACTTTTCTTTTAAAATGGGTCAATATTTTGAGAAAAGTGGAGCATGGTAGAGCAGGACAAAGTGGTGGAGTGGGGCAGGGTGGAGTAGAGCGAAGTGAAGTGGAATAATTACTTCGTTTCATTGTTTGGATATCTTTTATTTCATCTTATTCCTCCTTTTTTTGTGGCGGGAGGGAAGGATGGGAAGAAAATTGAGAAGGATTGATGTAACTGGATGGAATGAGTTCATTTATTTCTGCTCCATTCTATCCAAGTATGGAATAACTAAGCAAATAAAAATCTTACTCCACTTCACTCCACTCTATCCAACTCCACTAATCCAAATATATTTTAAATTTTGATAACATTTTTTTTTTTATCAAAACTACATTTTCCTTGTTGTGGATGCTACTCTGCTCAAGTCGGGTAGGCAGTTGCGAAACATTTTGAAAAGTATTATTGAAAATCTAGATATTTTAACTTCTTAAAATGTAATAAAGATAACTTTTTGAAAAGTAATAAGTTATATAACAAAATAAGAGAAAATGGTTTAAAATGTGCCTCTTGACTTTTGACAAGTTAAAAGAAAAGCTACAAGAAATTTCATACAAACACATCCTATGCAACATTTAGTAATGACTGAATGATCAAAATGAAATGTTGAGCTGTCAAAATGGGATGGCATAACCCAAATCGAGCTAAGCCAATTTTAGGTCTGCCCACATCTGGCTAAGGTAATTTTGGGCTAGAAAAATGCTAGCCCAGCTCAATCTATTTGGGTCACAAGTTGGCCTATTGTACCATTTTTTTTTCGCTTTTTTCTTGTTCAATTTTTTGTTTGAACTTTATAGTTTATATAAAAGTTAATGGATAAAAGTGTAAATGAGTAAGTAGTGATCTTATTCTTGCTTACATGAGAATGAGAAATGAAACTTGATTTTTTTTTAACTAAGTTTTAACAATTTAACTTGATATTAAAGTGAAGTGAATTAAAAAATATTATTTTATCAGCACTTGTTTTTAATTTGAACTTTTTTAAGTAAAGAAATGGGCCAAACGACCCAAGACCAAGTAGTAGCAACTCATATTTGTGGTTAATTATTGTTTTTAAAATTAACATTTTGGTCATTAGGGTGGAAAGAGTCAAACCAACATTAATTTTATTTTCATTCCAATTTTTTCATCTCAACCCGCATATTTTTTTTTCGGCTAGTTGAGCTCGGACCACTTCAATAGTTCGACCACAATGCCTTATACATTGCACCACATACAAAATCATTTTCAATGTGAGTGATTTTTATATGGACATAATTTTAACATATTATATTTAGATACTCACAATAAAAGTGAGTTTCATAAGCTTTATTTAAAATACAATAACTTATATATAAATCTCAATAATTTTATTATAAGTGTACCTAAATTTGAGGTATTATAAAAGCTATAATGTTAAAAGAAAAGTTAAATTTTAATGCACTCAATATCATTTAATCAAAGTCTTCCATTTGAGTAAATTTCCATTTTGGTTCTTGAAGTTGTATGGGTATGAGTCATGTTGATTTCTAAAATTTAGAAATTGAGGGGCTATTTGGAAAGTGTTTTTGAAAATAGTTTTTGATTTTAAAAATAAAAAACCAAAATAACTTGTTTGGTAAGTTGTTTTATTTATATTGATTTTAAAAACAAAAAAAAAACTGAATATGGTTTCTAAAAGCAAAAGTTCAAGAACAGTTTATAGGTTTTTTGAAACAACAAAAGACACAGTGAAATTCATGTAATATTAGTTTTTTATTATTTTTATCTGTATTCAATTCTCACCACATCAATTTATGTCTACTACCTACTACCTCAGTGCTCCAATTCAAATGGCTACTATCCATCCCTACAAAGCTAAACAAATTGAATTTTGTTTTTATCAATTCATTTTTAAAACTTGTGTTTTTCAAAATCAAGTATTCAAACAAATTTTGGTTTTTTTTTCATTATAAAATTGTTTCGAAAGTTAAAACTACCAAACACATTTTTTTTGTTCTCTTAAGTTTAAAACTAGAATTTAAATTACTTTTTAAAAATAGTTTTAGAAAACTTAAAAAAAGAAACACTTCCAAACAAGTTTTTTTAATCCCTTAAAATTGTAAAATATGAGTCATATTAGTTTTTAACCCTATTTTTCATTACTATGTTCCCATTTCTTTGCTAATGTACCATGTTGATTGATATGTCAATAAATTAATATTCTACTTAGTCTCTACCAATTATATTGCATAGAGATAAATCTAATAAAAGATTTTAACGCAAATTTTAGATGTCAGCCATGGCTAAAGTTTATCTCGACAAACTATCCATTGATAGTTAAGCAAGTTACATGGATCCACAGCTCCATATGGCATAATTTGAACGCTGTAAAGGAAGAGGAGCAATTTGCTCCCTCGAGGACAAAAGAACCTCTGTTACCAATTTTCCATTACAAGAAAAGTAGAAAATCTGCCTCGCTTGAAAATTTCCACCATAATCCATAGAGAAGAATTAGTCATTACTTGCATCATCATCACTACACATCACCATGCCTAAACTTTTACTTAAAGAATATATTGTAAGTTTAGCTTTTGAAAAAGAAAGGCAAAAAGTGATAAATTTTTAAAATTTTATTCTATAAAATTCTCTCTTTCCATTTTCTTGCAAAATCAAACTAATAAACATAGGAAAAATTGTATATGGACACAAACAGTGTAAGAATTAATTCTTATATGCACCCATATAAAAAAAGTGTGAAATTTATAGACAAATGACTGTATGTTATTAAAGTTCAAGAACCCATCTTTATTATCAATGTGTCTTGTTTTACACATATTATTAGAATGTTTAAATATAGTTTGTTGGATTTATGCCTATATAAGAATATTTTACAAATATACTATAAGAGTATGGATATAGATTGATTTCAGATTCCTGCAACAATATGCCACAATAATTTGAGTGGTGTGGAGTAAGGGATTTGAACCGTGAGGAGATTGATTAAGTGAAAAAGTAGAGATTTGAAATATAATCAAACTCCCACGTTCTTATTTTAATTATCTTTATATCATGAAATCACTTGTTTCAAAGTTTAAATTGGTAAATGAGATCATTTGATTGTCAAGGATCTAATATTAAGATTGTTGAATTGAGACATTAACACTTTTATATCTAGTCCTGCGTTTGAGGAGGAGGAACGATTTCGGACAGAAGAATCTCTAATACCATCTTTGTTTATTCCTGGAAAAGCGGAAAACGCCTGATAAGTGGTTGCATCATCATCACGACACGCAACAACATAGCTCAACTTTTTTTAAAGAGTCCCAAAAGAAATTGACTTGAGGGAATGCAAAGTAACCACAGGTTGAAAGTAATTATAGGAGAAGAAGTAATATGACTAGTGCGGGACCATATATCTCTCTTTTGTTATTTAAAATCAAGCTTTTTAACTCTCTAAATTGAAGAGTTAATAAGACAATGAAAGTAAATTTTAAGTAAAGAACTGGCATAATCTATTTGATTATATTGCTTATCTTCTTTTTCGTTCCATTATTTGTCCCCGTCTTCCTCGTCTATAAAACTCCCAATACTCCCACCTGTCAGTTGTCATTTCGCTCATCATTCCCAACACACATTCAGCTTCCTTCCTTCCTTCAGTTCCTTCACTCTCCTAAAACATCCTTATCCCCATGGATGCTCCAGTTCCACCAACCACCGCCTGCCACGTGCTCACCTTTCCCTACCCAGGTCGTGGCCACGTGAACCCCATGATGAACCTCGCCAAGCTGCTCCTCTCCAAGAAACCCGACATCCTCGTAACCTTCCTCGTCACCGAAGAGTGGCTTGGCTTCATAGGCTCCGACCCGAACCCGAAGCCCCAAAACTTCCGATTCGCCACGATCCCAAACGTTATTCCCTCCGAAAACGGTCGAGCCAATGACTTCGTTGGTTTCCTCGAATCCGTTATGACCAAAATGGAAGAGCCTTTTGAGCGCTTCCTTGACCACCTAGACCCGCCGCCGACACTCATCATATACGACACTTACCTCTTCTGGGTCGTTCGCGTGGCGAATGGTAGGAGCATTCCAGTGGCGTCGTTTTGGCCAATGTCGGCGTCGTTTTTTGAGGTGCTCAATCACTACCATCTTCTGGAGCAGAATGGTGACTACCCAATAAATGTGACAGGTCAGTTACACTTTCTATTCTGAACAAAAGCATTTAAATGGTTCCTCTATAGTCATTACAATTGTTCGATAGGTTCAATTAACAATCTCGCATGTTTATCAAGAAATTAACAATCTCGCACTCAAACTAAATCAAACATTTAACAATTTTCACATTAGAACTTTAGCAAATATTCTTCCAGGTGTCTGGAGCGAGAAAATAACTTTGAGGGCACTGGTTATAGTTAAGGATTCAGAAACGGAATAATTCTTAGATAGTGTAAAAAGTCAAATTTGGACATTTCCTACAAGTTGGCAAGGCTCCCATGTAAGTGATTTAATAAAAGTTAATAAGACTCTGTTGTTTAAATATGAGTTGCTAATTAAAAAAAAATTCAAAAAGTAGATATTTAGATTAGTAATATGTAATTTTTAACCATAACGGCTATTCAAATAAAAAAATTTAATAGATCATGTTCGTTTTTTTTGTCAAATATTGGAACGATGAGTTAACAAAAAATGTGTTATTTTTGAAAAATAAGAGACCACAACAAGACCTTCAAATTTTGAGGGACGATTTACCCCCTCAAAATATGTCATATACCAACTTAATGATTTAGTCTTGTTAGTAGTATGGATTATGTTTTAATCTTATATAATATCCTATAAATATTTTAAACTCTGAGTTCAATTTCAAATTTTGAGAGACCAACCTTTTCCGGAAATATTTATCGTGGACCAACTTAAAGATTTAGTCTGGGTAGTAGTGTATAAATTATGTTTGAATACTATTTGAATATGCCATAAATGCTTTATCAAGTTTAGTTAAACTCGAGTTGAACAATTTGGTAATGTGAAATAAACTTCTATTTACTAAAGCATGAGCATTTCTCAATGATTGATTGTGATACTATATAAATTGATTAATGGTTGCACTTGCACTTAATACAGAAAACGGTGACAAACGTGTGGATTATATCCCTGGCAACACCTCAATTCGCCTAGCTGATTTTCCACTCAGCGATGAAAGCTGGCGCTCACGAAAACTGTTGCAATTGGCCTTGAATGTTATACCATGGGTGCAGAGATCACAGTATATCTTATTCCCTTCTATATATGAGCTTGAGCCACTAGCCATTGATGCTTTGAGGGAAGAGTTCTCTATACCAGTTTACACTATTGGCCCTGCCATACCTTATTTTGGTCATAATATTGATAATAACCACATTGGTACCAACCATGCTGACCTTGACTACAAGCATTGGCTCGATGGCCAACCTTATGGTTCAGTGCTTTATGTCTCACAAGGGAGCTTTCTTTCAACTTCTACTGACCAAGTTGATGAGCTTGCATGTGGTTTAAGGGAAAGTGGTGTTAGTTTCCTGTGGGTGCAGCGTGGGGAGGCTTCAAGATTGAAAGAGATGTGTGGTGATAAGGGGCTAGTTTTGCCATGGTGTGACCAATGGAAGGTGTTGTCTCACCATGCTGTTGGTGGGTTTTGGTCACATTGTGGGTGGAATTCCACCAGAGAAGGGGTATTTAGTGGTGTCCCTTTTCTTGCTTTTCCAATATTCATGGACCAACCGCTGAATAGTAAGTACATAGTGGAGGATTGGAAGGTTGGGTGGAGGGTGAAGACAGAAGCTAAACAGAGTTTGATAAGAAGAGATGAAATTGCTAGAATTATTAGGAAATTTATGGATTTGGATAGTGTTGAAGGGAGAGAAATGAGGAAAAGGGCCAGAGAGCTTCAGCAGGTATGTCAGCATGCAATTGAAGATGGTGGATCATCAGAAACTAATATGAACGCCTTTATGAGGCAGGCATTACATGGTGCCAAGCCTTAATGTGTATGATTGGATTTCAATTTGCAGCTCCCAAATCATGGTTTGAGTAGAAGCATATAATGATTTTGAGTTGTGCAAACAGAACGTTAAGCATGTTATTAGTCTAAGCTGAAGACAGCTTACAAAATCTTTTTGTCATGCCGATTACAATAAGCTGTATCACTCTATTGTCATGCATTAATTCCCCAAGAGATCTTTTAAAACTAGAGAATTTGAAATGCTACTTCAACTCTCTGAGTTCTTTTTGTACAACTTTACAAGTAACTTCCCTTTCCGAAATGTTTTAGTGACCAATTAAACCGTTGAATCCATTATCAGAATTTTCAAGAAACACTACAATTCATATTCACAATGTATCTATCACTAGAGCTCATATTGTTTATGATGATAAATGAAAAAAAAAAGGGAATAATTACACTTGCGTTAAGGTTTGGCGAAATACAACTCGCACCTCTTCTATTTTCAAACTTTGAACAGTAGGTTCCTAAGTTTTAGAAAATTCTTTATCGACCTCCTCTATTAAAGTTAGTCCATAAGTGACTTTGACATAACAATATAAATGTATACAACATATTTTTTAATGGCATTGATGTAAATATAAAAAACTGTTATAATTATTAGATAACCATATTATCCTTTTATTAAGTGATAAATACACATCACCTACCCATCCATTTTTTTCTCTGACATACGAAGAGGATGTGCAAAATTAAAAAATAAAAAAGGTATAAGTTGCATTTTGTCAAATTTTAAGAGAGATAAGTGTAATTTTCCTTTAAAAATGGTCAATATTTTGAGAAGAGTGGAGCATAATAGAGCAGGGCAGAGTAGAATGATTATTTTACTTCATTATTTAGATATATTTTATTTCAACTCAATTCTCCTTTTTTTTTTTTTGGGGAGGGGGGAAGAAAATTGAGGAAAAATTGGTGCAATTGGATGGAATGAGTCCATTCATCTCCACTCTATTCCATCCAAGTTTGGAACAATGGAGCAAATAAAAATCTTATTGCACTCCACTCTATCCAATTCCACTAATCCAAATATACCTTAAATTTAGATAACATTTTTTTCAAAACCACATGTATTCTCCTCCTGAATGCTACTTTGCTTAAGCTGAGTAGGTAGTTACGAAACATGACTAAAAATTTTGGAGGGCGACAAATATATAGTGATATATCTTCCAAACCATCAATTCTCCTAATTTTAAATTACACTTATAACAGTTTAAATTAAGAGAATTTTTATGAACATTAATTAGAAAATTTATCAATTCTTAATAAATATATTAACCAAATAAATTTTAAAATACTAATATGCAAATGAAATATTTTGATGACAACATAGAAGACACAAAATTCTTTAGTAAGATTTTTTCATTCTCAAATTAAAGAATTAAAAAAATCTTAAACTTATTATATATTAGTAAGTTTTTTCTCTTATATAACAAGTGAAAAATTTTATATATATATATATATATATATATATATAAAATTTTGAAAGATTTCAGGAGGCAGTTGCCCCCTTCTGCCCCGTCCAAGCTCCGCTAATGCAAGTCGGATCATCAAAGGCGAAAAGCTTTCTGTCTTGAGTTTTAACACATAACTGAGGTTCAAATCTAAGACCTCTGGCTATACAAGAACATCTCTATGTCAATTGATCTAAGCTATTATACTGTCAATAAATTTAAATAACACTTATAAATAATAGATAATATATATAGTCAATTTAAATGGGTTTAAAAATTCTAATAATAAAAGATAACAAGAAGTCAACAATACATATCATTGTTTAATGGAAAGTTGAATGAGTTAAGACTAAAGAGATTGGGGATGCGTTTGTTTCGGATAAAAAGAAAAAGTGATTATAAAATTTAAATCTTATATATAATTGATTTTTTTTTGCAGAACTACTTTTTTTTAGCTTTTACAAAATATGAAAAATCATTTCTCTAGGTGAAAAAAAGTAATTTTCACTAAAAAAAAAAAATCCAAACAGTAAAGCTACTCTAAGTCGAGTATTCTCCAATTTATTAAGCAGAGAACGTGTACATGCTCTTAGAAGTTAGAAACACGTTATAACCTTTCCTTTTCCATTTTTATATTTAATTCAATCAAAATGCCAAATAAACCAATCAACCAAATAAACACACAAAAACATAAAGGAATAAAAATAAACTGGATGACAATGAGTGTAGAGGCACAAGAATTTAACATAGTTCGATAAATCATATGCCTATATTCATCCCAGAGGATAAACACTTTTATCATAAGAAGAAAAATAGTCCAAGAATCTCACTCTTGTTTCCACTCCCAAAGCCCCATCTACACCCTCTCTCATGACAGAGTCTACTATTTTTACTTGTTCTCTTACACTATCATGCTCTTAGGTTATCCATCTTTTTATAGCCAAGAGTTTTATCTCTAAGATTCCTTCCAAATCCTAAAGGGTATTAAAATCAAATCTTAATCGATTTTTCTACTCTAAAAGGATTTCCAATATCATATCCTATCAAACTCCACATATCCTATCAGGTTTAGCACGTCTTGCTAGATTTAACATATCTTTAATTTAAATATGTTTAAATCTAAGGATACATATCTCTAGGTATATGTCTTAAAATACACATCTAAATGATATACATAAATAAAAATAATTATTATCTCATTAAAATGTACATGAGCCAAATTTTCCAACAAAAATCACATAACTTTAAAAAAAAAACACAAACTTTAAATCTCCAGAAGTTATATTAATTTAACATTAGTAGACATAACTAAAGTATGATATACTAATCACATATGATATATAGCAAAAAATATGAAAGAGGTTACATAACATATGGGGCTGGTTTGGCTAAAATTTAGGGAGAAATACTATTCAAAAGCTGAAGCACAACCAAAAACATTTTAGACGGTTGAATGTAATTGTAAATGTGCTTTTTATTATAATAAGAAATTGTTGAATTGTTTGGATATAATAGATATAGAAGTAATTTTTCATGTAAAATTATAATTAAAGATAGGGAGTTTCTCCGGTACCTTGTAAAATTTAAAGTTACTATTACTTTTTACTTATTCATGGTTAAAAATGAGTCACGTCTCCTATTAATATAAGTTTTTTGAAATCTATAAATCAAAATCATTGATTATATAAGAGGTATCGGTATCCTACAGATACTGAAACAAAAACCTTAAAGATATGATTTGTAACTTTAAAAAGATAAGGATTTAGAGTAATTGAGTGAAAAGTTATCTTTTATCTTTTCATAAAATTTATGATTTATAATTCAAATAGTTTTAAAAGACAACCAACAACATTTTTTCTACTATTTCTGCTTATCCTAAAAGCTAGTCCTACTTCTGAAAAAATCAGAAAACTTATTGTTTTTTATTTCTACTTTTTTTTAGAAGCACAAATAAACATGCAATGAAATCCTATATGTATTTTTTTAATAATTGAAAAAATGTTTTTTCTTTCCAAAAGTTTATCCAAACAAGCTCATGAGTAGGTCAAGTCATCGGTTTAAATTTATGAAATCTAATAGTAAAACCAATTATTATCAGTTTTAATTAGTTTTTATCTAATATGACTCATGACCCATACCAATCCAAATCAATTTAATTGGTAGTTGACTTGGTCCACTTAATTACACTACTGATTGATTAGGGTAATTATTGTCTATACTATTAATATTTAAAAACCATTAACAAGAAATTTATATTATTCAAACAAGTGATATAAAATTACTTAGTGATGAATTTTCTTAACCACCAATCTAATTCTTTAAATTTCAAAATTGATTTGTATAAAATCAAATTTTAAATATTAGTTATAATAAAATTAGATTTTAGATAGATTATACATATTTGATAATTAAAATAGTGTTTGATAATCATGAAAAACTAGATATATTGATAGAATGAGTTCGAATTGTAAATACTTTTTTTAAATCAATTATTATTTTTTGTTATATTGTAGTGTTATTAACATATTTGATATTTCTATACAACATTTTATCATATGACCATTCTATAAATTAAAATTAAAATGTATTTATTTTTATATATTTCTATTTATTATCCCATGCATCGCACGAGTACAACACTAGTATATAAATATTCAACGACCATAAAGATTATGTTTGAGTTTCTTCAAATAAAAATATTTGATTTTCTAAATCTCAAATATTTGTGTATGCTTATTTATTATTTTATAAATCTTATCAAATTCAATAAGATTTTATCAGAATTAATTTGATTTTGATAATTTTTTTAGGATAAAATTTCGATGACAAATTTTACACTTAAAACTTGATTTCTTAATCAAATTAAATTAACTCAAATCAAGTAAAAGATATGCTATAATTCAACAAAGTCTTATTTCATATTTTAAAAAGTTCCAACCGCGATTCAAGCACAACAAATATGAACTACATTTTACTCCTAAACTGCCAATTACTGTGATTTTTTTTCCCCTTGGTACATAACGGTAAAGAAAGAAAAGAAAAAGACATCAAGAAAGAAAAGAAAAAGCCACCGGTTACTATGAGTAATAGATTACCTTTAAAACAATATATATATATTTGAGAGGTTGTAAGTTCTGCAAATCTTATCAAGTTCAATAAGATATGATCAGAATTAGTTTGATTTTGATAACAAATTTTGCACATAAAACTCAATTTCTTAATCAAATCAAGTGAAAAAAAAACCATATTTTATTAATCCAACAGAAATCTTATTTCATATATTTTTTTTAAACATTCCAACCGCAATTTAAGCACGACATATATGAATTATTATTGTTTACAAAGCAGAAGATTACAATTCAAAATGAAGTAGACAATTATGCATTCATGCTGATTGTGGTTCTCTTCAAATAAAATAAGGTAATAATCAACCAACTATCTAAATTACAACTTCTGACTAACTCTAATTACAATTTTTACCTTTTATTATCCAATCCAAATAAATTTAAAATTTAAAATTTAAAAGTAAGTAATGTAACGAATCTACCATAAACTGTAGAAACACATGAAAATGCTATCTTCGTAGTTCTCATCCACAGGAGGGGCCTAGGAAACAGACAAGGATACCAAACGCTTGGCTGAGGAAGTTTCAGTATCGTGGAGTTCAGTTTTTGTGTGTTTTGTGTCATACCATAAAACACTGTCTCCCATTCATGCTTTTATTTATTTATTCACAGTAATTGGAACGTCGCATATAGCAGATGGTCCTTCTGAAGCCATGGCATCACTCTGTCTAAACTCATTGCCATTGCCACCATCTTCTCACTCTCCCAAGCTCACTGAAACCTCTCTTTCTTCTTCTTTGGTTCTTGAGACCAACAATAATCATAGCACGGCAAGTGCCTTGAAGCCCATAGTTGTTAGGGGAGACCCCCCAACTTTTGTTTCTGCTCCTGGTCGCAGAATTCTGGCTGGTTTGTCTTTGTTGCATCAGTATATATTCCTTTGTTTTCATCTTCTCATTAGGAAAGGCCTAGTTTGTTGTTGTTGTTGTTTTTTTTTTTTTTCAAATATATTTCCCCTTAATGAAAGAGCTTCAAAGGATTATTATGCAATATTTATGTTTTACCATAGGCAGTAGGCATACCCAAATTTGGTGTGTATTGGCTGAATGCTTGGATTAATATTTAATGGCATGAACAAAATGTGGATCATATTCTTTGCTGTCTTCACCGTGATTTTTTTTCGCCCTATCTTGTAGATGCAAATTAATAATTCTTCTGGTTGAAGTTGAACTGAAATGCTGTTGACCTCGTACCAATTGATATGGAAATATTTTATGTCAGCTTTGTTTTTAGAATCTTTATCATGTGATCCCAAACACATATTTCTTTGCCGTTAGATATAAAACTATTCATGTGTATCTATCCAACAGATTAAGCTTTTGGGAAAAATGGTTCATTAATGATATGGTATTAGAGTTTCAATAACTAAGTGGTCTAGAGTTGAATTATTGTTGTCCCCCATTCTTTTAACTTGTTCACACTTCAAGCGCAAAAGAGTCTCTTGTGTGAAAGGACGCATTAGATATAAAACCAATATGTGACTCTAGCAAATAGCTTAAGCTTTTAGAAGTGATGGTTTGCGGCATCAGCCTCTACTCTCTGGTAGTTTGTGATGGAATTCAAATAGGACAAGAAATGCACTTCTTTACTACTAACCTGTTTTTATTGATTTTGTAGCCTATATAAGTAATTATTTACATAATTTATTTACAATCTTTTGATAAGATAGGATTGTGGGACTCTTGTATGAATTTTCAAAAGTGAATATTTTCTGTGATGGGATGTTTTCCAGTGATCTAATTCTCTATCTGTGATGTTGTTCTTGCTAAGCAGTTTCTGACATAGTTTTGATCTTTATTGCATGCTCTCTGTCTTATTTATGTCTCATTGATGCGGATTGCTGATTTTCTTGTATAGTTGGAGATCTACATGGAGATCTTAAGCAAGCTAGATCTGCACTAGAAATGGCTGGTGTATTGAGCTCTGATGGTCAGGACTTATGGACTGGTGGAGAAACTGTATGCTTCCTGTTTTCCTAAACGGATAGCTTTTAATTTTGATTGGAATCAGTAGTCTCTATTGTATATACTATTTAACGTATTAAAGTTGTTGAAAATGACTCAATTTATCGAGTGCTTTACTGTCATCTAATCATGCACTATCTACACTTGTGCTAGGGAAAAAAAAAAGAATTATCAGTATTGTTTAGAGATTTATCATTTTAAAATTGAAAATTTGTTTTTCCTCCCTGTACTAGGTGTTGGTTCAAGTTGGAGATATACTAGATCGAGGTGAAGATGAAATTGCTATCTTGTCCTTGCTGCGATCATTGGATAAACAAGCAAAGGCAAAAGGTGGAGCTGTGTTTCAGGTTTGCCTTTTGTAGCTTTGAAACTTAGAACGGCTCTGGTAATGTTATACAAAGTTATAAAGCACTGGAGTTATTATCTTTAGTAACTGAATGTTTAGGACAAAGCTTCCAAGGAAATGGCAATTCCCTATATGGGTATATATCATAGTGTAGTTTCCCTTGTCATTATTATAAAATTATCTGTCTTCATTAAGTATCAAGAAGGAGTTATTTGTAAGATATGAAGAATCTGGCTCATTATCTTTTTATAGATATATTTTTGTTGAAGTAATTTTCCATAATTGGATATGCTTCATCTAGGTAAATGGAAACCATGAGACGATGAATGTGGAAGGCGATTTCAGATATGTGGAATCTGCAGGATTTGATGAGTGTAATGATTTCTTGGAATACATCAATGGTTTGGAAGATGACTGGGAAGAAACTTTTACTGGTTGGGTTGATGTCTCTGAAAGCTGGAAAGAAAATCGAAAAATGTCCAGTAGTTATTGGGGTCCTTGGAGTTTAGTGAAGGTATCATAAATTTCTGTCTCACTTCTCTTTAATATGTACTTCAAATTGTTTAAGTCACTGCATATTTTTTTGTCCTCATTAAGCACAAATTCCCCGTTTGAAACTGCTTTTAGTAAATTAGAAAAAAGATTATATCCCCAAATCCCTAGTCATCATGTCAAGATAATGGAAAAAGGATTGCAAATCCTAACATTAGTGCTCATTCTTATTCCCTTCACAGTCATTACAGGGAAATGTAAATGATCACATAGACATCATTCATCCTTTTATCCGTGGTATAAAATTTTTGTTATTTCATAAATGAAGCTCTATGTTATTAAAATATGAAATTCTACTGTTGTTTTTTGATGAACTTTTTCAATCATTAGGACAGAGGCAAACGGGAGTCATTGCTAGATCAATCCTCTTTAGGCCTGGTGGGCTGCTGGCACGCGAGCTTGCAAGGCATGCTGTTGTACTTAAGGTCAATGACTGGGTCTTCTGTCATGGTGGCCTTCTTCCTCACCATGGTAATTGTTTCATGGCATCCTGAAATTGTTTAACTTGCACTTGAAGTCATACTTGAATAGTAATTACAATGGTATTGGTTCCTGTTTCAAATTTGTCCAACCTTAAATTCCAAATGCCTGATAATATTTTCTGTCATTTTCTAGTTGAATACGGCTTAGAGAGGATGAACAAAGAAGTGTCCGAGTGGATGAGAGGTCTGAGAGAGAATGACAGTACTCCCAAAATTCCTTTCATTGCCACCAGGGGCTATGACAGTGTTGTTTGGAATCGTTTATACTCAAGGGATGCACCGGATTTGGTGGATTATCAGGATAACCAGGTAATTATGCTGATGAAATTGTGATAGTAATAATTAGGAAGATCTTATGTGTAGTAAATAGAAACATGTTAACCATTCCCCCGCCCACCTCCCTTCTGAAATTGTATAGATTTCATGATGTGCAAGTTCAATTCTCCTTTTTCTTTTCTAATGGCCGCTTCACATATTTCTGTATTTCATTTCATTTTTATGTTATATTGGATCTATGTCTGCTTTCTTCTTCGGTCCATGCTATAAGGCCAAAGAACTTGGGAATTCTGTTGACACAAATGCATTTCTATAGTGTTAAGATCCATGGCAGAGCTGAGAACAATAATCACATGATAGAGCAGAGAAAATAGTAAAATGGCATGTTACTATTTTGTCTTCTCTATCATCTGATTATTTTTTTTTCTGCTCTGCCACTAAACATATAGCAAAAAGATTAGTCAACAAAATGTATTTGATAGAAACCACACAAGAAAGAACACAGAAATGGAAGAAAGAAACTGAGAGTAATATTGAGTATGAAAATGCAGAACAATTGGGATCAAGCTTGAGCACTATAGCAGCTCAAAACTCTCCTATGCCTAAGCCAAAACCAAATGATTGCCTACCTCATTCTACTCCTACCCAACAATTATACCCTTCTCTCTAACAAAATTCCTCACATGCACACAATGCACATCCCTTGCCAGCACACACACACACCCACAACAGGTGCCAATATGCAAGTTAGTTAGGACCAAGGGGGCCCCACATGATTCACCCCAAATCCTGACCCATATTATCCATAATACCCTTGTATTCTTTTTCTTTTATACAATTTAATTCCCTCAGCTACTTGGTCTCTATCAGTATTCCTCCCGGGAGTTAAAAATAAAAGCACAAAACACTACTATAACTATGTCTAATCTAAGAAACATGTGACTTAGTGTGACAGAACAGAGATAAATGCAACACTAAAGTTACAAGGAAGCAAAAAACAAAAATTAACTGATGAGAAGTTAAGAACTGACTGGACTTGAACTGGTATTGCTTGGAGAACATGAATCTCCACAAAGTGCAATGAAGAAGTCGTAAAATTAATTTTATTCCTGCAAATATGTCCATATGCTATCTCAAGAAATGCAAGTTTGCCTGGACACTAGCTTCTTGATTCCATCTTTGGAGGACATTTTCTTGTGGTTATGAGAAAAATGATAATGGACTTTACCTGTGACGGACACTTACTACTATTCCATCATGTATTTCTGTATCTACATTTTGATTACTTAATAACATTCTTCATTCGTTTTGTGATAACATTAGTAGTTAGTAGATTAATGAATTGTATCTTAAGCTGACTTGGATTGATAGTTTGAACCTAAACAATACGATCTTCAGGTGTATTCCATTCTTGAGGAGACACTACAAGCAATTGGTGCCAAGGCAATGGTGGTCGGGCATACACCTCAAACTATTGGTGTGAATTGGTAAGGGAAGATTACTCTTTAAGAATGGTGAAAAATAGCCTCAAGTTCACAGAGCCACATACTTTATCTAGATCTTCTTAGTGCATTGTGCACAAATTACTTCTATTCATTGAAATCACTTCTTTGCTTCCCACAGTAAATACAATTGCAGCATATGGCGCGTAGACGTTGGAATGTCCAGTGGAGTTCTTAATTCAAGACCAGAGGTAACAAAATTCCTTGGACTTATATGCATGAAAAATTTGAACTTTCCTACTGAAGTAGCTCAAATTTTTAGCTTATAAACTACATAAATTAAGTCAATTCAATTTATAATGTTTGTTTCATGATTGAGTGATACTGTTGATAACAACAAATTGATATGGGACCATGGGTACCATCTGGTAAATTAGGTAGATGGGTTAATCATGCAAAATTGTTACTCTCTTAGTAGTTGTTTCTTTCAAATCCTGATTAAATACATGCAGTTCTTGAGATTTATGGTTGACCTCATATTTTTCCAGGTTCTAGAAATTATAGACAACAAAGCAAGAGTTATAAGGAGCAAAAGAGACAGATACAGTGAACTTGAGGCTACTGCCTATACTTAAGAGACAAACAAATGATTTACTAGGTATATTTAATTACAAGTTAGTTGTCCATTGTTTATTTTACAAACTCAATGGAAAATTTGGAAGTGATTTCTATTCAATGACAGTATACTTTGGTGTTGCATCATATGCAAGTTGAATTATACCACCCAAAAAAGGGTTGTCCCCCGCCTTAATTTATATCTCCCTTCATCTGGTAAAAAGCAGAATGGCCTAAAAATGATTTCATCCCTGTCGACGTAGGAAAATGTTAATATGGATCTGAGTTTATGGTGAATTCTACACGTGGCACAATTTCAACGAGTGCTATTATAATATTTATATATTTTAAACTTTAAATTATGTTTTGAATGATTGATACACGTATATGATTCATCGTGAATCTGAGACTATATTATCATTACTTGTCGAAGTATGCAATATTCTGAAAAAGAAAGGAACATAATGAAAAAATGAAAAAAGAAGACTTGAATCATGAAAATTGTGTCACTGCTTAATTTCTTCTTTACTTTTTTGCAGGAAAGTACAGGTACCCAGCTACTGAACTCCAACATTGGCAAATTTATTCAAACCCCATTGACCTCTTCTATTCACTTGTTCGCTTCATCTGTATAACTTGTGAAGACCAGAGAACAGCACTTCAATTTTGGCATTTCAAAAGGCTTTTGTATCACATCATTTTAATGATGCAATTTTAGGCCTTCTTGGACTATTTATGTGAATATTTTTCATAGGAAGCAACTAATTTTTCATTCTCTTATACAATTGTTTGGGTATCCTCCTCATTGTCATCCAAATAAAACGGTTCACTCCGATCTATTGCATTTATATTTGTGTGCAGAAATAGGTAAATTATTTACAAAATTATTTGATAGAATATTAAAATGTAAATATGAATTTTAATTTTAATTGATCTAAAATGTTTGATTCAGTTTTTAAGACTTTTAAGGGTTGTGATTAGTGGCATGACTCAAAACCCCATGCGAATTATTCCACTAAAATGTACCATTGTATTGTATCACTAGCACATTCCGATTTAAGCTGTGATAACCTAAAACGGAACTCAAAAGCAAAGAGGGAAAAAAACCAGAAAAAAGAAAATGATTAATTTTGGGTGCAGAACTTTACATATAATGATCCAAACAGTAAACAACCTCATGTGATGACATAGAACTCCCACACTATCTACTCTAAGTGGCGAATAGAGAATAAAACATGCAATGGAAGCGTAGCATATTCAAGGGTTAAAAGGAACGTGACCAAATACAGAAAGAAAAAAGGAAAGAAATATTGCAATCATAAATTGTTGTATTTGAAAAAGGGGTTTTGTCTGTTAATATCTCTATTTGAATGTTAGATCGACGCGAATGTTCCCAAGGCTGTGAGTCAGCATATAATTCTCCTTTTCTTTTATTCTTGAGCTATTTCCTGTCTTCATATGTTTTCTCTATCTCATACAAGGTGGAATATCATGGCTCATATATGATTTGGATAACCTCATGATCCACCACAAATTATTAAATTGGCCTTTCTAAATTTTCAATTTTCCATTTCAGTTATCCACCTTTCTCCCTTTCACCCTCCATTTTCACAACTTTACCACCACTATCATTGCCACCAGTGGTAGATTGTTCCAATCACTTCCTCCACCACCATAGTATGAGAAAAGTAATTGAATGATGGATTGATTATTGATTTACTGATATTGATTACATATATATAGAGATGGCAGGTCCTAAAATGTAGGAACTGATAGCAATAGCAATTCAAAAGTTCAAATGAAAGTTCAACTATTACAAATACATCAATTGCTTCAATTTCGGGATTGCATCTTCTGATGTGGACTGTTCAATTTTATTTGAATTGATATGCAATAGTCCTATGATGCCCCCTCAAGATAGAGTTACCATATGTTACTTTCAGCTTGAATTGAAGATCTTTAGACTTTGACAGTGGAGGAGGCTTAGTGAGCACATCGGCAGCTTGATCTTTTGTGGATACATGGGGGACCATAATGTGACCACCTTTGACTTGTTCATGGACAAAATGATAAAAAGAGCTATGTGTTTCATTCTCGAATGATTAGTAGGATTGGCATATAAATAAGTTGCTCAAATACTATCACATAGTAATATAGGTGTAGTGGATAATGGAACATTTAATTTTGAAAGAAGATTTTTAATCTACATGACCTCAACAGTGGCAAAAGCAACACATCTATATTCAACATAAATGGAGAAGCGAGCAACTGTTCTTTGCTTTTTAGAGCACCATGAGATAGGATTACTCCAAGAACAGAAATGAAAGTCGATGTAGAAGTGCAATCATCCATGTTCCCACCCCAATCAGCATTTGAAAAGTCACTAAATGAAAAGAAGATCATTTTTGCAGCAGCAAGCCATGATTGATAGTTAACTTGAGACATCACAAGAGAGATATCGCAAGAGCCTTTTTAGATGTTGTAAATGAATTGTAGTTGGCTGATGCATAAATTGGGATAGTTTGTTGATTGCAAAAGATAGGTATGGCCGAGTCATGTTGAGATATTGAAGAGCCCCAATGATTTTGCAGGACTAAGTTGCATCGGTATGTGGTGTGCCATCGTGCAATTACAGTTGGGATGTGGAGGACAAAGGAGTGGGAGATGGTTTCTCCCCCAACATGTCAAATCTTTCCAGAATGTTGTAGATGGACTTATGCCAATTGAGAAGCAATCTAGATTTGTGAGGTACTAATTCAACACCAAGAAAATAGTGAGATGCACCAAGATTTTTCAGTGAAAAGCGATTGGAAAGAGCATGAATAAGCTATGTAAGAAAGGCATCATCATTTCCTGTTAGCAGAAGATCATCAACATAATCTAAGCAATATGCTTGAATATGATTCTTAGAATAGCTAAATAATGATGGATCACACAGACTTGTTTTGAATCCGAAGGCAGTGATGAAGGATTTGAGAGCTTCCTGCCAAGCTCAAGGGGGCTTGCCTTAATCCGTAGATTGCTTTGTGAAGCTTACACTCATAATTTGGATTTTGAGGATGGCCAAATATAAATCCTGGTGGCTGTGTCATATAAGTCTACTCATTGATAGTGTCTTGAAGAAAATCATTGCCAACATCTAGTTGATGCATATGCCAGGACTTGGATAAGACAATGGTAAGAATAACCTTAGCAGCTTGTGGACGAACAACCGGTGCAAAAGTCTCATGAAAATCTAGGCCTAGTGTTTAGGCGAAGCCTTTGGCCACTAATGTAGCCTTTGCATGAAGCTATCCAAATTCCTTTTGATATGAAAAATCCACTTGCAACCAACAACATTCTAATTGTCAGGTGCTGGAACTGGAGAAGACGTGCCATTCCTTAATAAGGCATCAAATTCCTCAGCCATGGCTTGACAGCAATGAGGAAATTTCATTGCCTCACGCACACTAGAGGGTTTAAGGTTCTCAGGTAATGGGTGTTTTGTGGTTGTAAAGACTCCTTTTAGCTTGCAGAGGGTTTAGTGAGTGTGGTTGAGAAGAATCAAGGGAAGTGGATATGGTATTTCAATTGAATCGGTGCTGAATTTGAAGAAGGAGCACTGCCAAGGTCTTACCTGAAAAAACTGTAGCAAATGATGCTATATGAAGGATGGTAAAGGCAAGAGAATATGAGTCATGTGATGCATGCAATGAAGCAGCAGGATATTAGATGAAATAGGTAACTGAGACTTAAATGGAAAGATGGTGTCATAAAAGGTAACATCTCATGAGGTGTAGATTTTATGAGCGGAAAGATCAAGACAATGATATGCTTATTGAGCAAATGAGTAACCAACAAAGATATATGGTTGAGATTGGGGTCGAAGTTTGTTTGAATTGTAAGGTTTTAGCCAAGGGAAACACAAACAACCAAATGAATGAAGGTGTTGGCAATTAATGTTTGATTTATCAAGATTTGAAAAGGATATTTCACGATTAAAATTAGTGTTGGATGAGTTAGTAAGAAAGGCACAGGACCAGAATGTGGAGGATAAATTGATATGATGCAAAAGGACACGGCCTATTTCAACTATATTCTGGTGTGTCAGATGGTGTAGTGTGAGATGCCATGTTTTGCAAAATATGATTTAAGCATAATGAATTCATCGTCATTATTTGAATAAATAGAAACAATAGGCAAGTTAAAAAACTTCGCAACAAGAGATTTAAACGTGGAAATTATTATTGAAACATCAGATATATTTTTGAGGAGGCACAATAATGATCAACTGAAATTAAATAATACTGAAAACCATCTAAAGCCTAACGACAGCAGGGCCTCGTACATCAGTGTAAACTATTTCAAGAGGCCTAGCAATACAAATAGAAGATTTGTTGAATGGCATCTTATGACTCTTGGAAAATTCACCAGAAATGCAATGAGATGCAGTGTTGCTCTTTGTTTGCAATTGAGAAGTGAGATGTTGCATTATCTTGTTTGGATAACCATCAACAAGTTGTTATATACCATACGTTAGAATAGTTTTCTTTTTAAGTAAATATTTCAAAATTTTAAATCTTCAAATGCCATAAGTTTCCTATTAATGATTCTTGAATATTAGTAGAATATATTTAAATAGGTATTAATCTCTTCATCTTTTGGTTCCTTTTTCTTTCTATTTTCTTTTATCTCCTTTTCTCTTGTTCAAACTAGTATTAAAGAAGTGAATATAAACATGTAGTATATCCTTTAAACATTTTTACCTAGCAATGTTTGCAAGGGACTAAATTCACAATTGATTTAATTTTTACATTAAATATTATATAGTTAGAATATTTAAAAATAAAAAATTGAACTTCTTAAATTCCATAAACTTTGATTTCTATAATTTTTATATGTTATCAAAGTTGAATAGAATATAGCAAGAATTTATTTATTTTAAGTGTGAAATCAAATTAAATCTCATTTTTATTCATTATAAACACCAATTAATTGACTCCAAATATAATAAACGATTTAAAAATTAAATCAAATCCCATTTTGTACAATTATTCTAAGCATCAGATTTAATTTATTCAATTCAAGTCAAATCAAGCCTCTAATTTAATTGCCAAACCTCAGCAAAATATTGTTTTCATGCCCTGGGATGGTAAGATTTTGATGCATTTATTGTAATGATGCTCAAAATTCATTCCACTAAATCACTCAAGCACAGATGATTTTGAAAATCTGATGTCAAATAGAGAAACCTAACTGCATCTGTTTCACCTCGCTTTTACAGTTGCTTCCGTTGATATTCTACGGCTACTCCGACAGTATATTGCCTTAGAACCCTGCTCTAGGAACATCTTAATACATAAAAGAATAGGTCATCACAACACTCATACAAATATATCATCACAAACTTTATAGGAGCGCATATATATATATATATATATAATCAGCATAATAGCCCAGCCTAGATAGCATTTCATGATTTCAACAACTGAGCAACAAGTGGAGGCGACAAATACAAACAAATAAATAATAAAAGAGAGGAAATGAGGCCCCTTAAATTCCGCTGTTAAATAATCTTTCACATTAAAAGCTCACATTGACATGAGACTCATGACACCTAGGACCAAAATTTCATGTAAAGGTAGTTTCATAGAATAATGTCCGCCCGAATGAACTGGCAAAAATCTAAACCAGAAATAAAAAAAATTAAAAATGATTATTCCAATTGACATTGTGTACAACAAAGTAGGCTCCCAATCCATAGGTTAATCCGATTCCTTCGGCATATTGTATGGTGTTCAGAATTCCGGACTAGAAAAAGTTTGAACGTTCACGGCCCTGTTTGTAGCACCTCCTCAATGTTGAAAGAGAGAATAATCTGTAATTTAAGTGAAAAATGTTCGAACTCAAGTGTTACTTAGGTGATAGTGCCAATGTCTTTTGGCTGATTGACATCTTGGAAAAAGGACTTTCCAGCTTCATATGTAGACCAGCAGATTGCAGCTGCAGGAGCATGAAAGAGCATCCTTGGAATCCATCCTCGCATCAGCCCTCTATATCCATCCTTTTTAATTATTGTTGTGATAACATCTTTAATTGAACCGCTCTTGAACCTATCGCATCCGCAGACACCCTGCACCATCAACGAAATATAAGGGCTTTCGAAAAATTGCCATCTAATTCCCCCTTTAATTTACCATCATTTTTATACCAAAGGATACCAAACAAAGTTGTCAATGGCGGATGACGGCTCATGGCGGTAGACCAAAAATCCGCCATTTATGCCTGCCATAAGACCACCATGGCCACCATAATGTACAAATCTTCTCATGGCGGGGGGGCAAAATCCGCCACTCCATGCACCTTTCTCATACTCATCATATTTCTTGCCACTTTCCTTGTCCGTAGGTGTCATTTTTTCTTGATTAGATCTTTTTTGAACTTTCTTTCTCTATTTTTTGAAGTCTATTGTCTCACATATGGGGTGAAGCACCTAAGGCCAGGTTTGATCCCTGTGAGCCTCAACACTTACCCTCAGGCCGCCCTTAACCATCCCCTCACATGTCCTATGACCTCCCTATTAACAACAACCAAGTTCTAACCCAATAAGTGGAGTTGGCTACAAGGATCCATTGGACTATGTCAAAAAGGAAATTTTTTAGAGAAGGTGTTCTCCTAAAGTTTTCTGAAGTCTTCTATAGTTTTACCCATTTAAAATCAACTGTTTCTCATTTGAGGTAAGCATTCAAAGCTGTGATAGAATCGCTTCATATGTAAACCTCACAGAAGCAAATAGAACTTGCTCACGGAACCAATGTCACCACAACATAAGCCAGAATGATTATTAGAGATTTGCATGAGTGGAATCAAAGGAACAGAACATAAAATTTCTACCAATTTTAACATCCATTTCTTGGCAAAACAGACATTTCAAACAAAAAGAAAGGATGGGAAAGAATATGGCATCTAACCCCATTCAAGAAATTAAATTATTACCCCTTCAAGTTTGATAAAATATTGTTATCCACTTCTTTTCCCACAGTTCTAGACTGGACACAAATTCTAGAAAGATTGCATGGTTCACAGAGTAATGTTAATTACACCAACCTGAAAAACCCCGCACAGACATCAGATAAAAATTAACCCATCATCAAACCTGCTACGCTAACCGCTTTGCTAGCGCAGAAGCAGTAGTTAGGTAACCAGTTGGCAAACATAATCAACCAACAGCATACCTATATATATATGACCAATGAACCTGAAAGGTACTTTTTCATAAATTCCAAATTTCAATAAGTGGTTAATCTAATTGCAAGCTGTTAACTGCTTAAATGAATCTGGCAATTGATTAAATTAAAGGCCTCGGAGTGCTTTTTTTTTTTGTTTTCTGTATTATGTGCAACTAACTATCATCATCCTCGTTCATATGCTAAACCTTACAAGTATGCACTAAGCAATTCAGACTCTAGTAACTAAACCAAAGTTCAACAAAGAAACAATCCAAAAGTCATGTGCATCTTGAATTTCTATCCATTGACCGTGTAAAAGTCATATATTATTTTACATTGTCGGTGCAAAGAAATTAACCTCAAAAAAAGCCAAATTTTGAGAAAATAGCAATAATCATAAGCAATCCAAATATACCTGACACTGCAATTGAGTCTTAACAACATCAAGCGGCGTTGTAACCGCAGCAGCCAAAGCACCGGCAGCAGCGCCCGCCGTGGCATGAACGACCAACCTCTCATCATCAACGCTCTCCGGCGACACCTCCATCAGCCCGCGCTTCGCCGCCTCGTAAGTGGCGAAATGCACCGCCGTGAACGGCGCGTTCATCAAAACCGTGGTCCTATACGAAGCATAAAACGCCCCAAACCCTTCCTCACTCATAACCCTCCTCACGCAATCCCAAACCCCCTTGTATCCACTATTACCCAATTGCAGCCTCTGCTTAACCATATCCATTGGCGTGAAAACGGCGTCGCTTGAGACCGTCGCGAAAACGCCCGAAGCGGCGTGAGCGAGGTGGTTGTTGGGATTACCCTTGGAGAACCGTTTCTTGCAGGTCTCGTAGACGGAGAAATAGACGGCGTGGGCCGGGCCCGCGCCGAGGCCCATGGCACCGATGCCGCGGTAGAGGGCCGATGGGCCTTCTGACTGAAGGATGGAACGGAGCGCCTGACGGACCGTTACGGTTTTAATTGGGCAGGAACCGAGGGCTTGCATGTGGGTCTTGACGGTGTCGACGGGGAACATGGCCATGTGCTCGACGCAGCCCGCGATGGAGCCCGCGATCATGAACTGCCAGAAGTGGAGGCCGTCGTGGGCCGCGGCGGGGGACACGGCGAGATTATTTTCCGGCGGGTGGAAGTCCGGCCGGAAATCGGGGTTCTGGAATTTGGCGGGTGCGTCTGTGGCCATGGATTTTTGGGGGATTCTTTTTTTTTTTTCCTTTTTTTAGAGGAAAAAAATTAGAAGGGGGGAAAAGTTATGTGATTAGGGTTTGGATCAAAATGGGTATGTGAAAAATTGGAACTTTTGAAGGTGGAGTTATGTGGGGTGGAGTTTGAGTTTGAGTTTTCTGTTGTCGTGCCATAAACGATTAAGAGGGGGTTTGTTTCATTAGTGTGGATTTTTGCACGGATTGTTGTGTTTTGAGCTTTGTTGCAGGTTTTGGAATAGTCAAGGAGGGGAGGCGAGCGGGGATGCAAGAAGGGGATTGATTGCGTTGTGGACTTTGGATCTGAGTGTTATATAAGTTAGGGTTCCAGCAATTTGGGAATGAGATCTCTTTCTTTTTTTCTTATTTCCTTAAAGATAATTTGATTTTGCACGTAACAGTAGAATTTGTTTTATTACAGGCTGGACGATGGAGTTTTAACTTAAAAAGGCGAAATTGAACTGCAATACATCATTTATTTGTTTTTAAGGGGGTCTTTTTTTTCTATATGGCTTTGACAATGGTGTTTAACACATATATGGTCTGTTTTTGGAAAAAATTCGGATATGATATGGCAGACTGAATCCGCCACAAGCGAAGAGGAAAAAAAATAATATTTCTGAAAATCTGAAAAAGTGAATCCGCCAAAGGTGAAGTGTGAAAAAATATTAATATAATCTAGAATTGGCCAGTGGCGGATTCACAAAAAGACAAAACAAGAAAAAATTAATAATATTTGCTGTCACGAATTAAATATAGTTTTTGAGTGTGAATCGGCCAGTGGCGGATTCATATTAAAAAAATAATATTTCTCTCTATATAAACTTGTGAAACCGGAACACACAGCAAAGCAAATAAATTTTCGCTTACAGTGTGGAGAGGGTGCTGGTGAGAGGCGAGCACCAAAAAAAAAAAAGTTCAAAAAAAGTGTGGTTAGAAGGGTGAGAATGAATAGTACAGCAAATGTAATAGGTTATTTTGATGGTGAAGTTGTTACAAATATTAATGAGGGTGTTATGTTTATATGTGAGAGACCATTAAGTTTCTTTATTCCCTACACCTTCTCATATGCAGAGCTAGAGAATGGACTCTGCCAGTCGATAAATAGTGACACTCCAAAAAGAGTGGTGGCAATGAGATACAGGTGTCCTATCTCGATTTTTGGCGGGTTCAGACAATACCAAGCGATTCTGCTGAAGCGATAATGATATTCAACAAATGTTTAGGATGCATCAACAGCATCTGGCAAACTTTCCTGCCATTGAGTTGTATGTTGATTTTGAAATTATTGCTCAGAACATAGAAAGTGGGTCTACTAAATTTATAGATGAAGACACAGAGTTGGAAGTAATGGGGGAAGAGGAGGATGAAGATGACTATCGAAGTGGCGATGAAGATGCAGATGATGATCTTGATAATGATGGCTTATCAAATATATTATGTGGGCAACATCTGAATGAGGAACCATCTTTCATGCGTGCTCTAGATTTGGAAGCTATGCAAGCATCAGAGTTTCCAGAGTATACAAACATAGGTATGCAGCCTTAATTCTAAAAGTATTATATATTTAATATTTTTTTATTTTGTTATGATTTAAGATGTTTTTTAAATTGGTTATTTAGTTTATTATATAATTTATTTGATTTAGTATTTTTTAAGTTGAATATTTGTAGTGGAGTTTTTAGTTAATCTGGTTTAGTTGAAACTTTTAGTTAATTAGTTTTAGTTGATTTAGGTAATTTCCTTTATTTAGTTACTTTTGTAGTTGTAGTAATTGAATAAATGCACCATTTTAGTTGATTTAATAATTTCTAAGTTGATTATTTAGTTTATTATATAATTTATTTGATTTAGTCTTTTTAGTGGTGGTGATTAGAATCACAATTTTATTTTATGTAAAATTTTTGAATTAATTTTTAAGTTAAATATTTATAGTGAAGTTTTTAGTTAATTTGGTTAAGTTGAAACTTTTAGTTAATTAGTTTTAGTTGATTTAGGTATTTTCCTTGATTTAGTTACTTTTGTAGTTGTAGTAATTGAATAAATGGACCATTTTAGTTGATTTAATAATTTCTAAGTTGATTATTTAGTTTATTATATAATTTATTTGATTTAGTCTTTTTGGTGGTGATTAGAATCACAATTTTATTTTATGTAAAATTATTGAATTAATTTTTAAGTTGAATATTTGTAGTAGAGTTTTTAGTTAATTTGATTTAATTGAAACTTTTAGTTAATTAGTTTTAGTTGATTTAGGTAATTTCCTTGATTTACTTACTTTTGTAGTTGTAGTAATTGAATAAATGGACCATTTTAGTTGATTTAATAATTTCTAAGTTGATTATTTAGTTTATTATATAATTTATTTGATTTAGTCTTTTTGGTGGTGGTGATTAGAATCACAATTTTATTTTATGTAAAATTTTTGAATTAATTTTTAAGTTGAATATTTGTAGTAGAGTTTTTAGTTAATTTGATTTAGTTGAAACTTTTAGTTAATTAGTTTTAGTTGATTTAGGTAATTTCCTTGATTTACTTACTTTTGTAGTTGTAGTAATTGAATAAATGGACCATTTTAGTTGATTTAATAATTTCTAAGTTGATTATTTAGTTTATTATATAATTTATTTGATTTAGTCTTTTTGGTGGTGGTGATTAGAATCACAATTTTATTTTATGTAAAATTTTGAATTAATTTTTAAGTTGAATATTTGTAGTAGAGTTTTTAGTTAATTTGATTTAGTTGAAACTTTTAGTTAATTAGTTTTAGTTGATTTAGGTAATTTCCTTGATTTACTTACTTTTGTAGTTGTAGTAATTGAATAAATGGACCATTTTAGTTTATTTAATAATTTCTAAGTTGATTATTTAGGTTATTATATAATTTATTTGATTTGGTCTTTTTGGTAGTGGTGATTAGAATCACAATTTTATTTTATGTAAAATTTTTGAATTAATTTTTAAGTTGAATATTTGTAGTAGAGTTTTTAGTTAATTTGATTTAGTTGAAACTTTTAGTTAATTAGTTTTAGTTGATTTAGGTAATTTCCTTGATTTACTTACTTTTGTAGTTGTAGTAATTGAATAAATGGACCATTTTAGTTTATTTAATAATTTCTAAGTTGATTATTTAGGTTATTATATAATTTATTTGATTTGGTCTTTTTGGTAGTGGTGATTAGAATCACAATTTTATTTTATGTAAAATTTTTGAATTAATTTTTAAGTTGAATATTTGCAGTAGAGTTTTTAGTTAATTTGATTTAGTTGAAACTTTTAGTTAATTAGTTTTAGTTAATTTAGGTAATTTCCTTGATTTACTTACTTTTATAGTAAAAGTGATTGATTAAATGCACAATTTTATTTGATTTATGTAATTTCCTTGATTTAGTTACGTTTGTAGTTGTAGTGATTGATTAAATGTATCATTTTTGTTGAATATTTCCATTTATTTACTTGATTTTTTTCATAGGTGATTCCGTTATGAATGGTGAATTGTTTGTTGGGATGATGTTCAATAATAGGGAGGCAACTATAGAAGCAATTAAGGCATACAGCATACTGAGAGGAGTGGATTATAAAGTGTTAGAGTCAGAATCAAAGACATTTTATTGCAAATGCACACAGCATGATAGAGGTTGTGAATGGCTTCTTAGGGCCAGTTTGAGAAAAACTAAAGGCTTTTGGGAAATCAGAAAATACAATGGGCCACACACTTGCACTACATCAAGGATTTCACAGGATCACTCGAAATTGGATTCTGACACTATTGCACAGTTTATAGAGCCCATGGTACAGTCAGACCCATCTCTTAAAGTTAAAACTGTGATTGCAGAGGTTTTCTCTCGATATGGTTACACAACAACTTATCGAAAAGCATGGACGGCAAAACAAAAGGCTATTGAAAAAGTTTTTGGCAATTGGGAACGCTCGTATGAGGAGTTACCTCATTGGTGTGGAGCCATGTGTGCTGCTGTTCCAGGTTCAATTGTCCAGTTTGACGCTGTAGAGGCATATCGTGGTGATGAGCTAGTGCCGAATTTTCGACTATTTCGTCGAGTGTTTTGGAGCTTTGGTCCATGCATTAGGGCATTTAGACATTGCAAGCCACTGATCCAAATAGATGGGACACATTTGTATGGGAAACATAAAGGGACTTTACTGATTCTGCTGCTACGGATGGCAATAAGAACATTTTGCCTGTTGGTTTTGCTATTGTGGAGGGAGAGACTGCAGATGCATGGCAGTTTTTCCTAGACCATCTCCGTAGATTTGTAGTAACCCAAGACGGGGTTGGTGTTATTTCTGATCGCCATGAGTCAATTAAAGTGCAATAGCTCAGTAATGGTCAATGGGAACCTCCTGAGAGCATTTCATATAGGTATTGCATTAGGCACATTGTCGCTAATTTCTTAAGGAGATTCAAGGCACCCCACCGCATTGCACTGTCGTGAGCATGGGTAATTTACAATTTCATTGCACTTATGTTTACTAATTTCATTGCCTAAATTTAAATTATAATGACATTGTTCTTTGAATATTCAAGGAGTGAGAGTGAATTCAATAATCACTATGAGCGGATGCGTGAACGTGATCCCAATATACAAATTGGATTGACGGAAATTCAAGGAAAAGTGGGTAGAGGCATTTGACAAAGGACATCGATGGGGCACATGACCACAAATCTTGTAGAGTGTATGAATGTTGAAGGGGGGCAATCTTCCAATCACAGACTGATAAGAGTAACATATTCTCGAATTGGCTGAGTTGTTTGCCGGGAAGGTGAAGAGGCATATGCACGAAAAATGCAGTCATGAATTCTCAGTCGTAAATGCCACGCCGATCGCAAAAATTGAGTTATCAGCAAGAAACATGATAGTGACTAACTTTGACAGGCAACATGAGTCTTTCCATGTTAAAGAACAAATCAGTAGGGAAGAATACAGGGTTGATTTGAAGCATAGATATTGTGATTGTGGTGATTTTCAGTTGATCGAATTCCTGTCGTCACGTGATTGCCGCTTGCGATAGCGGGAACTTTGAATGGCGAGGGTATGTTGCTGATGTTTACAGAATAGCAAAGATTTGCAAGGTGTATAAGAGACAGTTTGGGGTTGTGGGGCACCAAAGTACATGGCCCCAATATAGAGGTCCGATGATTTGTCCCAATCCCGCTCAAAGCGTAAAGCCAAAGGCCGGCCCAAGAGCACTCGCTTCCTTAATGAGATGGATATGCGTGATATGCGGGGACCTCGACGTTGTGGTCTTTGTCGAGGTGAAGGTCACAGTCGCAGCCGCTGTCCATACACTCCTGGCCCAAGTTCATAGTTATGCCACTTAATTGTGTTTCATGGAGCCTATTTTATCACTCGATTCTATTTCATGCAAACTTTGGTGTGTGATTTCATTGTTTGTTAGATGTTATTTTGTCATTTTGGTGTGTTTCATGGATGTTACTATATCGCTTATTGTGTTTCATGGATTTTACTTATTGTGGTAATTACTATGTCAATTTATTGTGTTTTATGTATGTTACTTATTGTGGTAATTTAATGTTTGTGTCGAGGTTATTGTGTTTTTTTTTTAATTATGTAATATGTTATTTTCATATATGTTATCATTTCTATTAGGAAGTTCATACATAAACACATGAAAAGAAACATCATAACAATTCCATTAAAAAGAAAATAGAAATACAAACCTAAGAGTCCATACATAAATACATAACACGTTACATAAAAAAGTACTACACACTTAACTTCCTTTACGACCTTTTCCCCTTCCCATCCGTGGTGGTGGTTGAAATGGCGAATAGCTCACCCTTTAGCTGGTTTCACCTTCTCCGTGGCCGTAATGCATCACGTGTACTTCCTACAGTTTGCTTGGCAGCCTTTCCTAACACATTGATAATGCCACGCGATTGCCTTCTATGTTGGCCACCCTAATCTCCTACGCCCTCAAGTCTCACACAGATCTCCCATGCTCTCATCTCTATGACCTGATCTCCCATGTCCTCATCTCTATCACCCTGATCACCCATGCCCTCATCTCTATCTACATGTTCCCTGCCTCCTATTGCTGCATGTTGGGCAGATGTAGCAGTATCATGCAAACTTTGCATCATTTGGGCATTTGCCCAATGTGTACCTGGGGATAACATCTGTAAGAAATGACATCTCAAATGTGCCCATTTGTGGCGGCCTGTAGACATCATTCAGTTGACTAATGATTTGTATTCAGGTCAAGGTTAACTTGTGTAGATGATTGACCCCCAAGATGGGCAAAATCAAAGTTTCCTCCAAGGCCCGATACTTGAGCCCCACCAGGGGTGAAATGAACAGACCTTCTCCCACTAGATGAGAGAAGCACTAGACTGTGTAGCAACACCACCGTGTCGGCCCGAACACCATGTAGGTCGTGGTGGATCTTGGACCTGTGTAGTCTGCTGTATCCACCAAGGGAATTGGCCATGAGGAAATTGGGATGTGTTTACATCCCAATAAAAAATGTTATTTTGTTGCAGAAACAAAGTTTGATAGGCATGAGGAGCTTCTATTTGGATAGGTGGTGCTCTAATTTCTCCTTGAGCGGGTACTTGACCTTCTTCGTCCAAACGTGGTTCATTTTCTTCATGGGTAGGTGGATGATCCGCTTCCTCGAGGAGGCAACCGTATAGCTCGCCCATGAGATAAATACCAAGACCGATACAAGTCAGAAGGCTGATAATTAATAGTGGGAGTTCCAGTTAATACACGATTTGCACGTTGGTGCCACATTGCCACCCATGGTTGATGAAAAACTTCCCAATTGGTGGGTGGTAATCCCCTTAAGTCTCTATTATGGAATCCCTGTAAATTAGGTTGGTCCAAAGGAATTTCTTGGTTCAACCCAAATTGTCGCATAACTCGATCGGTTGGTGTAACTCCATTACCTCAAAACATAAAAAAAAATGCTGAGAACAAATGCTTGCTGACCGCACATCATACGAATAAGACCATCAATTATAGGATCCAAATATGGTTTGCCATATAAACTGCATGAACAAAATTACATCAGGATATGTAAAATAATAATAATTATAGGGACCAAACAAAAATGTAGAATATTTTAAATTTTTACCTGATATCCCCAAGTTATCTATCGGCAACCTTATAGTGTGATGGTCCTTTAAATTAATGTCACGAGGTAGCAGTTCGCTTCCACCTATAAGACATTATATTAATTATTATTTTAGCAACAAGAACATAGAAATTCCAGTTAAAATTGTTGCTACCTTGCTAAGAGGAAAAACAATTGGTGAGGGACGGTATGGGAGCCAAAAAGGCATTATTTGCCAGGCCCATGCTTGAAGTAAAACAACACACCCGTTGATTTCTTTAGTTTCCATCCCAGTAGCAATTAACAACCCCGAAAAAGTAGAGCAAGGCATGCCGATCCTCAACTATATGATCTAACTTGCTCTAAATCTTCAAGCAATTGCAAGTATTTCACATGTACTTCGCCGGTGCTCTTGTCGGGCAGAATGCATTGACCCAACAAGGCTAGTATGAAACCACGGGCAATCCGTCAGTATTTCCAAATCGAGTTAAACGCCTCCATATTTCCAATTCTATTATTTAACCAAATTAAATTTACAAACCCTCCATTGTAATCCAAAGGCTGGCGAATGCCCATTAGATGTTGGCGAATCGGGAGTGCTTCATAGCTATTAATGACATCCAAAGAATTAGGCCATTTATCGGAAGCCCTATCAAAATAGCAACATCTTCTAACGTGATCGTGCACTCCCCGCATGGAAAATGGAAAGTGTGAGTCTCGGGCCTCCATCTCTCAACTAGTGCTGAGATTAATTTTTGATTTATTGCTACATCACTGATTTCCACAAAGTGTAGTAAACCGGCTCGCTCCACATAGTCCCGTATTTCAGTTCTCATTGATGGCAATTTGATCACGAGGCCCAGATATGTCTTGTTGTCTGTTAAATTAAAATTAAAATTAAATTAAATTAATCAACATCAAATAAATGGATTTCACAAAAAATAAAATTCATACATCCTCTAACAAAATATATCAACTCAGAAAAATCAATTAACATATGAGAGGAATTGATTTTTTAATTAACATATCAACTCAGATTGATTATTGGATATATTTAGTAAATTAATTTATTTTTTTAAAAATGTTTTGTTTAACTAATACTATGAGATGATTGACGGAGAAATCAAAAGTAAAAAAAAAAAGTTCAATGCATAATTTTTTTTTCAAAATTTAAAAGTCATATTTTTTTTAATCCAAAATAACTTTATTTATTATAACTATACTTTTTTTTAATGATATATAGAGTAAAAATAACAGAAATTACTAGCAAAATAATTTTATCTTATGACACAATAACTATACTTTATTTATTATAATTATCATTATAAACCAACAATTGAAAGATTAATTTTTCAATATAAGTATATTAAACTAAAGACAATACACCCAAAAATAGTTATTAATTGGTTGACATAAAAGTGAACTATTATTTTTTGGAGATTCATCTAACTATTACCTCTAACCTGAAAATTTAATCGAAATCACTTGAACAATTTCTTAAAAAACATAAAATGCAATACTCATTTTGGTATTTTACCCAACGGTTCTACCAAAAATTAACATAACCAATAGTTTCTCTCAAATACAATAAATAATAATTTTTCAATGATCAATCTTATTATAAAAAAATGAACAAGGAAGTTTCGTAGAATTCATAAAACGTTGAAAGGCTTAAATAAAACAATCAAGAAGGTAGACATTCATTATATGATTAATTAAACATTGATGAATTATCATTTTTCTTGTTTCGGCATTTTATAATGCTTGCACTATAGAAAAGAAACAAATAGACAAGTCTATCATATCATCCTTTAAGATTTTGCTAAACCAAATGAGCTAGTTTCAGATTTTCAATATCTTATTCTTTTTACAAAATAAACAAAACATTTTTCAAAATACATCCAATAATAAATCTTTTAATTGATTCCATTTTTCAAAAAAGAAATTAATTAACAAATAAAAATATAACAAATATAACAATATGTTTTGCTTAAAGTTTATCACACAAATTTACTAAATAGTCATGTCCTAATCAGACAGACAGAAAAGATATGCAACAAAAAAATTCAATAATAAAATGAAAATACATTACATTATGCTGGAGAACTTCAACTGCAATGTGACCATTAGAATCCATTGTATTATCATCTCTCACCATCTTTTGTCAATTAAATATCTCTCAATTTTTTTTGCTAACAATATCTACCTTCTTTTTTTTTTTTTCACTTCACTTCTCGTCTTGTTAGATCACTGCCCGCATGCTCCTTTTATAATATTTTCTCCCCCTCTACCCCCTCCTCAACATACCCTTATTTCTTCATTTGTATATTGTATCTGACACTCCTCCACTCAATAATTTACTCACCTCGCATGCAAATGAATAGAAGGAGTCTGTGACCGCACCAACTTTGAAGGAACATGCAATAGTTGAATGTAAACGTGCCAAATAAGGAGCAAGGTCAGGATGCAAAAGTGCCAAATAGTTTCATTTCATATGGGAATACAATAGTTGAACGAATGGAAAAGGCTCCTACAGTATCATTTCATTCAAAGACTAAGGAGCATGTGATACAAGGCATGAAGGACCATGTGTGCGTGCCAGCATCCAGTTCACGCCCTTCCTCGCCACGTGTCGCCTCCCCATCGCGCCTGCGGCGGGACCGCCAGAAGATCACAGTGTCGTCGCCTCAGGTCTTGAGCCGAATCCGCAAAGGCGACCTCGAGTAGCAGTCGCGTCGGAGAATTCTCCTGAATCCGCCAGGGGCGACCTCCAGCCGTGTCAGAGATTCCTGCAGTGTGACGCGACGGCGGGACTGATGCTTTCTTCCAGCTGTTGTCCTTTCTCTCTAAATCCGCCAAAGGCGCGGTAAGTTTCACCATATAACAGTAAATCACTCTCTAATCACATATATAAATATATCACCAATCAAAACCCAATACATAAATTATTTTCCCTTTTTAAGGGGCCTTTCTTTCTTTCTTTCAATCTCTCTTTTTCTTTTTGGTGATGGCTTAAAGAAGTTATACACACTCATCTAATTAAATAATGATATATCAATAAATATAGTTACTTTTCACTGCAATACTTAAAAAGCAACACAAAATTATGAGAGATTTAATTTGATAACAATGTAAAACTCTTTTATACTGTTAGTGGATCAAAATTAACCTCTTTCTTTAAAATATATTATACAAAAATTCTTAATCAAGTTTTTATAGTTTAACAACTTGTGATCAAGTCCCTGTATCATATAAAATTTTTTAATTAAGTCTCTATAATTTAAAAATATTATGATTAAGGCCCCATAATTTTGTATGAGGATATTTAAAATTTTTTGATTAAGTCTCTATAATTTGATTAAAAATTTTTTATTTAACTACTTTAAAGTGAGTCAGTATTTTTTTGTTTTTAATGGATTGCTAGTTTGGATATTGCTCCCATTTGACTTCTTATGTTAGATTATGGATCAAATAATAAATATTCTTTTTTGTGCGGTCTACGAGCTACAACTTAATCGATTAGTTATAAAATACCATTAACTCTATGTGTGTTATCAATATTTGTACGCTTTATTTTTTTATACAAAAACTTTTCAATGTTATTGCTCTATGCCTTTCTTTGTAGGACGCTTTAAATAAAATAAGTAGAATAAATTCATTATTATTCTCAATTTGTATTGGAGAATAAAAATCATATAGTTAGATGAGTGAAATAAAATAGCTTCTATTGAATACAATTTACAAATACTATATTACATTAAGTTACCTAGATCTCTCTATGGGATAGTTTATATATGGTTAAAGTATGATGATTTGAAATTGGAGTCAAAATATTGAGTCTCATTTTCTATATATATGCATTTAGTGAAAAGAAAAAATAAAAGCAAAAGAGTTTGATTATCCTAGGATTAGTTTTCTCTACTGTGAGGAAGTTGGTAAAATATAAAAATAAGGGTTAATCATCCTTGAATCAATGATTTTCATCATGTATAGATCTTGCTAAATGATCCAATGTTGATTAACCCCTTACTTTTATATTTTACCAACATGTTCACTTTAAAGGAACCAAGTCAAAATTTTGCACAATATAAGGGTAGAGATTGGATTCAAAATTTTGTATAATATGAAAACTTGATTGAAAATTTCTATACAATATAAGAACTTAATTACAAAATTTTAAATTATAAGGATCTAATTGAAAATTTTTATATAATATAAGGAACTTAATTATAAATTTTTGAACCACAAGAACCTAATTAAAAATTGAGTAAAATTATAAGAGCATTTGAAATAATTAAACCTTATCTTGAGACTTTTAGCTTTTGATCAATCTTCTTTGTATTTTATGAGGAATTGTTAACTTTAGAGTTTGTGGTTCCTAATTTCTATAACAAATTCTTTTATTACCTTCTAAAATAAATTATTCATTTTTAAAATTTTATTTTTTTTGTAGAGTTTTGCTAACAAATGTCTTTTGGGTAGTGTTTAAGGATACTAAAAGAGATAGGTTTTAAAACTTTTTTATGGGCTTCATGCTTTAAAAATATAAAATCTCATATTTTTAATGTTAAACTTTCCTTTTTTGATTTCTAATTGTCCTAGGATAATCATCAACAAAATCCTTTTTTATAAACAAATATTTATTTAAAAAGAGCTTGATTTATGTGCATTGACAGTTTAAATTTTTTTTATATTGTCATCTAATCATATATTATTATATCGATAAAAGTAGTTAAGTCTATTATTCACTACTTGAAAGATATTGCAATGGGGTGATTTAATTAAATCACAGTGTAAATTACATTGTTAGTATATATAAATCAAACTCTTTAAAATTTAGATAATAAAAATTTAAATAATATTAATATAAAATATTTTTACCCCTACAAAAAACATGGACCTACACATTTTATATTATCAACCAATCGGTAATTGACAAATCATTTATTATATGCAATTTTGTAAAACTCAAAGTAGAGTTAGTTATAAAATGAATTGCATGGCAATTCTCTATTGATTGGCAGTGTATTGATGTTTTATACTTTTAGCGCATGATAATTATACCATAATATCAATTGATTTTTTTTTTTTAGATTTGCCATATTAAATAGTAGAAAAAGAGAATAAGTGAAAAAATTATTAAGAGACAATTAATTAAATAAGAGAGAGTTACATAATAAGAATGAATTTATAAAATATACCTAAATTTACTTAGCATCAAGTGTTTTTCAATCATTTATTTAAGTTGTACCATTCTTCTTTAAGATATAAAAAGGGTAAGGTTTTTATTTTTAAAAAAGTAAAATGAAATATAGTTAATTTTTTATTAAAAATTTTAAATTGTATAATAATTTAATATACCTTTTAAATCAACAATAACAATTAACAATCGGTCCCATTAAGTGGGGTCGATTATTAAGATCAAGTTATCACAGCCTAACTTAGAGTGTGACCAACACATAGGGAAATATTCCCTGACAAACCTTTACCCACAAACCATACCATAAAAGGGCCAGAGTCTCCCCTATTTTTCAATCATTTTCCAACTTCAATAATACCTAAAAGTATCAATAGATAAATCCACAAAATTTGGGTATCAAGTATTCTTGGAATATAATGCGCCCTCAGCAGTAGTACAACTATCTTACCACGAGATCACTAAGCCATCCGGTTTAAAAATTAAGTAAATCTAATTTATTAGTTACAAACATGAACCAAATGAAGTTACAAGCTCTTTACAATAACATAAATTGCCAAGCCAAATACATAATCATATATATATATATTCTAATACGACCATAATAATAAAGTCCAAAGACTCTGCTTGTGACCTATGGAGCAATTGACATACTGATAGATATTATTTTAAAAAGGATTTCAACAATAAAAGAATACCTTCTCAAGAAATCTCACCATTTTAGTATTAATTAACAGTTAAGCCGGAGAAACAAAACCATTACTAGCACCTATATCTGGAAAAAAAAAAAAGATTAAGGACAATGGGGTGAGTTTTACAATTCAATGAGAGATAGGATATTCGTAGTTTACTATATGCAAGCATAAAATAATATAAACATAATAATATATATGACCTCATAAGAATATGGTTTTAATCATAATATGAGATTTCTTGAAAATATATGCGAGTTAGCACCACACTTGCTAACTGGAGTTGGCTCATAGCCATATACCAGTCCAGACATAGCTACAACTATGTGTGGGTTAGCACCTCACCTGCTAATTGGAGTTCCATGGTGCACCAAGGCTAATGCCCCTGACGTTAGCTACGGTTTCTACCTAGGTTCACTCCCAAAACATTTCACAAAATCCAATTTCAATCTTATAGTTTCATAATTCCTGTTTCAATATCATAATTATAGACTTATTAGTTCTCAAAAATACAATCATTCATGTTTCCAACACAATTCTAATTCCTAATTTGAGGCCAAAATCAGTCGTATGCAAAGTTTCATAATAAAATATGAGATACCCACTTAAATTCTAAATCATCTTTCAAATCATGAAAGAATATGTTTCATCATTTCAAACTAAGAACTCTTTAATTTTCTTTTATTCTCCTCGTTTATTTTGTTTTCCAAATCATAGTCTAACAATGACTCCACAACTTGACATAATCCAAATATATATATATATATATATATATATTCACAATATCTTACAACCCAACTTGAGAACTTCAAAACCTTCACACTTCATTTTATAAATAATTTTCAATTCAAATTCATAATTTTTCAACTAACTTCACGACTATTTATGAACAAAATCCACTAAGTAAATATAAAAACACTGTAATAGCATACTTATAATTAAAATTTACTATGTAAAAAGTAAACTATAGATACACTATCTACTTACAAATGGTTCTTAGGGGTCGAAGACCAACTCTAAAGTGTCACCAATACAACGATAAATGCTCAATTGCTTTAAGACTCTAGGAACAAGACAAATAGAATATGTGCGAGCTAACAATATCATCAATTTGCATCAATTAGCCTGAAAATATAAAATCCCCAATTCTAAACACCTACGGTTCCAAAAACCCCAAATTTATCATAGACCCTTACATAGAAAGCTCAAAAGTCTCAATAGAGAAATATTGATATTTACCTATTACTCCAAAAGGAGGTTGAGAGGGAAGGGACAACCTAAGATCCACGGTTCCTACTAGTTCCTTTCTTAGAGATAGAATCCGTGAACAATGAAGCAAGGGAAGAAACAGACATAACAGTGCCTGTATGAGGGGAAGGTTGACGCACTGGCAACGATAGCTAGGTGATGGTCCAACAATCAGTGAGGTAGCGATGGTTCCATGGAAGAGAGAGAGTGTCGAGAGAGGGGAGAGGCAGAAATGGTAAAGAAAGAGAAAATAAGAGTGGAGTTTATGAGAGTGAGAAAGAAAAGAGAAGGAAAAAAAAAAAGAAAAAGAAAGGGGTGCCTGTTGTAGTCAATATCACTTAAGGTGCATCTATATTCTATTTTTTTCTTGGTTATTACACAAGTGACGTCATAGAGCTCTACTAAATATCATATTCATATTAAATTCACTAACATTTAAATCTTTTCTTATTATTTTCCCTGTAGCTTTCCTCGATCTCTCTCTACCTCTATTTATGGTACTATTCTTCATTTGATACACTCTCCTTACTAAGACCTTTGTAGGTCTCCTCTAAACTTGCCCAAATCACATGAAGCAAGATTCTATCATAGTACCATCTTCTCTATGACAGGAACCATCCCAATTTTCTCTTTAATACATTTATTTATTATTTTATCATGTTTTATGTGACCTCTTATCCATCATATCATCCCCTTTTGCCACATGTAACTTATTTTCATGTTGACATTTTATCGGCTAGCATTCAATTTCATACAACAAAGTCGAATGAATCATTGTACGGTGGAATTTACTCTTAAACTTTATTGGTACCTTTTTTTTATCGTAAATAAAACCCAAAACACCTCTCCACTTTGATCATTCCATTGTATTCCTCTATCTCTCCATTATAATATAATCAAAGTACTTAAATTTTGTGACTTGTGATATGATATCAACCCCAAGTTTCATTTTAAAGTTAGAATGTGTGTCTCTTACTAGACTTACATTTCATATACTTTGTCTTACTTCTACTTATACGAAACTGAAATGCTTCTATAGCTTCCCTTTACAAATCTAACTTTTTGTTTATTTTCTCTCTCGATTATGCTACCAGGACTATATCATCTACGAACAGCATACACCAAGACACCGGGTTTTAAATATGTTTGATAAGCACATCCAAGACTATTGTGAAAAAATAAAGACTCAAGGTTAACCTTAGTGTAGTTCGATATACACATAGGGAAATCTCTTGTTATTCCATCTTGATTGCGCTAGTTGTGACCCTATCATACATATTTTGGATTGCTTGTATATAAGTTATCTGACCTCCCTTCCTCTCCAAGGCTTTTCGTAGAACTTCTCTCGGGACTCTATGATTATCATTTTTCTTTTCTAAATCAATAAATACCTTATGTAAATCCTTATGACCATATTGCTAATAAATCATTAGTGTCAAATTTTTATACCACCTACTAATTTTTATACCACTTATTTGAGCATATGTTGAGTATAGGTTTGGAAGTTTCTTTCCCTGTTTTAGATCTGTAACTTATTTTTTCAATGATTTTAAATCTACTACAAATTCTGTATCATTTTTACTGTAAGATATGGACTTTAATAGCAAGATTTTTATTGATTAATTTTTTAGTAGCTCAACTAATAGAGATCAATATGCTATAGGCAAGTGGCAGTTGGGCATTGTGTAGATGGATGAAAGTTCATGGTTTATGTACCACCAAGTGTTGCTCTAATTCCAATTGGTGAGATTTAGAAGTGGGAAAAAAAAGTATGGGCAGAAGAGAAAAAAGAATTTACAAAACAAATGAAATATTTGTTCGATCAGAAGAGGAAAAAAACCAAAGGATGTGGAGAGAACCATGCAAAAGAGGAACGAGAAGATTTACTAAGATGGAAATTTATAAGACACTAAAGAAGACCTTCACAAAGCTGCTATATCTATATGGTTGCGTAAATCCAGAGGGAGATCAAGTGGCAAAAGATGGAGAAGGAGATGAAAGGAGACATGGCCAAACATAATGTATCACTCAATAACGAAAGTGTTTACAATGTTCCTCGTAAAGATCGGAGCGTTCAATGTACCATCAAGATAACCTATTGCAACAAGTTTTTTCTTTTTATTTTTTCCCTTTAATAATTTCTAAGACTATTTTATCCCTAAGCTTAAATCAAATTTTCCTCACTACAAGTCTCCAAACCCTATTATTATTGTTGGAGCAAAGAAGAAGGAGCAAAGAGGAACCCATCATCGTCGTCGTCGTCATTGTCGTAATTTTCATCAATCCATCAAACTGCAAACAAAACTTCAGAATCTCACTCACCTTTAACCACAATCCATCATCTTCCCGTAACCTCGAACCATCACCACTAGCATCGGTTGGAACCTCCTCCACCCATCTCGAACACCCCCATCAAGCCATCGCATCTAGAGCCACCTAAACCACCACCACATAATCCTCCTCTTGGACCATGAGTCGCCACTGTGATAGTAACGTGCTCACCACGCTGTTGTTGGCATGGCCGTACTATGCTACCACAAACACCTCAACTGCACCACCCTCTTCCTCCCATGAAAGTGTCATCGTTTCCATAGTCTCTGGCCCTAAATTGTTTTGAAATAAATAAACAAGACAAAACCACAATTTAAACTTTTACTTTATTTTTAGTTTTAATATATTGGTAGGATTTGATCATTTGAAAACAAGAACTGAAATAAAATGACATTCTTTTGATAGCTTCAAGTGCGGGAGGATGAGCATTTTAACTAGCCAACTTTTGGAGTAGTAGAACTCTCACTGTGTATAATAGCATATTAAAGTTCTCCTATAAGTTATTTACCATTAGATTGTTTCTCTTCTCTTCCTCAGCAGCCAACAGCACTGGGAACATTCAATATTCCTATTTTAATTGGCACATTGTAAGCACTACCCTCACTTTAGGCCCCAATTGAAAGTTTTATAGATTATGGACGAGCATAACTAATAATGGAATGAAAGAAAAAAGTAATGAGTAAAGTATGAGAGACTATGTCACTCTCTTATTTGGAAGTAGTTTTCATTCCCTCCTTGATTCCAATTTGGATGTAAAAAAGGCTTGATTTTGAGTGGCAAGGAAGAGGCACATTGCCATACCATTCTCTTCCCTAAAATTAATTCCAAATAATCGTCACTTAACTTTAACATTTATATTCCTTGCCACTTCCTCCATTTTCATTCTTCCAATCATAACTTTAGGTTTTATTTTAGAACATGAGAGTACATTTACTTTTAGTTCAAATTAGTTGTTAGTTTGCCTTTAATCCTGTCTGAATTCTAATTCCTAGCTCCCTTGATTTCCAATACTCTTAACTACTCATGGCTGATGCATGGTGTTGTCGCCATTTGCAGTTATGCCCATGTTTGGAACTAGTGGGTTCTTTAAACGCAATTGAAAAAATCATTACCCATATGTAGAATAGTCATTCAACGAGAAGACATTTGGGCAAAATGAAACATGTCTAGACCACCCTAAGAAAAAAAAATTGATAAAGAAGTTTGCATAAACTATTACAAAAAAAACTCGTGTGTTTCATTTATGACATGACTTTAACTCTTTGGTAGCGTTTGTTTACTATCCTGGGACAGAAAATACAGAAACAATCGAGATGGAGACATAAAAAGTTCTGTCTCTGTATCATATTTGGTTGTGGAGTATAAGACATGATAATTATCTCCATATTTTGTTTGACAACATGGGGACATTACAACAAATACATGATAAAAGATATATGTACCCTTATCGGACTACCATTGACCACTACCGGTCGGCAGTTGACCGGCATCGGAGACCGCTTGCCGGTGTTGAATTTTTGTTGACCAATAGCGGCTAACGGTTGATCAGCGACCTGACCACCACCGGAGATTGCAACCTAAGGGGTATTCTTGAAAAAAATATTAAATTTCTATCTCTGTGTCCTGTCTCCACTTTTTGGAGGGACAGAAATATATAAATTTCTTTTTCTTTGGGACACAAAAATTTTCTGTCCCCATACTCCGTCTTCACTACCAAACCTAATGCAGGGACACACTGTCCCTGTATTTGTGTCTCGGGACACAAAACAAACGTAACCTTTAAGTCTTCAAGTTGGAGTGGTTGAGCTTCTTGTCATTGTGCCTGTCCATCACCTACACTTGACTTCTATAGCCCCCAAACCTTAACGGTCTCTTCACCACACGTTTGAACTCCTCATACTACACAAAGGCACAAAACTCATCCCTTCTGGTGTTTGTCATCATCATCATTGCCCTAATCTGCCATGGATAAATCACGGAGATGAATGTGTGGAGGTTGTTGTGAGTTATTTTAAGGTAATGACAGTGACATTAAGACTTCAATGAGTTATGCATCATTTTCAAATATATAGAAAGAATTTAATTTAAGAGTTTTTCTAATCAATAATATCCTAAAGGAACATATTAAAGAGAAAAAAGGAAAAAACAAGTAAAATTTTTTAATGGAGTTCATGTATTGAAAACATAAAAACTTATCTTTTTAATATAAAACTTTCTATTTTGAATTCTTAACCAGAACACTAGTTTAAAAAAACCCTTAATTCAATGGATAAACTAATAGATGGCCTGAGAACCTTGCAAACCAGTCACCATCCTACGAAACAATTTTCTTTTAGTGGATACCCAACAAAAATTATATCAGGATGATCTAACAATTCCTATTTTTTAGCTTATGAATTTTTGGGCCAAACACGAACCCATGCAGTGATTTTCTTTTGGGCTACACATGCAATGGAGGTAAGAGTCCAGTTATTGAATCCATGGGCCAGTGTCAGATGTCTGTTTGGTAGCGTCTGTTTTAATTCTCAAGTATGCTCCGTGCCTCATGGGCCTCCACTTGGGTTAACCGAATAAATAGCTACTTCAATTTTTCAGGTAAAACTTTTTATTCTGATAATGAAAATAAAAATATAAGCTTTTCGCATGATTATATTTCAATATTTTGTTAATTTAATTTTTTCTATTTTCACTTTCCTAAACACTAAACACTAAACACAATCCATCCATTATAGTTGCATAACCTTAAAAAGAGAGTCAAAGATGTCTCGGTCCCAACGTATATTCTTCTAATCATGTCCTTCCGCTTCAACCGAAGGCATATTCAACCAACCAAACCACTATATGTCCTATCAACTGTTGAGACACTCAATCAATGATTTTGGCTCTTCGATCACTATTATCCCACGACTATTATGAATAGCTCACTTTATCTTTACTCTTAAATCCCAATTGAAAGACACACTGGCAAGCAACAAGGCAGTCACATCGATGGTTTACATAATCTATAATAATAGCGCCTAAGATCATATATTGTGGAGAAGATGGTGCAAGACATGGTTGCACACGAGATTTTTCGGGACAACAAATGCACTAATGTAAAGTGTTAAGTGAAATTTGAAAAATAAGTCCACAATTTTAATTTTTAATCATTGATGAGAAAAGTGTAGCATATAACAAACATGTATAATCTTACATGTGTGATAATTTGTAATGTTGATTATTTTTCTTTTTTTTTGGAGTTCAATAGATAAAAGAGCTCAAAGCACTCCAATGTTAATTTACAATGTTGATTTTTTCTTCATTATTATTATTATTAAGAGATTATGCATTTTATCGTTTAAAACATACTTGTATATATTCACCACCGATGAGCACATGGATCAGCTGATGGGATTGTTCTAGCTTAACCTGAAGTCCCAGTTCAAGCTCAAAGTAGGCACTTAGGTGGGAGAGCTTAGCAGTAATAGTGATCTTACCCAGCTCAAATTCGATTGTTTCTAGTAGGAAGATAGAATATGTGATTTCCACTCCGAGAAGAACACATCTGCATTTAGAAAAGACAAATTCCAAAAGATGAGTTCTCTAATGGTTAGGTCCACCCACGTCCCTGGTCTTGAAACAATTATGCAGAACACCTACCCGCCGGGTCCTCAATAATATTGCAGTGTGTATCCCACACAAGCGTACCATTTGAACTAATTCAACTGAACATTTTTCATTGCTGAAAAATGGTCGAGCTGGTCCTTATGATAGGAAGAGGGAGAAAGATTCGTACACATAGTTCAAGAGTCAGATACCGAAAAAGGAGATTTCAGACGAAGGGGAAAAAGTACTAGGGAAACGAAGGGGAGCAATTGAAATTGCCAGAGAAGGGGTAACACATGGAAGCTCAAGAGAGGGCTTGAATGGGGGCTACCAAAATGCTTTTATTTTTACAAACATGGGTCAGCGTAATCCAAGGGAAGTAACATGATGGCTTTCCACGCCCATAACTCCTTCGGATCAAGTAAGTTTTGTGATTTGTCCTTGAACGCAGTCACAAAACTTTGATAAAAATTTTAGGGTATGTTTGCTTTGCTGGAAACAATTTTCAATTTTTACTTTTTGTGAAGGAAAAATTGAAAACTACAAATTTTAAATTTCAATTTTTTCAGTTTTTCCTTCACAAAAACTGAAAACTGAAAATTATTTTCAGCAAAGCAAACAGACCCTTAGGGAGTGAGAGTGTTTATTATGCAAATTAGATTATGATAATCAAATGTATATATATATAAATCAGGGTAAAATGTTTATAGCTAGTTAAATTTAATGATTATAAGAGTTTTACGGGAAAAAATCTAATGACAAAAATGTGACATATATAGCTATTTAAAATTCTAACAAAAAATAATATAAAATAAATACATGCTATAGACTTAAAAGCTATTAATTAGCATAATATGTCAATGTGATTACTAAATATTATTTAATCTAGAAAAACACTTCCTTATTTAATCTAGAGATTGACATATTAATTAGTGTAATTACTAAATACAATTTGAAACATAAAAGTAACAATATAAAATAATTTAACACAATATTTAAATAAGGGTAGTTTAGAAGTATTAAATTAAAAGGCAGTAGCAATAGCCACAATATAGCCACTCCCTTATATGATATTCCCTTTCTTTTTCTTTTTCGGTTTTTTAGGTCGAACAGAATGCCCATTCTAAATCTGACTCATTTGAAAGTTTTTTTGTTTTTGGTAAGTACCCAAAGGCTCAAGCCATAAACAACATAAAATGAAATGATCAGGTAAAAATGACATCCAAAAGCAAATTGGAACGGGACTGCATCACTGTTTATCAAGTCCACCTGCCCACACCAGACAAATGCACCACCATAGCTCACTATCGTGAGCGGCACATGCAAAAATTGAAAGAGAGAGAGAGAGAGAGAGAGAGTCTGAATCGTTTTATTAAGAGCAGTCTTGGTTTTGCTTGCACCAAGAAACAACCATAAATCGGAAAGAAGCTAGAATCACGATTAACTGTCATAAAGAAGAGACTACGGGACGGAGGAGAAAAGAGAAAAACTAGCAATTAACATACATAAGTTAAAATTACGAAAATACCCAATATCTACAATTCATTCATAGAAAAATAGAGTGGACTTTTGGTCTAAAAAATGTGTAGCTTGCTATCCTCCTCATAAAGATGTGGGAGGTTAGCAATTGCTTATACATGGTAACTTCCATTATCAAATGAAATAAACACTTAAAAACCTAAAAATCAAAATATAATAATACTTTTTGCACAACATCCTAGACTCACATCACTTAAATGTCAAAGTAAACATTATACTAGTATTAATACAAAAAAAAAAATTGTACTAGTATAGAAGAGTGTGTTTGGTGGAGGATAAAATTAAGAGAAGTTTTTTTGAAAAATAAGCTTTATGTATATAATTACAAATGAAATTCATTCATAAAATTTGTTCTCCATTTTTTATCCCTAACACACCCTAAAAGTTGTGGTAAAATTAGCTATAATAAAGTAGAAGTTGTAAAGACATGAATTGGAGTGAATAGTAGCTTGTGAAGATTTTTAGGGTATATATCAATATCTTTATAAGTTATTATAAATTTGGAGGATGTACTGATTTTGGATTGGGTTAATCATTCCTCACAATGTAAATTTTTGTTGCAGAAAGAAAGAAAGAAAGAAAAACTGATTAGTGCGCAAAAATGTGCATGATCGCTAACATTATTCTTGACATCTATCAAGACGTCACTTGTTTGAATAAATGACCCTTCACACGGCTGCAGACAACCCACAGGTTTTGGTCGAATAACTAGGCTTTATCAATAAACAGTACGGACCAGAGTCCACTTACTTAAATTTCTTGATGAAAGTCGCAACAACTTTCTAGCAATATAATCTTCTACTTGAGAAAGAAACTTTGCACACACAATATGATAATATCGCTGACCAGATTTTGTTTACGGTAGGCCTAGTATGATAAAGCGCACACCAATGATTCATTTAGCTACACTTATAAAGTTTTGCAAAACAGATGTAAATTTAGCCCCGCTTTCGGTGCTAGATGTGACAAGAGTTTTTTAATCTAACATATAAACTAAAATCACGCTATGATTACCTTTTATGGACATAAACGAAAAATAATGCAATAATATATCAATTATGTGCGCTGATTATATGTATCGAGTTCATAGCAAGATTTGTGAGCTACTAAGCATTTTCGTAAATGCATTTAGACATGTTTACAATATGCAGATACCATACTTTATTTGATATACTGGAGCCTTAATCTTGCTAACCAACCTTATTGTTTACCCCAATATTTGAACCCACCACATTTAGGCCAAGGCAATGGTGCACTAAATTATGGTTCTCCACGTATCATAAATTTAGCCACATTTGTTGAGTGTGGGTAAGTATATATAAAAAGGTAGCTAAATTCAATTGCTACACTTTAAAATACATTTAACTACATTCAATAAAAGTGATTAAAGGCATACTATGTGGTGCACCATATTTTATCTAGTGCATAGAAATAAAAGATAACAATGATTCTATTTTGATTCCCCGTCAATTGTCTCCGTTTACGTGGAGGTCAATTATTTTAACATACAAACATTCAAGGAAACATGCAAGAGTCGATCCACCGGTTAAGGTTGACCCAAATTCGTAGTAAAAGTTGGAATTGATAATTTTTGGGTGATTTTTGTTGTACCTGTCCAATTTAAGAGGGTATTAAACTATTTCTTTATGATCCATTTATATCTAAATATGCGGTAAATAACTAATTATATCGGGAATAATGATGTGGCAATGCTTTAAAATTTAGATTTAAGCTCTTCAAAATTTTTATCACAATTTTCCCCTAAAGTCTCTTTAAAATATTTTCTAAAACTTCTCGATTGCAAATGTTAAATCTATTTTATCATCCTAATCCTTAAAGAGGACTGCTACACGGCCTGAAAAATTGGCAGAGTTGAGATAGACGCACAAACATGTAGATTTTGTATTGGATAAAAGAACCTCTACATACAAGAAATCATGGGTAATTTGATAAAAACGGTATCGAATCACAAAGTAACAACATAGTCGGTTCGATGATAATACTCAGGTCAGCAAGAATTTTCCATTCTTAAATAAATAAACATTTTTTATTCCCCAAATCGGTATGAATCCTGACCCAAACCTAACTCTTTTCCCCTAAACTCTCGAATAATCCTAATTTTCTAATCTTGTCTAAAACATCATTGTTGGGCACCACAACATGCCTAAACCCAACAATCGGAGCTATCTCCCTGGGATCTCAACAAGTCGATTAGAATTGACAATAAAATATACATGTATAAAACCAAATAAAATAAAAATAAGGTTCATATCGACAATACTATCAGTGGAAGTGCAGGGCCATGCCGCCGTTTAATTTGTATCCCATAAAATATTCGTTACGATTACAATAGTTAACATTGGAGAAAAAGTCTCAGTTATCATGAACATTTGAAAAGAGTCAATGAAAAACGAAAGAATACCTAATAAGGTGCGTTTGGATGTGATTTTTTCAGGTTAAAATTACTTTTTTAACTCAAAAAATTATTTTCCATATATTTAGATAAATTTTTAAAAATAATTAAAATTTAAAAAATCAATTATTAGATTTTTAATAAAATTAAATAATAATAATAATAGCTTCGAAAAAAATTAATTTAAATTTTTTAATTAAATATAGAACTTAAGTTTCATAATATTATTTTTTTTTCAATTTTAAACAAACGCCCAGATCGAAGGGACTGAAATTTTTTAAGTATACTATTAAAACAAACAAATCTAAGGCAAATCAGACATATTTAATCTCATACCTGACTTAAATATGTGAAAATACCTGTGATTAATATATAAAGAAAAGATTGATGGCCCCTTTGGCTTTTCAAAAGACAATGATGCTAAAAGAAGAATATCTGTCTATCAAGGGAGAACTTATCTGCTAGATTTTGTTATATTCACTTAATGACAAATTAAAGCAACAAATGACAAAGCAACTGCCTCCACGATGGCATTATTTAACAGTAGTGTTATTTGAACATAATTTTCTAAAATACTTATTTAAGTTATTTTAACACATGATGAATAATGTATAAATAAGAAGATATTTCAGCAAATTATTAGTAGCTTTGCCTGTATAAAAATTTACCGGTGAGTCTTGTGAACCTTTTTTTTCATCTATTATTAATTATTTTGTCACATTTATCGTACTTATGGTAAAGTAATTGAAATGAATATTTCTTCTTTTTTTTTTCTAGTGAATTATTGACATGAGCCTCTTAGTAGAAGTTAGGGAAATTGCATTTTATCATCCGAAACTATAGTCCATACACTTAATCCCAAAATTTTAGAACCGTACAAATCAATCTCGTAGCATTTCTTAACTGTATAAATTAGTCCTTCTATTATCTTTTCATCAATTATTAATAGAAATAGTACATGTTTTAGAAAGTGAAGGATATCAAATTGCACATTATTTATTAATTTAGGGTATTAATCTTTGTCTAACTAAAAATTTAAGAGGATATAGTGTACCTATTTTTATTAACAATTAACAAAAATTTGGAAAGGCATCATATGCATATTTAAACATTTGGGAGGTGGGGGATTTCATTCATATTCTGAGTTTTTCGGTACAAGGAAGTATTTACTGGGGTGTGTATTAATTATGGGTTGGGGAGCCTTCTTTTTTTTTTTGGTGAAATGATGTAAATACTGCACTTAAACAGTTGTACATTCTTGCTTTTCTCTACCTAGCTTGGGAGCTTTTACTTATCTAAAAAAAAGTAGCCAAAATTTAATGAAATGACCAAAGTAAACATTAGAAAATGTTAATAGAAAAATTTGCATGTATTTAAAATTATGGGATAAAATGTATAAAACCTATAATTCAAATAATAAAATGCAATTTTCTCTAATTTTGAGATTTTATATGGAAGAAAATTAATTTCTCTTGGATACTATGCAATTTTCCTCTGGATGAAGTATTTTCAAAATACAAGGGAATTTAAAATATCAGAAAATTAAAATACTTCAATTAAATTCCCTTCTATTTTAAAATTTTTGTTTGGATAGATAATTACATTTTCTTCATTTATAAAATACTTTGTAAGGGTGAGGTAATTACATTACCTTGATTTTAACATATTTTATTTTAAAAATATAATATATTCTTTTAAAAGCAAGTTTTTTTTATCAATAATCAAAATTCAACCAATCTAAAATCAATTATAATGAATTCATATTTCATAAATTATCTTAAATGTCATTTAAAAGATATTGCAAATTTGAATCATAAAATTTAATTGTTATATAAATAAAATAGAATGATATATAAATATAACATTATATAATAGAAATTGAATATTAAAAAATTAAAATGAAATAAAAATAAATTAAAAATAACATTATACAAAAATCTCATAAATATAAAGAAATTGTAATAAAATATAATAAAAATAAGACTTATCAAAATGAGAAAAACGTATACTTATACATGGAGTGATTTCCAAGATTTTTTCTCTATAAAAGAAATTAAAATATTTTATTTTAAATAAATAAAATTCCTTTTTAAGATCCTTTAAATTTTACAATTTTTCTAAATAAATATCAAAATAAAATATTTTATTATAATAAATTTTAAAATATATTAAAAATTATATTCCCTTATAATTCTTCTGTCCAAACGCAACCTTAGCTTAGCACTAAGGTTTGCGGTGATTGCAAGAAGAATCTTAAAAATCAGGCATATCCATAATTGCGCCATTCAATTCATTATGCAAGTTGCGACTGCAGAACAGTGCTGCAAGAGAAGATCGATGAAAAACAGAAAATGATGTTGCCGACTGTTAATAGAGATTATTAACTCATGATGATTACTTTTGAACTATTGCGGGTCCCAAAAGTAAAGACACAGTAGATGTTGGGATAGTGAGGGTATTCTCTTGACCATTGATGTAATGACAGCCGGCCCACCCCTCTATTTCTTATTAAATGACAATGATTTTCAAATATTTTGTTACTGTTTTATACTATTTTATATTAGGGCATTGCTATTTCAACACCTAAAAGTGAGTGTCTAAGTGAGACACCCATTTTATCATCATTAGATGTGATGGATGGGTGAAAATAGTGGGGATCACCATCCTATCCAATAATGATAAAGTGGGTGTCTCACTTAAACACCAATTTTTAAATGTCAAAATAGCATTTTTGTTTATATTATGACCGGGAGATCAAGTGCTTGCACATGATCCATTGATTCATACATGTTATAAGCTTCTCTATGTATCCACATTAAATTTGGTTCAGCAAAATTTAGTGTACACTATGAAAACATGATTAGCAACAATTTATTGACACGTTTATGTGTATTGTTTATGCCCATTTAGTATCAATTTAAAAGCTTTATATATATATATATATATATATATATATATATATATATATATATATATATATATATATATATATATATATATCTTCTACATAACAATAACAAAAAATGATTGATGGAACAAAAAAGAATATATGATTTGAGAATATGTTATTTTCATCCTTGAAATAATAGGTATTTTTTTTTTGATAAAATAATGCAGTAAGCCAGGTCACAGTAGGTATCGATGCCCTCAGGTTTTAGGTTACACCTCTAGTCAGGCAAGAGGATCATAGTAGTCTTTATTTAGTGTTACCTAACATTTTTATTTTGAGTAAAGTTTCATTTTAGTTCATGAAATTGTAAGCGTGCTTCACTTTATTACTTGAAATTTCAAAATTAACTCTTTAGTTCCTGAAATTTCATTTTGTGGGTCATTTTAATCCCTGGTCAAACAAACTTTAGTCAATCGTTACTTTTTACTGATGTGGCATGTTAAGTGATACACGTCATGTCATGTGTCGATGACGTGTCATATTGATCCCATGTGGTATGCTAACGTGGCACCAAATCAAAATAGATTTAGAGTAGTTCTTGAAATTTCCAAATATATCAAGATAGTTCTTGAAATTTTCTAAAATATGTGAAAAAAAATCATGAATCCCAAATTTATCATCATTTGGTTCATATATAAAATCTAAATCATCAATAATTCTTGAATCCACTTTATCTCTCGCATTTTCACATCCTATTTAAGTAGCTCACATTTTTAAATATCCAAAACAAAATTAAAAGCTTAATTAGTCCAAATTTGAGACCCTTCATGCTTAGCTAATATAATTAATTTATTAGCTATTACATTACATTTCTTGGAATAAATTGGGTTTTAAAATATGAAAAATAAGATGTAAGGGAAATATTATATTATCAAGTGTGGATATAGTTCATCAAGGGCCTATTTAAAACCTTATTATTAGTGATACATTCTTTTCTTATTGTTATTCTATGTGAGAGATATCTTTGTTTAAGTGAGGTGTGAAAATAAGAGAGAAATAAGCGTGTTTAAAAAATATTAAGGATTTAGATTTTATCGAAATAAAATAGGACAAATTTTGGGATTTGAAATATTTTTGACACATTTTAAAAAATTTTAAGGACTGTTTTGATACATTTGGAAATTTTAATAACTAATTTGAATATATTATGATTTGGTGTCACGTCAGCATGCTATGTGTCACTTAATGTGCCATGTTAGTAAAATGTAACGATTGACTAATGTTTGCTTAAATAAGAACTAAAGTGACCTATGAAATGAAATTTCAAGGATTAAAGCATTAAATTCAAAATTTCAAGTACAAAAGTGAAATAAGCTTATAATTTTAAGGACTAAAGTGAAATTTTATTCTTTTTATTTCATTTGAGTTTATTTACTATTACCCAATATTTGTGTTTTGATTAGGTTTATTTATTGTTATCTAGTATTTATATTTTGGTTGGGTTTATTTACTCAATATTTACATACCATGAGATAACACTAACAGGGCATTTGGAAACTTTTAATGAGATGAAATTAAATTGAATTATTATATTAAAAATGAGTCATTAAATTAAAGAATTGAATTCAATTCCTTAGTTTTGAATAGGTTTAAAAATAAATGAATTTAATTATTTTTACTATTTTATCCTTCTTTAATAGGTTAAGAATAAAATATTATATTCAATTAAGGTTATTTTGATATTTTCATTTTGTTGGAATTCAATTCCCATATCAAATCACACTCATTTGGGTCTGATTTCAACTCCTTCACTTAAATTGCTTCCAAACCATGGAATTCAATTTAATTTCTTGATAAAATTGAATTCCATGGGTTTCCAAACGACCTATAACAAATAATTCGATCCAACTAACACAAGTAAATAAGTGCCATGTTAACATGCATATGGCAACTGTGATAATTACAAAACAAATAAGATACATAACATAAATGCCCTAGCTATCCTGATATGCTAGCCTCACTACCAAGGGGTTGTCTATTATACTTACAAAAGTTCAAAAATCGAATTTAACTTAAGAATTAAGAAAAAAGGGTAATTTTCATTACAAAACATAAAAGTCATTTACACGGGTATATAACTTGTGACCTTGATGTCTAGCTTTCCCACCTGCAATGACCATCATCACCGTCGTCACCATCATCTCCATAATCATCATCATCTGGACTCTCCTGACGTGGCTAGGCACATCTAACTTTGGTCCTTACACGAGCATGTCGATGGGCTCAATGCCTGTCAGGAACATGATTAGGCAAGGGAGGGACCAACACCAACGACACATGCATGGGTGTGTCGGATGGCAAATATGTGTATGTTGGGATGTCGAGGGTCAAGCTCCTACATGGAACGCCATAGTACCAAGCAAAGTACTCCCATGATGGAACTTGTACAGAACTAGGTCACCGCTAGATCATAACACATCTCTGCAATCGTATTCCCTATAAATTGTACCAAACCGCATAATATCCATGAGCATCCTTCCTGATCAAGCCATCAATGTCTAATGGCTAGCTTGGAATAAGCTGATACGCACCCCATTATCTCAGCACACGATTCACATGGTGCCACTCAACTATAAAAAAGCAGAGAAGGGAAGTCATGGAAGCTCAAATGTGTGACTCATGATAAACCCAATCTGGCATGGCATGTAAGACATCCTGGTTGTCATACGGAGTCCATAGGAACTGTAAGAATAATGAACCATGATCATTATCTTTACCAAAACTTAACTTTTAATTAATAGATAAATGTCACAAAAACCAATAAGCTTACATCATCATGGGTTAATAGATCAATACGCAGCCTCAGCATCTGCAACAGTGTATTCGCACCATCCAGCAGATGTCTACATTCTCACCACCTGAAAATAGTTACATACTTTTATCATTAATTTTTTTATTAAATAAGATAATAAAATAATAAAACAAAAAAATAAAGCAAAAACCAACAATGGCAAATAAAATAGTCATACCTCGTGATCAGTGGGAAATAAATGCCAACATCAACTCTAGGCCTTAGCTTTGGCAACTTGTACCAAATCCACGACTGTAGCAAATTCAGATATCCAAAAAGATTTGTAGTATACATGCCACATGCTCGACTTAGTCCACGATATAATATGCATGGCACAACTGAACCCCAACTAAGGCTCCCACAATATGCAAAATCCTCCGGTAATAGGAGACATCTTACATGGACCCTAGCTAATGACTTATTAGGAATTAGCACAACTCGAATCAGCATCAAAATATAAATATATGCTTATGCTACTTGCATGATCCAAGCATCAATCTCCTGTGGACCCAAGTAATATAATGTAGTCTCGAGACACGACATAGCAAATGTATTCTTATAACGCTCCCGATAATTCTCAGATGGCACATAACCCAGCAAGCGCTCGTAAATGACCCATATATCCTCACCAATATGGTCGAGCGGTCGCCCCATGCAGCCGCTAATAGGATACCCATCAACTCTAAGCCCAAGCTGGTGCGATACATCCTGTAGAGTGATGATGCACTCTACCCCAGGCAAGTGGAATGTGTGCGTCTCAAGGCACCATCACTCCATAAAGGCTGACAACAACATGTTATCATACTCATAAAAAGGAATATGTGCGGTAGTCCAAAACCCAGCATGTATCAAATATGGCTTAATACTCGGATTCAACTGAATACGCGTAAAATCAAATCGACCATGTAGTACTCGATTAGGCTACACAAAAGAAATAAATAATATTTAATTTAATTTATCATAAACTATAGTATAAACTAAACCAAATTCCTGAATTTCTATAAACCTTTTTTTTTCAGAAAATAAGTTATTATAAAATCTCTAACCTAATTTCCAACCTTAAACTGCACTAAACTAAACTTACAAACAATTATTAAACTTGTATAATATAAATAAAGTTAACTAAACTAAACTAAAGCTACATTACTAAATTCTTATTCAAAAACAAATATATCAAAATCTCAAAAGTAAACAAAATTAGTTAAGCAGAACCTTAAACATACATTAAACTAAACTTACAACAATTATTAAACTTGTATAATATAAATAAAGTTAACTGAACTAAACTAAAACTACATTGCTAAATTCTTATATCAAGCTCAATTATTCAAAAACAAAATATATTAAAATCTCAAAAGTAAGCAAAATTAGTTAAGTAACAGTGAACCTAAACTAAACTAAACTTACAAACTAAAAAAAACACCTTAATCAATATAAATAAATAAATAAATAAACCAAACATTACTAGGTTTTTAGCATTCTCAAACATTTAAATAAAATTCATGTATTAAAATATGTAAACTAAACAAAATTAATTAAAGAGTAGAGAACACAAACTAAATTCAACATGTATAATATAAACTAAATTAAATTTAGAGAGTACTCTAAACTAAATCTGTACACTACACTAATTAAACTACATAAACTCTAACAATTCATGAAACTATTTCAACTAAATAGTTTGTATAACTACATAAATTAAAATAAATGAACTATAAAATTCAAATAAAAAACACACTAGTTAAATAAATACACTATACTATTTAAAATAAATAAAATTATAATATTTAACTTAAAAAAATTACCTGCGTATCTAGATTTGCAGTGATATACTTGCATTGATCCCGACGATATAGATTGTTTTCCCCATATCTTTCTGACCACGTTTCTCCCACTACTCTCCAAAACTCTTACTCTCTTTGATTAAAAAAACAAAAAGAAGCATGGCCCATAACCACGAATCCATAGTTGAGTAGAAGCCTAATTTGTCTGGCTATGCAACGTTTGCATAAAACGACTAGCTGTGAACTGTTTTAGTAATACGATTGACATAGAGTCATTTTATTTGTTTTGACTCTCTGCAATTAATGGTTAGTTTGACCACACTTAATACGTTCAATATCTAGCTGTTTTACAAGTTAACACATGCAGTAATTCGTTTGCTAGCCAAACGTATTAGGCTACCTTTTTCTTTTAATTGCAGGTCATATTGCTTTAATGCAAAAAAGGTGCATATTGGTAAATAATATCAAAAGCGATGGATTTCTATATTTAATCATTTTTTTGTTGGTAAAAAACCTTTTAATATGAATATATATTCTATGATTTTATAAAAATACATATATAGTTTTATAACTCTGTTATATTATATTGTCTCGAACTACCAAAAAAAATATTTGTATTGAAAATATAAAGATGCCGTTTCACTAGCATGATAGTACCCGACAAGTAGCTAGTATATGTTTTGAGTAATATTGTCACGTTAGAAATTATATGTATATGCACATTTAGTAACAAATCATAATCCTTTTTTATTCTCTCTTCTTTTATCTATTCATCTCTTACATAGTATTGCTGAAATGGGCTAGCTATTATCTTTCTTTCGTGATGACAATCCTATTTTTTTTCTTTTCATTCCTTTTTTTGGTTTCTTTAAGTCTTTCCTCCTTTTGTTAATGTCTTCTTCGTCTTATTTATGGATATTTTTCTATCTCCTTTGTGGTGTGTTTTTGTCCCCTTTATGAGTTTTTTTTTTAATTGTCTTACAGACACATATGCTTAAATCTACATTCGAAGGGGTTGCAATGCATTCTTCAAGTTGCACCACTTTTTGTGTTGGTCGCCGTTGTGAAAGATGTTTTAACGTCGATAATCTTTAGGTAAGGAGTAGAGCCACAAATTATTAGTTAATTTATAATATATTAGATATAAAATCATTCATGTATCTTAACTCAACAGTTTAAGCTTTTGGAGCAAGTGGTTTCATAATATGTTATCAAATCCTCTATAACCAAGTGGTTTAGAATTCAATCCTTTGTTGCCCATATTTTTAAATAAAAATAATTAAATTTCAAGACAATGTAAGATAGGTCTGTGTACTGTCCCCGTTTCAAGCCTAAAAGAGGCATTTGCATAAAAGAGGTGTTGGATATAAAATTATTCATGTACCTTAACCCAATAGTTTAAGCTTTTAGGACAAGTGATTTCAGGAGATAATGCCTAACATTTGAGCTTTTTATTCAATTCAGAATTGGAATATCTTTATCGATTTGTAAGTGTTGTTAGATTTATCTATGAATAATTTTTTTAATGTAAAGAAAATAAAATATTGCCAAGCTAGAAGAGAATGAATTTGCAAATTTGGTGTTCGAATAGGACGAGCAGTGTTATTTAGATATAACAATTAGACATTTTGGAGGCACAATCTTAAAGAAAAAGATAAAAAACAGTAAATTCATCGCATCTTTTTCTCTTAATATAACTGCTACTTTGATATGTTTAATTTCTTTGTCTAATTATGTGTCTAAGATGTAATACAATTCAAGTAATGTAATTTAGCTTCAATATCAAATTATGCATTGTTTTCAAAGTAGCTTTCCGTGTAGGGAATCCTAAGTTACCATTACAAATAGAGGAATATATATTTATTTTTTTCCTGCCATTTTGTTGAAAGTTTTGCCATATTGTGAGGCATGCCAGTCATTAAGTACCCTCCCGGCAAAGTTACCACAGCCGAGAAATTTGAGGTTTTGTGCTTTTGCGGGGTTTCAACTTTCAAGTCCCTAATCTCCGTCACTGTGTTCCAAGGTCCTGAGAAGAAACATCGGATTCGGCAGCGTACATTGTAAGAAAACGTGCCGAGTATAATAAGAAATTATTTTAGTAATCAGAGAACAAAAAAAACAAATATTTTTTTATTGTCCTTTCTGGAAAGAATATTTTAAAAGGAAAAAACAAGTCGTCCCTGCACTAACTTACACACAGAAGCAGTAGCACCGCCTGGCTACGTACCTAGCTTTTTAAAGCCAGTCTAATTAAGCTGCTAATTTCTTGTTGCAAATTTTTTTTTGTTTATTTATTTTTTATTTTTAGAGTTATAATATAAACTTTAAATTCCAGATTTCAAGTTGACAAATAGAAAATTAGACGAAAAGACATAAATAATGATGAATTTTATGGGTATTGCTTGTTGTGTATATTCAATTGTTATGGCTTAATTGTTGATTTTACATCAATAATTTCGATTAATGAAACATGCGATTCACTGTCAAGCACAAATAATTAAAAAATAGTGATGTTCTTCAATTGCATAGGAATACCACATAAATCTCTTGCAAATATTAATATCATTTTTCTAATAAGTATTCTAAGGGTATTCTTTAAAAATCTTAAAGTGAATTTTTTTTTATAGAAAAATAAAACTTTGAAGTTTTTTAATGCATTGAACGCATCAAAAACTTCTAAATCTTTCTACTTTTGGTTCCTCAAAAAATGTCTTAAGGACACTTGTTAATAAAATCCATAATAATATTATGCATTTTTCTAACAAGTACTTTGAGAATATTGTTTAAGAATTTTGAAAGGTAAGGGTGGTTTCTTTGGTGCAGTTTTTAACTTTTATTTTCAGTTTTTAGGATTTTGTGAATGAAATACTAAAAACTAAAAATGAAAATTGAAAATTGAAATATATAGGGTCTATTTGATTTGAGCTTTCAATTTTCAGTTTTCTAGTTTTTCAGATTTTGTGAAGGAAATATTAAAAAATTTAAAAACTACAAATTGTAGTTTTTAGTTTTTATTTCCAATTTACAGAAAATGAAAACTGAAACTGGAAACTAAAACCAAACAGTCTTATGATTTTCAGAATTTTTATTATTTCCTTTACAAAATTTGAAATACTGAAAATGAAAACTAAAAGATGAAAACTCAAACAAAACATGTTTTAAATTTTTCCTTAAAAAAATGATATTTTAAGTTTTCAAGATACGAGATCTATAAAAATATTTATAAACTTATTTTCATTGAAATCCTTAGTGAGAGCTATAGGCACCCTCGATTGGAAAAACTTAATGTTATTAGCAGTAATTTTCTTAATTCTTCATTCGTTAACCTGAAATTTTCACCACCGAATTCCTGGACGAGTTGAATGTGTCCAAATATTTTATTTCAAATGGAGAGCAGAGTCAATATAATAACTCTACATTTCAGTTCTCACGTACCTTTTCTGCTATAAATAGGCTTATAAGTTATAACCCCTGCCCTCACTGTCCTCAGTCTTCATCAAGTGACTAGCACCCACTCTCTCTTTCTCTCTCTGACCTTTGTTTGTTCTGGGCTTGGGCTTTAGCCTTTATGCATGTGTGTTCTTCTGCATATGGGTTGCTGAGAGAGTATGGAAGAATCTATAAAGCTCAGGAGGGATAGCGCCTTGATACTTACTGATGATGATGATGATGATGATATCATTTCACCATAAAAGTGGGTATGCTTGGCGCTATCTATCCTGAGTTTCACCGGTTCTTCATACTGTTTACAATATCGTAGCTGCAATATATATAACCCCACTTTACCTTTTTTCTTTGTTTTTCTATTTTCACATATTACTCTACTTATTATGATTTTCTCTGAAACAGGAATCAAGATCTTGATGATGACGATCTGGGTTTTTAGTTTACTCAATTGAACTTCATCGATCGGCTGTGTTTTGATCTATATGATTTTGTTCGTAGTTAAATTATAGCAATGGATTTTCTTGGCACTTTGTATATCCCAAGCTATATGCATGCTGTGATCTTCCTGGAGTTTGTTTTTGGTGTGATTTGTGTCAAAAGCAAAGTATAGATGGCCAAAGGAACGGCTTGTACTTTGTAGCTTAATTTTAATTTCTTCCTTCTATTTTGATTTGGATCTCTTGTAAGTTATTGAACTTAATTGTTATATTTGATTTGTGCTTTTTCTCATTTCTCCCAGGTTGATCCTAAGATAGTTGATTTACGTTTCCATTTATCATAGGTAAAGGAACACAGGGAAGAAAAATATTTGGTTGATAAAATAACAAAAATCCGAAAACAAATATATATTAGATACCTTATTAGTATTAGATGTAATAAGTGATCTACATTTATTTCACTCACTCTTCTCGTCTCCTTACAGAAAATAATACAATACATTGGAGTCTTTTTTGATATCTTGGAGTTACGGCGTTGTGGGGTCTAGTCCTACATATCCATATGTAAATATGATTTAATTTCTACTTATTTAGGATATTTATTTAACATATATTTGATTCAATGGTTAAAATTAAATAAAGGTAATTATATAACGAGCTTCATCTATCATTTCACATATAAAATTCATCGATATTTATTTTATTTCTGTTCATTTAACATATATTTAGTTGAGGAATAAAAATAGAGCAAATTTTTATAAATGGGTTTTATATATTTTTTTATATGTAAAACTCATTTATAAAAATTAATCCCATTTTTATCCATAACAAGAGGCATCCTTTGGAGTGTAAATGTTTGGAAAATTAGTAGCATAAATAATCACTAATACACCTTGATTTTCTCCCTCTCCTCACTGCATCTCCGATTTTTTTCCCTCAATATCAAAGTTAATTACAGCGCGTTTGGATAGGCATGCTTTTGGCATTATTACCAATGGAATTGAGGTAGGAAAAAATGATATTGTTTGTTTTGCATATTTATTTTTGGAAGTAGCGTTACACTTTTAAAAGAGTTGATCTTTGTGAAAGCTAAGATTTTTAGCTTTTATTTTTTCATTTTACATTAATTCTTCTAAACTCACTTTTTAATATCTTTTCTAAAATTCTTTCCAAGTCAATTATTTTAAAATTAATTTTTTCAGCAGTAATTATTTTAAAAGTAATTCTATCCAAATCTAAATCAAACTAAACCAAACGGACTCTGAATGATTTATCACTCCTCGTGTGATCTAGATCATATATATACATAGGTCAAAATTATATATGAAACTAACTTTTCTTTATGTATATTCATCCTCCTATTCTTTCAGGCCAGAGCACTAATCAAGTTTTTCTAGCCTGCTCGCCGGGAGGAGAGAGGACTTGCTACAAAGTTCGTGCAGGATATTTTGAAACCAGTTACTGTCTGATTCCTTGACTGTTGACTGATATTGTACACAAAAAGATACGAGTTTTTCTAAGTATAATTGATAATTGATGATGACAGAGGAGCGGTCTGAATTATTGCTTTTGATGTACCTTTTTGATTGAATTTTTTTATTTGGTACCCTTTTGATTGAATTTGATTGTATGAGAGATTTATTAATTCTAAAAAAAAGATAAGTGGGGCATATTTTTTATTCAACTTAATAAGTATTATAATTTAGAGTTTAATTATTATATGCTAAAAGTGTAAGATATTTTTACAGTCAATCAATATACAATTGACAATTTACTTGTCATATGTAATTTTTAAAAATTTGATTTAAAATTGATCATAAAATAAATTATGTGGAAATTTTCTATTGCCCAACAACCAATGCATATAATTAAACTCTATGGTTTATGTCAGTTTTTATAATTTTTTTAAGAGTTTAATTTTAATATATTAATAATATAATTTTTTTATATTATTATTTAATTATTTTTTTATTTATATAATTTTTTAAATATTAAATATAAAATTTAACTATCTTTACTAATATTACACTGAATAATTAAATAATATTATCAAATGATTTTATATTATTAATACAAAGAAGTCAAATTCTTCCTTTAATAATTTTTATTTCTTTATAAATAATATTTGAAGTATAATTAAATTACATAATAAATACACATCATATGTTTTATTATTGTTAAATATGATATGTGGTTCCTATTTATCTCACTCATTTATTAAATTTAATAATAATAAAATATATAATATATATTTATTATATAATTTAATTATACATATAATATCACTCTTTATTTATTTGAAAAGATATTAATGGGTTAGTTCGGTTTTTAATGGTGGGTTCTGAGAGAAGCAGTCTTTCTCCTTCTGGGGGGCTGACCTGCCCAAAAGCAAAACCCTAGGCTTTCACATGCAGTCCTGGACTGGAGCTAGAAAAGCTATCTTTGAGTTTTATTAGGGATCTGATGAGCTAGCTAGGGTTTCCATAATATTTGACTGCAACTTTTGCAGTGCTTTTTCATCTGTTATAAATGGTATAGGTTAATTACTGTGGATGTTGACTCGTTCCGAACTTAATTGGCTCAGGTCACACGTCTCGTCGCTTTCTTTTCTACTACTATAATTAACATCTTCATAATCTCCATCATTAAATTCCCATTAAAAGCAAAGTTAATGTGAACGGAAACAAACATTAACGTACACTTGAGTTCACTGTGAACGTGTCATTGTATTTACTGGATACTACTATTAATTTTTATAAAATTTCTGGATATTGTTGAAGTAGTCGATATTCTCTTCGCTATTTTGAATGAGCCATTATTGTAGAGAATTTGACGTAGGAAGAACTACGCCTTTTATGATCTCTTATAATCAAGCATGATTGCTTTCCATAAGAGGATATCAACGAAAAACCGAACAAGAAACTAAAATAATAAAACTTTTATGAATTTTTGATAGTCGACTTTAAAAATCTAAAAATTTCACTTTTAAATCAATTTATTTTTCATCCCTTCCTTTTTTTTTATAGCAAAACTCTTTTTATAATATTTATATATTTTTAATTTTGAATTATATTTCAAACAATAGAAATATTATCATGAATGGAGTCCATTGAGAACGTGAATCTATCTTGGCTTCAGCACTGACCCTTGTCCCCGAACTTTCTTTTCACTCTAAATTTACTCTAATACACTTCTATACTTCTAATCTTTCAGATCTTGATGATCTCCCAATGCTAATTAAATGATTTGAGTTCACTAGCTTAGATGATGATGCAGAGTCTGGCCTTCAAATTAAACTTAGGAAATTGTATACCCAATTTTGATAATTCTTTTCCCCTTTTCCTTTCATGTTATAATTCTTTTCCCCTTTTCCTTACCCTTTTTCCTTTCATGTTTCCTATTCATTTCCAGTTATACATGCTACGGATATCATCAAGTTTCCCACATTATGAGCGGTTGGGATGCAATATAATATTCAGTGCCTGGCTCAAAGCTATAGAAGTTTGAATCAACTTTAGGGTACATGAGGTGTCTTCTTGTACGGGGACAAAGCAACCAACTTTCTAGCAACAGATCTCCAAGCTTCCACCACTGTTATAATTGCATATCTAATAAAGAATATGTAGATACTGTAGATTATAGATCTTCATCTTCAGTGCACTTGTGGGAAATGTGGTTGAACAGGAACCCCCACCTAACGGATGCAGTCTTTGAGATTTTATTTCATGTCGTTTACAATATTGTTTCATGACAATGAAGTTTGACATTTTCCGCCACTTCAAAGATGCTACTGTGCCTTGAACCCATTCTTCAATGGTGCTACAATGTCTAAATATTAAAAAAAAGGAAAGGTACATGTATATATAACGTTAATGTTAATTCCCACATTCTAAAGTTATGGCTAAAATAGTTTTTTTTATAGATATTTGGTGATCGTCATCATCCCTTTAATATCTTTTGGGTGGAATGTAATTATGTCACAGTAGAGTAAAAGTTTATTTTAATTCTTAAAATTATATATATTTTATTTTAGTCTCTAAAATTAAAAACATATCAACTTAATCTTTGAAATTATAATAAAATAATTTAAATTAGTCATTTTAATAATTTAAATTAGTTCTCAAATTTTTTTTAAAGACTAATTTAAATAAATTTTTACAATTTCAAAGACAATTAACAATTTCTGAATTTTAGAAACAAAAATGAAGTAAACATATAATTTCAATAATGGGAATACATCTTTGCCCGTCCACAATCCGATAGTACTGGAGTTTGCCTCCTTAATGATATCTATATGTTAGTAAGTAAAAATGCTATTTTGATACTTAAAAAGTGGATGTCTATTGGGATATCCACTTAATAACCATTGGATGTGATGGTGGATCCCACATACTTTATCTATTATATCACGTTTAATGGTTATTAAATGGGTGTCTCAATAGACACTTACTTTTTAGGTGTTTGAATAGCAAGCCTTCATCAAGCATAGATTTATACCAAAAAGTACGGTCGTTAAAATGAAGAGTAACCGTGTAAAAGCTCTCTCTCTCAAATTCTGAGAGCAATCTCCTTCAGAATTTAAAAAAGTTGCAGCAAAAATCTTATGATATATTTATGTATGGCTTCTCGTGTCTTTTGTCAAGAAAATTGATTTTGGAAAAAAGGGTAGCTGAGATTGATCGTGTATTATAACAGAGCAGCCAACAAGAGAATTAATTTGCTCAATGCAGTGGGAGTGGTGGGAGTGGCAGACCAAAATGATTATGCTGGTGAGAATGATAATGACTTCTGCCCCCCATTGGCTTAAACCTTGAAGGGAGAACGAACTTTAGCTTGTATAATTCTTATATAATATATTTTTTTTACTATGAATGTATGTCACATTTTCACCTTATTTATAGAGCCCAACATTCATTAAACCAAGCAGAACACTGTTAAAATAAAAAATGCCAATTCAACTTGATTCATGGAGTGGTTAGCCAAGCAAAATTGGACCGCTGGCAGGGTTGTATATTGAAGTCGACCCTGACAATCCATTTTAAAAAGTTAAGTTCATAATGATAATTAGTTGATTTAATTGGATGATTAAAGAGTCTTGACAAAAAAGATGTTGCGTTTTGATTTATTCATAGCAGACCATATCTCTTCATACTTCAAAGTCCACACGTTTCCTTTTCCTCGTGAAGTGCTCATTAGAAGTGGTGGATAAAAAAAAAAGTTCTTCTAAAATTGGCTGCAGTAGCAATTAAGTCCCTTATATTATAGGCAAGATTAACCGTAAAGCCCACGCAATTGGCATTTAATTGGATTCTTTCAACATCTAATTACATTCAATTTCAGATAATGCGTACGAAGAGAGTTTCATACCCAGATGTAAAACTCACACACACACACACACACAAGAACTAGTCATCGTAATAAATATTTTATGTTAAAAAAAGGTAACATTAAATTTACTTAGAAACTTAATCCACTTTTAGCCAGATCAATCAATTTTGATATAAAAATTTAGCTATGTAGCTCGAGATTTCTTTGCAGTTATCAATAAATAACTTCCTGTCGCGTGCTTCATATACATGTGTCTTATGAAAATTGAAATAAATGTTTATTCTTAAAATAAAATATATTAAATAAATTTGAAATTATAAGGATAATATTAATAATTTAATTTTAATATCCTTGTAATATAAAAAAATTATATAGTTATTCCATCACATAATATCATATCAGTAAATATGATTAACATTCAAATTAACTATTTGAAAAGTTATGTAAAATGAGATATTTAATTGAATGATAATGTATTATTAGTGTATTAAATCTAAACTCTAATATTGATTTATTGATCACATCCAAATTTTAAGCTTCCAAGGCTTTTAACTTTTTGTCTCTGTGAATGTAACTACAGTTAATTTGTTTCTGATTTTTTTTATTTTTTTATTTGAAATATGTAAAAATAAAATAAACAAACAAACAGTTGCATCCAAAAGGTTAAATTTTTTGAAATATATTCTAATATTATTTTTAAAATTTTAAAAAAATTGTAAAAACAATTCTATATTAATATATTATCAAATTAATGTTTTTAAAATTAAAAGATGAATGTTATTTGTGCAATATAATCCAATGTTTCAAAATCCAAACACCCTATTCACAAATTACATGACCCACCACTTATTTTTTCTCTAAACATTTTAGCTCATTGATATATACAAAAATCATTTCTCAAATTGAAATAAGACTTACACATATTTTTGTTCCCTTTTTTTTTAGTTTTTAGTTTAATTTTTTAATATTTTGATTTTAGTCCTTACATTTTAAATTTAGATTCTTATAAAAAATTTAAAATATACATTAGTCTTTATAAATAATAATTTTTTATCTTTACAAATAACTTAAAAATCTTCTTTTAATTCTTATAACTATTATCATTTAACAGATTAATGATGGGGATAAATTTTGAAAATAACATATTATAAAATCACCCATAATGATCACTATATTACAAAATCACTATTCTGCCATGAATTGCGCCCAGCAAGTATTATTATGTTTCGGTACAGTTGATGACTTCAATATTTTAAAGACTTACTAGAAACTGACATACTTCAATTGTTTTTATTTGATTAAGCTGACAAAATTTTATACACAGTTACTATTATTATGCACCAAAAGATAGATTTTGCATTTTCTCGCCTTGAAAAATAAAATAAAATAAAGACTTATGGAGTCATTTAATCTGCAGTCTGACATTTGGCGGCTAAAATTCAGCTGCATCGTCTTGAATTCGTCTGAATCTCTGATAATTTCCTGCACAATTCAAAGCGAAGCACATCTGAAGGAAATTCATTCTTTCACGGTCACGGGCCTCATGCATAACAGTTTGCTGGGTTCGATTGCAATAACTGGGCCCCGCTACTGGAAGATAATTTATTTCATGGACCCTCATGTTTGTGGGCTCTCTTGGGCTTTCTTCTGTTAATTAACAGCACTGCTTTACTATAAAGTAGACCAACAGAAGTACAGTGAGCTTGATAGTGGATCTGCTCAATGCTGCCAGCTATAATTTTTTTTTTCTTCTGAAAATCACTTATAATTTTTGGATTTTTCTTTGGTATTCTTTTAGTACTGGGACTTTTTTTATATTCAATACTTGTAATTTAATCATTAGTTTTATAAATTTTAATAACTTATGTTCTTTTAATTAACCATTCTTTGCAACATTATCGAGGAGATATTCTCCATAGTTAGGTATGCAAATCAATCTGGTCCATTTAGCTTAGTCCGCGAAAGACCAACATTAAATTGGCCGAACCGGATTGGTCCGCTTCATAAATGGACTGACCTTTTACCTAGTTCGCGTCTGCCCGACCTAAGCCCGCAAGTCTGATGACCAGTTTGTATTTTTGGCTTAGTAAGAAGCCCGCGCACCAAATTGCGAACTAGCTTGTGGATCAGTTTTTTTTTCTTTCATATTTTTTTTTACATTTTTTAATACCCTATATTATATATTTATGTTTGTACAATATATTTTACATCACAAAATATATATACACATTTTTCTTTACAGTATCCAATTTAAATTTTAAACAAATAATAGTACTAATTACTAAATATTTTTTCAAAATAATAACATACAAATTACAAACCAATCAAATAATAACCAATCAAACATACAAATTACAATCTAGACATGCAAATGTTGCTCTCTATCAGCAGCAGTAGAGGTCTCCTGGAGGCAGCCCGGAGATGTGGAGCTTGTGGAGCTCGGCGGCAGACTGACTTCTGAGGGGGTGAGATTCGCGAGAAACGAGAGTGAGAAAGTGAGATTTGACTTCTAAGGGGCGAGATCCATGAGGCCGTGAGGGGAGAGGCTGTAAGAGTGAGAGGCTGTGAGCGAGACTGTGAGCATGAGAGTCCCTTAACTGCTTGAGTGAGCAAAACTGTAAAAGTGAGAGGCTGTGAGTGGCAGAGTGTTGGCCGCTGGAGGAGATGGCATCGCCACTAATCACTATTGAGTGAAGACTGAGTTTGAGAAAGTGAGAGATGAGATTGAAGATCCCCAACCCTAGTGTGTGAGTGTGTCTTTACTACATGGTTTTGGTTTATGAAGATTAGGCCACTAAATGTGCCTTGGGCTTGGGGTTGCAGCGTTTCCAAATTAATGATTAGCTATGGACCGATATGTGCTTTGGACTTGACTAGAGCATATTATCATTTAATGAGGGTTAGGTGGGCTGGTTCATAAATCCACGGGTCAGACACATTTAGCCCACGAGCTAAGTGGAGAGGATAAAAAAAGTCCACGTGTTGGTGCACTAAAATTTTTTTTATCCATTTTTGTGTGGGCTGTGAGTTAAATGGATTTGTCTACAGATCGCGACCCCTATACCCAACTTTAATATTCTTTGCATTGTATCTGAATTGAGTTAGTTGGCTTTGATTGAGTTTGTTGCTTCCATTATCTGTTAGTGCAATTTTTTATGAACAAAATCAATAACGTGCTATGAAAAAGATCACATGTTGTGATGTGTATACACCTTACACACCCATGTTCTTGGATCATTGTTGATGAGGTTATTTAGTTATGCGGTCATGTGTAAAGTGAACTATTTATAACTTAATAGCTCCTTACTTGCTTATGGTTCTTAAATGGTTGTCTTGTTGATTGGAGTGATCTTGTTTTGTAGTGATTATTTTTAGGCTATAATTTGTACCATAATTATTCAATATGAGAGTTGATTTCAAGAATGATTTTTGAAATATAAAATAAAACACAAATGAATATTGCCAAATACTTACTTTGGCAGAATGCTAGTTTGGGCTGCTAATAATTGGTATGCATTTTAAAATGGGTTGGATGAATAGTCTAATTATTTCTTAGAGATCAATATTATTATTGTCGCAACCGAGATCGCGACGGAACGACGAGAAATAATTGTTTGAAAATTGGAGTCGCCACCAGATTTATTTAAATTGAAAAACCTTGGAAAAACCAATCTTATTTAAAAAAACAGTCTTTAAAAACCAGATATGAGTTCGGGAGTCGGTTATGCAAAGGGAAGGATAGGAACTTAATTCTACAGCACCCCTAGTACACCCGTATTTAAACGGTACCTTAGTGAATTGTGCAAATTAAATAATAACCCTTTAAAAAATTTCAAATAAGGAAGATAAAAAATTATAATTTAAACACATAAATTAACGAAAATTAATTTAGCAAAATATTTACAACTTAAACACATTTATTAAGAAAAATTAATTTTGACAAATATATTCACAATTTTAACACATAAATTTAAAAATGATTTACACAAAATATTTATATTTTAACAAATAAATTAAGAAAATTAATTTTGGCAAGTATATTTAAAATTTAAACAAATACATTAAGAAAATTTAGTTTTGGAAAATATATTTACAATTTTAACAACTAATAAATAATTTACACAAAATATTTACAACTTGACAAATAAATTAAGAAAAATTAATTTTGGCAAGTATATTTAAAATTTAAATAAATACATTAAGAAAATTTAGTTTTGAAAAATATATTTACAATCTTAACAACTAATAAATAATTTACACAAAATATTTACAATTTGACAAATAAATTAAGAAAAATTAATTTTGGCTTGACAGGGATAGCCTGCTCCTACGTATCCTCTGGTGCAATGAGGAACTCAAAGTCACGTAGTTCTGTAGAAAATACTAGTGTGTTAATTGATTTTAATTAATTAAAAATAAATTTCAGTAAAGAACATTTTTCTTTTTAAAAAAATCTGTTCATGAAGAGGATTCAAGTTAGCACTTGGCTACTCAATGAATCCTCATGATTCAATAACAGTGGAGATAATGTTTGTTATTCAATCACTATTATTGGTCGATACATAGGAAATTATTTTTATTTTATTTTTTAATGTATTTATTTATAAGGAAGAAACACGAAATAGGATTATTTTATTTATTTTTGGAAAAAATTTAAACACGAATTAATAAGACTAATTCCTAAACAATTAACTAACATATAATCACTCAAGGCAAAGCACAAGAATAAACAAAATAATTCAACTAGAAAATACAAGGTTCTAGTTACTGAAAGAAAAATTTTAAAACATTTTCACTTATTTATTTAAAAAAAAACTTTTAACACAAAATTTACTGGACACCAAATAACAAAATTACTTCCTAAATTAATTTACTTGAATCCCTCAAATGATTAAAACAAAATACTCAAGAAAATTATCCTCAAAATAAATATATATATATTTTTTAACAAAACTGAAACTCAAATCATGCTAAAGCCTAAATATGTTTTTATCGAAATGAACGCATTAGGCTGAAGTCCCAAAGAATTCCTCTTTTTTTTTTTAAAAAAAAAACTGAAATAATTTTTAAATAGAAATAAAAGGAGAAAATAACACTAACTACAACCCAAACCCAAACCCCCTTACCAATCGATTTCTTTTTTAAAAAAAAATAGCCCACATCCTTATTAATTATTTTTATTTTGAAGCTATCTAAAAAAAAAAAAACTCATTTAATTCTTTCTGTAACAACCGAAAATAGAAATTGAACTTCCAATAAAAAGTTGGCTAAAATGTAATGCAGGCCTGACAAAATGAAAATTATCCCAACAATTAGAAATAAAAGAGGCCAACCCCCACTAGCCCAAACTAGACATGTCCGAATACCCACAATTGTAACAACAAAACAAAGCAATGTTAACCTCACAAACAAACCAATATTAAATCCTCAATTTCCTCTATCATTGCAAAATGTCAAAAAAAAGAACCAAAGGGAAGATGGAGACAGCAACAATACGCAGATGTAGCAGAGGAAGAAGGGGAAGCACAACTCGACAGCAAAGGGGGCTGGCTATAGCACGCTGGTGGTGCGAGAAGGAGGGTGCAGATCGCGATAGGGGCTGTTGGCAGTGGAGCTGTGTGCGGTGTGAAGACGAACGCAGAGGAGATGCTACCTTAGTTTCAGAAACAGGGAACCATGACTGGATCTAGGCGAGGAAGTTCCTGGCGGGTTTCACGGCCGATCTTGATGTGGATGATTCCCGTGGAGCACAGATCTGGGAGAGTCTTCTTTGAAGCATTAATGAGTGAACTGCGGTTGCAGTGAGGAAGTCGCGATCTGAGCTTTGCGGGGCTGCTATCTTCGCGATCTGCACAAAAGGATGAGTGGCGGCGCTAAGTAGGAGAACAGTGTTCCATGAGCTGGATCCTGCAGCAAAAAGAACCGCGGTTAATGGTTTGGTGGAGGGATTTGAGCTCACTTGAGCTGGCTTGTAAGGGCTCGCTGGCAGTGGTAGAAGGCCGTTGCAACTTCTCTATTCTCCTTTCTTCATTTGTTTTCTGAAATTTTTTACTTGGATTTGTTTTGATTTTTTTTTTGATACACTATTGATTGTATTTATTTTCTGGTTTGACCTTGGTTGGAAATGGTGATGGCTAAGGGGGCTGTTATGTGATGAGGAAATGATGGTTTTAATGGATGGTTCAAAGAGGAAGGTAATGGTGATGATGTTGAGGTGGAGTATGAGCTTATGGGATGTGGGTCTAAATGGTGATGGAGAAGGCCGTTGTGTGTCAAAATGAGGGTGATTTTTGGTCGAGTTTGAGAGTGATGAGGGTCAAAATTTGTCCTGAGGCTATGGAAATTATGTGATGATAATGGAGTGTTGTGGGAGTAGAAGTGATATGTGGGTTAAAGGGTTGTATTGTTCAAAATGAAGTGCTGATAGGATGACGATCCTGGTTGTCTGAAAGGCTTTCTGAATCTCTTTGCTTGAATTCACTGTGTCAGAGGTAGCCTCCCCGTTCTCTCTTACTAAAAAATTAGCTCCCCCTCCGTGTTTGCTCAGAATTTGCTTTTTTTTATCTCCGTCCTCTCCTCCTGCTGAAATTTTTTTTATTTATACCTTGTAATCCTTGGCCTGATAACTGAGGAATTAATATTCTGGATCTTTGGCTACTGAGATTGTCAACTTGATCTGACTCATGCATTAAATGCGATGGTTTCTTTTGCTGTTGGAGTTTTGAATAAAATGAAATGTATTGATCCGTAATCTAAGAATTATTGTCTTTTCTGTATTGGAATGTTGAATTTGTCAACACTGACATGCTGGAGGCATTAAATGCCCTGCTTGGAATTAAATGCACCGGCATCTTTTTTTTTTTTTTTCTTTTCTTTAATATACGGGGAGATTGGACTTTTTTTTTTTTGGTTATTTATAAAGCTAGTTTGGGCCGATAACAAACAAATATTTTTTTTAAAAAAAAAAACAAAGAAAACAAAACGGGCTCATTCATTTTTTTTTTTTAAATTTTCATACAAAACAGACTTAGAACTCAATCAATGAAATAAGTTAAGAATCTTCATGAAACATGAAATGAACCTAGTATTCTAATTCTTTGAAAGAAACTAGAGTTTATTTTATTATGAGTCGAACAAAATCGGGTGTTCACAGTTGCCCCTCTTTACTCATTTCTTATTAGAAAATATGAAAAACCTGAATTCTTCATATTGTCTTCATGAGGAATGAGTAAAGATATGAACATCGATTTTGTACGGCGATGCATGAAATTGAAAATATAAGGAAAACATAAAAGAAACTAGATGCTCATGAGAGACATATACTATGCAATAATGCGATTCAGAGACCAAGATGTATGAGTGACAAGAAGTGAAATTTATTTATACAAGCAAAAAAGCTGACGAGAATTGACAGGAATTCAATAGCCAATTGGGGTTGACAGATATCTTAGAAAGCCAAAAGGGGCTAACAGAAATTTTAAAGAAAACGACGGGGGCTAACAAAAATTGAAAAACCACGACGGCTAACTGAAATTGGAAATTTGATGGGAGCTAACTGAAATCTAAAAACCAATGGGGGCTAACTAGAATTTAAATGCTAACAGAGATTGACTGGAATTCAAAAGCCAACGGAGGCTGACAGAAATTTAAAAGCCGACGGGGGCTAGCAGAAATTTAAAGACCGACGGGGGCTGATAGAGATTTAAACCATTGTATGTGTAAATTTAAAAGCCGATTTGTGGTCGCGTAAATTTAAAATGACTGGGCCGATGTAAAATTAAAAACCGACGGGGACTGGCAGAAATATAGAAGCCGACATGGGCTGACAGGAATTTAAAAGTCGATGGGGGCTGACAGAAATTTAAAAGCCGACAGTTTAAAAGCCGACGGGGGCTGGCAGGAATTTAAAAGCCTACATGGGCTGATAGGAATTTAAAAGCCGACGGGGGCTGACAGAAATTTAAAAGCGGACAATTTAAAAGCCGACGGGGGCTGGCAGGAATTTAAAAGCCGACATGGGCTGACAGGAATTTAAAAGCCGATGGGGGCGGACAGAAATTTAAAAGCTGACAGTTTAAAAGCCGATAGGGGCTGACAGAAATTTAAAAGCCGACTGGTGGCTGATAGAAAATTAAAAGTCGACGGGCCGGTCAAATTTAAAATGACTGGCTAGCGTAAATTTAAAAGCCGACTGGGGGCTAACAGAAAATTAAAAGCCGATCATGATAAAATTAAAAACCGACTTGGGTCAAAATTTAAAAGTCGACTGGGCTGACAGAAATTTAAAGGCCGACGGGGCTGGCAAAAATTTAAAAGCCGACGGGGGCTAGCCGAAAAAGTAAATTGGCAATCCAAAACTGACAGAAAAGTAAAGTGGCGATCTGAGGCCAACTGGAATAGTAAATTGGCACAGAAAACAATAATTTTCACATTTTTTTTCTTATTTGCAAAAATCATGAATTCATCATGCATTTTCAGTTTATTTCAAACACATTCTTGAAAACAAACCGTAACCAAATCAAGCAAGCCTCAAGGAATACTTCAACCGATCAAACTCGTATTTCATGTGTTGAGCCTTCTAGTACATATGAGGTTTTCCTTTTCTTCTGTAGCTTCCTTTGCTTCATTCCTTGTCCATTCTTTTTCTCTCCCTTTTTACGGGATGATGATTACTTTTCCAATAAACTTTGCTGAAACTTCTGAATTCTCTTGTTGTGATGCTAGTTATTGATGTATTGCTGTAAGCATTGTCAAGTTATATAGCTTTAAACTTAAATTTATGCTTACTCGAGACATCATAAATAAACACGCATTTAAAGAGGAAACAAAAGGATTGACTGCATAAATGTCTTTATTGCTTGGTGTTTTGGGTGACAAAATGTTTGAGAAAAGGCAAAACACAAAAGTGAAAGATAGAATTGTGAAAGACATGAAATCTTGCCCCAATTTAGGTTCTTTGTGGCTCGCTCAATCGACTTCTTGAAGCAAGTTGAACACTATGGCCATGATCTTTGATGATATGTCTTCAAACCCTTTCTTTCCAAAAGTTGCCCCAATTTCAGTCTTGGTTTGCTTGATCCGATGGACAAATTCAACACCCAAAAATTGCCCCAGTGTAGGTTACTTGAGATGATGCTTATCTTTTTGATCTAACTTTTGCCTAGGTTGCTCTTTCGAGTTTTCAACCTAACAAGCTTTTTTTTTTTATTTGATTTTTTTATTTGACCCTAACTTTTGCTTAGGTCGCTTTTTCGAGTTTTCGACCTAACGGGCCCCCTTTTTTTTTTTTTAATCTTTTCAAGCATAAAACTTTTTGACTGCATCAGTATTGATTGGTTTGGGCAATTCTTGTCCGTCCATGTTCTCCAAAATCAACGCTCCACCTGAGAATGCTTGCTTGAGAATGAAAGGACCTTCATAGCTTGGAGCCCATTTTCCCCGTGCATCTTCTTGATTAGGGAGAATTTTCTTCAAAACCAAATCCCCTGGATGAAAATCTCTAGGGCGGACTCTATTGTTAAAAGCCTTAGCCATTCTGCTTTGATACAACTGGCCATGACAAATAGCTGCCAATCTTTTTTCTTCTATCATGTTTAACTGTTCATATCGAGCCTTTACCCTTTCAGATTCTTCCAATTCAGCCTCCATTAAAACCCTTAACGATGGGATTTCTACTTCAATTGGAGATACCACTTCCATTCCATATACCAACGAGAAGGGAGTTGTTCCTGTGCTTGACCGAATGTTGGTACGATATGCGTGTAAAGCATATGATAGCATTTCATGCCAATCTTTATAATTCACCACAATTTTGGCGATGATTTTCTTGATGTTCTTATTTGCAACTTCAACCGCACCATTCATTTGAGGCCTATAAGGAGCTGAGTTGTAATGCTTGATTTTGAAAGTCTCCAAGAACTTCTGAACTTCTGCACCAATGAGGTTAGGAGCATTATCCGTGATAATTCTTTCTGGAATCCCATACCTACAGATAATGTCTCTCTTGATGAATCTGATGAACACCTTCTGTGTGATGTTGGCATATGAAGCAGCTTCCACCCACTTTGTGAAATAGTCGATTGCAACCAAAATGAAACGATGACCATTGGATGCCTTGGGATTAATTGGGCCAATGACATCCATGCCCCACATTAAGAAAGGCCAAGGAGATACCATGTTGTGCAATGGAACTGGAGGAGCATTAACTCGGTCTGCATAAATTTGACATTTGTGACACTTTCGAACATAAGCGTCTGATCACTCTCCATGGTGGACCAATAATAACCACTCCTTAAAATTTTGCGTGCCATCATATGCCCATTAGCTTGAGTTCCACAAATCCCCTCATGAATTTCTGTCATGATTACACGGGCTTCATGAGCATCTACGCATCTTAGGAGGGTACCATCATAATTCCTTTTGTAGAGGACTTCACCATTCAAGAAAAATGCCATAGCCAGTCGACGAATTGTCTTTTTATTCACCTCATTCGCTCCGTCTGGGTATTCTCCCTTTTGAATATACTGCTTGATATCATGATACCAAGGTTGACCATCTGGCTCAATCTCTACATTGTCACAGTATATCGGTTCACTTTGCACTTCTATATGGATGGGTTAGACATTGGAGTGGACTTCCAACTTGGTCATTGCAGCCAAAGTCGCCAAGGCATCCGCAAATTGGTTATGATCTCGAGTTAAGTGGGAGAATGACACATCGTCAAACCATTCGATTAGTCGAGACAAATACCTCTGATAAGGCACCAATTTTGGATCCTTGGTTCGCCATTGTCCATTGACCTGATAAATGATAAGTGCAGAATCTCCAAAGACTTTCAATTCCTTGATTCCCAAGTTCATTGCAACTTGTAAACCATTTGCACATGCTTCATATTCTGCAATATTGTTGGTACAGTCAAAGTCTAGTTTGATGGAAACTGGGTATTGCTTCCCGGTTGGGGACACCACTACAGCTCCTATTCCACATCCATTCATATTGACAGCCCCATCAAAATACATTTTCCACACATTCTCCTATTCTTCATCTTCTTTTTCTACCGACAACACCTCACTGTCAGGGAATTCAGACGAGGTGGGCTGTCTATCCTCAAGCGGATTTTTAGCTAGATGATCAGCGATTGCACTTCCCTTGATGGACTTTTGAGTTACATATTTGATATCAAATTCGGACAGCATCATTTGCCATTTTGACATTCTTAATGATACATGAGGACTATCAAATATGTATTTCAATGGATCCATTCGAGATATTAACCAGGTGGTGTAGTATAACATATACTGCCTCAATCTCTTGGAAGTCCACACTAACGCACAACAAGTCTTTTCAATTGCCAGATAGCGGGATTCACAGTCATTAAACTTCTTGCTCAGATAATAAATTGCTTGTTTCTTCTTTCCAGACTCATCATATTGTCCCAACATTGCCCCGAGTGAGGTGGGCAACACTGTGAGATACAATATTAAAGGACGACTTGGTACAGGTGGGGTCAGAATTGGAGGCTTCATTAAATAAGCCTTTATTTTGTCAAAGGCTTCTTGCATTCTTTGTTCCATTCTCCAGGTTGCTGTTTTCCCAGCAGCTTGAATATAGGCTCACAAGTACTAGTTAGATTGGCAATAAATCTAGCAATATAGTTGAGTCTTCCTAGAAAACTTCTAACCTCCTGTTCAGTTCGGGGAGCAGGCATCTCCTGTATCGTCTTCACCTTATCACAATCTACCTTTATCCCTTCTCTGCTAACAATGAACCCAAGTAATTTCCCTGTAGAAGCTCCAAAAATGCATTTATTCGGGTTCAATCGGAGTTTATATCTTCTGAGCCTTTCAAACAACTTTCGTAAAACTGCCACATGACTTTCTCCCTCCTTGGACTTGGCGACCATATCATCCACGTACATTTCAATCTCCTTATGCATCATGTCATGAAATAATGCGACCATGGCACGTTTGTATGTGGCGCCAGCATTCTTCAATCCGAATGGCATGACTGTATAGCAAAATGTTCCCCACGGGGTTATGAAAGTAGTTTTTCCTTTGTCATGAATATCCATGGGAATCTGATTATACCCAGAGTATCCATCCATAAAGGAAAATCGATGATTTCCGGCTGTATTATCAACAAGGACATCAATATGGGGTAAAGGAAAATCATCTTTCGGGCTAGCTTTATTTAAATCCCGATAGTCTACACACATTCTAACCTTCCCATCCTTTTTAGGCACAGGCACAATGTTAGCCACCTAATCAGTGTGTCTTGATACTTCCAAAAACCCAGCCTCCAGTTGTTTAGTCACTTCTTCTTTTATTTTTAATGACATATCTGGTCGCATTCTCCTCAACTTTTGCTTTTTCGGCTCAACTTCTGGATACAAAGGAATCTTGTGTGATGCAATCTCTGGGTCTAATCCTGGCATATCATGATAGGACCATGCAAACACATCAAGGAATTCTTTAAACAATGAAATCATTTCTGAGCGTTCAGGATTTTCCACTATTTTCAGTTCATTCTTTTCTTCTTCAGTGACCATGTTAACCATCTCAATTACCTCATTGTCTAGGTCGAATCCTCTTTCTGAGTACTCCAGTAGATTTGAAAACTGCTCGACAACTTCTTCATCATTTTCAGACTCATGGTTATCATAGTCCATTGTAGCAAGAGAATCGATTGATAAACTCCCAAATTTCTTTTCATGCGGCAAAATTTCTATGACATTCAAATTCCTGGAAAGTAATTGTGGTGGGTTGGAATGCTTAAAACAAATGGTGGATCATAAAACATAAACAACATGGAACAAACACAAATTAACGAGCGAGAGTGGTAAAGGAAAAAAATAAAAGAAAGGAGAGATTAAAGAACAGAAACAGAAATGAGGCAAAAGGAACATACAAAGAAAGATTATTGAAAAATCATGAAAGCTCATTTAGATGATGTCTCTGAATAGCATAAACAAAAGCATAAGCAATTCTTGAATAATACAACCCAAATAATTACTTTTCAGCAATAACATCAAGCATTGGTTCAGCTATCCAGTTCATCATCATCTCATCATTGCTGGCAGCAAGAAACTTATTGTCTTCTTGAATTGTTTCGACATCTAAGGTATTGACGGCGAGGCGGTAGCAAGGGAATTGAACTTCCTCGGCTATAATTACTTCAGCTGGACTAGGAAATGTCTCCTTCAGGTGAGGGATCTGTTTCATTTGTCCTTTTTGCTTTTTCTGCTCCAAACTCAAAGTACTCATTTTTTCATCCACTGGGATCTTGTACCCTAGACCAAATCGATTGAACTTCTCTGGGACCAATATAGGTGTTCGGGTGCCTTGCAACCATGGTCCCAATCCTTTACCTTCCAGATACCCACTCTTAGCCATGATATGAGCCACTACTTGATTTTGTATTGGGGTCTTTTCCTGTTCCTGTCTCAACCCTACCACTTCCAGGTTGTGCCATAAACTGCTCTCCACTAGCTCTACATTTTCAACATATGGCAATGCCACTGGTTTGGATACTATGATTTCTTTCTCCCCATGGATTGTAACGACTGAACCATTTTCAATGTACTTAACCTTTTGATGCAAGGTTGAAGGGACAGCACCTGTATTTGTTTATCCATGGCCTTCCAAGTAGCATATTGTAGTCGGACTCAATCTCCATTACCTGGAATAACACCTCAAATTTACTTGGGCCAATCTCTAGCAACAACACCATCTCCCCAAGGATGCTCTTCTTAGCTCCGTCGAAAGCTTTCACTACCATTATTTGTGGCAGTATACCATCCTTACTCATCGACAAATAGCTTAAAGTCGACACAGGTAAGACATTCAATCCTGACCCTCCATCAATGAGAACTCTGGGTACTATATAACCTTTACATTTGAGGGTTATATACAGTGCTCATGGGTTGGATTGTGACACTATTTCTTCGTCTGAGAATGTGATCATGTTGACACGTTTCACGGGATCCACCATATTCACCATGTTCTGTAATAAAGTATCAGGTTTGACATAAGCCTTTTTCAAGACTTTTAGCACTGCTTTTTGATGAGGTTCAGATGATAAGATTAATGACAAAAGAAATATTATAGCGGGAGTCTTCTTTAGTTGCTCTAAAATATCATACTCACTTTGCTTCATGATCTTTAGGAATTCCTCATCATCATCTTCTTCTTTTCTTCCTACATCTGAACTTTTTCAACATTTCTATCGTCAACAAATTTTCCTTTTGCCAGCTCTCCAGGCCCATAAATTCTTCCACTTCTTGTGATCCCCTTTATTTCCATGATACCAGCCTCTTCTTTACTTGATTGGGCCTTTGAGATTTCTCCTATTTCCACCTCAGTCCCATAATTCCAAGGTATAGCATGTGTGTCCTCATAACTAAAAGGTGTTGGTTTCTTCACAGCAATTACCACTTTTTCTGGTTTCGGAGTTGGGTTAAGTGGAGGCACTCGGAGCACAAAGGGTTCGATTACATCCACCTCTTCAATGGAATTCTGCTTCTTTTTTGCTTGTATCACACCTAAAGTGAGTAGTTCTTGTACACGAATTTTGAAATCCCAACAATTCTCAATATCATGTCCAAGGCTTCCACAATGGTATGCACATCTTGATTCCATATCATATTTCTCCTCTTCTTTCATCATCGAAGCGGGTGCTGTGATGTTATAATTAGTCTCCTTCAAAGCATTAAACACTTTCTCCATCGGTGTATGGAGACTCAAAACCTTCTTGACTAGCGGTTCTTCTTCCTCTAAAGCATTAATCCGACTTCCTCCTTCATGATTTGGCATTGGGTTATGGACAATATCTGGTTTTGACTCTTCTTGAAGGTCCAATCGTCCACAAGCAATTAGTTTCTTTACCGCTATTTTGAAACTTTCACAGTCTTCAATTGAATGCCCCACTATATCCATGTGATATTTACAAGTTAAGTTTGGATTGTACCATGTTGGGAATGGTGGTTCTAATGGACGCACGGGACACGTTGAGATCAGGTGAGCCTCAAATAACTTTTGAAAAAGGTCAGCATTTGAAATGGATAACTTTGGGAAAAGTGGAAGGTTTGGGAATCAATTGCGATTTTGGTTTTGGAAATTGGGTCGGGGTGTTGAGGTGTTTTGGTAGTTCTGGTGATATGTGGTTGGATATGTAGGACGTGCTGGTTGGTATGGTCGTATGTGAATGTTATTAACCTGAGGCTGGGGATATGGGATGACATTTGTGGTTTGTGAGGTTTGGTAAATTGGGTAAGCAATGGCTGAGGTTTGGTATGGTGGTGTTTGGGGTCTTGGGTGCATTGGTGTGTATCTTGGGATAAAGGGTTGTTGACTCTGCACATAATTCACATCAGTCTCCTTCTTCCTGGATGGAAAACCTTTTCTTGTGTCTTCATTAGTTACTGGAAGCTTGCCAGCTTTAGCAAGATTCTCAATCCTTTGTCCAGCAATGATCAACTCAGAGAAATCTTTGTACGCTGCTCCTGCCATAGCTCTAATATAAGGCGATCCTAAGGTTCCCAAAAAGTATGAACACATTTCTGTTGGGATGAGAGGTGGTTGGACTTGAGCAGCTAATGTTCTCCATCTTTGAGCATACTGTTTAAATGTTTCATCTTTCTTTTTCTGCATTATGCTTAGTTGCTCTCTTGTCGATGCCACTTCAAGGTTAAACTTGTATTGGCTCATGAACAGATCAACTAATTCTCTCCAGCTTGTGTTCTTCGAATGATCCAGTTGAATGTACCATTCTAAGGCTAGTCCAGTCAAGCTTTCATGGAAAAAGCTAACAAGAAACCTTTCATCTTTGGGCCATATTGCCATTTTGGTACAATAACTCTTCAAGTGGAACAAAGGGTTATCGGTCCCATCATATCTTGAGAAATCAGGAACTTTGAAGTCCTTGGGAACTATCAGGTCAATGGGAGGGTACAGTTGTTCAACCTCCACATAACCATAGGTGGTAGGTCCTTGGATGGCCTTAATTTGATCCTGAATCTTCTTCATCCATTCTTCTTTGAACTTATCTTTTTCCGTCTCCACACGATTATTCCTCGAGAAAGATAATTGTCTTTGAACAACAACACGAGGTTGCTTCCAAATATGGGTAGCATGCCCGTGTCCTTCAGTATGTGTGTTTTCTATGGCATTGTGAACACTCGATTTTTGTTCGACACATAAAACAAAAAAAAAACCAAAAAAACCTACATCTTTCATTTTTCTTATTTCTTTGAACCAAAAAATATAAATAAATAAACAAACGCAAAAATTGAAAAATGCCAGTCCGGGTCTTGTTGACATCGTGCTTGTCCTGAGTTTGTGTCTAATTGGTTTTTAGACAAGGAATAGCGGATTCATTTTTTATATTGTATCAGCCCATTTCCACTTGTTTGACAAAACATATAATAATGAAAAGTAAAGTGGCAGACACGGTACTTTCCCCCCATTCCCTGCATTGCCCATCTCCTGAACTCCACTCTACTAAAACACTCAAGCAAAACGTGATGGGCAAACTGCAGAAGGATGAAAAAAAAAGTTTATTAATTTTCTTTCACCCAGAGCGGTACGGGATGAAGCTTTGTTTACACAAGCAACTTGAAGAAAGAAAACGGACAAAAAAGAGGGGGATCATCCCCAACCCAATCAATCACCACCAGGAGATCCTCTTAAAATAGGCTAGCACACTCCTTCATTGACCCCCGTCAGAGGCCCTCCCCGAAACCATCAGGACCCCAGTCACCACATCATTCTCGGGCCACAACACCTGATACTCAGTTTCATCCCTTTCATTGAATCCATCATCATCCTAAAATCGACATCACAACCCTTCATCAAAATCCTATCAACCACACACAATCACTATTATCATTTTCCATCATCATCATCACAACTGTCAGCACATCACATTTCAATTCAATAAAACCATAACCCAAAAAAAAAAAAAAAACAATCAATAAGAGATACATATCATCATCATCATCGAAAATAGTAAGAAAACAAAAGGGAGAGAAGCTACCAGCCGCCTCATCTGTTTTTTTTCTTTCCTTCAGTGCCGTGCGAGCCCAATTGCCCACCGCGAAGCGACGGCCCCCTCCGCCTTGAACCTGCTGTGCTGCCGCGACCTCAGCCGCGGCTCCCCTCTGCTGCAAGATTCAACCATTGCCCCACTGAGTGTCGCAAAGTCCAGCCGCGCCGACCTGCTTGCTCCATCTGCGTCGCTGCTTGTTCCCTTCCCCTTGGCCGCGGATTGACGACGAATCAGCGAGGTCCAGCTGAGGCAGCAGCCCCTCCTCACATCGCATGCGGTCGTAGGCCCTCTCCATTCTGCCTCCGTCGAACCGCTAGCCCCGTCACGCGGAGCTACTACCGGCGGAATCCAAGTTCGCCCTGCCTCCCCCACACTGCGGAAGAGTGTACGCCTCCGCCAGAAACCACCACATGAAGCCATCGTGCCAAGTCCAGCACCACCGTGAGCTCCTCCTTCTCCTTCGCGTGCGATCTCCTCTTCCTCTCTGCTCCGTGACCGGTCCCTCTCTCACTCTGTCTGGGCGTATGTGTGTGTGAATATGTTTATGGCTATTGTGAGCTTGAAACTTTTTATGTTCCAGACCCTTCTTTTCCTGTCTTGCTAGTTGTCATTTCTCACTAATAGTTTAGTGGCATTTTTTAAAAAAAACAAAAGAAACACTCCTGCGTTCCAAGCCTGAAATGAAATCCACCATGTTCTCAGCTAACTCTCAAACTGTGATATAGCTCAAGCTTATTGGGTTTGGTCACATTCCCTTATGCCATTTGGGTTAGATCATGTACTCATGTACTTCTTTTTTTTTTTGGGCTTGGTTGCATCCTTTACTTTTAGTGAAACCGTGGGGATTACGGGCTGTGGGTCTTTATTTTTATTTTTATTTTTTTAGCTTAAAACTCCTTTGGGCTAACATAGGCAACTCTAAATTAGGTTTTGGTATCCTAAAAAATGAGAAGTGTATTGGTTTGTTTTTATTCTTTTTTTAGTATCAGATTTCTTTTATTTTAGTTGAGTTTGTGTTGGTTAAATTTGGCCTAGTTCAATAAAAGGGAAGCTAGATGATGAAATTTTGGTTTTAATAAAGAGAATTAATTTTGTGATTAATCAATATTTCTCCTTTGAGAATAGAATTAATTTAGCCGTGATGGTTTATTGATTCTATCTTTCTGAGTATTTTAGCTGTGACAGCTTGATATTCTAAAAAGCTTTTCATTTAGTTTAAATTTTAAATAAGTTTAAGATGCTATTTAATGTGAGTTTTAGAAATTATGGAGTATTTTGCTTTTTTTTTTTTAAAAAAAAACCAAAGATTAGTTAGCATACTACACTTTGAAAATTGGATTAATTAAGCCGTGACGGCTTATTAATTCCATGATTGAAGAATATTTTAACTGCGACAGTTTGATATTCTGAAAATCAGTTGTCATGAATAAAATCAACTAACGACACTCATTTTAATAAAGAACTACGTGACTTTGAATTCGTCATCGCACCAGAGGATACGTAGGAGCAGGTAATTCCTGTCAAGTCCAAAATTAGATTTTATTATATTATTTTATTTTGTTTTATTTTTTACCTGTAAATATTTATTATTATTTTTGTTTATTTATAAATATTTGTTGTCTTTTATTGTTATGTATTATTTTTAACTTTAGCTAATAATCAAATTATTTTAAATGAGGATGTTAATTTAGCCGTGACGGCTTATTAACTCAGTTAAACATCTGAGCTGTGACAACCTGATCTTTTAAACTTTCAAACAAAAATAGATTTTTATAATTTTTATTACTTGTAAATATTTTCTTCAATACCTTTTCATTCTTTAAAATTTAAGTTAGTCATTATTTGTTAAATATTTTATTTTGAATAAAATGTTAATTTAGCCGAGACGGCTTGTTAACTGAATATTTTGGATATCTAAGTTGTGACAGTTTGATGTTTCAAAATTTTCAAGCTAAAAATTAAATTTTATGATATTATTTTATTCTATTTTGTATGTAAATATTTTTTTTTATTATTATTATTACTGTAAATATTTATTCATTTATTATTATCATTATTATTATTATTATTATTATTATTATTATTCTCCTCTTTCTTTATTATCTTAATTTAAGATAATCATTGAAATGTATATATTTTACTTCAAATAAAGATGTTAATTTAGCCGTGACGGCTTATTAACTCAATATTATGGATACCTGAGCTGTGACAGTTTGGTACTCCGAAATTTTCTTATTCTAAAAAATATTTTCTTTTATAATTTTCTTGAAATAGAAATGTACATAAATATTTTGAAAGGTTATTAATAATTTGCACAATTAATTAAGGTACCGTCTAAAGACGGGTGTATTAGGGGTGCTGTAGGATTAAGTTCCAACCCTTCCCTAAGCATAACCGACTCCCGAGTTCAGATCTGGTTTCAAAGATCATTTTCTTTAAATTAAATGGGTTTTTCCATAATTTTTCCCAATTAAATAAAATTTGGTGGCGACTCCATTTTTAAACAAAAAATTCATTTCTCGCCGTCCCATCGCGATCCCGGTTGCGACAGATGGCGACTCCACTAGGGAAGCGAGAGTCAGGCCTGATATAATTGATTGTGCATATTATTTTAACCTCACTTTTTCCTTTTATTCCATTTTATTTTGTATATAGAATTTTGTCATCATTATGTTTTGGATTTATTTTTATCACTGTCTTTGTACATATTTTTATATATTTGTCTTTTTGTAACTACCTAGGATAGTAGACTTTTGTTCTATTTGTATATATTTATTTTGTTCTTTATGAGCACCTTAGGATAGAGGACTCTTTGTTCTATTTGCACAAATTTGTTTATCTTTGTTTCTTTGTGACCACCCTAGGATAGAAGACTTTTATTCTGTTTATATATATTTATTTTGGTTTCTTTACACTATAGGATAGAAGACTGTTGTTCTATATTGTGTATTTTGCAGGTGTTGTCATGGGTAGTTTTAGGATTCCAGGTTTGTATGCTCTCTTCACACACAACACTCACACTTTAATCACACACGAGTGGGGCCCTATACCCTGGTCTGTGTGCAACTTGAGATAGGTAAGAGATTATTTAGTGGTAGCCATTTTGGATGTTCATCCTGTTTGGTTATCGCGAAAATCTCGTCTAGAGTGTGACTCTTTTGTGAATATTCCACACCTAGCAGTTTACCTGCTGTTGTGGATAATATTCCGAAATGAGCCTTAACTCTAGAGGCCGTAGAATCCTGAGTATATAGATCCACCTGTTGCAAGTGTTCACAAAGTAGAATAACCATAGAGCTATAGATTGACCTCCAGAGCTCAACTCAAATAGGACACAAAGAGAGCATACTCTTTCTTTAATTTATTTCTTGTACATAAATTCTTTAACATGCTCAAAGTTTTTGTTATTTCCTTTTCCTTTTAAGTAAAAAAAAATCATCATTCTTTTTTTCTTTGTTTTACCAAATTTGTTAGAGAATCATATTGAAGCTTTTTGTGAGTATCTTTGGAAAATGGAAACAAACATGAGATCAAACAATCATGAGGGAGAAAAATTGAAAAAGACTTTACATCTTAAAGCTAAGAAGCCTGACATAGAAGGTCTGAGATCCCTAGGTCAACTATTGAGCATGCCACAACGTTTTTCTCTCGCAAGGAAGTATGGAAAAATTTTGAATCTGTTAGAGGTGGAAGAACAGGTAGAGGCAATCACAGCATTGGCACAGTACTATGATCCTCCTCTCCGATGTTTTACTTTTCAAGACTTCCAGTTGGCACCAACTCTTGAAGAATTTGAGCGAATCTTGGGGTTACCCCTAGAAGGGGAAAAACCTTATCACTACCAAGGTCACTATCCGTCCTTACATACAGTAGCAGCTGTCTTAAAGGTCAATGTAAGGGATTTGCAGGAAGCTCAAAAGTGTAGAAATGGGACCAATGGATTCTCAAAGGATTACTTGGAAGGACATATGCACCGCTTGGCTGAAGCTGAGGATTGGGATACTTTTTCAGATATACTAGCACTCATTGTTTATGGCACTGTCTTGTTTCCAAATATTGAAGGCTTTGTGGACTTCGCGGCTATTGATGTATTTCTTGCTCAAAAATTTCATGGTCATAATCCTGTTCCAGCCCTCTTGGCAGATGTTTATTGTACCTTAAATTTTTGCTATGAGAGGAATGGCAAAAGAATTTTATGCTGTCTGCCAATGTTGTATGTATGGGCCACTGCACATATATTCCAGAGAAATTACAAGGCACCCTGTCCGATTGACTATATAAAAATGCATCGTATTAAGAAGAAAAGCGGACAAGAATGGGCTCAAGACCTAGCCAAATTAAATGAAAAGATGATCCGATGGTACCCTTAATGGGAGGATGGGCAGACTTTGATCTATCAGTGTGGAAGCTTCTCAAATGTTCCCCTCATGGGCACTCGAGGATGCATAAATTACAATCCAGTATTGGTATTGCGTCAACTTGGTTACCCCATGATGGGACCACCTTTGGAAGCTGCAATCACTCCATTTGCCTTATATTACTTAGACTCTGATGATATTGGCCTACTACAGAAAGTTCAATCTGCTTGGAACAATGTTGTCAGGAAAGGAAAAGAATTGGTAGTTACAAGCTGTGCAGTAAAAGAAAGCTACCGTCAATGGGTGAAAAACAGGGCTCAAGAGATTAAGCTGCCATTCAGAGTTTTGACAACCACTCCTCCTGACAAAGAATCATCCCCATATTCTGGTGAAAAAGGGATCAGAGAAATGAAGGAAATGCTAGACAAGATCAGGTAAGAAAAGACGCAAATTGAGGTCGAATTGAAAGGTGTTCACCATAATTATGCGATTACGAGAAAGTGCCGAAAGAGATCAAATTTTGGAAGGAACAAGTAAGAAGTTGAAGATTGGGCACGACCACATGATGAAGACCAAGGAATGCCTCCAAGCTGCTAATAAAGAGCTAGGCCTTCGAAGGCAAGAGCGTGATCGAGCATTAGCTGAAAACCAACAATTAAAGAAGCTGCTTCAGAATGCAAAAATCGCTGAGGAAGCCGCACTAGCAGGAGGGGAACAAATGAAACAGGAAATAAGAGAGATAAGCAAGGAATACCAGAGGAAGATTAGGGAACTAAAACAACACATGAAAAATGAGACCACGAAATTTCAGGCTGCCTTAGGAGAAGAAAAGAAAAGAGTTACAGATTTGGAATTTGAGGTGCAACACCAAAATCATGTCATTCATGAGTTGAAGATTCGTTTTTCAAAGCTGGCAGGGCTAGCTTACACAGCAATAGAAGACGTTCCAAGATACCTGGAAATAGCCGAGCAAGAAATTATTCCTTTCAAGACCCCAACTGGACTGCGCAACTTTGTCAGCTACTGCAAGGATTTGGTTAGAAGGATGAAACAAATAATTGCCGAAAGAAGCTGAAGAGGCATTACCTTTTTGGTGATGATGTTTTTAAGGATCGATATCTGGCTTTATGATGTACGTCTTTTTGTCATTTCTGGGAATAGATATAACAAAAAATGATGATTGTAATCTACTCCTCTGATGAATAAATGGTTGTTTCATTGTTTTGGTCTTATGGCAATATCCATTAAAGATAACTTGGTACCCTTGAACGAGACGTTCTGGGAAAAGTTATGGCGAAGATACTCACATCAAGACTCAGCACGATTGACAGTCTCTAACAAATTGCAATATTTTTATCTTTTTTATTTAAATTATTATTTTTTTAATAAAGGTGAAACATCGCAACCATTGGGCGCCCAAGGAAAGAGGATACCGATCTAACTCGTGTTCATAACACTAGAGCTTGAACCAAGATGGCCGGCGAAAACACAGAACCAGGAAGGACCATCCCGTCTACAATTACTTCTGAATCGGGAAGAGCTATTCCAGCTGTAACCACCTCGACTATAACTACTTCTGAACCCGGAAGAAACTTAAGCATGGAAGTTGATGCAGTGAGAGGAAGACTGAACGAGTTGTCAAATAACCAGGGAAGAATGAGGGAGATGATGCGGGCTATGATGGAGTCACTCGACTTATTGAGAGCCCACCAAAACTCAGGAGGGGTACAACCAAGTGCTACAACGATAACCATACCTGTGGTATCGGATGCAGCTCTGAATGTCACGCAAACGGTGAATGATAATCCCCACGAACAACCACAACCGACAATGCCTATTACTATGCCCGTTGGAGAAGGATATCACGCGGTAGAGAATACACATGCTGAAGGGCATGGGCACGTTACCCACATTTGGGAGCAGCCTCCGAATGTCATCCCAAGGCAACTCTCTTCCTCGGGGAATAATCGTGCAGAAACAGAGAAGGACAAGTCGAGAGAAGAATGGATGGAAAAAATTCAGGAACAAATTAAGGCAATCCAAAGGCCAAACAATTATGGCTACATGGAGATTGAGCAACTTTGCCCTCCCATTAGCACGGTTGTCCCTAAAGATTTTAAAATTCCTGATTTTTCGAAATATGATGGAACTGGCAACCCACTCTTCCATTTAAAGAGTTACTGTACCAAGATGTCAATCTGGTCCAAAGATGAAAAATTCCTCGTTAGCTTTTTCCACGAGAGTTTGACCGGACCGGCTCAAGAATGGTACATCCAGTTAGATCATCCAAAGATTTCCTGTTGGGGAGAGCTGGCTAACCAATTCATGAACCATTATAAGTTTAACTTGGAAATAGCGCTCAGCCGTGAACAACTGAGTACAATGCAAAAGAAGAAAGATGAACCCTTTAGACAATATGCTCAGAGATGGAGGGCTTTGGCTGCTCAAGTGCAACCACCACTCATCTCATCCGAGATGTGTTCATACTTCCTAGCAACTCTAGGGTCTCCCTACATCGGGGCAATGGTGGGAGCAGCATACAGAGATTTTTCTAAGTTAATAACCGCTGGAGAAAGAATTGAGAACTTGACTAAAGCTGGCAAGCTCCCGGTGAGTAGTGAAGACACCAAGAGAGGATTCCCGCCCAGAAAGGGAGAGACGGAGGTAAATTATGTGTAAGGTCAGCAACCGTTCACCCCAAGATATGCATCCACATATTCAGGACCCCAAATGTCATCTATCCCTCCTTACCCACACTACCAACCCACAAATCCCATCTCATACCACCAGCCTCAAGTCAACAACATCCACATACGACCATACCGACCCGCCCGTCCAACATATCCAACCATACATCCTCAGAACTTCCTAAACACAGCACCTCGACCCAATTCTCAAAATCAAAATCGCAATCGTTTCCCAAACCTACCACCTTTTCCAAAGTTAGCCATTTCCAATGCTGACCTTTATCAACGATTGTTTGATGCTCATTTGATTTCACCATACACTGTGCACCCATTACAACCTCCGTTTCCGACTTGGTACAATCCGAATCTGACTTGCAAATACCATATGGATGTTGCTGGACATTCGATTGAAGATTGTGAAGGTTTTAAGACAGCAGTGAGAAGACTAATTGCTTGCGGGAGACTGGATCTCCAGGAAGATCCAAAGCCCGATATTGTTAATAACCCGATCCCGAATCATGAAGGAGGAAGTCGTGTGAATGCCTTGGAAGTGGAGAAACAATTGGTCAAAAAGGTTTTGAGTCTCCGAACACCCATGGAGAAAGTGTTTATTACTTTGAAGGAAGCTAATTATAACATCACAGCACCTGCTTCTATGATAAAAGAAGAGGAAAAATATGATATGGAATCAAGATGTGCATACCATTGTGGAAGTCTTGGACATGATATTGAGAATTGTTGGGATTTCAAAGTGCGTGCACAAGAACTACTCACTTTAGGTGTGATACAGGCAAAAAAGAAGCAGAATTCTGTTGAAGAGGTAAATATAATTGAGCGTTTTGTACTCAAAGTGCCTCCTCTTAATCAAACTCCAAAGCCTGAAAAAGTAGTGATCACTGTGAAGAAACCAACACCTTTCAGTTATGAGGACACACGTCTTTGTTCCTTGGAATTATGAGACTCAGGTCAAGACAAGTGGAGACATAGGGGAAACCTCAAAGGCTCAAGAAAATGAAGAAATGACTGGTGTCATGGAGATGAAAGGAATAACAAGAAGCGGAAGAGTTTATGGGCCCAAAGAGTTGGAGAAGGGGAAGTTTGTTGACGAAGGTAACATCGACAAAAGCTTAGACTCAGAGAGAAAAGAAAGAGAAGAGGAGGAGGAGGAGTTTTTAAAGATTATAAAGCAAAGTGAGTATGATATTCTAGAACAACTAAAGAAGACTCCCGCTAGAATATCACTTTTGTCACTAATCTTGTCATCTGAACTCCACCAAAAAGCAGTGTTGAAGGTGTTGAAGGAGGCCTATGTTAAGCCAGATGCATCATTGGAGAATGTAGTAAACATGGTGGACCCGGGGAAAACATGATCACATTTTCAGATAAAGAGAGTATATCTCAAAACAACCCGAGAGCACTATACATAACTCTTAAATGCAAGGGTTACATTGTGCCCAGAGTCCTTATTGATGGAGGGTCAGGGTTAAATGTCTTGCCAGTATCAACCCTGCACTATTTATCAATGAGTAAGGATGATATACTGCCACAGTTAATGGTAGTGAAAGCATTTGACGGAGCTAAGAAGAGCATACTTGGAGAAATAACACTGCTACTTGAGATGGGCCCAAGCAGATTTGAAGTATTATTCCAAGTGATGTAGATTGAGTCGGATTATAATATGCTACTGGGAAGACCATGGATTAACAACGCCGGAGCTGTCCCCTCAACCTTGCATCAAAAGGTGAAATATGTGGAGAATGGAATGGTTGTTACAATTCATGGAGAAAAAGAAATCTTAGTGTCCAAACCAGTGGCATTACCATATGTGGAGAATGTAGTGCTGGTGGAGAGTAGCTTATGGCATAATTTAGAGGTAGTAGGATTGAAAGAAGAGCAAACTAAACCCCCAATACAAAGTCAGGTGGTGGCCCACATCATGGCTAAGAACGGATATCTGGAAGGCAAAGGACTGGGATCGTGTTTGCAAGGCACCCAAACCCCTATATCGGTCCCTGAAAAGTTCAACCGGTTTGGTCTGGGGTACAAGGACTCGTTGAACGAGGAGATGAGAACTTTGAGTCTGGAACAGAAAAAGCAAAGTGGAAAAATGAAGCAAATCCCTCACTTAAGAGAGACGTTTCATGGCCCGGTTGAAGTAATTACAGCTGGAATAGTTCACCCACCTTGCTACCACTTCACCATCAACACCTTGGACTCTGAAACAACTCAAGGAGATAACAAATTTCAAGATAACAACAACGATGAAATGCTGATGAATTGGACTGCTGAACCAGTGGTTGATGTTATTGCTGCAAAGTAATTTGTTGGATTGTATTAATTAAGATTTATGCTTTTGTTTATGCTACTGTGAGACATCGTTTAAATAAGCTTACATGATTTTTCAATAAGCCTTCCTTTATATTTTCCACTTTTGCTTCGTTCCTTTTTCCTTTCTTTTGTTTTCTCCTTTCCTTTATTTCTTTGCTTTTCCATTCCCAACTCGTTAATTCGTGTTTGTCCTATGTTGTTTGTGATCCATTATTTGTTTTAGCATTCCAACCTACCATAATTACTTTCCAGGAACATGAATGACATAGAAATTTTGCCACAAGAAAAGGAATTTGGAAACTTATCAATTGATTCTCTTGCTGCACTTGACCATGATAACCATGAATTCGAGGAGGACGAAGAAGCCATTGAACAGTTTTCAAACCTCCTGGATTATTCAGAAAAAGGATTTGACTTAGACAATGAAGTGGTCGAGGTGATTAACATGGGCACCGTAGAGGACAAAAAGGAGCTGAAAATAGTGGACAATCCTGAACGCACAGAAATGGTTACATTGTTTAAGGAATTCCTAGATGTATTTGCATGGTCCTATCGTGATATGCCAGGATTGGACCTAGAGATTGCTTCACACAAAATCCCTTTGTATCTAGAAGTTGAGCCGAAAAAGCAAAAGTTGAGGAGAATGCGACCTGATATGTCATTGAAAATAAAAGAAGAAGTGACTAAACAGCTAGAGGCTGGATTCCTAGAGGTTTCACGACACACTGATTGGGTGGCTAATGTTGTGCCAGTGCCTAAAAAGGATGGAAAAGTCAGGATGTGTGTAGATTATCGGGATTTGAATAAAGCTAGTCCAAAAGACAATTTTCCTCTCCCTCACATCGATGTCCTTGTTGATAATACGGCCAAGAACCACCGATTCTCCTTTATGGATGGATACTCTGGGAATAATCAGGTTCCCATGGATATTCATGACAAAGAAAAAACTACTTTCATAACTCCGTGAGGAACATTTTGCTATACAGTCATGCCATTTGGATTGAAGAATGCAGGTGCCACCTACCAACGCGCTATGGTCACATTGTTCCATGACATGATGCATAAAGAGATTGAAGTGTATGTAGATGATATGGTCGCCAAGTCTAAGGAGGGAGAAAGCCACGTGGCAGTTCTGCGAAAATTGTTTGAGAGGCTCAGAAAGTATAAATTACGATTGAACCCTAATAAATACATTTTTGGGGCTTCTACAGGGAAGTTACTTGGGTTCATTGTCAGTAGAGAAGGGATAAAAGTGGATCCTGATAAGGTGAAGGCGATACAAGAAATGTCTGCTCCCCGAACTGAACAAGAAGTGAGAAGTTTTCTTGGAAGGCTCAACTACATTGCTAGATTTATTGCCAATTTGACTAGCACTTGTGAGCCTATATTCAAGCTGCTGCGAAAACACCAACCTGGGGAGTGGAATGATGAATGCCAAGAAGCTTTTGATAAAATAAAAGCTTATTTGATGAGACCTCCAATTCTAGCCCCACCTGTACCAGACCGTCCTTTAATATTGTACCTCACAGTATTGCCCACGTCACTTGGGGTAATGTTGGGTCAATATGATGAGTCTGGTAAGAAGGAACAGGCAATTTATTATCTGAGCAAGAAGTTTAATGACTGTGAATCTCGTTATCTGGCGATTGAAAAGACTTGTTGTGCGTTAATGTGGGCATCCAAGAGGTTGAGGCAGTACATGTTATACTACACTACCTGGTTAATCTCTCGAATGGATCCATTAAGATACATATTTGATAGACCTCATGTGTCGTTGAGAATGTCAAAATGGCAAGTGATGCTGTTTGAATTTGATATCAAATATGTGACTCAAAAGTCTATCAAGGGAAGTGCAATTGCCGATCATCTAGCTGAAAATCCTCTTGAGGATATACAGCCTATCGTGCCGGAATTCCCCGATGGAGAAGTGTTAACAGTGGAAAAAGATGAGATAGAAAAGGAGAATGTATGGAAAATGTACTTTGATGGGGCTGTCAATATGAATGGATGTGGAATAGGAGCTGTAATGGTATCACCAGTCGGGAAGCAGCACCCAGTTTCCATCAAGTTGGATTTTGAATGTACCAACAACATCGCAGAATATGAGGCTTGTGCGAATGGTTTGCAAGTTGCAATTGACTTAGGGATCAAAGAATTAAAGGTGTTTGGAGACTCTGCGCTCATAATCTACCAAGTTATTAGAGAATGGCGCACAAAAGATCCAAAATTGATACCTTATCAGAAGTATTTATCTCGACTAATTGAGCACTTTGATAATATATCATTCTCTCACTTAACTCGAGACAAAAATCAATTTGTGGATGCTTTAGCCACTTTGGCTGTGATGACTAAGTTGGAGGTCCATGCAGAGGTACAACCTATTCGTGTAGAGGTGCAAGATGAACCGATATACTGTGACAACGTAGAGATTGAACCAAATGGCCGACCATGGTATCATGACATCAAACAATATGTTCAAGGAGGAGAATACCCGACTGAAGCAAATGAAGTGCAAAGAAAAACAATTCGAAGATTGGCCATGACCTTTTTCCTAAATGGCGAAGTCCATTACAAGCGGAATCATGACACCACTCTCCTTAGATGTGTGGATGCTCATGAAGCTCGAATGATCATGATCGAGATCCACGAAGGAATCTGTGGAACTCACGGTAATAGGCATATGATGCCGCGCAAGATCCTAAGAAGTGGATATTATTGGTCTACCATGGAGAATGACTGCATCAGTTATGTTCAAAAGTGTCACAAATGTCAAACATAAGCAGACCGAGTCAATGCTCCTCCAATTCCATTACACAACATGGTATCTCCTTGGCCTTTCTCATTGTGGGGCATGGATGTCATCAGCCCGATTAATCCCAAAGCATCCAACGGCCATCGCTTCATTTTGGTTGCAATTGACTATTTCACAAAGCGGGTGGAGGCTGCTTCATATGCCAACATCACACAGAAGGTGTTTCTCAGATTTATCAAAAAAGATATTATCTGCAGATATGGGATTCCAGAAAGAATTATCACAGATAATGCTCCTAACCTTAACGGTGCCGAAGTTCGAAAGTTCTTTGAAACTTTCAAGATCAAGCATCACAATTCAACTCCTTATAGACCTCAAATGAATGGCGCAGTTGAGGCTGCGAATAAAAATATCAAGAAAATCGTCGCCAAGATGGTGGTGAATTATAAAGACTGACATGAAATGCTGCCTTATGCTTTGCACGCATATCGAACCAACATAAGGTCAAGCACAGGGGCAACTCCCTTCTCATTGGTATATGGAATGGAAGCTGTATCTCCCATAGAAGTGAAAATCCCATCCTTAAGGGTTCTAATGGAGGCTGAGTTGGGAGAATTTGAATGGGTGAGGGCTCGATATGAACAGCTCAACATGATAGAAGAGAAAAGACTGGCGGCTATTTGTCATGGTCAGTTGTACCAAGGTAGAATGGCTAAGGCTTTTAACAAGAAAGTCAGTCCTAGGGATTTTTATCCAGGGGATTTGGTTTTGAAGAAAATTCTCCCTAATCAAGAGGATGTACGGGGCAAGTGGGCTCCAAGTTATGAAGGTCCCTACATTGTCAAGCAAGCATTCTCAGGTGGGGCGTTGATTTTGCAAAACATGGATGGACAAGAATTGCCTAAACCAATCAATACCGATGCAGTCAAAAGGTTCTATGCTTGAAAAGATGTTGAAAAAGCCCGTTAGGTTGAAAACTCGAAAGAGCGACCTAAGCAAAAGTTAGGGTAAGACGAAAAGAAAAAGAAAAAGAAAAACAAAAGAAAAAAAGAGGCTCGTTAGGTTGAAAACTCGAAAGAGCAACCTAGGCAAAAATTAGAGCAAAAGATAAGCATCATCTCAAGCAACCTATACTGGGGCAATTTTTAGTGTTGAATTTGTCCAGTGAATCAAATAGCCCAAGACTAAAACTGGGGCAATTTTTCAGAAAAAAGTTTGAAGACATCTTCAGAGATCAAGGCTATGATGTTCAATTGTTGTAAGAAATCGATTGAATGAGCCACAAAGGACTGGAACTGGGGTAAAATTTTATGTCTTTCACAATCTTGTCTTTCAGCTTCGTGTTGTTACCTTGTTTTTCAAACTTTTGTCATCCAATACACTGAGCAATAAAGATATCTATTCAGCCAATCTTTTTGTCTTCCCTTTAGATGCATGTTTATTTATGATGTCTTGAGTAAGCATAAATTTAAGTTTAAAGTTGTACAACCTAATAATTCTTACAGCATACATCCATGACAAGCATTACACCATGAGAATTCAGAAGTTTCAGCCAAACTTGGTAGAAAAGCAATCATCATCCTAAAAAAGGGAAAAGGGGAAAGAAGTAAGCAGAGTTACAGAGGAAAGGAGAACTTATGCCAGAAGATCCAGTGGATGAATTACGAGTTGATCGGTTATAGTTTTCCTTGAGGTTTGCTTGATTTGGTTACGGACAGTCTTTCTGAAATGAACTGAAAATTGATGACTTGTGCATATAACCTCAAAAAGAGATAATGTGAAAATCATTGTTTTCCATGATTCCAAATTTATTTTTCAGTCGGCCTCAGTTTGCCAAATTTACTTTTTCAGTCGGCCTCAGATTGCCAAATTTAATTTCTAGTCAGCCTCAGATTGCCAATTTACATTTCCAGTCTGCCTCAGATTGCCAATTTACATTTCCAGTCTGCCTCAGATTGCCGCTTTTCTTTCAGTCGGCCTCAGATTGCCAAATTTATTTTTCAGTCGGCCTCAAATTGCCACTTTATTTTTCAGTCGGCCTCAGATTGTCGAATTTATTTTTCATATCGGCCTCAGATTTCCAATTTTAATTTTCCTATCAGCCTCAGATTGCTCAATTTACTTTCATGTCAGCTTCGAATCGCTACTTTACATTTCATGTCAGCCTCAGATTGCCAATTTACATTTCCAGTCGGCCTCAGATTGCCACTTTACTTCTCATGTCAGCCTCAGATTGCCACCTTTTACTTTCAGTCGGCCTCAGATTGCCATTTTCATTCTCATCGGCCTCAGATTGCCGTTTTAAATTTTCAATCGGCCTCAGGTTGCCGTTTTACCTTTTAATCGGCCTCAGATGACCATTTTCACTCCTGTCGGTCTCAGATTGCCACTTTACTTTTCATGTGTGTCTCAGATTGCCAATTTACATTTCCGTTTGGCCTCAGATTGCCATTTATTTTTTCTAGTCAGCCTTAAATTGCCACTGCTTTTTAATTTCCTGTTGTCGTTGACCCATGTCCAGTTGGTCGCAAAACTTTTTGATTTTCATGTTGCTTATTGACCCATATCCAGTTGGTCACAAGAGTTTTTATTTACCTGGCAGCCCCTGTTGACTTTGAATTTCCAATCAACCTCTGTTGATTTTTATCTCTTTGTCTGTCCCACATGAGTTTCACAGTTCATGTCATTCATACATCATGGTTTCTGAATTACATCATTGCATTACATATACCTCTCATGAGCATTTAATTTCTTTTGCCATTTAAATTCAGTCCTTCTCGCTATTCTCAATTTCATGCATTGCCGAACAAAATCAATGTTCATGTCTTTACTCATTCCTTATAAGGACAATATGAAAAACTTATGTTTTAGTATTCTCTTATAAGAAATGAGCAAAGAGGGGCAACTGTGAACACTCGATTTTTGTTCGACACATAAAACAAAAAAAACCAAAAAACCTACATCTTTCATTTTTCTTATTTCTTTGAACCAAAAAATATAAATAAATAAACAAACGCAAAAATTGAAAAATGCCAGTCCGGGTCTTGTTGACATCGTGCTTGTCCTGAGTTTGTGTCTAATTGGTTTTTAGACAAGGAATAGCGGATTCATTTTTTATATTGTATCAGCCCATTTCCACTTGTTTGACAAAACATATAATAATGAAAAGTAAAGTGGCAGACACGGTACTTTCCCCCCATTCCCTGCATTGCCTATCTCCTGAACTCCACTCTACTAAAACACTCAAGCAAAACGTGATGGGCAAACTGCAGAAGGATGAAAAAAAAAGTTTATTAATTTTCTTTCACCCAGAGCGGTACGGGATGAAGCTTTGTTTACACAAGCAACTTGAAGAAAGAAAACGGACAGAAAAGAGGGGGATCATCCCCAACCCAATCAATCACCACCAGGAGATCCTCTTAAAACAGGCTAGCACACTCCTTCATTGACCCCCGTCAGAGGCCCTCCCCGAAACCATCAGGACCCCAGTCACCACATCATCCTCGGGCCACAACACCTGATACTCAGTTTCATCCCTTTCATTGAATCCATCATCATCCTTAAATCGACATCACAACCTTTCATCAAAATCCTATCAACCACACACAATCACTATTATCATTTTCCATCATCATCATCACAACTGTCAGCACATCACATTTCAATTCAATAAAACCATAACCCAAAAAAAAAAAAAAACAATCAATCAGAGATACATATCATCATCATCATCATCGAAAATAGTAAGAAAACAAAAGGGAGAGAAGCTGCCAGCCGCCTCATCTGTTTTTTTTTCTTTCCTTCAGTGCCGTGCGAGCCCAATTGTGAGGTCATTCCATGCCCACCGTGAAGCCACGGCCCTCCTCTTGAACTCGCTTTGTCGCCGCGACCTCGGCGGCTCCCCTCTGCTGCAAGATTCAACCACTGCCCCACTGAGTGTCGCAAAGTCCAGCCGCGCCGACCTGCTTGCTCCATCTGCGTCGCTGCTTGTTCCCTTCCCCTTGGCCGCGGATTGACGACGAATCAGCGAGGCCCAGCTGAGGCAGCAGCCCCTCCTCACATCGCATGTGGTCGTAGGCCCTCTCCATTCTGCCTCCGTCGAACTGCTAGCCCCGTCACGCGGAGCTACTACCGACGGAATCCAAGTTCGCCCTGCCTCCCCCACGCTGCGGAAGAGTGTACGCCTCTGCCAGAAACCACCGCACGAACCCATCGCGGCAAGTCCAGCACCACCGTGAGCTCCTCCTTCTCCTTCGCGTGCGATCCCCTCTTCCTCTCTGCTCCGTGACCGGTCCCTCTCTCTCTCTCTCTGGGCGTATGTGTGTGTGAATATGTTTATGGCTATTGTGAGCTTGAAACTTTTTATGTTCCAGACCCTTCTTTTCCTGTCTTGCTAGTTGTCATTTCTCAGTTAATAGTTTAGTGGCATTTTTTAAAAAAAACAAAAGAAACACTCCTGCGTTCCAAGCCTGAAATGAAATCCACCATGTTCTCAGCCAACTCTCAAACTGTGATATAGCTCAAGCTTATTGGGTTTGGTCACATTCCCTTATGCCATTTCGGTTAGATCATGTACTCATGTACTTCTTTTTTTTTTTGGGCTTGGTTGCATCCTTTACTTTTAGTGAAACCGTGGGGATTACGGGCTGTGGGTCTTTATTTTTATTTTTTTAGCTTAAAACTCCTTTGGGCTAACATAGGCAACTCTAAATTAGGTTTTGGTATCCTAAAAAATGAGAAGTGTATTGGTTTGTTTTTATTCTTTTTTTAGTATCAGATTTCTTTTATTTTATTTGAGTTTGTGTTGGTTAAATTTGGCCTAGTTCAATAAAAGGGAAGCTAGATGATGAAATTTTGGTTTTAATAAAGAGAATTAATTTTGTGATTAATCAATATTTCTCCTTTGAGAATAGAATTAATTTAGCCGTGATGGTTTATTGATTCTATCTTTCTGAGTATTTTAGTCATTTGATGACTTGATATTCTAAAAAGCTTTTCATTTAGTTTAAATTTTAAATAAGTTTAAGATGCTATTTAATGTGAGTTTTAGAAATTATGGAGTATTTTGCTTTTTTTTTTAAAAAAAAAAAAACAAAGATTAGTTAGCATACTACACTTTGAAAATTGGATTAATTAAGCCGTGACGGCTTATTAATTCCATGATTGAAGAATATTTTAACTGCGACAGTTTGATATTCTGAAAATCAGTTGTCATGAATAAAATCAACTAACGACACTCATTTTAATAAAGAACTACGTGACTTTGAATTCGTCATCGCACCAGAGGATACGTAGGAGCAGGTAATTCCTGTCAAGTCCAAAATTAGATTTTATTATATTATTTTATTTTATTTTATTTTTGACCTGTAAATATTTATTATTATTTTTGTTTATTTATAAATATTTGTTGTCTTTTATTTTTATGTATTATTTTTAACTTTAGCTAATAATCAAATTATTTTAAATGAGGATGTTAATTTAGCCGTGATTTTACTATTAACTCGCTTAAACATCCGAGCTGACAACCTGATCTTTTAAACTTTCAAACAAAAATAGATTTTTATAATTTTTATTACTTGTAAATATTTTCTTCAATACCTTTTCATTCTTTAAAATTTAAGTTAGTCATTATTTGTTAAATATTTTATTTTGAATAAAATGTTAATTTAGCCGAGACGGCTTGTTAACTAAATATTTTGGATATCTAAGTTGTGACAGCTTGATGTTTCAAAATTTTCAAGCTAAAAATTAAATTTTATGATATTATTTTATTCTATTTTGTATGTAAATATTTTTTTTATTATTATTATTACTGTAAATATTTATTAATTTATTGTTATCATTATTATTATTATTATTATTATTATTATTATTATTATTCTCCTCTTTCTTTATTATCTTAATTTAAGATAATCATTGAAATGTATATATTTTACTTCAAATAAAGATGTTAATTTAGCCGTGACGGCTTATTAACTCAATATTATGGATACCTGAGCTGTGACAGTTTGGTACTCCGAAATTTTCTTATTCTAAAAAAATATTTTCTTTTATAATTTTCTTGAAATAGAAATGTACATAAATATTTTGAAAGGTTATTAATAATTTGCACAATTAATTAAGGTACCGTCTAAAGACGGGTGTATTAGGGGTGCTGTAGGATTAAGTTCCAACCCTTCCCTAAGCATAACCGACTCCCGAGTTCAGATCTGGTTTCAAAGATCATTTTCTTTAAATTAAATGGGTTTTTCCATAATTTTTCCCAATTAAATAAAATTTGGTGGCGACTCCATTTTTAAACAAAAAATTCATTTCTCGCCGTCCCGTCGCGATCCCGGTTGCGACAGGCATGATAACCTTCTCCAATGGGGAGGGTAATTGGCATTGTCGGTGGTGGTTGTTCATGAGGATTACCTAGTGTTCCTCCCATGTCATTCATCCATTGTGTAACATTTAGAGTTGCATCTGATACCACAGGTATGGTTATCATTGCAAAGATCAAGGGTTGCACACTTACTGGCATACTCACTCTATCTCGATTTTGATTAGCTCCCAATAAGTCGAGTGATTCTTTCATGGTTCACATCATTTCTTCCATCCCGGCCTGAGTATCCGTCATTGCATTCAATTGTCCCCTCATTTCGTCAACTTCTATACTCAGATTCCTCCCTGGTTCAGAATTAGCTACAGCTGTGATGATTCTCCCTGAATCACCATTACCTCCTACCATCTTGGTTCGAGCTCTGGTGTTATGAACATGAGTTAGATCAGTATCCTCTTTCCTTGGGCGCCCAATGGTTACGAGTTACACGTGCACACTCACGCACACTCTGTGTATAATAATAACCAGAAGGGTTAAAGATTTTCTAGTTGTTTTTTATGTAAAACAAAAATCGAACAACAATCATCAAAAGTTCTTTTCAATAGTAAGGATACCCCACACCTATTCTTATGGGTATGTTACCCTATAAGTCAAGGTGTGGTTGATAACAAATCCACAGGGAGAATTCACTCCTCTGTAGGTGCTATCTGATGAACACTAGCAATGCAATTGTTTTCCTGATGACTAAGCTTCTCACATTTTTGCACGAGGATGAGCCATCTCAAGGTAAAAATGTGATTGATTACTTTCTAAGGGAACATTTATTCCTCTATAAAAAGTATCTAATGAGTTAGAGAAATTCAAAGTAGCACAAACATTGAGAATTTCATTAATTCCCAGGTGAAGTTCCGAGTACAAGCCTTTTCGAAATTGATAACATAGAAAATTACTACATCAGCAACCCTTTATTCAATACAAATTACTACATCAAAAACTTCATCTTTTTTCTTCTGAGGTCTTTAGTGATGCTTTCACATACGCCCATAAACTCGTCACTTCGAGGTAATCTGAATGGTGGCATCTTGCTAATTTGTTCATTGGCTTGCTCAAATCGGTATATGAAGTTGGGGACATAATGACTCAATTCACTATTGAGTTTTCCATACTTTTCTTCCCACTCCAAAGCCTTTTCTCTCCATGACTTTCCAAATTCCACTGCGTCAACAAACAAATCGTGATAATGATTTGCTGATGCCTACCTTCGAGTGGCATTTTGTTCAGTTTGTGCCAAAACTGTTGACAGATATTCCACTTGTTCTTCCAACTTCTTTTGCATATCTTTCTCTTTATTGATCTCTATTTTTAAGTTGAAAACATTCTTATCCCTACTGTTGATTTCTTGTTCCATTCTTCCCACCATGTGGCTCTTCTTATTAATCTCTTGCTCTAACTTGCTCCTTTCTTTCATGGACGTGTGGAGTTTTTCTTCAAGCTCTTTGATCTTGGCCAAATGAGTGGTCGAGATCTTCTCTTTGCCTTTTCTGGACTTTGTAATTTCTGCAGCTTCAGCGCACTCATCTTTCAAGGTCTTAATCTCCTTAGTCATTTTCTCACATTGGTGTTGCAGAATGTTAGCTTTTAGGTCAGCTGCCTCCTTTTCTTCTTCCAAGCATCGCATTTGTGCCTTCATTGATTCTACTTGGGATGTCCATTGAGGTACTTTTAATGTTTGCATAGGAATGAAATTGCTTAGAATATCCTTTGAACAGTTATCTCTGCCAATTCTTGTTTTCCTCCATTCCCTGTATTCTTGAGAAGAGGTTAAACGTTGTTGGCCAAGTTCCCTTTTCCCTAGGATTTTGATATCATTCCATGCCATTTTGATCTTCTTTTCTTGTTCCATGGTGTTTTTATCTTTCTGATACAAGAAGTTGAACCCCTTTAGTTGTTCCTCTTCTGGCTTTGTTTGGATCCAGTGAAGTTGTTTGAGCACCAATGCGGGTGTATAGGCAATGCATCCCCTCGGACCCATTAAAGGAACGTTGTGAAAATCGCCACAACTGTAGATAACACTTTCTCCATGATACCAAGGACAAACCCATTTGAAAGTACTAGATTGTATCTGTGAGAACTCCTTTTTCCATATTTTTGCCTCTTGATGATTTATCTGTATGCGATAGAAGTCTCCTAATGGATTAGGAAAGAGGCCCATGCGATTATCAGCATATGCATGAGTCATGAACCAGACATACAACATAGGAAAACAACATCGCAATCTTCCTCCATTTTTCTGAATGCAAACTCCCAAGGAAAGAAATGTATCTGCCAGGATAGCTGGGATAGGATTCATGCCACGCGTCTCAAATTTGAAAAACACATCCATAGCAGCCTGGTCAACAACATCTGGTGTGAATAGGAATAAGATCAATTCATAAATTGTCAGTGCTAGTGTACGATTGAAGAAATCCCAACTTCCTTATTGAGCCAACATCTGCATATGGGTTTCTAAAAAACTCTTTCTGATTCCTTGAGTAGATCCCCTTACTTCCATTTTCATCTGGTTTGGATCAACTCCAATTATTCTGGCAATCTTTTCTTTGCTAACATAATGTCCTTGGTAGTGGTATACACCATATTCTTCTCGAATTGGTAGCCTTAACATGACTATATACTCTTCTATAGTTGGTGTTGCATCAAGATCAGGCAATTCGAAACAGCAAAGAGAAGGATTCCAAAATTGTGAGAGAGCACTCAATGCTGGAGCTTCTACAGGGATGAGCAACAAATCCAATATGCGCCCATATGTATCCTTGAAAGAGGATAAGACTTCACGCGGCATCAACTGAATTAGTTCTTTCACTTTCTCTAACTCATTGTTTGTCATTGTAATCTTGATGTTTCTCTTCTAATCATGTGCATTGTTAGTATTTATCTGTGTTGTTTCCATTTGATTTGAACTAATGATGACTTTGTATTATTATCAATTAAAAACCAATGTGAACAAAAATGAAACAATTGAGTAAAAATGGAAAAAAAAAATGCATGCTCTTATTAAAAATATTCTTTTATAAAATGCACAAACCTACATGATCAAATAAACAAGAAAATACATGTGAATGCTAACAGTATGTTGTGTTAAGAAGAACATGAGAAAATGAACTACATGCTGCAATGAACACAATGCTTGTCTATGTTATGAATGATGAGAATGTATAGCATGAGACAACAAGCTAGTTAACTTAGATACAATTTGATAATGTAAAAACAACAAAAAGTAAAACATAAAGGAGTATAGTGTAAAGAGATGAAAGAAGCATGCTCCCTCTATCCTAACAGGGTAAAGCTTAACGGGTGGGAAGTTCTAAGGCCAAAAACCCTATTTGGGAGGCTGCTATGTTCAACTATTTGTGCACACATTCATGGTGGGTCTAGACTTCTACTAACCATGGTTCCTAGATTGCCCCTGTCCACAGGACAAGAATCTGACTTTTGAACCAACCACAAGTAGGGATGAACCCTCTCAATATGATTAATCCATAAAGCAGTAACAATCTGAGTGGTGTCCCAACAACTACCAAATGAGCATAAAGCCCCTCATGGCAATGTCAGGAAACCTCCTAATCCTTAGCTTGCACGGGCTCGGGTATAGAGTCCAAAAACACAGTGTGTGAAGTGATTGTGATGTGTGTGCATGGAGCATACAAACCTTTCAATCCTAACACTATATACTCCTGCAAAACAAAATTCAGAGAATATATATACAAAATAACAAGAGTCTTCTAACCTAAGGTTTTAGCAAATAAAGCAAACATTATATTTAAACAGAAAGAATATTTAAATTGTACAAAAAAAAATAAAGAAACACTGTACAAAAATAAAATGAGAAAATTACAAACAGAATTCAAATAATAAATATATACAAAATATAATAGTCATCTATCCTAAGGTTTCAACAAATAAAGCAGACACTATAAATAAACGTATGAAATGTTGAATTCTGCACAAAAACAATAATAATAATAAAGAAAACACTGTACGAAAATAAATAGAAAGAGAAAAGAAGAAAAAAAAATAATCAAAAGGTTATATTTAATTTGCACAACTAACTGTAACAAGTTTGACTCTCTCATCCTCCCTAGTGGAGTCGCCATCTGTCGCAACCGAGATCGCGACGGGACGGCGAGAAATAATTGTTTGAAAATTGGAGTCGCCACCAGATTTATTTAAATTGGAAAACCTTGGAAAAACCAATCTTATTTAAGAAAACAGTCTTCGAAAATCAGATATGAGTTCAGGAGTCGGTTATGCAAAGGGAAGGATAGGAACTTAATCCTACAGCACCCCTAGTACACCCGTATTTAAACGGTACCTTAGTGAATTATGCAAATTAAATAATAACCCTTTAAAAGATTTCAAATAAGGAAGATAAAAAATTATAATTTAAACACATAAATTAACGAAAATTAATTTAGCAAAATATTTACAACTTAAACACATTTATTAAGAAAAATTAATTTTGACAAATATATTCACAATTTTAACACATAAATTTAAAAATGATTTACACAAAATATTTATATTTTAACAAATAAATTAAGAAAATTAATTTTGGCAAGTATATTTAAAATTTAAACAAATACATTAAGAAAATTTAGTTTTGGAAAATATATTTACAATTTTAACAACTAATAAATAATTTACACAAAATATTTACAACTTGACAAATAAATTAAGAAAAATTAATTTTGGCAAGTATATTTAAAATTTAAATAAATACATTAAGAAAATTTAGTTTTGAAAAATATATTTACAATCTTAACAACTAATAAATAATTTACACAAAATATTTACAATTTGACAAATAAATTAAGAAAAATTAATTTTAGCTTGACAGGGATACCATGCTCCTACGTATCCTCTGGTGCAATGAGGAACTCAAAGTCACGTAGTTCTGTAGAAAATACTAGTGTGTTAATTGATTTTAATTAATTAAAAATAAATTTCAATAAAGAACATTTTTCTTTTTAAAAAATCTGTTCATGAAGAGGACTCAAGTTAGCACTTGGCTACTCAATGAATCCTCATGATTCAATAACAGTGGAGATAATATTTGTTATTCAATCACTATTATTGGTCGATACATAGGAAATTATTTTTATTTTATTTTTTAATGTATTTATTTATAGGGAAGAAACATGAAATAGGATTATTTTATTTATTTTTGGAAAAAATTTAAACACGAATTAATAAGACTAATTCCTAAACAATTAACTAACATATAATCACTCAAGGCAAAGCACAAGAATAAACAAAATAATTCAACTAGAAAATACAAGGTTCTAGTTACTGAAAGAAAAATTTTAAAATGTTTTCACTTATTTATTTATAAAAAAAAAAACTTTTAACACAAAATTTACTGGACACCAAATAACAAAATTACTTCCTAAATTAATTTACTTGAATCCCTCAAATGATTAAAACAAAATACTCAAGAAAATTATCCTCAAAATAAATACATATATATTTTTTAACAAAACTGAAACTCAAATCATGCTAAAGCCTAAATATGTTTTTATCGAAATGAATGCATTAGGCTGAAGTCCCAAAGAATTCCTCTTTTTTTTTAAAAAAAAAACTGAAATAATTTTTAAATAGAAATAAAACGAGAAAATAACACTAACTACAACCCAAACCCAAACCCCCTTACCAATCGATTTCTTTTTTAAAAAAATAGCCCACATCCTTATTAATTATTTTTATTTTGAAGCTGTCTAAAAAAAAAAACTCATTTAATTCTTTCTGTAACAACCGAAAATAGAAATTGAACTTCCAATAAAAAGTTGGCTAAAATGTAATGCAGGCCTGACAAAATGAAAATTATCCCAACAATTAGAAATAAAAGAGGCCAACCCCCACTAGCCCAAACTAGACATGTCCGAATACCCACAATTGTAACAACAAAACAAAGCAACGTTAACCTCACAAACAAACCAATATTAAATCCTCAATTTCCTCTATCATTGCAAAATGTCAAAAAAAAGAACCAAAGGGAAGATGGAGACAGCAACCATACGCGGATGTAGCAGAGGAAGAAGGGGAAGCACAACTTGACAGCAAAGGGAGCTGGCTATAGCACGCTGGTGGTGGGAGAAGGAGGCTGCAGATCGCGATAGGGGTCATGGCGGTGGAGCCAAAGTGTGTGAAGAGGAACACAGAGGAGATGCTGCCTTAGTTTCAGAAACAGGGAACCATGACTGGATCTAGGCGAGGAAGTTCCTGGCGGGTTTCACGGATTCGATGCACAGTGTGGGTGATTCCCGTGGAGCACAGATCTAGGAGAGTGCTGCTGAGGCATTGACAGAGTGAACTGCAGTTGCAGTGAGGAAGTCGCGATCTGAGCTTTGCGGGGCTGCTATCTTTGCGATCTGCACAAAAGGATGAGTGGCGGCGCTAAATGGGAGAACAGTGTTCCATGAGCTGGATCCTGCAGCAAAAAGAACCGCGGTTAATGGTTTGGTGGAGGGATTTCGAAGCTCCGCAGCTGCTGTAAGGGCTCGCTGGCAGTGGTAGAAGGCCGTTGCAACTTCTCTATTCTCCTTTGTTCATTTGTTTTCTGAAATTTTTTACTTGGATTTGTTTTGATTTTTTTTTTGATACACTATTGATTGTATTTATTTTTTGGTTTGACCTTGGTTGGAAATGGTGATGGCTAAGGGGGCTGTTATGTGATGAGGAAATTATGGTTTTAATGGATGGTTCAAAGAGGAAGGTAATGGTGATGATGTTGAGGTGGAGTATGAGCTTATGGGATGTGGGTCTAAATGGTGATGGAGAAGGCCGTTGTGTGTCAAAATGAGGGTGATTTTTGGTCGAGTTTGAGAGTAATGAGGGTCAAAATTTGTCCTGAGGCTATGGAAATTATGTGATGATAATGGAGTGTTGTGGGAGTAGAAGTGATATGTGGGTTAAAGGGTTGTATTGTTCAAAATGAAGTGCTGATAGGATGACAATCTTGGTTGTCTGAAAGGCTTTCTAAATCTCTTTGCTTGAATTCACTGTGTCAGAGGTAGCCTCCCCGTTCTCTCTTACTAAAAAATTAGCTCCCCCTTCGTGTTTGCTCAGAATTTGCTTTTTTTATCTCCGTCCTCTCCTCCTGTTGAAATTTTTTTTATTTATACCTTGTAATCCTTGGCCTGATAACTGAGGAATTAATATTCTGGATCTTTGGCTACTGAGATTGTCAACATGATCTGACTCATGCATTAAATGCGATGGTTTCTTTTGCTGTTGGAGTTTTGAATAAAATGAAATGTATTGATCCGTAATCTAAGAATTATTGTCTTTTCTGTATTGGAATGTTGAATTTGTCAACACTGGCATGTTAGAGGCATTAAATGCCCTGCTTGGAATTAAATGCACCGGCATCTTTTTTTTTTTCTTTTCTTTAATATACGGGGAGATTGGACTTTTTTTTTTTTGGTTATTTATAAAGCTAGTTTGGACCGATAACAAACAAATATTTTTTTTTTTTAAAAAAAAAACAAAGGAAACAAAACGGGCTCATTCATTTTTTTTTTTTAATTTTCATACAAAACAGACTTAGAACTCAATCAATGAAATAAGTTAAGAATCTTCATGAAACATGAAATGAACCTAGTATTCTAATTCTTTGAAAGAAACTAGAGTTTATTTTATTATGAGTCGAACAAAATCGGGTGTTCACAATTATTATGTAATCTATTACGAGTTTGAGATTTATTATGTTATATTGGCTTTGGTCCCAATAAAATGATGGGTGTGAAAGAGGGTGTGGAAATAGAACATGTGAAAATTGAATCAATCAAGGAAAGAGAGTGGTTCACGGTTTAATGGTTTTATATGATGAAATTTAATACATATTGATATTTATTCTTATATATAAATAGGTCTAATTATATTCTTGGTTTCTAAAAAGTATTTTGGTTTTAGTTGTTGATTTTTTTTTTAATTTTTGTTTGAATATTTTTAAAACTATTCAGTTTTAATCTCTATTTTTAGTTTATCTATGTTAAATGATGAGATGGTTAATGAAATTTCATCTGACATCTACCAATCCTACCAGATATATTAGCATCACACCATCCAAACTTCATATGACATGTAGTTTAGATTCTTCAACATTGTTTAGTTAATACATGCGTATATGTATGTAATACAATGATACAATGAAGATTTTAGTTTTTGTGCATGAATCTATACTGTCATTTAATCAAATTGTTTTATTTATATGACTTATAAAATAATTGGTGTGAGATTTAACTGCTTTTCAAATAATTGATGTGAGATTGGAAAACAATATAATTTTTTTTTTACACTCTCATGGAAATTAAGCTCCACAATAAATATATATATTTTCAGTCCATTTTGACTAAGTTGGTATCATTGTTGAATCATTAATAATTAAACCCTAGTGTCTTTTGACTAAATCACGCACCAGTTCAATCTTCAAAAACTTATAAAAAATTAGTAAAAAAATTTATTTTTTACTTTATTTTTTTAATGAAGACTTTAAGTGTATAAACTCTTCTTGGAAGGGATAGGGAATAGGAAGGCGGAGGTGGAAGTGAAATAAAGAACCACTCAGTTAAAAGTATAGGAGACAACTAGGCTCAACAGCTAGTAAAAATTTATTTAGTGATAACAGATTGCAGGAAAAAAAAAGAAAGAAAGAGAAAATCAGTTTCTACTTTCAACAATGTTATCTCATGTTCTGGAAGGAAAACGCAGGGTATGAGTTGTCCTGCTAATTACGGCATCACATAATATGCATCCATGCTAAGCTCTCTATTTCACTTTTCGCTTTATCAGTTCAGTGGCACAGAATCCTCAAAAAGAATTGCAGGCAAGTTCGCAGATTTCTCTACAATCTTAGCATCTCAATTCATTCTTTTTTTTTTTTTTACTCTCTTTAATTTCTATTTTGTTCGTTTGCAGAAATGGAAGAAGATATATAGCTCCAATCCAATTCGAAGATTGCTTCTAAAATGGTTGATTCAATTGCAAGTTGTGAAAACTGAATGCAAGTATAAATTGATTTGTTATTATATGCATATATTTTACATGTTGACCTTATGAGTTCTCTGTTATTGTCTTTAGGTGATTCTGAGTGTTGTTTATTTTCCTATAAATTCATGAAAAGGGAGCTACATACGATCAAAATTATAAACATGTAAAATATAACCAAGAGTATTTTAGAAGGCGTTTGGTGCATTGCCTCCAAGATTGGTGGTAATGTAGATTACCACTCAAAAAGATTACCATATTTTATTACTGGTAATATTACTTTTGTAATAAAATAAATTATCAAATTACCATGTGAGTGGTAATCCAGATAGACACCTCTACATGGTAATGTGGATTACCTCAGTTGTGTGGATTACTAGTCATGTGCGTGTTCACCAATCAGGGTAATAATATGAGATCAAGTAATTTTAATCAACATTTCAAATGGATTATCCCATATCAAATGTCCAAATATTAGTAAAGTATTTGATAAGATATATATTTAGTACATGTGCATCAATTATTTTGAAGTATCCTTGCGTAATTGAAAGTGAGAAGGATTTCAATTATTGGAAAAGATTTGGATGATGCTTAGTAGTGAATTTGGACGCTTGATAAAGAAGAGAAAGGAAAATTCTTACTAGTAATGATAAGAAATCACACCTCTTTGTTTTTTTTTTTTTATCACTCCCTCTGATTATAAAAAAGTGTTCGATCTTAAATGTGCACTAAAATTATAGTAGTGATTAACAAAACATCATTGCTAGTAAAAATTTAGAGCAGTTAACTGTATTACCTTTTATTTTTCATATCTTTCTTTCTCTACTTTTCAGTAGGAGTATTTAATAAGGGTGTCAGTGATAAAAATTATTTAATATTAGCTAAGTTTGTGAAATGGACAATTATTTTTAGATAAAATAAATTCTTAAATTGGACAATTATTTAATAATGAAATAATAGAAGAAGTCTTCTAAAAGCATTACACTAACACGCAATCAAAAAAAAAAAAACAGAAAAGAAAACTATTCCATAACTGCTCAATTGATCATTGTCCAGTTCTGGACCTTGAAACGACACAAAACAATACTGTCTATTTGGCAAATATTTAAAAAGCTCGTATAACAGCAAGACAATAATTGAGTAACATAGAATTCTGTGACTAATGGTGATTTCTTGATCTTAACATTGAGGCAGATCAGGTGGTGGTGGTATCACTGACTGTGATGGCCCAACTCCGTTCTCTACAAGAAGTGCAGTTGCCAGACCCCAATTCAGATGTGAGTCTATGTGACAATGCAAGAACCAAATACCTGATTTTGCAACAGTGAAGATGAAGAAAAAAAATTAGCATAACTGGTTAGTATTCAAACGCTAATAAAAACTCTTGAAGACAGAGAATGTCAATGACTCAATAGTATGTATCACCTGGATTATCAGCAACAAATCGAATGGCCACCCATCCTCCAGGAGGTGTTCCAATGGTGTTCCTCACTGGTGGATCAACAAAGTTAAACCTGGCAGGGTCTGTTGCAGGGTTGAAATTGCCAAAACCTGAACCAACTATGAAGAAGTGGAATCCATGAATGTGCATAGGGTGGTCCTCAGTAGTCACTATGCTTGTATCCTGAAAAACAATTTGCACATTGGATCCATACTTCAACTTGAAGAGCTTAGTTCCCCGGGAAGGTGTCCATAGCCCCCGGGGCACGTTGCCGGTGTAATTGAACTGTACAGGGGGAACGGGAGGAAAGTCTGTGGTGAAGACACCAGGTATGCCTTGATAGTAGGCTTGCATTAAGGAGGTTGTTCTTGGGGGTACAAAAGAAACATTATTTATGCTGGCTGCGAAGCGGGTTCCATTTGGTCCTTGACATCTTGGACTATTAGGATTTGTGCAGTTGATCAATCCCAACCCTACTGTGAAATACAGGCTCACATCAACGTTTGTGAAGACATTGATCTTGGAAAGACCCCTGATCCCAGAAGTGAATGCAGTTGCTGTGGCTGTATCATTGAAGGCAGGCAGAGCTGGCAATATTGGTCTTGGAGATTGTCCCTTTCTACTGCAGCTGGCTGATTTGTATTCTAGGATTGCAGTGGTGGTGGTGTTGTCAAAGGCGGCATTCATGGCTGTTTGATATGCGCGTGCTGCCATGTAGTATCGGCCCGGTGGTTGATCGGCGGTGACCAGGACATTGGTTGTCTGGCCAGGCCCTATCATGATGACTCCAGTGTTGAAAGGCTTGGTATAAGCAGCGTCCGTACCAACAACAGTCATCCTGTGGTTGGCAATTGAGAAGAAGAGTTCTTGATTGAGTGCACTGTTGATGATTCTCAAGAGAATTGTCTCACCAACATCTACTGGAGCACGTACGGTTCCTGCATTTGTGTTTTTGTCATATCTTTTAGCCATTTCTATATCATTCTCAAAATCATAAGAGAAGGTAAATCTGCATGGAAGTTAAAGACTCAAAAATAACTCCAAACCTTGACTAGAACATCTGTAAAGATCACCAGGTTGACCATTAATAGTGTATGCAATAGATACATTTGGAGGTGCTCCTGTAAGTTGTGTCTGCCTCAAGAGAGCCATAGGATCCCTATCAAACCATTCCCCTGTGCATTATCACAATATATAATCTGTTATGGTTCTGTCATTACCTATTGAGAAAATACTTAATTACAGAGACTAGTAAATTATGGAAGTGTGTTAAAAAGATTTTTTTTTAAGAGTCTGAGCAGAAAAAGAGGTGGTTTCAGAGATTTACCAAGAAGGAGAGGGTATTCTCGCTTAGGCATAGAGAAAGGATAAGGTGAACCCAATTTTGGGTAGATGATTAGGGCTCCATAAACAGTGGCTCTTAGGAAGCCAGTGTGAGCATGCCACCATAATGTTCCCTCTTGGTTTTGTATTGTAAAGCGGTATGTGTAAGTTCCACCTGGTTGGATGGGACACTGAGTCACGTAACTAGGACCATCTGCCCATGGATTTCTCAGCATCCTTAATCCATGCCTGAGCACAGGAGACATGGGATTATCAGGAAGATGAATATCAATATGTATCATCAGCATAGTTAGTTAATCAATTAAAAAGTTACAACTTACTTCCCGTCCCACCCATTTTCCTTCTATTTGTTTATACAGCCTAGAGAATAGTCTTAGGAAAATTGTCTTAACCGAGCGAGGGTGTTTGGTATAGGGATAAAAGTGAGAGTGAAAAGTTTAAGGATGAGAGTCTCATTCATGAAACTTTTACCCCTATTTTTACCCCGTACCGAACACACCGTCAAGTGTAGACTTTTAGGATGGACTTTATGAGAGGATGAATGGTGGTGCTATTTACCAGTGGATGGAGATGTTGTAAGGTCCAGCATTTGTTACTTTGATTGCAAGAGAATCTCCATTTCTTGCTTCCACTGTAGGGCCGGGAAACTGCCCATTTACAGTGAGTATGTTTTGTGTTCTGCACAGCCTCTTCACTGGCGTAGTTTGAATCTATTTCAATCAATCATTGGAGTTATGTTATGTTACAGTTATATTAATTGGTTCAAGGCATGCTAGTAAACTGATGGCAAATATTGTATGATCATTAAACAAAAACTTACAACAAATTCATGGTAGTGATCCTCTCCAGTTGAAGCATGGGAAGCAATGATAATAAGTAGGCAAAGTAAGAGCCAAGAGCAGCTTGACTTGCAAGGGAGGTGATTAGTCTCCATTGTTGTCTCAAAATTTGTTGAATGTTGTTGCTTGAGTTATGTGGCAGTTGGTCTAAAGTGTAGCTATTTATAGAGTGATAAAACGGGAAATGCCAAGAGAAAAAAAACATTTTAATTCAAAAAAAGGAAACTAGGAAAGAGAAATGTTTTGACCATTACTATGAGTCACACTAATTTTTCCTTGGTGTTTTTTTTATTATTATTATTATACTAACATATCTAAGAACAGGTAGTCTAACCACAACGAGGATTTGGTGCACCCACTAGCGCAATCAACTGTGGAACAGATACTAGGTTCTATATATGGTTTAGATGCGCAGTGGTGCACTGGAAATGGATATCTGAATCAACAAATTTTCTTCCATAAAATTGTTTGCTAAGCTACTAGTCATTACCTAACTTTTACACTAAACTTGTTTGAGAATAATGAGAGAACGGGGGGCGGGGACTGAGAATTATCAGAAAGAAGTAAAACTCAAAAGTGAAATGCCACTTTGTTTGGGAATCTAAGAAATGGATATTGCATTACCCAAAAAAAATAAAATAAAACGGAGGTTGATAAAGATGAAAATAATTAAATTACCTTATGCCATAAAAAAATTATACTGTTTTTATGCAATTACGGACAGGGGATATAAAAAAGAGAGAAAATTATAATATGAGCTTCTAAACCATTAACCTTCTTTCAAAATAATATCTCAATAAAATGTTAAGGATGAATCCTAAGAATGAAGGGAAATGCTTTACGCAGTTACATTTGTTTTCTTTTGCCCGATTTTATATTACTTCTAACAGTGTATTTGATTGAGAGATAAAAAAGAGGTGCAAATTTTCATCGATTAGTTTTATATATAAAATTACAAATGAAATTCATTGTGAAAAATTTTACCTCATTTTTATCCTAAACAAACACACCCTATACAAAGAGAATTTCTTACTCTGACTTTTATCCTTCATATTTTCATGCTTTAATAACTCCTCCGAACTCTAGTAGTATTTTTATTTTGAATAAAGTGATGTAGTATGAATTGATTTTTCCAAGTGAAACATGGATAATGAAAGGCTTAGCATGTTACTGTGCATATTTTCAATTTTCAATTTTTGTGAAGGAAAAATTGAAAATTGAAAACTAGAAAATGCAAAGTAAATGAATTTAAGATAAAATGAGAGATAATTAACATAACAATACAAAGGCAATTGAAATAAGAGGTGGTTTCCAATAATGTTATTGGTACATTTTCATTTCGTATTTTTTAGTATTCTTGTGTATTTTATTACAAAATATCATTGTTTAACGCAAATCATATTTGTGCGAGGCATGCCACAATATATGGAATATAGTTAGGCTATTAATAAACCTAAGAAATCTGTAATTGAGTATGTTCATAGTCATTTACTCCATCCATTTTAAAATAAATTTTTCTTTTATATTTTAAGTTCATTCATAAATCAATATATGTGAACACAAAATATGTCTAAATGCATTGATTTATGAATTTGTATTTAAATATATTGATTTATAAATATATCTATGAATACTTGCTACTATTGAAAGTGGCTATTGCCACTCCTAAACATTTATTGCCACTCTTATTTATGGTAATTTTTAATTGATTTTTCTTTAATACCCTTCTCATACTTAATCAAAATAAGGGAGATTAATTGTTCTGTATTAATCATAATTTTATCTTAATTTATTAAAGAAAATTGATGCATGTGTGAAAAAGCCTTTTATGATAATTGATGAACATATGTGGTGATTTTAAATTTGGTTTTGACTTTTCTACAAACATCCCCTTGTACGCTAATTAATTACCCACTGCACGAACTATTCATGTTTATACTGTAAAATAAGTGATAAAAAACAAGGGTACATAATTTTTAAAATATTTCTAACGAAAGTTTTCGTTCTCTTTAGTATCATATTGTAACCACTATAAGTAGTTATAATTAAATTATTTCACACAACTCTTTGTAATCATATATCAAATTATTTTTTCCAAAATTGTTCTTCAACACAATAATGCATAAAGAGATTAACAGTGAATTCATAAAAGTATTATTAAGTGAAAATAAATAATAAAAACATATTACAAATCATAATTACAGAAAATATAAAAGAAAATAAGTAATAAAAATTAATTGGTTAATAACGATAAACTTTGGAATGCTTTGTTTCTATAATATTTATTTAATCATATTAACACTAGATGATAAAAGATTGTATATGTATATTGTATATTATAATTTTTTTGAGCATGTATATATTCATCTTTACTTAATATTTTTCAAAAAATGGTAATTATTATAATATGTAGATAAATTTTGTATAATTTTTTTTTAAACAGACAAGTCAATATTTAGAGCTAAATAATAATATCAAAGATGTTAATTATCTTTATGGTCACTCTTTTAGTAGCCATTAAAAAAGTATTTTTAAAAATGTTCTTCACATTTTTTACAGTAAATATTAAATAAATTTTAAAATAAATTATTATAATAATTACAAACTAGTTACAATAATAAATTAAAATAAAGTTATAATGAACATAAAATAATTCTTATCTATTATTATGATTAAGTATAAGAAGGATATTGAAGAGAAATCAACTAACAATCACTATAAATAGGAACGGTAATAGACATTTGAAAATGTCGATAGCCACTCCCGCTACTATTTTCTTTGGGGAATTTTCCTTGGGCAGAGGGCATGATTTACTTAAGCTCTAATGAAATACAAGTTTTCAACAACGCAATTTCCAAAAATGCGTGAAAGAAATATAAAATCAAAGGCAAGTGACATATTCCAATTGGTGAATTGGGTTTCGTGCACAGTTAAAAAAAGTTAGTGAAATCAGTCGTCAGTTCAACAATTCAAACGCCAATATGGCCAATTTACAAAAAAAAAAAAGATAACGCCATATAATCCACAGGATCATGCATTTTTCTAAGCACATGGATAGTGAGAGGTTTAGAGTTTAAGATAAAGTGAGAGATCATTAACATAACGATACAAAGATAATTGAAATAAGAGGTGGTTTCCAATAATGTTATTCGTTCATTTTCATTTCATATTTTTCAGTATTGTTGTGTATTTTATTACAAAATATCAAGGAAGAAAAAATTAGACCGGGTATCGAACTGATCAAGGTATTGATTTAAAAATTTAGAGGTTAAACTGATTCAATCGGAGTTTAATCGGAATAATATATATATATATATATATATATATATTCATAGGTTTATAAAAATAAACATAAATCATATAAAATTTCTCTAGTCTCAGCCTCATAATACGGTCACAAAAGTATTTGAAAATAATATTTGTTAGTGACCAGCAAGGTTTATGGTGAGCAGCTTGTAAATGACGAAGAAAAAGGAACGATAACCTACCAATCTTTATTAGTGTCATTCTTTGGTTCAATTTTTTTTTCATTTTTACTCTGTGACTACCATAAGATATCAATATTCAAACTTTAAAATGAAAAAAAAAACAAAAGCTCTAAACCGATCAAATTGGTCTGGTTCATCGATTTTTCCCCGTTTTGACTTATTCTTGACCAATTTTGACTTTCCCAATTTTTGGAGGTTAATCGGACCGTTGGTTTGGTCCAATTTTCTCTTCTATGATTGTTTAATGCAAATTATATTTGTGTGAGGCATGCCACAATATATGGAATATAGTTAGGCTATTAATAAACCTTAGAAATCTGTAATTAAGTATGTTTATAGTCATTTACTTCGTCCGTTTTAAAATAAATATCTCTTTTATATTTTAAGTATATTCATCAATCAATATATGTGAACAGAAAATATGTCTATATGGATGGATTTATGAATTCGTATATATATATATATATGGTTACTTGCTACTATTTTCTTTGGGGAATTTTCCTGAGGGCATGATTTACTTAAGCTCCAATGAAATACAAGTTTTCAACATCGCAATTTCCAAAAGTCCGTTGAAAGTAATATAAAATCAGAGGCAAGTGACATATTTCAATTGGTGAATTGGGTTTCGTGCACAATTAAAAAAAAGTTAGTGAAATCAGTCGTCAGCTCAACAATTTAAACGCCAATATGGTCAATTTACCAAAAAATAAACGCCAATATGATCCACAGAATCATGCATTTTTCTAAGCACATCAGTATCCATTTCCTTTGTTTGCTTGTTATGTTCTGACACTGAAACATAGGAACATATCAGCAATGGGAAAAAAAAATCCACAACAGAGAAAATAAAAGAAAAATCATAGGGCAGTTAAGGTCAGGTTGAATTTTGGTTTGGTTCGGTAGCGATGAGATGAGTAGTTCTGCCTGCGTTTAGTTGACCACTCGAAGTCGTTGTCCGAAACACGGCAATGCATTTAACACAATAAAACAAATGTTTGTTTCAATATTTAAAAGTAGGTTTTTAATTATGACACATTTTATTATCAATGATCTTAACTTTTTTCACTTATCTATTATATTTAAAGATATTGAAATAAATATTTCAATTACACGTTTACTTTTAAGTGTTAAAAAAATAATGTTATCTGCACAATATGCAACATCTCTTTGGAGAAAAAAATGGTTAAATTAATACGGGAGCCCTTGAAATTTTTGGAAAAAATAAAAATTCAAACAGTTCTTTATGTTTTAAAAATGTGTAATTAAGTCCTTAAACATTAATTTGTAGGATGATGTCAAGACAAGGGTCACTAAACAGTAACAAACGGCAATATAACATTTTAAAAGCATTCAAGAGTATGAAGACACAAGGATAAACTTTTAAAGTACATGGATCTATGTAAATTTTCTCAAAAAATTTAGGGACTAGCGGAATATTATTTTTTTCCTTAAAAAAGAAGGTTAAAAAAAAAGTACATTAATACATTCACTCACTTTAAACACCTTAGCTGAACTGAATATAATATGAATGGCCAAAATAGCCAGGAGGGAAGTAATTATAGGACCAAAAAAGGTTGTAATCCAATTATGAATGGGGACACATAAACCCAATTAGTTGACTAGTAAAACAACGTAATACGGATTTCGTAACATTTTCTTCAGCTTCGACCAAAAAAAACATATCATTTTCTTCAACGAACCCGGTTCTTGTTTAATCATCAATCAAGGCACCAATCTAAAACCAATCCTTTTGATTAGGACACCACTTTCACTTAAGCGTTTGATACTATTTCAAATGAAGCAGGTATAATATGTTTACCCCAGGCCCAAACATTTGTTTTGTAAATGCTACCTGAAATTGTCATAACGTATTGACTGTTGCCTTACCTTGTTTTTCATGTATTCGGTAGAAGGCCACATGACTTTAAGAGCATTGCCATTAATAAATTTGTTGAGTCCTAACCATAACCACTTTTGAATGCCGCGTGCTCATCATGAGAAGCCATATGTAACTACTCTTTAGCTCAAGCCACATTTTTAATGAGAACCTTTGTGCCAAAGTGACTGCGGAATAACATTGTCAGCCTCTGAAGTAATTTCAAAAGCTCAACTGATAAAGCTTGTTGCCGACCTGCTTGCTTTCCTGATCACATTCAAGATCCTACTGGATGTCAAGACTTGAAGACCAATCATAATTAAGATTGGCTGCAGCAGGCCCTCTTGGAGGCTCTCACTTCAAAGCTGTGGAATCCAATTTAGATTATGGATGGTGCGGATAACAAAGTCAATGACTTTTTTTCGAATTTGTTAGAAGTTGCAAGTTACACGTTTACTGTCTTATTTGGTTTGAGTATATAATTTATTATTTTTAACAATTTAAAAAATTATAATTTCTAACTTCTAAAAAAAAAAAGGTCTTTTTAAACACCCCAAACAAACACTTCTATTAGTACATATACAAATATAAAGTAACATTTTATAAGTTACTATTTACTATTTAGAAATTATTTTCACATAAAAATTTAAATAAATTATTTACCCAAACAAACCTCATATATATATATTTTATCACCCAAGAATGAGTGAGTTGGAGCTCTGATTAAATGTGAGCAAGTTATCCATAACAAAATAGTTAGTCTTATTTGTCATCTGAAATTGAACATGGAATTGAAATTTAGAATTGGAATTAGACATCTAAATTCCAATTTTCAAGTTTAGGGTAACATATGGAATTGGAATCAAAATTCCATGCAAAGAAATAAAAAATAACTAAAATTGATTCTTCTTAGTTCCTAACACATACTCTATGAATTATCAACTTCAACTTATTAAATATCTCCCTCCTCATTAAATTTTAGATAGTGATTTCTTTTTCTCATTTATTTTCTGACAGTTACGTTACAATTCTTTAGTAACTCAAACTCAAAATTTAAGATTCTATATTAATTTTAATTATAAAAGAATTCAAATTGAAATTTAAATTCTACATTATAATTCTAATTTTAACGTCCAAACAAACCCTAGCTTATGTGTCAATTGTTGAAGAGGCAGTTATTGCATCAAGGGTACATCCGTGTGCAGTTTAAAGAAGATGACTCTCTTCACTTATATTAGTGGCGGGAAGTTGTGTGTAGTTTGAAGAGGATCGGCCTTTGGAAAACTTTTGGGTATTTAAAGGGTGTAGGATTCTAAGAAACAGCATCTGCAAATGTCATCATAACAACTTTACATTTTATCATCCTTTTTCTTTCCTTTTCCTAGTTTGTTTAGTTTATGTAATTCGTCTCAAATTTATTATGTTGATTTTGGCATGATGATAACTCTGCTGTTCATCAATAAAACTTTCACATTTACCTCTTGTCCAAAACTTATTTCTTTTTAGCATTTAGGAACCCATAATTAGAAGTTAGATTCTGCTCCTTGATGCAACCATTTGCATTTTGTTAAGATAAAAAATGAGTGCAGTTCTTAGCTATGTTTATTTACTAGATTTAGCAAACCAAAATTTTCACTGCAATAATATAAATAACCTTTTAATATCCAATTCAACATTTCTGACATAAATATAGATAACAGTTTTATTTCGATATACATATATTTTAGTATTTATCTATTCTCACATTCATATATTAGGTCTAAAATATGTCTATATCGAGTGTGTTCAAATTATATTTCCCAATCCAGTTATTGAAGAGAAGCCAAAGAGCATCTGTCATACCTAACTTTTGTCATAAAAAGCAAGCCATCACTAACGCCATCACATAGTCTTATAAAGGTTTGATTATTTTACAAGTCTGTGCAATTTTACTCAATTTTCAATGAGGTCTTTAAAGTTTAAAAGTTTATAGTCAAGTCTTTATAATGTATGAGGATTTTTAATCAGGTCTTTACCATTATAAAATATAGAATATTTACACAATATTTTATTTCCATCAGAAAACAAAGATGAAGATGAAAATAGAATATTCTTGAAATATTCTATTTTTTATAACTATAGGACCTGATTGAAAAATCTTATACATTATAAGGACCTACTATAAATTTTAAATTAGAACTAATTATAAGGACTTCCCTTAACTCCTTTATGATTACACTTAATCCCTTATAGATTTTAAAATATCATTTACCTCCCTTCGCTCTTAACAGTGTTAAGATTTGTTAACTTACAAGCAAAGGACACAAATAGCCCTGGAATAATAAAACCCTCAAGACAGCCCCACCTCCCATTGCATCCTCTTCATCAACCCCGAACTCAAAAGCTCTAACACCTACCCTCTTCATCAACCAAAAGCTCGAATCCTCATCACCAATTTCCAAACAGAACAACAAAATCAAATCTTCATTACAAACCCAACACCATGAGCTTCACCCTGCATCATAGGAACTAAATGAAATTAAGATGCAGGGGTTGCATTAACAGAAACAGCAACAAAGGACTTCGACAGGGGGGTCGGTGCTGGCTTGCGGTGGCTGACATCAATGCTGGGTGCAACTGTAACTTAATGGGTGCACCTGTGATGCACAAACGCAACAACAGAGTGGACCTGAAGTAGTGGACCGCGATCATGGTTCCTCTCAACCATGTGCTAACGGCGCCCCTGTCCATTGCGAGCCATTGCTCCCCGTAGGAGAGGGGATGTAACGGAGGGGGATGTAACTATAACACTTCTAAATCAATTAGGGGAGGTGAGTGATATTTTTAGATCTAAAAGAAAGTGCAATTATGAAGGATCTCGAGAGATCCCTGTTATTTGCCCTTTTAATTATAAGAACCAAATTGAAAAGTAAATGAAATTATAAAGATTTACAGAATAATTAAACCTTTTATAAAAGAATATGAGATTGTTCATGTAACACACAACCTTCAGTTAATGAATTTTCACCTCGGCATTGGGTTAATCGTTGCATGCTTGAAAAAATCTATAATAAATTAAACCAATCAAACCAAATATTACAGAGGATGACAAAATTTTATTCGAGAAACAACTACAATCCGGAAAATAATCAGGAAAATGCTCAAAAAAGGCTGGGGTGTGTAGAGGAAGACTTAAATTCTACGCTCGGCAAAATTTTACAGCAAAATGATAACAAAAACCAGAGCCAGTAATAGGGTGACAATGACTGTTTCACAGAAGCTTCTGGCATGGTATTCAGCAGTTGACACTAGAAAAGAAAATAGCTGAAGCTCATTTTTCTCAACCCCTGGCATTGAAGGTTTATACCTGAACATGAATGGAAGAGCCATATGTAAAGCTCGAAAATCAAACTTCAGCACCGCATATGCATAATGTTTCTTCAGGGTTGAGCTATCTGCCGTTTCATAGACTGTAATAACTTGGTTTTTGACTCGCAGATGGTGGCGAATTCTGTCAGTACTTTAAGCTTCCCAGTCACCATTTTCCTGGCAACTTCCGCAGGACTCCATGACTTAACTGATTGAGCAATACGATCACCAACTTCTGTATGATTAATCGTGGAAATATATGTTTCAAAAATGTGGAAGACCCGCCCTGGTCCATCATTCTGACCATTTTTCCGAATAGGGAAAAGAATGTCTTCCAAATTCTCATCCTCAGGTCTTTTACTCCATTGTCGAATCCATTTCATAACATCCTCTAACACATTAGATAAGTGCTGGACAGAATCTGAGACTGCATGTGCCAGATTTGAGCTAGACTGATCAACTGATACACTTTTCTTTTTCTTCTTTCCAGATGGTTGACAGCATCTCAGACAAGACTGAATTACCAGTCCGTGCCACGCCAAAGGTTCGATAACTATCTGCATCAGAAGTTGAACATCGCTCCAAGGAGAACACATGTGGGGCTCCATAGATTTGACCTTCTCTAAAATATACTTCTCCAGCAAAGAATCTAAGATGTTCCAAATATGAGGCCTACTTCCATTACTATCTGTTTGCACAAGTTCATGAGAACCCAGGCTCCAAGCATTTAGGAATACTATGAAATTCAACCAGTCAATCAGGTTGGAATCAGAAACCTGCAACAGTTTTTTGAACTAGTGAATCAAATTCCCAGTTGCAACCATAAAAAATATAAGAAAATTCCATGTGACTAAATAACTCAAAAAATTGCAACTTTAAGTTGTCAGTTTCTGGCGTCGAGACAAAGATGCCCACTGGAAACCCTTGAATAAGAGAGTACCAAAACGAAGTTATGTTATTTGTTGTTGAAATTGAGGATTTTAGAGAGTGGAGGAAGAAAAGAGAGAATAGAGATTTATGATAATCTGAAAATATATTGATATTATGTGTGTTGTGATAATACAATGAGATAATCCTATTTATAAGCTACAGATAAAATCTAAACATAATGATAGAATCAACCTAAATAAATCTAAATCATTCTAAGATATGATGTGGAATATCCTAAGATATAATGAAGATATTACTAAATATTTCCTTATTTCTAACACTCCACCTCTAAGCTTTAAGCTTGTTACAATTAAAGCTTTAAAATATAAAAGTGATCTCCATTGAAGACTAGCAAGGCACCTCAGGAACACTGGATATGCCCGGAAAAGATAACACAACAAGGCAACTAGAATGAACATCAGCTTGAACAACTTGTTGGATAATTGCACGATTAGGAAAAGAAGAGACACACAGCTATCAGCGCTGGAAGAGATGCAATGAAGACGGTGGAAATCTCCTATGCATGCAACAATAGATCGCAAGAACAACATATGGAAGCCTTGAACAGTTGAAATATTGGAGATCCAAAGCCAAAAGAGCATATCACCGTCATGACTGAGTGAAGACAAATATCACCATTGGTATGATTCACAATGGAAGGATGGTAGGAAGCACAACAAAATATTCATCACTCAGCCATGGGTCACAAAAGCACAAGGACAGAAGAGGTATTTTCAAAATACGACATTTGCAAAGTGCACAGATGGCCAAAAAGGCAGGCAGATCCATAAAGGGTAGGTTGTCGTGTGTACCACGGCAATGGAAGCTACCGGAAAGGTCGCCAGACGCGCCCAGAGAGAAGCGGAGGCACATGGCGGTGCGCCAGGGAGGGGCGACGCCAGGGGTGGGGTCAGATGGCAGAGTTGTGTCGCCAAAAAAACTTGCCGACTATGAAGAATAGTGGCGGAAGGTGTTGGAGGCTGCTGGAAGTGTTGACACAACAAGGGAAAGGGTTGACATGGCAGGAGACTGAAAAGGTTGCTGGAAAAGTTGCTGGAAGTTGAAACTCAGTGGTTTGATGTTTGAAATTTTCTGGAAAGGAAGAACACTGTCAAACATAAAAAAGAATTGAAGGGCTTGACAGACAAAGCAATGGTGGGACAAAGAAAAGTAACAATAATAGGGGACACAGTACAAGTGAGTTTCAAATTACTGGAATCTATGCAGCAGAACAATGGACAAAGGTCATGGTGGATGGTACTACTCTGATACCATGTTGAAATTGAGGGTTTTAGATAGTGGAGGATTATGTGTTGGGATAATACAATGAGATAACCCTATTTATAAGCTAAAGATAAAATCTAAACATAATTATAAAATCAACCTAAATAAATCTAAATCATTCTAAGATATGATGTGGAATATCCTAAGATATAATGGAGATATTACTAAATATTTTCTTATTTCTAACCGTTGTCAATGGACACCTATTCTACACATGCGCAGATGATATCATCGGAGTTTAGTTGAGCTCACCTAATGGACAGTGCATGTTTGGTTTGGCATTTATAAAGCATAGACCATGATTTAGAGGGAGCAAACTGTGTTTCAACACATTTGTTTGGCAAAGTTATATAGAGATAGCTCAACATGATTTTTAGTCCAAAAGACTAGGACTATTTTGGATAGACGTGGAAAAAGAAAAATCCGTTGGACAAATCTATGGTTTGCAAATCACAAACCAGACACACCCTAGTGTGCAAGTATCAATCCCCATATTAGAACAGAAAAATCTTTTCCCATTTTTACTTGAGTTCTGACATTTCAAGATAACAGTCTTTCATTAATTTAACCCCTCATCGCAAAAATGGAGATCACATAATATTCTATTTCCATCGGAATAAATGTGAGCAATGCTGCCTAGCCTAACACACTCATTGTTCTGTTCAATATATATAAAAAAATAGAAGCATAAAAAATGAGCAATCATACCGCAGAGGATCTTTCACCACTAGAAAACCCCATGACCACTTCTATTGCTTCATTCAGAGAAAAGCCCAAAAGTTGTGCATAGCGCTCAAGCAATAATTTCAGCTCTGTAGAGATTTGTGGCGAAACAGAACCATTGACGTCAGCATGGTCCTTGATCGAAGCTGATGCACTTTGAATAGAAAGATAAATCATCCGTGGGTGTAGGGATTTCTTCTCAATCACTCTTTGGAAACTTGTTTCCCTCTCTTTGATCTACATAGCCATACCACGCAATGAGGGTAGGGACAATAAAAAAGAAAGAATTAGTAAAAGCTTTTACTGAAAAAAGGATTATTGCACAGCAGGCACAAGTCATCAAGGACTGAATTCACCTACCGAAATTTCTCCAGGACAATAAGAAGTCCCGTCAAATGGTCCTGAAACATAGGTTAACCGTCAATTGAGTTAAACATAATTATCAATGAATTAAAAAGAATGAAATATGGCAAATTAGAATGGAATAGTTATATACCAAAAGAGTGGTGTTATTTGAACACCCAAAAAGTGGGTGTCCATTGGACACCCACTTTATAACCATCGAATGCGATAAATGGATGGGGTGCGTGGGAACCACTATCACATCTAATGGTTATAAAGAAGACGTCCAATGGGACACCCACTTTTTGGGAGTTCAAATATCATTTGTGTATGCGAAAAAGCATTTATGGTTCCCACCACACAGAAGTATGCTACATGCCAATTGAAAAAATACAATTATTGCAGAATAACACGGATATTTTTAAACCCATCCATCCAAACCAACTCATTCCATTTTCCACTCTTTCTATATTGAGAAGTTTACCTAAAAGATAATTTTTCTCTGAAGTTGGTGTCCACCAAGGTCGTAACTGCAAGTCTTCATTGAAAGATACAGATTTCGACCCAATCTCATTGGACACATCAAGAAATTGAATCCCAAATTTTATGCTTTCAAGAACTCCCTGACAGAATATGCATTCATTAAATATAACATCATATGTATTGAGAAACGTACCTACACCAAAGTGCAAGACACGAATTACCTCTTCTTGTTCAATGTTATCTGCATGCTGCTTTAGCTGTAAAATTGACGTTTCAACTCGTGCCACTAAATACTGACTAGACTGTTGCAACCGTTCTTTAAACTGCACAAATTCAATTACCTGAAATACCATGTAAATTTATACCTCAGTTCAATAAACTCGAGCACGGTCTCTTCAAATTTACACTAGAATTGACAAGGACAAAAGATTATCATGCAATATGTGCCTCACCATCTCAATCAAACTATGCAACAAGTGGACAAAAGTCCTATTCATGTTTTGAGTACGTAAGGCATTCCACTTAGAATACAACAAAACATGGTCAAATAATCTCCACGTCATTTATAACCACATTCAACAGTAAAGTACTCAAGTTAATAAACAAAAGCACCCCTAACGTTTTTGAAAAAATGAACCACTTTCCAGTCCTAAAATTCTCACAAAAGTAATGGGTGCACCATCGCATCAATAAAGCCCAGACCTTATTTAAACTTCACTAATATAATGATGAACAAAACCACAAAATTATAAATGTTTTTCATCTGCTGAAACTTGTTGGAAAGAGGCAAGTAATCTCAATCTTTAGGTAGGGCAAGCAACCTATCTCTCCAATGTGGAGAAGGTAACAAAGTGTTGATTATCTACCAAGCAATGCATTAGGATATCATTGAAAGAAACTAGGCTGGAACTGCAAATCTATGCATCCATAGGCTGCACGCATAATTTACTTCAAAAAGGAAAATCTATTGATTCTTGAAACAATAAGCAAAAGTATACATATTTTTTTTTTTTTGTAAACATGTATACATACTTTTGAGTAAATACTATGGCGATATGCAAGAAATGTTAAATCTGCAGATTCTCTGAAGTGGTCATCCATAAACTTCAGGTAATCCTTTAACAAATTGTTTGACTCGGTCCAAAGCGGAGATGACAACATCTGAGGCAAAATATTGTGCAAAACACTTTCCATCAAGATATTTTTGACATCCATTGATTTATACCTGAACAGAAACAAAATATGCTTTCAATATGATAGTGCAACAAATTGTGTAATGATCACAAATACATATGTTCTAATCAGCACAAAAAATACTTTAAGAGGCATACAAATGAGAGCAATGTAGAAGGAATTGAACTACCTTACCATTCATATGCTACTGAAAGAGAACCAAAGTGGGAATATAGATGCAATAGCAAGATCTTGTACTGTGACACATATCTGTCAAAGGCAACAAGAAATGTGCAAATTATAATATAAGACGAAAAGTTCTCACCACAAAGAACCATAAATGTTCAGCTCAAGATACGCTGGTCTTAAGCAAATCTTCCAGTGCTTTAAAAACTGAACAGAATAAGTAAACACCACTGAAAGTAATCAAATGATAGTACACTATCCATCATTGCAAACAATATCATGTATTTATAATGTCAATAATAGATATAATTATCATATTGTCTTTTCAAGAACAAATAACTAAACTTTGAAATAAATCATTTGGATTAAAAATATGTTTTTGTAGTTCTTCCACTTCTGTTATGTTGCATAAATACAACAATAATATGTGGATATGAGCAATAACAAATACAAAAACTCTGAATTGTTCGACCTTCTGAACACTAACATATGCAAGGCAAAGAAAATCAACAATCCACTGTACAATTGGAAATTGCACCATTAATTGGTCCAAAAGTCAAAATAGCTTCTTTATAGTGACAAATCCAAATCCTTGTAACCCAACACAAGTAATACTAATAGGAGAGTCCTAATTCTCACAAATGTCTTTTTAGTGAAAAATTCTATTCCAAATAATAATTTGAGACAAATATTAAGAGTCTCGTAAACATATTAAACTGCGAATGAAAAGCTTATCAATTGGTCACACTACTATGCTGTGATCAACTTTATATTTGCAACAGCAGATTCCCAAACATGCTCATTCATAAGTGCATATTATAATATATAAAGTCACAAAAATGCATTGATCTGTGGCATCAGATTATAGAAAGATCAGCACAATTTCAATGCAATGCTTCCTTGACTTAATGCAGTTCCATGTTAGATTGCAAGATACAATGCATGACAATTATTACCTACCTTCTAATGGCCAACCCAAACTCCAAAACCATAATTGCCTCCACCAAGTAGCCAACATTCTTAGTACGCCAGAACAACTACACCAAAATAGCACAATATGTCAAAAACAGGCCAGAGCATTTTATATATTTTTTGAATGTGAAATTAACTGTAATGCATTTGTAAAGGAGAACAATGTTCACAAATTTTAGACAAGTGAAGCATAAGTATCGTCTATATCTGATATCATTTATTTCTGACCAAGGGGACTGTTAGGTACCTAAATAAATATAGAATAGGGACTTAATTGTAATTAGTGAGTATTGAGATGAGAGAGAATAGGGGGGCTCACTCTTGTATAACCAACTGCTGAGTTGGCAGAAAGAAAGTGGCAAGGAGTGAGGATTTTGAGAGATTCTGTTAGAGGAGGTTATTTAGAAGAAGAGGGGGTGGAGGGAATCATTCAGGAAATTAGTGGAAAGGCCTTGGGAGAGTGGTGGCCTCTCTAAGAGCTACCTTGGGAGAGATTTGGCCTCTCGAAGTGCCATACCTATTGTTTACTGTTTCTAGCTACTTTTCATCTTGTAATTCATTCCTTCAAGCTCAATATCACACTGATATTGCAGCATTGAGTTGATTCCAGAATATATTCCTTTATAATTGTTCCATTCTAGTAGTTTATTATTGCTCCATTCTAGTAGTTTATTATTGCTCCATGAGTATCAGGTTTCTATCAGGGACACATGATCTTCAATGTCCATATTCATTTTTCCAAGCTGGAGAGAAAAAGCAGAAAAATACAAGTAGTAGATCCATGTGTCATCGGGGAAAAATAACACCAAGACAACATGCCACGTCAGCATGGGTCTCATTACTATTCTCCTAATGAACTGAATATGGGTTGTCCTAGTTTAGAATTAGTGTCTAATTTTTTCTTTTATTCCTTTTTTTTGGCATTATACCACCCCACGTCAGCATGTCTAATTCTTTTATTTCTTTGTAACAAACATTTTAACATTTTTGGAGAAAGCTGGGTTTGTCCCAACTCCCAAGGACTTCCATCAGTTTCTCCTTATTGAACTCAAAGGTTTTAGGTTTTTTTTTTTTTTTTGTGGACGAGAGAATTTTATTAGGATAAAGCATAGTTTTAAAACTCGGACCGGTGATCGACTCGGTCGAGGTCGTCCTTTGGTCACGTTCAACCGTGGTTCATCGAACCGGTTGAACCGGATTTATATAAAAAAATATAAAACTATATAAAAATTTAAATAAAATATAATAAAATAACAACTAATTAAAAATTTGATACCTTTTCAGAGCTCCAAATATAAAAATATAATTAAATAACATAAATTCCTAAATATTATTTTCGTTTCACAATCACAAATCACAATTAACAAGTTTAAAATATAATTGTACAAGTAAACTCACAAAGTTTTACATCACAAACTCACAAATCATGACAATATAAACAAGTTTATTGCATTTTTCTAAAAGTCAAATTAGAATATTATTTTTTAAGGTTTAGAAAAAATATTATTTAGCCCAAAAAAGAAAAAAAAAGTGAAAAAGCAAAAAAAAAAAAAAAAAACCGAGTCGACCGGTCCGGTTCAACCGGCCGAGTCAAACCGGGTCGCACCGGTTTTGATACAAGACCGATCCAAATAGTGGCTCGGACCGGTTTCATGACCAGTTCACCGGTTTTCCGGTCGAACCGGCCGGTCCGAGCCGGTTTTTAAAACTATGGGATAAAGTATACCAAAAGGTAGGAGGATAAGAGATCCTCCTCACAAGAACAAAATCAAACAACCAAAAAAATTATCAGTGTGTAGATTTTGCTACTCCCGGTGGCTGGAAAGGAATGGTAAAATTTTCCAGGGAAATTCTACTTTGGACAACATTTAGGGTGGGGTTACCTTCGTAGCCTTTGTGGTGTTCAGCCAATTGTGTTTATAGACAAACTTCTTTGGTAGATATGGAGAGAGATTGACATGCCTTGTTACATGGTTCAATCTCATAGTACCTACAAGTGTCCTCTTTCTTTCATCTTGTGAGGATTACTTATGTTCTCTCTATGTGCTCTTTTCTTTCTCACTAATAATTTTCATTTTTCTATAGAAAACTAGAATACCAATTTTGGAATCTCTTCAAAATGGTCTTGCCAGCATGAAATTTTTCAAAGAGAATACCAATTTTGGAATCTCTTCAAAATGGTCTTGCCAGCATGAAATTTTTCAAAGAGTAATATACCATACCTGAACCAACACATTACATGTTATTGAAAGCAGCTCCTCGCCATGCATGCTCTCCTGTGGATCCAAGTCCTTTGAGAGTGGAAGGTTTTTGCAATACATTTCAGACATCTGAACACAAGAGGCCTCAAGTTCTGGGACAAGTTCAGGCGAACATGTATTAGTTACATTTAAACTACATAAATCTCAGGGTATGAGCTACAAGCCACAAGATCAGAGGTAAAGAAGTCCTTCAAAGGGGAGATAATGATGGTTATAAAATATTATCTTTTAATCCAGATCTAAACAAGCTTAGATGTACAATAATAACAAATATTTATACATACATGATTGATTAGATCTCTTAGACATGAAATAAGGTGTGTCAAAACTAATCTTAAAAGCTTTAACATTATAGGTGGACGATCAGTAATGGTATACATCTCTAACTCCAAAATGTCACATGCACGGTTTGTCTCCAACAAATCACAATACAGTACACAAGAATTTATACAAAAATATCTAAATAATCAAAGTACACAACTGCATGAGACCCACCATTCAGAGAAGACTTGAATATGTTCCCCAGTAATAATTGTTGAATTTTGAAAAGGGTTATATACCGCCCGACTGTCTTGATTGGCGTTGTTGATAAAGCACCACTGTTCACCATCAACTTCTCCAAAAGCTGTGTCTTCTTATCAGGAGTGAAGACTTCAACAAACATCTCAACATCTGAAGTAAAGCAGGCCAAATCACCAAACCTTTGACCATTGAACAGAGTTCTCAATAAAAAACGTGTATAATTGTACCTTTAGAAGAACACTTCAAACGTGAAGGCAGCTAAATTACTAATAAAAAGCATGACTATGTAGCCCACCAACCTAGAGTTGCAAACCATACAGACTGCTTTCCAACAGTAAAAAATTGATAAATGCTAACAGATGTAGCCAAATATATAATAATAATAATAATTTCACATTTATTACCCAAACAAAAGTGGCAATTACTCCATAACCCATTTGTTATTAAATTATCATGAACCAGTTTTGCCAAAAGCTTAAGCTATTAGGCAAATGCACATGAATGACTTTATATCTTAACAATAACAACAACAACAACTAAGCCTTGTCCAACTAAGTGGGGTCGGCTACATGGATCAATCACCACCCATCTATCGTATATCATGTGTATGCTAAAACCATTGACATTTAAATCTCTTTTGATTATTTCTCCTATAGTTTTCCTTGGTCTTCCTACACATCTTTTTATGGAGCTATTCTCCATTTGGATACGCATAAACCAAATCTAGAACCCGTAAACCAAGATTTAAACTCCATAAGCCATTAGTTATTAAATTATCATGAACCAGTTTTCCCAAAAGCTTAAGCTATTAGGCAAATGCACATGAATGACTTTGTATCTTAACAGTAACAACAACAACTAAGCCTTAACCCACTAAGTGGGGTCAGCTAAATGGATCAACCGACATCCATCTATCATATATCATGTGTATGCTAAAACCATTGACATTTAAATCTCTTTTGATTATTCCCCTATAGTTTTCCTTGGTCTTCCTCCACATTTTTTTATGGTGCTATTCTCCATTTGGATACGTATAAACCAGAACTGGAACCCATAAACAAAGATTTAAACTCCCTTCTGGATTTTTCCCAACAGCATTAGTCAATATTAAATTCTATACCAACCCCCTCCAAAATCTCTGTACATGCATGAGATTCAAAAAGAATAATAATAATAATAAATTTCATAATGATAAGTACGGAGGTGTGAAGCACCTGCAAAAGTATTGTACAATGGCATCCATCAGGCTTTCATCATTCCCCTTCTTACGTAAATGCTTTCTTCTTTCAACTTCTATAATTGCTAAATACGGACACCTTACAGGATTGTTAATGGTAAGCTCCTGTAGCTTCTGTATAAAAGTGGTTGCATTTGATATTTGACTATCGAACTGCACTCACATTGTTTGCACGCAAATCAAGTTCCAGACAAATGAAAATATAGTAGAATGTCACTTTATGGAAGAGGATAAACATTGACCTGTTCATCTGTCAAGTGTGTGACCTCACACTTGACAAATTTAGGGGGATGAACTGGATCATTGACAGCCTCATCAATCCAAATGCTGCTATCTTCCAGCAAACAGCCTAGATAATGAAGGAAACACTCCCAGTCATCTGGACTGCCAAACGAAGAAACAACAACAGTAGCAATATTAAGACCTGAGTGAAGACAAAGAATGGAACACTGTATAAAAGTGCAAGGTGAGTAGCAAAAGTACCCAGGTCTTTGGCCTAGGTACAGATATCCTTGACAAGATGTCAAACATTCATAGATTGTTGGGTCTCATATAAAGCTCTACATTCATAAAGGATAACATGAAACCAATATATGTTTTATAACCCATAAAAATATTATACAGGTACTGGAAAGAGCTCCAAAACAACAGAATTAGAAAAAATGGAAAAAGGAGCTAGCAAAGCTTTATAACATTATAACCATAAATGTTGGTCTAAATTTCAATTTTGAGCACTCTTCCCTGTTCCCACACATCATGATATTAAGATACATATTACTTGAATGTTTGATACATATTACCACATTTATCCATTTCCATTAACAACATAACAGTTACCAATCTAAGATTTTGCATTGTTATGTTTAAACATGCAGTTCACATCCAAATCCATACCTTGACTCCATTATTTTCTGAAAAATATCTGAAGCAGCAGCATAGTCACCTGCCCGAGCCAGAAGTCTCCCCTGTCAACTTAAAGTCAAAGCATACAAGTTGATGAGAACAGTCAACCAAGAGAAATGAGAATAATAATCCAGGTTGTTTTTCTTATAGACGAATAATAATATTAGAAGGAATGAAGAGAAACGTGGAAGAACAATACAGAACAATACATGAAAACAAGCAAGGCAGAAAATTATTTTATAAAAAACTTTACATTTCCCCCTCTGCAGTAAAAACTCTGAAGAAACTATGTGAATGGCACCAATGAGAAGCCATGAACAATCATTTTCAAGTCAATTTATTGCTTGATTCAAATTCATTTATCTTTTGATATGGACAGTAAGATTTGGAATACTGACTCATTGGGTGTGCTTTTCTGCAACGGAAGCCAAATTTCTGTGTTCTATCCCATTTCCAAGGGGAGAGAAATTTAAATTTATTCTTGAAAAACACCTTTGAAAGTCCAAAGCTCTATCCAAATATCTGAGGGACGTGCTGTTTTTATTCAAGAACAACTCAATTTATATTTTAACCTTTTTGCAAGAGGAGCACTTTTTCAATAGTGCTCCAAAGATAAAAACACGAAATAGTGAACTTCTATACACATTTTAACTTATTCTCAGCATGACTTTGCAGAAGAGTATGCCTCAACAGCAATGTATTTCCTTACATTACATTCTGTTAATAGTGCAAGCAGTTGAACATTCCCACCAACCCGGGAATCAATGAATTACTAGTGAATTCCATAGTTGTCAAATCATGATTCAAATTGTAATTGCAAGACTAATTTTTAAATCATATTCGTGAACCATTATTCATATCGAATCATATGATTTAGGGACAATAAAATATACCTTTAAATATATCATATAAAGGGAAATGATCACAAAATACTTAATATATAAGTATTAAGTTTAATATTGATATTAAGAATTTAATTTGTAACTTTATAATGACATTTAATATTATTATAAGTTTATCACTTTGTTTTCTTATTTTGACATCATATACATACTTCAGCATATTTTCTTAGTAGAATTTTGTTATCTTTAGTGTTTATAACTAATAAAAATATTTGAAGTCATCATAAATTTAATTACTAAATTTATCATTTTGGTATCTTACTATGATATTAGAATCGTCTTTTTTATTCAAAAATATCAAATATCTTACATAAGGGTGAAAAGTAGATTGATAATTATCTTATTCTGATATCTTATATTTTGAATGTTTTATATGTTTAGTGTTTGTCAGATATCAATATTTGAAATTGAATTAGATAGCCTTAATTTTTGGGGTTTCCAATTCACATTTAAAGCTTTAATCAAAATCCTATTCCAATTTCCTAGATCACACATACCAGCACGTTTCAGCTTCCGTGCTTTGCACCATTCACAGCCTTTCTAATAATTCCTACTTCCAAGAGTGCCTAAGGTCAAAGAGCACCATTTCACTTTCCATGTTTCTTCTCCGATTTTCTACACTAGAAAGGAAGGAAAATCTGAGCTTTTATTATTTCGGTTGCATTGGGTCAATTCACCCGACTTCGTGACTAATGCATGCAAGTCTCAAATTTTCATGCCTGAATCATAGAATGAACCCGATTTGCAATTCCACCACAAATCGAACAATTCCAAAGAAGAAATAGGATTTTAGAACCTCTGCAATTATCCCTAGTGATCTGTGTCATTATGCAACAAACTCGCATCAAACTGTACAAGTTGCATAGCGTATTGTGCTATTTTGATAACTATGGTGAATTTTACTACATCAACCACAAAACATCCTCTAGAGAACAATTCCCCGGATTTATTGGATGGCCATTTTTAATACAATAAAAAAAAATACAAAATCCAAAAATTATGGAATACAAAGAAAGCTGCAAAGATTACCTGTATTCGTAGCTTATCAACTTCAATAGTCAATAATGATCCCAATTTCCCAGAGAGAACTTCTAAAGCATCCCCAAACTTGGCTTGCTTTTCCAATATGGATATGAAGGCCATAACAGCTGCAACAAAATTAAACACAAAACACAGATATGGTTCCATTTTACAAAATGAAAGAGCACTCCTAGTTGCTCATATTCATAATAGATAAGAAGGAAAAATATAGATCACCTTCAGGCTCATGTAAGCTATGTGAAGTGATGTGTTTCTTAAGTAATCCTTCAGCTAAAAGCAGCAGCTTCTCTCCTCCATTGCCACAAAGTACCTATCAGGAGTTCAGTTCCAGAAGAATATGTAAACAGAACTTGTTTTATACAGAATTTAATCAAGCCCAATATGAATAACTAATTAGTTATCCAAAAGAAAAACAGTAACATGTCATGATTAGAAACTCTTGCAGAAAACATCACTTAACAAGGTTGCTAGATGGAACAGCTCCCAGAATGCTATAGAGACAAGTTAGAAATAATTTCCTAATGTAAATAGCAATCACAAATTTGGTAAACACATATCTTAGCAACACATAAAGTCAAGTTGATGACAAAGATGGTTAATCAGACAATTTGTTTAACATCCATACAATAGCAACTATGTAGTTATTTTCTGAACATCTTAGCCCTCCAGATATTTCTACATCCTCATTATAAATGGCAACAAAGCTTCTAGAACCGAAAACCAGGCTCGATTGTAGAGCTGCTGAAATCATCAATGTTTTCTTGGTGAGCCACAGGCCTTGGGAGCAATGCAAACAGCAAGTAAAATATCTTCTTAAAAACTAGCTCTTTTGTTTGTAAATATGTCAATTATTTACTTATATCTAGCACAAATTTCAATATTATAAACCCCTTTTTACTCTTTTCTAGTTGTTGCTTGTTCTTTTTCTTGTGGAATCCATGTACCGGCTAGTAAAGCAGGTATTCTATCTTACACTTAGAAAAAAAGAATCAATTAGTATTTATAAAAATTTTATTATTCTTGCCACTTTGGAAGGGGAAGGAAATAAAAAGTAACCAGAATCAAAATAATGTCCATTCTTAATGATCTGAAAACTTTGACTATTTAGCACTTCTCACAAGCGAGAGTATCCTGAATCAATTGAACCTGTAAAGATTCCAACATCACTTGCAGCATGCATGATGTTCTAAATATATCTTTTTTTGTTGTATCTATCTATTACATCATGACACTCACTTTCTCAGTCACATCATATTTTATTGCTGCCCACCTGAATTGAATGCTGAAAAGAACAATATTACACAAGTTGCACAAGATGGCTCGCTAAGAAGGCATGGAGAAGAAAAGCAAGAAGCAGTATAAGGGAGGGAGAACCTGTAATTGGATACTACAGACTGCCCAGAGCAGAAACCTTTCTTCTCCGGCAAGTTTGTACATTTTGATAGCTGTCTGCCAACCATAAAAAAGTATTGGCAATGTTAAAAGAATTTTCCCCAAATAAGGTAGCAGCAAATATCCATAGAAAAAGCAGAGAACCTAGAAAAAGAAAAATAAAAACAAAAAAGCACAAACCTGTTGCTGCTTTACAAATGAGTACTCGCGAACGTAGCAGTTAAAGAGCCCCATCATGAGTTCCAGACTATTTGGGAACTTACTAGAAGCATGTTCATAACAGCTCGTAGCCAAATCCACTGATAACATTAAGAAAGTAGTTCAGTTAAGTGATCAAGCAATACACGCACATGGGCATTAAAGAACATCATCCCGAGAACCCCCCAAAAAGAAAGTACTGACAGTGATCTAGTCGCTGAAACACTATCTGCATTGTACTTAGAGTAAGATCATCCATCAAGAGGGAATCATTTGCATACAAGAGCTCCTTGGCCTTCAGGCAAACAGACAAGGCTTCATCGGGCTTCCCCATTCGCTCCAAAACAAGAGCTTTGAGTGCCTAAAGAACATGCAGCCAAACAATAATTACCCATTATGACAAATAAACTTTGGAGCAAGAAGTGGGAATAAAGGACAAACCCTGATGACAACAAATCCAAAAGAATAATTAAAAAAAAAAAAGAACCAGAAATCCCTCACTTTGGTTCTTAAAATTGATAAGCATCAGTAATAATAGACCTGGCGGACATTAGGAAATTTGCTTCTAAGTCCAATAGCAACTAACTTCACTAACGAGAATATAATGTTGAGGGCAGATTTGACTACAAGTTAAAGAGCAATGATGGTGAACCCTACATGTGACTATACCTCCACCAATGAAAAGATGATTTAAAATTATGAATATTAAGTTATTTAAAAATAATATTTTTTCTAGGGTCAAATGGCGGCACAATGGTGTGGCAGATTCCCCCCCCCAAAAAAAAATTATGATTTTGGCTTAAATGGCAGCGCCATGGCAGGATACCATGGCGGATTTTTGGCAATCCGCCATGAGCTGTCATCTACTATTGACAACTATAGCTGAGAGATTGGAAAGCATTTCTTTCCTGACGTCTTCTTTTATTTATTCCTACTTTGGTATTGAGGATCTTGTCCTCCATCTTTCTTGTAATATTATTCTTTCCTTGGTAATAACATTTCCTTTTCTATAAAAAAAACAAACATATTTAAAAATCAATAATTGATACGCTGCCATTTAAAGGCTGATTATGACAAGTTAAAAAGCAATGACGGTGAACTAAGCTGGGTTGGCGTAGTGGTTCAGCACTTTGCCCCTTAAGCAAGTGGTTGGGGTTTGAATCCTAGCTCTTGTGAATGGAAAAAACTCCTTGGCCAGTCCCCTACCACTTCGTGTGAGGGACGGGGGATTAGTCTCATGGCTGCCAGCTGTGGGGATACCCTTGGGGAACAAAAAAAAAAAGCAATGATGGTGAACTCTACATGTGACAATATATCCACCAATTAAAAACATAATTTAAAATCACGAATATTAAGGTATTTAAAAATCATATTTTTTGGGGGTTAAATGGCATGACGGATATTGGCCCCCCGCCATGATTATTTCAGCTCAAATGATGATGCCATGGCAAAATTCCATGGCGGATGAACTGCCATGAGTTGCGATCCAGCATTGACAACTACGTCTTCTCTTGTTTATTGCTACTTTTGTATTGAGAATCTCTTGTCCCCCATGTTTCTTGTAATATTCTTCTCTTCTTGTTAACAATATTTCCTCTTCTTAATAACATTTCCTCTTCTATTAAAAAAAGGATATTTAAAAATCAATAATGGATATGCTGCCATTTATAGGTTAACCTTCGAACCGAAACCATATTATCATCATAATACCATCACTCCAAGCTAAAATAACCTAAATTCAGAGACTACACTCACAATTCAAGAGACTTAAACGTAAGGGTTTTACTAAAGAAAGAACTGCCACTATTTCAGAATGCAATACCCTAAAGTTACAAGAAAATACAAGGAAAGAACTTGACGAATCAGTTGCATTACATGTACTAGCAAGCGTGCATCCCATGACAAGGACAATCAAGAAGAAGAGATTCGGAAGCTTCTAGAATAAGCGGTGATAGAGGAAGAGATGGAAATAGAGAAATGAAAAAAAACAGAGAGGATCTTACGAGAGCGTAAGGGGAGTTGGGGTGCTTGGTGAGGAGCGTAGAGACGTGCTTGAATGCGTTCTTGTACTGCCGGGAATCAATGGCGTCCCATATCACACGAACGCGACGCTCTGGAATCCCTCCAGCCAAACCCAGCTTCGAAGCCATTAGTGACGTGGCGGCACGAAACGGTTCTTCAGAGAGAGAGAGATTACGCGATGAAGGAAGTTAAAGTGTGAAAGAGAGTGAGAAGAGAAGGCACAGCACACAAGTGCACAAGGGATGAATTGATGGTGAGGAGTGATGACTATGAAGACCTAAAACATGGGGCGGAGTCAAGACTCATTCGTCAGGACAGGAGTGAAGTTGAGGCTTATGTGAGAGCTAACCAATGAACTTTGCTTTTAAACTGAGAGATTTGTATTGAACCCTTCAAGCCTTTCGGTTCGGGCCTGTTTACATTGACACCGATGAATGAGTATTCGCGTTGTTGGTTCTCCGTAACTGGGTCGTGCTAAACTTGGCCCAAAAACAGCTCTTACAAGCAATGTCTCATGCAAACATATGACCCAAAAAAAAAAATGCAAACATAATGTATTACTTCGAATGTATTATTTAATTGTACAGTATGGCATGAATAAATATAATTAATTCTCATGTTTATCATTTAAAAAAATTGTATAGATAAAAGAATTTAATCGGACTCTGAAAATTTATCAGTTTTCAAAACTTAAATTCTTAATATCATTTTTTCAAAATTCTTAGACCCTTTTTTTTTTTGTTTTCTTTTGATGTAGAGAATATTGGTTTGGTATGAAGAATGAATAGCCACGAGTTTTAAGGTATAGTTTGTTATTTTCAGTTTTAATTTTTATGAAAAAAAAATAAAAATTATAAATTTTAATTTTCAATTTTTTCTTTATAAAAACTAAAAAATGAACATAGCAAATCTCTTAATTTTCGGCTACAGTAGATATCCATACACCGGTTCTCAGCCCGTACGATGCAGGAGGGACAGTCGTGGCACTGACATTTCCTCATCTGCAACCTGCGAGACCACCCTCCACGTGATCCTCGTGCCTTCCACCATCATTACCTTCTTCTTCTTCTTCTTCAACCTCACGCTCCCAAACAAGACCATCAACACACCCCCGGCGCACGTTAGCCCCCACCACTGCCATACACACACTCACACTCCTTCTCACCCCCCCAAATCCCTAAAAATGCCAACCACCCCCAATTCGTGAATCACCAAGCAACCAAACCCAATCTCAATCTCAATTTCAATCTCAGCTTCATTTCAATTTCATTTCAACAATGATGGGCTCTGAGAACCAGAGCTTCGAGGAGCCGGAAGAACCCACCACAGAGCAAATGCAGAGCCTCGTCCTCCACGATGAAGAAGAACAACAACAGCGCTGCGACGACCCTCTTCGTATCAGCAAATCGTACTCCGAATACCGCAGCGCTATGTCCACACTCTCCGAAACCCACCACCCTCTTGCCGACACCGATCCCCTCCTCTCTCCGCCCTCGCACCACCACTTCCGGAACTCTAATTCCGCTGACACTTCCTCTTACATCGACCCTCCCTCCTACAACGACGCCGTTTTCAGCCCCTTCAACGGCGCAGCCTCCGCCGCCGACAACGACAGCCCCACCGGCAGCTCCGACAGCTCATTCTACAGATCTACGTCGTCGTCCTCCGCCTCCTCGGAGTACATAAGGATCACCGTGTCGAACCCTGTGAAGGAGCAGGAGAACTCGAATTCCATCGTCCCCGGCGGTAACAGCTACGTCACCTACCTGATCACGACGAGGACCAACGTGCCGGAGTTCGGAGGGACTGAATTCGGCGTCCGGCGAAGGTTCCGCGACGTCGTGACGCTCGCCGACAGGCTGGCGGAGTCGTACCGTGGGTTCTTCATTCCGCCGAGGCCAGACAAAAGCATAGTGGAGAGCCAGGTAGTTAAGTTTATTTGCACAGTTAGAAGTTAGTGGCAGTTTCAGTTAGAAGTTAACTGCAGTTTTAGTTAGAAGTTAATTACAGTTTCAGTTAGAAGTTAGTTATAACAGACCATACTTGATGAACTCGGTAAGGCGATCACTTCAATTTTCTCATTTATTTCATTGAACATGACAGGTTATGCAGAAGCAGGAGTTTGTGGAGCAGAGGAGGGTGGCGCTGGAGAAGTACCTGCGGCGCCTTGCGGCGCACCCAGTGATTGTAAAGAGTGATGAGTTCATGGCGTTTCTGAAGGCTCAGACGAAGCTTCCCTTGCCGGAGACTACAGACGTGGCATCCCGGGTGCTGGAAGGTGCGGCGAAGCTCCCCAAGCAGTTGATGGGGGAGAGCGCAATTGCGCCACAGGAGGTTGTGCAGCCGGCGAAAGGGGGGAGGGATTTGATGAGGCTGTTTAAGGAGTTGAGGCAGTCTGTGGCCAATGATTGGGGAGGTTCTAAGCCTGCAGTTGTGGAGGAAGACAAGGAGTTCATGGAAAAGAAGGAAAAGATTCAAGAGCTTGAGCAGCAGATCACCAATGCATCTCAGCAGGTGTTCTTCTGCTCATGGAATTGTGTGTATTTAATTTATCAGTTACTATTTTTGTCTGCCCCATGTGTTTGATCTTGTTTGATTTGTATGTTACATTTTTATTTTACTTGGTTATTGTTTGTTACTATGAATTTTCCCATCATGTGCCTATTATGTGCAGGCTGAATTACTTGTCAAAGCTCAGCAAGATATGGGAGAAACAATGGGCGAATTAGGGTTGGCATTCATTAAACTGACCAAGTTTGAGAATGAGGAGGCAGTCTTGAACACACAGAGGGTACGAGCTGCTGACATGAAGGGTGTGGCAACAGCTGCTGTCAAAGCTAGCAGATTCTATCGAGAATTAAATGCTCAAACTGTGAAGCATTTGGTAAATTACAAAATCATTGATGATATTATTTTCAATCACACATTTCCCATTGAGTTGTTTGGTTTAGCAGATGATCACTTTCAATATACAACCAAACCAGTTGCAAGTTTGCCACATTTTTTAATGTGATGGATGATAAGCTTTTTGTGTGATTATATGAACTCTACTCTGAGGCCTCAGCTTTTGCATTAGAGTTTTATCTTCTCTTCACCTATGTCATCTCACATTATGGCATATTCATACAAAGGTCATTTTCATGCATGTGCTCGCATTATGCTCTTACTAAAGGACAACTCACTAAATAAGTTGGTCTTTTTCATTTATGCATAGCAGGATACACTTCACGAATATCTTGGATTGATGTTGGCTGTCCATGGTGCATTCTCGGATCGTTCAAGTGCACTTTTGACAGTGCAAACTCTCCTATCAGAACTATCTTCTTTGCAGTCTAGAGCTGAAAAACTTGAAGTGGCATCATCTAGAGTTTTTGGGGGTGATAAATCAAGAATGCGTAAATTAGAGGAGCTACAAGAAACAATAAGAGTTACTGAAGATGCAAAAAATGTTGCAATTAGAGAATATGAGCGGATCAAGGTATGGTCTGAGCTTTCGAGCATTTAAGATATTTATTGGTTTTTAAAGCTAGATAGGTTTTCTTTGAAATTCAAAGAGCTTTATGCTTTAAGGATCATTTTTTATCAAGAAAAGCTAAAGAGTGCGAATATCTATGATATGAATGAGGTGCAAAATGAAGCGATAATATTGCAATAATAGATTGGCAATTATTTTTATTTTGTTTACTCCTTTGCATGGGTATCCTGTTCCGCCTATGTGTTTTTACCCTTTGCAACTTTCATACTCGAATTATAAAGAACTCCTCTTTGTGATCCAAAATGATATAAACTTCAATTTTTCAAAGCTCTGTTGATGTTGGCGGAACACCTATAAATTGTAGCACATGAAAGTGTAGTACATGATTATTAGACATAACTGATCTCTTCATGGTTAAAAATTATTGGTGTATCACTTATCATTTAATGTTAAAATTTGTAGCAACACTTAATGCTGTTGCTAGAAATTTACATCTCATCCTACTTGCAAACAGGGGTCCCTAGATACACAGGGGCCCTGTCTTCAATTTTATGTTCAAAAGGTTATACATTTTGAGGAATGGATGCTTCAACATTGTCACTTACAGATCCCTTTTCAAAAACAAACCTTCCTAATTCTTATAGAAAGCTTGAACTGTGGCACAATAAATTATTTGGCTTTCCTTATGATTATGTCATTTAATATTCACTCTCTGCAAAAGTGGTTGGTAGAGCTATGCAGCTTTCCTTGCATTATGTTTTATGCATTTCTTTTTTCACATGCATGTATTGTTTTGATTACTTAGTTTATTACTGAATATTTGATTGGATGATGGTGATGCCAAATTTTGAATGCAGGAAAACAATATGAGTGAACTTGAAAGGCTTGATAGAGAGAGGCGAGCTGACTTCTTAAACATGTTGAAAGGATTTGTTGTTAGTCAGGTATGAATAATGTCTGTTCTTTACCATATTTGAATTATCAGAGCTTCCCAGGGAAATGATATGGGAATGCAATGCACACAATGAGAAAAGGCTTGGTGGTGGTGGTGGTGGTTGTTGTTGTTATATAACTCAATTTGACAATGAAGCATTGAGTTTACAACATCAAGAAGAAGAAGAAAACCTTTTTTGTCCCAATTACGTGTGGTTGAGAGCTGACATAAAGCATTAGGCTTGAGAAAAACAAATAAATTAAATTGATTCTTGAAAGATTTTGTTCTTCTAATGTAAGTCATCAAAATGACTAGTTTATTTGGAAGACATAAAATTTAGATATGTGGATAATTGATTTAATAATACATGTTGGCCCTAAAAAGGTGGGTGGGTGTAGGAAGAATTTAGACTGTAATAAATTTTCATTTTATATATTGTATATATCATACATTTGAAATGTGTTTCAAAATTCAAATATTTGATTTTGCAATCAAATAATGAAAAATCTTTATATGTTTGTCTGATTGAAGCACTTGATTTAATTTCTTTTAAATTAATCGGTATGGAAGTGTTCATTTCAAGTTCTAAGAATGATGGTAGAATGATTTAGCTGCTTTGAATCTAGTAGTGCATATGCGTTTCTAACCTTACCGTCGTGTTATTGGATGTTGAAAACCTGTATATTTCAGTCAACAACGTTGGTTAATTTGTCTTTCCATATGCCTGTGCTGCTGCTAACTTTGGTTATATTCATATGCTGGTTTGCCTCCTAAGTAAACCTTTTTGTGCATTAACAGGCGGGCTATGCTGAGAAAATAGCAAATGTATGGACAAAAGTTGTTGAAGACACGGGTGGATATGTGAAAGAAAGCACTTGATACTGTGGCTGTAATTTCAAATTTTCATCTTCTTTATTCATTCCTGTGCCACACTCCGGAAAATGTTTGTAGCTATGACAATAAAACTAAAGGAAGCACTCCCTAGGTTTGTAGGTTCTTTCTCACACTTTGTACCTCCGGCAACGTTTCTTACACATCATTAAACTCAATTCTTGATGTTGTAAATTACTTGCTGTTTTGACTCAGTGCAGGTTTTGCAAACTTTTTTTTTACTTTTCTAGTTGTGTAACGATATTTTTCTAACACCTGCTCCACTTCGTAGATTCTGTAAAATTGTACCATACAAGAAATATACCAAGCAAAATGAGTTTGATTTTTTTTACCATTTGAGAATGCTTCTAGTTTAAGATTGACACGGAGAACTCAAAAGTAAAGCAAACATGGATCTGTTATACTCTCTGTTTTTAATTTTTATTAATAATAATTTCACTCGTCTTAAAATTGTAAGGTGATGATATGGTTATAAAGTTTGAGTGCTTCCAAACCAATAAACAATGATAGCTTGCGAGTATGAATGATATAATTAATACTACCATTGCTTCCAAATGTGTATCCACAGGATGTTGACCTCTGGAACAACCAAAAAAAAAGGCTCGTACCTACTATGAGCTTCTTATAGCTCTGAGCACGCCATGTAACCCATAAAAAAAGGTTCCTAGCTAGGCGCGTACACACAATACATCTATGTTATCAACTTATCACACACCTTTATATTGTTGATCCTCGTTCACACTGACATTAACAATTTAATATATAACATCTGTACAAAGTATGAGATCAACAAGCATTTTCCTTCTTCGCATTCCCATCTTGACTTATTGCCTTCAAATAGCTGCCCTGTATATTTGATGGGGAGTCGTTGATTCCGAATTCTACAATATCCCTGAAGAATTTACAAGTGTTTAGGTGAAAAAAAATACTGAAACATAGGGTTTTCAAATCAAACACTAATATTGAAACACTATAAAAAATTAATAAAGAATATTTCCTTTAGTAGAAACAACAATCTCCCCCTTTGCTAATCAAAGAAAGGAACAAAAAATGGTAAGCATGAACAATTCATGTCCTCTACAAGAAAAAGAGAATGTAGCAAAGCCAAAGATTTTATACTTTTGCTAACACGATACTATATTGACGAAAATTGAAATATACAGCAGGGGAATCAGGATTCTAACAAACATAACCCTACAAAGAGAACCAAAGATTAAAAAAAAAAAAACAGTGTGTGTCTAAGTGTCTTCAATTTATTTGTTGGTCACAGAATGGGCTATGTGTCATCTAAGTGGGACACAACCCATTTCAGAAGGAAATTCTAGTGGGCTGGGAACAAGTCTAGTCCCCCCTTGTGCGACCCACTTTACAAATTGTGACGGGAAAAGCGAGCATCGGAGATGCGCTTATACCACGTGTTGTCTTGAACCTACCCTTTTTTTCTTTATGAGGGAACCTACTCTTCTCAAAGCTTATGTTTTTGGACACATTAATTACTGTATGTTCAAATAGTGTGACTAAATCTTATATGCAAAGAGCACACAAAATTTTGCCAACTGACATCAAATCAAAGTACAACTTATAAATCCAAATTACGACTCAAACTAGTGGCATGGATTTACAACCACAGACATACGTTTAATCAGGGCAATCAGCAGCAGAGGCAGGCAAAACCGCAAAAGAGTATTTCTATCTTGCTTGAAGTTTGTTATCATGATGATGCTTTTAGGGAGAGCGTCCAGGGATCTTCGCGCGGAATTTACGCTGGATGCGAATAGCAGCTGCATTCATCTTCCTTGTCTCATAGTCGTAGTTCTCAAAGGCATGTTGAATCTTCATTGCGGCTGCGTGCATCAGCCATTCTTTTTTTTTTGCACGCTCTGCTCTAACTTCAGCTTGAATCCGTGGTGGTGCTTCATTAGCATTCCCATCTTCTGCTCGTCTGCGAATCGCCAAAGTGAGTAGAAAGACACATATATGGTAACCGTACGTATTCCTAATTTGACCATGTAAATGCAAATTCTATCATGATAGTGAGGAACCAAGTGAGGGAAATGTTCGCCAACTATTACAACAAAAACTTAGGAATTGTTTGGCTTGTAATTCATCTTTTCTATCATTCTCAAGATTAAGGATTTAAAAAATTATATTATAGTATCATTCGATTATATATTGTAACATATTTAATATGATTGTCTTTTAAACTTATTACTTAAAAATGTCATATCAATTAAACGATCTAACTATTCGTTAGTGTATCAAAATTAAACTCTCAAAACAAACCAAAACAACTTTCATTTTTCCTTTGTGTTGAATCAATTAGATTGTATACATCATCTTACCTTCTGCCCAGTGATTGTGATTGTAGGCCGTCGATTGTATCCTCATATTGGATCCCACTATTGCTGTCATGTTCAGCTACCTTTTGTAATCTATTTGCAGCATCAATAATTTCTATGGCTACATGATCAGTGGCAGTGGCACCAGAAGTTCCAATGTGTAGTTCATAATCCAAAGAAGACCGAAGAACAGTGAAAAGGTAACAAAATACCCTCCAACCAAAGCCAACATAAAGTTTATCTTCATCAACTGTATTGTAAGAAATCCAAGGAAGAAGTTAAGAAGATCAACCTCAAATCCCATGTCAATATTCTGCGTTGACAAGCTGAATAACATCATCACAAAAGCAACACACGAGACGAGGCCTAATATGTCTGATTTTCCTTTCACATCTTTGTCATAGAAAAATGAGTACACTGATGTAGGCATCAAAACAAAAACACCCATGTGAGCTTTCAACATGATGCTCCTTGAAAGTTGCCATTTCTTTGCATATAAGACCATGATGCACATAATGAAACTCCCCACACCGTAGAGAAAGATCTTCAAGAAGTTCCATTCACCGAATATATGTTTGAAAGGGGAGCTCAATGCGTAACAGATTAGTCCAATTGCACTTGACACAACAGCCATGAATCTCCATAACTGAGGCTTCTTCAACTAACTGGGAATTGGAACTTTTGGTACCATATATCTTTTGATTTGAGGTGTTGAGATTTTAATAACAGGAGCCGGACATGTATTTTTTGTAGAATGAACAAGAGGAGGCTTCTCCAGGTATGAAATCACGTCTATGATGCTTAGAAACGAAAAAAAAAATCGTAAAATAAATCAATTCTTCTATAAATATACCAAAAAGAAAAAGGCCGGTGCTGCGACGTGTTGCCATAAAATGGAGACTTATGGGGTAGTGGGGTCCAGAATTTATGAAATGTGCGCTTGCTTGAAATGTTTAAACATGTTCAATCAATATATACCTATATAAAAGAGAATTTATCGTAATAAGAAAAATATCACATAGTAATTCATCCTAAATTCATTTTTTTATCCAAAATTTTTAAATAAAAATATTTGACTTAGTTTAAAAAATTATTTCATTCAATGTAATATAAATTATTAGATCCAAATAAATGATTCAAATCTCAATTAATATATCATTTTAATCTTAATTTATATATGACTGTGATCTTAATGATATATATAATTTCATTCTAAATTAATTTATATAATATTTACGAACCTCAATCGTTGAACATTTTTTTCGCTAACAATTTTTATTTTTAATTTAATGTCTATTAATTTTTTAAAATTTATTTTCACTTATTAAAACATATAAATATTTTTTTGGCTTATATAATCAACTGTAAAATTCAAATTTTGAATTCAAAATGATTTTCAAATCAATGAATATTTATTTGCATCCATCATAATAAATGTATATGATGATTTATTTATCTTTTTATATAACTTTTTTGAACTAACTAATCATATTTTTTTCTCTATATATAAATCAAATTTGAATAGAATATAAATGCATAAAATCAATTAATTAATTTGTAGTAAATGAATTTTAATCAAATTTAAATGGTTTAGATGTTTTTGTTTATTCTCATTTGTTTGAAAAATAAATTAAAATATATTATAAATATTTCCCAATTATTTTTGTGATTGACCATGTCTTTTCAGTTTTACATTTATTTCTTTCTCCCAATTTTCATTTTATTCATCTCAATTCATTAAACACAGCAAGATGTTCTATTTCAATTTCATCTTTTGATTTGATCGATGCTCATACATATTTTTTTTCTTTTTTTTAATGTCCAAATTCATTTATTTTTTTATAAAATCGCCATTCATCATCTTTTTTCAATAGACCTTCTCTCTATTTTTTTTTTGTCTTCAATGAAATATTTCAATGCTATCGACCATTAGTTGTTTAATAAGTCAAATTTTTGGATTTGCTTTTTTTCTTTCATTTTTTATTTTCTCTAAAAATATAATAATATGATTTTTGGATAATGGATTGCAATGACATTTTGTAGAATCAAGAGCATGTAATATAGCTTGACAACTTTGGAAATAATAGCAAAATGTGGGTTACTATTATCACCAATAAACTTCTTCTTGGCAAATTAAAATCTCCCACATAAGTATTGACTCGTAGCACCTTCCTTATCTATATAAGACTCTTTAATTAATAAGTATTTTTTAATTAACATATTTCATCTATTATTTTTAAAATTTTATTGATTTTCTCAATTATTCTATTATCAGTTCTTATTATATTTCAGGTACAAAAGAGTACATTTTTTCTGAATGAATTTTTTTCAAATTTGATTGAATTTAGTGAAAATTAAATGGATCTTTTCAAATTTGTTTGGATTTTATGACTATTGATTTTTATTTTTTTTACTTGATTGGATTCAATCATGATTGATTTGATTTTTAGTTTAAATACAAATTATTATTTTTAATTATTCTCAAGGCATCCAATGTCAACAAAAATGATTAATCCATTCAAGGTGGAAGCGTAGTTAAACCTTTAACCACGAGTCCCTTTCCATACACATCACTGGGCATATATTTCTTTAACTTTTAATTAATATTGTATTTTCAAAAAATGTCTCAATTGGACTTTTATTCTTCACTTCTTTCCAATTTTATTGTTTAATAATTACTATCTTTTATCATTATAAATTTATTGTATTCTTATAAATTGACAATTTAATTATAAACAACGAGACTCTTTCATTTACACTGCCAGGAATCGAATATCTAGTTAAATGTTTAAGAAACCCAACTATCTATCAGAATTTAATTTATTGTAATATGAAAATAATTCAAATTTCCAATTAAAAGGAAAAAAAATATTCATTGGTTATCTTATCTCATAATTTAAATAGGTGATGATATTAAACATATATTACTCATGTAATGATTAATTTATCTTGTACAGGTAATACAAACATATAAATTGTACACGGGTAACAATTAGTGTACCATATAATAATTGACCATAACAAAAGAAATTAATCATAGAATAGTTTTATTATTGTTGGATAATATGAAATTCATTTATTACATACGTGATAACAAAAATATACATTACATGAGTAATAATTTTGTTACAGCATAAGTGTTATTGATTTATGCTCAATTAAAATTAGTTGTAGGTTATAACATACACAAACGCACACACACACACACACACACACACACACACACACACATATATATATATATATATGTATATAACATTTTGGTAAATTATTTATCTTAAAAAACATATTTATCTTAAAAAGATCAACCTTACTAAATTACTTTTAGGATAAATTATAAAATTAATATATTATAATTCAATTTTCTAATATATTTTTATTAATTTTTTAACAATTTATAAATGTAAATTGCCGTGCATCGCACGGGTTAAAAACTAGTTAATTAATTAAAAGCAAGAACTCAATATTTTAATTAAAAAAATTGTTATAGATATCCAAGTCCTGCATTGTAGTCTTGTGGCTTTTTAGTTACATTTAGTCCCTTATTATTATTTTTTACCATTGGGTTGAAAAAAAAATTCTCAGTTCAACTGTTTAAATTATCTATAAATAAAGGTTATATACTCAATAAACAATACAATTTATATTTGGAAATTACCATCTTATCCTTTAATCCCTTGCCCTCCCCTCTTGATACTTCTATCTACCGCCCCTCGTCGGCGGCACTCTTAGGAGCGCCGCAACGAACACCTTGCCCACTGTGACAAGGGCACAACACCACTTGTCCAGCTGATGCAGACACTAGCCCACTGCACAACATTGAACGGGAAAACCCAACGCGCTATGCTTAGGGGTTAGGTTCTTGAGGAGATGCAGCACATGCAAAACTTGCTCAGTCTCTCTAAGTGACCAAACACACCAGCTTCCTTTATGCCACGGCTGTTGTTCCTCTAGCCATGGCCACCATGAACAACTTCCTTGTGAGATAGAAAAGAAATACCAGAAAATGAATCACAAAAACCATTTATCTTTAGTGTAGCTTTAAGCTTAAACCATTCGTATATTCTGAAATAAAACGAAATGACTTTCAATGTCCATGGATCATGTTTGATTGATGGAGTGTTGGTCAGAGGACGATGAGGCGATGAGTGTCAGGTCCATACTTGCTTGAATGTTATATGATAGAAAAATGGCTGAAAGAGGTGACAGAGTTCTGCGGAAAAATTCGGAGAACTAAGAGCCAGAGCATCTAATAAAAAAGAGAGATGCTATTTTGATTCACATTTTGTAGGATATCGTATTGACACACTCATATCTACTATTAAATTAAATGTGGATCTTACTTAATTTAGTTCTCATATCCAATCCAATGTCAAATATGAATGTGTCAATACAATATCTCACAAAATATGAGTCAAAATAACATTTCTCAAACTATAAACTATAGCTAAAGACTAAAAAGTGGAGTCAATGTTTTTTCTTCTTAGTTTATTCATCTTAAAAAGTTATATTCATAATAGTATAAAATATTCTCTTTTCAAATTATTAACACCTCACATCTCTCTTAGTATATGTTATCATCCTATACTCACGTTAAAATATTTCCAAATGTTATACCATAACATTATCATTCCCCTTACATCATACCATAGGGTTTATCAATTGGTACAAGTCATTGGTTTTTGATTTATTGGTAGAATATTATTGACGGATGATACTACATGTCCGTAAGTGCTAATGGACATATCAAGAAGTTAAAAAAAAAATTCAATCGGTAAGAATATATTAAATATGTTACTGAAATAGTCAGCAAAATAATGTTACTGACGGAATTTTTATTTATGCCGACTTTAAAAATAAAAAATATTTTGACTGAATTTAAATTTAAATTAATTTGTTGAGAATTAAATTCATATCATAAATATTTTAAAGACTAAATTAATATATATTACAACTCTGTCGAATAGCGATGCCTGTACCTCCTTGGACCCCAGATCCATACCCATTAATTAATGAGCCACCGAGTGTGCACACTGTTTTGGAGTTTTGCGATGAAATTTCAAACGCTTGCTGGTTATCGAGAAGAAAAACCATGTAAGTTGCATCCGAAATTTTTTTTTTCTCCCGAGAATTACTGCCAATAGGTTAACCCCAAAAAGGGGAAGCAGAGATAGATCACTGACCAGTATGATGAGAGCAAAGAAAACAAAACATCACTGTCAAACCCAGTAGCCATGACAGCAAAGAAGAACAAAACACTACTTTCAAAACCACTAAGCATGACTTACACTCCACTCATAAAAAATCATCGCACATTTTAACAAATTGAACCAGGACACCTACAAAGAAAACATCACCACTGAAATAACCAAACAAAACTCCCTTGAAAGTTACTCTGATGTTCATCCGAGAAGCGAAACTCAGGAGAATCGAAAGCATCCGAAATATCTACTCAAATTGTAACATCAACAGCTCGAATTTTATTATTATTATTATTATTTAAAAAACATACAAACTCCTTATATTTACATCTTTTTATATATTAATATGAACGTTAAAATATTTTTAATTAGTTCTTAAACGTTAACTTATAATTTAATAGGCTTTCTATAACAAAATTTGCTAAATTACTAATAGCAGCAATAACAAATAGTAACTTTTTTATTTATTAATATAAACTATTGATTGATTTATAACATCATTATCGAATTGTATGCAATTATAGTAATAAATTTTTATTATAATTTAATTTTTATTTGGTGTTTTAATTTTAATTTTTTTTTAACTATTAACTTAGCTATTTAAAAAAAGTTAGGATTTGATCAACAAATAAATTAATCAAAGTTCTAAGTTTAATATAAAGCAAATGGTTAGTGTGTGTTCATGTAATGTTACCATTATCGTATCAGAAAATTTAAAATAGAAGGCTCCATTCAAATATTAGTCAGGGTGGCTCTATACTCTACTTTTTTTTTGCCCCTTTTTTAAGAGGATTTTCACCTGCATCAGTTCACTATTACATATTTCGTTTTTAGTAATATTTATTTAGAATACAATATTTCGAGAAAAAAATTTATATATTTTTAAAAATATTATTAAAAATATAACAATTTGGCTAAAACTTATATATATATATATATATTATCCTGACTGTACAAATTACAAAATATATATTTGTGAAGCATCGTATTCACACATTTAATATATACATTGAATCTATACAGAAAGTTCCCATAAAAAAAAAACTATACAAAAAGTTGATTAAAAAAAATGTTGACTGGGTATTATATTTAAGATCAGGATATTCTAGATTTATACTGGCCAGGGTTTGTTGTGTAGCAATGAACAATAAATGTTTTCATCAAGATTCGCCTGTGTAATTAGGGATATACGGAGCCTTGAGAAGAATAGAGCACACTGCATGTATGGAAGCCGCAGTAGCTAGTCATGTACATCTTCGGATTTTCTTGTATTTGTTGGACGTGTTTTCTTGCTTGACAACCTTGATCATTCTTGTAGATGCACCTGTAGTATTTTCTATCAAGCACAAGACGAATTATATCATCATTTTCTGTCAAAGAATTTTGTCATAATTATTAATCATGAATGAACAGCCACTATCCACTAATTTTGAAACATCCATAACCAGAATTCAGTCTGTTTCTAGATCGAATAAATGCAACGGTTTATCTCCATTGCCGTTGGATACACGTGTGAAATGAAAGCGTTCAGTTACTGCTAGTTTTTCATTTAGCTGGCTCTTGGATATACAATACATAGGCCTTTGATATTGAAATCTCAATCTTAGTACGTACATTATTTATTAGGTAAACATGCCAATTTTAACATGTGACTCGATTTGTTTTTCAAATTATTGTTGTATATATAGACATTGATGCAGTTTTGAAAAATGGGGAGATAAGATGCCATGAAAAAAGAATGAAGCATGAAGAAGTTCAGAAACTCAACATGTGTTCAAGTCACGAGCCTATTTTCAAAAGAAACTGAAAAGACTATCACTTTACAAATAAGAGTCGATGAGAAGTTAAGACTACTATATTTATCTTTTTTATGAGTTATATCCTTATTAATATTCTGGTGTCATGTACCATGTACCTAGTATAATGACTTATGTCCTTAGACAATAACTCTATATATGCTATTTACTACTATGAGGAGTTAAGATACTATATTTGTCTTTTTTATGAGTCCAATCCTTATTGATAGTCTCGTTGTGTCATGTACTATGTACCTAGTATAATGACTCATGGCCTTAGGCAAAAGCTCTATGCTATGTACCATTTACGTAGCATGATGAATCATGTCCTTAGGATGATTACTCTATCATTAGGTAATAATTCTCGTACTAGAATGTTTCAATAGGCTGGGTAGGGAAAAGCAGCCTTGCTTTTCATTTTTTTTTCCTATATAAGAAAGACTAGACTTCACTTGTAATCATTGAAAGTTTAGAACTGAAAACTACCTGTGTATGTTATAATTAAAGATAAAAGAAGAAAGAACCTCGTGGTTACCTTGGGTTTTCAGAATCAAGAATTGTCTTCTCACCGAGCTTCCTCCATTCGTGAAAATCGTGTGTACTAGGCAGGACTACTGTCCATGTTGGCTGATTTATTCTGCGGCATGCCAAAATTCAGTCCTTCAGCTACTTTTCATCAATCTAAATCAAGAAAGAACTACTTGAACCCTTCTTCTTCCTTTTTTTTTTTTTTTTTTCAAAAGCTCTGGCACAAATCATACTTCACTTATGATAATTCGCTCTTCGTATGTATATTATTTTTGGGTTAAGCATATGCCTAATTTGCAATCCAATCTTACACTTCTCAAAAAGCATGTGATGCAAATTACACCTTTTCATATTATTAGATGAATTGTAATAAATACATTCTGAAATTGAACTTTCAATAATTTGACTTGATGCCGAAATATACGTGACAATAGGTCCATTCATCTCTTGGTTGGATTAAACATTTAACCTGCCAAATCATATGATTGCACTCATCCTTTGAAATTTTATATCAAAAGAGAGAAAATAATAATAATAATAATAACACCTTGGAAACTCAGCATCATACCTGCTGGGGTTCCTATGCTCGTCATTTCCCTGGAATAGCTTGTCTATAAGAGCCACAACATCTTGGACCCCAAAATCCCTTCGCGTGTCCACACCTTCTCGAGCCTCCAAAGCATTTTGGAACCTTGTGATGAAACTTTCAAAAGCCGGCAACAAGATTTTCTTCAAGGAACTTTTCATCACTTCTCTTAGCTGGTCATCCAAGACAATCCATGTAGCCTGCATCTCACCTATTTCCTCAAATTGCTTCTTAACAAGCTCAAACTTTTCTACCCAAGCCACATCAAGTGCCAATGATGACTCATTATTGGTATCAACAATATTCAACATGCCAAGTACCTGATCCCAAGAACTTCTCTGATAGTTCACAAGGTATTGCCTCATTTTTGTTATATGTTTCTGGATCCATTCATCACCCAACACATTTCCCAGGTGACACTTTTTCACCTTGTGAACTATGTACCTCCAATTGTTCATCATGAAAATAGAGCACAAAGATGAGTCCTTGTAGATCTTGGAATTGGCCTTCAAATTACTCTCTAACAACTCCAAAATCTGAACCACCTGGAGACACAATGAAGAACAACAACAACAAGAATTTGAAGGTGACCCTTCATCCTTTTCAAAAGCAAGTTCAAGGGTCTCCCAAAATTCACATGCAGCACAAAGGAAGTTCATCACATAGCGGTTTGTTGGGTGGAGCCCGCCACCAGAAACAGCCACTCTTGCAGGGTCCTGGCGGATCAGATTCTCCATCTCCATGAAAACTAGTCTGATTGCTTCCTTTAACCTCTTCAAGATTGTGATTGCCTCAATCCACATAACCAAACTACATTCATCACCTGTTATGTTGCACGAGTACAAATACAAGTATTAAATATCTTATGGTATAATATGTAAACAGGACAATTTTATAAAAATTAAAATAAAACTAGTTAAATTTGAATACACCATTAGTTTATAATAATTTTATATAAATATTCAACCATGTGTGGTCATATTAATAAAAGTATTTGACTTAACCATCTATTAAATATAAAATCTTACAAATAGGTGTTTATAATTGATTATGGTATAAAATATTCTTATACTACTGCACTACATCAAAACTAAACTCAAATATATATGATAATATATATTAAATTAAAAATTATATTTATATGTAATATTACAATCATATTTTTTAAGACAAATTGCACTAATTTTTTTTTAGATTTATTTAAATTTACCACACTTACCCTCTATTTATAAAATTTGCTTGCAAGGTTTTTGAGTTTGTGGAATTATTAAACTGACCTCCTATATATTTGTAAAATTATTACAATAACCTCCCTTCTATCGCACATTAAACAATATATCTAGGAGAGATCAATGTTACCTGAACAAATAGAATGAAATCGAATGAATTTCAGCCAATGTTAGAGAAGATGTATGTAATTTACCATATTTTTTATTCAAAAAACCAATTACAGCATGAAAGTAAAAGTCTAAAACATCAATGTTCAATACATATACGTATACGATACGTAAAAGCAAACAAAATTCATTAAGTATCTGCGTATCATATATCACCTGTGAACATTGATTCCAGGGCTGGTTTTAGCTCATTCAACGTCTCAAACACTTTGAGGATTCTGAACAAACGATCTGGTGACCGGGTCGTGCTAGCCACGGCATTGACAAAGTTGAGAAGATGAATTATGGCGTCATGGCAGATTTCTACGAAAGAGAAGTCACAGAGAGGGGAGAGCCCAAAGAAGACACGGTCACATAGAAGCCTTTCGTTTGGGAACAGTGTACTGAAAGCATAATTGGAAGCCTTGACCCATCTTTCAATTTCATCCTTGAGGTATTTCAATGGCAACTTGTGTACCTCTTCAATATTGCTCATCATGAGGTCCTTTAGCAATTTCTCCTCCATGAATTGCCTTCTCCAATCAATGAACACGGGGAAGCAGTGCACCTTCTCAAACCCTTCTTCAGCCATTGCCTCCACAAGTTTTGCTTCTAAGTCCTCGGGGTACAAAATTGTCTCCTCAATCTCACCTGTGTTGCACGGAGTAATTGATGATTAGGATAAAATTTGAAATTCTATCTTGAAGTTCTCAAATTTCTTGAATTGTTTTTTAGAAATATGTTAAGGATTTTTCTAACTCTTACCTTAATTTTTCATAGGAAAGTGTGATTTTTAAATTTGTAAGGTTTGTAATCCATTTAAAAATTTATAAGCTTATTTTCAAGGGCATTGCTTAGAAAATCACGTGTGAATGTAAAAAAGTACTGCACCACTCCATCCATATCAAAACAAATATGTGTTTCACTTTTTTTATACATTCATAAACGAGTATACATTAATTTATTTATGAATGTAGCCAAAAAATAAATGAAACATTTATTTTGAAACAAAAGAGTACTTGCCATAAACCATCTCTTTAAAAGATTTTGATTAATGAGCAAATGTACATGTTTAGGGTTTAGTGAGTGATTTTATATTTAATACATTTCTTTGTGTAAAAATCTCTTTTAGGCTTGATGAGCGTGAATTACTTTTTTTTCATAATAGAAAATAACAAGGATTGAATCCCTATCATTTGGTTAGGAAGATTTTGATAGCATGTAATAAACTATTAGCATCATGAATAATTTTATATCTAATTGTATAGATATAATACAGATATGCCACCAATTTTGAAGTATATACTCCGTCATACCTTTGATGATCTCAATCCCCAACTTCGAATATAGTTGTCTGATGCGTTCAGTTTCAGCTTCTGCTCCTGTTCCTTCTCCCTTATTAACAGCATCAATTTCAATTGCCACAAGCTCTACATGACTAGCAGTAATTTCGGTCTCAGTCAAATCCGAATAAGAGCGAAGAAGGTTGAGCAAATAGCAAAAAGCAGCTCCAACCAAAGCGAACGCAAAGTTTATATTCATCAATTGTAATGTTAGGCACCCAAGATAAAAGCTAAGGAGTTCAGCTTCAAACCCAAGGTCAATTTGCTTTGACAAGCACAATGACATCAAAGCAAAGGAAGCATTAGAGACCAAGCTAAAAGCATCTGGTTTATCCAAGCCTTTGTCTTTATCACCAAAGAAAGAGTACAAAGAAGTTAGCATCACAGCCATAACTCCCATGTGCGCTTTGGACAGGCCACTACTCCTTGTGAATCTCCATTTCCTTGCAAATAACATTAAAAAGAGGATTGAGAAGCTCACCGCACCATAAAGGGAGACCTTCAAGATGCTCCAGGAGTTCCACTGTTCAGCTACATGCTTGAAAGACAGGCTCAGCGCATAGAATAGAAGCCCAGTGACACTTGACACAATCCCCATAACTCTCCATAGTTCTAACTGAATTAACAGATTTTGAAACCATGTGAACATTTTTTTTTTTTGATGGTGGTAGTAATGTTGGTTATGTTTGAGGTTTTGGGTGTAGCAGTAAGAGGCAAGAGAGGCTTTCAAGATTGAAATAAGTCACGAGTCATACTGCTTAACAAGGAAGCAAAGCTTTTGGGTTTGAAAGTCTTCACCGGATATTGTGTGGTAACTTCTATTGAGGAGAGGAATTGGAAATTTTAGGAGATGTTTGATTGCAGTTTCCATTTTTCAGTTTTTTAATTTTTCAGAATTTGTGAAGGAAAAACTGAAAATTAGAATTTATAGTTTTCAGAATTTTCAATTTTTCCTTCACAAATTCTGCAAAACTGGAAAATTTGCGTTTGCTTTGTATTTTTTCAGTTTTCAATTTTCAGTTTTCAGTTTTTCCTTTGCAAAAATTGAAAACTGAAAAATGCAAAGTAAACGCACCCTAAAAATGAAAGCTAAAAACTGGAAACTAAAAGCAAACAGTTCCTTAGACTGCCTTCGTTTACACTAGGTTAGGACAATGGACATGTGTGTCAAGAAGAATTACTTAAACCAGTATGAATGGATGATATGTATGGGAGAGCACGCTTACACATTTGTCATGATATATTTGTAAATACATTTTAACAATGCATATAAAATTAAGAATATTGTTGGGTATATAATAAAATTATACAATAAATACACACCACACATTTTATTACTATTAGATGTGATATATGGATGTGATGTATGGTCCCACTCATCCCATTAACTCATCATATCCAATGATAATAAAGTGTGTGGTGTGTATTTATTATGTAATTTTATTGTTCCTATAATATTACTCAATAATTAATACACATACAAGACATGTATTTTGATGTCTTAATTATGTAAAAAAAATTTATAAAGTCATTTAAAGACATATTACTACTTAAGCAAAGTATAATTAACTCTCACTTTACTAGCTACTTTAGAAGTCATGAAGATAAAATGATTTAATTAGATTACAATGTAAAATAACTACAAAAAAAAATTACAATGTAAAATAGTATTATAATTTTAATATATCAAGATTAAATTGAACATATAATATATGCCTTGATATCGAGACAGATTTTAATATTTATTTGCTCTTTCGTTAATATAAAATATCTATTAGTAGGAAGTCAGGAATTGATGAGTCTAACAAGAGGCTAATCTTTAACGTGGCAAACTATAGTTTGAAAATGTCTAGAATATAATTGCCTCTAATAAGGCATATGTGAGAATATATATATAGACAGACACACACTTGAGAATTCGTTTATTACAACAGTAAGTCTACTATAGACACATACACGTACACACGAGAATAAAGTAAGTGTACTATATTTACTTTATTGAATATTTTCTTACCAATATATTTAATCAATCCAATCATTGAATTATGTGATATCATCTTAATGGTCAAATAGACCAAATTTTAAAATATTGAATATTGATAGATATATTATCTAATAGTCAAAATTTACATATGTTTTCAAAATTATGTTGCATGTCCAAATAAAAAGGGATGATGAAATATCAAATTATTTTGAAATTCTATACAATAGATTTATATATGCAGTGACAACTTTCAATTCAATGGTTAGATCGATTAAATTCCTGTCTAAGAAAAGTTATTCAATGAAGTAAGTATAGTAAGACTTACCTTTGATTATATATATATATATATACACCGACCGTCGTATTTCAAAAACACTTATTTCCACGTTTGGATGACTACTGGTATGGATTAAGACAGATGAAGCTACCTTGAACCTTTCATTGAACCTAAGGTGATTTTCGTGGAAGGAGAATATATATATTTTTTTCTCCTTTTCTAGTTAATTTTTATGTTTGCTTTAGTGGAAAATAGATTCCTAAATGTTGCCTCAGTGGTCTACAGTTTTTTTAGGACTTCTAGAATTCAATTTCTTCTATATATCTGCTTGAATTCCATCTTCAATTAGCAAAATAAGAAATAAACTTCTATGGGAGAATGATTTTAGAATTATAACAACCTCACATTTGTCATGACCAAAAAAAAAAGCAACCCGCCATTGTACCAAAAAGAGCAACCTCTTTATTTATTTTCCCCGAACAGCACCTTTAGGTCTGAAGAGATAAACAGTTAAGAATATAGCCTGAATCAAGACACCGCAAATTCAAGTCAAATGTACCACAGCTATCGGATGTAGATGCGTAGGAAATTAGTAGCCAGTAGCTAACGTCACATTTGGGGATTCAGATATTCTGTCGGCAATTTCACGTTCCTTTTCCTGATTCTTCACTCTTGTGTTAATAATTGTCCTATCATCAAGAATAATTTCTCAATTCTTTTTATAAAATTAACTTTTAACAATTACTAATAACTTATATATACTATTTTTTTATTGATAGACAGAAAAAGAGACACCAAATTAAAATTAAGATAGAAGATTTCTTTCCCAAATTTAGCGGCAAGATGTGCATTTAATAGTGTATCTACCGCTATTATAGGTGCGTAATATTCCATACAACAAGATGGACGGCACCTGTAATCTGTTTAGAGTCATTGTCCTTATAAATATATATCTCAGACCAAATTATAGATAAGTTGATATCACACTTTTTAAAATTATACATACGTTCTTTAAGTGATATTTTATGTATTTTTCTTATAATTAAGAGACCACATGAATTATACATATTTTACGTTTGTTTGGCTGAAGTTTCAGGAGGTGGGGTTTTGGGGTGGATGGAAAAATGACCTTTCAATAGAAAAATAAGGTCCTTAGGGTTTGCTTTGAATAAAGGTAATCTCAGAATTTAATACATACATAACAATAACAAAGATTAATAAAACTTATTTTACAAGGGGTAGGTGCAATTTTAAAAGCAATAAGGGGGCAAACGTAATATTAACTTATCTCAAAGAAGGATAATTGTAATTTCCCTACTATTATTTATTAATATGTGAAACGAGGAATACCAATTACTAACATTTATCAATGGATCGTCAACTTGCTTGTCGGGGTGGAGGATCATATAGTGTAGGGGTGGCCAGCCTGAAAATTTTATTCTTCTTGTATATTTATATATTTTTATATATTTGGTACTCTCTAAAAATTTTATATTAACTGAAAAAATTTATAGGATAATATATTTCTGTTTTTAGAAGAATAGATAAGTTTAATATTCCAATGGTTTAATTTTTTCATCCACTTTTTTTATTATTTATTTCTATCAAAATTAGAAACTACAATTTAAATATGAGCTTAATTTATATGCACTGACAATATAAAAGTTTTTTTACACTGTCATTCAATTAAATAATCTAATTTATATGACTTTTCAAATATTGAGTATGAAACTTAATTACTTTTATTGATTTAACAATATATGATTGAATAACGGTGTAAAAAAGTTTTACACTAATAGCTAGTGCATACAAATTAAACTCTTTAAATATTTGAGGTTAATTCTTATAAATCCTTTACTTGGTTAAATATTTAAATATTGTAATGGAAAATATATTGTGTGTATATGTGTTTCTTGAGTTTTAATTGGAATGTAATTTTTCATCTAGAGTAAACCTCTATTTAGTTTTTGAAAATAAATACTGGTCCTTGAAGCACACAAAAAAAAACAAAACGTAATACCTCACAATTTAAAATATAGAATAAACAAGTCTCTCCTTGGGATTTTCAAAGTATTTATAAAATAAATTGATCTTTAATAATTTAAAATAGTCTAAATTAATTACTAATAAAAATATAAATAGAATCAATAAGTTCAATCAAAATATTGAGAATAGACTAATATGTCCTATTTTTTTTATTGTAGGGACCACAAAACATTTTTTTCCTTAGGAAACCAATTTATTCAATGCTACTTTTATGCGAGACCAAATTGAGTTTTGTTTTATTATTACTATTATTATTATTATTATTATTATTATTGTATATTGTGACTTTATCTTAAAATTTTTATATTAAGTAAATATTAGAAGTATATTATTATTTTTTACATGTATATCTTAGTGTTGGCTGTAGGTGAAACAAAGGGAACGGGAATGAAGGATTGGATCGTGCTATTTTAGAACTTTCTTGAAACTTATTAAAACAAATACTCTTAAATTTTTAAAAACCTTAGTGTGCATTTGGATAGAGTATTTTTAAAATACAAAAAAAAAATTTAAGGGCATGTTCTTTTAGGATTTTGTTAAAGAAATACCAAAAACTATAAATAAAAACTGAAAATTGAAATTTGTACTTTTTAGAATTTTCAGTATTTCCTTCACAAAATTTGAAAAAATGAAAACTAAAAACTTAAACTAAATAGGCCCTAAAGTTCTAGGAAATTAAAATGATTCAATTAAATTCTCTTCAATTTTCAAATTTTTTATTTGGATAGATAATTATATTTCTTCATTTGTAAAATACTTTGTTTGTATGAGATAATTACATTACCTTGATTTTAGCATATTTTATTTGAAAAACATAATACATTTTTTAAAAAAATAAGTTTTTTTATATTAATAATCAAAATTCAACTGATCTAAAATTAATTATAATGAGTTAATATTTCATTAATAATCTTAAATTTCATTCACAAAATATTTTAAATTTGAATTATAAAATTGAATTGTTATATAAATAAAATAGAATGATATATAAATATAACATTATGTAATATAAACTAAATATTAAAAATTTTAAAATGCAATAAAATGAATTAAAAAAATTAAACAAACATATTATAGATATAAAGAAATTGTAATGGAATATAATAAAAGTAAGGCTTACCAAAATGAGAAAAAAAAAATACACTTGTGCATGTATGGATTTCCAAAATTCCTTCTCTATAAGTGGAAATTAAAATCCTTTATTTTATGTAAATAAATCCCTCTTTAAAATCCCTTAAATTTTGTAATTTCTTATAAGTGAATATTTAAACAAGATATTTTATCATGGTGAATTTTAAATCCTTCCAAAAATTATATTCCCCCTATAATTGCTCAATCCAACACACACTTAGGTAGCATTTGGTTAGGGGGACAGGGACAGAAATACAGAAACAATGGAGACAGAGACATAACAAATATTGTCTCTGTATCATATTTGGTTGTAGAGACGAGGACAGATGTTGACTTTTCGTTAACCGGTGTTGGCTACCGTCGGAGACCATTGACCACCGCCGGGCAGCCATTGACCGACGTTGACTGGCAGTATGGTGGCCGGTGGTTGACCAGTGGCCCGATTACCACGGGAAATTTATATCCCCGTGTCTTGTGTAACATCCCCTGCTGCTTTATGGATTGATGACTGTCCCCACAAACCAACACGGGTCTTTTCAGCATACTTTGTCTTCACTCACACGCTTCCTACGAAAACTTCCCAGGAAGTCACCCATCCCAAAATTACCCCAAGTCAAGCACGCTTAACTGTAGAGTTATTTCAGTTTGGGCTACCGAAAAGAAGATGCATCTTGTTGATATAGGTAGTACAAATCAATTCATATAAGCCTTCCTTAACTATATAGTCCCATACCTATACAGTCTCAGGATCCCTCTCATTCGGGTGTGTAATCGGTTCATTCATGTACCCCTCCGCTTAGAGGACCTTGCGAGGAGCCGCACCTTGTCCGTGCCCTCTTTGCACCGGCGATCACTCATCGTCCTCGTTCCCGGGCGTTACATGCCCACCGACTTCCGCTGGTTAGTCCTCAAGCCACACCGTATTGGGAGAGGTGCAGTCTCTGATACCATTTGTAACATCCCCTGCTGCTTTATGGATTAATGATTGTCCCCACAAACCAACACGGGTCTTTTCAGCATGCTTTATGGATTAAGCGTGCTTGACTTGGGGTAATTTTGGGATGGGTGACCTCCTGGGAAGTAAGCGTGCGAGTGAGGACAAAGCATGCTGAAAAGACCCGTGTTGGTTTGTGGGGACAGTCGTCAATCCATAAAGCAGTAGGGGATGTTATATCTTGTCCCCAATGTCCCTACTTTTTAGAAAGACAAAAATACAAGAAATTTTTGTCTCTTGGATGGAAAATTTTCCTATCCCCGTATCCCATCCCCTTTATCAAATAGCATGCAGGACAAATTGTTCCTCTATTTGTGTCCCTGTCCCCCTTACCAAACACTACCTTAGAGAACGGAAGCAATATTAGTTCTTTTTGAACGAGGATAGTAAATGAAAACAAAATAGAGAACACACAAATAATGCAAGTGTATACAAGAGAAGGATAGGTAATCACTTAAGCAATTTATACTAGTTTGGCTAATTATCGCCTAAATCCGATCCCCAACTTAAAAGTTAAGAGTTTTACTACAAAGTGTTAAGTTTCATACAAGCATTTTCAAACTTACAACGGATATTTTTTCTCTAGCCTTCATAGGCTAGCCTGAGATTAGAGTTCTTATAGCCTCTCTTATCTAACTTAGAATAACCACTAATGGGTCAAAGTTACAAGTTTGAGAAAATATGTGGTGTTTATGATGCTCTCACTAAAGTGAAGGTAACACTCAAGCTCTCAAGATATTACAAAATGATTAGAGTCTCTGGAATGACTTCTTACAATGATATAACTCACAAATTAGAATATTTGCTAAGATGAAGATTGTAAAAGATTTTAGAATAAAATTATTCTTCTTGAAAAGAACTTTCTGAAGCTTTCTAAAGTTAAAATTGTGTTCATTGTATTCGTGATTGATTCAACAAGTCTTTAATCTTCAAATGATGATCCTTTTATAGGTGAAATTGTTGAAATGATCATTGTCCTTTGATGGTTGGATCATGTAATACCTCAAATACGAAATTTGTTAGTATCTAAATTATTATTATTAGTACATATTATTACCATTATTGTTCTTAATTGGTTATTCTTTTATTGATATTATAACGTATTATCATTTTAATAATATTATCGTTCTATATATATATATAGACATAATATTACAACGAAAGCATTAAGGATTGTTGGAACGAAACCATCTTGTATGCCGATCGCTTCGAGTTTTTTTATTTATTTTATACTCCTAGTATATATTTAGCACATCATATTACTCCCAAATTATTTTCTTAAGAACTCTAGTCATCAGGGGAATTTTCCCTAGAGAGAAAACGTGGTTCTCTCAATTTTCTCAGATTAATCTCATCTATTATCAGTGTCATTCCAGCTCCTCAGAGTCAAGTTGTTAGTTAAAGCACACTCCCAACTACCAATAGTAAGTGGATTTAAGCTCATGGCAACACTTTTGATCATTATTATTATTTTTCCATATTATATAAATTATTTATGAAATTTTAGAATAATTTATGCTAAGAAATATGCTTTTATGGATTATAGAAATTTTAGAAAATTTTTGTTTTGTAGTTATCATGACAAATTATTATTTTAGAAAACTCATAGGGTCATATGTGTTTCATGTATTATTTAGATTTATTTTATCAGTCAGAAAATTTTATGAATCCTAGCTTTATATGAACAATAAGAATAATGAATTTTGTTATTGTTAGTTTTTAGCCAATAAATAGTGAGAAACAAATCATCGAGTTAATAGCTGCAGGATTGATCATTAACCTTGAGAACTAGCTCACCTACAGAAGGAACCCAATGTGGTGTTTATTTATGGGACCTAATTAGGTGCCCATTTAAATTAGTCATTGACTTAGATTCAGTTATTCAATTCAGATATTTATATACAGAACCATTAATGTTTCTCTACTACTTATTGTCATTGATTTATTCAATTTATCATTGTTAGTACAGTTATATGTAATTATATATAATATGTTTCACATCAATTACATGTGTATGTTATGTATTTTGGTTTATGTCCCATGTGGGTTGTGAATGGAGGCTCACTCACTAAGTTTTGATAAACTCACCCCTCTCTTTCCTTCCCTACAGATACAACTACAGATTCAATTATACCACAGGATCCTCCCCAATAGTGCTACAGCTTCTTTTGGTGAGCTACGCTTTAGAGTGGAGCTTACCGTTGTTATGTCAGTTTAATAATGCTCCAATAGTTGTGTAGACAGAATCCCGGACATGCATTATGTTATTTTAAATAATTTCAACATTTCAGCCAATTATTTAATTAAGTTTGGATTCGGCCCAGATTATGAATTTTATGCAGTTTTATGTTTTGAGAACATTTTCAAATTATGGAATTTTAGTTAAACTTAAGATATTTTAAATATATTTGAATTATCTATGCATATTAGGCATTCACACTATTAAAAGGCTTCCGTGGGGATTCAATCCCTCACATGACATCCACGTTCTCTAAGCAGGTGGTGATAGATCACCTTACATGTGTCCTCTTTTGAACTATTGTGGGAGAAAGGTCTTTGAGGCATATTTGCAAGCAAACTTCTTTGCAGTTGACACAGTAATTTTGATGATTGTTATGATACTGTTGTCATTTTGATTTGTGACGTGGCATGTGCTTGCTTCAAAATGTGATTCTTCAAAAACAAGTCCAAATGAAATGGAAGTTTCTTGAAGCTTAAGAAACTTTCTTAAGATATATGAACTCAGGTGTAATCAGCAGGAAATGCTTTATGAAGAAATCACTTCTTTCTCATAATTCTTTCTGGAGGTATCTTTTATCTTTCTAAAGCATATACTTTCTTTTTTCATAACTTAAATTATTTTTTGAGACATGTTATGCATTAAACTCGTCAAAACTCACAAGAAATAATCATATTTTGTAGAGAGTTATGGAGTTTCAGTTACATCATAACATTCTTATTAAGTTTATTAAAGTATTTGAGTGTATGATACGTGATATGAACTTTAACTTTACAAAAGACACTTGAACACACAATTAGCCATTTTTCTCAAAAAAATTCTTTCAAACCTTAATTTATTATCACTCAAAACCAAGTTATAAACGAGTTTTTTCAAAGGTTCTAGAACTTACATTGACCCCCCTAAAATTAGTGTCCAGCTCCACCCTTGCTTGCTTGTCAAAAAGAAAAGATTTTTTTTAAAATCTTTAACAAATGAAGAGTTAGAAGTTTTTTTTATTAAGAATATATTTAGTTGGAGGGTAAAAATGAGGGGAAAATGTTTATGGTAAGCTCAATGTGTAATTTTATTTATACATGAAATTTATTCATACAACTTCTACCCCCATTTTTTTTCTCATGTCTACGGTAATTTTTCCAACAAAAACTAACTTTTTCAATATATTAAATATATTAAAAACGTTTTTAAAATTATTTTTAATTCAGTAACCAGTCTTTTTAAAGACATGAACTTGAAAAAAATAAAAGAAGAAAATCATAACCTGCGCTATCTTTTTTCATGTTAATTGACGAACATCTGCAATAAAGAGGTAAAACGAAAAACAAATGAAATTTTCTGTCTACAATGCGAAAAATATTCATTAGAAATGTCGTCACTTTCTCAAACACTAATTCCATCCGTATTCAGTGGCAAATAGCAATTTATAGATACGGTTAACCACTTTCCTGACTAGTCGTATTTTGAATTGAAGCCAGAAAGGTTTTAATAGATGTCCCCTTCTCTCATGTCAATCAAACGTCTAAATAATATTGGCAACTTGCATTACTAATTATTGATTGCTTATAAATAATATTGGCAACTGGCAAGGGGCAACCGGCAACTGGCGAAGAAATCAGTGGAGTGAAAAAAAAAATAAGAGTCAAACTTAATTTATAGTTGAGTATTTGATCTGGGCGGTAATTCATAACACTCGAAAGGTGTGTTGTTGAAGAAAAACCAGGCCTGAAATAATTACAAGAGACTAAAATACTTAGCACGGCACAGCTTTAATTTGTCCGGTTCCGAGGCAAATAATAACTATTCATGTATATTAATGAAAAACTTAAGAGGAGATCATTTCGGCTTATAAAAAGGCCATTTTGATAATGTTTCAGCTATTTTTTTTTACTTTCATTCTGCTAAATTTAGTCAATTATTTAATTAAGATCTTTCTTAAAACTTTATGGACGTTTAGCCATCCATATAAAGTGGAGTTATAAGTGTCTTCAAAGATTGACGGTGAGTGATAGCTAAATATTTGTCAAGTAAGAATAGACACTGAGTAAAGACATGAGCAGTTAGCTAAGAAAATGGGTTCCTTGTTGAACCTTGTCCTTACAACAATTTGTCACCCACAAATCACGTTTGGATATTGGTTGAAAAAAAAAATATGCTTCAGAAATTAAAGAGGAGAGTTTTGACAAAGTCAACAACTATTTCTTAGCAAATAGGGGCATTCCAGGAAAGTAGTTTCTAATTCAAATAGTTGAGAAATGATTAATGATTCTTGAAGGTTACATAATAGCGGCAACTTCTCCCTATAAAGCAAGACTAGTGGTGAAAGCCAAATCAGCCGATGTGGTTATTATTATGGACAGATCAGCCGAGGCAGTGAGATATACAGTGCTAAATGTTAAGTTGAATGTATGTTCACATTTAGGAATGATAAGTTAGCATAGTTAGCATTCGGTAATTGCTTCATTGTGTTTATACGTAGATTTGTGCTTAAACTGTGAATACATACAATAAATCAATGACAAGTCTATTTACACTTCATTTTCTGCATGTTATCTTTCCAACCTTTAACACTTAGTTTTGTTAGAAATTTTTTTTGGATCCGAATGCTTCTTGGAGTAGTTTGGGGACCCATTTTATTTGCCAAGTGACAGAGTCCATGACAGAGTCCCTCACTTGGTATTAATGACCTGATACCTTGGGAATCAACAATTGAGTTTTCAACTAACTGAAATCCTTTGCAAATTTGAGAACATTATCTTGCACGCCCTTCATCTAGATACATTTGGATAGCCAAACTTCGTGTGCAAAACACTATGCATATAAACTTTGATACACTGATATAATATATATATATATAGTTATCTAATCAGATATTTCTATATCAATAAGCTGGTTGCTCACATATAGTTGATGGTTGCAATTAACCACATTTCATAAATATGGTTAAACATAGTAAAAGTGTGGCCAAAAAATCCACCCACCCTTCCTCCATCAATTATCCCCTTACCAACTGTCCAACAAGAAGAAGATCATCAACACTGTCACCCATCCCGTCATGCGCTCTTATCTCCTTTCTCCCTTCCCCAGCTCTCTCTCCTTATTTGTGAATCAGATTCTAGAGAGATTCCTCTTAAAGAACTGTATTCCTATTGTCTCTACTATCACTCCCTCTTAATTAGAAAAAATTTCAAGGGAAAAAGAATGAAACCCTGCTCTTGATTTTAATACTCATCCAAAAATCATCGCCACAATGGCGGTCCTCGTCGCCGTCGTTAGTGCTGCTCACGCTGCCGATGCACCGGCTCCCACCCTGCCACCACCATCACACTGTCCTTTGCCGCTGCTTTTTTTTTTTTTTGCCATCATTGCTCTCATCTTTGGATATGCTCTCAGGATCTGAGCGTGCTCATGGAATTTTTTTTCTCTTTTGATTTTTTGGTGTGGATTGACTTCGACTTTGACTAGTAGCATATGTAGTTCTTCTTCTCCACTATATTGTATTGCTCCGCAGAGACTTTTCATGTGCTGATTTATGGATCTCTAGCTACTACTCTTTGTGATTTAAAGAGTATTATCATGATATTTGTCATTGTTTCTAGTACATAATGAATTTCTTTCATATTATTCAAATTTGTGCCTCGTTTGCTTTCCAAATCATAGGTTTCTTTCCTTTCTTGGATGTGTGTGCTTGTTTGAATTTGAACTGCATGCCTAAATTTGTTGAATGTTTTTGAAACGTTGTTTCTTGATATAGTAATTTGATGGAGACAATGTAGTGCTATGTTGTGGTGTTGTGTGTGCGACACTTTTACCGCGTTTAATCACATTTAAGAAATGTGGTTAAAAGCAACTGTTAACAACTACATTGACCATTAACTATATATGAACAACCACCTATCAATAAAACAAGTTTAACTTGTAACTCATTACTTAAAAATTATGTATATAAAAGGATTTGATGATAGTGTAAAACGTTTTATTGTAATAATATAGAAAAGAAAAGTATACCAATAAATAATAGTATTGTTTATCTTATACTTTATGGTTTTTCCACGAACCTTTCATCATATTATTTCTAAGAAAAAAATTATATTAAAATATGAATAATTCAATTTAAGTTTTATAATTAAATATTATAATAAAAATATTTATCAATTAATTATAATTATTTTTAATATTTTTAAATTTATTTTATATATAATTATAATCTCTAGATTTTATATTATTTTAAACAATTACTTTTATATTAAATACTATTTATTATAAAATGTTTAATTGTTAAATATGTTTTAGTGAAACTAAAATACCCTTAATCAAATGGCTACCAAATGATGATAAAATAATAAATATACTAAAGATGTGATGCCTCAGGTCCATCTCTAGTTAAGCATAGTATGTCCTCTAGGTACCTCGAAAACCCCTGAAATGCTAAAAACCTTAAAATACATAAATTTACATTTCTATGCTAACAACAAACCTATAAATACTCTCTACAACAAGCTTTATTTTTGGGGAAGGGGGGGGGGGAGTGTCAGACAAGAAGGCTTGTTACAACAAGCATGAGAGACTGTGGCCTTGCTATAGTGAGCTATATTCGCTATAGGGAGACCCTTAATGTCGAAACATGTATAAAACGATGCAATTTCATTTTAATGATCCCGCACTCTATATAAACACATGCTAACTGTCGCGACCGTGATCACGACTGGCGACGAAAAAATTTGAAAAAATATTTTTATGGAGTCGCCACCAAGGTTTATTAAGGAAAACCATTGGAAAAACCTTTTTATTAAAAAATTTAATCTGGCCTGCTAAAATAGAGTTAGATTCGGGAGTCTATTTATGCACAGAGAAGGGTGGAGATTAAACCCCACAGCACCCCTGATACATCCGTCCTGAAACGGTTACCCAAAATTTAATTGTACAAATTAGAATAACTTAGAGCATATAAAATTTGTCCAAGAGATAAACAAAATATCATATCTATAAATAAATGAAAATAAATTAAAATATTTACAAATAGAGGAAATAAAATAACAAAAGAATAATTAAAATATTTACAAATAAAGGAAATAAAATAACAAAATCAAAGACAAAAATATTAACATCAATTTAAAATAGAGAAAATGAAATAACAAAGATAAAAGACAAATTTATTAATATCAAGTTGAAATTATTTACAAATAGAAAAAATGAAATAATTAAAAATGGGGACAAAATTATGAAAATTTAAAGTTTGGCTTGACAGGGGATACCTGCTCCTACGTATCCTCTGGTACAATGAGAAACTCAAAGCCACGTAGTTCTCTATAAAATGTTTGTGCGTTTGATTGATTTTAGTTAAGGACCAAACAACAATATATTAATTAATTTCAATTTTGAGAAAGAAAGAAAAAAAAATTGTTGGACTATTTAAAAGACAAAATCCGCCTGTGCAAAGAGTTCAAGATAGCATCAGACTATTCAAGAATCACCATTCAAAATTATGAAGGAGCACTTGCACTCAATCACAATCATTGAATATTGCACGAATTAAAATATTTTTTATTTTTTTGTTATGTTTATTTTATTTTATTTTTTTATTATTAAAGGAGTCTAAAAATGTAAACGAAACGAAACCTAAATCCACTAAAAATGGGACAACCCAGCAACCTAAACCCAACACCAATCAAGAAGAGAAATGGGCCAAACGGCCTAAACCAAAAACAACAAAGTAAAGCCCAACCCACACAACCCAAAGCCAATTGAAATAAAAATGTAACCTGATGCCCAAAACCGAGATAAACTTAAATCTTCTAACCTTGATTCCCCAAACTATGACCAAATACCATCAAAGCAGACAGGGATGTGGGTATAGCAAGAAGGCAGCTGCGCAGTTTGGGGGAAAGGGGGTTCGGGTTCGCGGCCGGGAGGCTTGGGCGGACGTCGCTATGACGGGGAAGGGGACGAGAGGCTGCTTTAGGGCGCTGCTACGGCGATGCGGCGAAAGGAGCAGGGAGCGCGCCGTAAGGCAGTCATCACTGGGAACCATTGGTGGCTTTCTTGTGGAGCTAGCTTACGCTGAGTTGGTGGTCTTCAGCGATGGGTTTCACTGACAGCCTTCGGCGAGGGGAAAAGAGGTACATGCAAACAGCGTCAGTGGAGCTAGCTTGCCCGCCACGGCCGAGGGAAAGGCGCCGCTTCGACGGGAGTTCGTGGGATCGAGAATTTGGTTCGTGAGAGAGAACTTGGTCGCTACAGTGGGGAACTTCAAGAAGTGTCTTTAGTTCTTTGTGGTTCTCCAACAAGGTTCCCAGGCTCCTTCCTTCTCCTTTTTTATTGATTTACTATTTTTGATGATAATGACAATATGTGTCTCTGATTGGTTTTTTTTTCTTTTTCTTTTTTTGAAATGGGTTATGGTTTTATTGAATTGAAATGGTGATGCTTTGTTGTGGTGTGGATGATGATTCAGAATGATTTTCGATGATAGGTTATTGTAGTGGTGAGGACGAGATGGTGACTGGGGTCATGATAGTGTGGTGATGATGCTGACCGAAAAAAAAAGGTCCCCCTTACGTTGAGTCCCCTTTCCATTTTATACTGATCTTGCTTTAATATTTAATTCCATGTTGTAAGGGAACCATATAAACTTGTCTCCTCTATACATTCTTCTTTGGCGTTTCTTTCAGAGACCCATCTCAGTCGATCCCCATGCTTTCGCAGAGTGGGGATCGAGGAAGTGGAAGGGTGGAGATGGCAACACTCTTTCATTTTTCAAAACTATCCGCCACCGCTCGCTACGTGTATTTTGATCTTTATTGCCCATCCTCTATCACAAACTTATCACGCTGGTTTGCCGAGAGCCCATCCCCATGCATACTGTTGTAGGGGATGGGTAAAGGCGCATGATGTTGCAGGGACAGCATTGCCACTTCTTAGTCTTCCTCTTTCCTTCTTTTCATGTGCTGAGTACTAGCTATGCTAGTGGTTTTGCTCTGCTACTCATTGGCCTAGATAAAAGGAGGAACTACACTTGGGGGACATGAAGGCACCTACGCCCCACTCTTGCCTTCTTTTATTCATTTTTTTGTATATTTTTTTATTGAAAGGAAGCATCAGACATGGACTTAGTGACGCACAAACTTGACTTTTATATATTTTTTTTTGTCTAAAATGAAGGTAAAAACAAAATACCTGAAAAAAAAAAGGTATGGGACCACTAAAAACACAATTTGACAATGACCTTAAAAATTGAATGAAAACAATTTAATTAATTATTATTTTAAAACTTGATTGAAAATTGGGTGCTGACACTAACTGACTAAACACCCCTAAACTCGAACCTTAATAGTCCCAAGGTGCTCTCCCTCTCCTCTTACACAACTCCAAGCCTTCTTCCTCCTACCCAACCATTGGGTAAGTTGTTTTTGTCAATTTCTTTTATGTCCTTACATGTTTAGAGCTAGGGCTCCCTCATGCACAAGTTTAGAGCTAGGTGCAAAACGATGCAGTTTCATTTTAATGATCCCGTACTCTATGTAAACAAATCCTAACCGGCTAAACATCCCCAAACTCGAACCTTAACAACCCCAAGGTGCTCCTCCTCCCCTCTTACATAACCCCGAGCCTTCTTCTTCCTCCCCTAATTATTGGATAAGTTATTTTTGTCAATTTCTTCTATGTTCTTCCATGTTTAGAGCTAGGACTCCCTCATGCACAAGTTTCGGATGATTTTTCCTTCACCCAAATTTTCCCTGTCATGTTCTTGGGTGTCTTATATAATGTTTGTGATTCTATAGCAGTTGTTGGTACCATTCCTAGCTTCTAAAGTCAAATGGATAGTATCCACACACTCCCAACTCCAAACAGTGAGTGAGTTTGAACTCATGACTTTATTTTCTCGATTATAGTTATGTTCTTAGTGCCATGATTGCTACATATGAATTTAAAAGTGAAATATGTTATCAACATGAAATTACAAAATATGCCAAGTTTGGAAAGTTATGGATTTTCCATTGTAGCATGAAAATATGTTTTAGAAAACCTAGAGATCATGATTGATATGTTGTATCCCATGAAAATATTTTATCTGCTCACAAAAAGATTTATTGAAAAATATGTGATTTAGCAAGTTTACTAGAATTGTCAAGTATGTACTATGGATTGATGAAATTACCATGTTTTCAAGATATTGGTATTTTTTTTTTAATCGTGATCATGGCTTAAAAACCCAATTATATTTTATTGAAAAGAATGTTGAGCTAAGCATGATTTATCGCCTTTGACAGACATGCTATCATGATTTTTGAATTACCATATTTATGAAATCATGTTATCTTGAAATATGATTTTAGAATTTCAGTTACGTATTATTGACAATATTGAACTGAGTATGATTTATAACATTGACTAGACATATATTCTGTAGGCTTATGAAATCACCATGCCTACAAGCTGGTAATCCTTTAGGAATGATTTTAGAACCCTAGTTATACTTGACAGTCAGATTGTTAGAATTATATAAATTCAGAGGTTCCAAATTTTTAAATTTTGTCAACTTATTTGCAAATTAGTTTTAGATGGTAACTATAAAGAAGCAAACAGTGGGTTAATGGCTGTAAGATTATTAGCCATGACACCAAATTGTCCATCAAAGGACAATCTTACCCCTTCAAAGTATTCAAAAAATGCAACTTAGTTAGGTGTCCGTTTATCGGGACCTCATTAACTACCCTTTCACAGTTCATAGATAAGAGTAATTATAATTATTATTATGTTCATCTTTATCGTGTTCACAAATTCCTCTTTATCTAGTAATTACTGCATCATGAATTTAGAAATATTTCCCTATGTAACTATGTACGTAAATATCAAAATGATTTTTATTTGATGCATTTATGTTGTATATATTTATATCCTATTGGTTGTCTCATGTGGGTAGTGGATGAGAATTCACTTATTAAATTCGTTGACTCATCCATTTTCCTTCCTCCTTATAGCTACTGCTGCAGATCTAATTATCGCTTAATCACCATTCCAGTAGATTGTAGCTATTCCAGTGGTGAGCTTTGCTTTGTACTGAGACCTAGTTTAGGATTGTAATAGATTAAAGTGCTCTAGTAGTTGTGCATGTATGATTTGAATCACGCATTCTATTTCTAGATTCTTTTTTCTTTCTCCAGATTATAAGAACTCCCTTATATGTTTTTAGATTACAAGTATTGGTTTGATACACAGATTGTGATTAGGATTATGTAACAAAACTAGTTATGTACCTATATTTTGGATTTCAAGTGTTGAACCGACTTACAAAATATGACTATGGTTACATAATGAAACATGTTATGCTTTCATGAAGTATCGAAGTACATATCAGATTTAACTAAAATGAATTTATGGTTATGTATGTGGAAAATATTTCAATTTTATGAATTCAAATATTATGCTTTAACTGAAAAAAATGGTAATGATTTAGATTAAATTACATTTTTAATAATGGAAATCATGTTTAGCTATGCATATAGAGAGTCACGCTACCTAGGAAGCTTACATTAGGACCCAGTCCCTCATATACTGGTCACATTACCAAATCAGGTCGTAAAAAAGATAATAAATGTAAGAAAATAAAAAAAAAAAGAAATTAAGACTCAGCTACTCATTTGGACCTTCAAAGATACATGTAAAATTAGTTTATTTCCAAAAAGATTCATTTATATCAACTTAGTCTCTAAGAGATACACATGAAATTAATTCGGTCATTGAAAGATTTTCAATATCAATTTGATTCCCATTTTCTATAAATTGCTTAACTTAATTATTTGATATTACATGTGTCTTTTGAAAGCAACAATGACGTCACAAAGCATTTTTTTTAGGGACTAATTAATTTATGTCAAAAAAATTTCACATACTAAACTAATATCGTGTGTATCTTTTAGGTATCACTTGGTAAATGTCACATGATAATGATTCTTCGTTGGAAAGTGAGGAAGATGAAGAAGAGATAGTTGATATGTGCTTCATGGCATAAAGTGAACAAGATGACTCAATATCACATTTAAATATAAATTAACTTTATATTAATGTAAAATAACTTTTACTTTTTCAAAAGATATACAAAATTTTTTTACTTGAAGCTTATATATATCCAACCGGCCCTAGAAAATAAAGAGTTGTGTTTAAAGTTCTGAAAACCTGATCGGATATCAAACCAGACAAGCACTTAGTTTAAATGTTAATTGGTTCAACTGGAATTTAATCGGATGTAATTAATATTATATATACAAATATATATTTATGATCAATTATATATTATAAAATAAATAAAAATTATTAAATAATTTAAATAAAGAATAAAATAAAATTAACATGATAACAATAATATTAGAATTACAAAAAAATTACATTATGCAAGTTTTTTAAATTGCACCTATTGATGTGAATATGTGTGTGCTTCACGAAGAATCCAAATAAAATAAGATAATGTTTTAAAGAAAACGATTAACAAATATAAAGTATGGATAAATTTATGCATACTGTATGCATTATGAATATAACAAAGGCACGAACATAACGAAAAACTCACCAGAAATAAGAAAAAATCCGCCGTTTAGAGGCGTTTTTATAGTAGTGATTCATTTGCACCAAAAGTAACTCCTGTTGAAACTCTAATAGCTTACAAGCATGTAGGAAAGTAAAGCTGGTCATCATCGATCTGTCACTCAAAAACATGCCAGGTCCTTGTTGGTCTTATAAAAGAGAAGAGGCTGCTGCGAGTTCTTTCTTTAATGTGAAAACCGACTTGAGTGGTTGGACGAAATTTTGGCATGATTGTTTGGGTCAGTTAACTGGCCCAATCTTTTTTAAATAAGTAAATGTTTTTGAAAACAATATGGTAGTGGCCCATCTTAACCGGTTACAGTTTTTGATTGATTTATATTGTTATGGTTTTTAACTGATTTTTTTATTTTTATTTCTATCCGGTTCTCAGAATTATGGTTATATTAGTCAATTTAGTCACAATAATTTCTTTCTGAAGGGAATTTAGTCACAATAATTAAAATAAGAAAAATTCTTTAGTGCTCATGAGATAAGACAAACTATTTGCTTTACTCCACTTATTGATTAACAAATTAGCTATTACATTGAAAATATAGAAGAAATAAGAGATAATACTAATCTATAAAATTTATATATCAATTAATAAATAAATTAAAATAAATGTTTTTTCTTGATCTGGGCGCACATAAGAATTTCTATTAAAATAATTCAACATAGCAATAAGTGACAACAAATTAATTATTAACATACACCTCTTTCCGTTACTGATACTGCCAGTTGCTCCCAAGTAAAAACCCATTGAGTCGAGCTTGAATTTCAGACATTCCATACTTAACATAGTCATAACTGGGCTTACCAACAACATCCTGGAATCTCCCAATGAAGTTACCATATGCAGGCAACAAGAAGTTTTCCAAGGATATTATTACTTCTTTTCTTAGGTGCTCATCCAAGGCAAACCACGTAGACTGAGTGCTGCAGATCTCATCAAAGTGCACGTTGAACAAATGGAGCTTCTCTTTCATCAACTCTGCTGCTGCATCAAGCGTCAGTGGTTCATTGTCGTCCATCTTCAAAATGTCCAGTAGCTCACCCCACGTGCTTCTCTGATATTGTTCAAGGTTTTGTTGGACTTTTGCCCTGTATTTTTTGTTCAAATCTATAGCTAAAGGTGTTTGGATTATACTTGCCATAGTTTCGATGTGCCACCAGTTATTCATCAGGAAAAGATAGCCCAAAGCAGGGTCCTTGTAGCTTTTGGATCTGGCATCCAAATTGCTCTCTATCAGCTCCATTATCCAAGCATGCAGGATAGAAAATGAAGGTGGTGTTTCCTCTCGATCACCAAAGATGGAGCATTCTCTGAAAACTTGCTCTAGGGTATCCCAAACATCGGAAACGTAAATAAGCCAGTCTGCCACAAAGCTAGTAATTGGGTGAAGCCCGCTATCGGGAATAACAGCCTGGGCCGAATCACGACAAATCAGGTTCTCCATCCCCGTGAAAATGCCTCTTATTGCTCCCCTTAACCCATCCTGAATTATGATTGCCTCGTCCCTGAACGATGGTGCGTTTTGCTGATAAGAAAAGAGTGACTCCATTTCTGGAATCACGTGGCCCAGTGTCTCGAACACTTTGACGATGCTGCGGGACAGTTCCAGCGGAGGGCTCTCAATTGCGAAGCTATTGGCGAAATTCAGGAGACGAATCGTCAAATCCTCGCAAACCTCTTTGAAGGAGTGATCCATGGCAGAGGAGGACAAGCCGAAGAAGATGCGATCGCAGAGTCTCCTTTCATGGGAAACAGTGTCCGGAGAGCTATGTTGAAAGCTTTAGTCCAATGGTCAATCCTGGTAAAAAGGAACAACTTTTGTCTTGTTCTCAACGTCCTCGATGCTGAGCTCTCGAATCCCAAATGCAGACAGACACTGTTGTAAGAACTCCCTGCGGAAACTGCTATACACTTGGCAGCACTCCTCCTCAAACCCACCGGCCACCATGAGCTTCACGGTTTTGTGAAGGACATTAATCGTTTCCGAAGGCAGCATTTCCAACACCAAGTTGGGGTCAGTCCGCAGCAGCAGCCCAGCAATCTCGCTCTTATTTTCAGAGAAGTTAACATCCGCTTTGAGGTATCTGCTCACGTGTCTGAAAAGCATGCGAATAGGTATTCGATTATTCTTCCTAATCAACTCTATACAAGCCTTGAGACGTGTCACCAAAGCAGCGCGATCGATGTCGGTTTGCTGCGAATGCGAATCGACTTGATCAGGGACGATGTTGTCCTGGAGACGACCAGCATAGTTTTCCGGCGTGGTGGCATCAGAAGGCATGATTGTTGCAGCTCTATCAGGATTGACCTCTTGTGAATCGACTTGAATGACTATGTGATCGTGGCCTTCAAGAAAATCAGCTTCTCGTGGGAGATCTAGAGAGGAACGAAGAATAATTACGGAATAGCTGAAACCCACTCCCACCATACCTAGCAACAATTTTATCCTCATGGTTTGTATAATTAGAGCTCCCAGGAAGAAATATAGCATGTCCACTTCAAATCCGCAGTGAGTTTGCCTCGACAAGCTGAGTGACATCATAGCAAATGACGCACACGAAATCAAGCTATAGGCATCTGGTTTTCCGTTGACAGCTTTGTCGAAGAAAAAGGAGTGGACAGAGGTGACGGTTAAAACCAAAAATGCCATATGAGCTTTGAACCGGAGACTCCTCGAGTGTTGCCATACCTTTGCAAACAAAATCACAAGGCAGATGATGACGCTGAAAATACAGTAACCAAAGATTTTCAACAAATTCCACTGCCCAAACAGATGTTTGGAGGAGGAACTCAGAGCATAACAGAATAGTCCAACAGCAGTTGATGAAAAACCCACAAATCTCCATACATGTGGCAGCATAAGCCACCTCTGAATTTGGATGAGCAAGGGCGTCAGTGTCATGTCCTTTCCTGAAGTGAGCTAACCAAGATTTTCTTACAGAGAATATAGACACCTAGAAGGCAGCACACCTTTAGCTCGTAAAGCTCTTCGATCGCTCGCCTCCCTATCTCAGTTGACATTTCCGCAGAAGAGTTCTAACTTCTAAAATTATCTTTCCAGGCGAGATGAGTTCTTACCCTTTTTTTCAGTCGTAGGGACTAGGGACAACGACAGGAAGAAAATTCCAAGAAATTTGTGAACAGTATATATACTAATAATAGGAACTACGAACAGCGACCGGCTTGAACTACCAATTACTTTTCCCATCCGTGTTCTTGCCGTGTTAGCTAACCCTATTTGGAATTAAATACCGATGTTATACACAACAATATTCACAATAAAAGGTTAAATTATTATGATTTAATTTAAGGATATAATTGGAAAATACTGACACTGTAAAAAAATTTACACATTTATCCAATTATGTAATAACATATCAGCACATATGGTTATTTATTTACCCCACTACTTGAAAAGTCATAAAAAAAAGAGATTTAATTGGATGAAAATGTAAAAAAGTCTTACACTGTCAGTGTATCAAAATTAAACCCTTAATTTAAATGTATTGAGAGTATAATTTTTTTAATATTATTATTTAATTAAATTCTCCTATGTGCATAATTTTTTTAAATAGTATTGCTGATATAATGGTTATATAATTGAAGAGTTTAATTTTCATATACACTGACAATATAAAAAATAAAATGTAAACTTTTTTTTATATTATTATCCAATTAAAACATTCTATTTGCATGATTTTTCAATAAATGAGTATGAGACTAACCACTTTTAATGACGTAATAATATGTAATTAGATGACCTCTAGTACATATAAATTAAACTTATAATTGAAAGATTTTACCAAAAAGTTTTATATTATTAAATATGTCAGAGTTAAACTAAATTATTATTATTCACCATCCATTGATCAGTCAAGGCTATGTTTGTATTAGAGTTAAATTGTGAAGTGGAGTAGATTAGAACGAGGAGAAAAGAAGTAGAGTGGAATAATATAATATTCCATTATATTGTTTACATATTTTAGTAATGGATATGAAAAATCCTTTTGATAGTAATGATATTTTATTTTAAAAATAAAAGATTGTTTCATATTGTTTATCATTTTAAAATTTTTAACAAAGAATTAATTTGTCACGACTCGAACACCATGACTAGCATACAGGCTAAATTAACCCACTTAACCTGATAAGGCTAAAGATATCATTCCACTAACATAATTTATTGAGTTATTTACTTTTAACTACTAAAAATCTGGCAGAACCTTTCGTAAAAACTAAACAATTCACATATCAAATTTAATTTGTTACAAAACACAATATCATATATAATCCAAATTTAATAGCTAGTACATTCCCAGAGATTCACTTATAAATATAGCAAGGGCCAATTATACAAAAAGTCATACTTAAGCTTTTGTTTATGCACATAAATCAAAATACTAAACATATGTCCTATAGCTGCAAAATACTAGACTTAACAACTAAAAAGGTTCAACTAACAATGGAGGCTTACTAAAAAGGAATCTCCTAGGCATATAGCAAATCTCAAAAATCCGATACTTAGCAACCTGCAAATTTGAGGGAAATGAAAGGGGATAAGTTAAACAGACTCAGTCAGGACTATAGATAAAATGGACAAGAAGGAGAAACTAATAAATGCACAAACATTTAAAATAGGACAACATAACCTATAAATCATGTAATTGCTAAAAGTAATTAATACAAGTAATTGTTCACAATTTTCATGTCTTCTTCATACCTTTCAATAGAAAAGAACACTCATTAAACTTCATTCCTGAGTAGACACTCAAAAATTTCTTGATCTACTTTCCCATTATTCTCACAAATACTCATTCATAAATAAAATCAATTCCATCATCAAATACTTAACTAAATCATGAAGATTACATAAGAAGAACTACAAATTTATGTGGGGAGTGGTCTCAAGCCATTTAATTTCAGTTTATGGTGTTTTAAATAAGATCCTCTCACCCTTTCATCTAAATGGAAAAAAAATGCTATGTGCATACAAGCTGTGATATCTCTTCATTATAGAGAGCAGTAATGCTATTATATCTCTTCATTATTGTTAGGGACCCAAGATATGCAAGGCTCTATTATAGGAGGAATAAAAGAGCTGAGAGCAGGCCTTGAAAGGGCTAGCAGCGCCTTTGCTCTGAGGAAAATAACGACAAGCGAAATGTTGTCGATTCTGAATTAGGCAAGGAAGAGGAAACTTAGTAGGAGAAATAGTTAGTTAGTTTAGTATAAATAGGTGTAATAGCAGTTTTATTAGTTGTTGAATTCATTTCATGTATCAGTTTCACAGATTGAGGAAGAGTCTTCCTCTAGAATTCTTATAACTCTTTCTTTCTCCTAGGTGATTTACCAGGAGAGTATCAATAAAACTTCCCATTTTCCCTTACCAGTGAAGCAACCCTATCAACTGGTATCAGATTTCCTTGTGAATCTTGGGAATTTTGAGCTTCCGTGACTGCTAAAACAGAGAAGAAAGTTGAAGCCCTAGAAGCAGTGATCTGCACGATGCAATCGCAGCAAGAAGAAACTCAGGGCAACGTAACCACCATCGCAGCTTCGGTGATAGAGATTGCGGCCACGCTGAAGGCACTCATGGCGAGGTTAGACGCGATGGAGAACCGCATCGAACACGAACCTTCCCTGACGTGCGACCAGAGATTGCCCTACCATCACGACGAAAGCTTACATGGTTTCGGAAATCGCAATACACATGGATGAAGGGATCCACGAGGTCAAGGAGGCGACGACGACAACTCCGCCGGCCACGGCGTATGCGTCCGTCGCGAGGAACAGTGACGAAGAATTGATGTCTCGATTTTTCATGGTGAAGAAGCCTTTGCTTAGCTCGATAGCATAGAGCGATACTTCGAAGTTCGTGACGTACTTGAACATTAATGGTTTTTTTTTTGCTAAGATAGCCATGGAAGGCAAAGCCCTCATTTGGTTCCGCTGGTGGGAGAATGCCACAATAGATCCATCCTGGTGGAGTTTCAGAGAAGCGGTTATCAAACGCTTTCAACCGGAGCTAGCTCAAAATCCATTTGAGTTGTTATCAGATCTGAAGCAGGAAGGCACGGTACGTGAATACCGTGAATTATTTGAACTGTATTCAAGCCCTTTTAAGATCATCGATACGTGCTATTTGATGGGACTATTCCTCAACAGGTTGAAAACTGAGGTACGTGCTGAGCTTAAATTACATTTCGTAGATTTCTTAGATGATGCGATGACGAAGGCAAAACTAGTAGAAAATAAAAATAGATTGCTGCAAAAATCCACACCCAAACTGTGGCCTAGGGTGGGAACAAATTCAACTATCATACAGCATAGCAAACCATTTTCATCATCAACAACAAGCATACAGTCTGAAGAAAGTCACATGAAGAAGAGCCTTAAACACCTATCCAATGAAGAATACAGGGATAGGAGAGCGAAAGGACTTTGTTTCTTTTGTGATGATCGCTATGCTTCAGACCACGTTTGCAAAAGTAAAGGGTTAAAGCTAATGATTGTTGAAAAAGATAGCGAAGGGGATTGGCATGATGCACCGGATGAGCTGAGCGATGAAAACTCTTCCTTACATGTATCCTTGAAGTCGATGACAGGGCAAGGAAGTCAGTGAAGGATCCAAGCTTGGGGAATAGTGAGGGGTCATCAGGTACGAGTACTCATAGACCTAGGAGCCTCTTATAATTTTGTAGATCCAGAATTTGCAAAGAAAGCCAACATCATAATTCAACCAGATTCCCATTTTGTGGTGCATATGGCTGGAGGGGACCAAAAACCAGGGGTTGGTAAATGCAAGGCACTTACTATTCAATTTCCTAACCTGGTTGTGACACAGGATTTTTATGTGTTCAAGCTGGATGATTATGAATTGGTGCTAGGCTTGGCATGGTTAGATACCTTGGGGGAAACACACACAGATTTTGGTAAATCTAGACTCAAAATAAATTTGGGAGATCACTGGGCAGTATTACAAGGAGACCCAGAGCTATGTTATAGTGGTCTAGCCTTAAGGGCAGCTCTTAAAGAACTGGAAGGTGAATGTTGTCGTTTTATAGTACAACTATGGCCAATTTTTAACCAACTACAGGCAAAAATTGCAATTCTAGAAAATATTCAGAAGATATTGGATGAGTTCTCATCAATCTTTGAATCACTTCCGGATCTGCCACCACACAGATCTCATGATCATGCTATAACCTTGAGACTAGAAGCTGAAATCCCCAATTTGCGGCCATACCGTTACCCCCAGTATCAAAAAAATGAAATTGAAAGCTTAGTCCAAGAAATGCTGAGTGCTGGAATTATCAGACCTAGTGTTAGCCCTTTTGCAAGCCCAATTATTCTTAAAAAGAAAGATGGCAGTTGGTGTTTTTGTATTGACTATCGGGCTTTGAATAGAATCACAATTCCAGACAAATGCCCAATACCGGTGATTGATGAGTTATTGGATGTGTTAGCCGGGGCCACTACTTTTTCTAAGCTTGACCTAAAGTCCGGATACCATCAAATAAGAATGATGGCAGAAGACATTAAGAAGACTGCATTTTGCACACATGAAGGGCACTATGAGTTCCTCGTTATGCCATTTGGATTAACCAATGCTCCATCTATATTTCAAACACTAATGAATGACATATTACGACCGTTTCTTCGGAAGTTTGTATTGGTTTTCTTCGACGATATACTTATATATAGTAAGGAGAAAGTGGAACACGCAGAACACCTTTCTGCTGTCTTCAGTTTACTACTACAGAATTAGTTGGTTCTGAACAGAAAAAAATGTGAATTTGCGGTACATAAGGTGGAGTACCTTGGTCACATTGTATCAGCAAAAGGAGTTTCAGTGGATCCACGAAAAATGGAGGCCATGAACTCGTGGCCTGTTCCTAAGGATGTTAAGGCATTGAGGGGATTTTTGGGACTCATCGGATATTATAGACGCTTTGTCCAAGGATATGGAGCGATGGCTAAACCACTGACAGAATTAACAAAGAAAGACAGTTTCAAGTGGAGCGATAAGGCACAATAAGCCTTTGACAAACTTAAGCAGGCTATGACGGAGTTACCAATTTTAGCAGTACCAGATTTTTCACAACCATTTGTAATAGAAATAGATGCCTCTAGCCAAGGAGATTGGGTTTTCTTAAAGTTTCAACCATACCGCATGAAATCCTTGGCAAGGTGCACCAATGAAAAATTAAGCCCCCGATTCTATGGCCCATTCCAAGTGCTAGAGAAAATTGGACTGGTTGCCTACCACTTGGAACTCCCTACCACCTGCAAACTTCATCCGGTGTTCCATATAAGCTGCCTTAAAGCTGTTGTCCCATCCAATCATCAAGTACAAGAATTACAAAGAGGCTTGACAGAGGAAGGAATTCTTGAGGCGGAGCCAGAACATATTTAACACAACAGGCACATGGCTGAAGGTAAGGTAGAAGTTTTGGTATGGAAAGGTCTACCACCCATGACAACTCCTGAGAACAACTTAATTCTTTGCAGGAAAAATTTCCTTCACTTCACCTTGAGGACAAGGTGAGTTTCCAGGGGGTATTATTAGGGACCCAAGATACGCAAGGGTCTATTACAGAAGGAATAAGAGAACTGAGAGCAGGCCTTAAAGGGGCCAGCAGCGCCTGTTACAGAAAAATAACAGCAATTGTGTTGTTGTCAGTTGCGAATCAGGCAAGGAAGAGGAAACTTAGTAGGAGAAATAGTTAGTTAGTTTAGTATAAATATGTGTAATAGCAGTTTTATTAGTTGTTGAATTCATTTCATGTATCAGTTTCACAGATTGAGGAAGAGTCTTCCTCTAGAATTCTTGTAACTATTTCTTTCTCCTAGGTGATTTACCTGGAGAGTATCAATAAAACTTCCCATTTTCCCTTACCAGTGAAGCAACCCTATCAATTATCGCAAGTGATTGTTCTCATTTAGAATCCATCATGTTTTACTTAAACAAATTATATTAACCACAAATTTACATATTGATAAATAAATCTCCTTGTTTTGTCAATCTTGAAAATGATAATTTTCACAAATTATTTTCCATGATATAACAAATTCACAAGGTTATAAAAAAAATGATAAAAAGAACTTATGATCATTTCAAACCAACCATCAAGTCATGATTAATCATTTTCATGGATAAGAAAATTAATTAGTCAAAATAACTAATCAAATAGTTCATGCAGTATAAAACAAAAATTCATTAGCTTTAGTAAAATAAATAATTTTACAAGGGCTATCACTAATTAAACAGTCACTCACTACATGTTGAAGTTGATTAGGCTACTCCCTGATGGTGCTAAAGGGAGTAGCTTACTCGATGTTAACAGAATCTGAACAGCATAGACATTTTAACAAGTTTAGTTAATTCATTTCAAAACAATTTATCAATTAGAAAGTTTGTCGAACTGCAACCCTAATTTATGGAACCTAAGGTTCTAAGGATTAGAGAAACATCAAGCCTTGTCTCTACCCACTATAATCTATTGATATTAAATCTTCTAATTTATTAGATTTATACTTAAAATTTCAAACATGTACGCATCTATTGTTTTTGAGAACTCACTAGTTCTAGGATAAACCATAGAGAATGAGATTGATATTGGAGACTTATCTCAAGTTTTGGAAGCTAATAGGTATTAAAATTTGATGAAAAACTAAGACAAGAATGAAGTTTGTGGGATAAATATGTGAAAAGAATATGAAAAGGAGAAGAGGAATAGAGAGGGAGAGAGATGACGTGACAGATTTAGGGGGGCATGTGTTACTGTGGTTTAAATTCACCTCCTCTTCTCTTTAAATATGTGTATGTGTGTGTGTTTTATAAACCACAATTTTACAAGAATATCATTGCTTCTTCTTTTGTTTCTCTCTCTCTCGCTCTCTCTCTCCCCCCCTTATGTTACGTAATTATTGCATGAAAAATATTATTTGTACTCATAAGATGTGAGATAACATATCAACTCACACATCATCTATCATTAAATAGGATATGGACCCTATTTGAATGAGGTGCACACCTCGTCCAATGGTGAATGAGGTGTGAGTTGACACGGTGTCCCACACTTTATGAGTATAAATAACACAACTCTAATTGCATATGAAGAGTTGGGTGATTCCTCACACAAGGAGAATATGGCAGTGACCCCCCTAATTTTTTTTTCTTTGTGATTTTATTATTTTCATTAATTTTTTCCTCTAAAATATTTTGTTAATTTTTATAAATTATTTACTTAATTGAATGTTTAAATATCATAGGAGATTATATCATGCATATGTATGTTTTTAAATTTTTATTGTAATTTTTTTATATACATCTAAATGAATATAATAAATACTTCTTACATGACATATGATTCAAAGATTTGATCGACATGAACTATATGCTATAAAAATTTATTAAAAGTATAAGTGTACCAAATTATAAGAAAATTTATTTATGTCCGGATATTGTGCAAAAACTTTCAATCAAGTCCCTAAAAGTAATATAAATTTGGGAACTTGATTGAAATTTTTTGCATAATATAAGAACTTGATTGAAAATTTTTGTACAATATACAGACTTGATTGAAAATTTTTATTATAGGCATTTGATTGAAAAATTCAATACAATATAGAAGCTTGATTATAAATTTTTAAATTAGGGAGATCTAATTGAAAATTAAATGAAAATATAGGGCCTTCGTAATAATTAAACTTTAATGTTTTGAAACATTTTTTTCATTTAGTTTCTTTTATTGAAATAAAAAACCTAGAATGAACATTTAGGACCTGTTTAGTTTGAGTTTTCTATTTTCAGTTTTTCAGGGTTTTGTAAACAAAAAATTGAAAACCAGAAATAAAAATTAAAAAATGAATTTTGTAGTTTCAGAATTTTTAGCATTTTTTTTCATAAAATCTAAAAAACTAAAAAATTAAAAATAAAAATTTAAAATTGAAAACTCAAACTAAACATGCCCTTCACTTTCTAAACATGCCTTTCACTTTCTAAGCACTCCATGATCTAAAGCATAAAACAATATTGTTTATTTGTTATTGTTGGGTATATATCAAGCCTGTTTTTGACTAGGCAATTAATAGATTCATAAATCATCTTACCCCAATTGGAATTCAACCAATATTTATGTCATTTAAGCACTTCATAAACCATTGAATTCTATTTACATCGGTTCAAGGTTTATTTGACTACAATTTTCATATTTTTATTCTATGTTTTCATGATTTATGAAGAAAATAGTTCAAATAATAAGAGTAATAAAATCTTATTTTCTATTTTAATTTTTTTATAAAATTATGAACATAAAAAATACATAAAAAACAAACAATAAAAACTAAATTGATCTGATGTTAAAGACAATCATAATAAAAAAAATAAAAGACTAAAATCTTATTTTCTATTTTCATAAGCATTAATATTTTTCCTTTAATGGTTCCTTAGACCTAATGGGTTACAAACTGGCATTTGGGAGTCATTATAAATTATAAATGTTATTCTGTTATTTTGTTAAGGGTTTTGTTAACCATGGTTAAATGTAAGATTCAAAAGTTTTAAATAGATCTCATGCTTTAAATGTATCAAAACTTTGCAATACTAAAATTTTCATATTTAATTTCTTAACCAGTGTTCTAAAAAGGTTAATATCTCATTTTTTTAAAGTTTTCATTTTTAAACTTGTCTTTAGATAAACCCTTTTGTTAATTTCTCATTCTTTGTTTTGAAACAATTACATAGCAACTGGAATTATACAAAGAAAACAAATAATCGAAATCGAGAAAATGAAAAAGAAAACTTATACGCATCTCAGCAAGTTTCACCAGCTGGGGATTCAAAATAAGGACCATCCCTACCAAAAATAAAAAAAATAAGGGCCATCAAATCATTTTGTTTTCTTTTGTTCAAATACGTCGCCTGACCAGTCAAAAGTCAAAAAGACCTCGCAACAGCATAGGAATTACCTAGCTCCATTTCCAACAATAATTAAATATCAATTGAGAATGAAAGCAAAGAAAGAAACAAAAAGAAAAGATTATAAAAAGAAAGCCAACACGCTACACAACAACCACAAGAGAAACAGCTTTACACGTTCTCTCTGTCTACTTTATCTTCAAAGTCTCAAGAGTCTTCGCTTCTGCTCTGAACCCTTTTCTCGGCAATCTCTGCATACTTTTCCCATTTTACCCCCTCTGCCCTCTGCCTTTTCCACAAACCGCGTCTTTCCAGGGGCATACCAGTCATTCCACAATATGCCCTCCTCTTCTTGTAGATACCCTTTAAATTGTGGTCGTGCCAGTGATGAGCTTAGCTAACAAGCATGGCAGAGAACGGTGAAGAGAAATTACTCGCTGTGGCGCGGCACATAGCAAAGACACTGGGCCACAACAGCAACATGGCAGATGACATACTCCAAATATTCTCCAACTTCGATGGAAGGTTCTCGAAGGAGAACTTATCAGAAAAAATTGCAGACGGTGATCCAAGGGCCTGCGCCGCACTGGATCACTCCCTCAAGTCCCTCGACCGCCGGATCTCCACTTACGTCTCCTCCGACCGCCCGATCTGGGCGGACTCAGCCGACGCCGCCGCCTTCCTCGATGCCGTAGACGACCTCCTCTCCGCCGTCGCCGAGTGGTCCCACCTCACCTCCGATAAGAACCTCGGCGCGTGCCTCGCACGAGCCGAGGACATGCTCCAGCACGCCATGTTCCGTCTCGAGGACGAGTTCCGCTCTCTCATGGAGCGCGCCGGCGAGTCGTTCGACCTCGCTCCGTCGTACCGGAACGGCGAGTCGGCAGAGAATCTTCCGTTCGAATCGGAGGAGGAAGAAAACGAAGAAGAGGAAGAAGCTGACGCCGGCGGAGAGGAGGACCAGATTCCGGTGGCTTTGCCGGTGACGGACTACGACATCGTGATTGACGCGCTTCCGGCGGGGACCAAAAACGACCTCCACGAGATCGCGCGGCGGATGGTGGCCGGAGGGTTCGGGAAGGAGTGCTCGCATGTTTACAGCAGTTGCCGGAGGGAGTTTCTGGAGGAGAGCATGTCGAGGCTAGGGTTGCAGAAGCTGAGCATCGAGGAGGTTCACAAGTTGCCATGGCAGGACCTCGAGGACGAGATCGAGAGGTGGATCAAGGCCTCCAACGTCTCCCTCAAGATCCTCTTCCCGAGCGAGCGAAGGCTCTGCGATCGCGTCTTCTTCGGATTCTCCTCCGTCTCAGACCTCTCTTTCATGGAGGTCTGCCGCGGATCCGCCATCCAGCTCCTCAACTTCGCCGACGCCGTCGCGATAGGAAGCCGCTCGCCGGAGCGGCTTTTCAGGATCCTCGACGTGTTCGAGACATTGCGCGACCTAATTCCCGAATTCGAAACGCTGTTCTCCGATCAATACAGTGTTTTGCTTAGGAACGAGGCGGTTACGATTTGGAAGAGGTTGGGGGAAGCGATTAGGGGAATTTTCATGGAGTTGGAGAATCTGATCCGGCGTGATCCGGCGAAGGCGGAGGTTCCCGGCGGCGGACTTCACCCGATTACTCGCTACGTCATGAACTACCTCCGCGCCGCGTGCCGGTCGAGGCAGACTTTGGAGCAAGTTTTTGAAGACTATGGGCATCCTTTGAAGGAATACCCTAAGCTTGATGATAGGGTTGCATCAACTTCTTCGCTCTCAGTGCAAATGGATTGGATTATGGAGTTGTTAGAGAGTAATTTGGAGGCTAAGTCCAAGATTTACAAGGACCCTGCTTTGTGCTATGTTTTCTTGATGAATAATGGGAGGTACATTGTTCAGAAGGCGAAAGATAGTGAATTGGGAACACTTTTGGGTGATGATTGGATCCGAAAGCACAATGCGAAAGTTAGGCAGTACCATATGCATTATCAGAGGAGTTCGTGGAACAAGGTTCTGGGGATTTTGAAGCTTGATAGTAATGGCTCAGCTGGGGCTAATGGTGCAGCAAAGTCAATGAGAGAGAAGCTCAGGTTGTTCTACACCCAGTTTGACGATATATGCAGGATTCAGTCTTCTTGGTTCGTATTTGATGAGCAGCTTAGGGAAGAAATAAGAATTTCACTTGTGAAAAACTTGTTGCCTGCATATGTGAACTTCATTGGGAGGTTCCAGAATGTTCCAGAACTTGCTAAGATTGCCGATAAGTATATTAGGTATGGAGAGGAGGACATTGAAGCAAAACTCAATGATTTGTTTCGGGGAAGTAGTGGTTCAAGCAGAAAGTAGAGGTAAAGCTGCTGGTTGTGGTGTGTATGTATTCCTGGTGTAATTAGAATGCAAAGTTTTGATTATGACAGGCTTATTTCTAAATAGATTTGTGGCCTTGCGCTAGAAATAGCATTATATGTTCTTATGCCGACGTCATTATATACATTGTTATTATTTTTCGCTGACGAAAATTACGGAGGATTGAACCGGATTTTTGAGTTGAGAATCATCATCAGATTCTGAGTTACAAAATCAACTTCGTAGTTGTAACATCGAGGCTGTTCTTGTTGGTGATTGCTGTGAACTTTTTCCATTATGTAAAGCTTAGGATAGTATCAAAGACTAGGACTCCACTGAATCAAAATTTTTTATATGTTTTACCTTTTTATGTACGTGTTCTGTCTCACGCTCTCTCTGTTTTTTTTTTTTTTTCTTTTTTTGGGTTTTTATGCTGTAGATTTGGTTGGGAACTTGGCATGTTTATTTCATTAGTGGAAAAGTATTAGAATATTTTTTTTGGGTCGGACCTTTATAAGTTCATTATATGTTCCCAATTAACAGAAATTTCGTTTTGAATCTTAATAGGACTAGACCAGAGCTAGTGGATCCTTATGGCTAAACAAGGATTTTTGGGTTATTTGATTGTTGCCATAGCTAGATTTCCCTATTTTTCATCTTTTGCTTTTGTCTCTTTTTGTCTTCTTTGGTCGAAGTCTTTTGCTTTTGTTTGAGTGCTAAAGGGAGTCAAGGAAACAAAGGGCAAGCGTGCCGGGCACATTCTTTTCCATTTTGGTCTACGTGCACATTATAGTTTTTGCTTAGCTTATCCCCATATATTTTCGAAACACCAGATTCATCTAATTGACCAGTCAGTTCAATAAAATACAGGTTGATCCGGGTGGATTGAAAGTTCTCTATTTCCCTATTAAAGGCTTTTTTACACTACTAAAATAAAAGAAAGACATTATTTTTTAAAATATCAAAATGCATCTTTAATTACGCTATTTTGTATCCTACATGGAGAATGACTGGTTGTATATTTTTACGGAGAAAATGCATTTTACTCACAGAATTTTAGGTCACGTGCAGTTTATCCTATAACCTTTTAAAATATGTATCGCAATACTCTAACTCTTTTAGACAATGCAAAACGCCCTCTGATCTTCAAATAGTGAAAAACTTTAGGTCATAGGTAGGGTGTCAGGTTGTGCACAATAAAAAAAATCAAAGGAGTTAAATGCATATAAGAATTCAAAATAAGGTGTCAAGTTATACAAATTAAAAATATTATGGGGGTTAATTGTATATAAATCATAAAATTATGTTGAGGGATGTTTTGCGTTATTTGAAAAGTGTTGCACATTTTAAAAAGATAATGTATAAATTATATGTATAAATTATACATAATCTAATGTTTAAGAGTAAAATGCATTTTAGGTTTTTTTTTAATGTATGTAACAAAGATACAAAAATGGGAATAGTAATATATAAATAAAAAAAGCATTAAAATGAAGATAAAAATAGAACAGAGAGAAGAGTAGCTCAATCGTTCTAGTCTAACACCAAAGCTTTCTTTGAAACCGAAAGAACATGACTAGTGTATGATAATTGATCAGAGAGAGAGAGAGAGAGAGAGAGAGAGAGAATTAATTGGGTTAGAAACCTGTCGTTGCTTTCATGCATCGAAAAACAATTAAATTCAAGAAAAATAGTGTCACCGTGTGCCAGAGTCAGCAGTTGACTATAATACTTTCGAACTTATCTTCCCGTGACACGTTAAAATTTCCACGCAATAAAACGAGGGGAAGTGCTTCTAATCCTTATAATAAAACGGCAGTTGTCACTTATATATTTGCGCGTCAAAGCTGCTCTTGACCATTCTGTTCAATTCAGAAGGAATATGGCTTCCATGTTCATCCAAATTCAAAGATGGCTGATGCAGCTTGAGGTATGTAGGGTTGTCGGTTTTGCTTTCGACTGTTGTTGGACTACTCTGTTATGCTTTGAGATGCCCTTTTAACCATATTCGGACAGTGGAACTTGCTGACAATATTTCTTTATGGTCTTTTCAGTGTCATTATTTGTTTAGCGCTTTTATTTACAAAAGTATGGCAACACCCAAGGAGTCTCCGACTCGAAGCTCATGTGGCGTTTTTGGTTTTAACCCTCATCCCGCTGTACTCCTTTTTCTTCGATAAAGCCGTTAATGGGAAACCCGACGCATATACCCTAGTTTCGTCTGTTGCCTTTGCAATGATGTCGCTTAGCTTTTCAAGGCAGAGTCATTGCGGTTTCGAAGTGGATCTTCAATATTTCTTTCCAGGAGCTCTACTAATTGTGCTGCTCACGAAGATAAAATTGTTGTTAGGTATAGCTGGAATGTGTTTCAGTTATTCTTTCATCATTCTTCGTTCCTTTTTTAGTTGGTACAACACCAAATGGGTACCTCGGGCTCCAAGATCAACATCACCTGGTCATTCAAGTAGATCCTGATTCTTGCTGTTATCGTGCCAGGATTCATGCCAGCCGTAGAGGAACTTCGACAAGTCAATCAGGCTGCTGTCGCTGAGCTATGGCAACTTTTGGATCAATACAACTCTATAGTTAATGGCAAGATTCCAGAGGCATTGGTGAATAACCACAACTTCTTGATGGATTTGCTTCCGTCGAAGGCTGTCGACAACCTTCATGAAAACGTGAAGCTCATGATGGCCGGCGGGTTCGAGAAGGAGTGCTTAGGCCGGTACACCAGTTGGCGAAGGTGTCGTAGCCGACCAAAAAAAAAAAATAAAGAGGTGAGGTGCATGGTGCACCTTTAGTGGTGCAGACCACCACAGAACTCTTCTTTTCTTTTTATTTCCTCACTCTCTTCCTCTGGCAGACGCTGCCTTCTTTCTTCTTCTCCTCTTTTCATTTCCATTCCCGTACCTCTCTTCACCTCTCATCTCTTTCTTCAATTTTTCATCTTCCTTGCTTTTTTCTTTTAAAAAATAACACCACCTCCTCCATCATCATCATCTCCACTTCCCTCCCAATCCTATAACCTCCTCTCTCTCTCCCTCTCCTCAAATTCACTTTCTCTCTAAACTCCATTGTAGAGAGTTGAATATTTTAAGATTTGGAAGTGATTTTCTTCACCAATTATCTTTCTAAGTGGTAAGTAGTTCTTCTATCATACTCCATTTTAATTATTGAAATTTCTAAATTTTTAGGATTAATTTAGGTTTTTAGAACCCTTGAATTTGGGGTTTTTAGTGAATTAGCGTAAATTGATGTTAATTGATAGTGTAGTTAGCTCACAAATATTCATATTGTCTTACTCCTAGAGCGATAGAGCAATCGAACAACAACACTTGCGTTGGTGACATTAAAGGCGTTGATCTTCGGTTCTTTGAACCAAGATTTGTGAGTAGATAATGTATCTCAGAGTTCTTTATGCATGATAAACAATATAAAATTATATGAAGAGATGAAAGTATATTGACATAGAAGAAAATAATTATTTAGTGAAAATGAGGCTTTATGTTTAAAATGAAAAATCTGTATTTGGATGCCATAATATGATTATTATGCTTATTTAAATACTTTTAGTTGAATTGCAACAAATTTTATATTTTTAGAGAATATTATGTTAATTACTAAAATTGAGTTATTTTATGTCTATTATGCATATTATACATGAGGATGGTTTTTATGTTGTAAAATATCTTAGAAGTGGAATATGCATGATTTAAAGTAATTTGGGGAAATTCCATAGTTAGAACCTGTAGTTAACGGCAGGGACGTTAGCCTCGGTGCAGTGAGAAATCCCGATTAGCGAGGAGTGGTGCTAACCCACACATAGTCTGCGGCTATGCGGACTTGTATATGGCTACGGGCCAACTCAGTTAGCGGTGAGGTGCTAACCCGCACATGACTTTTGTCGTGTCCGGACTTGTATTTGCCAACTTGAGTTAGCGGTGTGGTGCTAACTGCATGACCTTGAGTCATGTCTGGACTTGTTATTGTTCTACTTAGGATAATCTCCCCATTATACTTGGAATTATGTGATTATATAAAGTTATGTTTTCAAGATATCTCATGTTATAGCTATATATATATATATGTTCTATGAGTATATGTATATTATTATGTTTATATTGTTTTATGATTGTATTTAGTAAACTATGGATATCCTATCTCTCGCTGAGTTGCAAAACTCACCCTGTTGTTATCCATTTTTTCAGATATGAGTCTTTGGTCTTTGGTTCTAGTTCTATTCCTCCGGCTCAGCCATAAGTGCGCTTCAAGTTGGTGAGCCTTCTTGAGAAGGCCTTTATGTTAGAACTTTATGTTGTCTAGTCTATTAGTTGCTCCATATGTCACGAGTGTGGTTCTTGACTTATATTATGATATGATTGAGAATTTATGACTTAGCCATATAGATTATGTTATGTAAATGATTTGTAAACTTAAATTGATATTATGTTTTGAACTACGTTAAATGTTGTTATATACTAGAAGGGCGCATTCTGAGAATGCTTGATGCCCATTCTTTGGAATTTTAATTGAAAATGTTGCGAGGTTATATTGTATTTGGGGAATGTCCAGAAAAGCAGAGGAGACTCATCCGCTTTTTCTATAAAATATTGTGTGTTAAAAATTTGGCTAGGGAAAATGTTCTCTATGCGCCGGTCATGGCCTAGGTTGGGTCGTGACAAAGTTAGTATCAGAGCTTTAGGTTTCCCTGTGTATTATGGAGCAAGTGTCCTTTAGTAGAGTCTCGATTGTGTAAATGGTTGCCGGCCCATTTTCACAAAGCGTGACCCTACAAAAGGCCTTTAGGAATGTCTTCTTGAGTATTGTCTTGAGTTGTCTGGTCTTATGTATTCTTTTTTCAAACTTTACATGTATCTGATCCTTAGTTCAACTATTCAGGTACAATGCCTCCTAAAAAATGCCAACGCAATGTAAGGCGCAATGTAAGGCTAGTAGATTATGATACCTATGGTGCGGAATCTAACCAAGCTCCTTCTCTTCCACCTAGACAGAGAGGGCAAGGCCAGGATGGAGGCCGTAGAGGTCAAGGCCGGGGTGTTGGACGAATTGGTAGTGGCTGGAGTGCAAGTTGCAGAAGGACTACCAGACCTGAACCTGAACCAGAACTTGAACCCGAACCCGAATCCGAGCAGGGTGATGCAGCAGGCCCACAAGGGCAACCGATTGATCTTGATGCAAGAATGTTGGGTATGCAACAATCCATTGACAATTTGGTGGCCTTAACCCAACAGGCAAGGGATAGGGCTCAACCACAAGCTGAACCTGCCCCTGTCACTCAAAGAAATGCCCAGCCTTTTGGACATGAGCAAGTGACTATTGAAGCATATCTCCGGCTAAACCCACCTACTTTCACAGGGGACTCTATAGATGAAGATCCACAGGAGTTTTTGAATAGATCAAAAAGAGCCCTTAGGGTCCTTAGATGTGAAGGTACCAGAGCAGTGGATTTTGTATCATATAATCTTCAAGGTACCGCAGCACACTGGTATGAATCTTTGTTAGAAGAATGTACAGCTGATAGGAGACCGTCCCCAGTATGGGAAGAATTTTCTCAAGCCTTTAAGGATAGATTCTTTCCAGACAATAGAAAAGAGAGACTTGCTAGTGAATTTGAGAATTTGAAACAAACTACGGGAATGTCAGTAACAGAATATTCTGCCAAGTTCACCAGACTATCTAGATTTGCACCACATTTAATTGTGAATGAAGTAATGAAAGTACGGAGATTCATCAAAGGGTTGAGAGAACCACTATGCACTAACTTGCTTCTTGAAGTAGGAAAGATGTCTTTTCCTAAAGTGGTAGATGTCGCATGTGCTATGGAGACTACAAGAGAAGAAAATAGAGCTACAAGGGAAATGATTAAGAAACCTAAGGTAAAAGGAACTTTCTTTGGAGGTTCTAGCTCAGGAGGAGGCTACACGACTCCAAGGCAACATCAGGAGCACTCAGGTAGGGCCACCTCCTATGGGCCTACTCCTGTGAGTGCATCGGGCTCCAAAGCTTATTCGGTTAGCCAGACTCAAGGGAATATGCAGGGATCCGGGCAATCAGGCACTATGAGGCCACTGTGCAGAACATGCTGGAAGCATCATTTTGGAGTTTGTCATGAGGATAGAAGGGCATGTTATGGGTGTGGACAAATAGGCCACTTCTTGAGAGATTGCCCACGCTCAAAGGAATTCCAAAGTCAGAATTCAACTTATCAGGCTGTGCCAACATCATCTCATTCAGCCCATTCTCAAGAGAGTTTCTTTGGTCCGGGTGGTAGAGCAACAGGTGGTAGAGGCCCACATGGCCGAGGGACAGGTCAAAGAGGCAGAGGTCAAGCACGTGTATTTGCTATGACACGACAGGATGCTCAGGCATCTAATGCAGTGGTTACAGGTATACTCAAAGTTTGCTCTTTTGATGCACATGTTTTAATTGATTCAGGTTCTACACAGTCATATGTATCTTCGTATTTTGCATCTCGCTTTGGCGAGCAACCTGGGTTGTTGGAAAATCCATTTTGGGTTAGTACTCCAACGGGTGAATTTTTGTGGATCCAATTGGTATTCCGATCTTGTGTCGTTAGTGTGAATGGTGTAGATACCTTAGCTGATCTGAAACTACTGGAGATGGTTGATTTTGATGTCATTCTAGGCATGGATTGGTTATCTCCTTATCATGCCAATGTTGATTGTTATTCTAAGGTAGTGAGGTTTAATATTCCAGATGGTCCATATTTTGTGTTTAAAGGAAATAATTATCTTACTCCAGCTGCATTGATCTCATCCATGAGTGCTTTACACTTGATGAATAAAGGCAATCAAGCATTCCTTGCGGTGGTTAAGGATGTTGAGGCTGAAGTGCCTAACATTGATCAAGTCTCTGTGGTCAGAGAGTTCCCAGATGTATTTCCTGATGAATTACCAGGATTGCCTCCTGAAAGAGAGATAGAATTTAGTATAGACTTGGTTCCAGAAGTTCAACCCGTATCCATTCCTCCTTACCGTTTGGCCCTTGCAGAATTAAAGGAGTTAAATGATCAATTACAAGATATGTTAGAGAAAGGTTTCATCCGTCCGAGCACATCCCCGTGGGGAGCTCCGGTACTTTTCGTGAAGAAGAAAGATGGTTCAATGCGACTATGTGTGGACTATCGGCAACTCAATAAACTCACTGTGCGTAATAAGTACCCATTACCACGAATTGATGATTTGTTCGATCAACTTCAAGGAGCTTCTTATTTTTCTAAAATTGATCTCCGTTCTGGGTATCATCAATTGAGAGTCAAAGATGAGGATATTCCTAAGACAGCCTTTCGTACCCGCTATGGGCATTATGAATTTTTGGTGATGTCCTTCGGGTTGACGAATGCTCCAGCTGCTTTCATGGACTTGATGAACCGTGTGTTTAAACCCTTCCTGGATCACTTTGTGATTGTCTTTATCGATGATATCTTGGTATATTCCAAGGGTATGGAAGAGCATGAGTGCCATCTAAGAATTGTGCTACAAACTTTGAGGGATCACAAGCTTTATGCCAAGTTCTCTAAATGTGAATTTTGGCTTGATCAAGTGGCTTTTCTTGGTCACATCGAATCCAAGGATGGAATTATGGTGGATCCGAAAAAGATTGAAGCTATCCAACGATGGCCACGACCTACTTGATTCTGAGAGATTCAAGTTTTCTAGGATTGGCGGAGTTACTACCGTCGGTTTGTTAAAGATTTCTCGAGAATTTCTGCGCCATTGACTAAGTTGACTCAAAAGAATGTGAAGTTTCAATGGTCAGATGCATATGAGGAAAGCTTCCAAAAACTCAAAGACTGTCTAACCTCAGCACCTGTGCTTGTCTTACCTTCTAGTTCTGGAGGTTTCTCAGTTTATTGTGATGCTTCTCGAATAGGACTTGGTTGTGTTTTGATGCAACACGGCCGAGTCATTGCTTATGCTTCTCGGCAGCTTAAGAAGCATGAACAAAACTATCCCACTCATGATCTAGAGATGGCGTGAGTAATTTTTGCTTTGAAGATTTGGAGGCACTATCTTTATGGTGAAACATGTGAGATTTACACCGACCATAAAAGTCTAAAGTACATATTCCAACAAAGGGACTTAAATCTGAGGCAACGAAGGTGGATGGAGTTGCTTAAGGATTATGATTGCACTATCTTGTACCATCCTGGAAAAGCTAATGTTGTGGCAGATGCCTTGAGTAGGAAGTCTATGGGTAGTTTGGCTCATATTGCTCCTGTAAGGAGACCATTAGTGGATGAAGTTCATAAGCTTGAGGCGAATGGTATTGAGTTTGATATGGGGGAGTTTGGGATACTCTTGGCTCATATAAGAGCCCAGTCATCCCTCATGGAGCAAATTAAGAAGCTTCAGAACGAAGATCCTAGATTACTCAAGCTACAGGATGATGTTAGAAGTGGGGCAACCACTGAGTTTGTGATGGATCAAGAAGAAGTGCTTCGATTTGAAAATCGGTTGTGTGTACCCGATGTTGGAAATCTTAGAAAGACTATTTTAGAGGAAGCCCATAATTCTCGATACTCTATACATCCTGGCTCAGCTAAGATGTATCAGGATCTGCGGCAATTATATTGGTGGGAAGGTATGAAAAGAGATATTGGTGATTTTGTGTCCCGTTGTTTGGTGTATCAGCAAGTTAAAGCTGAACATCAAAGACCTGCAGGATTGCTTCAACAGATAGAAATACCTGAATGGAAGTGGGAACGGATCACTATGGACTTTGTGACAGGGTTACCTCGCACCATAAAAGGGTTTGACTCTATATGGGTCATAGTGGACCGTATGACCAAATCAGCTCATTTTCTTCCAGTGAAGACCACCTATCGGGCTCCTCAGTATGCTCAGTTGTATATTGATGAAATTGTCAGACTCCATGGAATTCCGATTTCCATTATATCTGATCGTGGGGCCCAATTTACGGCTCGATTCTGGAGAGCTTTTCAAGAAGCTTTAGGAACTCGACTTGATCTTAGTACAGCTTTTCATCCTCAAACGGATGGACAATCTGAAAGAACCATCCAGATTTTGGAGGATATGCTCCGATCATGTGTATTGGACTTTGGTGGAAATTGAAGTAGTTATCTACCTCTTATAGAGTTTTCATATAACAATAGCTATCAAGCCAGTATTCAGATGGCACCTTTTGAGGCCTTGTATGGGAGGCGTTGTAGATCTCCCATAGGTTGGTTTGAAGTTGGTGAAGCAAAGATGCTAGGTCCTGACCTTGTACAAGAGTCTCTTGATAAGGTTCGTTTGATCCGAGAGCGACTCTTAACTGCTCAGAGTAGGCAGAAATCCTATGCGGATCATAGAAGGCGTACCTTAGAGTTCTTTGTGGGAGAACATGTCTTTCTTCAAGTTTCTCCTATGAAAGGAGTTACAAGATTTGGCAAGCGAGGAAAGCTCAACCCTCGTTTCATTGGCCCTTTTGAAGTTTTGGATAGGGTTGGTGCAGTGGCATACCATCTAGCATTACCCCCTGAATTATCCCTGGTTCATCCAGTGTTTCATGTCTCTATGCTTCGAAAGTATATTCCTGATCCGTCTCATGTGATTTCTCCTCAAGTGATCCAACTTGATGAGAAATTGTCCTATGAGGAGGAACCGATGGCCATTGTGGACCGCCAAGTTAAAAAGCTTCGATCTAAAGAGGTGGTGTTAGTGAAGGTGATTTGGAATAATCATTCTAAAGATGAAGCGACTTGGGAAGTGGAGGAGGTTATGCGAGCCAGATATCCACATCTGTTTACTTCTTGAAATATATATCTTACACCCGAGTTCTTTTGGAAATTCGGGGACCGAATTTCTTAAGGGGGGAAGATTGTGAAGACCGTTAAAAAAAAAAAAAAAAGTAAGGACCACCGTGCACCTTAAGTGGTATAGACCACCATAGGTTTCTCTCTTTTCTTTTAATTCTCTTCCTCTCCTCCCGTATGATTCCAGCCCCCCCTTCATCCCTTTCTTCTCGTCTTCTCTTCTTTTCTTTCTTCCTTCCCCGTGGCTTCTCTTCTCCTTTCCTATAATTCTTTTTCATTTTTTTTGCTTCCTTCTTCAAGAAATAACACCACCACCTCCATCACCATCATCTCCTCCTCCTCTCCATCACTTCCTCTCTCTCTCCCTCTCCTCAAATCCACTTTCTCTCTCTAACTCCATTAGAGAGAGCTTGAGGCTTGGAAGGTGTTGAAGTGAATTTCTCCATCAATTTTGCTCTTCAAGGGGTAAATATGCTTCTAAACTTCTCTATTTTAATTGTTGAAGTTTCTAAAATTTTTAGAGATATTGTTAGGTTTCCTAAACCCTTGAATTTGGGGTTTTTAGTGAATTAGAGTAAATTGATGTTAATTGATAGTGTAGTTAGCTCACAAATATTCATATTGTCTTATTCCTAGAGCGATAGAGTAATCGGACAACAACACTTGCGTTGGTGACATTAAAGGCGTTGATCTTCGGTTCTTTGAACCAGTATTTGTGAGTAGATAGTGTATCTCAGAGGGTTACTTTATGCATGATAAACAATATAAAATTATATGGAGAGCTGAAAGTATATTGACATAGAAGAAAATAATTATTTAGTGAAAATGAGGCTTTATGTTTAAAATGAAAAATCTGTATTTGGATGCCATAATATGATTATTATGCTTATTTAAATACTTTTAGTTGAATTGCAACAAATTTTATATTTTTAGAGCATATTATGTTAATTACTAAAATTGAGTTATTTTATGTCTATTGTGCATATTATACATGAGGATGGTTTTTATGTTGTAAAATATCTTAGAAGTGGAATATGCATGATTTAGAGTAATTTGGGGAAATTCCATAGTTAGAACCTGTAGTTAACGGCAGGGACGTTAGCCTCGGTGCACCGTGAGAAATCCCAGTTAGCAGGAGTGGTGCTAACCCACACATAGTCTGCAGCTATGTCTGGACTTGTATATGGCTACGGGCCAACTCCAGTTAGCAGGTGAGGTGCTAACCCGCACATGACTTTTGTCGTGTCTGGACTTGTATGGCTACGGGCCAACTCCAGTTAGCAGGTGTGGTGGCCAACTCCAGTTAGCAGGTGTGGTGCTAACCCACACATGACCTTGAGTCATGTCTGGACTTGTTATTGTTCTACTTAGGATAATCTCCCCATTATACTTGGAATTATGTGATTATGTAAAGTTATGTTTTCAAGATATCTCATGTTATAGCTATATATATATGTTGTATGAGTATATGTACATTATTATGTTTATATTGTTTTAAGATTGTATTTAGTAAACTACGGATATCCTATCTCTCGCTGAGTTGCAAAACTCACCCTGTTGTTATCCATTTTTTTCAGATACAGGTCTTTGGTCTTTGGTTCTAGTTCTATTCCTCCGGCTCAGCCATAAGTGTGTTTCAAGTTGGTGAGCCTTCTTGAGAAGGCCTTTATGTTAGAGCTTTATGTTGTCTAGTTTATTAGTTGCTCCATATGTCACAGGCAGGGTTCTCGGACTTATATTATGATATGATTGAGAATTTATGACTTAGCCATATAGATTATGTTATGTAAATGATTTATAAACTTAAATTGATATTATGTTTTGAACTACGTTAAATGTTGTTATATACTGGAAGGGCGCATTCTGAGAATGCTTGATGCCCATTTGCTGGAATTTTAATTGAAAATATTGCAGGTTATATTGTATTTGGGGAATGTCCGAAAAACAGAGGAGACTACATCTGTTTTCCTATAAAATATTGTGTGTTAAGGCTGGCTAGGGAAAATGTTCTCTATGTGCTGGTTATGGCCTAGGTTGGGTCGTGACACAACATAAAAGAAACAAGAAGGTACCAGAAATGATGGCCAGTGGAAACATCCCAGGTCCTACAGAGGCCTTCATAACGACGGAGCTGTCATGCTTGAAATCAACGATGGTAACAGGGTCGGAATGAGCGGAGGGTCCTGCAGTCGGAGGCGGAGACGACAAAAGGGGAGTTGGAGCTTGAGGAGAAGGCCAAATCGATGACACTTGGGTATCTCCATTTTTCCACCAACCTCATCTTCCCTTCGTCTTCACCCATTGTACCTCCATTTTTCCAAATGGAAAACCCCAAAACACACCTTCCTTAGTTTTTACTGTGTTTAATGAAGGGAAGAAGGCAGAGCCACGACCTTCGTAATCCTACACACAACAAGGGGCATATGTGAAAATAATGTATTCAATAGTGACTCATTAATAAATTAATTGCAAAATGTAGCTCCTTAGAATTGAACCATTAGATAACAAAGTTAGAACATTCTACAGCTGAAAATCACTTATAAAGAGGGGACTAATGTTGGTCCCCAACATAGGGGACCAACTAATCCTGTGCCTTCTAAGTTTCCTATTCTCTTTCGTTTTTTCATGTCTCAAAAGTAGACAACACGTTACAAAATTACTTATTGAAACATACCTAACTATGCCATTTATAAGTACTTATCTTAAGTTGATTTAGGTTTCATGATTTTTTCTGCACAAATTATTCTTCAATTTTCCCAATTCATTCTTTAAACAATTTAATTCGTAGAGTGCGAATTTGTTTATTACTACATCACATCGATTCACAAATGAGTATTACATATACAATAAAGTTGTACAACAATACTTTAACATTACTCACAATGTTGGTTTATCTTTTGTTGAGAGTGTATATGGATACGCTACAAGACAATAATATTGTAAGTGTTATCATAATATTATTGTCCAATAAGATGTACACAAGATATTATTCTTCCCAAATAAATGCATTGAGATAGTAAAAGACAGGTCACGTTAGGTGAAAATTCCACGCACAAAAAAAATAAAATAAAATAAAAGTAAGTCCAATTGAAATTTTTTTTATGTTTCAGTGCAATATTAAAAGTATATTTTTATCATAATTATTTAATTATTTTGATGTGATATATATAAAAATATATTATTTTATATGAAATTACAGTTGAAACATAAAAATCACTTTCTAAAAAATACTTTTTTGATTAAAATTATTTTTTACATAATAAATCCTTTTTGTTTTTAAATTATTTCTACCTTAAGGTTGTGTTGACTAGTTCATAAAAAGAGAAAAAAAAAACCAATAATATTATGTGCATACCTAAAAGACAAACATCTACATATCCACCGTTGGTAAAGGGAGAAAAAGGACAAAATACATGTATCAATATATTAGTGTCATATAAAACTATATGGAAATGAAAAAAAAAAACACACACACACACACACTTATTTATCTCTCTCTCTCTCTCTATGTCACAACCCAATCTTAAGCTATGATCGGCATACAGGTTAGATGAACTCCCTTAACCCGACAACATAATGATATGATCCCATTAAATTAAATCACGAACTCAATTATTTTGACTATTGGAAATCCGACAGAACCTTTTCTAAAAACTGAACAATCCATTTATCCAATTTAATCTGTTACATCGAGCAATATCATAATCCAAATTCGACATATGTTCTATAGCTGTAAAATACTAGAGTCAACAATATAAAAGACTCAAGTGATAATGGAGGCCTATCAAAAAGAATCTCCTAGGCCAAAAAAAAAAAATTTTAGGACCTGCTACTCAGAAACCTGAAAATCTAGAGAAAAGAAGGGGGCGAGTCAAACCAAATATAGTTTTATATTAGGTTTTAAAAAACATTAATTAAATTTAAATATATTTTTAATTTTTATCCCTAAAATATAAGGGAATTTGATTTTGATCTTGAAGATTTTGATCTAATTTAGGTCCAAACAATTATAAAACTATTTGGTTTTAATCTCTCTGGTTAAATTATTTTTGTTAAATGTTTAAATAGGAGGATAAATCATTCAATCATAGGTGGCGTCTATCAATCATAATTGAAAATCAAAATTTTTAAAAACTAAAATAAAAATTTATTTACTTTTTAAAATAAAAACATATTTAGTTTTTATATTATTATTCGAACCTTTTGTTTTTCAAACTTTTTATTTATAAAATTTTTATTTTTTCATGCTTTCTTTAATATTTTGGTTGCTTTCATTTTTTGGAACTTTAACTAAGAACGGAGGTTAGAAACACACTCATATGAGTCTAGGAGTAAACTAGCACCAAAAGAATCATAAGACTTAACATAGTCGATAACTAGTTGTACCTATTAAATATTTAGTCAGAATTTTGAAGCTTGATAATGTGTATAAAAAAAGGTTAAACCAATTATTTTTAGCAGCCCATCAGACAAATACTTGGATCAAATTGTTTCGAAACATAACGATGAATAAACAGAAAACTAAAGAGAATTTATATTCTTATATATTTTGTCATTTGAGTCCACCAAGTATTCTCTGATTTAACGTAGAATTAAGAGAATAACTCCTTTTCTTTTTCTATAAATAATACGAAAATTCCAACCCTGTAGCAACTTGGAGTTTGGACCAGAACAAGTCAATCCAAATTGTAACCATAAAGACTTGGGAAAAAAAAAAACACGAATATGAAATGATTCTCAGTATTAGTAGTACTGAAAGGGCATAAAATCTAAACTGAACTTGTATTCTTTCAAGACACAAGCATCAATAGCCTGACCTTTGCTTTGGCTACTTATTGATCCCTGATCGAGGCCACAATTTGGAATGAGGAATCATGAGAGAACATAGAAGATGGCTGCAATGGATAGAGAGCATCAAGCTTGTCATAAGTTTGAGATTTACAACATCCAACGAAGAAATTGTGGATATTTGCTTCAAACCCAAGGTCAATTTGTCTTTACAAGCATAAAGAAATCAAAGCAAAGGCTGGAAATTAAACCAGATTTCGTAGATTTGGTTATCCTCTTAGAGTTAGAGCCTTATCATGGAAGAACAAGATCACCCACATGAGCTTTCTGCATAAGTCTCCTCGTAAGCTTCATTTCTTCAAAGATAGCATCATGCTGCTAATACACTTGGCAAGTTGTGAACAATTAATTAATTATCTTCAGAAGTTTTTACTTTCCAAATAGATGCCTGAAAGAGGTACTCAGCACGACAGAACAGTTCAATGACATTTGACGAAAATTCTACAACCACAACTCTCTTCACCTTTTTTGGATTAGCTGATTGGATGTCACGGCCCAACCTTAGCCGTGACCGGCGCGTAGAGAACGGGCTCCCCCGCAAGCCTAAATGTTCACACTTTAATAAAAAGGTAAAGAAGAGTTTCCTCTGTTTTTCCAACATTTCCCAAAATACAAGACTTGTATCATATTACAATCACAGTTCAAACCAGGATAATAGATAGGTATTTATACATATAATATATATGTAAGTCCATAATTAGGGAGTTTACATACTATCCATCCATACAAAACGTAAGATAACTATAAACATGATTATAAACTTAAACTCTACTAATCTGGTCCTTGTCTGTGATCAAATGGAGCACCTAACCATATACGATTTGTCATAAAAGTAAGAGAGAAGAAGCCACAAAATAGTGGCCCATACATCATTATTGGGCTCACCAAAAAGGTGGTGACACAATCCTATTGAGTGGGAGGAGTGGAACTCAGGGTTGCACTTAAATCTGTAATAGAGGAAACAACTGCAGGTGGGTTATGAAATTCAGTGAGGAATAATATGTTTACATTTAATTGAAACAAGTCTCAAAATAATAATGGATAGTCAAAATAAGTAATACAAGATATTAACCAAACTAAGTGAGTATAGAATTAACATACAAATCTCTTATAGTGATGATATAGAATTATGGAATTTATGCATAAAAAAAAAGTTCAAGGGGGGGGGTCTCTATGTCAGACAAAGTTCAAATCGAGCCCACAACTGGGCGGCCCTCACACCTATCCCCAGTGTGTTCACTTCACTTCTAGGCGGCTCTCACACCCATCTCCGGTGCCTAATAATACCGGTATGCTGGCCTAACATACCGGGCTAGCAATCCCTCTGCTAGCTAAGATTTATCTCAAGGTGCACCAAGACTAACGCCATCGCCGTTAGTTACAGTTTCTGTCAAGGATACCTCAAAAAAGAAAAATAACTTTCCACATTAACTAACTCAAGTTTCATTCATCTACTCTCCTTTCAAGAAACCAATCATGTTAGTAAAACATAAAGAATGCAATTGTTTTCAATCTCCAGTTCTCAATTGACCATTAAGAAAATCAAGTCACAAAATGTTTTATCCAAAACCATAAGCATTCCAAAAATATATTTGTCTCATAATCTAGTTCCAATATAACATAACAAAACATTGTATCAAATCATGTGAAGTTCTTATTCCAATACTAGTAGTGGTTATTAAATTTCATTCCATATTCTTCTTAAAATATAACAATTTTAAGGGTAACTAATAAATGCAACTTTCAAGACATGAATACACTAAGAAAATCATTTTACTTGTTAGTGCAAAATAAATAACGAATATCAATATAGATATTTAACTACACATAACTAAATATCAATTAACCATAAACACATTATTCACTCACAACACAATCCAAGAATGTGGTGCTCCAAGCCTACGTCATGGTACAATAGATAGGATGCCTCTCCAGGGTATCTAACACCACATACATCATCCAACAACCACTAATTATCATTAGAATGAGAATTTTCTGCACTATTAATCTAAACACCATAAATCCCTAATTACATAACCTAGGTTTTAAAGATTAGAGTTCTAATCCTATACCCGTAACATAACCTAGCTAATCCATAAAATTGGAAGTAAGATTGAGCTTTACTATACCTTTAATGGCTAAGGAAAGGAAGATGGAGGAGTGGGTCTTGCCATCCCTTTAAGAAATTGAAGTACAACCTTGAACCACCAAAAGAGAGGGAGTGACGCTACTGTTCGTGAACAACAAGGAGGAGCGGCGGCGGCTATGGCGCCGGTGCAGTGGTGGCTGAAGGGAGAAGGAAGATCGAGAGGAAGAGAGGGAGTATGGAGGGAGGCCGTGCCTCCTCTGTTCTTCTTTCGCGAAATAGAGAGGAAGAAAAGGAAAAGAGCTTGTATTGGTATATATATATATATTGGATTGGGTTGTCTCAGTATTTATTTATTTACATTTACTAGTTTTAAGTTAATATCCTCATTTATTTTAGTCTCCATTAACTTTAAGACATAAGTGTAAATAAGGAAGTATCCCCATTTGGATTCCAATAAAATATCACAAAAATTAAAATTCCAACAAATCAAAATCAAAATTTTGGGTTTTAGTTCAAATTTGGGAATTTTTAAGATTTTATAAACTTATGAGCTAAAAACGAAATGTTTAAAGGTTTCATAAAATTCATTAAAAATCGTTCTTTAACTTATTTCCTTTTTGGGAATAATTATCGGGACTTTTGATCCCAAGAATGTGGCTCTATCATAGAGCTCTCTAAGGACGTATATGATACAAACTTAGTGAGATTCATGACCCAAAACGACAAATACAAACTCTTCCTAATTTTTTTATAAAAAATCTAACCTTTGTTATTTAAAACCAGGATATTACATTGGATATCCATGTGAACTAGCATAGCACTTATTCTCTAAGAGTAGCATCTTTCCATTGGCTTTTAAGATTGTGATAATGTCTAAAGAGGGGATGTAAAGAAACTTTGTACTTGGAAAGAAAGTTACTGCCACATAGCCAGATGTTGGAACTCCATTCGCTCAAGAAGTCTTTGATGATTACTTTGGTTATGCATTTATTTTGGTGACGGGCCTCTTCACAGTTCTATAATAAATATTGCGAAAATTCTATTCCTATTGAAACTTGGACTTAGACAGCCAATTTAGAACATAAAAAGGCCAAAAACTAGAACAATGCATGATGATTCTAAGCAGAAAACATTCAATACATTGATGTAAAGAAATTTTATCTAGTTTCTCACAAGCTTTGTTTTCACTTCTCTTTAGGCTCCTGATTCGTTCTACTTCCTCGGAGGTCGAAACAAACCCTTGAGGCGAGCTTCAATATCAAACATTCCGTACTTAATATACTTAGAAGCATTTGTAGCAAGAACGTCAATGAACCTCCCAATGAAGTTTCCATAAGCTGGCAACAGAATGTTTTCTAAGTATGTTATTACTTCTTTCCTAACCTTTATATCCTCGAGAGACCATTTATACTGAACATCCCCGTGAAACCATGTAGACTGAACAATGCACATCTCCTCGAAGAGTGAGTTAAACAAATTAAGCCTCTCTTTCATTGACTCTGCGGCAACATTAGGGGCAAGTGACTCCTTGTCCAGCTTCAGATAGTCCAACACCTTGTTCCATGAGCTTCTATAATAGAGCTCAAGGTTTTGCTGGACTTTTGCCATATTATTTTGGACCCACTCATCGCTCAAATGGGTTTCCAAATCCCACTTTTTTATCTGGTTTTGTATGTAACTCCTATTATTCATCATGAAAAAGAAGCGCAAAGCATGGTCTTCATAGTTCTTGGAGTTGGTTTTCAGTTCTCTCTCCAATCGCTCCAGTACCGAAACCATATCCACAGAGAATGAAGACCATGTTCTAGCTCCATCAGCGCCCATCAGGTATTCTTGTAAAATTGGCTCCAGGTTCTTTCGTGACCGGCAACACAAACGAATATAGTTCATTGCATTGCGGGTTATTGGATGAACCCCGCCAATAGGAGCATCTAACTTACCCACCTTGTTGTGGAAAATCACATTCCTCTCTCTCGTGTAAGAAAGTGAGATTGCCTCTCTCAACCTGTTCTGTGTCGTGAGTGCTTCTTTCACCAAGCATACAGTATGGTCATCACAAAACAGTGACTTGAAGTCGGGAATCAGGTCACACAAGGCCTCAAAAATGGGAAGGATTTGTTGCAGTGGACGGCTCCCATTTGCAAAGACATCTGCGAAATTCAGCAGTTGAGTCGTTGCTTCTCGGCAGGTCTCCATAAAACAAAGATCAGCAGCGAAGGATAACCCAAAGAAGATACGGTCGCAGAGTCGCCTTTCAGAGGGAAATAGTATTTTGAGAGCAGCACTGGAAGCTTTAATCCATCGGCCGATCATGTAATTTTCTCTCAATGTTCTAGGGTCCTCAATGCGGACATTTTGTAAATACAATAATCTTGATAGGCACCCCTCTAAGCATTCCCTCCGGCAACTGCTGTACGGCTCGGAGAACTCTTTCTGAAGCCCAACGGCCACCGAGGTCTTGGCAGCTTCATGAAGGTCATCAATAATTCCAGACGGCAGCGTATCGAGCACCAAGTTGTGGTCAATCACCAACACAAAGTCACCAATGGCTTTACTATAACCCTTCACGTGCTTCAAAATCATGTCGACGAGAACCGAATTTCTCTGCCGAAGTGCCCCAATACTAGCCAATAGCCATGAACTGGGCCATGATTAGAGCATTATCAGTATCGGATTGTTGTGGATCCACTTGGATAACCAAGTGATTTCGACCTTGGAGTCCGAGATAGTCACTTTCCTGTGGGGCATCGAGAAAGGAACGAAGAATAACAAGGAAATAACTGAAACATACTCCAAGCATACCTAACAACTTGTTTATCTTCATGAGTTGTACAATCAGAGCTCCAAGAAAGAAATATAGCAGATCCACTTCGAATCCGCAATGGATCTGCCTTGACAAACTGAGGGACATCATTGCAAAAGCAACACAGGAGACTAGACTATATGCATCTGGTTTCCCATTGACTGCTTTATCAAAGAAGAATGAGTAAACAGAGGCGGTGGTCAAAACTAAGAATGCAGCATGAGCTCTCAAACGGAGACTTGGCGAGTGTTGCCATGCCTTGGCAAACAAAGAGCCGAGGCAGATCATAATACTCAAAACAATGTAAACAAAGAGTTTCGCCAAGTTCCACTTTCCAAATAGATAGTTGAAGGAGGAACTGAGAGCGTAACAGAGCAGTCCAATTATTGTTGAAACAAAACCAAGAGATCTCCATAGCTCTGGATGCAGAATCCATCTTGGAATTTGGATGAACATAGGTCTCGTGTTCCTTGTAGAACCAGCTGAGTGAGTAACAACTGCTTTCAAAGACACTGAGAGAGGCCATTAGCAGCTCAAGCGCAGAAGCTTCTATTTTTCCCAGAGGAAATTTCAGGGAAGAGTTCCACGATCGGAGTTTACAATTTTCACTAAATTTCAAGGAATCTGCCTTTGCTCAGTTTGTTCCCAGAGGAAATTTCATGGAAGAGTTCCACAATCGGATTTTGAAATTTTTTATTTGATTTCAAGGAATCTGCCTTTACGCGGTTTTTTCATCCTCTTTTTCTGCAATAGTCATTTTTATGAATAAATACTGATCGTACATACTAAGTTTCCTATCCCCTTTCGTTTCTTCATGTCTCAAAAGCAGACAACACGCTACAAAATTGCTTAACAGAAACATACGAAACTATGTCATTTATAAGTACTTATCTTAAGTTAACCTAGGTTTGATGATTTGTCATGACCCAACCAAGGCTGTGACCGGTGTATAGGGAACATGTTCCCTAGCATGCCTTAAATTTAGATTTTTTCAGAAAAAATGGACGGAGTTCCCTTTATTTTTAGACATTTCCCAAATACAAAACCTGTGGAAAACATTTCCTTATAGCATAACAGAACCTCAGCACAATTAGGATACTAAACAAATATAATTACATTTTAAAGAATTATTTTTTGAGTAGATGTGCATATCCAAATCCAAAAGAATCAAACATAAAACATTAGTTAATGTATTGTTTCAATCCTAGTACAGAAACATAATATAGAAACCATTACATCCAAATAAGTTTTAAAGAAAAACATAATCACGTCCCGAACTCTGCCTGTGACACATTGGAGCTACAATCCTAAACACATGAGCTACAAGATCAAAAGTGACTCACCACACAACAGATAAAGATCTCTTGGAGAAAGCATAAAGCTAGGATCGACTCCTGAATCTGAAAAGGAAAGAAGGTAACAGAGTGAGTTTGGCAACTTAGTGAGAGATGAGATATCCGTAGTTTACTAATTGCAAGTATAAAACAATATAGACATAATAACATACTTGTACTCTTAGAAATTTTACTTCTAAGCAAACTCTCAAAAATAATTACTAAACACACTTTCTCACTATTTTCTCCAATTTCTTATTCTCACGTAAAATTTACTTTATCAGCAAATACTCAAATACTCATGAGGGTTACATAAGAAGTATAAATCTTACTTGATAAGTAATCTCAACCCATCAATCACAAGGTTTATTATTTCTCAAATAAGGTTCTTTCAAAATTTTATCTCACTAAGAGAAACTATATGCACATAGGCCGTTATATCTCTTCACTGCGGCAAGCGGTAATGCCATTATATCTCTTCGCTATGGCGAGCGATATTGCCATTATATCTCTTCGCTATGGTGAGTGGTACTGCCATTACTTCTCTTCGCTATGGCTAGCGGTATTGCCATTGTATCTCTTCGCTATGGCTAGCGGTATTGCCATTAATTCTCTTCGCTATAGCTAGTGGTAGTTCCATCTTAGAACCCATCATGGTTTTTCTTAAATAAAGTTTTATCAAACATAATTCAGAAATCTAAATTCAATTTTCATATTAATCTAACCTTGCAAGTATCAAATATCATAATATTTTCCAATGCACATTGAAATAACATATAGCAAAATCATGATATTATAAAACCAACAAAGAGAGCTAGCAGCACTTTCAATCAAATCATCCAATCATATTAATAACCACCATATTTGAGAAAATTAGCAAATTGAACTAACCAAACACGAGAACTTCTAAACCTTCACACTTCATTTCAAAAAAATAATTTTCAATACCAATTTATAGATTATCAACTAACTCCATGACTATTTATAAATAAAAATTCACCAAGCAAATATATAAAACACTTTAATAGCATGTTCATAATTAAAATTTACTATGCAAAAAGTAAATTGCAGATACACTATCTACTCACAACAATAGTTCCCAAAGAACTGTAGAATACTCCTTGAGCTATCGAAAATCTCCATTTGACATCCTTTTTCTCTATAACTCTAGGAACAAGACAATAACAATATATGTGAGCTAAAAATGTCACCAATTTATACAAATTAGCTCTAAATTTCAAAATCCCAAATTATTCTAAACCTAGGGTTCTAAAAACCCCAAATCAATCATGAACAATCCCATAGGAAGTTAAATAGATTCAATAAGGCACATTTAAGGCTTACCCACTGCTTAAAGAGGAAGAAAAGAGGGAAGGAATGCTTCAAATCACACGGTCACCATCGATTTCTCTTCTAAAGGGAGAAACCGTGACAGTAAGGAAGAGAGAGATAAAAACAGAGGAGAAGGGGCGCGTGCTATTGCCAGCGGCATCCCTGCAGTGGCGACGGCGGTGGTTGGACGTGGTGACTGTGGCTGGATGCGAGAGGAAGCTTGTAGGAATGGAGAAAGAAAGAAAAAGAAAGAACGAAAGAAGAAGAGGAGAGGAGTTTTTTTTTTTTTGGGGGGGGGTTTGCTGTCCGTGAAAAAGAAAGGGGATGGTGAATTAAAATGTAAAGGGCGCATATATGGTGCACCCCCCTTTTAAGGGTGCACTGGTGGTGCCATTTTTTTTTGTGGGGTATTACATGATTTTCCTGCATAAATTATTCTTCAATTTTCCCGATTCGTTCTTTAAACAATCTAATTCGTAGAGTGTGAATTTGTTTGTTACTACAACATGTCGATTCACAAATGAGTATTATACATTAAAACAAAGTTATACAATAATATTCTAACACTACTCACAATGTTACTTTATCTTTTGTTGAATGTGTATTGATGTAGTACAAGACAAAATAATATTATAAATATTATTATAACATTATTGTGCAACAAGATATACACAAAACATTATTATTCCCAAATTAATGCATTGAGAACCTATAGAAGGCAGGTAACGTTAATTAGGTGAAGTTTCCACCCAAAAAAAAAAGTACAATTTAAAGATATTTTAAATATGTTTGAGTGTAATTATAAAAGTATTTTTTATTGTAATTATGTAGTTTTTTTTATGTGATAGATATAAAAATACATTATTTTATATGAAATTACAAATGAAACATAAAAATCAGTTTCTAAAAACTGCGTTTTGATTAAAAATATTTTTTCCATTAGTAAATATCTTTTTCTTTTTTCGGTTTTTAAGTTATTTCCATCTTAAGGTTGTCCCGACTACTGTAAAATAGTTTTTGAAGCTGTAAAATTTGATCCTCCATGATACGAGGCAGGCAAGTGAGCCAACTATTCCTGGCGGGGTTTGTCCGATTACCTTCAGAGTGGTGAAGCACTTGAAAGCTGTTGGAGAGGGCAAGTCTGCTTGTTCTCTGAGGAGACAAATAGCATAATAGAACTATTAGAGAGCAATTTAGAAGGCAAGTCCAAAAACTACACAAATCCTGCTTTAGGCCATGTTTTCTTGATGAATAATAGCAGGCATATACTAGCAATGGGATTAAAGCATAAATTCCGAAACATTTTGGGCGATGATTGGATCAAAAAACAACGTGCCAAAGTTTATAAAAACTTTAAAAGCTATCGAAGAATCTCATGGAATTAGGTGTTGGGCTTTTTGAAGCTGGGCAACAATGAGTCTCAGGAGCCTAATGTTGAAGTAGCAGAGTCAATAAAAGAGAAGATGAATTTGTTCCACATGCTTTTTAATGGCATATGCAGGGTTCAGAGTGCATGGTATGCCTCCGACGAAATAAGGGATGGAATAAGAAAATTTCTGGGAAAAAGGTTATTACCAGCATATGGAATGTTCATTGAGAGGTTTCACAATGTTCTTGGCAAGCATGCCGATGACTATATTAGTTCTTCAATGCTTGACATTGAAGATCTACTCAAGGATTTGTTTAATGGAAGGTATGAACAAGTAAACAAGTAGCTGAAAGAGATAAGGTAAGGCTACGGATCGGATGCTTGTGTCAATGCATAATTTTCGTTAACCGTGCTGTAGTTCTAAAGGATTCGTTGGAGGCGTTCAAAATAGAAAAATGTTAATATGGTCTCGAGGTTGTTGTGAATCATACACGTCTACACGCAGCGTGATGTCAACGAATGTTTGTATAATATTTATATATTTTTAACTTTATATTATATTTTGAATGGCTAATATGTTACCACGTATAGGATTTAATATGAATTTCAAACTATATTATCGTTACTTTTTAACATGCACCAATTACATTGTAAGATATCCATCTTGCACTTTATCTTTTACGGGTAATCATATGTGCCACATGGTTCTTATAACTATTAATTCTTATTTCACAATATAGTTGTATATTAGGTTTTAAAAAACATTGATTAAATTTAAATATATTTTTTATTTTTATCCCTAAAATATAAGGGAATTTGATTTTGATCTTGAAGATTTTTATTTAATTTAGGTCAAAACAATTATAAAATTATTTGATTTTAATCTCTCTTGTTAAATTATTTATGTTAAATGTTAAAACAAAAGGATAAATCATTCAATCATAGGTGGCGGCTAGCAATCATAATTGAAAATCAAAATTTTCAAAAACTAAAATAAAAATTTATTTACTTTTTAAAATAAAAACATATTTAATTTTTATATTATTATTTGAACCTTTTGTTTTTTAAACATTTTACTTACATAATTTTTACTTTTTCATGCTTTCTTTAATATTTTGGTTGCTTTCATTTTTTGGAACTTTAACTAAGAACGGAAGTTAGAAACACACTCATAGGAGTCTAGGAGTAAACTAGCACCGAAAGAATAATGAGACTTAACATTGTTGATAACTAGTTGGACCTATTAAATATTTAGTAAGAATTTTGATTTTTGATAATGTATATAAAAAAGGGTTTTGGTGACTAGAAACAAATATCATAAACCAATTATTTTTAGCAGTCCATCATACAAATACTTGGATCAAATAATTGTTTCGAAACATAACGGTGAATAAACAGAAAACTAAAGAGAATTTATATTCTTATATATTTTGTCATTTGAGTCCACCAAGTATTTGTGATTTAACGTAGAATTAAGAGAATAACTCCTTTTCTCTTTCTATAAATAATACGAAAATTCCAATCCTGTAGCAACTTGGAGTTTGGACCCGAACAAGTCAATCAAAAGTGTAACCATAAAGACTTGAAAAAAAAAACAAAACGAATATGAAATGATTCTCTGTATTGGTAGTAGTGCAAGGGCATAAAATCTAAACTGAACTTGTATTCTTTCAAACACAAGCATCAATAGCCTGACCTTTACTTTGGCTACTTATTGATCCCTGATCGAGGCCACAATTTGGAATGAGGAATCATGGGAGAACATAGAAGATGGCTGCAATGGATAGAAAGCATCAAGCTGATCTTCATAAGTATGAGATTTACAGCATCCAACGAAGAAATTGTGGATATTTGCTTCAAACCCAAGGTCACTTTGCCTTTACAAGCATAAAGACATCAAAGCAAAGGCCGGAAATTAAACCAGATTTCGTAGGTTTGGTTATCCTCTTAGAGCTTTATCATGGAAGAACAAGATCACCCACATGAGCTTTCTGCATAAGTCTCGTCGTAAGCTTCATTTGTTCAAAGATAGCATCATGCTGCTAATACACTTGGCAAGTTGTGAACACTTGATTAATTATCTTCGGAAGTTTTTACTTTCCAAATAGATGCCTGAAAGAGGAACTCAGCATTAAAGAACAGTTCAATGACATTTGACGAAAATTCCACAACCACAACTCTCGTTACCTTTTTCGGATTAGCTGATTGGATATCCACGTGAGCTAGCATAGCACTTATTCTCTAAGAGTAGCATCTTTTTCCATTGGCTTTTAAGATTGTGATAGTGTCTAAAGAGGGGATGTAAAGAAACTTTGTACTTCGAAAGAAAGTTACTGCGACATAGCCAGATGTTGGAACTCCATTCGCTCAAGAAGTCTTTGATGATTACTTTGGTTATGTATTTTGTCATGATCCAACCTTGGCCGTGACCGGCGTGTAGGGAACAGGCTCCCCCGCAAGCCTAAACATTCACACTTTAATAGAAAAATGGACAGAGTTTTCTCTGTTTTTTCGACATTTCCCAAAATAGAAGACTTGTATCATATTACAATCACAGTCTAAACCAGGATAATAAATAGGTATTTATACATATATACATATACAAGTCCATAATTAGGGGGTTTACATACTATCCATCCATACAAAATATAAGATAACTATAAACATGATTATAAACTTAAACACTACTAATCTGGTCCTTGCCTGTGATCAAATGATGGAGCACCTAAGCATATACGATTTGTCATAAAAGTAAGAGGCAGGAAGCCACAAAATAATGGCCCATACACCATTTTTGGGCTCACCAAAAAGGTAGTGACACAATCCTATTGAGTGGGAGGAGTGAAACTCAGGGCTGCACTTAAATATGTAATAGAGAAAACAACCACGGGTGAGTTATGAAACTCAGTGAGAAATAACATGTTTACATTTAATTGGAACAAGTCCCAAAATAATAATGGATAGTCAAAAGTAAATAATATAAGATATTAACCAAATTAAGTGAGTATAGAATTAACATACAACTCCTTATAGTGATAATATAGAATTATGGAATTTATACATTAAAAAAAAAGTTCAAGGGAGGCTGTATGTCAGAACAAAGTCCAAATCGATCCACAATTGGGCAGCCCTCACACCATCCCCAGCGTGTTCATTTCACTTCTAGGCGGCTCTCATACCCATCCCTAGAGTGGTTACAAAGCATCTGGGCAGCCCTCATACCTATCCCCAGTGCATAATAATACCAGTATGCTGGCCTAACATATCGGGCTAGCAACCCTTCTGCTAGCTAAGGTCTATCTCATGGTGCACCAAGGTCAACACCACCGCCATTAGCTACAGTTTCTGTCAATGATACATTCTTTAAAAAAAATGAACTTTTCAAATCCAATAACTCTAGTTTCATTCATCTACTTTCCTTTTTAAGAAACCAATCACTTCAATAAAGCTAAGAAAAATGCAATTGTTTTCAATCTCGTTCAGGTGCAAAAGAATAAATTAAAACTGTGTTTGGTTCTCAATTAACCTTGCTTAAGAAAATAAAGTTACGGAACCTTTATCCAAAACCATAAGCATTCCAAAAATATACTTGTCTCATAATCTAATTCCAATATAACAACACATAACATTTCATCAAAATTATGTAGAGTATTTATTCCAATATCAATAGTGGTTATTGAATCTTGTTTCGTATTCTACTTAAAAGATAACAATTTCAAGGATACTTGAACTAATCAATGCAACTTTCAAGACATGAATACCATAATAAAATCATTTTTACTTGCTAATGCAAAATAGATAATGAATATGCAATACATATATTTAAATACATAGAACTAAATACCAATTAACCATAAACACATTATTCACTCACAACACAATCCAAGAATGTGGTGCTCCAAGCCTACGTCATGGTAGAGTAGACAGGATGCCTCTCCAAAGTATCTAATGCCACATACATAATCCAACAACGACTAATTAGCATTTAGAACCAGAATTTTCTGCACTATTAGTCTAAACACTATAAATCCCCAATTACATAACCTAGGTTTTAAAGATTAGAGTTCTAATTCTATACCCATAGCATAACCTAGTTAATCCATGAAATTGGAAGTGAGATTGAGCTTTACTTACCTTTAATGGCTAAGTAAAGGAAGATGGAGGAGTGGGTGTTGCTATTCCTTCAAGAGATTGAAGCAACAACCTTGAACCACAAAAAAAGAGGCAGGGACGCTATTGTTCACACTTACAGCAAGGGGGAGTTGAGCACTACAGTTGATGGTGGCGTGGTGGTGGCTATTGGGAGAGAGAAGACCGAGAAAGTGAGGAAGGAGAGGAAGTTTTCGTGAGAGAGGGATAATGTCGCGTTTTCTGTTTCTGTCTTTGTGAAACAGAGAAGAAAGAATGAGGGGTGTGTGAGTGTGTGTTGGTATATATTGGGGTAGGTTGTCTCAGTACTCGCTTATTTTACTCTCCATTAACTTTAAAACAGAAATGTAAATAAGAAAGTACCCCCCATTTAGATTCAAATAAAATATTACAAAAATTAAAATCCAAACCATTCATAATCCAAATTTGGGTTTGAGTTCAAATTTGGGAATTTTTAAGATTTTATAAACTTGTGGGCTAAAAATGAAATGTTTAAAGGTTTCATAAAATTCATTAAAAATCGTTCTTTAAGTTATTTCCCTCTTGGGACCAATTACTAGGACTTTGATCCCAAGAATGTGGCTCTATTATAGAGCTCTTCAAGGACGTATAGAATCCAGACTTAGTGAAATTCAAAACTCGGAATGACAGATACAGGTAACTGACACCCTTTCTAATTTTTTTTATAAAAAAAGTCTAACCTTTTTATTTAAAACTAAGGTATTACATATTTACTTTGTTGACAGGTTTCTTGGCAGTTCTATAATAAATATTGCAAAAATTCTATGCCTATTGAAACTTGGACTTAGACAGCCAATAAAAAGGCCAAAACTAGAAAAATGCATGATGATTCTAAGCAGAAAACATTCAATACATTGATGTAAAGAAATTTTATCTAGTTTCTCACAAGCTTTGTTTTCACTTCTCTTTAGCCTACTGATTCGTTCTACTTCCTCGAAGGTCGAAACAAACCCTTGAGGCAAGCTTCAATATCAAACATTCTGTACTTAATATACTTAGAAGCATTTGTAGCAAGAACGTCAATGAACCTCCCAATGGAGTTTCCATAAATTGGCAACAAAATGCTTTCTAAGTATGTTATTATTTCTTTCCTAACCTTTATACCCTCTGCTAATGAATTTACAAGTCAGTTGAAAAAGTGAAAATAATCTGTCTATGGGAACATTTTTCACAAGAAAAGGAAACTTATAGAAAGAATTCATGGTGTTCAAAGGGCTTATGATTATGGCAGCAATAGATTTCTGGATAGAATGGAATGTGCACTTCATAAGGAGCTCAATGCAATCTTGGATAAAGAAGAGAGACTCTGGATTCAGAAATCGAGAGCCACTTGGATTTGGGATGGTGATCGTAACACAAAGTATTACCATATGAAGACCATCATCAAAAGAAGGAGGAATAAAATTCTAGCCCTAAGACAAGAGAATGGTTTATGGATTGATGACCAGACTATGTTACAAGACTTGGCTATATCTCACTTCCAGAAGCTTTTTCATGGTGATGCCTTTATCACAAACCCTTTAAGCACCGTAATAACATTTCCCCCTTTCACTGATCCTATTAGTGATGACTTAACTATTCTACCATCCACTTATGAGATTCATTGGTCTATTTTCAATATTGGCCCTTTGAAAGCTCCTGGCGTTGATGGATACCCAACTATTTTCTTTTATCAGAATTGGGATGTTGGTGGTAAATCTGTAACATCTACCATTCAGAACATTTGGCTCAACCCCTCTTCAATTTTATTTCTGAATGAAACCTATCTGGTTCTCATTCCTAAAATTGACAAACCAAAATTCATCAACCAATTCAGTCCTATTGCGCTATGCAACACAGTTTATAAGTGTCTCACCAAGATCGTAGTGAGTAGAATCAAGCCTCTTCTTACAAATCGTATTTCTCCATTTCAAGCCAGTTTTGTTCCAGGGAGAAATATCCATGATAATATCATTATTGCCAATGAGATGGTGCACTCCATGAGAAGTATGAAGGGTAAGAAATCTTTTATGGCTATCAAAATCGATCTTGAAAAGGCTTATGATAGACTCAATTGGAACTTTATTCATCAATGCCTAGAAGAATTTGGGTTACCGCACAAGCTATCTGACATTATTATGAATTGCATCTCATCCACCTCATTTCGCATTTTGTGGAATGGGACATCTTCTATAGAATTCAAGCCTACAAGAGGAATAAGGCAAGGTGACCCTATATCGCCTTATATTTTTGTTATTTGTATGGATAAATTGTCGCACTTGATCTCTCATATGCTGTAGGTACCAATAGCTGGAGGCCGATGAAAGCAGGCCGTAATGGTCCTCTCATTAGTCACTTGCTCTTTGTGGATGATCTCATGTTACTTATGGAAGCTTCCACGGAACAAATCAATATGGCTCTCAACATTCTTAACCAATGCCTCTGGTCACAAGGTCAACAAAGACAAAACCAGTCTTTTTTTATTCAAAAAATACTCCTCACAATATAAGGAACCAAATTACTGCAATCTTAAGATTTAAAGAGGTAGATGAAGTTGGTTTGTATATGGGGGCTTATATTCAAAATAGAAGAACATCCAAGCGACATTTCAATTCTATCACTACCAAAGTAGCGTCTAAACTCCATGGTTGGAAAACTCAATGCCTTTCCTTAGCAGGATGAATCACCCTAGCCCATTCAGTTCTTAGAGCTATGGCTGCTTATCCAATTCTGTCCCTGCTAGCATTTGTAAGGGAATTAAAAAGATGCAAAGGCCTTTTATCTGGGGTGACACCGATCGTAATTGGAAACCTCATTTGATTAACTAGAAAACGGTGGTGAAACCTAAACAGGAGGGTGGGCTAGGCTTTCAAAATCTAACTCTTCTTAATGACTGCTTTCTCCTCAAATTAGGATGGAATATTGTCAATAATTCAGACAAACTCTAAGTGAAAGTGTTTTGTTCAAAGTATGGCAGAGGTCATAATCCTAAAGAAAATATCATCTGCAATAATAATGATTCCCCTCTATAAAAACAACTAAGCAATATTTGGCCCACTCTAACTAATAATCTTGGGATTATATTAAAGGATGCATCAAATGTGAATTTCTGGACAGACGTGTGGCTGAAGCAGGATATCAGAATCATAGATCATACAACTACTCCGCTGGACCATAATCAACTTCACTGGAAGGTCAACCAATACATCACTGATTCTGGAAATTGGGACATGAATAAGCTTAACTCTTTTCTTCCATGGTACATCACAAGCCTCCTTAATCACTACCTTCCCTCATCTATAGAAGATGGCAATGATATCTTCTACTGGAGAATGAATTTAGCAGGTGACTTCTCTATTAAAAGCACATATGATTTTCTCTCTTACAAATCTACCACTTCCTCCTCTATTTGGAATTACATTTGGAAATGGAAAAGCCCTTAACGCATGAAAAATTTTATGTGCTGCTTCATCATAATAAGCTTCTCACACTTTCATGTGTTGCTTCTTGGAGGAGAGGTGTTGACCCTATTTGTTCAATATGTGGGATTGAGCCTGAAACTCCTCTTCAAGCTATCAGGGACTGCTAACAAGCCACTAGGATTAGGGTTAAGTATCTCCTATTCCATCTATTGAATAACTTCTTTAAGAAGGACCTTCATGAGTGGATTAACCTTAATGTTCAGGAGATGAACTATGTCATTGATGTTTATAACTGGAGAGATATTTTCTTTATCATAGCTTGGACTATTTGGAATCTTCGGAATAAGTTAATTCACCAGGGTTCTACTCCTCCTCCCCACTTGGTGAAAAATAGGATCCATGCTTATCTTAATGATATCATTCAGGTGTGCTCTAATAATTTACTGTGCCAGAAATTTGAATCAAAACTTATCAGATGGATCCCTTCTCCTGATAGCTGGATCAAACTCAACATAGATGGTGCTTCTCGTGGAAACCCTGGCATGGCGAGTTGTGGTGGTGTTATTCAAAATAGCTCTGGCCAATAGATCCTCGGGTAAACTTTTGGAATTGGGGAGGACACTGCTCTAAAGGCTGAATTTCAAGCTATTTATGAAGGTTTTCGTATAACGGTGAATCAAGGGATATCCAAGATCATAGTGGAAAGTGATTCCATTTCAGCAATAACCATCATCGAACCCCCTTCCCCCCAAAAATCATCCTTCTTTCACAGGAGCGGTGCTTAAGATCAACTCTATTATAAACGCCTTTTCTCATGTTCGTATTCAACGCTCTTACAGGGAAGCCAACAGGATTGCTGATGGTTTAGCCAATTGGGCCTTGGACAACAATAATGATATTCATTTATGGAGTTCTCCCCATTTGAATATTCATGAAATTTTTGTTGCTGATGTTTTTAGGGCCACCATACCCCGTTTAATTCTGCTGTAATCTTCTTCTTGTTTTCCTTTCAGGTCTTCGGGCCCCTATATATCCAAATAAAAAAAACCAAGAGTCTCCATGCCTCCGGACGCAGAAACCCATCTTGGAATTTGGATGAACATAGGCCTCATGTTCCTTGCTGAACCAGCAGAGTGAGTAACAATTGCTTTCAGAAACATTGAGAGCAGCCATTTATAGCTCAAGCTTAGAAGCTCCATAATCGAAGTCTACAATTTTTACTAAATTTCAAGGAATCTTCCTTTGGCTTTTTCACCAAAAAAGAAAGAAAAAATAAAAAAAATTCTTATTTACGGATTTACAACTTGTCTGATGTTATTTACCAATATATACTAGTTTCTAGGTTATTGTAAAAATAGCCAACATTAAAGCAATATATGACATATAAATCGGCTAGCTGTCAAAATATCTATTGATTGACACATTTTACTGTGCAGTGATTTAACGGGTACATGGGAGAACGGTGCCAGTACTAAATCGGCTAGCAGCTGCTGATTTATGTACGACAAACCATTCCAAAGCTAAACATTTTACGCTAAACGTCCCTCAGTCAAATGTTTTAGTGTGTTTGAGTGTCATGACCTAACTTAGGCCATGACCGATGCATAGGGAACACCTCCCCCAACAAGCCTTAACATACAATTTCCTAGGAAAACGGATGGAGTTTCCTTTATTTCTCGGACATTCTCCAAATAAAACCACAATACTTGGGCATCAAACATTCTCAGAATGTGCCCTTCCAAAATATAACAATATCTCAGGATAAACCAATATGTATTAACCATAATCCAGATTTAACAATCCAACCTTAATACCAAATTAAGTTTATATATCCTTCTATAACATAATATATGTAGTTAAGCAACAAAATCTCAAACACAAGAATAATCTAAGTCCAAGGACCCTACTTGTGAGATATGGAGCGACTAACATAGTACCAGACAATAATTCGAAAGGGATTTCAACAATAAAAGAATGCCTTCTCCAGAAGGCTCACCACTTTAGCATTGAATAACAGTTAAGCCGGAGGAACAAAACCTGTACTAGCCCTTGCATCTGGAAGAAAAAAAAAGATGAAGAGCAACAAGGTGAGCTTTACAACTCAGCGAGAGATAGGATATCCGTAGTTTACTCGATGCAAGAAGAAAACAATATAAATATAATAACATGTATGTACTCATAAGAATATGGTTTTAATCATGACATGAGATTTCTAAGTATAACTAAAAAATAGTTACTAAATATACTTTCTCACTGTATTCACCAATTCCTCTTTTTCACATAAAATCAACTTTAGCATCAAATACTCAATTACTCATGAGGGTTACATAAGAAGCATAAATATTATTTGGGGAGTAATCTCAACCCATAAATTGCAAGGCTTATTATTTCTCAAATAAGGTCTTTTCAAACTTTATCTCACTAAGAGACTATGTGCACATAGATCGTTACATTTGTTCGCTATGGCAAACGATAAAGTCATTATTTCTCTTCACTATGGTTAGCAGTACTTCCATTATTTCTCTTCACTATGGCGAGTGGTACTGCCATTATTTCTCTTCACTATGGCTAGCAGTACTGCCATTATATCTCTTTGCTATGGCTAGTGGTAATTCCATCTTAGAACCCATCATGGTTTTCTTAAATAAATTTTCATCAAACACAATTTACAAATCTAAAATTTAATCTTCATATTAATCTAGCGTTGCAAGTATCAAATATCATAACTATTCCAATGCACATTGAAATAACATATAACAACATCATGACATTATAAAATCAACAAAGAGAGAAAGCAGTAATTTCAATCAAATCATCCAGTCATATTAATAACCATCATATTTGAGAAAATCAACTAATTGAACTAGCCAAACAATTCAAGTAGCTCAAAAATGAAATTTTTATCAAATTTAATATATTAGTTACTCCCATAAAAATAATTTAAAATATCATTACTAAGTAAATAGCCACTCACAGAAATTCTGTACCTCCTTAAAATCGTGAAAAAAAATAAGTTTCATCATTTCAAACTAAGATCTCTTTTTTATTCTTCGTTTATTCTGTTTTCCAAATCCTAGTCTAACAATGACTACACAACTTGACATAATTTAAATACATATATAATATCTTATTATCAAACACGAGAACTTCTAAAGCTTCACACTTTCATTTCAAAAATAATTTTCAATTCAGATCCATAATTTTTCAACTAACTCCACGACTATTTATGATCAAGTCCGCTAAGTAAATATAAACCACTTTAGTAGAATATTTATAATTAAAACTTAATATGCAAAAGTAAAGTACAGATATACTATCTACTCACAACATTGGTTCCCAAGGAACCATAGAATACTCCTTGAGCTATTGAAAATCTCCAGTTGACATCCGTTTTGCTCTATAACTCTAGGAATAAGACAAACAAAATCTTAGAGAGCTAACAGTATCATCAATTAACCCCAAAACATAAAAGCCCCAATTTTAAACACCTAGAGATCTTGAACCTCAAATCTACCATGAACAATCACATAAGGAGATCAATATGATTAAAGGAGTAATATTGATACTTACCCATGACACCAAGAGGAAGAATGGAAGGAGGGCATGCTCCAAAACTCGCGGCTTCCACTATTTCATCCCCTAGAGAGAGAAACCGCAACCAAGGAAGCAAAGGGATTGAGAACCGCAGCTGCTAGAAAAAGGGAGAGGGGAGGACGCGGCAGTGGTGCGGTAGTGGCAAAGCTGGCATGGTGGTGGTTTGATGGAAGATAATGTGTGTCAAGAGAGGGAGAGAGAGACAACTGTGTGCTCATAGGAGAAGGAAAAGAATGGGGAAAGAAAAAAAAAAGGGGAAAGCTGTCCAGGATTATTTAAGTTACAAAGGATGCGCCTATAGTGCACCCCCACTTATGGGTGCACTGGTGGTGCCTATCTCTTTTTTTTCGTGGGTATTACACCGAGCTGCCTATAAATACACCCTCAGATGAGCAATCCATGAGAAGCGGATGTGAAAGATTTTTTTTTTTGTCGAATGAGTGGGTAAAAAAAAATGGCTGGGAGATTTTTTATGATTGTTCATTACAACTGTGAGATAATTCATAACTCCAAGATGGAGTCCAGTTTTGCTGTCAAAATCGACGACTTATTAGTTTTTGTTCATCTATGACGCTTTCTGAGCTTCATGCCAAAATTCTTCACAAATTGTGCGTAAGAAACAAGGAAATAATTCAAATGGTGTATCGGCTATCTATGTTGATTGGTCAAGGTGCAGTTCGGTACGGGAGTTGCAGTATTAAAAGTGACAATGACTTGAGGATGATGTTTGATTGTCATAATTAATTTTCAAAACTTCATCTTCTTTAGGATAGTTGCATAGAAGCTCTAATGGGAACACTTCTATTCAAGCATTCGATGAATTGTCTTTAGTTTAGCTTTCCCAGATTATTTCGATGCCAAGTTCAGTGGTAAATGAAAATCATGAAGAGGTAAATGCAAATAATGTGATGAGTGGCCCAACTTTAAGAAAACTGGCGACCAAGGTTGGTAGAGAGGTTCAACTTGATGGTCCAATTGCCGGGTATGAGCCTTACAATGAGCTGATTTATGAAGAGGAGTCGAATGACATTAACATTTATTTTCAGTGTTATTTGTTAATTATTTGTTTTGGAACTTTTGTCATTAAGTTTTTAATATTGTCTAAGGTTTGAATTTTTTATTAATTATTGATAAAAATATGTTAGTACTCGTGTCCATTATTATTTGTGAATTAATTTGTTATATTCTGCAATTTTTTTTATTAGCATGAGAATACTTAATATTGTGTAAATCGTTAACATTGAGATAGTGCAATTTTGTGTGTGTGTATTTTTCATTGGTTAATAAAATAATTAAATGCTTATTCAATATAATTGATTAGTTATTTACATTGAAAATTATGATAAGTTGATTATACTTGAAATTTGTCAGTGCCACATGATGATGACGATGAGATAATACTTGCTACCCAGAATCAGTCTTTGACACAGTCTCTTGTGTGATCAGAAAGTCAACAGATTGGCCATTATTCAAGCTTGAATATGGAAGCTACCCAAGTAATAATGGATGCATGGTTCAGGGGCATTGTTGGTAGTGGGGATATTGTGTAATTATCTAGGGAGCAACATTTGCAAGAAGGGCAGTAATTTCCTAATAAAGAGTCTTTGCTACTTGTAGTTAAAAACCATATTATCTGAAGGGGAGTAATTGAGTACAAGATCTACGAGTCAAACCAAACAAAATATCAAGGAAAATACAAGCATTATGGTAGTGGGTGTAATTGGAGAATCCATGTGACTTATCGAAGAAAGAAGGGAATTTGGGAGGTGAGGAAGTATAATGGAGAATACACTTGTTTGGCTAGGGGAGTTTTGCAACGCAACCTCCACTTGGATGTGTTGGAAATTTTAAATAAAATAATACAAATGAAACAAACAAAGCTGAATAAAAATAAAATAATGTCCACGATAATACAAAAATGAAAAGGAAAAAATTAAACAACACAATAAGAATAATTTGAATAGAGTAGCTCATCAATATTATTGGTTGAGGCGTGCTAGACACTAAGCTTAAGAGTATTTCACCACCACGAGATAATTATTCGGTGCAAATGGTCTTCACAGCTAACACTCCCTAGGATACAACAACTACTTTTCACTAACTCTGCACTTGAAGTAGTGAGACTACAGGAACAACTTGTATGGATTGCTCAAGGGAACGAATTGTAACTTAGCAAAAGGAAAAATTATAAGTGTTGAGAAAATATAACATGAACTCCAGTTCGTTCTACCTTCAAATTGCATCGTAAGACACTATTTATAAGACTAGGAAATCATGTTCCCGTTGCCTAACATCTCAAAAATTAATCATTCATCATAAATTCTCATTACATCAATCCAACGTTTAGAAATTGTTGATACTGAAACATTCGTGTGATTTGACTATTCATAAAATCCTTTTACTTAAAATATGGGACCATGAATGAAGAAAGTTATGTATACAACATACATGATTAAAGTCCAACGTTCAGAAACCAATTGCAATGGGAATATACAACGTACATGCTGAAGTTAGATTTTAACTTTAAAATAATAATAATAATATCATCTTTGAAATATAAAATAATAAATAAAATATAACAGGATGTTGATGTCATCACTTGCATTTTTTCTATTGTTGAAACTGACTCGACTATTCCTATTAAGGTGTTGCAAGCTTCAACGCATGAGAAGTATCGATTTACTGATTCATACAGGAGAGCATGGCTGGCAAAACAAAAAGTCATTGGTCGGATTTACAGAGATTGGGAAAAGTCTTATAGTGAGCTTCCGAAGTGGTTACCTGGTTTGCAAGCATTTATGCCAAGTACTTTTATCAGCTATTTTTCCTGACCATATATTCAGGTACGATATTTGATTATACGGCAACATTAGGAGCAAGTGACTCCTTGTCCAGCTTTAGATAGTCCAACACCTTAATCCTTGAGGTTCTGTAATAGAGCTCTGTAATAGAGGTCAAGGTTTTGCAGGACTATTTCTATATTATTTTGGACCCATTCATCGCTCAAATCTGTTCCCAAAGCCCACTCATCTGTTTGCTTTTTTATGTACCTCCTATTGTACATCATGAAAAGAGAGCGCAAAGCACGGTCTTCATAGTTCTTGGAGTTGGTTTCCAATTTTCTCTCCAATTGCTCCAGTAGCGAAACCATCTCCAGAGATAATGAATACCATGTTCCAGCTCCATCAGCACCCTTTAGGTATTCTTGTAAGATTGGCTCCGGCTTCTTTTGTGACCAGCAACAATATAGGATAAAATCCCTGGCATCGCTGGTCATTAGTTGAACCCCGCCAATGGGAGCATCTAACTCAGCCACCTTGTTTTGGAAGGTCACATTCCTCGTTCTCGTATAAGAAAGTGAGATTGCCTCTTTCAACCTGTCCTGGATTGTGACTGCTTTATGCAGCAAGCATACAATGTGGCCATCAAAAATCAATGACTTGAAGTAGGGAATCAGGTCACACAATGCCTAAAAAATGCGGAGGATTTGTTGGCAAATCTCCATAAAACAAAGATCAGCATCAGAGGATAACCAAAAGAAGATACGGTCGCAGAGTTGCCTTTCAGAGGGAAATAGTATTTTGAGAGCAACATTGGAAGTTTTAATCCATCCACCGATCATGTAATTTTCACTCACCGTCAATGTTCTAGGGTCCCCCTTGCTGAGATCTTGCAAATTCAATAATCTCAATAGGCACTCCTCTAAGCATTCCCTCCGGTAACTGCTGTACGCATCAGAGAACTCATTCTCAAATCCAGCGGCCACCATGGACTTGGCAGCTTCTTGACGATCATCAAAAATTCCAGACAGCAGCATATCGAGAACCAAGTTGTGGTCGATCACTAGTCCTATAGACTCAACAAAGGGTTCACTGTATTCCTTCACGTGCTCCAAAATCATGTCAGTGAGAACAGAATTTCTCTGCCGAAGTGACCCAAGACAAGCCATGGACTGTGCCATGATTAGAGCATCGTCGGTATTGGGTTGTCGTGAATCCACTTGAATGACCACGTGATTTCGATCTTGGAGTCCGAAATAGTTAGTTTCAAGTGGAGCATCCAGAGAGGATCGAAGAATAACAATGAAATAACTAAAACATACTCCAACCACAGCTAACCACTTGTTTATCTTCATGAGTTCTACAATCAGAGCTCCAAGAAAGAAATATATCCACTTCGAATCCACAGTGGATCTGCCTTGACAAACTTAGGGACATCATAGCAAAAGCAACACAGGAGACTAGACTATATGCATCTGGTTTCCCATTGACTGCTTTATCAAAGAAGAATGAGTAATCAGAGGTGATGTTCAAAACTAAGAACGCCACATGAGCTCTGAAATGGAGACTTGGTGTTGCAATTAGTGGTTTGAAAAGGTCTTTTCCCTTTATTTTAGCACTCTCATATATTGAGGGGTTACGAGAGCACTTTACCTCTCTTCCATTGGTTGCATGAATGGTTATGTAACGTTGGTTGTTGCCTATAAATTGAAGCTTCATTCATTTGTAAAAACATCTCAAATATATAACACTCTCTCGTATAGAAGTTTTTTTTCTTTTCTTTTTTGTTTTTCATTGGATTGAGAGTTTGGAGTGTATACAATTGTGAGGTGAATTTGGGTTTAGGATGGTGAGAAGTATGTAAACTTCTTTTGTAATCTCCATTATACTTTTATAGCAATTATAGAAGTTTGATCTGTGGACGTAAGCTATAAGTTGAACCATATTTTGTTTTTCTTATATCAATTTTCTTCTGCTATTATTATAACACTTTGCGAGTGTTGCCATGCCTTGGCAAACAAAGTGGCGACTGGGGAGGCAGATTATAATACTTAAAACAATGTAAACAAAGACTTTGGTCAAGTTCTAGTATTCGAATAGATAGTGGAAGGAGGAACTGAGAGCGTAACAGAGCAGTCCAACAATGGTTGAAACAAAACCAAGAAATCTCCATAACTCTGGATGCCGCAGCCATGTTGGAATTTTGATGGACACAGGTCTCATGATCCTTCTAAAACCAGCTGAGTGAGTAACAACTGCTTTCAGAAGACACAGAGAGCAGCCATGTGTAGCTCAAGCTCAGAAGCTCTACCTTTTCGAGAGCAATTTGAAGGAAGAGTTCCGCAACTGGTTGCTACTGAGTTTCAAGGAATCTGCCCCTAATCAGTTTTTCATTCTCTCTCTCTCTATTTTATTTTATTTTATTTGTTGGTTGCGATAGTCATTTTTCATATATATTGATTGCATATTGTAAGTTTCACATTCCCTTCCTCCATGTGATGCCTCAAAAGCAGTAAAGAATGCTACATAATTAACTAGACAAAAATATTCGTAACTCTATCGTTTATGAGTGACATGTTAAAGTTGACTTGGATTTCACGATTTTTCTATACAAACTATTCTTCATTTTTCTTGATTCGCTCCTTTATTTATTTCTTGTAGAGCGAATATCTTTATTACTACAATATATCGATTCCCGCAAATCAATACATTGTGGTAGTAGAAGACAGGTGACGTTAGGTGAAAGCGTATCTTAAATGAAAAAATATATATGAAAAAATAATTGCAGAATTTTTCTGAGGTGATCGTCAGCGCTAAAAATGCCATATGAACTTTGAATCTGATATTGCTTGACCGTTGCCAATCACTTGCAAAAAAATAAATCGCAACAAATATGATGACACCGAAAACACTATACAGAGAGATTTTCAGTAAGTTCCCATCTCCGAATAGATGTTTGAAGGATGAGCTGAGACCATGACATAACATTCCAACTACAGATGACGCCAAACCCACAAATCTCCACACATGTGGCTGCATCAGGCATCTCCGAAATTGGATGAGCAAGGGCAGCATGTCGTTTTCTTCTGAAGTGACTGCCTGAAGTTGTGTGCCAGCAGATATCCCGAAAATGGCACAATATTGGCGCAAAAACTATCTGCCACTTTGGTATTTCAGATAGGGATGGCAATAGGCCAGTCTTTGCCCTAAACAGGTTCATCTTTACCTAAATCATCTCCACCTGATTTACACTTTCGAGAACTCTGCTCAAAATCATCATCTCCCATTGATATTGATGAGTTGTCTGGGGTAGCAACCGAATCCATCTGCCCACTGCCATGTGTGGTATATGATTGATCTGGTACTTCAGTGCTGATAGGTTTGGAAGGAGGAATTAGAAGAGAAGATGAAGATGATGATGGGTTCCTCCCAGTATTCTGAGGCCTGGGGTGGTTATGTGTACCCTTGTAAACAATCTCAGTAATTTGTCCATCAAAGGACCTCTCAACCTTCTTCTTTGTAGGGCAGTCTGGGAATGTGCATTTGTAGTAACTTCTTGGATTCTCATTCCCTTTCACTTGCTTTTGCCCATACTTCCTCCAATTGTACCCATCATCTGACCTTCTGATTAAGGTCTGAGATTGTGATGAGTTCTCTGGGGTAGCAACCCAATCGATCCGCCCACTGCCATGTGTGGTATATGATTGATCTGGTACTTCAGTGCCGATGGGGTTGGAAGGAGGAATTAGAAGAGAAGATGAAGATGATGATGCGTTCCTCCTAGTATTCTGAGGCTTGGGGTGGTTATGTGTACCCTTGTAAACAATCCCAGTAATTTGTCCATCTAAGGACCTCTCAACCCTCTTCTTTATAGGGCAGTTTGGGAATGTGCATTTGTAGTAACTACTTGGATTCTCACTCCCTTTCACTTGCTTTTGCCCATACTTCCTCCAATTGTACCCATCATCTGACCTTCTGATTAAGGCCTGAGATTGTGTCTGGTAATTGCCATAATCTGATGGGTGGTATACATTGTTTTGGTTAGTTTGGACACTCGCAATCTCAGGAGAGAAACTCTGCATGGAAGAAGAGTTTTCAATTTTCATGATTAGAGCATCGTCGGTATTGGGTTGCCGTGTTGCAATCTCACGAGAGAAACTCTGCATGGAAGAAGAGTTTTCAATTTTCATGATTAGAGCGTCGTCGGTATTGGGTTGCTGTGAATCCACTTGAATGACCACCTGATTTTGATCTTGGGGTCCGAAACAGTCATTTTCTATTGGAGCATCCAGAAAGGATCGAAGAATAACAATGAAATAACTGAAACATACTCCAGCCACAGCTAACCACTTGTTTATCTTCATGAGTTGTACAATCAGAGCTCCAAGAAAGAAATATAGCAGATCCACTTCGAATCCGCAGTGGATCTGCCTTGACAAACTGAGGGACATCATAACAAAAGCAACACAGGAGAGTAGACTATACGCATCTGGTTTCCCATTGACTGCTTTATCAAAGAAGAATGAGTAAACAGAGGTGATGGTCAAAACTAAGAATGCCGCATGAGCTCTGAAACGGAGACTCGGGGAGTTTTGCCATGCCTTGGCAAACAAAGAGCCGAGGCAGATCATAATACTCAAAACAACATAAACAAAGAGTTTCGCCAAGTTCCACTTTCCAAATAGATAGTTGAAGGAGGAACTGAGAGCGTAACAGAGCAGTCCAATTATTGTTGAAACAAAACCAAGAAATCTCCATACCTTTGGATGCAGAAGCCATCTTGGAATTTGGATGAACATAGGTCTCGTGTTCCTTGTAGAACCAGCTGAGTGAGTAACAACTGCTTTCAGAAACAATGAGAGCAGCCATTTGTAGCTTAAGCTAATAAGCTTCTACCTTTCCCAGAGGAAATTTCAAGGAGGAGTTCCATAATCGGGGTTTACAAATTGTACTAAATTTCTAGGAATCTGCCTTTGCTCACTGTTTTCCCAGAGGAAATTTCAATGAAGAGTTCCACAATCGGATTTTACAATTTTTACTTAATTTCAAGGAATCTCCCTTTACTCGGTTTTTTCATTCTGTGTTTCTGCATAGTCATTTTTATAAATAAATACTGACCGCACATTCTAAGTTTCCTATTCCCTTTCGTTTCTTCATGTCTCAAAGGCAGACAACACGCTAAAAAATTACTTAAAGATACATACGTAACTTTGTCGTTGATGATTTTTCTACACAAATATTCTAACACTACTCGCAATGTTATTTTATCTTTTATTGGATATACATTGATACATTATAAAATAAAATAAAATTATGAGTATTGTTATAATATTATTGTGCAACAAGATGTGCACAAAATATTATTCTTCCGAAATCAATGGGTTGAGATACTAGAAGACAGGTAAGGTTAGCTGAGGCTTCCACAAAAGGGTAAAAAAAAAAAAAAAAGTACAATTGAAAGATTTTTTATGTTTGAGTGGAATTAAAAAAGTATTTTTTATTATAATTATTTAGTTATTTTGATGTGTTAGATATAAATATATATTATTTTATATGAAAATACAACCGAAACATAAAAATCACTTTCTAAAAACTACGTTTTGATTAAAAATATTTTCTTAATAGTTTTTTTTCGGTTTTTAAGTTGTTTCCACCTTAAGGATGTTTTGACTAGTTCCTCAAAATAATAATAATAATAATAATAATGTTGTATATGTGCTTATCTATAAGACAAACATGTATGGTTCCATCGCAGGTAAAGAGAGGAAAAGGACAAAATACATGTATCAATATATTAGTGTTATTCAAAACTTACTAAAAAAATATCCACATTTATTTATCTCTCTCTCAGATCCCATGCAAGTCTCCTCTTTGGCAGGCAAGAGAACGATAATGTCATCCCCGCCCTTGCCAGCACCATGTCCTGTCACGACCCAACTTAGGTCATGACCAGAAGATGAACACATTCCCCAAACAGTTCTTAAACACAATTTCCTAGAAAAGCGGACAAAGTTTCCTCTATTTCTCGGAGATTCCCCAAACAACATTTCAACCTGCAACATCCCCCATATAAAACCACAATACTTGGGCATCAAGCATCCTTAGAATGTGCCCTTTCAGAATTTAACAATATCTCAGTATATACTAGCATGTATTAACCATAATCCAGATTTAACAATCCAACCTTAATACCAAATTAAATTTATATATCCTTACTATAACATAATATATATAGTTAAGCATTAAAATCTCAAACACAAGAATAATCTAAATCCAAGGAACCTGCCTGTGACATACGGAGCAACTAACATACTAAAAGATAAGATTTTTTAAAAAGGATCTTGGTGATAAAAAAAAAATTATCATTTTAGCATCGATTAACAACTAAGTTGGAAGAACAAAATCGGTACTAGTACCTGTATCTGGAAAAAAAAAAATGAAGGACAACGGGGTGAGTTTTGCAAATCAATGACAGATAGAATATCCATAGTTTACTATATGCAAGCAGAAAACGATATAATCATAATAACGTATATGTATTCTTCAAAATTTTATTTCTAAGCAAACTCTCAAAAATAATTACTAAATCTCCTTTATCACATTTTCTCCAATTCCTTATTATCTCATAAAATTAACTTTATCATCAAATACTCAAATACTCATGAGGGTTACATAAGAAGCATAAATCTTATTTGGGGAGTAATCTCAACCCATCAATCACACACTATATTATTTCTCAACTAAGGTCTTTTCGAACTTTATCTCACTAAGAGAAATTATGTGCACATAGGCCGTTATATCTCTTCGCTACGACAAGCGGTAATGCCATTATATCTCTTCGCTATGGCGAGCGATATTGCTACTATATCTCTTCACTATGACTAGCGGTATTGCCATTATATCTCTTCGCTATGGCGAGCGGTATTGCTATTAATTCTCTTCGCTATGGCGAGCGATATTTCTATCTTAGAACCCATCATGGTTTTTCTTAAATAAAGTTTTATCAAACACAATTCAGAAATCTAAAATTCAATCTTCATATTAATCCAACCTTACAAGTATCAATATAATAAATTTTTCCAATGCACATTGAAACAATATATAGCAAAAATTATGGCATTAATAAAATCAACAAGAAGAGTTAATAATAATCTCAATCAAGTCATCAAGTCATATTTAATAATCGTCATATTTAAGAAAATCAACAAATCAAACTAATCAAACACAAGAACATCGAACCTTCACAGTTTATTTCATAAATAATTTTTCAATTTAAATTCATAATTTCTTAAATAACTTCGTGACTATTTATAAATAAAATCCACTAAACAAAAATATAAAACACTTTAATAACATATATATTCATAATTAAAATTTGCTATGCAAAAGTAAAGTACATATGTAATATCTACTCACTACAATGGTTCCCAAGGAACCGTAGAATACTCCTTGAGCTATCGCAAATCTCCAGTTGACATCCGTTTGCTCTATAGCTCTAGGAATAAGGCAAACAAAATTTTAGAGAGCTAACAACACCATCAATTTGCACCAAATAGCTTCAATTCATAGAAAATCCCAAATTTAAAGAACTAGGGTTCCTAAACCCCTAATTCTACAATTGATAACCATAGGAACTCAATGAGATCAATTGAAAGCTATTGAGATTTACTCACACTATCATAATGAAGAAAAGAGGGAATAACTACCTCAATCCTTAAGTTTGAAGCGGTTCTCTTTCTCTATAGAGAGAAACCATGGCTCCACAGAGGGGAAAGACAGAGAGATGAGAATGGAAGAGAAAGACCCAACAGCGGTTGCCGGCAACATCCTCGCAATGGTGGTGGCGGCAGTGGCAGTGATGGTGGTTGGACGCGAGGCAGAAGGTAGGCGTGAGAGAGACATGCGGGAGTAGAGAAAGAAAGAAAGGAGAAGAAAAACTGTTTTCCGCCAGGAGGGGAGGGGTTGCTGTCTAAAAATATGATGGGATGGTAAAAAAGGGTGCGCCTATGGTGCACCACCCTTTGTGGGTACACTAGTGGTGCCTGTTTCTTTTTTTTTTTTTTCGGGTATTACATTCTCCCCTCCTTAAAAAAAATTCGGTCCTCGAATTCAAAATAAGAACTACTCTCTAACATCAATAGGTAGGTGTATCTAACACACATTATCTCTCTTGCAATCCATTGGTTATACTTGAGGAGCCAAGGAGCTTTTGTTCTTACATTCAGGGACATGAGTCGCATATACTTATTTCTCTAACACCGCTATCATCCGTGTGGGTCATATCGTAATTATAGGGGTGATGACTTTATGGACCTTCAACTCATCGAATCTATGTTTCACTCTCTTTAGTTTCACAATGTCAAACTCAAGATACAAATTAAAACTGCATTGCATTCAAAACACACCGCAATTGAGAATCAAGCAAGCAATCAAGACACGTTGCAAAGAACCTCACTTATTTCATATTTGCCTATATTGAGTGCATTATGGATTTTTTTTTCTTTCCTTGATTTCCCTAAGGTAGTTGAGAAGTAACTCATTCAACTTTCTAAAACAATAATTTCAAATAACAATGAAACTTATATAAGCTTTTGGTCTGTTTCCATAAGCCCGCAATAAATTGCATGCCCAAAGTGTTACAAGCTTGGAAATAATAAGTATATTTTCTTAAACGTCTCATTACCCACAACATTTACTTACTCCATTATTCATGTGTCTATATAAGGACCAAACATAAAATACCTTTAGAAGTAACATGAAAGAGAATGAATCTGCAAACAAATTTCCATCAAGAAAATATCCATTTCATAGCTTCCAAACTCAAGTAAAACCCAACACATAAAAATCACATCATCAAGAGTGAAGTTTAAAAGGCTACAATCATCAAAATACAAATGATAAATAAAAAATAAATACATATGAGCTTAAAGGATTCGACTACAGATTAGAAAAGACAATTTCAACTAGAGCTAATAAAACTGAAGTATGTTTCCTAAACCAAAAAAAAAAAGAAGAGAAACCCTTATACCCACATAACCTATTCCATAGACTTGAAGTCTTGAAAACATCAAGTTACCATATGAAATTTCTTTATGTAGATGCTTCAAATAAATCAAGTGTATAAGAGATGCCTTTCAATTGAAGAGCTTTTTTTCTTTTTTTTTTTGGGCCAAGGGGGAGCCACACATAATCATGAGAAACATGTTTCAATATAACACGAAATTCAAGTCATAATTTAAATGGAGATTGAGGTATATTAATACATAACGGCCGAAGGCAGTTAGATTCTTTGCTAAAATCGCCTTTTAAAACATTTTCGAGAAAGCAAACTTTAATGGTAAAAGAATAAAGGACTAAAACCCAATATCCTTTAACATATTTGAATCATATAAACTAATATATTAAACCATAGAATCATAAAAAGTAAAGCAACATTTACATATTTATAATGATCGAATGCATATAATAGATCAAAATGGTCCTATTTGACTTCAACCTCCTTAACACATGTTCAAAGACGTGTCACATATGACTACGATGTATTAAGCTCAAAATTAACTCTTCAATATCATCAATCAAGTGAGAATAAAAAGGATAAGTTGCTGTCCAAAATAGGGCAGTCCATGTGATCAAATATTTATGCTTGTTTTCAACTCTCTAATTCACATGATCAAATGTATAAGCATACCATATCAAAATATAGACTATATAGCTTCGTTAATCATTTATGTGTGATTGAAGTCCAAACAAAACATGTTGGAATACTGTGAATAAAACAGGGCAGCACACATCTTACATAAATTTTCTGCAAAGATTCATGCCTTTTTAACATGTAAGATTCACGTATAAGCACGTGTCCTAGATCTCTAGGTTTCAAGACTTCAACTTATGATTTTTTTTTTTTACACTTTTAAATCTAAGTCAGTTTTATTGAAAGAACCATACTCACTATATTGTTTGTCTAACCAACAATCAATAAACTTGATGCTCCCAACAGAATCAACAAGCAGGTTAGCAATGTGCTTATATTCAAACGAGAAAGGAAGAGATTAAAAAAGGTTATCATCAAACAAAAATAAATAAATAAATACTTAATTAACAGTTTTCCCAAAATAATAATTTTTTTTTCACAAGGCACTATATCCATAACAAGTCATTTGCTACTTAGCTCCACAACTCATGGTATGCACCATAGAAAGCATGAACTAAATTTTGGCTACGAAAATAGACCAACCAATCGAAAGATGACAACTGAATTTCTTTTCTTTCTTTTTTTTTGACAATAGATTTCATTGAAGTTAAAAAAAATGTTGACATTTTACCATTATAAGTTGGACATATTATGCTAAAGCATGAGCTAGTTTATCAATATATTTAATTTGGTCTGTGCTCATTTTGTTATCGTAGAAGCATAGCATAGTGAATATCTAGCAAGCTAAGAATTTTGATTACCTAAGAAAATAAATGCAAATAGTAAGAAGCAGCACATAGACATCTAAGTGTATATATTGAAAAGGTCATGAATAAGATAATCTTGGTGAACAATATAGATAATAAATTGACAATTCCATTGCAAAACTTAGGCAGCTACTTGAAGTGTAATGCAATTGAATAAAATTCTGGAGTAATAACAACATGATTTCAACAACATATGTAAGTGGAAACTACAAACTAGATAGAAGTATCAACCTACTGGTCCATCACTGGGTGGAGCTTTTCCAATTTCTAGTATAATCAGCACAACATCTCTAGATTCTAAGCAACAAAACCATATACCAAGAAATAAAAAAAACAATTCCAATCCAAATTCAGATCCATTTTGCCAAACATAAGCACGATGAACTAAAAGTGTAGACCCAAGAACTCTGGGATTGAATAACATGGTGTTAAGTAGCTGCCACTACCAATTACTCGCTATAAAAGTTAAGTATAAAATGCAACAGATGACCAGAACATACACAAGGAAAACAGGGGAATCCCATCAACCAATGATCAAGGGTCTATCACTTTACAACCAACACATCACAAATAAACTCCATTTAGTAAATCACCAATCAATCGAAGTCAAGCATCTATACCATGCAATACTTTCACATCATACTCATAATTAAAAGAAAAGAAGCCAATAGGTGAATAAAAGCAATCTCCATAAAATCAACAAGCATAACATATAAGCAACATTCAAGTCTCATCTAGCATTTCATGACAAGTTGTGAATCTATTCTACATGTACACCACACCCGTAACATGAAAACCCCAATTTAAAACATAAATTATAAAATATTACAGACTTCAAAGATGACATAGAAGAGAAGTAAGATCTTTAATGAGGAATGAGAATGAAGGGAATATCTTGAAACTGGGGTGTGAAGAAGAAAGAAGCTGTGGCTGTCGAGATATGACATGGACACCAAGAATCATAAAGAAAACCAAGACGTTGCAGACCAACCAACATTTGTACAGGCCTTTGGTAGTATCACAATGTGGGAAAATGGGCGCGCTTCCATTTACACAGTTGTGAGCGTACTAAAGAACACTTGCTCCATAAATCACAGGGAAACCTAATGCTCTGATACCAACTTCGTCACGACCCAACTTAGGCCATGACCGGCGCATAGGGAACACTTTCCCTAACAAGCCTTAACACACAATTTCCTAGAAAAATAGACAGAGTTTCCTCTATTTCTTGGACATTCCCTAAACAAAATTTCAACCTGCAACATCCCCCATATAAAACCACAGTACTTGGGCATCAAGTATCCTCAGAATGTACCTTTTCAGAATTTAACAATATCTTAGTATATACTAGCATGTATTAACCATAATCCAGATTTAACAATCCAACCTTAATACCAAATTAAATTTGTATATCCCTTCTATAACATAATATATATAGTTAAGCATTAATCTCAAACATAAGAATAATCTAAGTCCATGGACCCTGTCTATGACATACGGAGCAACTAACATACTAAAAGATAAGATTTTAAAAAAAGGATCTTGACGATAAATTTTTTTTTTATCATTTTAGCATCAATTAAAAACTAAGTTAGAAGAACAAAATTGGTACTAGCACCTGTATCTGGAGAAAAAAAATGAAGGACAACGGGGTGAGTTTTGCAACTCAGTGACAGATAGAATATCCATAGTTTACTATATGTAAGCAGAAAACGATATAAACATAATAACATATATGTATTCTTCAAAATTTTATTTCTAAGCAAACTCTCAAAAATAATTACTAAATCTCCTTTATCACATTTTCTCCAATTCCTTATTATCTCATAAAATTAACTTTATCATCAAATACTCAAATACTCATGAGGGTTACATAAGAAGTATAAATCTTATTTAGGGAGTAATCTCAACCCATCAATCACACGCTATATTATTTCTCAACTAAGGTCTTTTCGAACTTTATCTCACTAAGAGAAACTATGTGCACATAGGCATATCTCTTCACTATGGCAAGCGGTATTGTCATTATATCTCTTCGCTATGATGAGCGGTATTTCTATCTTAGAACCTATCATGGTTTTTCTTAAATAAAGTTTTATCAAACATAATTCAGAAATCTCAAATTCAATCTTCATATGAATCCAACCTTACAAGTATCAATATAATAAATTTTTCCAATGCACATTGAAACAATATATAGCAAAAATTATGGCATTAATAAAATCAACAAAGAGAGCTAATAATAATCTCAATCAAGTCATCAAGTCATATTTAATAGTCGTCATATTTAAGAAAATCAACAAATCAAACTAATCAAACACAAGAACATCGAACCTTCACAGCTTATTTCATAAATAATTTTTCAATTCAAATTCATAATTTCTTAACTAACTTCATGACTATTTATAAATAAAATCCACTAAACAAAAATATAAAACACTTTAATAACATATATATTCATAATTAAAATTTGCTATGCAAAAGTAAAGTACAGATATAATATCTACTCACTACAATGGTTCCCAAGGAACTGTAGAATACTCTTTGAGCTATCGCAAATCTCCAGTTGACATATGTTTGCTCTATAGCTCTAAGAATAAGGGTAACCAAATTTTAGAGAGCTAACAACACTATCAATTTCCACCAAATAGCTTCAATTCATAGAAAATCCCAAATTTAAAGAACTAGGGTTCCTAAACCCCCAATTCTACAGTTGATATCCATAGGAACTCAATGAGATCAATTGAAAGCTATTGAGACTTACTCACACTATCATAATGAAGAAAAGAGGGAAGAACTACCTCAATCCTTGAGTTTGAAGTGGTTCTATCTCTCTATAGAGAGAAACCATGGCTGCACAGAGGGGAGAGACGAGAATGGAAGAGAGAGACCTAGCAGTGGTTGTCGGCAGCGTCCTCACGATGGTGGTGGCGACAGTGGTGGCGATGGTGGCTGGACGCGAGGCAGAAGGTAGGCATGAGAGAGACATGCGGGAGTAGAGAAAGAAAGAAAAAGAAAGAAAGGAGAAGAAGAAATGTTTTTCTCTGGGGGGAGGGGTTGCTATCCAAAAATATGAGGGGATGGTAAAAAGGGGTGCGCCTATGGTGCACCACCCTTTGTGGGTACACTGGTGGTGCCTGTTTCTTTTTCTTTTTCTTCTTTTTCAGGTATTACATGTCCACTGTCAAGAATTGCTGCCATATGATCATCTTCTAGGGAGACAACCAGTACTCTTGAGGATGATTGTAGATCTATATCTCATAGAAGAAGATTAACAATAATAAACACAAATGTCTTTCATTTTTTTTGCAGCAATCTTGTTTGTAAGGTATGTATGTTGCTTATTTGCACTTTTTGCTTCTTTTTTTATGGGCATGTGATATTTCTTTAGATAGGCTCCTTATTTATTTGCATGGTTTGGGTTAAATGTGATTATTGAATTGAGAATGAATGATTTATTGTTTAATAAATATGTAAAATAGTTCTAAAACTCATAAAGTAATGCTAAAAACTAGTTTATAAGCTTGTTGCCATTGATTTAGATTTTTTTTAACCTTGGTTTGTAAGTTTTTTATACTATATTTATAAGTTTTAATCACTTGTTTACAAGTATTTGGAAAATTGAGCACTACTTAAAATATGTAAATCAAGTGTAAAAAACTTGTAAACCAAGGGGGAAAAACTTATAAACCCTTACTTAATACTTACAAACTAAATGCAACAAGTTTTGTAAATCAAGTTTTTTTATCTGAACTGGTTCTAAATGCTTGGAATCTGATTCTAAATTATGCGTACACAGTCAACAATACAATGTAACTAGGAGAGTTTTCTGCCATTGGTTTACAAGGTTTTTGTCCCTGGTTTATAAGTTTTTTACACTATATTTGTAAGTTTTTTGCACAGGTTTATAAGTCTTGTAAACTAAATGCAAATAATTTGTAAAATTGAGCATTGCTTAAAACCTATAAACAAAGTGTAAAAAACTTATAAACTAGGGAAAATAAACTTGTAAACTCTTGCTTAAGATTTACAAACTAAGTGTAATAAGCTTTGTAAACCAGTTTTCTTGCATAAGGTGGTTCCTCAAAGTTTTGAAGTGATTCTAAATACTTAATTCGATTCTAAATAATATGAACATATTCAACAATATAATGTAATTGGGAGAGTTTTCTATCATTAGTTTACAAGTTTTTCACTCTTGGTTTATAAGTTTTTTGCACTATTTTTGCAAGTTTTAAACATGAGTTTACAAGTCTTGTAAGCCAGGTGCAAATAATTTTTAAAACTGAATATTGCTTAAAACCTATGAACTAAGTGTTAAAAACTTGTAAATCAAGGGAAATAAACTCCTAAACCTTTGCTTAAGACCTATTTGAACGTGGTTTGCAAGTTTCTTTAACCTAATTTACAAGAAGTTTGCAAACATGGTTAATAGTTGTTTGAATTTGGTTTACAAGTTATTTGATCCTGGTGTACAAGTTTTATGAACAAGGTTTATAAGTTTAGTGAACTTGATTTACAAGTTTTTTATTTTCCTTTGCAAGTTTTATGAACTAGGTTCACAAATTTTTTGAACCTAATTTACAAGTTTTTTGAACATGATCTATGAAAGTTAATTCAAAAGTTTTATGAACTAGGTTTACAAGTTTTCTGAACCTAGTTTAAAAGTTTTTGAAGCCTAATTTACTAATGTTTTCAATTGGTTTGCAAGTTTTTGTTAAACCTACTAACCGCACCTTTGGAACCTTTTTTTTGGCTTACATGCTCTATATCAACAAATATTTACATAACAACCAATGTAAGTCCTACTTACACTTTATACACAAGGTATAGGTTGTTTAGATCCATATGCATAATACACAGAACAATTCAAATAGAAAAGTAAACATAATTTACCTAAATATTAAATTTAGCAGAAATTATAATTTGGATATCTCAAGCACTTTCTTTTGCCTCTTTATTACATGGCATGTAGAGTATCAAGTTTTCCGTTGCAGTTTTGGCTTTCTTTTCCACTGGTATACCTTTGTCTTGCCTTGGCTAGGAAGACTTGAGGCTGCCTAAGCCACACCATCATCCTAACTTTCAACACAGGGAGACTTGGGAGGATCAAGTGTAAAGACAGTTGAAGTAAACATGGCACTAATTCTAGTAACCTCAAAAACACGTTTCCTATATTCATTTTGTGCATCCAACGCCCACCCAACAACGATATCACGATGAAGGTGAGCTACACATGCCTTGTGCATGGTGTACACTAAAAATTAGACAATTATTCAACTTGAACAAAATTGAATATAAAAGGAGGTGGCAAGAAAATGCTACTCACAAAATCTGATTGAGGCATGGTCTGATATTCATCAAACAACAGGACACCATCGCAAACATCTATGTATTTAATGGTGTATACTCTGCAATCATAGCTTCATGGATAGGGATTAATGATAGGAAATCACTATCCAAATGCAGTTAATAATTAAATATGTTGTAGAAAAGAGTACTCATGTATTGGGTTGTTTTGGAAAAATCTTAATTTTAGTTTCTACTTACAATTGTCCATTTAAATTTGGCTGGAGGAGGATCATAAATTCCTTGAATTGTGCAGCCTACCAATGTAAAAATCATACATAAGTTTATTGATGTGACTCCAGCAAGTGTAACAGATTGTACAAGTAATGAAGAGTGAGAAAAAGTATCATCCCACATAGATTGTGTGGCGACCCGAAAAAAAAGAGAGGATAGGGAGCACTGGTACTGTAACACCCTAATAGAACCCCACTGTGCTTAAGTTCACATTTGGATTCTATTAGTTGTCACTTATGCCTTGTATTATTTTTCTTTTGAAATTAACTTAGAAAAATAATGGAAGTTTTTTTTTTTTTAATAAATTAATTTTTTTGAAAACTTAAGAATTTGAAGTGAAATACATAGCGCTTTTATAGATAATAATCAAGTTACATTGCGCACTTAATTAAATAAGCGGAATAAAAGACTAAGTATAGAACAATTATCACATAAACTGGAATATAATCACTTAATACATAAGTCACAATAGGGCATATATCATACTGATAAGTTATTACAAATAACAATATAAGTTCTACTATTACTAATTGTTTCTCACAAACTATAATGTAACTAAAGCTCAGAATGCTCATACTTGAGCAGGTTTGAAATCTTCACGTGCTACCTCCTTCCTCAGCTACGGCCTCGTTGCTTTAGGTGGACACGTCTGTCTCTGCAACTACAACGGAAAATAAACATAGGAGTAGAAATACATGATTTCTCGGTGGGAGTTCCTACTTGTACTAAAAAGTTTCATCGCTTGTCGCCCCATCACTTCGGGTTTATTATAAAAAGGTGAACAGATAAGGATTCAATTATCAAACTTTCACAAACGTGATTAGCCGAAGTGCAGTTACTTTTAAACTAATCTTGAACATTAGCAGAAATATTCATTCAGTATTTCATCAAGCATACATATAAGCATATCATGTAAAACCACTAATAAGCAATAATCATTTAGGAGTTGCATGCATTTCATGATTACTCATCCTCAACATTCACTTGTTTAGTGATCATCATCTTTCATTTATTTCATCAACATATTTCTTAATTACTCACGGGATGAATGCATCAATGCCTTAGACCACCCTAAAAGGGTAATGAGCTCATACCGTGGCCACTGCCACAACCTTTTTTTTTTGGTTTCCTTTCCGTTGCCGTGATCTCAACGGTTTAGGGGTTAAGCCGTGAAGTTTAGCTCAAGTCCACTTTTCCAGACTTTCATTGCTACTTTTTCAAACTTTACTTTTATTATTTCTTTTGAAAATGAATGTATGCATATTATCATGTAATCACAATAAATCCTGGGCAATCAATCATTCATCCTTATCATTTCATAATTCATCACCATACATTACTATACATCACTTCATAAAACATGGACAATATCATGTAAATCTCATAGTAAACACTTTCATAGATGATTCATATTAAACAACCAAAGTTATCAAGTTGAGTTCCTAGTGTTCGTAAGAGGTAATGGATGTCTTAGTATTATCTTTTTCTTTTAGTGTTCTTTGTACTCTTAGCATTCCATTAATACATTAATGCACTTCAAAATATTATTATAGGTTCTTTATATATTTTTATTATGACTTTCATATAACTCTTGAAGATTATTATTCTACTTAAATTCTTAAAATTCTCTCTTTACAAGACTTGATTCTTTTATTTATAGTTTTGATATCTTTTAGAAGAAAGTTTATAATTCTCTGATACTTGTTATCTCAATTTAGTAAAGGTAGTTCCAAATTCCTAACTCAGCAAATTTTGGCATTTACATCTTTGGAATAGTGTAAATCAACTGTAAACCATGCATAGTTGGGTTCCCGGGGAAAGAGAGGTGGGTCACAATGGACATGCTTAAATACCAAGTATTTCCTTAGCCAGAACCTTTCCAAACTGCACTTTCACAGTACACTATCCCGAAATTTATTTCTCATTCTGTATTTACGTGGTACAAAGCTTTATACATAACATACATGGGTGTATTCCTATATGTGTTAGCTCTCCAACAAAGTTGAAATCAGTCCATTTGCATTTTTCTAGAGTGAGTTACATCTATTTTACTACTACAAGGTCAGATTTAAAGTTTCAGTCTTAGGCTCTACTTTAAAAATTTATATCTTGAGCTAGAAAACTCCGTTTTAGGTGATTCTTTTTGAGAGTGTTATATAATGAGTCTAGTTTATAGTAAAATTATTTTAATTTCGAGATACTTAATATTTTATGAACAGTATCTTTCGAAGTACCTGCTGCCAGAAACAACTAGAATTTCCAACACCTACCATTTTCATGTCTTAAGTTACCTTTATTAAATCAGGTTTCACATACAATCTTTTCAAGTTATATTTGAGTTTGATAACATCATAAAGGTACTCATAACAAAATAGAACATGTCATATTTCTAAAAATATATTTTTCAAATAATCATTTAAAACTTTTGACAATAACTCAAACTTGAGGCATTCTATCAAGGTTAGAAGCCAACAATGCTTGAACAATTAAAGATGAAGCTCCTACCTCTTGTGTAGGGTCTAAAAAGGGTCCTTCTCTTCTTCCTTAAGCTTCGAACAAGAGTCTTTGGAGTGGATGACCCTCCTTGAATCTTGGCTCTAGAACTTGAATGCTTAAGAAAATATTTCTCACTAGAGTTAAAGATTGTAACTCTTGTGAGGGCTAGTGAAAGTTTGGACTTAGGATTTAAGTGTTTGGATGAAGTTTAGAGGATCAAGAGAAGTACATAAGAAGAATGATAGAATAAGAAAGAAAGAACACTTAGGGAGTTTTTGAATTGAAGAGAGTTTGAGGAGTATTTATAGTGGAAAGATTAGAGAAAATGTAAAGCAAGAATGCACTTGGAGCATGATTTATGGAAACATGTTGGCTGAATTTTGGGATGAAAATGCTCCTTGTTTTGTGCAAACACGTTTCCATGTTTTGTGCAAACACGTTTCCATGTTTTGTGCAAACATATTGGATGAAAATGCTCCATGTTTTATGCAAACATGTTTCCATGTTTTATGCAAACATGTTTCCATGTTTTATGCAAACACGTTTCCATGTTTTATGCAAACATGTTGGATGAAAATGCTCCATGTTTTATGCAAACATGTTTCCATGTTTTATCCAAACACGTTTCCATGTTTTGTGCAAAGATGTTAGTGGATATTCTTGTAATTCCATTCATAGAGTAAGGGTATCTTTGTCATTTAATAAGGCAAGGGTAGTTTGGTAATTTCCTTTACATAGCAAGGGCATTTTCGTAATTTCTACTAAGTGATGGCATTTTCGTAATTCTTTGCATTTTTCTCTAGACATACTTAAGTAGTCTATTTGTTGTGTTTCATAACATTTGTCCAGATTCTCTTGGTTTTGCTATCGATAATTAAGATTCTTAGTTATAAATTTGGGGATGTTACAGGTACACCCATAAATGGGGGTGCACTATGCGCGTACCTTTTAGCTTTTAGTTCACGGTGACAGCCCCCTCCTCCAAAGACACTTCTTTTTTTTCTTCTTCTTTCTTTTCTTTCTTCGTTCCAGTCACAATTTCTCACCCCCCTCTTAATGTCTCTCTCTCTCTCTCTCTCTCTCTCTCTCTCTCTCTCTATCTCCTCTCTTCAATTTCTCTCCAGTCTCTCAACCAAATTCATCCAAACAACTTCCAAATTTCTTGTCTCTTCTTCCTCTACAAATCTAACCAAATAGATTTCACCAGAAATTCCTCCAAATGGCGGAGTCATCAAGAAAAACGCGATTGTCAATGCTGCACGACCCGCAATTGCCAAGACCCCTACCGCCACGCCAGCACCGGCGCCCACTGCTGCTGCCCTGTCCTGTCCACTTCCCTTTTTGGCAGTAGCGAACTCCCTCTCCTCCCTTCCTCAACTGTTCGCGGGTTCTCTCTGTAAAATTGGAACCGTGTTGCTTAGGTTGTCCCTTCCCTCCAAACCTCCTCTTGGGGTAATGGGTAAGTATCAATATTTCTCTATTGAGATTGTTGAGTCCTCTATGGGTATCAAGTGTTGAATTAGGGGTTTTAGGAACCCTAGCTCTTTAGATTTGGGATTTTTTTTTATCAATTGAAGCTAATTGATGCAAATCGATAGTATTGTTAGCTCTCTAAAATTTTGTGTGTCTTATTCCCAGAGTTATAGAGCAAACGGATGTCAATTGGAGATTTTCGATAGCTCGAGAAGTATTCTACGGTTCCTTAGGAACTATCTGTGAGTATATAGTGTATCTGTAGTTTACTTCATGCATCATAATTATTGATTATAAATTTAGAATTATATGAAGAGTTTAAAGTATATTGATATATGAGAAAATAATTTGATTATTAAAAATGGTGCTTTATGTTTGAAGTGAGAAATTTTCAATTGGAGCCAAGAATTTGGTTTTCATGCTTATTGAATATTTTTAGTCAAATTGTAACAAATATTGAACTTCAGAACATCCTATATAAATTATCAAAACAAAATATCTCATACGTATTCATGGGATTTTAGCAGAATGACTCATAAGACTTTAGTAGAATTTCAAACAGAAAATCTCATAATAATTCAAGAGATTTTAATAAAATGTCTCATAAGAATTCAGGAGTGACCTTGTGTCCCATATGTCTCATATAACTTGAGAATGGATTTTATATTGTAAGAATATCTGGAATTTGGAATTGTATTGCAAATATGAATGATTGTATTTGTGAGAATTGTTAAGTTGATAATTATGATATTGAAACAGAGATTATGAAATTATAAGATTGAAATTGATTGAAAATGTTTTGGGGAGTGAGCGTAAGTAGAAACTGTAGCTAACAGCAGGGACGTTAGCCTTGGTGCACCATGGAACTCTAGTTAGCAGGTGAGGTGCTAACCCGCACATAGCTGCAGCTATGTCTGGACTTATATTTGGCTATGGGCCAACTCTAGTTAGCAGGTGTGGTGCTAACCCGCACATGACCTTTTGTCATGTCTGGACTTGTATATGGCTATGGGCCAACTCTAGTTAGCAGGTGTGGTGCTAACCCGCACATGACCTTGGGTCATGTTTGGACTTGTTATTTTTCTACTTTGGATAGCTCCCTATTAGCTTTATGTGATTATATAAAGTTATCTTTTTAAGAAAGCTTATGTTATGGCTAGAATCATATTTTGTGAATACATATACATTATCATGTTATATTGTTTTATGTGCATTTAGTAAATTACGAATATCCTATCTCTCACCGAGTTGCAAAACTCACCCTGCTGTCTTTCATTTTTTTTCCCAGATATAGGTGCTAGCACCATTTTTATTCTTCCGTCTTAGCTGTTAAGTGATGCTAAAACGGTAAGCCTTTTTGAGAAGGCATTCTTTTGTCATCGAGATCCTTTTAAAAAAATAGTATCTGTTGGTATGTCAGTTGCTCCATATGTCACAGGCAGGGTCCTCGAATAATATGATTAGTGTTATGTTTGGAGTTATGTATATGTAAGTAATTGGTTATGTAAAATAAGTTCCAATAGAGTTGCAATAATTGCTTTTATGCTTAAACTTAAAAGTTGGATTTAATTAGTTTTATGAATCCGATAAACTTACTAAATTATGTTGAGACATCTGTACTACTTAGAGGGCACATTATGAGAATAATTGATGCCCCAATTTCTGTGGAATTATTTTTGGTGTTTGCAGGATGAGTTTGTATTTGGGAAAGATTGCAAAAACAGAGGAAACTCTGTCTCTTTTCCTAGGAAATTGTGTGTTAAGGCTTGCTAGGGAAGTTATTCCTTATGCGCCGGTCATGGCCTAAGTTGGGTCATGACTGATTGTTAACCAAGTACTAATTCACAAGTCTAAATATTATCTAGGCTAATTGGTTTGATATTTCAAGAATTCAAATTTTAAATTAAAATAAAACTACTCTATTCTAATTCTAAGGAAAGCAATGAATCAATGTAGAAAGAGAGAATTCAATGAAAGTTAAGGCGCTAGGGATCTAATATCGCCTAGTTATTCATATGAGTGTTAAATTCCCAATCTAATGATGTTCAATCTATGAAGCACAGGTGTCACGACCCAATCTGGGCCGTGACTGGTGCATAGGGAGCCTGTTCCCTAGCTAGTCTTGAGATACAAAATTTCTCAGAAAAACAGACAGAGTTTCCTCTATTTTTCAGAAATTTCCCAAATACAAAACCTGTAAAAATACATTATTATAATAACCAAAACAACAACACAGCCAGAATACTATAATCATATGCATATTTATACGTCTCAAAATAAGGTTTTTCTCATCATTTTCACCATTTTAAGTTCAAGGCATACATTACCATAAAACTTATCAACATAAGTCAAAGACATAACCCATCCCTGATCCTGCCTATGACAAAAAGGAGCAACATCTATCATTATAAACACTGGACACTTCCCTCAATGTGGCCCACAGATGAAGTGGGCTTACCAAAACAAGGGGTCCAAAAATTATTAGATCGGAATGGGATTTGAACTCAGACCAGCACCTTAATCTGAAAAAAAGAAGGAGGATAACAGAGTGAGTTTGACAACTCAATGAGTAGATAAAGCATCCATAGCCCACATGAGATAATAACAAAAAATCAAACCAATAATATTAGAAAGCTATATGAATAATATGGTAAAAACATATTCATAATAAAAATAAATACATATGAGGGAGTGGTCTCGAATAGGAAATTCCATCAGGATTATACACTCGGGTGGCCAATCCCTCGTGTGATCCCTCCCTTTATTAGGAACCACAAATATGTGGACCTACACTCATCCATCATGTACTATTCTCATATAAAATCAACTTCATCATCCAATACTTATGAGAGTTACATAAGAAGAACAAATTTTATTTGGGGAGTAATCTCAACCCATTTAATCTCATTTTAAGGTGTCTCAAATAGGCTCATCTCATTCTTTCATCTAAATTAAAAATATTATGTGCATATAGGCCGTTATATCTCTTTGCTACGGCAAGCAGAATTACCGTTATATCTCTTCGCTACGGCTAGCGGTATTGCCATTATATCTCTTCGCTATGGCAAGCGGTATTGCCTCTATATCTCTTCGCTACGGCTAGCGGTAATGTCATTATATCTCTTCGCTATGGTGAGTGATATTGCCCATAAATAAATTTTCAGTTCTAAAATCCATATACCTATTATATCTAGATCATTCGTCTTGAAACATTATGTAAGATAATTTATTTGTCTCATGTGGTCATTAAACCATATTTATTTTCAATCATTTTCAATTAACAGCAACAAATAAATTTCTTTAATACTTAAAAAGTATAAATTTTGTAAACAGGGAATGACAGGGATTCAATGACATTCATAAATAATATATAGATTAAGAAATTAACTATAGATACTAAATCTACTCACAACAATGGTTCCCAAGGAACCGGAGAGCACTTTTCAAGCTAATGAAAATTCCCAATTGGCGTCCCATTGTTCTACAACTCTATGAACAAGACAATAACAATATATGTGAGCTAATAATGCCATCAATTAACAAAAGTGAGCTCTATATACCATAACCCCTAATTTTCACATTTAGGGTTCCTGAAGTCCCAAATCCACCATGAACAAAACTATAGGGAGTTCAATATGATTAATAGAAGGATTTTAGCACTTACCCATTGCATCAACAAGAAGGAAAAGGAAGGGAATGCACCAAGTCTCGCTCTTCTAGTGGGTTCCCTTCCAAAAGTGAGAGAGAATCGCGAATAGAGAGGAGAGACAGAGAATAGCATGGCTAGTTGAAGGAATAAGGAGGATGCGCCGGCAGAGAAGCGGTAGATGTGGCGACGATGGCAGCGGTTGTGACGGTGGTGGTGGCATGGTGGACCAAGAGAGAGAGAGTCACGTGAAGAAATAAAAAAGGAGAAAGAAAGAAAGAAAGAAGAAGTTACGGGAAGAAGGAAGAAACAAAAGGAAAAGAAAGAAAAGGAGGAGGGGGACACGATGGTGGTCTCACCACTTAAGTGCATGTGTGCTCCTCCCTTTTTTTTTGGGTTATCACAACGTGCACATCAATTAGGTGTCACGTTTACATGTTAGACACGAATCTTTGTCGAATCTTGCATGATGCCCTAATGACACAAGTTTGTATATGTATTTTTTTTCTTACTCTAATATAAAAAATACAATATAAACTAAGTTATAAAAAGGAAATAGTGCATGACTTTTTGATTTTATATAAAAATAAAACATAAATAAAGCTTATATAAATTATATTTTGAATAATTTATCCTTTCATTAAATTTTTACTTACATTTATGCCGTGTCCATGTCCTATAATTTTTCAATTTTGATGTGTCCTTTGTGTTCATGTCGTGTTGTGTCTTGTGTCTATGTTACTGTCTGTCCTTCATAGTGTTCAATCAACTCAATTGGTAGGGGATTTCCTAGTTTAGTTAATACTCAATTCCTTCGCATACCAACCCTCTTAGAAAACTAAAGTTCATTTAATTCCTTAACATGAGCCCTAGATTCAAAGGCATTATTGTGTTCAATGAAATCCTAATCTCAAATCTACCTAATTTATTAATCTCTATGCCTAGACAATGAATAAACATGGTTTCTATCCCTAGGTCAAGTTATGCACCAATTTTCCAATTGCCTACAGAACTCATAGCATCAATTGATGGGTGATCAAGTAACAAAAGCATGAAGAACAAAGACAGAAACTCAATTGAAAGAAAGAACATGCATGCGATTAAAAGGATTTGAACAACTCATAATCCCAACATAGGTTACATCATCACCCTAGCTATGAGAGAGTTTAGCTACTAGACATCGTCATAACATCCATAATCAATGAGATCCTGAACATTAACATATCAAATCACAAGACAAAAGAGAACAAGAATAAGAGTAGTAGCATAAGTTTTCTCCTCTTGTGGTTGTCTCCAAACCTTGGTAGAGCTTCTTTGAATCTCCAATTGCCCCCAATCGATTCCAAGTGCAAAAGATGTTCTATGTCATATATTTGATGTTCACTTAGCTCCTCTTGACTTGTTTTGGACCTCTAAGAGCGTTTTTTGTCAAAAAAAACCTAAGATATGAATTAAGTATATAAAAATTGGCCAAAACCCAAAAAATACATTAAACCCATGAGGGCAATTGCAGGGGACCGTGTTGAACGCCACAGGGCCATGTTATGCTCTTCAAGGCATCATAATTTGCTTGTTGTTGAGTTTATGAAGCTTTCTACAATTGGATTCAACCTTTGAGGTCTTCATGAAAGTTGTAGCTTTGTATCATATCTTTCCAATTCCTAGAAAATCATCTCAAGTGGACTCCTCTAGCTCAATATATGGATCAATTAGTGTAGAAAGGTAAGGATTGACATTATTAGGAACATACTGCAACTTCTCTTTCTTCCAATTTTTCTCCTTGAAGACTTAGGAATTAGGAAAAAAACACAATAGTAAAGTCATAGATATTTCTCTCTTATTTCCAAGGAATCTTGAATTACAAAATTTGAAGCCCAGGAGTGAAAGTTATGAAAATTTATCCACAGAGTGTTCTGATTCCATGTAAGTACAGGACCCGAACTTCTTACATTTTTCTCTCCAATTCTCCATATGTTAAAATGATGCAAATTTGACCTTGAATCCTTATTTAGCACCTAAAGATCATCACATAAACACAAACAAAAGGAGTAACCCAATTTCTAACAATTTAACACAGAAATGACTAATTTAACTATGTAGATCACATGAAATTATGTCAAAACAAACACCAGATGTGTGTCTTTTATACACACATCAAAATACCCAAAATTTAAACCATTGTTTGTCCTCAAGAAATAAAAGATAAAACAATAAAAAACAGGGGTATCACTTCCTCAATCAAAATAAACATCAGAATGCAAGACTTTGGAAGAACTCAAAGAACATTCTCATGATGCACATTAACACAGGTCAAAGGTATTAGAATGTTCATCAAACATACTATTTAACAAAGGGTAAACAAATCAAATCAATGCTTTCTCTTGCAACAAAATCAAGAATCTATGTTGTAATCGGATAAAACTATGTCCACCTCATAATTGTAGTTATCTCCATGATACAATGATAAATAATTATGCTCATGTGTCCCAATTTCCATAGGCAAAATCTCTATCCCTATCTCCACTAATGCAATGCACACTTTCAAAGGATCAAAAGGTCCTTATAGAGCTTGTAATATGGCTAAAAAAATGAATGGCTAAAAAGAAATGTGGCTAAAAAGGTCCTTATAGAGCTTGTAATGTGGCTAAAAAAAGGAATGGCTAAAAAGAAAGAAAAGGTAAAAAAGGATATACAAATATGAGAAAGTCATGATAAGGGGAATTAAAACTCAAAAGGAACTTATATTAAGTGCTATGTCAAAGAAGATACCTTCTATCACTAAGAACAATTAACATCCTTTTTTTTTGTTTTGATTTGCAATTCATAACACATATATAACAAATTATAACATAATATGGAGTCAAGGAAAATGAAAAAAAATAAAAATTTCAAACCGAATCACTCACGTGTGGTATATTTTGATGATGCACTTTTAAAATTTAAAACCTTGCTTTTAAGAAGAGATTAATTGAGTATCTTGATTTAGATTGAGGGGGAGATTTCTTCATATAAACTAAAGATAAAGCACAACTAAGCCAGGATAATTGCAGTCCACCTTTTTGTTTCTCTCAACCAATTCTTCTATGCATAATAATAATCCAAAAGAAGGGCCGATGGTGATGGAGGAAAAAATAATCCGTATGGCGGAGAATACACATTAATAACATGTTGAATAAGTTGCCAAATTTCCCCCCATTTTTTCCCCTTTAACAATTTCCCTGCCTTTGTTTTTTGGGGAATAGTGATGATTTTCCCTGCATTTTTCAAAACGCAAATGATAGTAAAACGGGAACCTTCTTTGGGTGATGATTGGATTCAAAAACATGCTACAAAAGTTAGGCAATACCTTTGCATTACCAGAGAAGTGCACACAATAAGGTGTTGAGGATCTTGAAGTTGGATAGTAAAGGACCAATGGGGCCTATTTGGTGCAGCAAAGTCAATGGGAAAGAAGCTCAATTCATTCAATATGGAGTTTGAGGATATATACACTGCGTTTAATCTTTGTGGTTTGTCTTTAATGAGCAGCTTAAGGAAGAAACAAGAATTGTACTAAAGATTAAAGAAAAACTTGTTGTCGGCATATGGAAACTACTTTGGGAGGTACTAGAATGTTCCGAAACTTGGTATTAATGCTGATAAGCTTCTGAAGCATGGATACTATTTTATGAAACTATTCCAATTTGAAAAGTAGGTAGAAAATTGTTTCTGATTTTTTTAAAGCCAATAGGAGAAAATGAATGGATTAAATTAAAATTAAATACAAAATTAATTGCATTTTAGAAAGAGAAAAAGAAAAATAGGTCTATGAAAAAAAAAAGGAAGTTAAAAATGAGACTATCAAGGAATTGTTCTACTCTTATTTATCGTGTGACTTGCTATGCAGTGATATATGCATATATATTTTTTTGTTTCAATGAGACCATGTGTTGGGAAATTATTTTTTATATGGATAATGAATTGATTATTATCATTAGGGAAAAAAGCAATTTATGCCCCTAAACTTTTGCTCTTGAGCAATTTAGATCCTGAGTTTTAAAAATATGCAACGCGACCCCTTGTACTTATCAGATGGTGCAAAGAAGCCCCTCCATTACTGAGCCATCCAAATCCTCTGTTAAGTGTCTATGTGCTTCTCATGTGCATCTCCGATTGGACAAAAATATCCCTCTTGTTAACTCTAATTTCCAAACTCCAAATCTCTCAAATGAAAAATGCCTTCTCTCAAAACACAAACGCACATACACCCCAGCTTGATCTAAAACCAAACCCAAGAAACGTGAGAAATGCACAAACACACAAACCAAACCCAAGAACGCAGATCTGAAACCAATAAAAGTACACTTCAGAATGCCTTTTCTCTATCTTGTGAAGAAAGACGAAGATCTAAACCAATGGGCCGCGTGCTAGATTTGAGCCAACGCACCCAATCTGAACTAACTAATGTGCCCTAGATTTGAACCATCTTCAAAGTTCGAAGAAGGTATCGTGAATGAAGACGTGATTGCATGACTGAACCAGACCAAAAGTCTACCTCTACGGCTGAATAAGGGATCGCGCAACTGAAGAAGGGGCCGCGACCTCCGAGGCATACCAATAGCATGGCATTTGATAGTATTGATTTGAAATTTCATGAAATCATATATAGTTTAGATGCATGCATTTGATAGTACTACATTCTGGTTCTGTTTTTTTTTTTTCTGTGGTTCATTATTTTTTTTCGTTCTATTTGTATTTTTCTGGTTCTGTTACTATTTTGGTTCTGTTTTTATTTTCTGGTTCTTTATTTTTCTGGTTCTATTTTTATTTTTTTTCTTGTTATTTTTTTGGGTTTCTAATTCTAAAATGAATATTTCTGGTTTCTTGTTCTTGTTCTTGTTCTAGATGTGCTAAAAATGCAGTTTTGGATGTGCTGGATGTGCATTTGTGTTTGACAAAAGCCATTTTAGGTTGAGAGATTTGGAGTTTGGAAATTAGAGTTAACAAGAGGGGTATTTTTGTTCAACCTGAGACACACGTGAGAAGCACATGGACACTTAACAGAGGATTTGGATGGCTCAATAATGGAGGGGTTTCTTTGCACCATATGATAAATACAAGAGTCGAGTTGCACATTTTTAAAACTCAGGGTCTAAATTACACAAGAGCAAAAGTTTAGGGAGTAAATTGCTTTTTTTTCCTTATCATTAATATAGATTTGGGGCAAATATTACCAAGATGTGGACTACAAATCACGCCTTGGGCATGATTTATCATTCTAAACCCACACATAAGAAGTAGCAGCGCCTTGTCCATGAACAAAAAATCTTGTGGCCCACGTGAAGCAAGAGTGCAAAGCCATCAAAGAAGAGAAACATGCGAACCACGAGGACAGCTAGCGTGGTGGTCTGCGGGACACTGGACAGGTGGCACACAGGGAGCAAGGGGATGTTACGTCGATCCATCAGGAGCCAGCCCCACCGAGCAGATGACATGCAGGGGAAGAGCGCAAAATATCTACTCTCAGAAGATTTTAGAGGGAAAACGTGGGTGGCGAGATTTCAAGCCCTGCAACTCCATTATCTCATGTCAAGAAGTAGCAAGTAAAGTGTTGGAAGCATTGTATGTCAGTGTTTGAAGGGCTTTTTGTTTGAATGATAGCTTATGTGGTGAGCCGTCTCATGTGTTTGTGCAGAAATTATTTATTTATAGTGTTAAAAAAAGGCATTTGATAGAACAATGTTTTCGAGTGAACATGTATCTAAGCAAATTCGTCAAAAAAATTGCAAGTGTTTTATGCTTAAGTTTTAGTAAAAATATTATTTAATTTAATTTTTTTATTTTGCAATTTCTATTACTGTATATTAATTTTTTAATTAAAAGATTTAGATTTAATTGTTATTCATATTTTACTTTTCATGTAATAGGTAACATGCCCGTAAAAAAATATTATAAATAATATTTTGTTATTATTAATTAGTGCAAAATTTATTATTTGTAACAGGAAAGAGAGTTATTGCGGCCTCGTCACTTATATATAAAGTTACCGAAATTGGAGATACACGAGCATTTATGTCAAGCTAGTCTCTACAATGTTTCTCATATTTCTGAAATAGAGATAGATAGACCTCTAATAAGTGCTTTAGTAGAAAGGTGAAGACCAGAAACTCACATATTTCACCTTCCAGTTGGGGAGTGCTCAGTGACATTGGAGGATGTTGCCATTTTACTGGGACTTCACATAGATGGTTTACCAGAGACTTCTACACCCGCTCATAATTAATAGTGAATTGATTCTCCGTTCTCAGGTACCCTATAAGATACAATATGTTTAGCATATTGTTTTTAAAAAATCATAATCACAAATACATAAATTAAGTATTAATTTGAAAATGTAAATTACCCATGCTCACAACCAATTTCCACAGATTAGGTGCCTTAAATCTTCACAAGAAATTGGCACCGATGTGCCTTATGCAATACATGTGAAATGCTTTTGGAGGTTCTTACTGACCATTGCTTCTCCTTATTGCTGCATTAATTGACTCGTGACGATCAGAAATAATGCCAACTCCATCTCGAGTCGCAACATTATTGCGTAGATTATCTGGAAAAAAATGTCAAGCATCTGCAGTCTCAGCCTTGACAATAGCAAAATCAATTGGCAATATGTTCTAATTGCCATCTTGCACAATTGCAACTAATAAAGTCCTTTTGTATTTCCCATACAAATATGTGCCATCAACCTGAACAAGTGGTTTGCAGTGTCTAAATGCTTTAATGTAAGGGCCGAAAGTCCAAAACACACGGTGAAAAATTCAAACATCTGGAACCATCTCATCATTACAAAAGGTCTCCACAGCATCCATCTGAACCACTGATCCTCGAACAACATCACACATTGCTACACACCATTGTGACAAGGCTTCATAGGAGGCTTCTCATTCACCAAAAACTTTTTCAATTGCCTTTTCTTTTTCCATTCATGTTTTCCGGCATGTCACTGTGTAACCATATTGAGATTTAATCTCTGCAATCACATATTTAATCTTGAAAGATGGGTCAGATTCTACCATGGGCTTTATAAGTTCTGCGATTGTATCTGAATCTAATTTTGTGTGATCCTCAGTGAATCTTTCTCCAATGCTAGTGTGTGGGCCATTATACTTCCTAATTTTCTAAAAGTACTTATTCTTCCTGAAGCTAGCCCTGACAAGCCATTGACAACCTACCCCATATCGAGGGCATTTAGCTGTAATACTCGGTGTACACATGTCATTAGACAAGTTCTATATGGCCTCAAGGTCCCTCGAGACCCAACCATGTTACTGGGTCTAGGATTTCACTAAGTCTAGAGCCCTACACCTCATTAGAGGGTTATATGATAAAGCTACATTCTAGGGATTAAAAGCCCGATAATTGCTCCTTAGAGAAAAATAAATTAAAGAGTGGTTTTAATTAATTTTAGAAAACCTCTAGACGCTTCATTTTTAACCCCCAAGTTTAGAAAATCATAAGAATTCTGGAATTTGAACTAAAACTCAAAAATTGCATTTTGATTGGTTGGGGTTTTGATTTTTTTGATATTTTATTTAAATCCAAATGAGGGTATTTCCTTATTTACTTTTATGTTTTAAAGTTAATGGAAATTAAAATAAATGAGGACATTAAATAAGTGAGTATAGAGGTAACTCATATGGCTGATGACAGCAAAAATAAAAAAGTGGACGTTGTCACTGCTGTAGCGGTTCAGGACCGCTATAACGGTTATAGGTTTGCAGTTGGGTGTTTTGAGGACCGCTATAGCGGTCATAAATGACCGGTTCCCCTGTGCGCACACGCCCTGACCGCTATCAATATAAAAAATGATATCGTTTCATTTTTTGGCCTTTAAAAGACCTATCGGCCTCCCTTTCCCCCTATCAAAAGTAGAAACCATTCTTCCCCAAATTTCATCCTTTTTCTCTCATTCTCTCCAATCTAGCTCCCCATAAATCATCAAGGTATGTATATGTTGTTAGTTTATGTCTCCATTCTCTCCATCCTTTCATGATCTTGAGTTGGCTCTTGTTATTTCTCTCATTGTTTATCAAGTGGGGGTGCTCCCCCAATGTTATTAGAGTTAGATTAGAGTTATTTAGATGTTGATGGAGTTTGATCTTGAGTTTTATCCTTGTTATAGTTGAAGTTGGTGCCCTCCCGGCTCGTCGGAGCTCAGTTGGTGTTGACGTCTTCACTTCTTCCCCTCCAGGTGAGTGGGTTTGATCTCATAGTATTAGTTTCCTTATTATGAGTATATTTCTTGCATTAATATTATGAAATATGGAATTTGAGATGAGAAAAAGTATAGATTATCATTTTACATGATTTTGTCAAGCTAGAAAAATTATGATTTCTGATGATATCATGAAAGAATGAGCTTTATAAAACCATGGGACCATGAATGCTATGTTGTGTGTTATGGAAAATGTTTTATATGGTAATGGAACGTTGTTGGAAAAATATATGATTTAGCAAGTCGCTATTTTAACAAATATGTTTTAAGAGTTATGGTATTATTATATATTTACTCCATATTTTGGAATTTAGAAAGCCTTCGAAAATGTTAACTTGTTTTATCATAAAGGTATATAGAGTAGAGTATGTTTAGCTTTAAATGCAAATGTTATTATGATTTACGGAGTAGTATAAATTTTAAATGAAAGAGTTTTGAGCCTAGAGTAGAGCTTGGAATAGAGTTTTAGAGAAAAGAAATTCAGTTATTATGATTATAAACTCCGGTGTTTAAACTATGATATTAGAGATTTCAAATAAATGTTAGCTTAAAATATGTTAGCTTGAGATTTGAATTTAGAACTTCAGTTTTATGGTACCAAGAGGTATGAAATTCAATATGATTCATAGCAATTGTTAGATACATATTCTATAAGCTTGAAATCGGAATTCCTACAAGCAGGTGATCCCTTGGGCTCGATTTTCATAATCACAGTTATGCCAAAGTCAAATTGTTAGAGTTATGAAAATCCAAAACTCTCAAAATACTAAGAATTTAGGGGCTTTTATTCATCCAGGACTAAGCACCCACCTTTTACTTGTGGATTTTGTCAAACTAGTTTAACTGGTAAAGATAAGGAAACATACAGTTAGTTAACGGCTGTGAAGAAATCATTAATCTCAGTACCAAGTTGTCCGTTAGAGGACAGTTTCTTCCCCAGCAGTTATAGAAAATGAGACATAGTTAGGTGCCCATAGCTTGTCCGACTGGGACTAGTATGATTTTAGCAGGTGCTCTTGTCTGCCAAGGACTAAGTACAATCTTTCAGTTTATGATTTTACAATTTTTATTAATATATAGTTATTTATTATGTTTAGTGTATTGTTTCCCAATGCTCTGCCGCAACCTCAGTTAAAATGATTTTATGATTGATTGGGAATTTATAAATGCATGTTTATGAATATATGAAATGAAAAGTGTTTTGTTGTATAGCTATGTATGTAGATATTAAATTGTTTATGATTGTTGCATGTATAATGTATTACATTCCTTGGTTGTTCCATGTGGGTGATGGGTGAGAGTTCACTTACTGAATCCGTTGACTCACTTCTCTACCTTCCTCTCATTATTGCAGGTCCGAAGATGATTCAGACTCATGTTCTGTAGATGTAGTTATTCTCAGTGGTAAGTTTTACTTTAGAGTAAGGCTTAGTTTAGAGTTTTGTTAGAGTATAGTGCTTCAGTAGATGTGCAAGCAGGATTTTATCCACGCTTGTAGTATGATATATTATAATTTCTTCATATATTAAGTATATAATTGAAATGTAAATTGTGATTAGAGATTCATGTGATGAACTACAAACGTATTTGTAATTTAGTTTTCAATTGTTAAGTGGATTTTAAGATTTAAGATTATATTAGGTGTTGAGACATTTTCATGGTCAGTGGATTGGCCAAGACATTTTCAAAGATTAAATTATTGAATACTTTCAGTTTATGAAATTAAGCGTTATATTTTATTTAGAGAAAAATGCTAAAGATTTCGAAAAGATCATATTTTAAATATGATATTGTGATAAATCATGCATTTAGAGAGACACGTCACATAGAAGACTTATGTGGGGATCGAATTCCTCACGTGCTGATCATGTTCCCAAATCGGATCGTGACATTAGCATAAAATGTCATAGGCTCTGATTCATATACTTTATAATCCACTCTTTCATATATACTGTACTTTTTAATTGCTCGTATAACAACCTCTCTGTCACTAAATTGCATTCTAATACAAAATTCACCACTACTAATACGAAGGGCACCTACCAAACACAATATGAAATTAAAAAAATTAATAAGTTAAAAAGAAAATAAATAAAAATCAAGCAAAAATAAGATAAGAACAATAAAATAATTACAATATGTGAATTTAATATATATAACATATAACAAAATAAACAATATACAAGCCTTTTAGCCTTCTAAAAAAATAAAAATTAAATTAAGTTAAGCAAACATAAAATAAATATAACAAAACAATATAATAATAAATCGGATTATAAAAAGTGAAAATAATGTAATAGCAATATAATAATAAACATGTATTAGATATAATTTTTTGCTAAAGATATATCTATTAAAATGAAGCCACATAAAATGACTACATACCTGTATACTCCGGAAACTCAGGTGCATTCATAGCTTCAAGATCTAAAGTATGCATGAAGGATGGCTCCCCAAACAGATGCTGAATAGCAACTGTGTTTGATACATGCTCATCATCTCCTTCATCATCTAGCTCCATATCAGCGGCATCGCCATCACTACTTTCATATTCGCCTGCAAATACCGCCTCATCACTTTCACTATTGTTTTCTTCCCATTCTGCCTTTCCTTCTGAAAATGTGTTTAGGTGAGTCTCTTCCTCCTCATTGACAACTTGATGGTAAAAGATAGGAGCTGTTTTTTTGAAATTGACATACAACTCGATGATAGATTTTTTTGCTCGATGCTGGTGGTATATTTGAAACATTTGTTGCTTGTGGTCATCATTACTGATTTTAATTGCTTGATACTGAGTGAACCCACCAAAAATTGATATTGGACACCTGAATGCTATTTTCTCCACTATTTTTGGAGTTTTGGGATTTATGCATAGTTTAATACCACTTTCTAACTCCGCAAATAACATAGTACAAGGAATAAAAAAACATGCTGGATTCTCACATACAAATATGACACCTTCACTCATATTTGTAATAATATTGCTATTGAAATACATTATTATATTTGTTGTGCCATCCATTTCTTGTAACAATATTTTCTTTTGTCTTATTCACATAACACTCTTTTGACACACATATCACCTTTTTTTTTGTCATAGGACTACCAACACAGGGAACCCACCAACACAAACAAACAGATGAATAGAGAAGGAAAAGGAGTGACTGGTTTTTTTTGGGATCTAAAACATAAAAAAAAAAAATTGTAACAATTAGAAGAAAAAGCAGGAAGAGCTACCCAATCTTCCTCAAGTTTAACCCATTTTTTCCAGTTCTCTTTCACTCTGTGTAAACGCACACGATCCTTTCTCACAAATTAAAACTAAAAGAATGAGATGATGAATAGAGACGGAAGCAGGTTTATATAAAGAGAGTCCAATATTTAATATATTTATAAAAATCTCGCCACTGCCAAGATTCGCACTGAAATCCTTCCAGTCACAAGATTGTCTCTGAAATCTCGCTACTGGCAATGTAATATGTAGGGTGTGGCGAGATTTCCATTAAAAAACTCTATTTTACACTTTCACAAAAACTTATTTGTGACAAGATTTTTCTGACAGCACCACAACGTAAATTCATCCTTAAATCCATATAAATGTATATTATAATCTCAAAGCCAATATGGACAAAAAAGACCGCATGTGTTTTGTCAACCTTTTTTGTCTTATTTTGGATATTTATATCTAAATGCTACTGTAAAATGCATCTTTTCTTCCCTTGAATGAATTTATGACAATTCATATAAAAAAATATTATTAAAAATTAAATTTAAATTAATTTTTATCAGATATATATTATTTTATTTTTTATTTAAAAATATAAATATAAATAATTAGAAATTTAATTTTAAAAGATTTACTATATATATCCAAAGATATTTCTTAAGAATTATTTATTAACGTCCGATTATGATAAAACGTATTTTCATAAATATTTTCAAACATAAAATAATTTTTCGTTTTTAGTTCTGCTTCTTCTATTAATGATTCTGTTTTTTTGATAAATTTGTTTTTTCAGATTACTTATGAAAAGATAAACAAATTCGCTCCATCGAGGAAAAAAAGGGACAGATTGTAAAAAAAAAAAAAAAAAAAAAAGTTGTAGGATAGTCTGTAAAGAAAATTCCTAAAAACTAACATGGATAAAATCGTCGAGTTACATAATTTTATTTATTTAATTTAAGGGTAAATTCAATTATGTAGCGTGCTTGAAGGGCTCGGAAAAAACGGAAGGGGATTGGAAACTTTCAAATATGCAATGAATGGACCGACAATGACTATCGCTAAAAGAGAGAGACAAATGAATGAACCTAGTCTGGGCAGAGTTTTCAAACGCGTAATTGCTCCTACGCATGACAAGTCTGTAGTGGAGAAAGAGTTGTGTAACTTCCTTGAAATTTCCTCTGGAAAAAGCTGGGCTTCTGAGCTTGAGCTAAAAATGGCTGCTTTCAGTTTCTGAAAAACTGAAAGAAACTGAAAGCAGTTCTTACTCACTAAGCTGGTTTTAGAAGGAACATCATGATACCTGGGTCCATCAAAATTCCGACATGGCTTCAGCGTGCAGAGATATGGACATTTATATGCTTTGTTTCAACTGTACTTGGACTACTCTGTTACGCTCTCAGTTCCTCCTTCAACTCTCTATATGGAAAGTGGAACTTTGCCAAACTCTTTATTTACATCGTTTTAAGCATCATAATCTGCCTCGCCACTTTGTTTCCCAATGCATGGCAACACTCTCCAGGTCACAGTTTCAAATTTCATATGGGTTTTTTAGTTTTGACAATCACTACTATTTACTCCTTCTTATTGGATGAAGCAGTGGATGACAAAAAACCAGATGCATATAGCTTGGTATCTTGTGTAGCTTTTGCAATGACAACGCTCAGTTTGTCAAGGCATATTCAATGTGGATTCGAAGCGGATCTGCTATCTTTCTTTCTTGTAGCTCTGATTGTACAACTCATGATGATAAACAAGTGGTTAGCTGTGGTTGGACTATTGTTCTGTTATCTGCTTGTTATTCTTCGATCCTCTCTAGCTGCAACGCGAGAAAATGATTACAACCAGCTCCCAGATGGAGACCACTCAAATATTGAAATTGAAACACAACTAGCCATCATAACACGGCTCACGGGTTCTATTGAGGTGCTTCGACAGAAAAACTCTACTCTCATCAACATTATTTTCGCGCACGTGAAGGATTACATTAAAGACATTGATGACTCTAAACTTGTGATTGACCACAACTTTGTGGTTGATTCGCTGCCGCGTCAAATCGTCGATGACCTTCATAAAGCTGCCAGCGCCAATGCGGCCGCTAGGCGCGAGAGGGGGTTCTCCCAAGCATACATCAGTTGCAGGAAGGAATTCCTGAAGGAGTGCCTATCTAGGATAACAGCGTCGCAAGAGGATCCTAATACGTTGCAACATGAAAATGACACGGTTGGTAGATGGGTTAAAGCTGCCAATGTTGCTCTCAAGCTGCTATTTCCTTGTGAAAGGCAGCTCTGCGACCGAGTCTTTGATGGTTTATCCTCCGTTGGTGATCGTTGTTTGATGGAGATTTGCCAAGAAGCGACGATTCAGCTGTTGAGTTTTGCAGATTCATTTGCAAGTCGGAGCCCTTCAATGGATAGAATGTTCCAAAACCTCTACATTTTTGTGGCATTGCGTGACCTGATCCCGGAGTTTCAGTCATTGTTTGCTGATGGCCAGGCTGTATCCTTGGTTAATGAAGCAGTCACGGTCAAGAACAAGTTGATGGAAGCAATCTTGGCTTCTTATAAGGAAATGAGGAGTTTGATTTTTGATAGCGAGGTGGCTAGATTGGTTGCTCCTGACGGCGGGGTTCAACTAATGACCCGGGATGCCATGAATTTTGTCCTTTATTGTTGCCATTCGCGAGAGAAGCTGGAGCCAATTTTACAAGAATACCTGAGGGGTGCTGATGGAGCTGGAACGTCTTCTTCATTCTCTGCGGAGATGGTTTCGCTACTGGAGCTATTAGAATTGAAATTGGAAAGCAGCTCCATGGGCTATGAGGACCCTGCTTTGCGCTATTTTTTCATGATGAACAATAGGAAGCACATAGAAAACCAGATAAAAAAGTGGGAGTTGGGAACCTATTTGAGAGATGATTGGGTGCAAAATAACACAGCAAAAATCCAGCAAAACCTTGAGCTCTATTACAAGAACTCCTTGAAATGGGTGCTGGACTATGTGATATTGGGCAGGGAGTCACCGGTACCAAATATTGCTGCAGAGTCAATGAAAGAAAGGCTTAATTTGTTTTATAGGTACTTCAAGGAGATGTGTGTTGTTCAATCTACATGGTTTGTCGAGGATGAGCAGCTTAGGGAGGAAATAATAACATACATAGGCAACATTGTGTCGCTAGCATACGGGAACTTCATAGGGAGGTTCACTGATGTTCTTGCTACAAATGCTTCCGAGTATATTAGGTATGGAATTGATGATATTGAAGCTCGACTCAAGGATTTGTTTCGACCTTCGTGGATGTATGATGAATCAGTAGCCTAAAGAGAAGTAAAAGCAAAGCTTGTGAGAAATTAGATTACAAAATTTCTTTATATCATTGTATTGAATGTTTTCTGCATGGAATCATCATGCATTATTATGTTTTGCCTTTTGTGTTCTAATTTGGCTGTTTAGTTCAAGTCCATGTTTCAATAGGAATAGATTTTTTGCTGTTTGTTGAAATAGAAATGTCAACAAATCTGTCACCTGGCTGCAATGGCGAAGTAAATATATAGCCAAACTTCTTAATTTAGTCATTAAGTGCTCACACCTGGTTGTACGGCAATCAGTCATGGGTTAAAATTAAGGGGTGGGTTTACCCTTCAACCAAATACACTCTAAATGTATGAAGTTTCTTTACATCCCTTCTGTAGACTTTATCTCAAAATTAAAAGCCAACGGAAATACGCTACATGTAGATAATATAACTATGTAAGTACCATGCTCACATCGATTTCCAATCAGCTAAACCAGAAAAATGGGTATAGAGAGTAATGGTTATGGAATTTAGTCAAATATCGTTGGACTGCTACTGTAATGTGATGAGTTCCTCCTCTTTTCAGACATTTATTTGAAAAGTGAAACTTCTCGAAGATTATTAATTGCTTACAATTTTTGAAGTTTCAGTATTAGCACCATGATATCATTTTTGAATAAATTTCAATGTGTTTCTTGCTGAAGGCTCATGTGTGTACATGTTGCTGTTCTTCTGTGATAAGGCTCTCAGAAAAACAAAGCCTGATTTCATGTGCAACCTTTGCTCTAATGTTTTTCCGCTTGAAAAGGCGGGTTGATCTTGGTTCTGATGCAAATCCCCTCAATTTCTTCTTTGGATGTGTAAATGTTAAACTCAAGAAAATCAACTTGATCGATGCTCTCAATCCATTGCAATCTTGCAGCCATATTCTTCTGCTATTCTCTCATGATTCCTCGTTCCAATTTGTATTCTCAATCGGGGATCAATCAATAGCCAAAATAAAGGTCAGGCTATTGATGCTTGGGTTTTGGTAGAATATAAATCCCGAGAAATGTTATATGAACAACGGATCCCCACAACAAATGTGTACTGGGGATTAAAAAATTAAGCTCATACTAGTTACTCCTTTATATTAACATTTCTCACTTCAATATGAGAGAAGTCTAAAAATTTACATCTTTCCTATGCAAATCTCTCTCTATCTCTCAATGAGCTTTATTGTATGGCGGATTCTCACACGCAGTTGATGGTCAATGCCTATATGCAGTTGACGTTTAACCACACCTAACAAATGTGGCTAAACGAAAATATTTAGTGTTGCTAAACATTTGTCCTTTGCTTTCCACTTTTCACCCAAAACACCCGGGAGCCATCCTCCTTCTCTCATTCTCCCTCCCTTACTCCCCACCACTTCTTCCCAGTGTTACTGGTCACAAAAGAACACAAGCCCCAAAATGAAAATTTTACACTTGATACTAACATGGATGGCAAGCACCAGCATCTTACTCAACCTTTACAACCCAAAATCTTCACAAGAAAGCTGCCATAAAAAGCAAAGCCAAGACTGTAACAATCGAGTATAGCTGGCGGAGGCACCACCGCCACCATCGTTAGCGCCGCCCTCATCCACCTCAAGGACCAGATCCGCGCCCAAACCTTCGATCCCTTCCAAAGCGCTGCCGGCGATGCCGAGATGAAGAACAAAACCTCATGACGGAAGCAGACGCAACAATGGTGTGGCAGACCACTCCAATAACAGCGGCGCTGCTGTTTGAGAATGACGAGAGCCGCCATCCCCATCCAGATCGACTACTTCCGTAGTGGTTTGACATGGAAGACACGTCTATGAAGCTTCCTCGCGCGATGTCCATTGGCGGTTATTCACACCGTGTCAGTGGTCTCTCACCAATGGAACCGCGAGTAACAGTAGCGGGAGGAAGCGGAGCGCGGCCACGGCAAGGGATCAGAGATGCAATTGCTGGCGACGAGATGCTTCCTCAGCCAAAGGCGGTGGCAACGCCTCTTTTGGTGCTGGGATGCGTAGCATGGTGGAAAGGGCAAAAATTCCTTTTTTCAATAGTTCGGGCACTGGGATGCCTCCATTGCCTTTTTTTTTTTCATTTTTTCTTAAACACTTCACATTAAATTTTCTACATGTTATATTCTGTTAAAGACACAGAAGGCATTCAATCATTTGTCCCAATGACTGGAGATTTTGGTTTTTTTTTTATTTGCATTTGCTGCTAAAGTTAGATTTGTGATTGATAATCAAGATTTGGTCTTTTTTTCATTTTTCGGTTTTGTTCTGTTCTGGATTATGCATTTTTTGAGGTTTCAGTTACTACATCTGGTCATGTTCTGGTTCTTATTATGATAAATGCTTGATGTTATGGTTTCACTGATAATTGAAAATCTTGTTTTTTGTTTGGATCTGTGGATGGTGACACGCATGGAGAAGAATGGGAGTGAAACAGGAACATGAGGATGTGTGAGGTGATAGGGTTACTGCAAGCCTGAAGCGTCCAGTGGAGGAGGAGGGAGTTTTTGATGACTAGCTTTTAACAACGTTTCTAAAATGTGGCTAAATGTAAAACTGCAGCCTAGGCATTGACTCACAACTGTAGGGTAGTAGTCACCTGTATTGTATTTGTTTGTCTTCTTCCTCCAATTGGCGAGCAAGAGTCATCTACTATTTCAACTTGCCAAACTCTCAACACTTCAAATTGAGTGAATGTTTATTTTTTGTATATTATACTCTACTCTGTGAGTACTCTCAAAATAGTACCTTAATCGTCTTATTGATAAGAAAAATAAATGAAAAAAAGAAAAATATTCTCCTGTCGCAAAGCAAGCAAGATGAGCTGTATTGGTATGTTCCTTTTTTATTTTTCTACACTTTGACAGTGCAGTGATTGTTTCTAATATTATTTTGAGATAAAATCAATTTTTAAAATGAATAATTATTCAGTAATAAAGGAAATACTTAACAATAATATTATTTCAACACTAATTCTCTCTCATTATTTTCTCCTTTATTATTCTCGAAGGTATTGTGTCACGTCTTTGGGGGTGGTGGGGGGGGGTTAGAAAATCTTTTCCCTATATGGGTAATGATATTTGAACACCCAAAAAGTGGGTGTCTATTCAGACACCCACTTTATAACCATTGGATGTGATAGATGTTAAAGATAAGTGGGGACATCCATCACATCCAATGGTTATAAAATGGGTGTCTGAATAGACACCCACTTTTTTGGTGTTCAACTATCATTTTCCTTTCAGCTCTAATAAGCATTCCCCACTGTTTTCGTTTGGCAACTCATTTATTTCATCACCACAAACACTAGTAGCCTTTCCGTCTTCGACAAAAAATAAATAATAAAAAGAGGTAGCCTCACCTTCTTTCTTTTGGCTACTCATTTATCCCCTCCCTTCAAACAAATCCTTGAGTAGATCTTCAATGTCTAACACTGAAATCCTGCTTACCAAGTGCCCTGTTGAAGCTCCAAATGAACAATCCATATGCATGGGACAAGATCTTTTCCTGCGACTTCACCATCCCTTCATCATTGATTAACCATGCAGTCTGATCCCTCCATATCTCCTTTAACTTCAAGTTCAACAAATTAAGCTTCTGTTTCATTAATTAACTCTGCTTCTTCTTCAACTTTAGTCTCCACTGACTCCTTGCAGCTCAGCTTCAACAAGGTTACAAGCCCAACGCGTCATCCTATGAGCTTCTTCTATAGTGTTCAAAGTTTTATCAGACTTTAGCAGTTCTTCGTTGGATCCACTCGTCGCCCAAAATGTTATCCAATCGATATTGTTTTGCCTTTTTTACCATGTACCTCTCATTATTCATCAAGAAAACAAAGCCCAAGGCAGGATCGGCGTAGTTTTTGGACTTAGCTTCCAAATGCCTCTCCAGCAGTTCTGTTATCTTGGTTACCTCTACAGAAAATGCAGAACAATTCCCCTCTCCAAAAGCACTAAGACGTTTCATCAATTCAACAGTGATGGTACAAATCCCTCCAGGAATAGCTGCCTGCGCCGTATCACAACAGATCAGGTCCTCCAACTCCATCAGTATGGCTCTAATTGCTTCCCATAATCTCTTTGTGATCATGATTGCGTCGGTCGAGAGTGATACACTGCATTGATCAGAAAACACAGACTGGATCTCAGGAATTAGGTCATGCAATGCATCGAACATGTGATGACCAAAAAAAAAAAAAAAATTGAGTGAGGACCGCCATACACCTTAAGTGGTATAGACCACCATAGTTTTCTCTCTTTTCTTTTATTCTCTCTTCCTCTTCCCTTCCCTCATTCTCTCCCGTAACACTCTCCTCTCTTCTTCTTCTTCACATTTCTTCCTTCCCTCTCACTTTCTTCCATTCTTCTTCCTCCTCTTTGCTTTGTTCTTCAACAAATATCATCACCACTTCCATCACCATCATCTCCTCCTCCTCTCCATCACTTTCTCTCTCTTTCCCTCTCCTCTATCTCACTTTCTCTCTCTAACCTCCATTAGAGAGTTGAAGATTTTAGAAGCTTTGGGAGTGATTTTCTTCACTAATTCTACTCTCCAAGTGGTAAGTAAGCTTCTACCATGCTCCATTTAAATTATTGAAATTTCTAAATTTTTTGGATTAATTTAGGTTTTTAGAACCCTTGAATTTGGGGTTTTTAGTGAATTAGCGTAAATTGATGTTAATTGATAGTGTAGTTAGCTCACAAATATTCATATTGTCTTATTCCTAGAGCGATAGAGCAATCGGACAACAACACTTGCATTGGTGACATTAAAGGCGTTGATCTTCGGTTCTTTGAACCAGTATTTGTGAGTAGATAGTGTATCTGTAGGTTACTTTATGCATGATAAACAATATAAAATTATATGAAGAGCTGAAAGTATATTGACATAGAAGAAAATAATTATTTAGTGAAAATGAGGCTTTATGTTTAAAATGATAAATCTGTATTTCGATGCCATAATATGATTATTATGCTTATTTAAATACTTTTAGTTGAATTGCAACAAATTTTATATTTTTAGAGCATATTATGTTAATTACTAAAATTGAGTTATTTTATGTCTATTATGCATTTTATACATGAGGATGGTTTTTATGTTGTAAAATATCGTAGAAGTGGAATATGCATGATTTAGAGTAATTTGGGGAAATTCCATAGTTAGAACACAGTAGTTAATTGGCAGGACGTTAGCCTCGGTGCACCGTGAGAAATCCCGATTAGCGTGAGTGGTGCTAACCCACACATAGTCTGCAGCTATGTCTGGACTTGTATATGGCTACGGGCCAACTCCAGTTAGCAGGTGACGTGCTAACCCGCACATGACTTTTGTCGGGTATGCGGACTTGTATGGCTACGGGCCAACTCCGATTAGCGGTGTGGTGCTAACCCGCACATGACCTTGAGTCATGTCTGGACTTGTTATTGTTCTACTTAGGATAATCTCCCCATTATACTTGGAATTATGTGATTATGTAAAGTTATGTTTTCAAGATATCTCATGTTATAGCTATATATATAGATATGTTCTATGAGTATATGTACATTATTATGTTTATATTGTTTTATGATTGTATTTAGTAAACTACGGATATCCTATCTCTCACTGAGTTGCAAAACTCACCCTGTTGTTATCCATTTTTTCCAGATACAGTCTTTGGTCTTGGTTCTAGTTCTATTCCTCGGCTCGACCATAAGTGCGTTTCAAGTTGGTGAGCCTTCTTGAGAAGGCCTTTATGTTAGGGCTATATGTTATCTAGTCAATTAGTTGCTCCATATGTCACAGACAGGGATCTCGGACTTGTATTATGATATGATTGAGAATTTATGACTTAGCCATATAGATTATGTTATGTAAATGATTTGTAAACTTAAATTGATATTATGTTTTGAACTACGTTAAATGTTGTTATATACTGGAAGGGCGCATTCTGAGAATGCTTGATGCCCATTTGCTGGAATTTTAATTGAAAATGTTGCGTGTTATATTGTATTTGGGGAATGTCCGAAAAACAGAGGAGACTCAGTCCGTTTTTCTATAAAATATTGTGTGTTAAGGCTGGCTAGAGAAAATGTTCTCTATGCGCCGATCATGGCCTAGGTTGGGTCGTGACAAAGTTGGTATCAGAGCTTTAGGTTTCCCTGTGTATTATGGAGCAAGTGTCCTTTAGTAGAGTCTCGATTGTGTAAATGGTTGCCGGCCCATTTTCACAAAGCGTGACCCTACAAGAGGCCTTTAGGAATGTCTTCTTGAGTATTGTCTTGAGTTGTCTGGTCTTATGTATTCTCTTTTCAAACTTTACATGTATCTGATCCTTAGTTCAACAATTCAGGTACAATGCCTCCTAAAAAACGCCAACGCAATGTAAGGCACAATGTAAGGCTAGTAGATTATGATACCTATGGTGCGGAATCTAACCAAGCTCCTTCTCTTCCACCTAGACAGAGAGGGCAAGGCCAGGCTGGAGGCCGTAGAGGTCAAGGCCGAGTCTTTGGGCCAATTGGTAGTGGTCAGTGCAAGTCAGAAGGACTACTGCACCTAAACCCGAACTAACTCCGAACTAACTTGAACCCGAACCCGAATCCGAGCAGGTGATGCAAGCAGCCCACAAGGGCAACCAATTGATCTTGATGCAAGAATGTTGGGTATGCAACAATCCATTGACAATTTGGTGGCAGCCTTAACCCAACAGGCAAGGGATAGGGCTCAACCACAAGCTGACCCTGCCCCTGTCACTCAAAGAAATGCCCAGCCTTTTGGACATGAGCAAGTGACTATTGAAGCATATCTCCGGCTAAACCCACCTACTTTCACAGGGGACTCTATAGATGAAGATCCGCAGGAGTTTTTGGATAGATCAAAAAGAGCCCTTAGGGTCCTTAGATGTGAAGGTGCCAGAGCAGTGGATTTTGTATCATATAATCTTCAAGGTACCGCAGCACACTGGTATGAATCTTTGTTAGAAGAATGTACAATTGATAGGAGACCGCCTCTGTATGGGAAGAATTTTCTCAAGCCTTTAAGGATAGATTCTTTCCAGGACAATAGAAAAGAGAGACTTGCTAGTGAACTTGAGAATTTGAAACAAACTACGGAATGTCAAGAATGTAATATTCTCGCCAAGTTCACCAGACTGCCTAGATTTGCACCACATTTAATTGTGAATGAAGTAATGAAAGTAATGGAGATTCATCAAAGGGTTGAGAGAACCACTATGCACTAACTTGCTTCTCAAGTAGGAAGGATGTCTTTTCCTAAAGTGGTAGATGTCGCATGTGCTATGGAGACTACAAGAGAAGAAAATAGTGCTACAAGGGAAATGATTAAGAAACCTAAGGTAAAAGGAACTTTCTTTGGAGGTTCTAGCTCAGAGGAGGCTACACGACTCCAAGGCAACATCAGGAGCACTCAGGTAGGGCCACCTCTTATGGGCCTACTCCTGTGAGTGCATCGGGCTCCGCAGCTTATTTGCTAGCTGGACTCAAGGGAATATGCAGATCCGGCAATCAGCCCTATGAGGCCACTATGCAGAACATGCGGAAGCATCATTTTGGAGTTTGTCATGAGAATGTAAGGGCATGCTATGGGTGTGGACAAATAGGTCACTTCTTGAGAGATTGCCCACGCCAAAGGAATTCCAAAGTCGAATTCAACTTATCAGCTGTGCCAACATCATCTCATTCAGCCCATTCTCAAGAGAGTTTCTTTGGTCCAGGTGGTAGAACAACAGGTGGTAGAGGCCCACATGGCCGAGGGATAGGTCAAAGAGGCAGAGGTCAGGCACGTGTATTTGCCATGACACGACAGGATGCTCAGGCATCTAATGTAGTGGTTACAGGTATACTCAAAGTTTGCTCTTTTGATGCACATGTTTTAATTGATTCAGGTTCTACACATTCATATGTATCTCCGTATTTTGCATCTCGCTTTGGCGAACAACCTGGGTTGTTGGAAAATCCATTTTGGGTTAGTACTCCAACGGGTGAATTTTTGTGGATCCAATTGGTATTCCGATCTTGTGTCGTTAGTGTGAATGGTGTAGATACCTTAGCTGATCTGAAACTACTGGAGATGGTTGATTTTGATGTCATTCTAGGCATGGATTGGTTATCTCCTTATCATGCCAATGTCGATTGTTATTCTAAGGTAGTGAGGTTTAATATTCCAGATGGTCCATATTTTGTGTTTAAAGGAAATAATTATCTTACTCCAGCTGCATTGATCTCATCCATGAGTGCTTTACACTTGATGAATAAAGGCAATCAAGCATTCCTTGCGGTGGTTAAGGATGTTGAGGCTGAAGTGCCTAACATTGATCAAGTCTCTGTGGTCAGAGAGTTCCCAGATGTATTTCCTGATGAATTACCAGGATTGCCTCCTGAAAGAGAGATAGAATTTAGTATAGACTTGGTTCCAGAAGTTCAACCCGTATCCATTCCTCCTTACCGTTTGGCCCTTGCAGAATTAAAGGAGTTAAAGAATCAATTACAAGATATGTTAGAGAAAGGTTTCATCCGTCCGAGCACATCCCCGTGGGGAGCTCCGGTACTTTTCGTGAAGAAGAAAGATGGTTCAATGCGACTATGTGTGGACTATCGGCAACTCAATAAACTCACTGTGCGTAATAAGTACCCATTACCACGAATTGATGATTTGTTCGATCAACTTCAAGGAGCTTCTTTTTTTTCTAAAATTGATCTCCGTTCTGGGTATCATCAATTGAGAGTCAAAGATGAGGATATTCCTAAGACAGCCTTTCGTACCCGCTATGGGCATTATGAATTTTTGGTGATGTCCTTCGGGTTGACGAATGCTCCAGCTGCTTTCATGGACTTGATGAACCGTGTGTTTAAACCCTTCCTGGATCACTTTGTGATTGTCTTTATAGATGATATCTTGGTATATTCCAAGGGTATGGAAGAGCATGAGTGCCATCTAAGAATTGTGCTACAAACTTTGAGGGATCACAAGCTTTATGCCAAGTTCTCTAAATGTGAATTTTGGCTTGATCAAGTGGCTTTTCTTGGTCACATCGTATCCAAGGATGGAATTATGGTGGATCCGAAAAAGATTGAAGCTATCCAACGATGGCCACGACCTACTTCTGTTACAGAGATTCGAAGTTTTCTAGGATTGGCAGGTTACTACCGTCGGTTTGTTAAAGATTTCTCGAGAATTTCTGCGCCATTGACTAAGTTGACTCAAAAGAATGTGAAGTTTCAATGGTCAGATGCATGTGAGGAAAGCTTCCAAAAACTCAAAGACTGTCTAACCTCAGCACCTGTGCTTGTCTTACCTTCTAGTTCTGGAGGTTTCTCACTATTGTGATGCTTCTCGAATAGGACTTGGTTGTGTTTTGATGCAACACGGCCGAGTCATTGCTTATGCTTCTCGGCTTTAAGAAGCATGAACAAAACTATCCCACTCATGATCTAGAGATGGCAGCAGTAATTTTTGCTTTGAAGATTTGGAGGCACTATCTTTATGGTGAAACATGTGAGATTTACACCGACCATAAAAGTCTAAAGTACATATTCCAACAAAGGGACTTAAATCTGAGGCAACGAAGGTGGATGGAGTTGCTTAAGGATTATGATTGCACTATCTTGTACCATCCTGGAAAAGCTAATGTTGTATGTATGCCTTGAGTAGGAAGTCTATGGGTAGTTTGGCTCATATTGCTCCTGTAAGGAGACCATTAGTGGATGCAGTTCATAAGCTTGAGGCGAATGGTATTCAGTTTGATATGGGGGAGTTCAGGATACTCTTGGCTCATATAAGAGCCCAGTCATCCCTCATGGAGCAAATTAAGAAGCTTCAGAACGAAGATCCTAGATTACTCAAGCTACAGGATGATGTTAGAAGTGGGGCAACCACTGAGTTTGTGATTGATCAAGAAGGAGTGCTTCGATTTGGAAATCGGTTGTGTGTACCCGATGTTGGAAATCTTAGAAAGACCATTTTGGAGGAAGCCCATAATTCTCGATACTCTATACATCCTGGCTCAGCTAAGATGTATCAGGATCTGCGGCAATTATATTGGTGGGAAGGCATGAAAAGAGATATTGGTGATTTTGTGTCCCGTTGTTTGGTGTGTCAGCAAGTTAAAGCTGAACATCAAAGACCTGCAGGATTGCTTCAACAGATAGAAATACCTGAATGGATGTGGGAACGGATCACTATGGACTTTGTGACAGGGTTACCTCGCACCATAAAAGGGTTTGACTCTATATGGGTCATAGTGGACCGTATGACCAAATCAGCTCATTTTCTTCCAGTGAAGACCACCTATCGGGCTCCTCAGTATGCTCAGTTGTATATTGATGAAATTGTCAGACTCCATGGAATTCCGATTTCCATTATATCTGATCGTGGGGCCCAATTTACGGCTCGATTCTGGAGAGCTTTTCAAGAAGCTTTAGGAACTCGACTTGATCTTAGTACAGCTTTTCATCCTCAAACGGATGGACAATCTGAAAGAACCATCCAGATTTTGGAGGATATGCTTCGATCATGTGTATTGGACTTTGGTGGAAATTGGAGTAGTTATCTACCTCTTATAGAGTTTTCATATAACAATAGCTATCAAGCCAGTATTCAGATGGCACCTTTTGAGGCCCTGTATGGGAGGCGTTGTAGATCTCCCATAGGTTGGTTTGAAGTTGGTGAAGCAAAGATGCTAGGTCCTGACCTTGTACAAGAGTCTCTTGATAAGGTTCGTTTGATCCGAGAGCGACTCTTAACTGCTCAGAGTAGGCAGAAATCCTATGCGGATCATAGAAGGCGTGCCTTAGAGTTCTCTGTGGGAGAACATGTCTTTCTTCGAGTTTCCCCTATGAAAGGAGTTATAAGATTTGGCAAGCGAGGAAAGCTCAACCCTCGTTTCATCGGCCCTTTTGAAGTTTTGGATAAGGTTGGTGCAGTGGCATACCATCTAGCATTACCCCCTGAATTATCCCTGGTTCATCCAGTGTTTCATGTCTCTATGCTTCGAAAGTATATTCCTGATTCGTCTCATGTAATCTCTCCTCAAGTGATCCAACTTGATGAGAAATTGTCCTATGAGGAGGAGCCAGTGGCTATTGTTGACCGCCAGGTGAAAAAGCTTAGATCTAAGGAGGTGGTGTCAGTGAAGGTGGTTTGGAATAACCATTCTAAAGAGGAAGCGACTTGGGAAGCGGAAGAGGCTATGCGGGTCAGATATCCGCATTTGTTTGATTCTTGAGATATGTGTTTTATTTTCAAATTATTGGAAATTCGGGGACCGAATTTCTTAAGGGGGGAAGATTGTGATGACCGAAAAAAAAAAAAATAAAAAAAAATTGAGTGAGGACCGCCATACACCTTAAATGGTATAGACCACCATAGTTTTCTCTCTTTTCTTTTATTCTCTCTTCCTCTTCCCTTCCCTCATTCTCTCCCGTAACACTCTCCTCTCTTCTTCTTCTTCACATTTCTTCCTTCCCTCTCACTTTCTTCCATTCTTCTTCCTCCTCTTTGCTTTGTTCTTCAACAAATATCATCACCACTTCCATCACCATCATCTCCTCCTCCTCTCCATCACTTTCTCTCTCTTTCCCTCTCCTCTATCTCACTTTCTCTCTCTAACCTCCATTAGAGAGTTGAAGATTTTAGAAGCTTTGGGAGTGATTTTCTTCACTAATTCTACTCTCCAAGTGGTAAGTAAGCTTCTACCATGCTCCATTTAAATTATTGAAATTTCTAAATTTTTTGGATTAATTTAGGTTTTTAGAACCCTTGAATTTGGGGTTTTTAGTGAATTAGCGTAAATTGATGTTAATTGATAGTGTAGTTAGCTCACAAATATTCATATTGTCTTATTCCTAGAGCGATAGAGCAATCGGACAACAACACTTGCATTGGTGACATTAAAGGCGTTGATCTTCTAGTTCTTTGAACCAAGATTTGTGAGTAGATAGTGTATCCAGAGGTTACTTTATGCATGATAAACAATATAAAATTATATGAAGAGCTGAAAGTATATTGACATAGAAGAAAATAATTATTTAGTGAAAATGAGGCTTTATGTTTAAAATGAAAAATCTGTATTTCGATGCCATAATATGATTATTATGCTTATTTAAATACTTTTAGTTGAATTGCAACAAATTTTATATTTTTAGAGCATATTATGTTAATTACTAAAATTGAGTTATTTTATGTCTATTATGCATTTTATACATGAGGATGGTTTTTATGTTGTAAAATATCGTAGAAGTGGAATATGCATGATTTAGAGTAATTTGGGGAAATTCCATAGTTAGAACCTCAGTAGTTAACGGCAGGGACGTTAGCCTCGGTGCACCGTGAGAAATCCCAGTTAGCAGGAGTGGTGCTAACCCACACATAGTCTGCAGCTATGTCTGGACTTGTATATGGCTACGGGCCAACTCCAGTTAGCAGGTGAGGTGCTAACCCGCACATGACTTTTGTCGTGTCTGGACTTGTATGGCTACGGGCCAACTCCAGTTAGCAGGTGTGGTGCTAACCCGCACATGACCTTGAGTCATGTCTGGACTTGTTATTGTTCTACTTAGGATAATCTCCCCATTATACTTGGAATTATGTGATTATGTAAAGTTATGTTTTCAAGATATCTCATGTTATAGCTATATATATAGATATGTTCTATGAGTATATGTACATTATTATGTTTATATTGTTTTATGATTGTATTTAGTAAACTACGGATATCCTATCTCTCGCTGAGTTGCAAAACTCACCCTGTTGTTATCCATTTTTTTTTCAGATACAGGTGCTGGTGCTGGTTCTAGTTCTATTCCTCCGGCTCAGCCATAAGTGCGTTTCAACTTGGTGAGCCTTCTTGAGAAGGCCTTTATGTTAGAGCTTTATGTTATCTAGTCTATTAGTTGCTCCATATGTCACAGGCAGGGTTCTCGGACTTGTATTATGATATGATTGAGAATTTATGACTTAGCCATATAGATTATGTTATGTAAATGATTTGTAAACTTAAATTGATATTATGTTTTGAACTACGTTAAATGTTGTTATATACTGGAAGGGCGCATTCTGAGAATGCTTGATGCCCATTTGCTGGAATTTTAATTGAAAATGTTGCAGGTTATATTGTATTTGGGGAATGTCCAAAAAAACAGAGGAGACTCTGTCCATTTTTCTATAAAATATTGTGTGTTAAGGCTGGCTAGAGAAAATGTTCTCTATGCGCCGGTCATGGCCTAGGTTGGGTCGTGACAGAACACGTGGACGATGCCGGGCAAAAGATTCAGCGATTGTCTCCCATTCGCGAAAGCGTCGGCGAAATTCAGTAGATCAGTGGCGAACCCGCTGCAAACCTGCATGAAGGAGCGATCCGCGATGGAAGAGAACCCCGAGAAGATGCGATCGCAGAGTCTCCTCTCATTGGGAAAAAGTATCCTGAGTGAAACATTGGAAAGTTTAATCCAACTCTTGACCCTCTCCCTCTTGTCAATTTCTTCTTCTGTGCTGAGCTCCTTTTCTGCTAATTGTAAGAACTCTCTCCGCCAACTGCTGTATTGGTCCAAGCATTCCTTCTCGAAACCTCTTCCAATCATGAACCTCGCGTTTTCATTAAGGTCCGTAACTGCTTGCAACGGAAGCTCATCCATCAGGAAGTTGTGGTCGTTCACTAGTGCCGTTGGAATCTCGTCATCCTTGTCTTTGACATATTTACTCAAACGACACTTGAGCAAGTTTACAACAGCGAGATTCGCCCAACGAAGTTCCTCTATATTTTGCAAGACCCTTGGTTCGGTAGTAATATATGAGTTGGGTTGTTGAGCTTGTTGAGACGTGCTAATAACAGGACCGACAGTGTTGGATTCTTGTGAGTTCACTTGAACGACGAGGCGATGTTGATCTTGGAATCTTGCATACCTGCGTCTTGATGGGGCGTCTAGCGATACATGAAGAATGATGAGGGAATAACTGAAACTCACTCCAGCAAATCCTAACCACAAATTTATCTTCATGAATTGAACTATTAGACATCCTAAGAAGAAATACAGCAGATCCACTTCGAATCCAAAGTGAGCCTGGCTTTGCCTTGACAAGCTGAGTGATGTCACAGCAAACGCAGCATAGGATACCAAGCTATAAGCATCTGGTTTCCCTTTTACGGCTTTGTCGGAGAAAAAGGAGTAGAAAGAGGTGATGGTCAAAATAAAAAAGGCCATATGAGCTTCGAAGTGGAGACTCCTTGCTTGTTGCCATAATTTTGCAAATAAAATCACGAGGCAGATAATAATACAGAAAACGCTATAAACAGAGATTTTTATTAAGCTCCACTCTCCGAATAGATGGATGAAGGAGGAGCTGAGAGCATAACATAATAGCCCAATTGTGGTCGAAGCAAAACCCACTAACCTCCATACATGTGGCTGCCTTAGCCATCTTCGAATCCGGATGAGCAAGGACTTAAGCTTCATGTGTTTTTTTTTTCCCTGTAGTGACCCGAGTAATTAATGTACAAAGACCCAGAAATGTAATCATGAAAATTTTGGTACGGGGGAAGGGACCTTAGAAAGTTGCAAGCAGTGTAGGATCTCAATAATTTTATTGTAGAAATTAAGATGTGAATAAGTTTTTCAACACATGGCTGCAGTGGCAGAGAAAATACGCAACTTGAGTAACTCTTAAGTTAATCATGCATCACTATCATCAAAGACTTTGTGACCGAGCCTTCCAAAGACTTTGTGACCGAGCCTGCCAGCACTCCCGGTTGCATTGCAATGTGTTTATTTGTTTTTTGTTTTTGTTTTTTTCATCTCAAACCATTCTCTACTACAATTTCACAACTTCAAAAGTCAATTGAAAGGCCATACCGTGGCAAAACAAATATTATGCCCCTCCGAAATTCCAATCGGCTAGACCAGAAAAAGCCATGGAGAGTTGTGGGATTTATGTCAAGTGTCATTGGATTGCTGTGTTTTGCTCTGAGTTCCTCTTTCAAACATCTATTTGGAGAGTGGAACTTCTTGAAGATAATGGTTTACACGTTGGTAAGTTTCAGTATCAGTAGCATGATGTTGTTTTTGAAGAAATGGAGGCTTTCAAGGAGTTTCTTGCTGAAAGCTCATATGGGTGTTCTGGTTTTGTTGCTCACCTCTTTGTACTCATTTTTCTCTGATAAATCTGTGAATGGAAAACCAGACACATTAAGCTTAGTGTCGTGTGCGGCCTTTGCTTTGATGTCTTTGTGCCTGTCGAGGCAGATTGACCTTGGGTTTGAAGCAGATCTCCTCAATTTCTTCCTTGGATGCCTAACTGTTCAACTGATGAAGATCAACTTGTTAATCTCCATCATAGCAGCCATCTTCTGCTATGCTCTCATGATTATTCGTTCCAAATTGGAATCCCAATCGCATGTGGGAACTCAAAGAACGCAAGGCCATGTAACCGTAGAAAGTGATGCTGCAAATGGAGTAGAAACAGGAGCTGATATCTACAGAAGTGACTTTCAATCTAGTAATAGCAAACAAAGAAGAAATACGGTCTCTGAGGAGGTTGGATGATGGATACAATTGGAGAAAATATGAAGAGAATCCATTGAAGAGAAGGGGTAGTCAGATAACCTACTACAGGTGCACACACACCAATTGTAATGTGAAGAAAAAAGTTGAGAGAAATATAGATGGGCATGTTATTGATGTACTCCACAAGGGTACTCATGCCCATTGCAAGTCAAAATTTACTATAGAGAGGAACTCATCATCTGAATCTTTGTATTCTCTTCTACCTTCAGAGCCTTTCTCCACCGAAATACCTTATCAATCATCTTCCTCCTTAGGCAGCAGTGGACAATTGGATGATGATGCTATGCCAGAGAGTTCATCATTATCAATATGAAATGCTGTATTTGAGCACGGTTCCCAGCAGAATGCTGATAATCTAATTTTGGGTAGAGGATATTAAAGCTCATAACAAGTCGGTTGCATTTAGGACTGAAGTGCATCAGCTCTTCCCTGAAAGTGAAGCTAAAGACAGTAAGAAACTGATTGTTCACTTCGTAGTAGGTAGTTTGGCACATATTTGAATGTAAAGTTCTGAGTATAGCAAGTTGCAATTCCGATGGATGGTTTCTTTCTATTTAACGGTTCCTTTCTTACTGTAATTGTTTTTTTTTTTTTCAAATGAATGTTTAGAGTAAAAAGTTTGAGAGCATATTTATATTTATGTTATTCGAACAATATATAATTGAAGGTAAAATTGCAAAATCATTTCAAATATTTTTTCGGTAAATAAATCATTTTTAATATGAACTATGAAGATAATCCTAGTGTCTTTGAAGAAGAGGTTTTTCTCATGCCGTAAAAGTACATGAATTTCTCTATGGATGAGTTCTATACCGTGGACTACATAACATGTTTTGCTTGGTCACGGCCTTTGTGCTGCCGCAGTTTACTCTAGCAATGAGGTTTCCTTTTTGATTTGGGGTGCAGCAGCTGATGCATGCTATTTTCAGGGGGTTAAGGGAGGCAATTACTGATAGCAATGAGCCAAAAAAAAAAAAACTTTGGAGTCCCCTCAGAATAGGATACATCTGTGATGACCGAAAGAAAAAAAAAAAAATATTTGAGTGAGGACCGTCATACACCTTAAGTGGTATAGACCACCATAGTTTTCTCTCTGTTTTTTTATTCTCTCTTCCTCTTCCCTTCCCTCATTCTCTCCCGTAACTCCCTTCCCTTTCTTCTTCTTCTTTTCTTCTTTTCTTTTCCTTTCCCCGTAGCCTTCTCCTTCCTCCTCACTTCCATTAATTTTTCATTTTCTTTGCTTCAATCATCAATAAATATTACCACAACCTCCATCATCATCATCATCTCCTCTTCCTCTCCATCACTTTCTCTCTCTTTCCCTCTCCTCTATCTCACTTTCTCTCTCTAACCTCCATTAGAGAGTTGAAGATTTTAGAAACTTTGGGAGTGATTTTCTTCACTAATTCTACTCTCCAAGTGGTAAGTAAGCTTCTACCATGCTCCATTTAAATTATTGAAATTTCTAAATTTTTAGGATTAATTTAGGTTTTTAGAACCCTTGAATTTGGGGTTTTTAGTGAATTAGCGTAAATTGATGTTAATTGATAGTGTAGTTAGCTCACAAATATTTATATTGTCTTATTCCTAGAGCGATAGAGCAATCGGACAACAACACTTGCGTTGGTGACATTAAAGGCGTTGATCTTCGGTTCTTTGAACCAGTATTTGTGAGTAGATAGTGTATCTCAGAGGTTACTTTATGCATGATAAACAATATAAAATTATATGAAGAGCTGAAAGTATATTGACATAGAAGAAAATAATTATTTAGTGAAAATGAGGCTTTATGTTTAAAATGAAAAATCTGTATTTCGATGCCATAATATGATTATTATGCTTATTTAAATACTTTTAGTTGAATTGCAACAAATTTTATATTTTTAGAGCATATTATGTTAATTACTAAAATTGAGTTATTTTATGTCTATTATGCATATTATACATGAGGATGGTTTTTATGTTGTAAAATATCTTAGAAGTGGAATATGCATGATTTAGAGTAATTTGGGGAAATTTCATAGTTAGAACCTGTAGTTAACGGCAGGGACGTTAGCCTCGGTGCACCGTGAGAAATCCCAGTTAGTAGGAGTGGTGCTAACCCACACATAGTTTGCAGCTATGTCTGGATTTGTATATGGCTACGGGCCAACTCCAGTTAGCAGGTGAGGTGCTAACCCGCACATGACTTTTGTCGTGTCTGGACTTGTATGGCTACGGGCCAACTCCAGTTAGCAGGTGTGGTGCTAACCCGCACATGACCTTGAGTTATGTCTGGACTTGTTATTGTTCTACTTAGGATAATCTCCCCATTATACTTGGAATTATGTGATTATGTAAAGTTATGTTTTCAAGATATCTCATGTTATAGCTATATATATATGTTTTATGAGTATATGTACATTATTATGTTTATATTGTTTTAAGATTATATTTAGTAAACTACGGATATCCTATCTCTCGCTGAGTTGCAAAACTCACCCTGTTGTTATCCTTTTCTTTTTTTTCAGATACAGGTGCTAGTGCTGGTTCTAGTTCTATTCCTCCGGCTCAGCACTAGTTGAATTCAAGTTGGTGAGCCTTCTTGAGAAGGCCTTTATGTTAGAACTTTATGTTGTCTAGTCTGTTAGTTGCTCCATATGTCACAAAAGTGTGGTTCTCGGATTTATATTATGATATGATTGAGAATTTATGACTTAGCCATATAGATTATGTTATGTAAATGATTTGTAAACTTAAATTGATATTATGTTTTGAACTATGTTAAAAGTTGTTATATACTGGAAGGGCGCATTCTGAGAATGCTTGATGCCCATTTGCTGGAATTCTAATTGAAAATGTTGCAGGTTATATTATATTTGGGGAATGTCCGAAAAACAGAGGAGACTCTGTCCGTTTTTTTATAAAATATTGTGTGTTAAGGCTGGCTAGGGAAAATATTCTCTATGCGCCGGTCATGGCCTAGGTTGGGTCATGACAAAGTTGGTATCAGAGCTTTAGGTTTCCCTGTGTATTATGGAGCAAGTGTCCTTTAGTAGAGTCTCGATTGTGTAAATGGTTGCCGGCCCATTTTCACAAAGCGTGACCCTACAAGAGGCCTTTAGGAATGTCTTCTTGAGTATTGTCTTGAGTTGTCTGGTCTTATGTATTCTCTTTTCAAACTTTACATGTATCTGATCCTTAGTTCAACTATTCAGGTACAATGCCTCCTAAAAAACGCCAACGCAATGTAAGGCGCAATGTAAGGCTAGTAGATTATGATACCTATGGTGCGGAATCTAACCAAGCTCCTTCTCTTCCACCTAGACAGAGAGGGCAAGGCCAGGCTGGAGGCCGTAGAGGTCAAGGCCGGGGTGCTGGACGAATTGGTAGTGGCTGGGGTGCAAGTCGCAGAAGGACTACCAGACCTGAACCTGAACCAGAACCTGAACCAGAACTTGAACCCGAACCCGAATCCGAGCAGGGTGATGCAGCAGGCCCACAAGGGCAACCGATTGATCTTGATGCAAGAATGTTGGGTATGCAACAATCCATTGACAATTTGGTGGCAGCCTTAACCCAACAGGCAAGGGATAGGGCTCAACCACAAGTGAACTCGCTCGTCACTCAAAGAAATGCCCAGCCTTTTGGACATGAGCAAGTGACTATTGAAGCATATCTCCGGCTAAACCCACCTACTTTCACAGGGGACTCTATAGATGAAGATCCGCAGGAGTTTTTGGATAGATCAAAAAGAGCCCTTAGGGTCCTTAGATGTGAAGGTGCCAGAGCAGTGGATTTTGTATCATATAATCTTCAAGGTACCGCAAAGACACCTGGGTATGAATCTTTGTTAGAAGAATGTACAGCTGATAGGAGACCGCCCCCAGTATGGGAAGAACTTTCTCAAACCTTTAAGGATAGATTCTTTCCAGACAATAGAAAAGAGAGACTTGCTAGTGAATTTGAGAATTTGAAACAAACTACGGGAATGTCAGTAACAGAATATTCTGCCAAGTTCACCAGACTGTCTAGATTTGTACCACATTTAATTGTGAATGAAGTAATGAAAGTACGGAGATTCATCAAAGGGTTGAGAGAACCACTATGCACTAACTTGCTTCCTGAAGTAGGAAGGATGTCTTTTCCTAAAGTGGTAGATGTCGCATGTGCTATGGAGACTACAAGAGAAGAAAATAGAGCTACAAGGGAAATGATTAAGAAACCTAAGGTAAAAGGAACTTTCTTTGGAGGTTTTAGCTCAGGAGGAGGCTACACGACTCCAAGGCAACATCGGGAGCACTCAGGTAGGGCCACCTCCTATGGGCCTACTCCTGTGAGTGCATCGGGCTCCAGAGCTTATTCGGTTAGCCAAACTCAAGGGAATATGCAGGGATCCAGGCAATCAGGCCCTATGAGGCCACTATGCAGAACATGCGGGAAGCATCATTTTGGAGTTTGTCATGAGAACAGAAGGGCATGTTATGGGTGTGGATATATAGGCCATTTCTTGAGAGATTGCCCACGCTCAAAGGAATTCCAAAGTCAGAATTCAACTTATCAGGCTGTGCCAACATCATCTCATCCAGCCCATTCTCAAGAGAGTTTCTTTGGTCCGGGTGGTAGAGCAACAGGTGGTAGAGGCCCACATGGCCGAGGGACAGGTCAAAGAGGCAGAGGTCAGGCACGTGTATTTGCTATGACACGACAGGATGCTCAGGCATCTAATGCAGTGGTTACAGGTATACTCAAAGTTTGCTCTTTTGATGCATATGTTTTAATTGATTCAGGTTCTACACATTCATATGTATCTCCGTATTTTGCATCTCGCTTTGGCGAACAACCTGGGTTGTTGGAAAATCCATTTTGGGTTAGTACTCCAACGGGTGAATTTTTGTGGATCCAATTGGTATTCCGATCTTGTGTCGTTAGTGTGAATGGTGTAGATACCTTAGCTGATCTGAAACTACTGGAGATGGTTGACTTTGATGTTATTTTAGGCATGGATTGGTTATCTCCTTATCATGCCAATGTCGATTGTTATTCCAAGGTAGTGAGGTTTAATATTCCAGATGGCCCATATTTTGTGTTTAAAGGAAATAATTATCTTACTCCAGTTGCATTGATCTCATCCATGAGTGCTTTACACTTGATGAATAAAGGCAATCAAGCATTCCTTATGTGGTTAAGGATGTTGAGGCTGAAGTGCCTAACATTGATCAAGTCTCTGTGGTCAGAGAGTTCCCAGATGTATTTCCTGATGAATTACCAGGATTGCCTCTTGAAAGAGAGATAGAATTTAGTATAGACTTGGTTCCAGAAGTTCAACCCGTATCCATTCCTCGTTACCGTTTGGCCCTTGTAGAATTAAAGGAGTTAAAGGATCAATTACAAGATATGTTAGAGAAAGGTTTCATCCGTCCGAGCACATCCCCGTGGGGAGCTCCGGTACTTTTCGTGAAGAAGAAAGATGGTTCAATGCGACTATGTGTGGACTATCGGCAACTCAATAAACTCACTGTGCGTAATAAGTACCCATTACCACGAATTGATGATTTGTTCGATCAACTTCAAGGAGCTTCTTATTTTTCTAAAATTGATCTCCGTTCTGGGTATCATCAATTGAGAGTCAAAGATGAGGATATTCCTAAGACAAATTTTCTTCGCATCCGCTTATGGGCATTTTGAATTTTTGGTGATGTCCTTCGGGTTGACGAATGCTCCAAATTGCTTTCATGGACTTGATGAACCGTGTGTTTAAACCGTTCCTGGATCACTTTGTGATTGTCTTTATCGATGATATCTTGGTATATTCCAAGGGTATGGAAGAGCATGAGTGCCATCTAAGAATTGTGCTACAAACTTTGAGGGATCACAAGCTTTATGCCAAGTTCTCTAAATGTGAATTTTGGCTTGATCAAGTGGCTTTTCTTGGTCACATCGTATCCAAGGATGGAATTATGGTGGATCCAAAAGATTGAAGCTATCCAACGATGGCCACGACCTAGTTCGATTCTAGATTCAAGTTTTCTAGGATTGGCGTGTTACTACCGTCGGTTTGTTAAAGATTTCTCGAGAATTTCAAGGCCATTGACTAAGTTGACTCAAAAGAATGTGAAGTTTCAATGGTCAGATGCATGTGAGGAAAGCTTCCAAAAACTCAAAGACTGTCTAACCTCAGCACCTGTGCTTGTCTTACCTTCTAGTTCTGGAGGTTTCTCAGTCTATTGTGATGCTTCTCGAATAGGACTTGGTTGTGTTTTGATGCAACACGGCCGAGTCATTGCTTATGCTTCTCGGCAGCTTAAGAAGCATGAACAAAACTATCCCACTCATGATCTAGAGATGGCAGCAGTAATTTTTGCTTTGAAGATTTGGAGGCACTATCTTTATGGTGAAACATGTGAGATTTACACCGACCATAAAAGTCTAAAGTACATATTCCAACAAAGGGACTTAAATCTGAGGCAACGAAGGTGGATAGAGTTGCTTAAGGATTATGATTGCACTATCTTGTACCATCCTGGAAAAGCTAATGTTGTGGCAGATGCCTTGAGTAGGAAGTCTATGGGTAGTTTGGCTCATATTGCTCCTGTAAGGAGACCATTAGTGGATGAAGTTCATAAGCTTGAGGCGAATGGTATTCAGTTTGATATGGGGGAGTCTGGGATACTCTTGGCTTATATAAGAGCCCAGTCATCCCTCATGGAGCAAATTAAGAAGCTTCAGAATGAAGATCCTAGATTACTCAAGCTACAGGATGAAGTTAGAAGTGGGGCAACCACTGAGTTTGTGATAGATCAAGAAGGAGTGCTTCGATTTGGAAATCGGTTCTGTGTACCCGATGTTGGAAATCTTAGAAAGACCATTTTGGAGGAAGCCCATAATTCTCGATACTCTATACATCCTGGCTCAGCTAACATGTATCAGATCTCATGCAATTATATTGGTGGGAAGGCATGAAAAGAGATATTGGTGATTTTGTGTCCCGTTGTTTGGTGTGTCAGCAAGTTAAAGCTGAACATAAAAGACTTGCAGGATTGCTTCAACAGATAGAAATACCTGAATGGAAGTGGGAACGGATCACTATGGACTTTGTGACAGGGTTACCTCGCACCATAAAAGGGTTTGACTCTATATGGGTCATAGTGGACCGTATGACCAAATCAGCTCATTTTCTTCCAGTGAAGACCACCTATCGGGCTCCTCAGTATGCTCAGTTGTATATTGATGAAATTGTCAGACTCCATGGAATTCCAATTTCCATTATATCTGATCGTGGGGCCCAATTTACGGCTCGATTCTGGAGAGCTTTTCAAGAAGCTTTAGGAACTCGACTTGATCTTAGTATGCCTTTTTCATCCTCAAACGGATGGACAATCTGAAAGAACCATCCAGATTTTGGAGGATATGCTCCGATCATGTGTATTGGACTTTGTTGGAAATTGGAGTAGTTATTTACCTCTTATAGAGTTTTCATATAACAATAGCTATCAAGCCAGTATTCAGATGGCACCTTTTGAGGCCCTGTATGGGAGGCGTTGTAGATCTCCCATAGGTTGGTTTGAAGTTGGTGAAGCAAAGATGCTAGGTCTTGACCTTGTACAAGAGTCTCTTGATAAGGTTCGTTTGATCCGAGAGTGACTCTTAACTGCTCAGAGTAGGCAGAAATCCTATGTAGATCATAGAAGGCGTGCCTTAGAGTTCTCTGTGGGAGAACATGTCTTTCTTCGAGTTTCCCCTATGAAAGGAGTTATAAGATTTGGCAAGCGAGGAAAGCTCAACCCTCGTTTGATCGGCCCTTTTGAAGTTTTGGATAGGGTTGGTGCAGTGGCATACCATCTAGCATTACCCCCTGAATTATCCCTGGTTCATCCAGTGTTTCATGTCTCTATGCTTCGAAAGTATATTCCTGATTCGTCTCATGTAATCTCTCCTCAAGTGATCCAACTTGATGAGAAAATGTCCTATGAGGAGGAGCCAGTGGCTATTGTTGACCGCCAGGTGAAAAAGTTTAGATCTAAGGAAGTGGTGTCAGTGAAGGTAGTTTGGAATAACCATTCTAAAGAGGAAGCGACTTGGGAAGCGGAAGAGGCTATACGGGTCAAATATCTGCATTTGTTTGATTCTGGAGATATGTGTTTTATTTTCGAATTATTGGAAATTCGGGGACCGAATTTCTTAAGGGGGAAGATTGTCATGACCGAAAGAAAAAAAAAAAATATTTGAGTGAGGACCGCCATACACCTTAAGTGGTATAGACCACCATAGTTTTCTCTCTTTTCTTTTATTCTCTCTTCCTCTTCCCTTCCCTCATTCTCTCCCGTAACTCCCTTCTCTTTCTTCTTCTTCTTTTCTTCTTTTCTTTTCCTTTCCCCGTAGCCTTCTCCTTCCTCCTCACTTCCATTAATTTTTCATTTTCTTTGCTTCAATCATCAATAAATATTACCACCACCTCTATCATCATCATCATCTCCTCCTCCTCTCCATCACTTTCTCTCTCTTTCCCTCTCCTCTATCTCACTTTCTCTCTCTAACCTCCATTAGAGAGTTGAAGATTTTAGAAGCTTTGGGAGTGATTTTCTTCACTAATTCTACTCTCCAAGTAGTAAGTAAGCTTCTACCATGCTCCATTTAAATTATTGAAATTTCTAAATTTTTAGGATTAATTTAGGTTTTTAGAACCCTTGAATTTGGGGTTTTTAGTGAATTAGCGTAAATTGATGTTAATTGATAATATAGTTAGCTCACAAATATTCATATTGTCTTATTCCTAGAGCGATAGAGCAATCGGACAACAACACTTGCGTTGGTGACATTAAAGGCGTTGATCTTCGGTTCTTTGAACCAGTATTTGTGAGTAGATAGTATATCTGTAGGTTACTTTATGCATGATAAACAATATAAAATTATATGAAGAGCTGAAAGTATATTGACATAGAAGAAAATAATTATTTAATGAAAATGAGGCTTTATGTTTAAAATGAAAAATCTGTATTTGGATGCCATAATATGATTATTATGCTTATTTAAATACTTTTAGTTGAATTGCAACAAATTTTATATTTTTAGAACATATTATGTTAATTACTAAAATTGAATTATTTTATGTCTATTATGCATATTATACATGAGGATGGTTTTTATGTTGTAAAATATCGTAGAAGTGGAATATGCATGATTTAGAGTAATTTGGGGAAATTCCATAGTTAGAACCTGTAGTTAACGGCAGGGACGTTAGCCTTGGTGCACCGTGAGAAATCCTAGTTAGCAGGAGTGGTGCTAACCCACACATAGTCTGCAGCTATGTCTGGACTTGTATATGGCTACGGGCCAACTCCAGTTAGCAGGTGAGGTGCTAACCCGCACATGACTTTTGTCGTGTCTGGACTTGTATGGCTACGGGCCAACTCCAGTTAGCAGGTGTGCTGCTAACCCGCACATGACCTTGAGTCATGTCTGGACTTGTTATTGTTCTACTTAGGATAATCTCCCCATTATACTTGGAATTATGTGATTATGTAAAGTTATGTTTTCAAGATATCTCATGTTATAGCTATATATATATATGTTCTATGAGTATATGTACATTATTATGTTTATATTGTTTTATGATTGTATTTAGTAAACTACGGATATCCTATCTCTCGCTGAGTTGCAAAACTCACCCTGTTGTTATCCATTTTTTTCAGATACAGGTGCTGGTGCTGGTTCTAGTTCTATTCCTCCGGCTCAGCCATAAGTGCGTTTCAAGTTGGTGAGCCTTCTTGAGAAGGCCTTTATGTTAGAGCTTTATGTTGTCTAGTCTATTAGTTGCTCCATATGTCACAGGCAGAGTTCTCGGACTTATATTATGATATGATTGAGAATTTATGACTTAGCCATATAGATTATGTTATGTAAATGATTTGTAAACTTAAATTGATATTATGTTTTGAACTACGTTAAATGTTGTTATATACTGGAAGGGCGCATTCTGAGAATGCTTGATGCCCATTTGCTGGAATTTTAATTGAAAATGTTGCAGGTTATATTGTATTTGGGGAATGTCCGAAAAACAGAGGAGACTCTGTCCATTTTTCTATAAAATATTGTGTGTTAAGGCTGGCTAGGGAAAATGTTCTCTATGCGCCGGTCATGGCCTAGGTTGGGTCGTGACAACATCCTTGTCCCCATATGTGATCAAACACCTCAGATCCCGAGTGCTGCTTGTAAATCTTGGCCAATTCTTCATGAATGCAATGTGGCCATCCCAATTGAAACGTCATCTTAAGGGTGGTTAAGACTCACTAGCTATATATTGCCTTTCTTTTTCTTTTTTTTTTCCCTGTTAATAAAAATTTTAGGAAGTAAAAGTTTTGTTTAAAGGTCATGCATGTGGAAACCTTGTTGCAAGATACTTATAAATAACAAGGACCGCTGTGAAAACTGAGAGTCAAGACTATTTTGTTGAAGTAATGGCGTTTTAGTAGCAAGAACTTAAGTAGAAAGGCCTATATTGGAGTTTATATAGTACGGTTCTTACGCGAGTTAAATTAGTGCTGGATGATTGAATTTTCGGGGTTGTTTCCGGGTCCCTTTAGATCAATTGCACATATCAACAAATTTTCTCATTATGTATAGGCTAGTATTGAGACTTATATGTAAGTAATGTGACTACATACGGTGCAAAGCACTTTTTTAAAAGCATAATCCATGCGAATTGGAACTTGGGCTGGACTTCCATCTCTACTTACAGCAGTATACTGGTAGGCTGATTCAGTTGGATGCACAGAGCAACGAAATACAATTTTTAATTATTTAGTGGGACAGAAATAAATTTTTTGAATCGTCATCACATATTATCCTTGAGACATTGGAATCTACATGATTTGCAAGACAGAACCAGCCAGTAGGAGAGAGAGAGAGAGAGAGAGAGAGAGAGAGAGAGAGAGAGGAAATAGTAATTGTACGAAGAACTATATGAATGGGTAGAAAAAAAACAAAATAAGATGATTAGACCCGGCTACCTAAATAATAAGAATTAAGGTAAATTACACTGATATTTCTTAAGAATTGGTGAATTTCAGATTGGCTCGCTTTATTTATAAAATTTAGTCTTATTCTAAGAAATCATTTGATTAATCTCTCAGTCTATAAAATCAGTATACTTACCTGTCTTATATCTTATAATAATAATGTATTTAAAAGAGATTAGTTTTACTAAACTTTAAAAGAGATCAGGCATCTGAATCTGAATAAATAGAGAATAATTAAAATAAATTTTACGGGATTTTAGTGTATTTTATTCTGAGAATTAATTTTGTAGAGAAATTGTTGACTCATGTAAGTCAATGCTGTGAAAGGAGCACCCTTCCTCGAAATCCTCTCTCGAAAGTTCCTCGGAAAACAGAGGAGGGCTTCCTCTTCTACACAAATAAAAAATGGCTCCTCTAGCTAAGCATCCCTGAAAGGTATTCTTACACAATACAAACTCAGCACACTTCAGAAAGCTCATGGCGCGGTTGCTAAACCAAATTTGGGAGCGTCTCAAGGATCCAGAGGTATGGAGATGTGTGGGTTTTGCTTCAGCTATTATTGGATTGCTTTCTTACGCATTGAGTTCCTCTTTCAACTCTTTATTCGGGAAATGGAAGTTGTGGAAATCATTTCTTTACTTTGTTTTCAGTTTCATCATCTGCTTTGTAGTTTTTTTTGCAAAGGGATCGCAACGCTCAAGCGGTCTCCGGTCAAAAGCTCACATGGCATTTTTGGTTTTGACCATCACCTCTTTCTACTCATTTTTCTTTGATAAAGCTGTGACCAAGAAACCAGATGCGTATAGCGTGGTTTCTTGTGCCGCTTTTGCAGTGATGTTGCTCAGCTTGTCGCTCAGCTTGTCAAGGCCGACGACTGACGGTGGATCCGAAGTGGATCTCTTGTATTACTTCTTGGGAGCTCTAATACTTCAACTCATGAAGATAAATTGGTTGGTTGGCATAGTTGGAGCAGGTTTCAGTTATTCCCTCATCACTCTTCCCTCCTATTTAGGAGCACTGCCAGATGCAAGTCGACATGGACTCCAAGATCAGCCTACTGGGGACATTGAAGAAGGTTATCCACAATTACAATCCAATGCTAGTAGTGTTAGTGCTTCTGCTGTCATTCAACAAGAAGCCAATAGAGACAACGCCGACATTAATCTTTTCCAGCCACAACTCTTGGCTGCTATAAAGGCACTTGAGAAAAAGAATCGCTTACTTATCCGCCTACTTAAACGGACTCTAGGGAAGCCCCTTCAGCCCGACAACAACTTGTTCATTGACACACTTCCATCGGATATTATCAACAACCTAATTGAAGCAATGAAGCCCGCAGTGGCCGCTGGGTTTAAGGAGGTGTGCTGCCGCTTGTACAGTATTTGTCGCAAGGATTTCTTGAGACAGTGCCTTTCTGCATTAAACTTGCAAATCTTAATCGATAATGATTACGAAAACATTGGCATGACTACGGAAAGGATTGTGAGCTGGTTAAGAGCTTCCGAGATTGTTGTTCATATTGTGTTTCCGAATGAACGGAGACTCTACGATCACGTCTTCTCGGGAATCTCTGGTCGGGGATCAGTCTTTCATGCAGATATGCAAGGAACCGGCCATTCGTCTACTGAACTTTCCC